>JAEPBF010000187.1:2400000-3677777 GCA_019739055.1 Passiflora organensis | reverse complement strand
GGGGTTTCTGGAGAAACCGATGAGGCATAGATCCTACCTCTCTTGTCTCTGAACAATAAGCTAATCCTTTTCCTTTATTAAGTAAATCCGAACCACCTAAATCATCACCAGACAAAGACAAAACAAACTAAGCATGCATATCCAAAAGTCAATTGAATACCCTATTCCTTACCAATACCACTCACCAAACCTATCAGAAAACCAGTGATCAGATGTTGCAGGTGCCTTCCCCTTGGATGTGTGATGTGATAGCCAGGAACTTATCAAGATTCAACCTGAATTTACCATTCCAATTAACTATGCAAAACCTATTGCTAAAAGTAGGGCATAAGACGATTTCGTCTCAACCCAAAACAATGAAATATTTACATCCAAGCTGCGATTAATATAGGGTTGGAAAGAGGATGAAGAGAGCTTTCCAACAAGCTATTATTCTCAGAGATCCAATGAACGATGAGGGAGTTAGGCTGGTTTAAAGTTTCAGTAAGTTCTGACGGCTAAAGGGAGGTATAAGGTTTTAAGCCTATACGAATTTTGTAAGGTTTTAGGGGAAAAATTTGTGGGGTTGGCTTTCTATTTATATTCAATGAGTGTAGCATTATGTCTACTACTTTTAATCAATCTATCAATCCAATATAATTCACTAAATAACCAAAACTCTTAAATTACCTTCCCTATTTTTAGGGACTTAATCTTTAAGGCAACTATCTACCTTAAAGGATGGTTCCTAAAGCTATTACCCATCTACAAGGACCTAAATCAAAAGGAATTAGAAGCAAATTAATTTACTGAACAATCTTACCAATTTCGGCTATCACACATCCTCCTCTTCAGGGGCAAAATCATCTTTTCACCTACACTGGCTTCTGGACTTCTAGGACTCAAAATTCGGGGTCTTACAGTTGGAGAACCGTCGACGGGATGAGAGGTGGGAGTTTATATTTCATTTGCATACACGAAATGTTTTGTTTTCAGAATTAAATATAATCAAATGTTTTTGGTTTGAATAGAGGCGTAACTTGACCTGTGTTTAACATTTAAATTAGAATCATAATATGCTTGACATGTGTGAATGCATCAACTGTATATTCAAATCTGAAGCATGCTGACTTGTTTGGTGTATACTTCCCTTGTGAGAGTTGTGTTCATTGTTACCCTTGGTGAGCAGTCCTTTGTGGGTTATTTGTTGTGATAATATTATGATGATACATGTGTTATTGGGCATGAGAAGTGAGAAGAGATTTTAGAAAGAAATTATATTGTTCCAGCCCACTTCGAGAAATGGATTAAAAACATACGAATTTTCATAAGTGTTTTGTGACCTACCATACGATGTGATTTTTCATTTCCATATACATGATTCTCATTGTGGCTGAATACTTTGAATATTATTTTGAGATGTTTGACACATGTTTTATAAGTTGGAAATGTTTAATTGCATGCATGGAATATATGATGAATTTTTCAATTTAATAACCCATACGTGATAAATTCACTATTTGGTCACTATAGACAAACTGTTTTCGATTGACGGTAAAAGCTTGATCAAGTTAGGTAAGTATATAGAGTCCTTATAGACAGGACAGGTACTTACTTTGGAGAGGTATGGTTGGATATATGTATGTATTATGAAGTGGTGTGTGCACTATGAAGGGAAAGGCCATACAAATGCTTCATATATATTTTACGACGTTATATCTACGTTTGCTCAAAATTGAATGTGATAGCTTGTGTTTCTCCATTCAATTCTGGACAATACTGATGGTGGGGTTTTATTTATATATATGCTGCAACTGAAAACCATCAGTAGGCTTTTAGGTAACCCTTTAGAGGGGGTTACGTGAAAGTGGTTTGTGTCAACCCCTTTATGTTTTGGGCATAGTAGCCAAATATCAAAGCTGTGATTTATAGATCTCTTGTATTTATTTTCCTTATGCCGTTTGGTGTGTGCACTTAGGATGGATACATAGAAGAACATGGATTGTAATAGTTTGAATAAATGTTTGATACTATGATTTGCTTTTGTCTCCATTCCACCGTTTATTCTTATGACACGGTAACTTCCACTAAGGTCCTTAATCTCCTCCCCCTCCCCCTCCCTTCCCCCCCCCCCCTCCCCTCCCCCCCCCCCCCTACCCCCCCCCCCCCCCCCCCCTCCCCCTCCTCCCTCTCTATTGTTTTTTTTCAGGACTAAGTTGTGAGAGATAGCTATTCAACTTCGAGGTTGCTATCCCGGTATTGGTCGTAGGGCTGGACAAATGTACATGCACGTTTTTCTTTGACTCGTCATTCTTCACATCTTCTTGTATATTTGAATACTTGTGCATTGTGCTGGTATATATAAGAAGTGATGTTATTTTGAGTTTCTGGGAATCTGTGAGTGTGGACTCGAGGTGTTACATGTTTAAGGCCGAATGGCCCGTTGTATGTGATTTGTTATCTTCGCTGCATGTGTTTGTTACTTCGTTGTTTGTTGGTTATGCCGAGTACAATTTGATGCGTATCATGTTTTGAAAAAAAAAATTATATATTTTGTATTTATTACGATTAGCGTAACAGAATTTTACGGTTAAGCCTTTTGTAGTTCTGCTTGGTCCACCAGTTGGGACAACCGGGGCAGCACGGCGGTGAGACTCCCATTTACCGGGTACGGGTCCTCACAACAATTCTCCCAAATCACATTAGATCATTCCTAAACAACTAAAGGGGATCATGCAATTCATGAATCAATTAAAAAGAGGTTACAACCGAATCTATGGTTGAGGGAGGACTACAAAGACTTCCGAAAAATCAGAAGTACACAGGCAGGTAGAACTCATCAGATTACTCTCAGCAATGAAGAAGAAAGGCCATCCCCTTCCACCTGTGTTGTCCAAGGCTTACTGCACAAAATGTAGATGGTTAACACACAAACTAATCAGTAAGACTCTTCATCTTGCCTCGCAAGGAAAAGTCGTCTTGCCACACACGAACAAGTCTTCCCTATCCACACACGGACTAGGGCATCCCAAACCTCGCAAGGATAAGGGCTTCTTGCCTCGCAAGGACAGGGTTCCGGCCTCGGAAGGACAAATAACCAGCGCTTGCATGCTGGGGTTTGCCGCCCATACAACTCCCATACCAGTAAGAACCTCTCCTCTCCCTAGGAGCATCAGCGCTTACCCCGAATGGCCACCGGAAAAGGATCCTGACACACAAACACGTACAAGCACACACAGGCAAGTACAAAGCATAATACCACAATAGGATATCCTCAATCATGTCAGAACACAATCAGCATATTCAATTCACATAACATATACAACCCAGACACTCAATACCTAACTCAGGGGTTCAATATAGCCTATGAGATCCATATCTCATTCTGAATTCCATACTCTCACCCTATAATCCAATTGCATGCAATACAACAAGGGCAGGTATTAAAATCAACAAGAAAATAACAGAGGTCTCTGGAGAAACCGATGAGGCGTAGATCCTACCTCTCTTGTCTCTGAACAAGAAGCTACTCCTTTTCCTTTATTAGATAATTTTGAACCACCTATATTATCACCACTCCTTTGCATGCATATTCAATAATCAATTGAATACCCTATTTCCTTACCAATACCACTCACCAAACCTATCAGAAACCAGTGATCAGATACTGCAGGTGCCTCCCCCTTGGATGTGTGATGTGATAGCCATGAACTTAACAAGATTTAACCAGTTTCGGCCATCACACATCCTTTCCTTTAGGGGAAAAATCGTCTTTTCACCTGCACTAGCTTCTGGACTTCTAAGACTCAAAATTCGAGGTCTCACATCCTCCCCTCCTTATAAGAAATTCGTCCTTGAAATTTTTAACATAAATACCTAATCAAACAGGTAAAAAAATTTTGCATGCATAGATTCCTCAGTCTCCCAAGACTGTTCTTCAATTTTCACATTACGCCAAACAACTCGTACCATAGGCATACTTCGACTGCGAAGCTGTCGAACTGACCGATTTAATATGGCAACTAGTTGTACAGGATAGGACAGGTCTTCAGCAACTTCAACTGGCGGTTCTTTGAGCACATGAGCAGGATCTCGCATATACTTTCATAGCATTGAAATATGAAATACGTTGTGAATTCTTTCCATATTTGGAGGTAGTGCAAGTCGGTATGCAACAGAGCCGATTCTTTCGACAATGTCATATAGACCAATGTAGCGAGGTGCTAGTTTACCTCGCTGCTGAAAACGAAGGACTCTTTTCCATGGAGCGACCTTCAAAAATACTTTGTCTCCTACCGCAAATTCTAGCTCCCTTCGTCGATTGTCATCTCGTATTCTAAAATCACAAACTATGGCATCAACACCATCAGCAAGTTGCTTCCGAATTTCAGTAAATTTCGGATCCTCTAATTGTTGATTCCGGATTTCTTCAATTAAGGTAGGTGCGACTTCGATTCATGCCAACAACGAACCAGAGAAATCAGTGCCAAGATGCACACGATTAGTTTTCAATTCCAACATCATCGCTAGGTAATGGGAAGGAGGATGAAACTTTTGGCTCAGGGCATCAGCAACAACATTCACCTTTCCAGGATGATATTCGATGATTAGATCATAGTCTTTAATCAGCTCCACCCATCTTCGTTGTCTCATATTCAATTCTTTTTGCATGAGGAGGTATTTCAGTCTTTTGTGGTCAGTGAAGATTCGGCACGTCTCGCCGTATAAGTAATGTCGCCATATTTTTAAGGCAAATATCACGGCTGCAAGTTCCAAGTCATGCGTAGGGTAGTTTCTCTCGTGTGGTCGCAATTGTCGGGAAGCGTAGGCAATGACTTTCCCATCTTGCATCAATACGCATCCAAGTCCAGATTTTGACGCTTCGCTGTAAACCACATACTCCTTTCCGCAAATAGGTAGGGTAAGGATAGGTGCAGAAACTAACCGATTCTTTAGCTCTTCGAAACTTTGCTGGCATTTCTTGTTCCATACAAACGGCTCACCCTTGCGTGTCAGTTTTTTTATTGGTCCGGCAAGCGATGAAAAATTCTCCACAAAGCGACAGTAGTATCCTGCTAAGCCAAGGAAACTACGAACTTCGAACACACTTCCCAGAGGTTCCCAAGCAATCACGGCTTCAATCTTCTTAGGATCAACCAACACACCTTGGCGGAAAAAATATGGCAAAGGAAACTAACTTCGCATAACTAGAATTCGCATTTTGAGTACTTTGCGAACAACCTTGATCCTTCAAGATTTTAAGCACAATCCGCAAGTGCATAGCATGATCCTCTTCCGATACTAAGTAAATCAGAATGTCGTCGATGAAGACTATCACAAATTTATCCAAGAATTCGCGGAACACACGATTCATCAAGTCTATAAACACAGCAGGTGCATTGGTCAAGCCGAATGGCATAACCAGAAATTTGTAGTGGCCGTATCGCGATCTGAACGCGATCTTCGGATTATCAGCATCACGAACTCGCAATTGATGGTATCCAGATCTGAGATCGATCTTGGAGAATACGGCTTCACGTTGGAGTTGGTCAAACAAATCGTTGATGCGTGGCAAAGGGTATTTGTTCTTCACGGTCACATGATTCAGCTGCCGATAATCGATGCACAATCACAGCGAACCATTTTTCTTTTTCACGAACAGAACAGGTGCTCCCCAGGGCGACACACTAGGAAAAATAAAACCACGATCCAGCAAATCTTCCAATTTTGTTTTTAGTTCCTTCATTTCCGGAGGAGCCATACGATACGGAGGAATGGAAATCGGATTCGTACCTGGCACTAGCTCAATACTGAATTCCACTTCCCTTGATGGTGGTAGTCCGGCTATGTCTTCTGGAAATACTTCTGGAAATTCGCAAACCACTGGAACAGAATCCAGATCTGAGGATTCTTTAGAAATATCCTTTACGTGCGCGAGGTACGCTGTACATCCTTTGCTGATTAATCGCTTCGCCTTAAGCCAGGAAATCATGCAAGTTGGTACAACTCACCTATCGTCTTCAAACTAGTATTCGGTACCATCAGGAAAAATGAACCACACCCGCTTGGTGAAACACTCCATACGGGCTTGATATTTTGCCAGACAATCCATGGCTAAAATCACATCCAGCTCTCTGATTTCTAATGGAATTAGATCCACTTCAAGTGCATTCGAACCCATACATACAGTACAGCCGATGTAGACTAGATTACAAATCAGTTTCTCTCCTGAAGGAGTTAGAACCGCAATAGGAGGAGTCAAGAGAGATAGAGGCTGATCCACGCTAAGTGTTATCCTTGGACTTACAAATGACCTATTTGCTTCTGGATCTAATAATACTTTAGCATTTTGAGAAAAAACTGAAATAGTACCTGTCATCACATCAGGACTGGCCTCGGCATTAGTTAAAATGAAGAGTCTTGTTGGTCTTGGTTGCGCCTCACTTGTGGATCCGTTGGGTGGTCCTCCTGCTGTGCGTGTTGGCGGTCTGGCGAGGTTGGCATTCCCACCTATGCCTGTGTTTGGTACTCCTGTGATTCGCCTTGGTTTCGCGCATTCGTTCTGAATATGTCCCATCTCGCCACAGTTGTAACATCGCCGTTGCTGAAATTTCCACGAAGATCCATTGAAATTTGAACCATAAAAGTTCTTCCGGTTGGTATTTCCATTGCCATTAATTTTCGTAGGATAAGACCTTAAAGGATAGGGTCCCGTTCGTCGGTTGAACTTCGAATCTCGCCTATAGGATCCGCCACCAGTGGCTGCGGATGGCTTCTTGGTTTGCACAATCTTTTCGGCTTCAGTCGCGCAAGTTCTTGCAAATTCTGTACTGGTGTCGTACCAACGATGGTTTTGAGTTTGGTACTCAACCCATCCTGAAATCGTCTCGCAAGCTGGTACGGTGTACGATCTTCTTCTGGTGCAAATCGGGACAACTCCCTTAACACTTTTTCATATTCCAGCACCGAACGGGTGCCTTGTTCAAGTTTGTAAAAAGCTTGTCGCTGCTCACTTTTATGGAATCTCGTATAAAATCTTTCGTCGAATTCGTACTGGAATTCTTCCCAAGTTGGCAAACGATCGCTGAATCACAAGCTAACAGATGTCCACCATGCAAGGGCTTCTCCCTCAAGTAAGAATGTAGCAATGGCAACTTTCTCATCATCCGAGATACGCAAGAATAAGGATACTCGGCATAAGGTGTCTATCCACTCACGAGCGGCTGCAGCTCCAGCTGACCCACCAAAATCTTTACATCCAAGTTGTCTAGCTTCCCTCAGCAATTTTGTAATCATAACGGGCAGTCTCTCTGCCTCCTTATGATGTGCCGGTTGTATAGGTTCAAGTTGAGGAATACGTTCTTCCACTGGTGCAGGCGCAGGAGCATTCTGAAATTGCGCCTCCATTCGCTGCTGATTTGCAGCAATTCTTTGCAATACATTTAAGATTTGTGCCATAACAGGGTCAATAACTGGTGCGGCTGGTGCCTCAGGTTGGTTTTCGGGCTCAACTTGCCCTTACTGCTCAATTTGTGCATTTGGTTCTTCTTGCTCAACAGGTTGCTATTCAGCCTGAATCTCAAACCTACCCCGTTGATCGCTTTGTTGCCTCTAGCATGCCATACTACACAAGTATACGATTGTACTCAACACATACTAAATACAATACTAGTAAAAGGAGTGGTACCTGGTCGAGAGACATGCACCGGACGATACGCATATGGTAGAAAAAAATATACAAATTTTCGGAAATCACATGGACACATGCAAAGGTATTCTCGGCAATTCCATCAACACTCCCACTATCATTCGGCAGTACACATCATCAATCACATGCATATACATTCGGTAATGACAAGAAACATAGCTAATCATCCACTGAAACATATTAAGGCATACTAAACATAAGAACATACATGGACAAACATCACATCAAATTATTATTCTCATTATTTAAATCTTACAAATCAATCCCAATTTAGCCTTAGTTCACTTTCAGTATTAGCCTCTAAGTAAGTGAGTGTGTGCCCATGTCCTTACCTACAATTACCAAAATCAACAAATAAGTTAGCATATAACAAATTATATTCCCTAAACCATACTCCGTTACCAAACCTGTGACGACACCAATTCCTAACTATTACTATTTACTCCGATTAAGGTCATCACTGCCGCGAAACCCAAATAAGCCTAAATGACACCTAAGACCTATCTGAATCTCACCAGGCTTATCATTAACTTACGAAATTTTAGCATGTTTATTTTAATGTTTAACAACAATTGGAGCATGATATTGGACACACATTCTGGTAACATATGGAGTAAATAAAACATCAACGAAAGTGTTTAGATTAAATCATTGGGTTCATAACACACAAGTCCCATAGGGATCGAAACAATCAGCAATAAATCCTCCAACATATTTTGGAAATAGCAAGCAAAAGGATGGATCTGAAAATAAACCAGAAAGTAGCCCAATCATTCATGTTATATGCGCAAGTAAACAAGGATCAAGTATGCAAATGTGATGGGATATCGCCCCGCCGTGCAGCCTTGATCTCACACACTGGTACCACGGACAGTGGATGTACCTAAGCATGAAAAATGGTAAAAACAACAATATGAGATTACAAGAATCTCAGTAGGGTCACAGCATCATAAGATCTGCAGAAATCCTAAACACAAATCTCCCAAATCACATTAGATCATTCCTAAACAACTAAAGGGGATCACGCAATTCATAAATCAATTAAAAAGAGGTTAGGGCTGAATCTATTGTTGAGGGAGGACTACAAACACTTCCGAAAGATCAGAAGTACACAAGCAGGTAGAACTCATCAGATTACTCTCGACAATGAAGAAGAAAGGTCATCACCTTCCACTTGTGTTGTCCAAGGCTTACTGTACAAAGGGTAGATGGTTAACACACAAACTAATCAGTAAGCCTATTCATCCTGCCTCGCAAGGACAAGTCGTCTTTCCACACACGGACAAATTTTCCCTAGCCACACATAGACTAGGGCATCCCAAACCTCGTAAGGATAAGGGCTTCCTGCCTCGCAAAGACAGATAACCAGCACGCACATGCTGGAATTTACCGCTCATACAACTCCCATACCAGTAAGAACCTCTTCTCTCCCTAGGAGCATCAGCGCTTACCCCGAATGGCCACCGGAAAAGGATCCTGACACACAAACACGTACAATACACACAGGCAAGTACAAAGCATAATACCACAACAGGGTATCCTCAATCATGTCAGAACACAATCAGCATATTCAATTTTTATAACATATGCAACCCAGGCACTCAATACCTAACTCAGGGGCTCGATATAGCCTATAGGATCCATATCTCATTCTGAATTCCATACTCTCACCCTATAATCCAATCGCATGCAAGACAACAAGGGCAGGTATTAAAATCAACAAGAAAATAAAAGGGTTTCTGGAGAAACCGATGAGGCGTAGATCATACCTCTCTTGTCTCTAAACAAGAAGCTACTCCTTTGTCTTTATTAGATAATTCTGAACCACCTATATTATCACCAGGCAAAGACGAAAACAAACGAAGCATGCATATTCAATAATCAAAGGAATGCCCTATTTCCTTACCAATACCACTCACCAAACCTATCAGAAACCAGTGATCAGATACTGCAGATGCCTCCCCCTTGGATGTGTGATGTGATAGCCAGGAACTTAACAAGATTCAACCAATTTTGACCATCACACATCCCAAACCTCGCAAGGATAAAGGCATCCTGCCTCGCAAGGACAGATAACCAGCGCGCGCATGCTAGGGTTTGCCACCCATACAACTCCCATACCAGTAAGAACCTCTCCTCTCCCTAGAAGCATCAGTGCTTACCCCGAATGGCCACCGAAAAAGAATCCTGACACATAAACACGTACAAGCACACACAGGCAAGTACAAAGCATAATACCACAACAGGGTATCCTCAATCATGTCAGAACACAATCAGCATATTCAATTCACATAACATATGCAACCCAGGCACTCAATACCTAACTCAGGGGTACGATATAGCCTATGAGATCCATATCTCATTCCGAATTCCATACTCTCACCCTATAATCCAATTGCATGCAATAAAACAAGGGCAGGTAACAAAATCAACAAGAAAATAATAAGGGTCTCTGGAGAAACCGATGAGGCGTAGATCCTACCTCTCTTGTCTCTGAACAAGAGGCTACTCCTTTTCCTTTATTAGATAATTCTGAACCATCTATATTATCACCAGGCAAAGACGAAAACAAACTAAGCATGCATATTCAATAATCAAAGGAATACTCTATTTCCTTAACAATATCACTCACCAAACCTATCAGAAACCAGTGATCAGATACTGCAGGTGCCTCCCCCTTGGATGTGTGATGTGATAGCCAGGAACTTAACAAGATTCAACCAATTTCGGCCATTACACATCCTTTCCTTCAGAGGAAAAATTGTCTTTTCACCTGCAGTAGCTTCTGGACTTCTAAGACTCAAAATTCGAGGTCTCACATTAGATCATTCCTAAACAACTAAAGAGGATCATGAAATTCTATAACCAATCAAAAATATTAGGGCTGAATCTATGGTTGAGGGAGGACTACAATCACTTTCGAAAAATCAGAAGTACACAGGCAGGTGGAGCTCATCAGATTGCTTTCGGAAATGAAGAAGAAAAACCATCCCCTTCCACTTATGTTGTCCAAGGTTTACTGAAAAAAGGGTAAACGGTTAACACACAAGCTAATCAGTAAGCCTATTCATCTTTCCACACAAGGACAAGTCGTCTTGCCACATAAGGACAAGTCTTCCCAAGCCACACATGAACTAGGGCATCAAACCACACAAGGATAAGGGCTTTTTTCCACACAAGGACAGGGTTCCGGCCACACAAGGATTAAACATCCAGTGCGCGCATGCTGGGTTTTGCCACCCATATAACTCCCATACCAGTAAGAACCTCTCCTCTTCCTAGAAGCATCAACGCTTTTCCCGAATGGCCACCGGCAAAGGATCCTAACACACAAGCACGTACAAGCACACACAGGCAAATACAAAGCATAGAGAAGTTTGTAAGAAAGAAATTCATGATCATACATCATGAATAGATGCTAAGAAATCATAAGAACATGCGAAATGACAACAAAAATCAACTGAAGACAAAAACTGTAGAAATCTAAAAACCTAATTCCGTCACCGATTTTCAACTTAACCTTAGACAATAAAATATTTATTTCCAAACAAAAAAAAATATATGGTTGGAAATAAGGTGAAACAATCTTTCCAACAAGCTATTATTTGTATAGATACAACAAACTATGAAAGAGTTATGCTATTCTGAAGTTCAAGAAGATTTGGTAGTGCCGCTGAATTTCAACTTAACCTTAGACAAGAAAATATTTATGTCCAAACAACAAAACATATATGGTTGGATAGAGGATTAAAAAATATTTCGAAAAAGCTATTATTTGTATAAATACAACAAACAATGAAAGAGTTATACTATCCTGAATTTCAAGAAGATTTGGCAGTGTCGCCGAATTTCAACTTAACCTTAGAGAAAGAAATACTAACCTCCCGAAAAAAACCCAAACATGGTTGGAAAAAGGATGAAGAGAAATTTCCAACAAGCTATTATTTACAGGGATCCAACAAACGATGAGAGAGTTATACTGGTTTAAAGTTTCAGCGAATTTTGGCAGCTATAGGTAAGTGTAAGGGTTTTAGGCTATACGAGTTTTGTGTGTTTTCTATAAATGATTTTTGTGGGGTTGGCTTTCTATTTATAATGGATGGGTTCGGAATTAAGATTACTACTTTAAAGGCTTTATTAAAGTAAGATAATTATCAGATTTAAATTCTTTAATTAACTTTCCCTATTTTTAGGGATTTTAATTTCTAAGGCAATTATCTAGCTATAAGGACTTAGATTAAAGGGAATTAAAACCAGAATTAACTACCATCCAACTCTTACCAATTTCGGCCATCACACATCTCAGGGGAAAAATCATCTTTTCACCTGCACTGGCTTCTGGACTTATAGGACTCAAAATTTGGGGTCTCACACACACTCTTGGTGAAACACTCTATTTAGGCTTGATATCTGGCCAGAAAATCCATGCCTAAGATCACATCCAGCTCTCAGGTGTCCAATGGAATCAGATCCGGTTCAAGTATACTCGAACCCATACGTACAACACAGCCGATGTAGACTAGATCACAAATCAATTGCTCTCCCAAAGAGGTCAGAACCACAATATGAGGAGACAGGGGAGACAAAGGCCGATCTGAACTAAGTGCTATCCTTAGACTCACAAATGATCTATTTGCTCCAGGATCTAACAACACTTTAGCATTTTGAGAAAAGACGGAAATAGTACCTATCACCACATCAGGGCTTGCTTTGGCATTATTAAGTGTGAATAACCTCATTGGCATGGGTTGTGCCTTACTCGTAGATCCACTAGGTGGTCCTTCAGGTGCGTGTGCTGGTGGTTTAGTGGGATTGGCATACCCACGTCGGCTAGCATTTGGTGTGCCTACAATACGTCTTGGTTTGGGACACTCCCTCTGAATATGGCCCATTTTGCTACAGTTATAGTACAGTCATGGCTGTGAACTTCACGTAGATCCATTGGGATTAGCACCAGAAAAATTCTTTCTGAAATTACCCCCGTTGCCATTATTCTTTGGAGGGTAGGACCTCAAAGGATAGGGTGTCGTGCGACTGTTGAATCTAGAAGCACATTGATATGATCCATTGTTACTTGATGCAGAAGGCTTCTTGCTTAACATAATTTTCTCGAATTTAGTGGCAGCAATGATCAATTTTTGTAAATTCTGCACCGGTATCGTGACCACAATCGTTTTGAGTTCAGTACTCAGCCTATCTTGAAATCTTCTTGCAAGCTGATAGGGTGAGTGATCCTCCTTTGGTGCAAATCGGGACAACTCTCTCATTTCCTTCTCATATTCCAGCACTGAACAGGTGCCTTGTTAAAGCTTGTAGAAAGCTTGTCACTGCTCACTTTTGTGGAATCTGGTGTAGAACCTTCTGTTGAATTCATGCCAGAATTCTTCCCACGAAGGCCAACGACCCCCAAACTACAAACTCACGGCTGTATGCCACGCGAGAGTTTCTCCTTCGAGTAAGAAAGTGGCGACTGCAACCTTGTCATCGTTAGAGATGTGCAAAAACAAGGACACTCATCATAGGGTGTCAATCCATTCATGAGCCACAGCAGCACCTGCTGAACCACTGAAATATTTACATCCCAGCTGATGCTTCCTTCAGAAATTTTGTAATGACAACTGGAAGTCTCTCGGCTTCCTTAGGATGAGCTGGTTGATCAGGTTCAAGTGGAGGAATAGGATCTTCCACAGGTGGTGAGGGTGCAAAAGCATTCTGGAATTGAGCTTCCATTTGCTGCTGATTTGCAGTAATCCCTTGTAACATATTCAGTATTTTCACCACTACAGGATTAATGGCTGGTGTGACTGGTGCTTCAGGCTGGTTTTCGGGCTCAGCTTGCCCTCCCTGCTTATTTTGTGCATCCGGGTTATTTTGCTCAATGGGTTGTTGTTCGGCCTGGATCCCATACCTACCCCAACGATCCCTAGTTGCATTCTGCCTTGCCATACTATGCAAACACACAAAATCACTAAACACATAATTCCAACACATAGTCAATTACATCAAAAAACATTATGAATCATGTATTTTAACCTTAACTCACTTTCGGCATTAACCCCTAAAAGTGTGGGTGTGTGCACATGTTCTTTACTATAAGAACAAAACCAGCAAACATGTTAGCATATATAACAAATCATATTTCCTAAACCATGCTACGCTACCAAACCTGTAAGGACCCAAACACAATCTATTAAGACCCTTACAGTTGTGAAATCCAAACAAGCTTAACCTAGGACTTGCATCAAAATCCAGCAAGTAATCCTCCAATAACTTTCGAAAACAAACAAATAAAGGAGGGACTCAAAAAACAAGAAAGTAGTCCAATCACACTTCATGTTATATGCGCAAGCAATCAAGGAATAAGGTATGAGAATATGATGCAATATCGTCCCGCCGTGCAGCTTTGATCTCACACACAGGTACCACGAATAGATGATGTACCTAAGCTTTAAAAATGGTGAATACAATAAGGTGAGTTTACAAGAATCTCAGTAGGGTCACAACATCATAAGATCTGCAGAAATCTAAACAAACTTCTCCCAAACAACATCAGATCTGCCTACACAACTAAAAGGATATCAAACAATCAAAATAGGGATAGGGCCGAAGTTATAGGCTGAGGGTGGACTACAAACACTACTGAAAAAAGAAGTACATAGGCAGGTAATTCATCAATCAATTTTATTAATAAAAAGGCCATCTCCTTCCACCTGTGTTGTCCAAGGCTTCGCTGCACAAAGGGTAAATGGTTAGCACACAATCTAATCAGCAAGCCTATTCATCTTGCTAGCACACAAGGCAAGGCATCCAAGCCACACAATGACAAGGGCATCAAGACCACACAAGGATAAGGTCATCTTGCCAGCACACAAAACAAGGCATCTAGCTACACAAGGACAAGGCATCTAGCTATACAAGGACTAGGCATCCAATGAGCTCTTGCTGGGGATTGCCACTCATACAACTCCCATACCAGTAAGAACCTCTTCTCTCCTTAGGAGCATCAGCACTTACTCTGAATGGCCACTTGAAAAAGATCCTGACACACAATCATCTACAAGCACACACACACGCAAGTATAAAGTATAACATCATAGTAGGGCATCCTCAATCATATCACAACACAATCTATATATTCTATGCACACAACACATATGAATTAGGTATGACAACCTATCTCAAGGGTCCAAAATTGCTTAAAGTATCATAGCTCAATCCAAAACTCATGCATAAACTATACAAAGCATGCGCATACAATCATTAACAAGGACATGTACTAAAAACATCAAACAAACAACAAGGATCTCGAGAAAAACTGATGAGGTATAGATCATACCTTTCTTGTCTTTAAACAAGGAGCTAGTCCTTTGCCTTTACTAAGAGGATTCAAGCCACCTATTCAATCGTAAGGCAAAGATAAATCCATACTAAGCATGTATATTCAATAACCAAGTAAACATCCTATTTTCTTACCAATTCAACTCACCAAACCTATCAAAAACCAGTGATCAGATGCTGCTAAGACCTCCTTGAATGTGTGATGTGATAGCCAGGAGCTTAACAAGAATCAACCTGATTTACCATCCCAATTAACCATGCAAATTTGGGTACTAAGATAGGGTAATAGGGGAAATTGTAATTTTATACATAAGAGATTTAGGGGTTGTGATTTCATGATAACAAGGAAGAATTAGGTGTTAATTACACATATAATTAAAAGGAACAAGATCAGAAATCAACATACAAGTTAATTTGTAAAAATCGACAATAGGGCATGTCAATTTCATACATAGGGAAGACTCGAAGGATTAATTCATCATATTACAATATGAATTGGTGCCAAACAATTATATGAACAAGAGGAATAACAATAGAAACCAATTGAAGAATCAATCAAAAAATTTCGGCGCCAAACCCTTGGTATTTTCTATAAGAAAATGTATATAGGAAATATAAGCTTCTGATGATGTTACAAAGATAGCAAGGTAGAGGATGGAAAGAGGTTTCCAACAAGCTATTATTTGTAGGAATCTGATGAAGGATGAAAGAATTCAGCTATAGTAAGTGCTTGGTGAAGTTCGACAATAAAGGTAAGGAGTGGGTTTATCATGTGATAAGTTTGTGTGTTTTTGGTGTGGGATTTATATGTGGCCGACTACTTCATTTTATAGGTGTAATGGGATAATCTTCCTACTTTTAAGGCTAGATATAAGGAGATAATCATTAGGATTTAATTCTGGAATTATCTCTTAAGAATGGATAATGTATCATTAATGCTAGAAATGCAATAAAGGAGAAATAAAATCAGAAATGAACACTAAACCTTCAATACCATTTTCTGCTACTACACATCCATTTCTTCTTGAATAAAATGGTCATTTCCGCTACACTGTCTTTTGGACATCTAGGAGACAAAAATCGGGGTCTCACATAGAATGTGAGACCCCGATATTTAAATTATTGGGTCGGATTTTGGTATTTGGGCCTAGTCTTGAAAAACGGTTCAATAGTTAGAAAGAGAAGGATTCAAAGGGAATAAAACCCTCCTGTTAAGCCATTTGGGCTTACAGGATAAGTCCATGGTTGAATAAAGTATGAAAAAGGGCATGTTCTCTTTCGAAATTCGAATTGAGGGTATTTTTGTAATTTCATCTTCAGTATTATAAAATCTTCATTGAATCCTTTTTAAGATAAATAACCACCAGAAATGTTCTTCAAAACCTATTTTCAAACCTAACAATTCGAAATAGAACACGAATCCTTCTATTTTCGAAGTTGCGTATTAATGTTATTGTAGTTATAAATTGAGAAATTATGAAAAATAATTATGTGGTGACTTTGAGAGAATTTTGGTTTATTAGAGACTCAAATTAAGATTAAATATGAGATACAAAGATATAAAATTTTTACTGGATTTTCGAAGGAATAATTTGATATTTAAGAATTTTCTAATTACGATTTTTGGAATATTATATTTAGTACTAAATTTATAATTATGAGAAAATAATTTAATTATTGTGAAGTGTTTTACTATTTTTGAGAAATATTTTAGAATTTTTTGGGTATTTTTCGAGGTAGTATACTATTTACTAAAAATTATAATCGATTTATAGAATTTTAAATTATATTATATTATATTATATTATTATATTATTATATTATTATATTATATTATATTAAAAAAAAAAAGAGAAGAAAAAGGAGTGGTCAAAATGCGGAAGGTTCTGTCGTTTTGACCAAGCCTAGTCAAAACGACGAGCTCCTCTGTCGTTTTGGTCGGGCTGTAGATTAGAGTTAAAAACCCTAAACTTTCTTCAAAACAACATCGTATCGATTTGACTTAGAAGATGTCATTTTTGGTCTTGGGGGTTAGTCATTAGTCGAAGCCTTTCACTTTCCCTACATGTGCCTGGAGTTTCCACCCATCTTCTCCTTCATCCCACGCATGGCCGAAAAAAATCCTGTAAAGGGACACGCTTGATTTTTGTCCCAAAATTTCCCCCAAGCTTGCCATTTTGGTGTGCAAGAAACCTATGAGGGATGAACGAGAGTAAGTTGCGAGTGTCGTGAGTGAAACCGAGCAAACTACTAGCGAGAATTGATAAGTTTCTACCTATGAAATTGAATGCTTAGATCTGTAAATTTAAGGCTTTGAATTGTATCAAACTTTTGATTAATGTGTGGGTTTGATTCGGATGAATGAGGGCTTCGTTTTGATGGGTATATATGTGCTATTGGGAGTGTAAATGAGTGGATTGACCAAAATGGGACAAATTCTGATAGGACGCCGCCCAGGGTTCATGAGGCTGAGGAAGGAGATGACCTCGAATGACAGGTCGTCCGAGGGTGTCCCAATGATAGGTTGGCTATGAGGGAATGCCGGTGACACATCGTTTAAATAGAATATGAAATACATATAGTACAAAAGAATGATATGAATGACATGTCATTTGAATATAAAATGTATGACAGGTCATTTAAGGGCTTAGTGTATAACAGGTAGTTCGATAAATGAGTAAACAAAAGTTCATTCAAAGCATCGAAAGATAGGCTTGGCCTGAGTCGGAGGCTCAAACGAATCATGACAAACCTAGAGTGAACTACGTGTTAGCATACCAAAGGTTCGGGTGTTGTACTAATGCAAGTTCGTGCTACTTCGTGTTAATTTGTGGAAAATTGACTGGAAATTTACATAAATTAGATAGAAGAGGTGGAAAATACGTAAAATAGAGGAAAATTAGAAATAAATTAAAAAATATATAAAAAAAATTAGAAAAAATACTAAAAAGTGTGGAGAATCTGATGGTACCAAATTTACTGAAATCTGAATTGATTTGATAGGTCAAATAAATCAAGAAGGTTGATGGAAATATGTGAAAAATAGAAAAGGGATTAAAAATTGTATTGAATCGATATTTAGGTAACATTGGCATGATTAAGGGATTAGGAATGTATATTTAAGAAATTATGTTTTGATAGGAGAACAATAAAGAGAGGAATCTCTTGATTTACAGGTGCAGATTTAGATCGACAAAATCAATCTTCTCAAGAATTAGATCCCAAAGAAGAGTAAGGGCCATAAACTATGAGCGGTTGGTTGTGTGCGTATGTATGACAATCATATGTAACCTTTGAGAGCTCTCTGGGTCTGCTAGCGAGGCGTAAAGACACTAGACCATAAGGAATAAGGTTGGACGAGGGTTGTTGATAAATGCGCATATAATAACTGCTTCTAGCAGGTTTGAGGGAATCGATTAGGTAGAGCTACCATCACCCAAAGACCCGGCATTATTAGTGGAAATCGGCTTTAGAAAGGTGTCTAATGGACTATATGATTAGTTAATAAGAGAATACGAGATTGAGAAAGTGAGACCCCGATCCTTAGTCCTAGAAGTCTAGATACTAGTATGGTTGAAATGACCATTTTTTCCCTGAAGAAATAGATGTGTGGTAGCTAGAAATGGTACTGAAGGTTCTTTCCTCTTTTGGTTGATTTCATTTCCTTCTTGATTCATTTCTATCTTAAACAATATATCACCTAAACTTAAGGGACAATTCCAAAATTAAATCCTAAAGATTATCTCCTTATATCTAGCCTTAAAAATAGAGAAAATTAATCCCATTAATCATATAAACTAACCAGCCAGCCACATACATGTCCTCACATAAAATACACAAACATATCAAGTGATAAAATTTCTTCTTTACCCTTGTTATCAAAATTTTCCTCACATCCACCATAGCCAAATTCTTTTATCCTTCATCAGATTTCTGCAAATGATAACTTGTTGGAAACCTCTTTTCCCCCTCTATCTTGCTATCTTGGTTTCATCATCAGAAGGTTAGTTCTTCCCTATATTAATTTCTATTGCAATTTTATTGGTGTTGGTGCCGAAATGCCATGATTGATTCTTTAATTGGTTTTAGTTGGTGCTTCTCTTGTTAGTATGATTTTTTGGCACCTATTCTTGTTGTAATATTATGAATTCATTTTTTTAATCTTCCCTATATGTGAAATCGGTATACCCTACTCCTTTTCCCTATTGTTGCCGATTTTTTATAGTTGATATTGTCTGTTGGATTCTAATCTTGTTCCTTTCAATCGTATATGTAATTGACACCTAATCTTTCCTTGTAATCATTAGATTGCAACCTTTAAATCCTATATGTATGAAATTACAATTTTTCCTATTGCCCTAACTTAGTGCTGAAATTTGCATGGTGAATTGGGTTGGAAAATCAAGTTGATTCTTGTCGTGTTCTTGGTTATCACATCACACATCTAAGGGGGTAGTTTCAGCAGCTTTTGATCACTGGTTTCTGATAGGTTTGGTGAGTGGAATTGGTAAGAAACTAGGATGTTTATTTGCTTTCTGAATGTGTATGTTTAGTGTAGTATTATCTTTGCCTTATGTGTGTTTAGATGGTTTAGATCCTCTTAACAAAGGTAAAGGATTAGCTAATTGTTTCAAGACAAGAGAGGTAGGATATATACCTCATCGGTTCCCCCAGAGATCTTTGTTGTTTAATTGATATTTTCGGTGTTTTTCCTTGATGTTGTCGTATATGCATGCCTTGTGTTTAGTATGTATAGTTACGGATTGAACTATGGTTCCTTAGGCAATTTCGGACTCTTATGACAGGTTGTGTGTCAGGATCCTTTTTCGGTGGCCATTCGGGGTAAGCACTGATGCTCTAAAGGACAGGAGAGGTTCTTACTGGTATGGGAGTCGTATGGGTGGCAATCCCTAGCAAGTGCACACTGAATGCCTAATCCTTGTGTGGTTAGAAGCCTAGTCCTTGTGTGGCTAGATGCCTTGTCCTTGTACGGCAAGATTCCCTTATCCTTGTGCGGTTTGGATGCCCTTATTCTTGTGCGGTTTGGATGCCCTTGCCCTTGTGTGGCTTGGATGCCTTGTCCTTGTGTGGCTTGGATGCCTTGTCCTTGTGTGGCTTGGATGCCTTGTCCTTGTGTGGCTTGGATGCCTTGTTCTTGTGTGGCAAGATGGATAGGCTTGCTGATTAGATTGTGTACTAACCATTTACCCTTTGTGCAGTTAAGCCTTGGACAGTATAGGTGGAAGGGGAAACCCTTTCTATTGATGAGATCGAATGATGAATTACCTGCCTATATACTTCTATTTTCAGAAGTATTCTTAGTCCACTCATAGCTTGTTACTTTTAGCTCTATCCCTATTGAGATTGATTGATGGTTTTTTTATACCCCTTTAGTTGTGTAGGCGAATCTGATGTTGTTTGGGAGATGTTTGTTTATATTTTTGTAGATCTTATGATGTTGTGATCTTACTAAGATTCTTGTAATCTCACCTTATTGTTTTTACCCATTTTTTAAGCTTAGGTACATCATCAGACCACGGAACTGGTGTGTGAGATCAAGACTGCACGACGGGATGATATTGCATCACATTCGTATACCTCCTTCCTTACTGATTGCTTGTGCATATACCTTTAAACTTGAAGTTTGATTGGACTTCTTTCTGGTTCTTTGGATCCCTCATTTGCTTGTTTATTTCTGAAAATTTATTGGAGAGCAACTTGATGGATTTTGAGATCTCTATGGAATTTGTGTGTTATGGTTCCTTTGGTTAATTATAATGACTTTCGTTGATGTTTTGATTCACTCCGTATGCTGCCAAAATGTTTTTCCATTATTATAATTCTCCAACCTTTAAAAAACATAAGAAATGAATCTAATAAAACGGAACTAGTAAGATTGAGCCTTGTGGGATTCAGACAAGTCCTAGGTTGGGCTTGTTTGGATTTCATGGCGGTAAGGGTCCTAATAGGTTGGGTTTGGGTCCTTATAGAGAAATTGCATTTAGGTTACCACTGAAAAATCTTAATCTTATCCAGACCCCGAAAAGACTACGAGAGTATGCCAGCTCAAACACGCTCTATGTGCTCACCTAAGAAAGAACTTTATAATTGGTTAATTAAATTTTTGTGTTTTTTAGTTTATCAAGTTAGGGATGTACTATGGATTTCTAGTTTTTGGTATTGTTATCTTTATGAATTGTGTTTATTCGTTCTGATAGTATTGTGCTTTCCTGACCACTCACCTGGCAAGTTTTTACCATATCATTAGATCCAGTCACTACATGACTACTTAGGAGGGCTTGATTGTCAGAAAATTTCCCAACTATTCTACAGTCAGTTATATGAAATATCAAGTTTGTGGTTACTAGTGTGCTTTGCGCATGTTCTTCCTTTTGAGTTTCTTATAGCATATGCTTGTGCATATGGTTTGCATGGTTGCTGTTGGGTTTGAACTATTGTACAAAATCAGTAATGTATGAAATTAAGATCAATTAATAAAAAAGGGCAATTGCTACACAGATGGCACTATTGTATATTATACTAATGCTGCCCCCTTATTTATTTTTTTCTTCCACTATTGATTGTATTCTAGCCTTTTAGTCCTTTTATATTTGTTGCTTGTTATTAAGCAACTTATATAATGGGCCTATAACAAACTGTTGCGTAAAATTTTTGGGATCCGAGGCGTGACATCATGCATTATTTTGTGTATTTAATGATACTTCAGTTCCTAAGTTATGATTGTTAATAAGTGATATAGATACCTAAGTATCAAGTATTGCAGCCACAGAGAAACATAAAAAGATTCAAGCAATCACTTTAATTCTATTTTCTAGTTAAATTACAAAATTTGATTTGAGGGTTACCTAAGATAAACTATTAATAAACAAAATTTTTCAATTAAGATTATCAATTCATTGAAAGACAAATCAAACCTATCAAATACTAACATTTACTTAACCAAATTAAGAATTTTAAGAATGTACTAATGCCCTTCAAAGTCACTAGTAATCTAGCATGAATTATAATGTGAGAACTTGAAAATTTGAGCTATTTGAGTCGGGAAGCCCAATGGAGGACTATCAACTTTAGTGGACCTTAGCCCACAGATCGGGACTGCTTATGGAATTAAGAAGTGTTTAAAATGTTTTAGAGGGAAATAGGGTTAATAAAGGTTAATGTAATTAATTGGAATTTTAGTCTTATTAATGTATTTTATAATTGAAAAAAAAAATCATATGATGAATTTTATTGAAGATAATCTGCCATCTGAGATGTCTCCATGTGACAGGTCATTTGGTCTCTGAGTTAGACGACATATTGCCTGCATGTGCAGGCGACATGTCATTTGCTGGGATGAATAGGTTTAGTCCGAATCTAAGGTTCGGATGACATTGCCAACTATGAGTGACCCACGTATTGGTTTGGTGCTAGGTCAAAGTGATAATGTGTTAAACTAGGATAGGTTCAGAGTGATGATGTGGCACACTTTGATTGGTCAACGTGTTATTGTTAGATGATTTGGGGTAAAAATATGGACAAATTGATTTTGTGACATGTGGCAAGGTTGAATAACAACACATGTCACATTGACTTTTTGGTTTACCCTAATAGTTAAAAATAAAGAAAAAATCTGAAAAACTTATTAAAAAATACTAAATTTAATTTGGAATC
Source organism: Passiflora organensis (assembly GCA_019739055.1). Taxonomy (NCBI): domain Eukaryota; kingdom Viridiplantae; phylum Streptophyta; class Magnoliopsida; order Malpighiales; family Passifloraceae; genus Passiflora; species Passiflora organensis. The sequence continues at coordinate 3,655,078 of JAEPBF010000187.1, read as the reverse complement.
TGATGATATCAAATTTATTAAATTTAGACTTGATTTGATGGGTTAATTAAATAGAACGAGGTCCAGAAAAATTTAAAAAATAGGAAAAATACCTGGGTTGGTTCACAGGTAGAATGCATCAGGTAAAGTGTATAGACACATGATTTTATATGCTATTATGTAATCTGGTTTGTGTTATTGAAAATTTGGAAATAGTTGTGTTTGGAGATAGTTGTGTGTAGATGGATACTTACTGGTAATGAGACTCGAGGAATTGGTTTAGCAAGCTATGGAAGAATTTGTGTGTTTTGAAACCCGTGAGAGGGCGACCTTCTCTTTATTTTCTTGAATTTTAGCATGAGTAAATATTTGTGATTAATTAAGAATAATTAACTAGAATAATGTGTATGCTCGTATTGTGCCTAAGAAATATTGTGCTATGAATGATTGCTAGTATAGTGTGCAATATGCCATGATTATCACACTATGCTATGAACTCTGTGAATGTGCCTTTTCATGGTTGGACTATTGAGATGTGTGTAGTGCACTAGGCACATTTGGGACATGTGTTGTGCAAAGCATTGAATCTGCATAGGATAACCTATGAAATTCTTAAGAACTCTCTAGGTCTGGTAGCGTGGCGTGGAGAAGTCAAAGAATGAGGTAATAAGGTAGAAAAGGGACTACATTTATCTATTATACTAGAAAGTAGAAATTTTCTAGACATTTTTCTGATTTTTCTGCTATTTTTAATAATTTTTATAAATTTATTAGAAATTTTAAACAAATTATATTATTTTATTACTATATTACTATATTAATATTTAAATAAACTAATATTATATTTATTAGAATCAAAACAATGGGTTGGTGCGTCATTTTGACTAGAATGGTCGAAACGATAGCACGCCCTATTGTTTTCATAATCAAGTGGGGCTTATGTCGTTTTCTTTAAACGACGTTGTTTCACAAGGTGTGAAACGACGTCGTTCAGTGTCAGGATAGGGGCTTCGTTATCCCCATCCGTCGCTTGCCTGAAGATGGTAGAAAATAGGAATATATCCTAAATTTGTGCATTTGGAGTTTAAGGAAGCAAAACTCAATTCGAAGCTAAGAGAGAGTGCAATCGAGATTAGCAAATTGAACGAAGAGGTATCCATGTGAGATCAGAGTGCAAGTGAGTGATTCCGGTGAGTTCTCCGTCCGAAAAAATGATTTCTTGTTTCCTTGTTTGAACTTGAGATTCTCGAGTGTGTTGGTGTGATTGAGGTTGGGTTTTGATGCGGGTGAATGGGCTAGCATTTTTGGATGGTATGGGGGACGATTCACCTGCTGGAATAGTGAATCGCCGGCTAGGGTTTGACCTTTGGACTTCATCCATAGGTTGAAGATGAACTAGCACACAACAAGTCGTCAGTTGGCTGCTCGGGTGACAAGTTGCCTGGTCATAAGACCAAATGACATATAGTTTAGGTCAGAACTCTCCGACATGTCTTTGGTTTAGGGTGGGACTCACCAAGTTTGGGTCAAACCAAATCGAGTCAAATCGGGTTTAGTCAAACTAGGTCGAGTCAAACCGGTCAAACCAAACCTGGTTTTATCAGACCGGATTGGGTCAGGGCCGAGTCAAATCAGGATAGAAGGATCAATGAGGTTGTGACATGTGGCAGTCTCTGTCGGTGACACATGCCCATTGACTTTTCCACTTTTGATCAATTTGGATTTGATTTGAGGGGTATAGAAATTAGGAGAAATTTAAACGAATTTAAGAAATATCGGAAAGAATCCCATAAAGGTTCGTATAGGTAGATCGAGATCCGTAGGACTAAGAAAAGGGCCATCTGATTTCAATTTTTTATTTATTATCTTAGAAATTGAAGAATTAAATAAAATTATCGAATATAATTTGTATAGGTGTTGAAACACATGCATTGTTTCCATCGGAATAAGGTGAGTGGACTAACCTTAATGTTTCCATCAATTATTTACATGTTGAAATGCATTGTTTGAGGAAATGTGAGATATGCATAAAAACGTTTGCTATTGACTGAAACTATGTTTGTCATGTCATTTCCTTGAAACCGTTGTTTGTTTGCTTTGATTTGTGTGAACCCGATACACTCGTAAACTACTAAATATTGTGTGAATAACCACCATGGTGGGTACAGTCTTAAGGACCTTGCAATACGCAAACTCCGGGGAGTTTCGGCAATCTTGAGTATGGTGATGAAATTCCATCTGCATGTTGATGAGAGAATGAACTAATATATAATACAATATACATACTGGTAGCACTGGTCGGAATGTGAGGTTGAGAGGACTAGCCAATGTGATTGTGGTTATAGAAACTTGTCAAATTAAGGTTATAGATGCATTATTTTATGTGTGGTTATGTAATCTAGTCTATGATATTGAAGAATCAGCTATGATTTTATGTATAGGAGGATACCTATCAATGCAGGACCCCGAGGGATTATTTCGACAATCGAGGATCAAGTGTAGGCTCTTCGAATATTGGGAAATACATGAGTGGACTGAGTTTGTTTATCGTTTCTATTTTTGGCATGATTTACTGACTATGATTATAGGAAGAATAATTAAATAAATAAATACGTAAAAGGCTATGCTTGTGTTGTGGTTATAGGTTATATGGTGTGCATGTTTTTGATATGTCATACTACGAATTGAATGGTACACTAGGATGCCATGATAATTGTTAGGCATACAATGCATCGAATGAATTGGATATATGAGATGTGAATGCACAGGCATAGCATGGGGTAACCCATGCTACTCTTGAGAACTCTCCCAGTATGGTAGTGAGGCGTCAAGACACCAATCAAATAGAAGTTATAAAGGGGACAAGGACAACATGAATAAGCCGATAAACACGAAACGGGTACCTGCAGAGTGGGGTATACTTAGGTGGAGCTTCCACCACCTGACACCCTGGTAGCGTCAGTGGAATAGGCAAATGGTAATGAAGAAAAAGGTCAGTCGAGGATTACCACTGACGTATCTCAGTCCCAACACTGGACCCTTAACAGACTCAGAGTTATTACCAGCCCAATCATGGTCCTATTGTTTTGGATGTTGTACATACGTGTCATCTGATTGTGATTGTGCTGCATTATTTTATAATTTATCAAGTCTCTTCGTATGCCAACGTGTGTGTTTAGTAAATTTATGATTGCATGTGTTCTTTGAATATATTTTTCCCACCCGCTCACTTGGCAGTTTTCTGAGATTTTTGGCATGATTGCAGGGTTAATGAACAAAGCTCATTCCTAGGCATAGCTCGAAGACTATTACTGATCTATGCACGTTCGAGTTATCATTTTGAGGATCTATATTTATAGTTGAATCCCCTGAGTCATTTGTTTGTGATGAGTCATTGATATCTTATCAATATCGAATTTGAGCATGTAATTGTTGTAATATGCTCATCCTTGATATATGTTTTCCTGGGGTTGTCCAATGTCACCTGGAGACATCATTACTACTCTCATACTAGCTGTGCTTTATTTTATACGTTAATTTTAATATTCTCCTCTGCATTGTGATTATGTCATTAGCCTTGTAGGTTCATTGTATGCATTGTTGTATATTGTCGCAATGTATACAGTGGATCTATGACACTTGTTGTGCCCAAATTGTTGGGATACAGAGTGTGACACTTGAGGAGTGAGATTGGTTTACCTTTAGACTACAAACTCTCTGGCTGTGTGCGAGTTGTGAGGTATAATTGAGGACTTGGGTTTACACTTGTGAACTGATTATATATGTCATCTTGTGTGCAATTTTTAAAACTAAGATACTCCATAAAATTGTGTAATAAATAAAAAATTGAGAATTAAACACTAAATGGTGCAAATTAAAGAAACAATTATGTATCAAACTTTTAGCATGTTTTCAAGGTCTTGGGTTTGAATACTAGTACATACAATATATTTAAAGAAAAAGTAAATTTTAACAAATTCATTCTCCTCTTGTATAGTTATTGTGTATACTTAGACTAGCCAACTGAGCATCTACATTAGTTATATAATGGTTGTCATATCTTGGATAGTTTCAAAATGTGACATTAGAATTCTGATTCCTTTTCTAATTCCCTAATGTAAACGTAACTATCAAATTGATTAATTTCTATTATCAAGAGTTCAAAGAAAACAATTTGTTTAAGTAAAATCAAATTAATCAAGGAATAATTAAAAACTATAAGATGATATAGATTCTAATCCTAATTGAGATTTTTCGACATTCAAGATACATCTATGATAATGATGAGTATGTTTGGGTTGTGTGACTATGGTATGTTATTGAGATTGGCGTTGTGGCCTTTGTGATTGTGTTGTGGTTGCGGCTGATTAGGCCATTGGTTATGCTCCAGCACAACGAGCTCGGACATAGAGTATTTGAGGAATCATAGGTGTAATATTGTATTGGGCTTTTATCTTCATTGTCCAATAGATATCTTATTGCATATAATTTAACAAGCCACACTTAAATATCCAAGACCACCTCCACTACTTTTCGATATGGGATTGAGTTCTCACAACTTTAATGTATAACATTTGTATTTTGGCCTTTTGGCCTTTGTTGTGTAAAAGTCTTCTGTTATGTTCAATGAAAATATTTTATCCATTGCATGTGATACTCCATGTTCTTGTGTGATTATCGAGTGGTTTGAAAAGAAAGTGTAGTATGGTATTTTCAAAAAATATTTTAATTTGTATTTTTAAATAAAATAGAATTTTGAGAGAAAGCCTTGTCTAACTTCTTTAGGAGTTGCACGACGGTGAATATCTAGATTTTGGATTGGGTCCTCATAAGGATTGTAAAACTAAGAAGAAATTAAAAGAATAATTCTTGATGGTGAAAAACACTGAAAAAATTTTGACTTTATTTTTGAAAAGATCTCATGGTAATAATGGTTAAAAAATCTAAACAATGAAAAACTAAGAAGAAACATAATAGGAATAAGATAGTCTTTGAGGAGAGAAAAATAATATAAATATAAAAGTTTGAAAAGAAAAGAAAGAAAGAAAAAATTAGAGGAAATACTAAACTATATTTATCAATTTTTATCAAGAAATTTACAAAACCAAGAATAGCTAACAATCTAGATTATATCAAAAGACATTAGGAGATAAAAATGAAGTAGTTACAAAAATATTAGTTAGAAGATATATAAAAAGGGTTTTTTCTTTGACTTTCAATATCTAACCTTTTTTATATTCATAATATTGTAGCAGAAAAAAAGAGAGACTTATATGGTAGGATTTATATGATTAATGAGAAACAGAGGAAACATCCTAGAGAATACATAGTAGCCCTGCCTCACAATCTTAACAATCCTAGTTTACGGACGTAGCAACGAATTCCCTACACCATGGATTATTGCCGACCAAATTGGCAAAATCGACAAAAGCTTTCCGCCCAAAATTGTATAATAATCCCTTCTGGATTGTCTCTTTACTGCTTTAATATATGGTCTTCTTCTTTCCTGCCCCCCAAGATTAGTCAATGAAGTTAAAGTTAACAAACATCCGGCGGAAGGTGGAAATTCTTAGTCTTGGACGTGGATGAGGGTTTGGAGTTTTCCTTGCTTGTTGAACCAATTTCCCCCCTTTTTATTGTTTAACAAATACATAAAATCCCTTTTAAGTTCATTGGAAAAAACAAAAATGCAGCATAAAAGAGGGAAGCAGGAAGAGGCAATCCAGGCCCACCTTTAGAAAAAATATTGACACTGACTGGCAACCCAAAATTGTACCTTGGTGTCATCATTTGCCCTTTTAGTGAGGAGGGCTCACAGCCAGCCAAGCAAGTGCTCCCGTTGTTCTCGCTGGAAGAAACCATGGTTACAACGATCCTTGAAAGTGAATACAGGAGTACACGGTAAAATTAATTCTTCAGAAAACTTATGCTAACATAATGATCTTCATTTTTAGAGGCTTGACGAGGGTGTTGCTGAGATGTTTGGAGACAGGCGTGGTTTCCAGTTCATCAATGGCCTTCTGCATGCTTGTGTTCCTTCTTGTGAGCCTTGGAAGTCACAGAATCAAATTAGTGGTGAGGAAATCATGATAAATTTTCTGACTAACTATTGGAAAACAATTATGCATAATAATCAGGACGTGTCTCATAAGATCCTGTATTTTGGTCAAGAAGAAAGGAGAAATTATTGCAAAAAAATTGTACTGTCGACCACTCATAATCTGTCGGAACTGGAAATGTGTTGCTAGACAATCTTCTCATGATCATAACCTTCCAAAATAGTATGAACAACCCATTACTTGATGGCGTTAGTGGCATAATCCAGAAGCTCAAGGAAAGGAAGGGAAAAAAAAGAAGCAAAGTTCACCATCTGTCCTTCACAAAAAAAGCCTCAGCTGTCCTTGTGTGCCCACCTTTGCCACCGCATGTGTTCTCATGTCTGTACAGGTTATCATGATTCATATGGTGCTTTCCTCTCATTTTTATAATGCGGCAACTACAAGAAAAAGGCATCAGTTGAGACTGGGGACCATAATTATCTTATCACAGGGCTTCCATAAAGATGTCCCCGCTTCTTCTGTTAGGTCGGTAATGCAAATTTTCAGCTCTGCACATAATTTAAGCCATTACACCGAAACCTCGACCCCTCGCTTCTCCAATTTGGTGCCAGCAACAGATAGTTTTAAGATCTTTATTAAAATGTTAACCCTCATGAGCTTTAAAACTCCAACGTTTGAATTCCCTACGGAATTCTTTGAGTTTATTCTGTGGAGTAGCATATTGGAATTCGTAAACAAGAGTACGTACTTCAAGTTCTCTCAACTAGAAAAAATTTTAGAAAGAACAGCCTCATTTGTTTGTTTCCAGAAAAATTATAATCATGATAACCGACATGACAAAACAAAAGCTCACCAAACTAAATCTTCTACTTTATTTCCACTCCTTCAAAGATCAAGAGGCTGATATATATCGTAAGAAGAGTTTTAAGAAGTAAAAAGAAAGGTTCACATATACACTACACATCAGTTATATGATTATTACTGATTACATGTCTAACCATACGACAGAAACACAGATGCTACCTCACGCTGATACATTAAATAATACAAGTTTTATATAGTATAGTATTGTCAAGACTCATGATCAGGTTGACCAGCGAGGGGCTGGCGATGGTGATGATACTGCTGGAGATGGCCAAAGCTGCGCATTCTTCACTTTAGACAAGCTTGCAAGCACTCCGAATGGAGTGACGTCTCCTATGACTGTAACTTTCTTTGTGGCCAAATCTATGCTGAATGAGGTCACACCTGCTCATATTGTACAGAAAACACTGTCCTTAAGCTGTGGTACAAGCGGCTGCTACTGATATATATTAATACAACTAATTACAACTTCGGTATTATAGCTAGGCATATAGATTAACTAATCTAAGTATTTAAATCTAAACCGTACCTTCCATTTTGGAAATATGTTTTCTCACTTTCCCTTCACATCCTTTGCAATGGATCGAAACCCTCAAAACCACAACCTGCAAATAGTTACAGTCAATTAGTAGAGAGTATTGTGAAGCTTGAGAATCCTTCAAAAGTGTTATTATGTTAAGCTCCATTTTGTTTCATTTTTAATTTTCATAACAACATGAGCAAACCAAGAACTTAGTTTACCTGGTCATGGGAGCGAGCCGATGAAGAAGATTTCAGAAGAAGAGAATCATTTGGAACTCTGGGCATAGGCTTTGCAGTTTGAGCTGGAACAACTGCAGTTCTGTGGTCAGACTCCATCACCAATTTCCTGGCGTGAGCGGAGGAAGAGGATTTCCGCACAGGAAACGCGTTTGAGTCTTTATACCCTGTCTCTTCATGTCGATCAGGAACCAATGCAGAGGCATGGTAATCACATTCCGAAATCCAATCAATATAGGGTCCATCAGTCAAAAGATGCCTGGAGGAACTAGAGGGACTGCGTAAATCAGTTATAGAAGCAGAGCTTTTCCTACGTAAATCCCTTTGCTTCGTAGAACTCTCTCCACCATCAGGAAAGCTTTTTCTATAAAAATCACTTTCCATGGCGGAACTCCTCCTGCTCTTCTCTTGGTTAGGCTTTGGACTATGAGGTAATTGAGGTGAACATGGTGCAAAAGATTTAGAGTTTTGGCGATCAATAATAGGTCGACTGTGGCCTCGACGAACCATGGAACGATGATCCAGGCTAGTGCATATGGCTGTGGAAGCTGGAGAAGAACAGAAAAGATCCATTCCTTTCATTTCAGGACTTGAGAAAAAAATGATAGATGTTAACTCAGAAAGCAGCGGGTGATAAGTGAATGGTAATTGCAGTTGCTGTGCAAGAGAGCAAAGCAGGAGAAAAGAAAATTCTTCCCAAGGGGACTAACTAATCTGGGTTTTAAAGTTGGTGGGATGGAAGGGATGGAAGGGATGGAAGGGATGAAAAAGAGAGAAAAGAAGAACTGTCCCACCATGAGATGAAAGTTTTGCCATGGAAGGCGTGTGATTAATCTAGATCCTGGACCTTCACATCTGGTGATTAGCTTTCAATTATTTGCAATTAAAATATATTACAGGTGGGGTTAACATCTTCTGTTTCTCATGATTACTACCACTGATCATAGTTGAAGCACAGGGAAAGTGTTAATGTACCATCTCCTAACTACTTTTATTATTACCACATGATTGTGCTACACAAGAGAAAATGTTGCTAACTCTTAGGCACTGATAGGATGTGGGATCAATTTGTAAGAACCCTATTTCGCATTTAAGTTTAGGTGCATTATCAATCATGGGATAGGACTTCGGAAAGCAGGAAGAATTGAACTCAGGAATTTTAAAAAATAAATTTAAATTCAGAGGTGAATATGATATTTAAGACAGGTTACACGTGTTGGAGTTTTTTTTTTTTTTTTTTTTTTACATGGTCAAACTTAAGTATTATGATTGTGTGGGACTTAGGAAATAATTTGTTTTTCTCCATATAATATAATAGAGACAATTCTATTGCATCTTCTGTTTTCTTTTTTTTTTTCAGAACTAGTATGTGAAAGGTCATTTTAGCGATGATTCATCTAAGATATCCTACACATAGAGGACCTGTACCTATAATATAGGGATCTATATTTATAGTAGAATAAATGTCTGGCTCTACCTTGATACATTATATTAGAACATGAATTAATTCTTAATATTGCAAATTTGAGGCTCCAACAAAATATAAAATTAAAAATAAATTTATGAATATAAATAAGACCTGAAATGTTTGGAGATATATAAATATTTCAAGAAGACTAAAGAAAATAAAAAATAAAAACTCCTTACTGCTTGATAAAGTTAAATATCCATTTCATATGTATAAATTAGAAAATATTTTTAAAATTTTTTTTTGTAATCTCAAACGAATGGACGCAAGGGTATAAACGTCACCTACTTAGGAGCCGCACCCGTCACCAAACACTAAACTCGCGGTATTATTAAAATGGCGCATCCTTTCTTTATATTATTAAACAAAACATAAAGATTTAACTTTTACCTTCTCTATCGGTCTTGGTGTCATTCAAAATTAGGTGGTGGGTTTAACAATATCTAAGGATGGTTATAACTAGTGTTAATAGAGAAAAAGATAGTTTAATTATTGCGGTGTAAGACAAAACTATAATTGCTGCAATTTGTAAAAAAAAAAATAGTATAGATAAAAAATTTAATATATTTTAGTTATATTTTTAAAAATAGGAATACAATGTTTGTGATTTTTTTAAAAAAAATCAATTACTAATTTGTTTTTAGTCCCAGCGGTCCGGACATGAGTATTGTATGCTTGAAACAACAGGAGTAATACTAGGTTGAGTTTTTGTCATCATGATAAAAAAGATTATTTATTTCAAAATCCATTTTTATATGCCGAAGATCACCGTTATTTATATAATCTATTATAATAAGAGTCGATATTAACGAATACTATTTTAAAGTTTTAAGTGAAACATTTTCAGAATGACATGCAGCAATAAACTTGTAACTACATAATTCTCTCCAACTTTGAAGAAAGGATTAGGATTAGGATTAGGATTAGGATTAGGATTAGGATTAGGATTAGGATTAGGATTAGGATTAGGAATGGTTTAAATGGGTATTTTTTTGAGTTGCCAAAAGAGAAACGACATTATGTGGGTCCTACACGAGCCAATTATTTTACAGTCACGCGTTTAAAGGTATGGGGGGTTTTCAATTAGTCGTAGGATTAAGTGATGGTTGGTTGTTGTTGGTTTCTATCTTTATCCAAGTAATACCTTTTGGCTTTTTTCCTCTTTCTCTTTTGTCATATAAATACTACAGAGCGCATAACATTCTTTCACAAGTTGGTAACAAAGTTGGTATTGCACACATATTTGTCTATGGTCTAAATCGGTTTTTATTAATTATTTTATCAAATTAAATCAATGCTAACGGTTCTATTACTCACCAAACACTTTCATACAAGATAATATACCCCAAAATCTTCAAATTACATACAATGTTAATTTAAACAGTACAACAAACATGTAACATACTCAGCATTTAGCTATTATCAAACATGGTATATATTTACCGCAATATCCTACCTTATATATCTATCTATATAGTTAAATTAGGGCATGCAAATCTGTCAGTATTGATGAATATATAAACTTATTTTTGGTAGTCAAAATAGCATTAATCAATAAGAATTACTTCTAAAACCTATAGAAACTTCTATTGATAGGAAAACTCAATATATTTATCTACCAAATAACCTCTATACGTAATGATCCAAACTCGATCAACTAACCGTTACTGACATGTAGTCCCAATTGGTCCAATTTGTGGATAATCGAGATCATACAAAGATTTTTTTCAAATCAATTTATCAAAACTCTTTATAAAAAATACATATATATTAAATTTTTTCATTTAAAAAGAAGCACATTAGTTATACTCGGCATATAGCTCACAACAGAATAATAAAGTATGAATTTGAAACTTTTCATTTACAAGGTGCATATCTCTTTTCCAATTATACTCGACATATAACCCATAACAAAATAATATACACATCTAGTCGAAAACTTAAATCAATGAATCCATACACATTGGTCCCAAATTTCAAAATATGCCCAAGGCACTCATCGCATTTCTATTTCTTCTTATAAATTTTCAAACATTCGAAAGAGATACAAATATATGATTGTTAGCAATGAGCTGAGAGCGTGTCCAGGTTCTCGATGAGCCTTGCTAGGATTTAGACTACTACATCCATGTTTTAAACTCAACAAATTTTTAAGCAGGTATACTATTGCTGGTATATAATTGTTATTGTATCGCATAATTTGACATTATGCTTGTACTGATGCTTGTTATGCATGTTTTCAGGTCTTGTTCCCCTTTGTGGTATTGTAAGGACCCAAACCCAACCTATAAGAACCCTTACTGTCGTGAAACCTGAATAAGCCCTCGAAAGGTCCTATTCGAATCTTACAAGACTCAAGTTTTACTAATTACAAATTTTATTGGTTGATTCATATGCTTTTAAAAGGTTGGAGCATGTAATTCATTAAAAAAAATTCTGGTTTATACGGAGTGAAAGAAAACATTAGCGGAAGACTTGTATTAAAGAAGAAAACAAGTGGAAACATAACACACAAGTTCCATCGGAATGTCAAAACATCAACCAATAGTATCATGCATATTTCGAAAGCAACAAGAAAGAGGAAGAGGGATAGAAAAGCCAGAATGCAAATCCACTCAAGTTCAAAGAGATGACATGTGTATTCAATAGGAAAGGGGTGCAAATTCATCTAGTTGTGCAGCCTTGATCCCACACCTTTGGTACCAGCAACAAAGCACACATTTAAGCCTGCAAAGGAGGAGAAATAAGGGATGGGATTACAAGAATCTCAGTAGGGTCACAACATCATAAGTCCTAGGGATTCCCAATAACCAAAAGATCAACACCTAAACTAGCTAAGATATCCATTTAAACCCGTAAGTATCAATCACACACAATAGGGGCCGAAATCATCAAAAGCACACACAATAGGGGCCGAAATCATCACAAGCACACACAATATAAGGGTAGGCCAAAATTGGTAGAAAATAAGGGAAAAGACTGAAAACATTTCTCATTCAGAAGCACACAGACAACCTATAACATAATCTGGTTTTCAAAACCAAGATTTGTCCCCATCTACCCATGTTGTCCAAGGCTATGCTGCAAAAAGGGTAAAATGGTTAGACAATCAATATTACAGAAAGCCTTTTAGTTGTCTCTAACATCCAGACTTTAACTAGCTTAGGAGCACTCTTGCAGCTGCGCATACAAGTCATCCTGCTACACAAAAACAAGCCATCCTAACATCTAGACTCAAACTGGCCTATAGGGAATCTTGACGTCCAGACTCGAACTGACCTACAAAGTATCTTGACGTCCAAACTTGAACCAGCTTACAAAGTATACAACGAGCTCTTGGTGGGAATAACAACCCTTAAACCTCCTAGTTTGGTAAGCATCTCTCCTCTCCCTAGGAGCAACAATACTTACCTCGCATGGCCAACGACATAAGGATCCTTCAAACAAAGTACAAACAAGGCACATACATGCATACACATATAGTACACGCATAAACAAATCACAGCAAAGGATCCTCAATCAAATCACAATACAAATCAAAGATCAAACCTCAAAGTCATAACCGAATTAGGCAACCTATTACCCTAGTAAATTCCGAGATTCCCTATAGACATATTAACCAATTTCGCAAGCAATTTCAAGAATAATCAAACCGAAACCATCAATAAATCAAGCATACAGTCAAAGGGTAACCAAAGGAACCGATGAGGCATAGATCATACCTCTCACATGTCTGAATCAGATGCAATCCTTTTCCTTTCCAAGAAGATCAGAATCTCCTAAACCATCACAAGGCAAAGATCACACAATACTTAAGCCACAAGATACTTAATTAAGAATCAAAGACATTGGGAATCCTTACCAATTAACCCACCAAAATCTAGCAATCTAGATGTAGCAATATCTTCCCCCTGAATGTGTGATGTGATGGAAAAAAATTCAGCAAGAATCAACCTGATTATTCACCTTAATTCAATATACGAATTTCGGCAATACCTTAGGGTTCATAGGGCAAATTGTGATTTCATTATACACAAGAAGATGCTGTGATTTTATGTGAATAAGGAAAGAATAGGTGCCAGACATTCAAACGATTAAAAGGAACAAGAACTAAAACCAATAGAGAAGGGAATCAACTAAATTTTGGCATATCTAAAAGTATTAACTAGGGTAGGCCAATTTTATTATGCAAGAGGAATCAAAGGCTGAATTCAGCATAATATAACAAGGATAGGTACCAAACATCCAAATGATGAAGAGGAGCAGAAACAAAAATCAACAAGTAGAAGAATTGAAGAATTTCGGCTACAAAACCCTAAACAAACTCAACATGAATAATAAAAGGAAATACTAACCTTTTGCTTGTGAACCTTAGACAGTAAAAGGCATCACAAAGAGAGGATTCCAACAAGCTATCACACGGAAGAATCTGATGAAAATCAAGCAAATTCGGCTAGGGTTTAGGGTAGGAAAAAATCGACAATTGAGAGAAAGGAGAGGGGATTAATTCCAAAATTTCTTGGTGAGTTTTGGTATGTTTAGGTAGGGTAGGCTGGCTACTATTTTATAGGGTCTTAGGGGATTTAAATTTTCCTACTTTTAAGTATAGATAAGTTAGGATAATGCTTAAAAGATAATTCTATTAAAAGAATGATTCTATTAAAATAATAACTCTATTTAAAAGAAAGAATTATCTAATATTTTAGATAATAAGGGATAAAACTAAGTATAATTAACCAAAATTTTAAATTCAGCAACAACCATTTTAGGCCATTACGTATTTTTATTTTCGGGGAAAAAATAGTCATTTCAGCTGCATCGGTTCCTAGTCTTTCTGGACATCTATACTATGGAGGATCAGGGTCTCACATTCATCCCTCCTTATAAAAATTTCGACCTTGAAATTTGCACACAAGCTTAAGAGAAATGGCTGCATTGGATAGGATAGGTTTTTAGAATCTTCAGAACTATGAACCAGACTTTGAACAATCTTTTGTTGTCTTGTTGGAATTTGCACAAGTTTTGATTTCTATCAAAGTGAAGAGTCTTACTAGTTTTAGTTGTGAACCTGATGTTGCTCCACTAGGTTTCGAGTTGTTAGCATACCTGCCACTTGCATTGGTTGTTCCGAATGTGTTCTTACCATCACATCTTGGTTTAGTGCAATTTTTTGGTAATGGCCAATTTCTCCGGAGTTGAAACACTTTCAGGGTTGAGTGTGAGAACCCGAATTTTGAGTCCTAGAAGTCTAGAACCCAGTGCAGGTGAAATGACCATTTTGTCCCTGAAGAAATAGATATGTAATGGCCGAAAATAGTATGAAATATCTAGTAATCATTTTTGGTTTCATTTCTCTTTGATTTATTTCCTTATTGGTTCAAACTTATCTTAGGAAATAAAATTACTAAAATTAAGGAATGATAATTTCAGAATGAAATTCTAATGATTATCTTACCTTATCTAGCCTTTAAAGTAGGGAAATTAATCCCATAAACACCCTATTTAAAGAGTAGCTGGCCACACTTGTCCACACACCCCGAAAACACACAAAATTCATCAAACCTCAAACCCTACACTATACTTTATTGCTATCGAAATTTCTTTGATCTTCATCCTAGCATAACTCTTTCATCCTTTGTCGAAATTTTGAAAATAATAGCTTGTTGGAAAGCTCTTTCCATCCTTTATCTAGATATCTTGTTTTGGTCATCATAAGGTTAGTTCTTTCCTGTCAAAATTCAAGTCGTAATTCGTCGGTTTTGGTGTCAAAATTGTGTGATTCTTCCTTCAATTGATTTCTGTTGTCGTTACTTTTGTTCATATGATTGTTTGGAATCCATTTATGTTATAATATCATGAATTCATCCTTTGAATCTTTCCTATACATGAAATCGGCATGTCGTACCCTTTGCCCTATTGTTGTCGTTTTTGATCAATTAATTAACCTGTTGGTTTCTGACATTGTTCCTATTGATTATATGTGTTATTAACACCTAATCCTTCTTTGTAAACATGAAATCACAACCCTTAAGTCTTGTATACATAAAATCGCAAATTTTCCTTTTGCCCTATTCTTAGTGCAGAAATTTGTATGGTTGACTGGGATGGTAATTCAGGTTGATTCTTGTTAAGTTCTTGGCTATCACATCACACATCCGAGGGGGAGACACTTGTGGCATCTGATCACTGGTTTCTGATAGGTTTGGTGTGTGGAATTGGTAAGGAAATAGGATATCTAGTTGATTATTGAGTATGCATGCTTAGTTTGGTTTTGTCTTTGCCTTATGATGTTATAGGTGGTTCGGATCCCTTGAATAAAGGAAAAGGAATAGATTCTTGTTCAGAGACAAGAGAGGTAGGATCTATGCCTCATTGGTTTCTTCAGAGATCCTTATTGTTTGCTGGTTGATTTCAGTGCATATATATGTTGATGATTGTATGCGCACATGTTGGATAGTGTATGCTTGAATTGCAGATCGAGATGTGATCCTTCAGGCTATACTGAACCCTTGAGATAGGTTATGAATGCCTAATTTGTATGTGTTTTGTGTATTGAACATGTTGATTGTGCTCTGACATGATTGAGGATTCCCTGTTGTGGTATTGTGCTTTGTGTTTTCTTGTGTGTGTTTATACGTGTTTGTGTGTCAGGATTTTTTTTGGTGGCCGGGGTAAATGCTGATGCTCCTTGGGAGAGGAGAGGTTCTTACTAGTATCGGAGTCGTATGGGTGGCAATCCCCAGCTTGTGCACGCTGGATGCCTACTCCTGTGTGCTGGCAAGATGCCCTTATCCTTGTGTGGTTTAGATGCCTTAATCCTATGTGCTGGTTAGAATGCCTAGTCTTGTGTGCTGGCTAAATACTTTATCCTATGTGTAGGGAAGATGAATAGGCTTGCTGATTAGCTTGTGTGCTAACCTTTTACCCCTTGTGTAGTTAAGCTTTGGACAACACTGGTAAAAGGGGATGACCCTTCCTGTTGATGAGATTGATTGATGATTTACCTACCTGTGTATTTCTAATTTTCAGAAGTGTTTGTAGTCCACCCTCAGCCTTAGCTTTTGGTCTTATCTCTATTTGGTTGAATGATGAAATGCATGAATCCCTTTAGTTGTATAGGCTGATCTGATGTTGTTTTAGAGATGTTTGTTTAAGATTTCTGTAGATCTTATGATGTTGTGAACCTACTGAGATTCTTTTAATCTCACCCTGTTATTTTCATCATTTTTCAGGCTTAGGTACATTGTCTGTATGTGGGATCAAGGCTGCACGGCGGGGCGATATTACATCACATTCGCATTCCTGTTTCCTTGGTTGCTTGCGCATATAACATGAACTATGATTGGACTATATTCTGGTTTTTCAAGTTCCTCCTTTGCTTCTTTGTTTCCGAGTTATGTAGGAGGTTTACTTGCTGGATATTTGGATCCCTATGGGACTTGTGTCTTGGGATTTCATTGATTAAATTTAAAGACTTCCGCTGATGTTTTTATTCACTCTGTATGTTATCAGGATGCTTGTCCATTATCATGCTCCAACCTTTAAAAGCATAAATATAAAACTTGTTAAAATCTATTCTAAAGGGATAAACCTTGTGAGATTCAGATAGGTCCTAAGATGGGTTTATTTGATTTTCGCGGCGGTAAAGGTCCTAATAGGTTGGAATTCTGGTTCTTACAGGTTTGGTAGTGGAGCATGGTTTAGGAATATGATTTTTTATTTGCTAATCTATTTTTTTGGTTTTGTGTTTGTAGGTAGGTACATGCACACACACACTCACTTAGGGGCTAATACCGAAAATAATCTGATTCTAAAAATCTGGTTTGAATTATTTGAATGATGTGTTAGACTGTTTGGTTTGTTGTGTGTTTAAGTGTGTTTTTCTTGAGTTTTGATGGATGCTTTACTGTGTTTCTTTGTCATTACCGAGTTTGTATGTATGTGTTTGTTGCCTATTATTGTGTGCTGCCAAGTGTTTCTATATGGTTGCCAAGTATATGCGATTGATTCATATGCATGTTGAGTATGTCTTTGTATATTGGTTGCCGAGTATGACTTGTGTGAATCCATGCTTGCAGAATGTTTTGGTGATTGTTGCCAAGTGCTTGTGTGTGTTAATATGATTTCCGAGTGTGCATTGCATGTATGCATGTGTTTTCTGAAACTGGTATGGTTATGTGCATACATGTTTTGTTTTCTAGCATATGCATATCGTCTGGTGTATGCCTCTCCACCAGACACCACTTCTTTCTTAGTATCTATACTATTGGTTATGCGTTGAGTAACAATTGTGTATTCGTATAGTATGACAAGACCGAGTATACAAAGGAATCGATGGGGTAGGTATGGGGTTCAGGCCGAGTAGCAACCTGTTGAACAAGAGGAGGAGGCGAATGCACAAATTGAGCTGGGAGGGCAAGTTGAGCCCGAAAACCAACCTGAGGCACCAGCTATCGATCCGATGATGGCACAAATTCTGAATGTATTACAAGGAATTGTTGTGAATCAGCAGCGTATGGAGGAGCAATTTCAGAATGCTCCTGCACCCGCGCCCATGGAAGAATCTATTCCTTCACTTGAACCTGTATAGCTGGCTCACCCTAAGGAAGTCGAGAGACTCCCAATTGTTATTACGAAGTTGTTGAAGGAAGCTCGTCAACTGGGATGTAAAGATTTCAGCGGTTCAGTCGATGCTGCTGCGGCTCGTGAATGGATAGACACCTTGTGCCGAGTGTCTTTGTTCTTACTTATCTCTGATGATGACAAGGTTTCCATCGCTACTTTCCTACTTGAGGGAGAAGCCCTCGCATGGTGGACAGCTGTGAGCTTACAATTCAAAGATCATTTGTCTACTTAGGAGGAATTTTGGTATGAGTTTGACTAGAGGTTCTATATGAGATTCCATAAAAACGAGCAGCGACAAGCTTTCTATAAATTTGAACAGGGCACTCATTCGGTGTTGGAATATGAGAAGGCATTAAAGGAGTTGTCACGATTTGCACCAGAGAAGGATTGTTCACCGTACCAGCTTGCGAGACGATTTTAGGATGGGCTGAGTACCGAGCCCAAAACCATCGTTGGTATGACACCGGTGCAGAATTTGCATGAACAAATCGTTGCCGCTACTGAAGCCAAGAAGATCGTCCAAAGCAGGAAGCCGTCAACAGCAACTAGTGGCAGATTCTTCAGGTGAGATTCGAAGTTCAATCGGCGTACAGGACTCTATCCTTCAAGGTCCTATCCTCTGAAAAACAATGGCAATGGAGGTAACAACAGGAAAAAATTTTCTGGTCTGAATTCTAATAGATCTACATGGAATCTGCAGCCACGTCGATGTTATAATTGTGGCGAGATGGGCCATGTTCAGAGGGACTGTCCGAAACCAAAGCGTATCACAGGCACACCAAATGCAAGCCGAGGTGGGTATGCCAATTTCACCAAACCACCAGCACGAGCACCTGGAGGACCACCAAACAAATCCACAAGTGAGGCACAACCAAGACCAACGAGGCTATTCACCCTAACTAATGCCAAGGCTATCCCTTATGTGGTGACAGGTACTATTTCACTCTTTTCTCAAAATGTTAAGGTGTTGTTAGATCCCGGAGCAAACAGGTCATTTTTAAGTCCAAGGATAGCACATAGCACGGATCGACCTCTGTTTCCCTTGTCTCCTCCTATTGCGGTTCTGACTCCTTTGGGACAGCAACTGATTTGTGATTTAGTCTATATCGGTTATGCTGTATGTATGGGTCCGAAAGTACGTGAGGTGGATCTGATTCCATTGGACATCTAAGAGCTGGATGTGATCTTAGGCATGGACTGTTTAACAAAATATCAAGCCTGTATACAGTGTTTCACCAAGCGTGTGTGGTTCACTTTTCCTGATGGTGCCAAGTACTACTTTAAAGGTGATAGACGAGTTGTCCCAACTTGCTTGATTTCCTAGCTTGATGCAAAGCGATTGATCAGGTTTAGTTCCCAAATATTGGGACGCGAAATTTTTTTCCCAAAAATAATTTTTGGTAAAAAATTACCGATGTTGTTGGGTTGGCCGATTACCAACCAGATATCATAAGATAAAAACAATACTCAAATTTCTATTTCTTTTTTCCCTCTCCTAACCCAAACTCGTAATACTAGTCTCTCTCAAGCCCCTTTTTCTTTGTCGAGTGTCGAGTGTCGAGTGTGATCGTCGATCCTCTTCTCCTTCCTGTTTCTTTGTCGCTGACTCATGTCACCACTCTCCTCAACTTCTCCTCTTCCTTCTCCTCGTATTTTTTCTTCATCTTTACCTTCGTCTCATTCATTTCTCCTTCTCCAATGTCTTCTTCTGATCAATCTTCTTTTTATTTTCCTCAATTTTTCTTGTCATCATTTCTTCTTTCATCTCTGTTTAAATTTCGGTCTGTCAGCCTTGATTTCAAAAAGTCCCAATTCAAAACCCTAATTTGGATTGATTCTTAGTTAGGATTCAATCTGATTAGTTAGGATTCTGCATCAATTAACCTGGTGTGAAAATATTTTTAATTTTAGGTTAATTCAATCAATTGTTTTACATGCATAAACTAATTTAATCTATTATGTTTTGGAGGAACTAGGACATGGACAATGGAAGGGGCAACCAATGGCTTTGAGGATCACGTGATTCACGCTCAAATGGTATGGTTTTATGTTAACCCTTCTAAAGTTTGTTGGTATTGAATATTGAATTATTTATTATGAGATAAATTTGGTATGGTATTGATATTTTGGTATGGTTTAGTCATTAAATTTGAACCTGCGATATGTGTTGAGAATGACAATGAACCAGTATCTAGGTTAAAGCAATCAATAACAATTATACAAGAGATCTAACATGATGTACAAGGGTTTTTGTTATGCTTATCTGGGTTTACATTGTTGTCTGCCACGTTTATAGAACAAAAACACATTTACATGAAACCAAGTCAATTTCGAGATTCAAAAAACTAATGATTATAACTTGGCTTAACATAAATGTAATAGATCTTTGATGCTGATTGTTGCTAACCATCGTGAAATTTCACACATAGAAAGCGTAAAAATTTAGTAAATATGGCATAGAAGAAGTTAAAATATACTCAATATTTGTATATATATTATAAGAGAACATATCATTTTGTCTCCTCCATATTACTGTCTGTACGAATAAAAATTTGGTGTATTGCCATATTGATCATTGGTGCATATGATTTTACACAATATATTTAAGGGTTAAGCCACTGAGTATACAAAAAGCAGAGAATATGTCTTATCATTTTAGTGGGTTGATAAAGTTGAATCTTGAACAAAAATATCAATATACATTAATATAAAGAAAATCCAATGTACAATTTAACGTCAATAACTAAACTCATGCTTGTTTTTATGTTTTTGTTGTAATTTTAATGTTAGGATTTGAAATATTTGTGCTATAGATATTGTTACATATTTCATTTTTTCTTGTTATGAAAGTGGATTGCCTAGAGGTGATTTTTTTTTTTAGTTGGTTCAAGTTTTAATATCAGTTATTATGTACCTCAATTATGTATTTTGATGATGACTATGTATTACGTAACCTATTGTTGGAGTTGATGTGAACTATTAGTTCATTAGTTGTCGTAACCTAAATTTCAGTTAATTTATTTATTTTTAGATGTCAAATAAAATTTTAATGGATGATTCCTCACATTCTCAGTCAATTATGGAGAGTTCAATTATATCTGCACCTACTCCGATGATTGAGGAACTCGTAAGTGATGATATTCCTATATTTCCAACCGTCCCTTCATAGCTTATGGAAAATACACACTAACTTGAGACCCAAGCAAGAGTTGATGATCATAATAGTGTAGAGTAATAGTGTTATGGATCATATGGTTTTGAATAAAGAGAAGAGTGAGGGTAAGTAAAAAACTTGGGAGAATTTTACTAAGATAGTGTAACCATTGGGAGAGGTTTAGTTTGGTGCATTCACTGTAGTAAGGGGTTTAAGGCTAATCTAAAGAAGCATGAGATTTCTGATCTATTATATCAAATTAATATTTGTGTTAGAAAAATGCCTTGAAGATTCAGTCGCCAATTAACTTTGTTTTTGATGATGATGCTGAGGGATGAAAGACAATTGTTAGTACATTCAGGTTTGATAATAAGGTTATTAGAAAGGTGATTGGTACCATTATAATCACTGATGAGTTGCCTTTCAGATTTGTGGAGAAATTTTTTTTCAGGAATGTAATGCAAGCATTATGTCCCAGGTTTTGATATCTTTCTAGGTCGACTGTAACAAGTAATTGTGTCTTAATATACACTAATGAGAAGAAGAAGATTAAGAAGTATTTGAGCAGTAGTTATCTGAGGATTTGTCTAATAACTAACACTTGGATTTCCAACCAACAAATGAACTATATAAGCTTCATTGCCTATTTTATTGATGATGAATAGATATTGCAGAAAGCAATTCTTAATTTCTATCCAATAGAGAGTCGTAAAGGGGAGAAGATAACATCTGTTACAGAGACGTGTTTATTGGAGTGGGGAATCAATAGGGTCTTTATTGTCACAATAGATAATGCTTCTGCTAATATTGTTGCATTGTCTTCATTGAAAAAAAAACTACGTAAGTGGAAAAATAGCAGATTGGGTTGTTAATACTTGCATATGAGATGTATTGACCACATTGTCAATGATGGAGTTAAGTTTAGTGGCAGAGACGTTTACAGGATTAGAATAAGAGTAAGATATATACGGCAATCTCCAGCTAGGCTAAAGAGATTTAAAGAATGTGCCTAACTAGAGAGACTTTCAACTAGGGCATTGTTGATCTTTGATGTACCAACTCAATAGAATTCAACTTACATGATGCTTAAAGCAACTTGTAAATCTGAGTATATTTTCTATAAGTTCAGTAAGGTTGATAATAACTTCAAAATTGATATGGGAACATCTGACTGAGATTGGAATGTGGAAGACGATTGACCTGGTGTATCTAAAATGGATGATTGGAAAGCAGTTAGGAAGTTATGTCATTGTCTTGGTTATTGCACTGTCTTGCCTAAGTTTGTATCCAACACATCTTATGTAACATGCAATGCATATTTTGATACAATCTTGAATGTTTTCACATCACTGAATTAGTGATTTTCTAGTCTTGATCAAGATTTCAATATCATGGCACATAAATTTGGTAAGTACTAAGGGTGATATATATAAGTGTAACATTGTAACCTTTGCTGCTGCAATTTTTTATCCTAGAAATAAATTTGACTTTATTAAGTTCTCATTGAAGCAAGCATATGGTGCGATAATTGGAAAGTATACTTAGAGTAAGATTAAGAATGCTATTTTTGAGTTATTCAAATGTTACAATGATACAATGTTCCCTGAATCCTCTATCTCTAACCAAAGAACCATAAAATATAATTAAAAAACCTCTTCTATTAATTCGACAATGGAAGAAGTGTTGGATGATGATGAAAGGCGGAGAATTATAAAAAGAAAGGTGAGGAAGAATTTGTATAAAAGGCTTATGCTTAGTGATAACAATTTGGGTGAGAACAAGTTGGAATTGGATAAGTTTATGAGTGAGGATGTTGAGAAGGATGCCGAAAAAATTTGATATACTTGCTTGGTAAAAGGTGACTGCAACTAGATTTCTATATTGTCCTCCATGACTCATGATGTACTAATTGTCTTAATTTCAATCGTGGCTTCAAAGTCTACATTCAGTAATGGTGGGAGAATACTAGATCCATATAGGAGCTCTTTGTCCCCTAAGTTGGTGTAAGTTCTTATCATACTGAATATTGGTGACAAAGAGTGTCAGATTGTATCAATATAGAGAAAATTCTTGCTAATATAGAGAAGCATGAGGCTGATTAGTAAATTAAAAATTTAGTATTCTAGTGATTAGTAAATATTAATGATATATTTTGAGATTATACTTTTTTGTGATTGGTAATACTAATTGGGTTTCTTCTTCATTATTGTGTAAATAGATATTGTAGATTTGAGTTTGGACAGTCCGGTTAAAGTTTAAACTTGTGATAATAATGACATCTCTCATGATGATTTTGTGCAAACTCTGTAAGATTACTAAATTGTTATATGTTTGAAGTGTTTAGCAGAATTGTTTTTGTCAAGTATATACTCACTTTATTCATTTAAGCAAACTAACTATTGGTTTTTTGTTGTGATTATGAATGTGCCTTGCGCGCAGTTATGTAGGCAAGCTTTCACACTTGGACAATGGACTAATTCAATATTTTTATTATTTTTGTTGCTGTATAAATTGGACTATATGTATAATTTTAGAATTTTAGTGAACTTTCATTGTGCCTCTTGTTGGCTTTTTTGTCTTTGTGATTCTGTTATTTTTTTAGATAATATCACATATGCAGCGAATTAAACGGATTTAAATTTAGCAAGTGGTTGCCAACACCATGTTTGGATTTTTTCATGAAAATTTCGGTCAATAAAGCATCTTTCCAACCCAACCCATGCATCAGAATATTGGGAATCGAGAAAATGCAAGGTTGTGAAATTATCGGTAAATGGTATGTCAGGAAATTTTTTCCCTTTCAGGATTTTTTTTTTAAAAATCGGATCGATAATTACCGACCAGACATTTTAACAACCCTACCTGCTATTTATATCTTGAGACTGGAAACGTTAAAAATTTGGAAACAGAATTTTAATTTGGTCAACATACACAAAATAGGCGAAATCAATATTTTAAAACTTAAAATTTTCGGGCATATAAAAATACAAACATGCCTTGTAAAACAAAAATAGGCCAAGAATGTAAATTGGGCTCAGAGACTACCTACCACTCAGAACAGACTTGATAATATCACAATTGAATTTCCAAGATCACAAAAAGGTTTTCTATTTTGATGAGTGAAGAACCAACCACAAACTATTTTGCTCATATGCATGCTTATATTTGATAATTATATTGTCATTGTTTCTTATATTTATGGATAACATGAATATTGTAACTTTTACTTATCATATTTACACATGCTTATAGATTTTTTTCTCGATTTGGGCTTGTCATCCTTATACTTATGCTTATACTTTAATCTCAGGCACAATTAATTTCATGTTGGACAAGGCAGTATGATTTGATAACTGATTTTTTATGCATGATCCCATTCGTCATATATGGATATATGACGGCTTAACTTATTCATAGAGATCCAGATTTTAGTGTGTATTGGTGACCAACGGGTTGATTAAGTGAAGGAGCTAGTTTCGGTTTCGGTAGATAGCTAGTCAAATATCTCTTGGTTTTTAAGTTGCAAGCGGTTGTCCACTCTTCAAAGGGAAGTTCGGGAATTTCTTAATAATAATTATAATTATTATAATAAGAAAGACTTATGTTCTTATTTTCAATAAATATAATAAATACATATTCGTATCTATAAATATGAATGAATCTGTATCATCATTTGAAGATATCAATATCATCCTACAAAGTCTTCCTTATGTCTCTCATTTATCTCTCTTTTATCTCATTTTTATCTATTCCTTTATCTTTCAATATCCTCTTTTATTCATATCACATTTCTAATTATTGAAATTTAAGTTTTTCTTGTCTAAAAATTAGTTTTCGTTATTCTTGAAACATTTGTGGCATGCTAAAATAGCAGCATTGGGGTATAGTTAAATATTGTTTAATGGCTCAATAAATTCAGCACTTCTGGTAGTGCATGAGATGCTTTGCTTATAACAAAAAACATATGATTTTGCGCTTCATTTTTCTTTGCCTCCATATCCATTTAGGGTTTGAGCAAATTCCATACCTTGTGACAAAAGTCATAGTTCAGATGATATTTTATCAGGTCTCTAGTCTTAAGGATGAACAGTTCTTGTTTGATGTTCAGAAAAGATGTTAGAATTAGGAGACTGTTGGTCTTTCTGCTACTCAAACAGTACTTGACAATAGTAACCTAATGTGGGGCCCTAGACATGCTACCAAGTGCAAAGGGATATGATTTCACATGTATCCCCAAGGCCTCCATCCAAGTATAAAAGTCAAAACTCAAGAAAAGTGAGAAAATTAATGTTTAGAGGTTGACGCTAGCTGTTTAGTAAAAGAGGTCACAAAAACTAGAAAACGGAGATTAACAACGATCATACATTTCTGCACAAAACAGAAATTTCTTCGCACATCACATTTGTCGTGTATGTATAGTAAACACTCCCTATTTGTAAATCATTATATATACTAAACTATATCTTCGGAAAGGCTGTGCCCCTAACATAATTGTGCACCTATTATTTTTCACAGGCCTCTATAGAAGCTTTACTCCGCCACTGCAGATTTTCAGTGCATATATATATTCCTAGAGATAATAAAAAAAAAAGAAAGAAAGAGCACCCTTACAAGACATCAGAGCTGAAGGCTGAAGTCCTTTTTAGACGAGACACTATGTTTCAGAACGCAGACATATACCACCAATATTGGTTAAAATTTGAATTGAAAATCAGAACGTACCAAAGGCACATGAAACATGAACCGGACATCATGACATATATGCGCTTCATTCTACAAGGGGTTTTTATTTGATTTAGAAATGAATATGTACCAAAGAATGATAACAAGCTAAAGGAGAATGAAACACACAATAGAGGAAGAACGAAATTTGTCGCTGAAATAGGGTCACACAACCATAAATCCAGAAATAAAATGATCATTTCTGCATCCGCACTACGTCAGTTTTCGCCATAGCCCTTTGGAAGTATTCAATGACTTCACCTTGGGGAAAACAAAACCAGCCCTAGGAGGATTTCCACCTACCAGGGAATTCTCGTAAATTTCTTTGCACTCTTGTACAACCTGTTTCAAACAGTTAAAATATCCACCAAGAGTTTGATCAGGGAATTAAGAGCATAAAAAGCAATCAAGCAAATCATACAAAATTATCAAGCGGACAGTTTTTTTCTAAATATTCTAATCATGAAATTTTGGAGGCAGTTCAGTTCATGCCACTAGTAAACAAAGACCTCGATATAATGTCCCAAGGGATTCTTTCCCCTGGAAGCAGCAATTACTAAACCACACTAAAGAATATATGTGTAAATATGTGTATGTGTAATCAAGTACATATGTATAATTTATGAATTGACTTACCTCCTTGGCATCCTTCCGTGGTATGCCTTCACGCAGTGCTACAAGCTTTTCAACTACCTCAGGCTGCAATTTAGAAAATGAAGAATACAGAGCAATTGTCAACCCCAAAAAGACCTAAAGGCCGCCAATCTAACCACAGAGCTTTCCAAAAAGGAAATAATTCGAATAAATTCTTTGAGGTGCTTCCGACACTCAGATTAGCAAGTAGAAATCCTTTAACTGAAATTGAAAACAAAACTCAAGAAAGGATACCCCATCCAATATTATTAATTAGAAGCTCACCGGGCAGTCAGGTTGATGTTCCAGAATATTTGTATAGATGAGTGTGAATGTATCCAAGCTCTCTGCAGAAGCAAGTTCTCTTAAATCTCCCAGTATCCTTACTCTACTCTCAACTTTCTACAACAAAATATCAGAAAAATCAGGCTTAATATTGAATCTGTAACACACATGTGTGGAGTTCTACCATAAAAATGATGTATTTCAAAATGAAACTGCAACCAATTTTATTGTAGTCATCAAACTAAAAAAAGGGAAAAAAAGGGACAAAAATGGGATATGTGACACTTATATCATACAAAATTACAGAATATCATTTTCAATATCATAGCAAATTTCTAATCCAAGCAAACATTCAATCAAATTCGAACTCCATTATTTACTAGTAAAAATATTGTCACAACCGCTATTTTTTATCATCACACAAAGAAACTCTCAGATCCATTATCATTTACCCAAATGATACTCCATGATAAAAGGACACAAATGATAAAACTCTCAGTTAAACACAATACAACTTTACATCAATCATGATACTCCACCATGATCTTAATCCTCCAACATTATGAGATCACCACAAGATTACTCTCATATGTATTCAAATGCATGCCACCACAAATAAGAGGGTAACAGATTGTGACATTAGAAAGTCATCACTATCTCATATTAGTAACCCAATATAGATATAAGCTCTATCAAAATGCAAAACTTAATTTCTTCCAGTACCATGGAAACCTGTAAGCCTGAATCAAAAATTAATAAATTAATAAATAAATAAATAAAGCTGGTTTCATTCAAATTCTGGTTCTTATATCTAAATGAAACAAAAAACAGAATTTTTTTTTTTTGGGTTCTGAGCATTGTAAACACAAATCATTCTGCAGTCAACAATGGTTGTGCATTCAGGTGCTTATTAAGATATTTAGATGAGGAATGATGAGTCAAATTTTCCACTCTTTCAAATTTGAAGGGAAATGTTAACTTGGGTTCCACTTCAACCATATAATATTTTGCCTAATTGTTTCTTTGAACATGAATCCTTTTCCAGGTACAAGCCATGTCCAACGACAACAAAGGAGGGGAAATATGCCGGACCAACAATTTCCAATGAAGAAGCAACACTTACAGAGACACTTATGTACTCTCTGAAAAAGTCCATTATGACCTCTTCATCCAGCCTCATCCGCTCTATGGTTTCCTCCTTGATATAGTTTTTCTGCAATATACAAACGTCATATCAACAACAAAGTCCAAATTTAAAAACAGCAAATATACAAGAGCTGCAAGAATATCATTCCAACACTAAAAGATACTGGATAACACCTGAGTCATCATATGATCAACATAGACAACCACAGTCTCCTCCAGGCAAGCTTCAACAAATCTCCTAAAGGATCTTTCTTCAATGTACCTTAGGAAAATAATGAAAAATGAATAATATATATGTCCATATAATTACAAGAATAAATGAAACTAGATTCACTGAAAGGCAATAGACATAAGTTAATGCAAAGAAAAAGAAGAAATTGCTTTGCAATCAGCAGAGAAAGGTCACCAAAGTATGAAGTTAAACTTACATCTTTACATCGGTGAAATAATCTCCAAAAGTGGCAACTAAGTATTCAGTAACCTGTCCCTCGCACCACTCTGAAACAATTCAGGTTAAAAAGCTGTTCTCAGATGCAGGAATAAGTGATTAAAGAGTGACAAGAAAAACTGAGTCAATTACTTTGTACCATCATTATAACATACACTCCGAAAAATGTTCAAAAATTGCAGCAGCAAACAAAAACTTGGAATAGGCATTTAAGGATATCCCAATATGATTATAGCTGACCACCGCATATCAGTTCATTTGAGTAGAGTTAACTAATACTAGAACAATCTGAAGTCTCAAAGCATCAACTAATACCAGAACATGTCCCAGTAATATAACAAGTAATCTGAAGTCCCAGCAGCATACATTAAAAGAGGTGAAGCTTTATATACCTTTCTGATAAAGCTTTACAATTAACTCTTGCACACCAGGATCTTCAAAAATAACCCTGACAGTTTGATGCACCGCCTCCTGCAATCAACATGCAATCTGATTCAGTGTTTTGATCTCCCTTTTCAGAAGAAGAAAGAAAGAAAAGAAAAAAGGCCACTGTGCATGATAAGCACAAATCATTGCAACATAGGTAAACTATCAGAGAATGTGCTCACTTTCCTATCTCTTAAGAGTCTTTAATCCAAGCAAATTTAGCAATAATACTAGAATCTCATAGAATATTGCTGAGGTGGCAAAAATTAGTTATGAAACGTATTTGTCTGGTATCATATAGAGATAGGGCTCCAGGGTAGAGATTACCCTGCACAGCATTTTCTCATGGAATACAATCACATTACTACTAAAACTATTGTGATTGAGATTTCTTGCTTGAATAAGTTCCAAGTGTCTGCAGTAAGTGAGTGCAAGAAATTCAAACAAGTTGGTAGCAGAGATCGACTAGAAACACGAAGCCATCAACTCAAATGGAGAATCTACCGCATCACTTGTACACTCGTAGGAGTAATTGCAGGAGGTTTTTGAAAAATCAGGACTAACTGAGGAAAAAAAACAAAATTCTAGCTCTCTCAACATATTTCCACATATCTGGACTGTCAATAACAGAGATCTTCCTTCAACACCATACAGAAACTGGAGTAGGGCCTATATTGGACCAACTGACATGGTTGCTAACTCAATCAATACAATTCAACCCAATCATGCCGAAAGACCTAACCTACCAAAAATGTAGATAGTCTCTCGAACAGAAACCGACCCTCATCTTCCTAACCTATGCCTACAAACAAATCGATATGCAATGATGTAGGCTGGAGGTGCAACATCAACGAGCAAAAGTGTTATGTCATGACTAACAATGGTATATGGGTCATAAATGCCACTTTTGGGAGCTCTTTGTTATTTCAGTGAATGAGGACCTAGATGAGGAGTCTGATATATGAGCTGATGATGGAGAATTTAATTGAAACAAGAAAGAGCGAACTAAAATGCCTTTGAATATCTTGGAAGGGGTTGTAGAGCCAAGAGCTTTAGTGGTTGTGATCAATTGTGAGGAACCCACAATTTCATCTAGCCACACTTGGTAAGTAAGCTCAAACTCCTTGTTTGTAAGACATCCAGTTATGATATTCAAACTAGGAGTGGTGAGATTGCAAGCGCGAGAGGACTCTACAAAGCGATTGAATTCTAAATGGGAAAATTACAAATTGCACAAGATTGTTTGTCAGTCACGATGCAAAATTCATATTAAGAACAGTGGCATGCTATTGTTATCAAGGATAACTATAGAAACCTCACATTGACAGTTTTAGTGGAAAGAAAAATGTGGTTTAAAGAGGGAGCAGACCGTCATAATAACTGTTCTTTCTGAAAATCAATGGCTCATACCATAATCAAGTGTAGTTTGACTATGAAACAGAGCAAGAAAAATTTAGGGGAATCAAATGTCCTTATAACAGCATTGTTGAGAGAGTACAAGGATATGCTCAAACCACCTAGTCAATGGTCACCTCCATGGGAACAAGATCATGCAATAACAATAAAGGAATGGACTAAGCATGCAAGGGTTCAAATGCATTGCTACCAAGATTCACGAAAGAATGAGATTGAAAAAAATTGTCAGAGAGAAACTAACAACTTGCATTATTAACCCGAGCAACAGTGCATTTACTAGTCTAGTATGGCTAGTCAAGAAAAAGGATAGAAGTTTTAGTTTCTGCGGACTACTAAGCCTACTATTGAGCCACAGTTTTCAATAGATTTCCAATTCCCAGAATAGATGATTGTTGGACAAGCTTTTTTGAGCTCCAGTGTTCAAACTTGACCCAGGCCATCACTAAATCAGATCACAGTCAGAAGACCTGCCCAAAACTGTCTTTCGCGCTCATGAAGGGTTGTATGAATTTTAGTGATGTTCAACCTACCAATATCTCAGCGACATTCCCAGTACAAACGAATGCAGCACTCAAAACACCCAATCAAACAGTCCTAATAATTTTTTACAACATTTTAAAACACCACAAGACAATTAAGGACCATGTCCTGACATCTATCAGTTTTTAGTGCCAAGACTATCTGTAGCTCTCATGAAGGGCATTATGAATTTGTCATATTGTTCGCACACCAGCACCCTCTACAATATTCCAGTTACTGATGAATACAACAGTTAAAAGACTGATCAGACAATGACTTAATATTCTTTGACAACATTCTCATATAGATCAAAATAATTGAAGACCATGTCCAGTATCAATGACTAGTATTATTCCTATTTTGAGGGCATCAAACCTTAATATGTTGATTTAACCCCAATTTGAATAATTATGGCACTTGATATCATAACAAGGTGTGATGAAAATCTCGAAAATGAGGACAATCAATGAATGGCTAGCTGCCAAAAAAGGGAAGAGCTTAGTCCTACCCAGCTACTACTACTACTTCATGAAGGACTATGGCTACTGGAAACAACATTAACACAACTTCGCAAGGAGGGGTAAATACGGAGGGAGGAGGCCACAAGAGCGGTTCACACCCTCAAGATAGTTAGGCATCAAGAGCCCATCTTGGCACTACCAAAATTTACAAAACCATTCTAATTGAAATAAATGCTTCATGGATAGGAGTTAGAGGCTGAGTTGTATCAAAATGGGAGGCTGATAGCATTAATCAAGATTTATTGAAGAGGACCAAGCAAACATCAATTCATGAACGGAAGCTAATGACAATTGTATTGGCAATCTAAAATTGGTGTCACCAGTTACAAAGGATCAATGGAGCCTTAAATACCCAAAATGGGAGGCTGATAGCATTAATCAAGATTTATTGAAGAGGACCAAGCAAACATCAATTCATGAACGGAAGCTAATGACAATTGTATTGGCAATCCAAAATTGGTGTCACCAGTTACAAAGGATCAATGGAGCCTTAAATACCTCTTAAAGTAGCACTTCACCACACCAGGATATCAAAAACGGATGGCTAGGCTTCAATGATTCCCAGTAGAAATACAATAAAGTCAGGTAGAGCTACTGATGTGTTAACTAGGATACCATTGCAATGGAAGTTGCAGAGCCTCAATTAAAAGAGAATATTAGATTATGAAGTGAAATCTAGTGAGATTCAGTTAAACCCCCACTTCCAACAAAACATACAAGAAACAAAAGAAGGGAAAAGCGACATGGGGGAATGGACTTTTAATTGGAGCTCCTTGCTGTTCTGGAATCATATTGTAGTAAGTGATTCTTCTCTCAAGCAGACAAGTTTAGAAGAGTTATTCCAATTGGCGGGCACAAAGGAATCCTAAGAACTTTCAAATGGATTGCATTAGAGTTATTTTGGAAAACATTAAGGCAGATGTTTAGAAGTTTGATTCTGAGAGTCAAGTGAGCAAGCAACACAAGATTGCCACCTTGTCACCAAGAGGATTACAAAACCTTTTCCAATTTCATTAACTATATGAGAAGGTATCTTTATGGATTTTATAGAAAGCCTACCTGAAATCATTCAAGTTTTACAAACCATGATCGACATTACCATACAAATTTATGTTTCCTCACTTATGTCAAATCAACACTTTTTGTACCAAAATAATGTTGAGGGATTACAAGAGAGGCCTAGAAACACTATAAAAATAATCACAAACAGATAAGATCACCTGCCAGAGACATGCCATAGTTTGAGAAACGTTAATGCAGCACACAGCAACAATTACTGAACAGAAAATATCTATGTTAAGTTTAAATGACTATTAATTGGTTGTTCTAAGATTATATATGCACATACATCAACTGCAAGTATATTCCAATTCCTTGAGCCACCAACTAGATTAGAAAAATTATATACATAATATGAAATACAAATTTTCATGAACCTAAATAATTCTGTAGATGCTAAACAGAACAAGCCATAAATTTGAGATTTGACGGGGACATAAAATTCTTTAAAGTTAGGCATACCTTTGCAACTTCTAGAAAACCTTTGCATGTATCTTCAAAGTTAACCTGTACAAGCAACAAAAGGAAACCAAAATTTCAAAGGAGGACAATCTTGGGAGCGAACCTAGCTTCCCAAATTATTTCAATTCTAAATCCATTAAATGGAATACAAATCCAGCTGCATAAGGTGTTTTATTAAGATAGAAGCAATGATTTGCAAACTATCTAGCTTAAATGAATGCCAAAAATATCAGCGAAATCCACTTCAGCAAGCATTATTGCAACAAATTCCATGGCGTTTAATTTGCTGATCTCACTTTCACAGTTTTCACAACCCAAAATGTAATGACATTAACACAAACTAGTAAAGCAGTATAATTAATAAAAAGTAATTGTTAGCCGAACAGAAAAGCTCATTGGAAAGAAAAACAACCAGGCATGTAATCAGCTCATTTAAAGCTAAAAAAATATAAAGCAGATGCTAATCCTATTAGCAATTTCAGTAAAATATGAAATAAATAGAATGTTGCTTTTAAAAAACAACGAATCAAGTGTAACATAATATGACCTGCTCAAGATAGTTTTGCAGTAGAGCTTCTAAAACAAAAATAGAATGTATCATTTTTAAAAAAAAGAATCAAGTATAATTTAATATGACCTGCTCAGCATAGTTTTGCGGTAGAGCTTCTATGGTGCTGTTACTCAACTCCATTGCAAGGTCATAACATCGCAGATTGTTGTTTATCTGCATTAGAATAGGGGGAAAGATAATTTTGTTAGCAGCTCAAAAAGGAAAGTAAGCCAACATAATAAATAAGAGAGAACCACACACCATTGCACATAACGGTTCCAAACCAATTTCCGAAGCAGGTTCCTCAAGTCTCTGTCTTTCAGCTGCTTGAAAATCAATCATTACCTGAACAAACAAGAATAAAACCCATAACAAAAATTTGTTCAAACCACAAAAGTTAACAATTTAAAAGAAGAAAATATATATTAAAGGAGAGAATATAAACACAAACTACCGAATAAGAGAATAAACAAGGTGTTTCTCAAAAAATGAATATAGGAGAGCCAAAGCATTTTAAAAAATTTATATCTTATTTGTTAACTTCAAATTATAACTAATAAGTAACAAGAAATTCAATAACTTGGGAGCATAAAAATGTTATAACTATGTCCAAAAGAAAATGAAAGTAATCATTAAAAAAAATCATACGTAAAATAAGAAAAAAAAATCATTTACATGTACATACCTGGCACTGCACTGGAAATTAGAAATTAAAAAAAAGCAACTCATTTCCACATACTAATATTAGATATATAATTACAATCTAGAATGCATCTATTATGCTTACTTCATTCCTGGCATAAAAGAAAATATTCTCATGGTCGGAATTTTCATAATGATGACAACTAATGCATTACTTTTAGAAAAAAATTCATAATCAATAAGTTGGAATCATGTAAGCATTTAACATAATTTAACGGGGTATGAGAATTGGATGCATTTTAATAACTTTATCAATCCTTCTGTGAAATAGGATAGAACAACCAACTCAAAATGCTATTACCTTTCCAATGCTTGTGAAATCTTGAAGGACTATATTTTAAATGTTTAAATTGTATTATGGACAAACAAGACTAAACTGTAACAGCTACCTTAAAAGGACAGGTTTGAAACAAAACATGTAACAAGGGTAAAAGTATTTGAGGATGACAAATAGAAAAGATGCATGAAAAACAGAACTTCAAACAAAATATTTCCATACAATGACACTTGCCTGAATAATAGCCAACGAAATCCTATATAGCATGACATCAGTGCTATTATCTCTCACTATTTGCACTTGCTCGCCAAGGATCCTGAACAAATCAACAGCAGCTGGAGTGTATAGCTTTCCATCATCTGTTTTCTTTGGAGGTTGTACCTTATCAGCTTCCAGGATATTCAAGTACCATTTCTGAAAGAAAATGCAACAAAAGCAGAGTTTAAAAGAAAATTGAACCAAGGTTGTATGTCCATACAAACATTGTATTATAAGACCGGTCAGATAACGAAACATGGTTACCCTTGTTGTAGCTTGCATTCTCTCAACATAGGAATTCATGAGCGGATCCATGGCACCACTCTCAGAACAGACTTGGGCCAAGGCCTCGTCAACACCAAGGCCAATCAAATTATCTTGGTATTCAACTACCCAACCAGTCACCTAGTTACAATCAACCAAAACAGTCACAAAATATACATAGAAATAATATTTAATATTATTGTTATTTTATGAAGCATATAAATGGAACTAAACTAGAAGTACTGCATTAGCCTTCTCATCTCCTTTCAGTATCAAATGCATCAAGAAAAGTGCAATCGATTATAAAGGAAAACTTGGAACAAGTATGATTCACATATTTTTGAAAAGAAAATGATCGATTTGAAGTACTACCAATAGGAAGTCAAGTTCCATCTATTCTTTTCTAGTTCAAAATCTTACACAAGAAATCAACTTCGTGAACAATTAAGTTTCCACAAGATTCACCATTCTTTTATCCACAAATTTGCACTTCTTCTGTACATATGGCTCTTGGTAAACCAGGCACCTAAAGATGGAGGATAGAAAAAGAATACTAATTAAGGCTATTTTTATAATAATCAGGAATTTTCCCCCTTTGTTTGGTTCAAGTTTCTTAATTAGGTAGTTCTTAAAATTTCCCATTCATACTTCTTATGTACATTTTGTCCTTGGTAAACCAGGCACCTAATGATGAAGGGTAGGAAAAGAATTCTAGATAAGGCTACTCTTATAATATTCAGGAATTTTCCCATTTGTTTCAAGTTTCTTAGTTTCTTAATTAGGTAGCTTCTTTATGTTTTAGTCATATTAACCAAGTTTCAAATTCTGGTTTGTCTAAGAATCCCATTACTTTAAGAGGTTTAGCAGGATTAGGAGTCTATGACTCCATAAATACCTATGTTTGGCATGTTTAGTTTTAGGATTTTTTATGAATAAATTTCAATAATTTTTATGCACTCTGATGGTTGTGAGATGCAATTTCTTCCCCTAAAAACCTTCCAAGGAGTGACTAAAATCTTTTTTTTGTTTATTCATTCATCCATTTTTCAATTTTGTGACTCCTAGGCTCCATGTAGCTTCCTTTTTGTCATAATACATTACTGTTACATATGCCAAATTTGCCATTCATGACCACTAAGCGGCCTCTTAATTTTCAGTTTCCTACACAATCTTAATTTTAAAACCATCCATAAAATTCTTGGTACAGCCTCAAGGCTGTCCTGCATCCACGAGTAATAACAGTCACTAAAATGTATTGCACAGAAGTGTAACCCTACCAACGTTCAGCATTCTCAGGAGATATGCATGGTTGGGCTCCCTTCAACAAACAAGAGCACTAAAAGAATAGGAGAGCAAATCATTAAAACAGGTACTACAGTAATACCTTTAAAATCTCTATATTGGAGAGTTCATTTGCTCTATCACTGAGCAGTCGGAGCATCTGAATAAACCTCTCAGTGTACAGATTTACCAAGAGTTGGAATATTTCATACCTGAAATTATGGAAAGTCCAAATTAGATGTCCAGAGAAGAGTTTAAGAAGCAACAACCACTACTTTGGGATGTAGGCCTCTCTTAACAGTGCTTTGGGTTAGATTTCTATTGCAGCCAACAAAATGAGTGTCTGTTTGATTTAGAAGAAAGAGTATATGTTCAGATAAATAACTATTTTTGCATGATCATAAATTAGAACCTGCCTCACAATAGAATGTTGAACTAGTGTATTAATTATAGATGACGCCTATGTTTAGTGTTATGTCCTTGGAAGATTACTATTTTATTCTCTACATGATTATTTTATGACATTAAACTAGCTGACAAGAAAAGTGTTTCAGCATAAAATATATGACTGCTTAGCTTTAAGCAGGAAACTCTTGACAAAAACAGCTACTAGGTCAATGACTGCACAATAGATCAATGCACCTGCTTAACTTGCAAGTATATGAAGATTCTATCCAAGTTTTCAAAGGTACTAATGTTTATATATTTTTGGACTTTGAGATTCTCATGTGCACATGCATCTACGATGATGCTTAAATAAATCATCAGCAACTCCTGTGTCCTGCCATGTCATATTCTATTTTTCCTTGCAAATATTCTCAACAAGCAGCCAACAACATAAACAACAAAAAGTTTTGGATCTTAAGAGAGACTCCAGCCCTTAAAGTTCTAACTGTCATGTACTGTAATTGAAGATCCTGTATCACTTGCAATATGCTAATTTATTTTTATAAAAATTACTAGAACTTAGACTACAAAAATTAGTAAGGTAATTAGTGAATTTCAAACTATTATTCGGAAAAATCAAAATAACAACATGAAGCACAATGCATTTCCCTCAAAATTCAACACTTCAGTTGCTCATATTTGTAAGAAATTGATTTTAAAGGGAATAAAAGAGAGGAAATGACAAATGGAAAACATAAATACACCAATGAAAAATGGTTAGCTGAACAGAGTGAGACACCTAGCTTGAACTCAAGATGCAAACACACTTATACTGTGCAAAGCACAATGGCAAACAAAGTCCCAACCATTATTTATGCATTTCATGGATCAAAAGAAGACAGATGAAAATGGGTATGACCCAATAATGCCATAGTAGTAAATTTTTAAAAAATACTCAGTGTAAGGAAATGATTAAGCACATAAAAATATTTAAGCTGCCAGAAATTGAGGGATAGAATGAGATGCCGATTACACATAATGTTTACCTAGCTATAATCTAGGTTAACAGAATTTTATCTGATAAAAAAGCATTCGATTACAGAGTTTGCTGCTTACAAAATATTATATTTCTAGCAGTACATAAGTTCATGTTGTACAGCAACCAAATGCTAGGATGAGATTTATGAAAACTGAATCTTCTAAAGCTAATGGTTTGAATAACAAGACCTTAAAAAATTCAAAAACAAAAAATGTTGAAGATCGCAACTTTTGCATCTGTACTTCCATCAATATGCATAAGAACAGCAGCAGAGGCCAAATCTAGCACAAAGTTACATTGTAGCATCAGTGGAGCATACACCACAATATTGACTACAAGTACAAAGCTCCCAAACTCCAAACATGCCTCCATTCCCAACTAGTAATGTGTAAATATCATTTAATACTGTTATTAAGTATCAATCTGAGAATTGTTTCCATTGTCCAGACTATCTCTAATTGGCATTACAATATCAATAGCAGTTATGCTATTTTCAAGCGGATTGAAGGCCTATTTGGCAGGTGAAATTAAGAGTATAACTTGTTTGGTAATTACAACTCAGTATGCATATTATAAAGTCCATCAGTATAAGAAAATGACCATTAAAGAACAAACTCATTGCAAGAGATGTCTACATTTCTTCATTACTGAAGGGATTGTTAAATTAGGTATTACCAAGTTTCTTATTTAGCACAAAAGCTATCTTTATTTTTTCTGCCATAAGCAGAAGGTCAGCGTGCCAGAAAACATAGCCCCTACAGAAATCTCAACATCTATTTGTCACACTACAAAAAAATAATAGTAAAACAAGAGACGGCAAGGTAAATCTACAGACAAATAATAGTTAGAAAATGATAGCAAACATTAGGGGTAAGTACATCTACCCTCTTGATAACTTCATCGCTTAGTTCTGAAAGCATCAAGCTTTCATGTCACACTTGATAGTAAAGATAATGAGGGTTTAATTGGGATATGTGCTGAAAAATATATGTACGGAAATAGCACAGTAAATGCCGCAATGTAAAAATTCAATTACTTTTATATGCAGCTATTCTTAATAGTAATTTGGTCAAGGTTTGAAATTAATCGCAAATGGGCACATCAACACTGAAGATGAAGTGTTTTATCATAGTCTATGCCAACCAAAAGCTGATTTTGAAAGTCAAGTTTCTAACTTTTGTGCAACTATCTGCCAAGCTAGAGCAAAGTTTAATCAAGAGTATAACAATTTTAACACTTGTGTAACTAAAAACACAGCTAAATTGAACTTCGCATCCTTAGGCAATTATAACCACACAGGAAGCAGAGAAGAACAAGTGGCTTACAACAAAAGCTGAATAAATTCTAATGAAATCAAGAAAAACAAGTCTGACCTTGGAGGAAAACATGGAGCAACAT
Organism: Passiflora organensis; assembly: GCA_019739055.1. Lineage (NCBI taxonomy): Eukaryota > Viridiplantae > Streptophyta > Magnoliopsida > Malpighiales > Passifloraceae > Passiflora > Passiflora organensis. The sequence goes on along the minus strand of JAEPBF010000187.1, from coordinate 3,616,377 downwards.
AATCATAAATATCTCCAAGTTCCTCGCCAATCTGAAGATCAAAAAGTAAAACTGAATGAATATTTAATTATTCAGGTTTATTTTTAAGCAATTAAAGCCCAATGAAGAAAAAATATGTCATAAAAGAATTATTAAACAATGAAAACTTATAAAATACAGTATCCATGAAAATAGTAAGATTTGGAAATGTTGTCACTTGTACAGTAATATACAAGAAGTGAATCTAACAATGCATTAGTTAATAAGAGATTCAACTCATCACCACAAATGTCTCATAAATTCTAAATTCCGTATAGATACCTGAAAGTAAACCCAGCCTGTCAGTAAAAAACATTAATTTACACGAGCAAATTAAGTGAAGGAACACACTCTGCCTAAGCATACATATCGGGAGGCAAAATAAGAGAAATTAACAGGTTCATTTTTGGCATGCAAAGATACAATGTGCAGTATTTCTATAGTAAAATGATCTCTCCGAAGGCTGCAACAGAAAACATGGTGTCAAAATATTTAATGTTTTGCCATGTTTTGTCAGAGTTCCAAAATTGATATCAATAGAATACCTTAAGGGCTACATTTTACTGCAGAGATTTATTAATTCTCCAACATTTTGAGATTAACCAGTAACTACAACTAATATATGAACACCACATTATTAAGCATGTAAACTAAGAAAATTCAGTATCACATATTGCTTGCAGAAAATAATATTTTTATCAATTTTTCAGAAAAAGGTTGGATTTGGAGAAGCAACAAAGAATTTTGTGAAACTTATAATTTGGCAACAAGGAAATGATTCAATACTTTTATATTGTATCTCTGATAAAAACTAGAAATCAAAACTTTCCTCACAACCATGACTTCCAGAAAAAAATATTGATATCCCGGAGATTACTATCTCAAATGCCTAGGCAAAAAAAAAAAAAAAAAAACCAAACCCAAAGATGTCCAAACAAAAGTTGATAACAAAGTTAAACATACCGTTCGAGCTTCATCCAAGGCAGCTTTATGATCTTGGAAGACAAGCTGCAACCACATGTCATTCTTACAATGAGTGGCAATCAAGAAAGCACTATTTTCCTGGTTTAACTAACTATGAAGGAAAAGTTCCCCTTCTTAATAGGTATGAAATTCAGAAATGTACCTCCGTGAGCAGCCTGTTGAAGCGTTCTTCAACAGACTTTCTTATTTGCTCGTAACATTTATCCTTGTACCCCTTCCCTTGAATCTTTAACTTCTGCTGAGTAAGGTTTTTGGATGAAGCCATGGAAGAGGTGGACTTTCTGAAAGACAAAAGAAACCATTAACCAAAATATAATGCATTGCTGTTCAGACTGTAAGACATATAGCTTATTCTATCGAACAAATCTCCCAAATGGCAAAGGTTGAACAACTGAAATAGTCCATTGCGGAGCAATAGCAAGTTGACCGTCTCAGAAGCATCAGAAAGTTTTTAGAAGCTCCATGTGACAAAAACATGAAAATACAGATTTAAAACATAGGCAAGGAAAAATATATGTGCATCTATATGTATGACAAAAATGTCCCAGACTAGTGTGTAAATCATAAACTGAATAAAGTTAATGGGATTATGCGAGTGTGTTGAGAGGGTGAAGCGGGGAACGGATTAGGGAACTTTATCAGTGTTGCTGGAATTTGTGGACATAACCAATCATTAAGTTGAGGTTATATCAGTATCTGCTATACCTGTAAGAGGCATGAATGTAATATCAATGACAGAATGTTTCTTTTAATTTTTTTTCAAATATTTTGGTACAGCAAATCAAAAATAAAGATTACAGTAAAGTAGAACTTCACACACACTAGATTAATTGCTGGCCTTAATAATAAAATTTTTTGACAAAGAACATCTTTTTGTCAGACACCTTTCATGTCTGAAGCATGACTGCATGGAAATAAAAACACCACATAAAATAGTTACTTGGCCGATCTTCGAGGATTTGCAATTGACGCCATCACTCCACCACCTTCAGCCTCGGCTGCCTCTTCAGCAACCTGTTGATCAAGAATTTCTTGCATCTCAACAACCCTGGAACAAAAAACACAAAAAAAGAGAAACCAAAGCAACATATTAGTAAATTGAATTCAAGAAGCATATGGAAGATTTTCAATAAACAAGAAAAAGAGAATATTTTACTTTTCAAAGAGAGTTCAATCACAATATTCTCTTTATCCAATATACTATAAATATACTCCATCGATTTCTCCTCATTCCAGTTAACTATACCAAGATATCCCAAAATTAAGCTTTCCCAACATATGTTTCTACCAGTGCACCCCTACTTGAGGATGCCATCATTTTTGCATACAGCCAGCTAATCATTGTCTACATTGCAGCAACTATACTTAGTTAATGCACATCTTTATTTGATAAAATAAAATGTTTGTTAATGAAAAATAAACAAGCATCAACATGAATACTAGATTAATTTATTGTCCAATGCTTTGCAAAACCACCACACAAAAAGCATGATCAAAAGAGAATGCCTTTCCAGTCCTTAAACATATCCGGGAAAAAAACACAACAAGTGAAACAACAATGATGGGCTAGCAATATTATCCTACCCCACATTCAGGCAAGGGAAAACACGATGCATTTAAACAACCTCAGAGTACATTTATGTAATCACTGCTTGAAAATATAAGCTAAAATCTGATAAATACAAAATAACAATGAATTATGAATCAATTTAAGATAAATTCTAGAATTGGCCAACATAACTACAATCAGAGTGCACATCCATTATGACAACTTCTTGAAGCCTTTTCTCAAGGAAACTAAGAATCTCTACAGATTAGCTTATTGAAAGAAAGCAGGAATGAAACTAATATATACAAAATATTACATGCAGAGAGTAAGTAAATGTTTATTTGGCAATTGTCATTAACACAGATCAAATTCTCCTGTTTTCAACAATTACATCATTCACACAGAAGATGGAAAGTTCAGTAAATACAAACTGAAAAATTACAGAGATGGTCTATTCATAGACGAAAGTATTTTCAGGAAGTTCATGTGTTCAAAATGTCATCTAACAAAACTAGTCTTTTTTAAAATATGGAAAACCATACAATATGAAATGATGATGAACAACAAATTGAGGGACAGAACTTAAACTTGAAATGATAGAAGTAATGAGTTTTAAAATGTAAATGTAGTGCATAATTCATCGTGGATCCCATAGTTAGGATAATTCACTTGCAAACTTCTGTAGATATACTATTCCAAGCTTAAGCATTTGTACCATCAAGGTAATCATAAACCTTAACGAAGTGACTACTAAACTAGCAAGGACCAAACTCAAAAATAAGAATCATAACTATTCTGGAATTAGCAATAAAAACCTGGTAAACTACTCAATAAGGATTAGGAAAGTGATACATGAAACAAGCATATATTTTATAAATACCCACCAAACACAGAAATTACAGTGTATCACCAAACAGTAGAATCAAACATATACTGCCATATTTTTCTCATCCATTTAACAAATATTAAGACTTGTCTTTTATAGAAAATTTGAAAAAAAAACAGAAACAAAACTAATTAATCAGATTACAAAATGATGATAATTTATCTTTAATAAATAACAAACACCCTTCCAAATTATAAAATTTATTTTTATTGCAAAGTTAACATGCCAACTTGAGTAATCCCTTGGCACCTACTAAGAAATGATGTCAACTAAGGAAAATCTTATGGTTTTAGACATATATAGCAAGATAGATAGTATTCTCACTTTTCTACAAAAATTACAAAGCAAAAAAACACGACAACTTTTCATTAATTGAGAGAGGCTACTAGTATACAATTACATATCCTGAATTCAAGTGGAAGAACTGCACATTACATCATAATAAAGATACATTGAAGATATTACCCAATTCAACAGCCAAAAAAAGCAAGCAATGGCCTTAAAAGTTTGCTAGCAACATACCTCAAAGCACGAACCAATGTTTGGGGGCTGCAAAAAGAATGCAAAAGTATGACTACATAACCATGAGACAAAGAAATAAAATATATACTTTAGAGAAGATATATGAAACACAAGATCATTAGGACAAATGTCTAAGATTTATAAACAAATATAATTAAAATCCTGCAAAACAGAGGCAAGTACATAAAATTACAAATTTGGAGGAAATGATTAAGGAGTTATAGATGAAATTGTGCAAAAAATTCACCAAAAGTCACGTGGCACTTTCTATTCCTTAATCAGAGATTGCATAAATCATGTACTGCTCCATTTAGAGTTCCTTCATGCTAGGTCATCAAATTTTGTCCTCAGAAATGGAACTCTGAGCCTTAAGCCAGAAGTAGATAAAGTGAAACATACATAGCAAATCTTTCTTTCAGTTACATTGCCCTGTGTGAAGAAGAGAACCCATATTGTCTCCTCTCTCTCTCTCTCTCTGTCTCTCGCTCTCTCTGTCTCTGTCTCTGTCTCTCTCTGATCAACACTCAGTTTGAAGTCAATTGAACCAATCTTTCAACTCAAATATGTTCTAATCTATGTTGAACTTTCTTAATCCCTTCAAAACTATTTGTTTCAACTTGATTTTATAATTTCACATATTCTATGCTAGCAATACAGTAATGAGACTATTACAGAGGTATTTACCTCTCTTTTGAGAGTTTGTAGAAGTTGTTAATATGGGCCCATAAGGTCTTCTCAAAGGTCTCCCAAGTTCGATCTACATCCTCAAAATATTCTCTGAGAAAAGTCACAGATTAAAAGTAGTTCAGCAAAATAGTTTTACTACATCCAAACAACAAAAAAAAAAACATAACAAAGCAAAAAATCAACCTGCAGTAACTGTGGATGAAGAGCCAAACAATGGAAACCATTAAACCAAGGAATAATTGTGTTGATTGTAAAGTTAAGCCTTCATGATTATCACACACTCATCATACAAGAGCTAGACATTTGTAAGCCTTTTGTAGCTGTACAAACCTGATTATATTGCTAAACACTCTAAAAACTAATATCTAAGATAAGCATTAACAATATAATTACCAACCAAAACAGCTAGAAACCTTAATCAACTGTGCATACATAGCTGCATGCCAGGATAAAACTAAAAAGAACCATTACAAAGTGCCAAGTTCTATTGCAAATTTCAAAAAAGTTTGTTCCAAACAAGTTTCTACCATCAGAAATTGATAATGATATATAGATCAGTTTATTAAAATCCTGACAATGTAGAACTCAAGATCAATATCAGATTATTGAAACAAGACCAAACAGAGAGAAAATATCAACAAATTCTACTTTTAAACTTGCTTTTCCCTTTGGACCAGCATAAAGCTTGAAGAAACCTATGAAGAGATGAAATTTCTAATATGAGATACACACTTCAGTCTGCCAACTTCTTCTTTGTGTGATGCTGCAGCTGCTAAGGCAAACCTTCGCTTTCCATCAAGTGCTGTTAACCTCTATGGAAAATGGAAGAACAAAGCAAGCATAAATAGTGCATTCAAGAGATCAATTCATCTTATAGTTGAGCCAAATATAGAATTACCTCATAAGTATTAACAATTTCCTTATCATCACTCAAAGAGTCCCGAGCCTCAGCTGCTTCAACAGATATTGACATCATACCCTCAACATCCTTAAAAAATAAAGAAGGCAAATGGTGAAGCCAAACTAGCATTTGTAAACAGAAAATGCTAAATTTGGCTTGCTAATGACATGAAAAATTAAAGCAAAAAGCAAAAAAGGTGCAGGAGAGCATTCAAACTGCTAATTCACAGTCAAAGAGAAGGCAAATAAAGATTCATTTTGTTGATGTCACAGGGAACATACTTTCAAGGTGGTGTTCAAGTTGTTTCTTGCATTGCTGAGCAGCTTAATTTGGTCGTGATTGTCAATTAAGTTCTGACATTCTAGACACAGCCTGTAATGATATAAAAGCATCATGTTTACTTTTAAGAGAGTAATACTGAATAACAAAGAAGATAATGATAACAAAATAACCCACAGCAATAACTTGCAAAAGAAGACAGGCATACATACTGCTCGATAGCAATGAAATTTTCACGGAGTTGGTTAATGGTTCTCTGAGATGAAGAAAGCGATTGTAGGCCAGCTTGGGCTTGTTCAACCTGCAAAATGAAAGTTCTGCATTTTTAAGATAAAGAAAAGAAATAAGAAAAAGCAATGGAATATATAGTTCTTCTAATATGGCGGTGAAGGGAGACGGTTGCCTGCTCCGCCACCATGGTACTAAGCTGCGCATCATTTGCCTAAACAAAAGGAAAGAAGCAAAAAGCGAAGTCAATCAATCAATAAAAAAAGGGCATTAATAAGAGCGAGGTATCTTGAAATGAAAAGCACAGTGCAAGAGTTGGGTTGATATGAGACCTGTTGGCGAGTGATGTAATCGGACTTGATAGAGGAAATAGACTGCAAGAGGTCGGGGAGGGGCAAGAGCTTCGCAACCTCTCGCACAGCTGCCTCCTTGGCTTCCACTCCTAGATCCTCCCCCGTCATCATTTTTTTTCACACTTCCTTCCTTTTCTATTTTTTGACGACTTGTTGATTTTGATTTAGGTGGTTGCTACAGAAATTTGAAGTGCACTTGCAAAACACTAGCACAAAAATAGAAGCTCATCTCAGATTCTACCAGCCAAGAAGTAGAGTAGACAGGAATACAATCGCGTAATTTGATTCGTCAAGTGATACCTTGTAGCTATTCATCAAATCCATCCTTGGACGCCGGAAACTCGAAGCTCCAGAGCAATGCCGTATAGATCAGTAAAACGAAGAATCATCGCCAAATCGATTCCACCAGAATCTGCTCATGCATTCCCGGAAATCAAAGATCGATCAATCCAAGAAAACATTAACAAGAAAAGAAAACAAATCCGCTCGCAAAACACAGACATAGCGTCAACAAACACGAGGACTCACAAGTTTAGATTGAATTGAACCAACTTCGGTGGATCAAACAAATAGAAGTAGAGAAGTGAAATGGATCTTTAGGGTTTAAGGAGAGGATGTGCTGTCCAAAGCTCTGAATTCTAGTTTTGGGGATGTGTATTTGATTTTGAATGACTCAAGTTCTTTTTCTGATTCAAAGAAAAAAAAAGAAGATAAATTACCTTTTATCTAAAATTAAATCTGTATTGCTTATTATTTTTAATATTATACTCGACAAATTTATTTACTAACAGTTTTTTTCCTACACCCTCTCAAACTTGGTGTCCACCTGAAAATGTTTATAATTATCACAAATATCAAAGGTTTTTACCGTAGGCCGTGTTTGATTTGTTGATATTAGGATACTGAAAATAGAAAGGATTTCACTCTGTACCCTTATCTTCTAAATTTACAGTTGGCAATGAAATATTTTCTGATTTACTATGGCTCTAGGAAGTCAGCTTAAAACAATTTTAGATCAAATTACATAGCTACTCTTTACATTCTAATGGATGTTCTGCGATAGAGGGTTAGTGAACACTCTATATGAAAACAGTGCAGGGATAGAAGTGGAATTATCTGAAAAATACAAGTTTTGTTGAATCTACTCACATCTTTTGTTATAATAGGAGACAATTTATATGTGGTGTCATCTCATACATGTGTGGAAAATAAAATTTTGAGAAGGAATGAGTGCCAAATATGAAAATTATGGAGGATATACTGATAATTTCATACGATCTCAATGCAACAATTAATCCTATCGGGGTCAGAAGTTGCGTTTGGGCTTACCCAGGAACATTGAAATGGTACACTGAATCTGGGGCGGAAATGGACCATTTCTAATAACTTTTCAGTATCCCAATCCTAAAAAATCAAATAGAGCCTTATGCCTCTTCATGTAATCTAGATTGTTCCTTACAAATAGGAGGTAACATTCCTGATTTTGTATACTTGATTATATAGGACCCTCTCCCAGTAAATGGGACCCTCACTGACGTATAGCCCTGATCGGCCCAACACAACCATACTAGGTTCACCTTAACTTTTCGAAACCAATAACCCCAAAACGTATATCAATTTGAATTTTTACTTTAAAAGGAGCATGGCACATCAAATAATACACCTGATATAAAAAATCAACAGAGTACACGAACACATATAACAGAAGTCTTAAACCACATACAATAGGTCACACGACCCAAAACATTCAAAACATTGAGTCCATACACACAAGCCCATACAGATCCACAAAGAATGCCTAAGCCACACATTCATAAGATAAATGGTAATTTGATTCATAGATGCATATCCAAAATCAATATCTGAACATCAAACCCACAACAGGTCTAAAACAAACAATATAGTCTATATTAAGTCATTCATAACACAAGAGCATGAAGATAGTAAAATATAAATATGTCGAGCCTCAAAAAAATGCACGTGTAATAGTCTAGCCCTAAGACCAACATCGTAAACTCAACCTCAAGATGGACGGCTACAAGCACACGAGCTAGTCCTGAAAAGATCAAGAAGAGGGGGGCGAGATCAAAAGACCTTAGTGGGAGTTACAGTGTCATAAATATATCTGGTGGAATAGAGGCATACGAAAAACATGATTATAAAATAGTTATTTAAACATAATTATAGTCCATGCATTCTAATCATGCACTCAAGAAATTTCATAAATAATGAAACATAATGCATGAATTGTAAAACACAAAACAAATGGTATATCCCAATAGGTTTCATAATCCCACAGTACTCATCAATGTCACATGCTATGACCCAAAAATCTATCGGGGCAGATCACAAACCACCCTCAAGTCACCCGCTAAAAGGTAATTGAGAGCCCACTGGTAGTTAAATTTCCACTTTAAAAATATATATAAACCCCCTACTACCAGTGTTATCCGAAATCGAGTGGAGAAAGCACACTATCACACTCAATAACCATTCCATACATATACATGTACACATAACTTGCTAAGTCATAGCAAATTTAGGCGGCCCGCTAAGTTATAGCAAACTCGAGCATAAAGAAAAAATCCATCCATACAACAACAATAAGTAAGGTAACATTTCCCTCTATTGGGATTTCATATATCTACCATGCATTGGCCAAGCAAAACCATCAATTCCAGGTTACACCTAGGAAAATATTTATATTGTATCTTTATAAAAACTGAAATGCATGTAATGATCGAGTATGCATTTGCACTATTGGTTCTCACAACATCAGGGCATGTTTCTCAAGACCTCACACCACTCATAAATGTATGACAAAAGGTTATACTCATCACTGGGTTTCACTCAGAATGAAATTGGGCTTTTTGGGGAAACTTTGTATGCTCCGACTGGTGGGAACATCTATCCTGACTGATGGGAACACTCTCGGCAGGGTTTTACACATGCTTCGACTAGTGAGAACATATGCTCCGATTGGTGGGAACACTCTCGGTAGGGTGTTCTCATAAGACGATTTTCTAGGATTCTCTTTGGTTTTCACTCAATCTTTGGAGCCAAAATGAACCCTCTCAACACCCATGATGCCAACACACAATAAAACCACCAACCAAGGTTTAATTTCAAGGGCACACTCTCAATTCAACGGTACAATGACCACCTATAATGCATCAATCACAATCAGCATATGCACAAGTCATACCAAGAACAGTTAATGTATAAGTATTACCAGAACATTTGGTGCATAAATCACATGGTACACATACAATGAATCTAGCATGATCAACATTCATAATGAATGTATAACCTCTATTCAAAACCAAGCATTTGATCATATTTAATTAAAAAAATTAGAGCATTTCCATTTGGACGAATAAAACATAAACTCCTACCTCTTGTAGCACAGATGACACAACGACAATACACTTACCTTTATCAACAGCTTTAACACCACCTAATACACACAAACACAAGGCTAAGCATGAATTGAACACAAAGGAATGGAAACGACAAAACTTAAAGCAACCTAAGGACCCCCAAAACTCACAACCTATCACCCAACGCACACTACAACTCACTCAATTCACAAATCCAAAATTTCTAACAAGAGGATGAACCATCCTCTCCTCCACCATGCCACTCATGGTTCAACATCAACCTCCAAACTCAAGCAACAACACCATTGGGTTCCTCAACCTAGCAACATCCTCCTCATTTCATAGATAATCAAACACTAGTAAGGAACTCAATCAATTTCACCAACTCCAGCAAAATCACAAAACCCATAATTATCGAGCATGCCATCGATAATACTAATTATTCACCCAAGACTCAATTGATGATTCTAGGCAATCTAATCCATCAAACTAACATAAGAACATTAACAACAATCAAAAGGAACCAAAGATCAACAAAGAAATCAAGGATTTAGGGCACCTCCACTCAAATCCCCAAATGTTCCCTAACACCAAGAACAACAAGAATCAACTCCTCAATCCAAAACTAACAGTGAAAATTGATTGTAGGAAGTTAGGAATATATTTAGAAACAAAGTCCAAAGGTTTTTTTTTTAAGGAAAATCAAAGATGAAGAAAATGGGTTCTTGGAGAAGAGAGGGAGGAAAATGCATGAGAGGGAGAGGGCAAGGAAGAGTTCCAGGCTTTCTAATAGTTAGAAAATTTTTATGTGTTGGTTTGGGCTGTCCTTTTATACTTCAGGCTCAAAATCCCAGAAAATCCCAACACAAAGCGATTTAAGGCTCGATTATCCCCGAATGGGCCTTAAAATTAATTTAACCAAAAAAATAAAAAAAAATAGGCTTCAAATATTTAATTGGGCTCAAGAAATAATAAATGGGCTCAAAATGGGTTAGTCGGCTTAAAGGCCCATGGTCACTCAAAACAAACTCGGAACCAACCCAAATTGATTTCCACTGACTCAAACCTCGACACTCGACCTAAAACACTCGCTAGACACCTAGACACACACCTAGGCTTTATATGAATGTGTCCGTCCTAAGGCCAATGCTTGGGTCAATGGTCAACTCGCTTAGGTCAATGGTCAACTCTCTTAGGTCAAAAGTCAACTCTCGATCAAACGGGGCAAAATCGGGCTCACCCGCTGAACGATCTCACTGACTTGGCACTCGGAGAGACGAGGTCTCATATCCTCCCCTCCTCATAAGAATTTCTTCCTCGAAATTCACTTACCATGTGCCTTAAACAACTGCGGGTACTGATCCCTCTTCGACTGCTCGGTCTCCCAAGTCATCTTCTCATACCTATCACTGCGTAAACCATCTTGACCATCGAAATACTGCGACGCCTAAGCTATTTCACCGTACTATCCATAGTAGCAACTAGCTGAGTCAAATATGACAAATCGTTGGCTATCTCTACTGGTGGCGCATCTAAGACGTGAGAAAGATCCCTAATGTATTTCCACAACACTTAGACATGAAATACATTATGAATTCTCTATAACTCTAGTGGAAAATCGAGTCGGTATGCCACGGGTTCAATCCTCTTGGTGATGGTGTACAGACTGATGTACCTTGATGCCAACTTTTCGTGCTACTAAAACCAAATCATGTCTTTCCAAGGCACAATCTTAAAAAATACCATGTCACCAACCTTGAACTCAAGATCTTGTTGGCGGTTATCAACATAGTGCTTTTGTCTATCCTGAGTTGTCCTTAGCCTCTATCTGATTACAACCAACTACTATGTCGCTTGCTCAATCATCTCGAACTGTCCAACTTCCTCTCACCTACCTCATCCCAACACAAGGGTGTACGACACTGTCTACCATACAAAACCTCGTACAGTGCCATACCAATGGAAACTTGGAAGCTGTTGTTGTATGTGAACTCAGTTAATGGTAGACAACGGTCCCATATGGTTTGTCCTTCCAATGTACAGGCACGAAGCATGTCATCTAAAATGTGAATTGTTCTCTCTTACTACCCATTTGTATGTGGGTGGAAAGCTGTGTTGATATTCAATCTGGTACTTGATAACCTATTTCTAACACTGATCATCCATATAATTTTGGTTTGATTTTAGGATAGTTGCATACTAATTTTGCTTAAATTAGTGAACATTTTGATCATTTGTTAAGTGTTGTGGTTGAACAGGTGTAATATGGTTTTTAGAGGCAAAAGAAAGCGTTTTCATATGAAAAAATGCACGGAAACGTCAAGACTGTAGTTGCGAGGGCCAATCGACTGGTCGGCTCAATAAGATATTCATACCAAAGGCACACTGACCGGTCGGTGAACATACACCAACCGGTCAGTACACAAAAGATGAAAAACTAACGGAGAAGCCGAGCACGCACTGACTGGTTGGTTCAATTTGACAAGCCTGTTGATTATTATTAGACCGGTCGATTCACATACATCGACTGATTGGTTGTATGAGATCAAGCCCAAAAATACGCAGATAAGGATGATTGCTTAACGGATAAGGATTAGAAACTCAAGGTTTCATAAAAATAGACATTAGAGGGTCATTATTAGGTATCAAGTTCTTAGTTTACAAAGCATAAACATCAGTTTTATTGTTGGGGTTCAACATCTTTTAAGATATTAGACTACGGTATGTTATTTGAATTCTGAGTATGACAATTGATTTTATTTTACTCATTTTCTTTTCTTTCCATCGTTTTAGTTTTTAAGTTGTCAATTTGTCATTATACCCTACGAAGTAGAAAGAACCCAAACAGGATTCACACCGGAATCTGTTAACCTACTAACCAGCAAAGATTATTCTGCCTTACTCTCTGCTATGAATCTGGTCACTTCGTTCTAGGTAAACCTAATCTGATAGGAATATTGGTTTAGGTTCAAACATAGGGGTAGAATACCTTGGTAACCCATAATTGACAGAATAGGAATATATTTGTCAAACCTAGGGTTCAAACTGATTGGGGATAATCAACCTAGTAATCAAATTAGCATGGGAATGTTGCTAATTAGAGCACTAGGTTAGCCAATAGTATCCCGAGAAGGTATTATTTGATAAAAGGAAATCAGGAACATCTTTTATGTTAGATATCAAAACAGATTTTAGGTGTGAATTCTGATTCAGTCTATTGATTCATTAACGATATTTAATTCAGCTACTTAGATTTAGTAATTTAGTTTAATCTGAAATCAAACCCAATATTTGATTGATTTAACTAGAGTAGAGTATTTGACGAATTATATAGTCTTAAACAGATTTTTCCAGTGGGATCGATACTCATTCTTCTGAACTATATTACTTGTTGACATCTTGTACTTATGATTAAAGGTAAATTCAATTTTATGCCAATAAGTTTTTGATACCGTTGCCGGGGAATAACAGTTTCAAGATTAACAATTTAGATCAAATTCTTTTTCTAGATTAAATTTTTATTTTTCTGTTTTTGGAATGCAAAACTGGTAAACAGGTATAATCTGAGGAGTAAGAAGATTGACCTCGCACCTACAGACCTTGATATTGAGAAATTTATTCAAAGACTCAGGCATTTTAAAAACATTCATCAAGCAATGAACCATTCAGGTGGAGGCATCAATGGAGGAGACAACTCGGATCCAGCTCCAGCGGTGGATAACCCACATCCGAGATATAGAACGGTGAGGGACTATAACACACCGACAACCAATTTGCTAGGTCATGGGATCCATAGGCCAGCAATACCAGCCAAAAGCTTCGAGATCAAGCCAAGATGCTCCAAATGATGGAAAATCACCAGTTCTTTGGCTTGGAAAAAGAAGATCCTATAAAGTATGTAAAAATATTCATAATGCTAACAGACACATTCAAGTTCAACAGGGTCCCTGCCAAAGCAATCAGACTGCAGCTTTTCCCTTTCTCTCTTGCTGGGAAAGCTATAGACTGGTTAGAGAGTTTGCCCAGCGGTTCTATATCCACTTGGGAGGAGCTGATGAATGCCTTCCTAGCTAGATTTTTCCCAGCCACAAAGACTTCACAATTAAGGCATAAAATCAGCAATTTCAAGTAGCAACCAAAGGAGACTTTATATGAATCCTATGAGAGATTCAAGGGGCTATTGAAGTGGTGTCTACACCATGGCATTCTAGATTTTCTACTGTAAATGGATTTTACAGAGGGCAGTCCAATATGTACAAATACATGCTTAATGCCATTGTCGATGGTAACTTTCTGGACAAAGGAGCTTATGAGGCTTTCAGACTAGAAGAGAGAGTGGCTATTGGAGGACAAACCTAGCAGGATTCGGACTTTGATAAAAGTTTAGGGAGGCTAGAAGCCGATGCTATTACAAAACTGGTAGCAGAGATGGCGGCAATGCGGTACGAATTTACACAAAATAGGGCAAATGTAGCAGCAATACAATAGAATCCAGCAAGCACACTCGTGCTGGCTCTATGTGATCGTTGTGGGGGTAACCACAACAATTATTAGTGTCATCAGAATACTGAAGAAGGCAATTATGTTAGAAATCCAGGGAAGCAACCTCATTATTTTCATGGAAGATTAGTAATCCAGTTCCTGCTTCAAATCCTAATCATGGCAAGGGAGAAGGTTACAATCCAGGATTCTAGCCTGGCAATCTAAACATTTAGAATCCACCACCAATAAAGAAAAAGAACAATTTGAAGGACTTTATGCAGCAAATTCATTATGTCTTCTAATTTTAGGATTAAAAATCAGGAAACTCAAATGAGTCAGTTGTCACGGTTACTACAAAATATGCCACCATTTGCCATAAGATACCAAGCCATCGTCAGAGTTGAAGCTGAGACTTTAAGATCGGGTATAGTACTTGCAGAACCTGTGAAGGCCAAAGACAGTGAGGAAAGCCAAGAGACTGCCCAAGAACCTAAGTTTGAGGAGGTTCAAGATAAGCCAAAAGAAGAGGAAATTTAGGCAATAGAAAAACCAGCTTAAGAAAATCAGCAAAACATGAAAAGATGCCACCACCACCCTTCTTTATAAGGCTAAAGAAGGAACAGCTAGACCAGTAATTTGCAAAGTTCCTGGTGGTCTTCAGGAACTTGCAGATCAATATTCCTTTTACTGAAGCTCTGGAACAGATGCCTAAAAAGACATCATTGTCAAGAGAAGAAAGATTGGTAATAATGAAACAATGGCCTTGACTGAAGAATGCAGTGCTATTATTCAGAGGAAGTTACCTCCAAATCTTAAAAATCTTGAAAGTTTTACCATTTTTGTGGAGATAGGGGCTAATCAATTTTGCAAAAAATATTGTGATTTGGAACATTAACTTTATGACCTTTTGTATGCCAGAAAGGTCGGGATTGAGAGATATGCGACCCTACACCCTACAAATGGCAGATTGATCTCTTTCTTTTCCTAGAGGTATTGTGGAGGATATCCTGATTAAAGTAGACAAGTTTATCTTCCCAATGGATTTCATTATTCTTCAAGTGGAGGAAGACAAAGTTATTCCACTTATCCTTGGGAGACCATTCTTGGCTATTGGGAAAGTCCTTATAGATGTACATGCCGACCAGCTTACAATAAGAGTAAAAGACCAGTAGGTGACTCTTGATATCTATTCTTCGATGAAGCATCATGACACAAAGATTGTGAATTCCATCAGTTCAAGGGATATAGATGTAAGGACTCCAAATCCTAACCTATTCTTAAGTGCTCCTATTGGGATCCTTACCGCTATGAAACCCAAACAAGCCCAAAAACCATTACCTATTTGAATCCCACAAGGCTTACCCATCTTACTTTCCGATTTTAGCATGTTCATACTTTGTACTTATAGTAATTTAGAGCATGATATTGGGCAAACATTCTGGTATAATACGGAGTGAATAAAACATCAGCGGAAGTCTTTTCACTTAATCATTGGAACCATAACACACAAGTCCCATAAGAATCTAAAAATTCAACAAGTAAAACTCCTAAAGTAATCCGGAAACAAACAAGCAAAGGAGGGACTTAAATAACCAGAAAATAGTCCAATCAAGCTTTATATTATATGCACAAGCAATCAAGGAAACAAGAATGCAAATGTGATGCTATATAGCCCCGTCGTGCAGCCTTGATCTCACACACTGGTACCACAAATAACGAATGTACCTAAGCCTGAAAAATGGTGAAAACAACAGGATGAGATTACAAGAATCTCAGTAGGGTCACAACATCATAAGATCTACAAAAATCTTAAAGGAACATGTCCCAAACAACATTAGATCATCCTTACACATCTATGGGTATCACGTAATTCAAGAATCAACCAACGAGATAGAGCCAAAACTAAGGCTGAGGGTGGACTACAAACACTTTCGAAAATCAAAAGTACATATGCAGGAAAACACATCAGATATTCTTGGCAGTAGGAAAAAGAAAGTCCATCCCCTTCCACCTGTGTTGTCCAAGGCTTTGCTGCAAAAAGGGTAAAGGGTAGCACACAAGCTAATCAACAAGCCTATTCATCTTGCTAGCACACAGGACAAGTCATCTAGCCGGCACATATGACTAGGCATCCTAACCAGCACAAAGGATTAAGGCATCCAAACCACACAAGGATAAGGACATCTTGCCAGCACACAGGACAACGCATCTAGCCAGCACATAAGACTAGGCATCCAACGAACTCTTGTTGGGGATTGCCACCGATACAACTCCCATACCAGTAAGAACCTCTCCTCTTCCAAGAAGCATCAACGCTTACCCCGAATGACCACCAGAAAAGGATCCTGACACACAAACATGTACAAGCACACATAGGCAAGCACAAAGCACAATACCATAACAAGGTATTCTCAATCATGTCAGAACACAATCAACATGTTCAATATACACAACACATGTAAATTAGGTACACATAACCTATCTCAAGGGTTTGGTATAGCCTAAGTAATCATATCTTAATATGCAATTTATGCATACACTATACAATCAATACGCAGGCAATATTAACAAGGGTATACATCGAAAACAACAAACAAACAACAAGGATATCTGGAGAAACCGATGAGGCATAGATCCTACCTCTCTTATCTTTGAACATGAAGCTATTTCTTTTCCTTTATTTAATAGATCCGAACCACCTATAGCATCACAAGGAAAAGAAAAAACAAAACTAAGCACGCATACTCAATAACCAAGTAAAAACCTTATTTCCTTACCAATTCTACTTACCAAACCTATCAAAAATCAGTGATCAAATGCCGCAGGTGCCCCCACTTTGGATATGTGATGTGATAGCCAAGAACTTAACAAGAAACAACCTGAATTACCATCCCAATTAACATAAAAATTTCAGCATTAAGAATAGGGCAATAGAGAAAATTGTGATTTCATGTTAACAAGCTATAGCGGTTGCGATTTCATAGTAAAAGGGAAGGTTTAGGTGTTTATAACTCATATAATCAGAAGGAACAAGATTAGAATTCAATAGGTTAATCAATTGATCAAGATAGGCAACAATAGGGCAAGGGTAAGGCATGTCGATTTCATGTATAGAGAAGATTCAAAGGATGAATTCATGATTTTACAACATGAATGGAAGCTAAATAATCATATGAACAAGAGGAACAACAACAGAAATCAATTGAAGGTAGAATTACACAATTTTGGCATCAATCCCGTCGAATTACAACCTCAATTATAACAAGGAAAAACTAACCTCCAAACAAAAAACTCAAATATTTAGATAGAGGATGAAAAGATCTTTCCAACAAGCTATTATTTGCAAGAATCCGACAAAAGATGAGAGTGTTATGCTATTTTGAAGTTTGAAGGAATTTCGGCAGTAACAGGGAGGTGTAAGGTTTTAGGTTTGACGAATTTTGTGTGTTTTTGATATGAGATTTATGTGTGGCCGACTTCCTCTTTATATAGGGTGGTTATGGGATTAATTTCCCTATTTTAAAAGCTAGATTAAAGTAAAATAATTACCAGAATTAAATTCTGAAATTATCCTTTGTTAATTTTAGGGATTTTATTTTCTAAGGTAATTATCAACTAGTAAGGAACCAAATCAAAACAAATTAAAACCAGAAATAACTATTAGACATTCCATATCATTTTTGGCCATTACACATCCATTTCTTTAGGGACAAAATGGTCTTTTCACCTACACTGGCTTTTGGACTTCTAGGACTCAAAATTCAGGGTCTCACAACAGAAGACATCATCGATATAGAAGTCGAGTACCAGGATCATTTAAAGCTGTTTTGACTGGGATAGAAGAAAGTGATGAAGAAGAGGTAGCATTCATAGCTAAAAGCTTGGACAATATACATAGCTAGAAATATAGGCAATTTGAGACACTTGATTTACCATTGGGATAGCTGAAAAAAATAAAGCCATCAGTTGAAGAACCATCGGTCCTAGAGTTGAAGCAGTTGCCAGCCCACTTGATGTACCAGTTTTTCTGAGAGAATGATACACTTCCTGTCATTATCTTTTCTTATTTGACAAAATTATAAGAGGAAAAGTTGATATGAGTATTGAGGGAGAACAAGACTGCAATAGGATGGACACTGACAAACATTAAGTGAATCAACCCTTCATTTTGCATGCATAGGATCCGATTAGAGGAGGAACATAGTCCTTCGATTGAGCATTAGAGGTGACTAAATTCAAACATGAAAGAAATGGTGAGAAAAGAGGAGATCAAGTGGCTTGATGTTGGAATCATCTATCCAGTTTCTGACAGCATTTGGGTGAGTCCAATTCAATGTGTTCCCAAGAAAGAAGGCACCACAATTTTGAAGAATGAAAAAAGGAGAGTTCATGCCAACCAGAATAGTTATGAGTTGAAGAGTTTCCATGGACTACAGGAAGCTAAATAAGGCTACCTGTATGGATCATTTTCCACTACCTTTTACTGATCAGATGCTGGACAAGCTCACTGGGAGGGAGTTCTATAGCTTCCTTGATGGTTATTCTGGGTACAATCAGATTTTTATTTCCAGAAGATTAAAGTAAGACTACTTTTACCTGCCCCTATGGCACCTTTGCTTTCAGTCGAATGTCCTTTGGATTATGCAATGCACTGGCTACTTTTCAGAGGTGTATGATGGCTATATTCACAGACCTGATTGAAAGATGCATGGTGGTTTTCATGGATGATTTTTCTATTTTTAGAGATAATTTTGATCTGTGCTTAGACCATTTTGGGTGTTATCTTGGAGAGCTTCCGAGAGACTAATCTTATGCTGAATTGGGAAAAGTTCCATTTTATGGTGACTAAAGGCATTGTTTTGGGACATCTGATTTCAGAAAGGGGATTTGCAGTGGATAAAGCAAAAATTGAAGCAATTGAGAAGTGGCCCATTCTAATTATAGTCAAAACTGTTAAACGTTTCCTGGAACATGCTGGATTTTATAGAAGATTCATCAAAGATTTCTCAAAGATCACCAAGCCCTTGTGTCAATTGTAGATGAAAGATCAAAAGTTTGATTTTGACAAGAATTGCATGGAGGCCTTTGAAGAAATCAGGAATCGATTGGTGACTGCTCTAATCATTAGTACTACAGATTGGGGACAGGAATTTAAGTTTATGTGTGATGGTAATGACTATGCCATCTGAGTTGTACTTGGACAGAGGAGAAACAAAATTTTTCATCCTATTTACTATACCAGCAACACATTCAATGAAGCCCAAGTGAATTATACTATCACAAAGAAAGAACTGCTGACTGTGGCGTATGCCTTCGATAAATTCTGGCCCTATCTTATTCGGTCAAAGGTGATTTTATTCTCTTACCACACTGCTATCAGACACCTGATGGAGAAGAAAGATGCCAAGACATACCATATCAGATGGATTCTTCTTTCTTCAGGAATTTGATTTGGAGATTTAAGACAGGAAAGATGCAAAAAATCAGGTTGCTGATCACTTATCCAGATTAGAGAATTATCCAATATAAGAAGCAATAGAGATTGGGGAATCCTTCCCTGATGAGAAAGTTTTGGCAGCCAAGAATATTGATCTATGGTATGCTGATATTACCAATTACTTAGTATTCAGAACTATCCCTCCTCAATTTTCCAATTAGCAGAAAAAGAAATTTATTCACAGCACCAAATTCTACTTCTGGGAGGAGTCTTTTCTTTACCGCCAAGAAAATTACTAGATCATTAGGCAATGTGTTCCAGAGGAGGAATTTGTAGACACTCTGAGGTAATTCCATTTATCCCCATATGTTGGTCATTTTTGTGCTGATAAAACTACAGAAAAGGTACTTCAATCAAGTTTCTTCTGCCCAACTATCTTTTGTGATGCACATCAATTTGTTACCAGCTGTGATAGATGTCAAAGGGTTGGAAATATTGGCAGAAGAAATGAGATGTCTTTGAATTATTTGCTGGAAGTAGAATTATTCGATGTTTGGGGGATTGATTTCATGGGACCTTTCCCATCTTCTTTTGTGAAGAAATATATACTACTGGCAGTTGAATATGTTTCCAAATGGGTTAAGGCTGAGGCCTATGAAACCAATGATGTCAGAGGTGCCTTGAGCGTTTTAAAGAAAAATATTTTCACCAAATTTGGGGTTCTAAGAACTATCATTAGTGATAAGGGAAGCTATTTTTGTAGCAGCCAATTTGGGACCCTATTGAGAGAATATGGGGTTAGACACAAGGTGGCTTTGCCTTATCATCCTCAGACCAATGGCCAAGCAGAAGTATCCAATATAGAATTCAAGCAAATTCTTGAGAAGACCATTGGCCCTATGAGTAAAGATTGGGCCAGTAAGCTAAAAGTGCATTATGGGCATACCAAACAACATATAAAGCACCATTGGGAATAGCTCCTTTCTTATTAGCTTATGGAAAGGCTTGTCATCTTCCTGTATAACTAGAACACAAGGGTTACTAGGAAATCAAGAAGTTGAATTATGATATGTCGACAGTTGAAAAAAAAAAGTTACAGCTGAATGAATTAGAGGAGTTGTGCCAGTCGGCCTATAAAATGCTAAGATTTACAAAGAAAAAAAAATAAAGAGATTGCTTGACAAGCAACTAAAAGGCCAAGAATTCAAGCCAGGAATACAGGTGCTGCTGTTTAGTTCTAGACTCAAATTATTTCTAAGATAGCTAAAATCAAGATGGTTTGGACCTTTTATAGTGGTAGCTGTGTTCCCATACGGTTCGGTGGAGGTGCAGAATCCCAAATCTTGTTACACCTTTAAAGTAAACAGACAGAGACTGAAGCCTTATTATGGTGGGGAGGTATCTTCAGCCTCCATCATCATTTTGAAATTTGGAGATTGAGTTGCATAAGGTCAAGCTGGGACCTAAATAAAGTACTTAATGGGAGGCAACCCATCAAAAAAAAAAAGAGAAGAAAAGAAAGAATAGAAAATAGTGAGACAATAGAAAAAACGAGGGGTTTATCGTTAACAAATTTGTTTCTATGCAGGAAAATAAGTTTGAGGACAAGTAAACATAGGAAAATAAGTCGGTGAGGAATTCGCGAGAAGACCAATCGATTCGTATCAAACCAATGGTCGATTGGTGATAAAAATAGAATTTCGATGAGGACCAACCGATCGGTCAATGTCAACTTTTTCAAACATTAGAGCAAAGATAAAGGTGATAGAGGTACTGAAGTTCACGACAGAGAATTCATATTTTAATTACTATGAAAGGGTATATTTGACATGTGGTGCGACACCTCCACCAAAGGCATCACCACCACCACGTCCTGATCGACCAGTTGAGGAAGGGTCTTCTTCGTATGCTATTGTTTATTCTGATTTGATGGCACGTCTAGAAGAAATTTCAATCCAGCAGCGAACATTTGTGGGACAGTAGTAGGTTATAACGAAAACATTATGAGAAGTTTGAGAAGATCAGAATAAGTAGATGAAAATGTTTCAGAAGTTGCAGGACTAACATAGGCGATCTATACAGTATCAGCATGACATGACACAATGGATGTTTGAGCAGTTCAAACATCTCAATCCAAATGGTCCTCCTCCATGCATATTTAATAAACATGTAAATATCCTATTTTCTTACCAATTCCATTCACCAAACCTATCAAAAACCAGTGTTCAGGTGATGCTAAGACCTCCTCCTTGGATGTGTGATGTGATAGCTTGAAACTCAACAAGAATCAACCTGATTTACCATCCTAATTAACCATGAAACTCAGCAAGAGAGAAAGGGAAAAGATACAACCTAATTGCTTCAGTAGGGACTCTATTAAACTTGAATGTGTCTATCAGCTTCACAAACATCTTCATATACTTCATTGGGTCCTACTTTCTCAGCCTAAACAACTGGTGGTTCTCCATCATCTGAATCATCGCATACTTGATTTCAAAACTATTGGCAAGAATTGTTGGCCTGCGAATCGCATCACCTAGCAGATCGGCTGTTGGTGTGTTATAATCCTTCATTTTTTTGTTCCTATGCTGTGGGTTGTCCACCACTGGAGTTGGATCCATGTTGTCCCCTCCATTAGTGCCTTTATCTTAATTATTCATTATTTGGTTAGAGTATCTGAGGCACTTGAGCTTTTGGATAGTCCTCTAAATGTCAGGGTCAACTAGTGTCAAACTTTTTACTCCTTAGATTATACATATTTTCTAGCTTTGCGCACTAAAGCAAACAAATAAAAATTTAATCTAGAAAAAGAATTGGGGATAAATTGTCAGTCTTAAAACTATTTTCCTTAGCAATGGTGCCAAAAACTTGTTAGTATAAATTGAATTTACCTGTTTTGTAAGTGCAGGATGTCAATAAGTAATATAGTTATGAAAGAACAAGTATCAATCCACAAGGAAAATCTGTCTAAAACTAATCACTTCAACAAATTCTTTTACTCTAGTTAAATTAATCGAATGCTGAGTTGATTGCAATTCAAAAGTAAAACTAGATTTAAATAACTGTAATGAAAACATAAAATAGATCAATGGGTTGAATCAGAATTTGCACCTAGAATTTGTTTTACTAATCAACCTAGAAGATGTTCCTGATTTTCTTTTATCCAATAATACCTTCCCAAGCTATTATTGGCTAACCCAGTTACTTAATCAGCTATATTCCTATGCTAATTCGATGAAAGGATTGATTAACCCCAATCAGTATGAACCCTATATTTGGCAGATATATTCATTCTGTCAATTTAGATTACCTAGGTATTTTATCCCTATGTCAGAACCTAAACCAATAACCCTAACAAATTAGGTTTATCTAGAACGAAGTGATCACGTTTATATTATGAAAGGCAACATAAAATAATCTTTGTTAGTTAATCATGTCAATAAATTTTGGTTTGAATCTTGCTTAGGCACTTAGAAACTAAATCAGTGGAGAGAAAGGTTTCACAAGTGAAACAAAATCAATTGTCATACTCAAAATCCAAACAACATACCATTAATTATTCTCTGAAAGACAAAGAATTCCAATGACAAAACTAGTATTTTGTTCTGAAACTAAGAACTCGATACATAATAATACATCCTGGCTTTTAATTTATAGCATAAAAAACTCGTCTAACCAATCCGTATGAACATACGACAGGTCCATGGTGATTTCTTGAGTGACCGACTAGTCGGTATGCTCTCGGCAACCTTCTTTGGCTTGTTGTCTGGTTGAACCGACCGGTCGATTCAATTAGACTGACCGGTCATTCAAGTCTCGGCTTGAATTTTACTTTGCACCAACCGGTCGATGGGCCTTTGAAAATTTCTTATGATTTCGTACCATTCAGAAGTTGTTTTTCATTCGAAACGGCTTCTTTTTGTCCCTAAACTTGAGCTAATGCCTGCTCAACTACAACACTCAACAAACCGTCAAAATTTTTAGAATAGAAAGCCTTGAATCCTGTTAATTGTTCAATTAATTGACTCAATTACTCACTAAGATAATGAAATGAATCAAAAATATATAAGAATGACCAAAGTAAAACACAGGTCATCAGTCCAAGTGTGAGACCCCGAATTTTGAGTCTTAGAAGTTCAGAAGCCAGTGCAGGTGAAAAGACGATTTTTCACCTGAAGGAAAGGATGTGTGATGACCGAAATTGGTAAGATTGTTTAGTAGTTAATTCTCTTTTAAATTTCCTTTAATCTAAGTCCTTATAGATAGACAATTGCCTTAGAGATTATCCTTATAGATAGATAATTGCCTTAGAGATTAAAATCCCTAAAAATTGGGGAAGATAATTAAAGAGTTTTGAGTTTAATTATCTGGTAAATTATTTTAATTTAATAAAGTGATTAAAAGTAGTAATCATAATCCTGGCTATCACATCACCTGCAGTGTCTGATCACTGGTTTCTGATAGGTTTGGTGAATGGTATTGGTAAGGAAATAGGGTATTCAATTGATTATTGAATATGCATGCTTAGTTTGTTTTCGTTTTTGCCTGGTGATAATATAGGTGGTTCAGAATTATCTAATAAAGGCAAAGGAGTACCTTTTTGTTCAGAGACAAGAGAGGTAGGATCTACACCTCATCGGTTTCTCCAGAGACCCCTGTTATTTTCTTAATGTTTTTGTTACGTGCCTTTGTTGTATTGCATGCGTTTGGATTATAGGGTGAGAGTATGAAATTCGGAGTGAAATATGGATCTCATAGGCTATAACGAATCCCTGAGTTAGGTATTGAGTGCCTGGGTTGCATATGTTATATGAATTGAATATGCTGATTGTGTTTTGACATGATTGAGGATACCCTGTTGTGGGATTATGCTTTGTACTTGCCTCTGTGTGCTTGTACGTGTTTGTGTGTCAGGATCCTTTTCCGGTGGCCATTCGGGGTAAGCGCTGATGCTCCTAGAGAGAGGAGGTTCTTACTAGTATGGGAGTTGTATGGGCGGCAAACCCCTGCATGCGCGTGCTGCATATCTGTCCTTGCGAGGCCAGAACCCTATTCTTGCGAGGCAGGAAGCCCTTATCCTTGCGAGATTTGGGATGCCCTAATTCGTGTGTGGCAAGACGACTTGTCTTTTTGAGGTAAGATAAATAGGCTTACTGATTAGTTTGTGTGTTAACCATCTACCCTTTGTGCAGTAAGCCTTGGACAACATAGGTGGAAGGGCATGAACTTTCTTCTTCATTGCCGAGAGTAATCTGATGAGTTCTACCTGCCTGTGTACTTCTGATCTTTGGAAGTGTTTGTAGTCCTCCCTCAACCATAGATTCGATCCTAACCTCTTTTTGATTGATTCTTATATTGCGTGATCCCCTTTAGTTGTTTAAGAATGATCTAATGTGAATTGGGAGATTTGTGTTTAGGGTTTCTGCAAATCTTATGATGCTGTGACCCTACTGAGATTCTTGTAATCTCATACTGTTGTTTTTACCATTTTCCAGGCTTAGGTACATCCATTGTCTGTGGTACCAGTGTGTGAGATCAAGGCTGCACGGTGGGGCGATATCGCATCACATTTGCATACTTGATCCTTGTTTACTTGCGCATATAACATGAATGATTGGGCTACTTTCTAGTTTATTTTCAGATCCCTCCTTTGCTTGCTATTTCCGAAATATGTTGGAGGATTTCTTGCTAATTGTTTGGATCCCTATGGGACTTGTGTGTTATGAACCCAATGATTTAATCTAAAGACTTTCGCTGATATTTTATTTACTCCGTATGTTACCAGAATGTGTGTCCAATATCATGCTCCAATTGTTGTTAAACATTAAAATAAACATGCTAAAATTCGGAAGTTAATGATAAGCCTGGTGAGATTCAGATAGGTCTTAGGTGTCATTTAGGCTTATTTGGGTTTCACGATGGTGATAACCTTAATCGGAGCAAATAGTAATAGTTAGGAATTGGGGTTGTCACAGGTTTGGTAGCGGAGCATGGTTTAGGGAATATAATTTGTTATATGCTAACTTATTTGTTGATTTTGCTGATTGTAGGTAAGGACATGGGCAATCAGTCACTCACTTAGGGGCTAATACTGAAAGTGAACTAAAGCTAAAATGGGATTAATTTGTAAGATTTAAATGATGGGAATAATAATATGATGTGATGCTTGTCCGTGTATGTTCTTATGTTTAGTATGCCTTACTATGTTTCAGTGGTTGTTAGCTATGTTTCTTGTCATTACCGAATATATATGCATGTGAATGATGACGTGTACTCCCGAATGATAGTGAGAGTGTTGATGGAATTGGCGAGAATACCTTTGCATGTATGCATGTGATTTCCGAAAATTTGTATATTGTTTTCCAACATATGTGTATCGTCCGGTGCATGCCTCTCCACCAGGTACTTCTCCTTTTACTAGTATTGTATTTAGTATGTGTTGAGTACAATCGTATACTTGTGTAGTATGGCACGCTCGAGGCAACAAAGGGATCAACGGGGTAGGTTTGAGATTCAGGCTGAACAACAACCTGTTGAGCAAGAAGAGCCAAATGCACAAATTGAGCAGGAAAGGCAATCTGAGCCCGAAAACCAACCTGAGGCACTAACCGCACCAATCATTGACCCTGTTATGGCATAAATCTTAAACATATTACAAGGAATTGCTGCAAATCAGCAATGAATGGAGACGCAATTTCAGAAAGCTCCTGCGCCTGCACCAGTGGAAGAACCTATTCCTCCACTTGAACCTATACAGCCGGCACATCATAAGGAGGCAAAGAGACTTCCCGTTATGATTACAAAATTTCTGAAGGAAGCTCGACAACTTGGATGTAAAGATTTTGGAGGTTCAGTCGGAGCCGCAACCGCTCGTGAGTGGATAGACACCTTATGTCGGGTATCCTTGTTCCTGCATATCTCGGATGATGACAAGGTTTCCATTGCTACATTCTTACTTGAGGGAGAAGCCCTCGCATGGTGGACATCTGTTAACTTGTGATTCGACGATTGTTTTCCAACTTGGGAAGTATTCCTATATGAATTCGACGAAAGATTTTATACGAGATTCCATAAAATTGAGCAGCGACAAGCTTTTTACAAACTTGAACAAGGCACCCGTTCGGTGCTGGAATATGAAAAAGTGTTAAGGCTAGTCCACCACAGCTTTTTACCAACACTCGCACCAGGAGGACCACCCAACGGATCCACAAGTGAGGCGCAACCAAGACCAACAAGACTCTTCACTTTAACTGATGCCGAGGCTAGTCCTGATGTGGTGACAGGTACTATTTCAGTCTTTTCTCAAAACGCTAAAGTATTATTAGATCCAGGAGCAAATAGATCATTTGTAAGTCCAAGGATAGCACTTAGCGCGGATCAGCCTCTATCTCCCTTGACTCCTCCTATTGCGGTTCTAACTCCTTTGGGAGAGCAACTGATTTGTAATCTAGTCTACATTGGCTGTGTTGTACGTATGGGTTCGAATGTACTTGAAGTGGATCTAATTCCATTAGACATCAGAGAGCTGGATGTGATTTTAGGCATGGATTGTCTGGCAAAATATCAAGCCCGTATGGAGTGTTTCACCAAGCGAGTGTGGTTCACTTTTCCTGATGGTACCGAATACTATTTTGAAGGCGATAGGCGAGTTGTACCAACTTGAATGATTTCCTTGCTAAAGGCGAAGCGATTAATCAGCAAAGGATGTACAGCGTACCTCGCGCACGTACAAGATATTTCTAAAGAATCCTCAGATCTGGATTTTGTTCCAGTGGTTTGCGAATTTCCAGAAGTATTTCCAGAAGACATAGCCGGACTACCACCATCAAGGGAAGTGGAATTCGGTATTGAGCTAGTGCTAGGTACGAATCTGATTTCCATTCCTCCGTATCATATGGCTCCTGCAGAAATGAAAGAACTAAAAACGCAATTGGAAGATTTGCTGGATCGTGGTTTTATTCGACCTAGTGTGTCGCTCTGGGGAGCACCTGTTCTGTTCGTGAAAAAAAAAATTGGTTCGCTGCGATTGTGCATCGATTATCAGCAGCTGAATCGTGTGACCGTGAAGAACAAATACCCTTTGCCACGCATCGACGATTTGTTTGACCAACTCCAAGGTGCAGCCGTATTCTCCAAGATCGATCTCAGATCTGGATACCATCAATTGCAAGTTCGTGATGCTGATATTCCGAAGACCGCGTTCAGATTGCGATACGGCCACTACAAATTTTTGGTTATGCCATTCGGCTTGACCAATGCACCAGCTGTGTTTATGGACTTGATGAATTGTGTGTTCCGCGAATTCTTGGATAAATTTGTGATAGTCTTCATTGACGACATTCTGATTTACTCAATATCGGAAGAGGATCATGCTATGCACTTGCGGATTGTGCTTAAAATCCTGAAGGATCAACAGTTGTTCTCAAAGTACTCAAAATGCAAATTCTGGTTACCCGAAGTTAGTTTCCTTGGCCATATTGTTTCCGCCCAAGGTGTGCTGGTTGATCCAAAGAAGATTGAAGCCGTTATTGCTTGAAAACCTCCGCGAAGTGTTCGAAGTTCGTAGTTTCCTTGGCTTAGCAGGATACTACCATCGCTTTGTGGAGAATTTTTCATCGCTTGCCGGACGATTGACAAAACTGACACGCAAGGGTGAGCCGTTCGTATGGAACGAGAAATGCCAAAAAAGTTTCAAAGAGCTAAAGAATCGGTTAGTTTCTGCACCTATCCTTACCCTACCTATTTGCGGAAAGGAGTATGTGGTTTACAGCGACTCGTCAAAATCTGGACTTGGATGCGTATTGATAGAAGATGGGAAAGTCATTGCCTACGCTTCCCGGCAATTGCAACCGCATGAGAGAAACTACCCTACACATGACTTGGAACTTGCAGCCGTGATATTTGCCTTAAAAATATGGAGACATTACTTATACGGCGAGACGTGCCGAATCTTCACTGACCACAAAAGTATGAAGTACCTCCTCACGCAAAAAGAATTGAATATGAGACAACAAAAATGGGTGGAGCTGATTAAAGACTATGATCTAATCATCGAATATCATCCTGGAAAGGCGAATGTTGTTGCTGATGCCCTGAGCTGAAAGTTTCATCCTCCTTCCCTATCAGTTTTGGCCTACATGCGCACCCATTACCTACCGATGATGTTGGAATTGAAACTAATTGTGTGCATCTTGGCACCGATTTCTCTGGTTCGTTGTTGGCATGAATCAAAGTCGCACCTACCTTAATTGAAGAAATCCGGAATCAACAATTAGAGGATCCGAAAATTAATGAAATTCGGAAGCAACTTGCTGATGGTGTTGATGCCATAGTTCGTGATTTCAGAATACGAGATGACGAAGTACTAGTCTTCAGAAATCGGGTATGTGTTCCACAAAATGTTGATATTCGTAACCTTATTCTATCAGAGGCGCATAATTCGAAGTTCTCTATTCATCCTGGAAGCACTAAGATGTACTGAGATTTGAAGGAGCAGTATTGGTGGCCAAACATGAAACGTCATATTGCTCAATTCGTTGCCCGATGCCTCGTATGTCAACAAGTAAAGATCGAACATCAAAGACCCGCTGGTCTACTTCAGTCACTTCCGATTCCAGAATGGAAATGGGAGCACGTCAAAATGGATTTTGTGACCGGTTTGCCTAGATCGCAGAGAGGATACAATGACATTTGGGTGATCGTGGATCGACTGACGAAATCTGCACAATTTCTTCCTATACGTGTGACAGATACACTAGAAAAATTGGCAGTTCGTTACTTGGACGAGATTGTTCGATTGCATGGAGTACCAGTTTCTATTGTTTCAGATCGTGACCCTCGTTTCACTTCATGATTTTGGGAGAAATTCCAGAACGCATTGGGTTCAAGAATGAATTTTAGTACATCATTTCATCCCCAGACCGATGGTCAATCAGAAAGGATGATTCAAACACTCGAAGACATGCTACGAGCGAGTGTATTGGATCAGCAAATCGGTTGGGATCGATGCCTTCCATTGGCAGAATTTTCTTACAACAATAGTTTTCATGCAAGCATCGGTATGGCACCCTATGAAGCACTATATGGAAGACGTTGCAGAACTCCCATTTGCTGGAATGAAGTAGGCGAGAGACGCCTAGACAATCCGGAACTAATTGACCAAGCAATAGAACAATTAAGCTTGATCCGACAAAGGCTATAAACAGCTCAAGATCGACAGAAAAGCTACGCCGACAATCGACGAAGGGAGCTAGAATTTGCAGTTGGTGACAAAGTATTTTTGAAGGTCGCCCCATGGAAAGCAGTCCTTCGTTTTCAGCAGCGAGGTAAGCTAGCACCTCGCTACATTGGTCCATATGACATTGTTGAAAGAATCGGCCCTGTTGCATACCGACTTGCAGTACCTCCAAATATGGAAAGAATTCACAACTTATTTCACATTTCAATGCTAAGAAAGTATATACAAGATCCTGCTCATATGCTTAAAGAACCATCAGTTGAAGTTTCTGAAGACCTATCCTATCTCGTACAGCCAGTTGCCATACTAAACCGGTCAGTTTGACAGCTTTCGCAGTCGAAGCATACCTATGGTATGAGTTGTTTGGCTTAATGGACAAATTGAGGAATAGTCTTGGGAGACTGAGGAATCTATGCGTACAAAATTTCCTTACCTGTTTGATTAGGTATTTATGTTAAAAAATTTCGAGGACGAAATTCTTATAAGGAGGGGAGGATGTGAGACCCTGAATTTTGAGTCTTAGAAGTCCAGAAGCCAGTGCAGATGAAAAGACGATTTTGCCCCTGAAAGAAAGGATGTGTGATGGCCGAAATTGGTAAGATTGTTTAGTAGTTAATTCTGTTTTAAATTCCCTTTAATCTAAGTCCTTATAGAGAGATAATTGCCTTAGAGATTAAAATCCCTAAAAATAAGGGAAGATAATTAAAGAGTTTAATTATCTGGTAAATTATCTTATTTTGATAAAGTGATTAAAAGTAGTAATCATAATTCTATATCCATTCATTATAAATAGGAAGCCAACCAATACCTCCCTATAGCCGCCAAAATTCGCTGAAACTTTAAAATAGCATAACTCTCTCATCTTTCATCGGATCCCTGAAAATAATAGCTTGTTGGAAACCTCTATTCATCCTCTTTACAACCATCTTTGGGATTTTGTCCGGAGGTTAGTATTTCTTTCTCTAAGATTATGTTGAAATTCTGCGGCACTGCCAAATCTTCTTGAAATTCATAATAGCATAACTTTTTCATCGTTTGTTATATCTCTACAAATAATAGCTTTTTGGAAAGCTCTCTTCATAATTTTTCCAATAATGTTTTTTTTTCATGAGGGTAGTATTTCTTTCTTAAAGATAAGTTGAAAATCGGCGGTGGAATTAGGTTTTCGCCAAATGTTCTTGAAATTCAAAATTGCATAACTCTCTCATCGTTTGTCAAATCCCTACAAATAATAGCTTGTTGGAAAGCTCTTTTCATCCTCTTTCCAACCATTTAGTTTTTGTTATTTTTTTTAAATATTTTCTTGTCTAAGATTAAGCTGAAAATCGGCGACAAAATTTGCATAGTTAATTGGAATGGTAATTCAGGTTGAATCTTATTAAGTTCCTGGCTATCACATCACACATCCAAGGGGGAGGCACCTTATGTATCTGATCACTGGTTTCTGATAAGTTTGGTGAGTGGTATTGGTAAGAAAATAGGGTATTCAATTGATTATTCAATATGCATGCTTAGTTTGTTTTCGTCTTTTCCTGGTGATAATATAGGTGGTTCAGAATTATCTAATAAAGGAAAAGGAGTAACTTCTTGTTCAGAGACAAGAGAGGTAGGATCTATGCCTCATCGGTTTCTCCAGAGACCCCTGTTATTTTCTTAATGTTTTCGTTACGTGCCTTTGTTGTATTTCTTGCGTTTGGATTATAGAGTGAGAGTATGAAATTCGAAGTGAGATATGGATCTCATAGGCTATAACGAATCCCTGAGTTAGGTATTGAGTGCCTGGGTTGCATATGTTATATGAATTGAATATGCTGATTGTGTTCTGACATGATTGAGGATATCCTGTTGTGGGATTATGTTTTGTACTTGTCTCTGTGTGCTTGTACGTATTTGTGTGTCAGGATCCTTTTCCGGTGGCCATTCGGGGTAAGCACTTATGCTCCTAGGGAGAGGAGAGGTTCTTACTGGTATGGGAGTTGTATGGGCGGCAAACCCCTACATGCGCGTGCTGGATATCTGTCCTTGCGAGGCCGGAACCCTATTCTTGCGAGGCAGGAAGCCCTTATCCTTGCGAGGTTTGGGATGCCCTAGTCCGTGTGTGGCTAGGGAAGACTTGTTCGTGTGTGGCAAGACGACTTGTCCTTGTGAGGCAAGATGAATAGGCTTACTGATTAGTTTTTGTGTTAACCATCTACCTTTTGTGCAGTAAGCCTTGGTCAACACAGGTGGAAGGGGATGGCCTTTCTTCTTCATTGGCGAGAGTAATCTGATGAGTTCTACCTGCCTGATCTTTCGGAAGTGTTTGTAGTCCTCCCTCAACCATAGATTCGGCCCTAACCTCTTTTTGATTGATTCTTGAATTGCGTGATCCCCTTTAGTTGTTTAGGAATGATCTAATATGAATTGGGAGATTTGTGTTTAGGGTTTCTGCAAATCTTATGATGTTGTGACCCTAATGAGATTCTTGTAATCTCATACCATTGTTTTTACCATTTTCCAGGCTTAGGTACATCCATTGTCTGTGGTACCAGTGTGTGAGATCAAGGCTGCATGGCGGGGCGATATCGCATCACATTTGCATACTTGATCCTTGTTTACTTGCGCATATAACATGAATGATTGGGCTACTTTCTGGTTTATTTTCAGATCCCTCCTTTGCTTGCTATTTCCGAAATATGTTGGAGGATTTCTTGCTGATTGTTTGGATCCCTATGGGACTTGTGTGTTATGAACCCAATGATTTAATCTAAAGACTTTCGCTGATATTTTATTTACTCCGTATGTTACCAGAATGTGTGTCCAATATCATGCTCCAATTGTTGTTAAACATTAAAATAAACATGCTAAAATTCGGAAGTTAATGATAAGCCTGGTGAGATTCAGATAGGTCTTAGGTGTCATTTAGGCTTATTTGGGTTTCACGGTAGTGATGACCTTAATCTGAGCAAATAGTAATAGTTAGGAACTGGGGTCGTCACACCAAATACCAATACGATTCACTATATAATTTTCTAAAAATATAAAACTCAATCATGTATTTTAAAACAAAAACCAAATAAAGTATGAGGTCCCCACTCACCTGTACGTAGCCACACCACAGCCAAACAAATAGCATAGTAGATATGCAATCCACACCAACACATTCATATTCACACACTTGTATAATATACCAAACATACAATTACTATATATACAAACCAACACAATCATTACAAAAATCATAAATATATATTACATGCTAAACAAGGTTGATTCATATTTTCTGAAAATAATATAGAAATCCAGAAATAGGTTGATAAGCCCTTACATTATATTTTAATCAATATAGTATTATTTATAAAATCATAATTTATCATTTAAAACCAAAATATATTTTTCAAAAAAATCTTTAAAAGTCCATATCTCACAATAAGAAGATCAAATTAGAAAATAGAAAACACCACCACATCTGGAATACTCAAAATATTGATAATGGAAAAATTTATGTTTTGAGGAGTGGTGGAGGCGCGTCGCCAAACGGCGGTGGCACGTGGCCGGAGACTGGCCGGACGGTGGGTTGAAATCGGATAACGCCAATCTTGCAACAAACACAACCAAAATAAACAAATAACACATCAATAGAAAGCTAGAGACACGGGGAACATGAATCTGAGTTCATTTCTGCAATTACTCATCGGAATTAGCCGGAATATGTGATTTTACTCCTTGGAAAATTTGGAGCTTATTCAGCTCACTTAGCTAAAGGTGTCGGACGGGAGGGAGAGAGGGAAGGAAAGAGCAAGAAAAACAAAAAAGGAAAAAAATCTATTTTATATGGAGCTCAATCAAAAACAACATTGTTTTGGTTTTCGCCAAAACGAGATCATTTAGCACAAAGAATTAAAATTAATATTTTATTTTTAAAAAATAATAATATCATTCTAGAAAATACATTAAAATCATACTAAATTCGATATAAGTCCAAAAATTATAAGCTTTCACTATGAATAAAAAAAAATCATATCTTTTCAATGAATTAAAAATTATAATTTTCTGACTAACAGATATTTAAATAAAAAATAACATATAAAATAAATAATAAACTATATCTTAAAATCATGTAAATTCAAACTAGACTATATAATCCTCATATACATATCCAAAAGTACTTTAAAACCACAATATCACACATACATACTATCCAACACAAATTACACAAGAAAAAGAAATTATAAAACTACACTTAGGCATAAAATACACGAACGACAAACACATGGCATCTGAAACCTGGGGTTTACATCCTACCCTGTTTAAGAAAAGTTTTGTCTTGAAACTTTCCTTGAGCACAACAATAAGCAACAAACATATCACTATACATAATTATAATATCCTCCAAAACAAGAATAATGTCCTCAACACTATATATATCCTCCAACACAACATCAATATCAACAAACACAATAACAATGTAAATATAAAGGAAAAAATAGAAAAATAAAAAACTCACTAAGCAAATAGCTGAAGGAATCTCCTCCTCATCTCAGCATTAGTCTCCCATGTCTCCTCTGCCAACTGGGGGCTCGTCCAAAGCAAACACACCATAGGAACAGTCTTGCTCCATAAAAATCTCTCAGATCTGTCCAGGATGGACACTGGCTGTGTATGATAGGAAAAATCCTCTACTATTTCCAAAGGACACATGACTAGGACCTGGTATGTACCTCCTCAACTTCGATAGATAGAATACATTGTGTATCCTCTCTAACTCCGGAGGTGAACTCAAATCATAAACTACAGGACCAATCCTCTTGATCACCTTATAAATGTTAATATATCGAGGTCCTAGCTTACCCCTCTGCCTGAAGCGTATCACCTCATTCCAGTGTGCTACTTTTAGGAAAACTCTATTACTAACTGCAAACTTCAAAAGCCTATGCCTGTTATCTGGATAACTCTTTTGGCGATCCTAGGCCGCTCTCAACTTGTCTCAAATCAGTTTCACCTTATCCAGGGTGAAATCTATCAACTCCGCACCACTCAATCTCCTCTCCACAACCTCGCTCCATAGCAACGGAGTGCAACAAGCTTTGCCATACAATGCCTCATAAAGCGCCACAACAATACTTCCCTGAAAATTATTGTTATAAGCAAACTCAACCAATGACATTTAATGATCCCAACTGCCCTGAAAATCCAAGAGTCAAGCTTTCAGCATATCCTCAAGGGTCTGAATAGTCCTCTCTAACTGACCATCTATCTGAGGGTTGAACACAGTACTGAAACTCAACCACATACTCAAAGCCTCTTGTGACTGACTATCTCTCCCTGAAATCCAACAAGATGTAACAACCGCCCTATAGTTATTGTACAAACTTAGATGACCATCCTAAGAGTATACAATAACCATACAAGGCGAGAACGAAACCACTTAATTTTTTTTTTTTCGTATTTAAGTGCATGATAAGCCTCGGAAGCAATCCCAAGAACTAAGAAAACATATTGAAACAAAAGAACATACGGAATTTACATTATGTGAGACACGAATCAAAATCATGATTTAATTATAAACAAGATGTGGGATCCCAATTTACGAAACATACACACATGAAATGTCACATACATCCATGAAATGTCACATACATCTAGTCCACAAGTGTCAACTCAAATCCTGGACCATACCTTGTATCACGCACTCAATCAGAGAGTCTATAATCTGGGGAAAAGTTGATCCTCTAACTCGAGAAAACCTATCAAGCACTAGCATGGCAACCAGTTGAGTGGACGTTTTCCGTTACGAATTCTTTTAAAACTAAAACATAACTTTGTATTCTTTCAATCAAAAGACTTAGCAAACACAAAATCCTAAATCATGACAAAGGATCATTCAGACCCATTCATAATAATGCATCAATAAATCACAGCAAAGCAAGGCCACAAGAAATCGCGACATGTAATGAAAGACCCCATCATTAGGGTCACACTCAAGCAATGTCTGCATGCATCACACACATCACAAATAAATAGAGATCTTATAAATCTTGGCACACAATCGATAACTAGTCTTATAGATAGCTAATATAGTCAACCTTTATCACAGGTTGATAACATACCTCTCTCTCTCACTTTATACCCGAGTTTAAAATCGCACATAATAATTTGATAACATACAGTAATTTGAACACGTAGTAATTTAATATCACATAGTAATCTGATACTAGGGTGATCAATCTCAGTATAGATTCTTATGCTATATTCTTCAAAGTTTTGGATATTGTCAATCGGCTAATTTCAGAGCCGTTATTCCTTTTATTCCACTAGGATTAGAATCACCTTAATTAATTATTCTTTTTTATATTGTTTAGAGTAGTACATCATTAACAAATCTTTCTTTAATCCTTTGTTTAATTATTTTCAGATCACCATTCACTTTTCTGATTTATTCTCAATTACTTATGACTTTATAATTTCCTCAATTTGCCCTTTTTGTAATTTCTATTTTATATTTTCTCGATTTTCTCTTCATTAGCGCTTAGATAAATTCTTAATAAAAATTTATTGATCTTCCAAGATTAGGTCAACCCTCTACAAATTTTTTTTCTCTTATTTGAATTTTGTTTTCTTATACAATTGTGCTATAAACTCAGCAAATTAGTATTCTTTCTTATGACTAGTAAGTCATACGTGACATTGTTAGGATATCTTCTATAATTTGTAGATTGGGGTTTTTATCAATAGGAATTTAATTCATTAACATTCTCAATTTATTCCTATTTTAATTATTATCTTAATTCATCTCGTGTTATGTTTTTTCCAACACGAGCTTCACAATTCTTCTTGTATGACCT
Organism: Passiflora organensis; assembly: GCA_019739055.1. NCBI lineage: Eukaryota > Viridiplantae > Streptophyta > Magnoliopsida > Malpighiales > Passifloraceae > Passiflora > Passiflora organensis. The sequence goes on along the minus strand of JAEPBF010000187.1, from coordinate 3,579,610 downwards.
TAAGGCTATTACGAGGTATTTGTTAAGTTATTTTTCACGATTCCCACTTGATAGTTTAATACTGTCATTCCCCATATTATTGTTATTTCAATCGCGTCCCAAACACTCAATTATAGTTCAGAAAATAACCATAAAAGCACGTTTCAATCAAATCAAATGCATGAAATCAAGATTTGGCATGATTTAAGGAATTTCCATCGATTATGCATTTAAACGTGCAAACGATTCACGGATATCACTCATCACATAAAAAAAATTCAAATTCATTTAAGATGATGGGAATTAAATTAAAAACTATCCACTCATAGTTTTTTCGTCCCGATTTTCTTCTTGGATCTGATCTAGATTCTTGATTTTTTTATTGCAACCTACGCATATAATCGCAATCCAATTCTTAATACCATTATACAAATCCTAATAATCTCATAATAGACACTCCTAGATCCTCAAACCTCTCTTAGGAACCCAATAATCGCACTCGGATTCAATCTGGGTAATTTTCGTATTTTTCATTAATTTTCAGAAATTTTTACTAATTTTTATACCTAACAAAGCTCATCAAAATCATCAAAAATTTATATCAACAGATTCCTCATAATTTTCTCTATTTTCTAAATTTTTTTTCATATTTTTCTTAATTATGAAATAATTTCTAACAATTGTTATTTTTGGTCAATGTCAACCTGACACGTGGGAGGATCGGGATTTTTTAGTACTTGAAGCCCAATTGAGATTTCTAAGGGTAATGGGCCTTAGCCGTGTCTTAGACTGATGAAAAGCAATAAATTCTATTTTTTATGATATGAGGTTAAATTTTATTTTTTGAGGAATTCATGTATTTATTAGAATTTTTGATAGTTTTGAAATCGAGGATTTAAAAATAGTGTGATAAGATTTAATGGTTGGTTTGGATGATTTAGGACCTTGGAGATTTTCTGAGAATTTTTGAAAGTGACAACGGAATTTTCGTGAATTTTCAGAAATATTTGACTAAGATATTTAATTTTTAGTAAAAATTATATTTATAGGAAGATAAATTTTATGGTACTAGGTGATAGTACTCTTCAATAGGAGTTTCTAAAAAAATTTTGCATATTTTTCGGGGTTATACTCTAATTTCTACATATTTGTGAAGATTTTTAGTAAATAGGAAAAATATTTAAATATTATTATTAAGACCTTAAATATAATATTATTAATTAATATAGTCAAAACGGTGGTATCAGCTCTTGTTTTGGCTTGTGAAGGTCTAGGAAAGATAACACGACAACGGCGTCGTTTTGTTACGAGATGAGTCACATTCATGAATCGTCCTTCGCCCTACATGTGTACGTGGAATACACCCGTTTCTCCAAATAGCCCACACGTAGCCGGAGGAAGTTGGACGTAGCCGTTACCCTCCCCATTCTCCTCATCAACCTTGGAAAACGTTTGGGAACACGCTATTTTTCTTCCTGGGAGAACGTTGGACTCATTCTAACTATCTTCATGCCATTTCAGCAAGAATCTCCGACGGATTTGGGTAAGAAACCTACTTGGAAATCCGGGTGTTTCCTCCTCCTAGATCTAGGGTTTTAGTTTGTTAAAATGGGCATTATTGGTGTGTTTTGATTCGTCTTGATGCGAGAAACAATTCAGTGTTAGGTTTGTTAAGTTTCGGGGCATGTATGGGAAGATAGAAATTTCAATTGTAAGGATCCAAACCCAACCTATTAGGCTTCTTACCATCGTGAAACCCAAACAAGCCCAACCTAGGACTTAACTGAATCCCACAAGGCTTATCCTCCCTAAGTTCTGATTTATTAAGTTTCTTTCTTATACTTTTTAAAGATTAGAGCATGTTACAAATGGATACATATTCTGGTAACATGCGAAGTGAATAAAACATCAGTGGAAGTCTTTATAATTAAGCAAAGGAAGCACAACGCATAAGTCCCATAGGGATGTCAAAATCCAGCAAGTAATCCTACAATAAATTTCAGAAACAAGCAAGTAAAGGAGGGATTCAAAGAACCAGAAAGTAGTCCAATCAAACTTCATGTTATATGCGCAAGAAATTAAGGAAGAAGGGATGTGAATGTGATTCAATATCATCTCGCCGTACAACATTGATCTCACACAGTGGTACCACGAACAGATGATGTACCTAAGTCTGAAAAATAGTGAATACAACAAGGTGAGACTACAAGAATCTCAATAGGGTTACAACATCATAAGATCTGCAGAAATCTAAACAAACATCTTCCAAACAACATCAGATCTGTCTACACAACTAAAGGGATATTAAATAATCATCAATCCATCACATTAGGGATAGGGTCGAAAGTTATAGGCTGAGGGTGGATTGCAAACATTTCTTAAAATAGAAATACACAAGCAAGTAATTTATCATTCAATCTCATCAATAAAAAAGTCATCCCCTTCCACCTGTGTTGTCCATGGTTTGCTGCACAAAGGGTAATGGTTAACACACAATCTAATTAGCAAGCCTATTCATCTTGCCAGCACACATGACAAGGAATTCAAGCCACACAAGGAGAAGAGCATCCAAACCACACAAGGATAAGGGTATCCAAACCACACAAGGATAAGGGTATCTAAACCACACAAGGATAAGGGTATCTAAACCACACAAGGACAAGGGCATCCAAACCACACAAGAATAAGAGCATCCAAACCACACAAGGATAAGGGTATCTTTCCAGCACACAGAATAGGCATCTAGGTACACAAAGACTAGGCATCCAGCGAGCTCTTGCTGGGGATTGCCACCCATACGACTCCCCATACCTGTAAGAACCTCTCCTCTCCTCTCCTCTCCTCAGAAACATCAGCATTTACCCCGAATGGCCACTGGAAAAGGATCCTGACACACAAACATGTACTAGCACACATAAGCAATTACAAGGTCTAACACCATAATAAGGCATCCTCAATCATATCACAACATATTCAGCATATTCAAAACACACAACTCACGCATATAAAAAACAAGGTGTGTGCATATACCACAGCAAGGACAAATACATAATACATCAATCAAACAATAAGGATCTTTAGAGAAAACGATGAGGTATAAATCCTATCTTTCTTGTCTCTGAACAAGTAGCTAATCTTTTTCCTTTATTAAGAGGATCCGAACCACCTATATAATCATAAGGAAAAGAAAAAACCATACTAAGCATGCATTTTCAATAACCAAGTAAACATCCTATTTCATTACTAATTCCACTCACCAAACCTATCAAAAACTAGTGATCAGCTACTGTTGAGACCTCCTCCTCAGATGTGTGATGTGATAGCCAAGAACACAACAAGAATCAACCTGATTTATCATCCCTATTAACCGTGAAAATTTCGGCACTAAGATAGGGCATTAGGGAAGATTGTGATTTTATGCATAAGGGATTTAGGGGTTGCGATTTCATGATAACAAGGAAGGATTAAGTGTTAATTACAATTATGATTAATAGGAATAAGATCAGAAGCCAACAGACAAGTTAATTTGTCAAAATCGACAACAATAGGGTAAGGGTATAAGGCATGCAGATTTCATACATGGGAAAGATTAAAAGGATGAATTCATGATATTAAAACATGAATAGGTTCCAAAAAATCATATGAATAAGAAGAACAACAACAGAAACCAATTGAAGAATCAATCAAAGAATTTCGACATCAAACCCTAGGTATTTGCGATAAAAAAAAGTATAAAGGAAATCTAACCTTCTAAAGGTGAAACCAAGATAGCAAGATAGAGGATGAAAAGAGGTTTCCAACAAGCTATTATTTGTAGAAATCTGATGAAGGATGAAAGAATTCAACTAGAGTAAGTGTTAGGTGAATTTCGCCAGCAGGGGCAAGGAGTAGGGTTTATCACGTGATAAGTTTGTGTATTTTTGGTGTGAGATTTATATGTGGCCGACTATTTCTTTTTATAGAGCGTAATCTGATTAATCTTCCTACTTTTAAGGCTAGATATAAGGAGATAATCATTAGAATTTAATTCTGAAATTATCTCTTAAGAATAGAAAATGTATCATTAATGCTAGAAATGAAATAAAAAATGAACATTGAACCTTCAATACCATTTTCGGCTACCACATATCCATTTCTTCAGGGACAAAATGGTCATTTCAGCTAAACTGGATTTTGAACTTCTAGGACACAAAAATAGGGGTCTCATATCCTTCTCTCCTTAAAAAAATTTCGTCATCAAAATTTCATCATAAGTAACTAAGAAAACAGGCAAGGAAATTTTGCATGCTTAGATTCCTCAGTCCCCCAAAACTGTTCCTCAACTTGCCATTTACACCAAACAACTCGTACCATAGGCATGTCTCGACTGCGAAGCTGACGAGCTGACCAATCTAGTATGGAAACTAGTTGTACGGGGTAGGATAGGTCTTCAGCAACCTCAACTGGTGGTTCTTCAAGCACATGAGCGGGGTCTCGCACATACTTTCTCAACATCAAAACGTAAAACATTTGTGAATTTTTCCATGTTTGGAGGCAATGCAATTTGGTATGCAATAGGGCCGATTCTTTCAACAATATCATATGGACCAATATAATAACGTGCTAGCTTACCTCGTTCCTGAAAACGAAGGACACCTTTCCACAGGGCCATTTTCAGAAACACCTTGTCACGCACCGCAAATTATAGCTCCCTTTGTCAATTATCAACATAGTTTTTCTGTTGATCTTGCACTGTCCTCAGCTTTTGTAAAATCATCAACAATATTTTCTTTTCCGGGATGATATTCGATGATCAAGTCGTAGTCCTTAATCAGCTCCACCCATCTTTGTTGTCTCGTATTCAATTCCTTCTACATAAGGAGATAATTCAAGCTTTTGTTGTCGGTGAAGATTCTGCAAGTTTTGCCGTATAGGTTGTAAGGACCCGAACCTAACCTGTTAGGACCCTTACCGCCATGAAATCCAAACAACCTAGGTCATATCTTAATCCCACAAGGCTTATCCATCCTAAGTTCCGATTTTACCAAGTTTCTTTCTAATGCTTTTTAAAGGTTGGAGCATGATAATAATGGACAATCAATCTGGTAACATACGGAGTGAATAAAAACAATAACAGAAGTCTTTATGATTAATCAAAGGAACAACAACACATAAGTCCCATAGGGATATAAAAATCCAGCAAGTAACCCTCTAATAAATTCCAGAAACAAGCATGAATAAGAGGGATTCAATAAACTAGAAAACAGTCTAACTATATTTCATGTTAATGGTCATATGAGCAAGCAATCAGCAAGGAGATAAGGGATGCAAATGTGATGCAAAATTGTCAAGCCGTGCAGCCTTGATCTCACATATTGGTACTATGAACAAATGATGTACCTTAGCTTGAAAAATGGTGACTACAACAGAGTGAGATTACAAGAATCTCAGTAAGCTCACAACATCATAGGATCTGCAGAAATCTAAACAAACATCTCCCAAACAACATCAGATTCATCTAAGCAACTACATGGTTATCAAACAATCATTTACAAACACAAAAGAGGTAGGGCTGAAAGTTATAGGCTGAGGGTGGACTACAAACATTTCCAAAAATCAGAAGTACATAGACAGGTATTTTATCATTCGATCTCATCAAAAGAAAGACCATCCCCTTCAACCTATGTTGTCCAAGGCTTAACTGCACAAAGGTAAAAGGTTAGCACACAATCTAATCAGCAAGCCTATTCATCTTGCCAGCACACAGGACAAGGCATCTAGCCACACAAGGACTAGGCATCTAGCATTCACATGCTGAGGATTGCCATGCATACAACTCCCATACCAGTAAGGACCTTTCCTCTCTTCAGAAGAAACAACGCTTACCCCAAATGACCACCGGAAAAGGATCCTGAAACACAAATATGTACAAGCACACATAAGAAAATACAAGGCATAACATCACATTAGGGCATCCTCAATCATACCACACTACAATCACCAAGTCACGTGCATACAATACAATCGAATTAAGCACTCACATCCTAACTCAAGGGTCTGAAATTTCCTAAAGAATCATATCTCAATCTGCAACTCATGCATACACTATACAAGCATGCGAATACACAATAGCATGGAAAATTACCAGATTCATTCATCAAATAACAAGGATCTCTTGAGAAACCGATGAGGTATAGATCTTACCTTTCTTGTCTCTGAACATGTAGCTATCCTTTTGTCTTTATTAAGGGGATCCAAACCACCTATATAACCACAAGACAAAGACAAAACCATACTAAACATACTCAATTCTGAAACCAAATAAACAACCTACTTCCTTACCAATTCCACTCACCCAACCTATCAGAAACTAATGATCTAATGCCGCAAGAACCTCCCCCTTGGATGTGTGATATGATAGCCAGGAACACAACAAGAATCAACCTATTTATCATCCCAATTAACCATTCAAATTTCAGCACTAAAATAGAGCAATAGGGCAAGTTGCGATTTCATGCATGTAGGATTTAAGGGTTGCGATTTCATGATAATAGGTATGGATTAGGTGCCAACTACACATACAAATAAAAGGAACAAGATTAGAAACCAATAGACATAACAATTGAAAAAAATTGGCAACAATAGGGCAAGGGTATAGGGCATATCGACTTCTCTTATAAGAAAGATTCAAAGGATGAATTCATAATATTACAACATGAATAGGTGCTAAATAATCATATAAACAAAATGAACAATAACAGAAACCAATTGAAGGATTAATCAAAGGATTTCGGCTCCAAACCATAAGAAATTTTAATAAGACAAAGTACAAGAAGAATCTAACCTTCTTGTAATAAAACCAAGATAGCAAGATAGAGGATGAAAAGAGGTTTCCAACAGGCTATTATTCACAGAAATTTTATGAAGGATGAAAGATTTCGGCTAGGATGAATGTTTAAAGAATTTCGATGGCAAGGGTAGGGAGTAGGGTTTGATTCTCTGGAGATTTTGTATATTTTTGGTGTGGGACTTATGTGTGGTTGACTACTCCTTTTATAGGGTATGAGATTTAATTTTCCTATTTTTAAGGCTAAATATAATGGAATGATCATTAGGATTAAATTCTGAAGTTATCCCTTAATTTTAAAGATTATCATTTAAGATAAAAATGAACAAAGAAGGAAATGAAACAAAGAAGAAATGAATTTGGAAATGAGCTTTGAACCTTCAGCACCATTTTCTGCTATCACACATCTATTTCTTTGGGAGCAAAATGGTCATTTTACCTGTACTAAAATCTGAACTTCTAGAACCCAAAAATTGAGGTCTCACATCCTCCCCTCATAAAAATTTCGTCCTCGAAATTTTAATACAAGTACTTAAGAAGAAAGGTAAGGAAATTTTACATGCATAGATTCCTCAGTCTCCCAACACTGTTCCTCAAATTGGCCATTACACTAAATAACTTGTACCCTAGGCACGATTTTACTGTGAAGCTGACAAACTGACCGATCTAGTATGGAAATTGGCTGTATGGGGTAGGATAGGTCTTTAGCAACCTCAGCTGGTGGTTCTTCAAGCACTTAAGCAGGGTCTCGCACATACTTTCTTAGCATCGAAATGTGAAACACAATGTGAATTTTTTCCATGTTCGGAGGCAATGCAAGTCGGTATGCAACATGGCTGATTCTTTCAACAATATCAGACTGTCCAATGTAACAAGGTGCTAGCTTACCTTGTTATTGAAAACGAAGAACACCTTTCCATGGGGTGACTTTCAGAAAAACTTTGTCACCTATTGAAAATTCTAGCTCCCTTCATCGATTATCGACATAGTTTTACTGCCGATCTTGCACTGTCTTCAGCCTTCGTTGAATCAAATTCAGCTGCTCCGTTGCTTGATCAATCAATTCTGGATTATCTAGGCATCTCTCGCCTACTTCATTCTAGAAAATGGGAGTTCTGTAACATCTCCCATACAATGCTTCATGAGGAGCCATTCCAATGCTTACATGAAATTTGTTGTTCTAAACGAATTCCGCCAAAGGTAGACATCAATCCCAACTGGTATTTTGGTCCATTACGCATGTACACAACATGTCTTCAAGCATCTAAATCATTTTATTAGATTGACCATCGGTTTTGGGTTGAAATGCTGTAGTAAAATTCAGTCTCAAACCCAAAGGCATTTTGAAATTTCTCCCAAAATTGTGAAGTAAAACGAAGGTCACGATCCGAAACGATGGAAACTGGCACAACATGTAGATGAACAATCTCGTCCAAATAAGGAACAACCAATTTCTTAGTGGTTCTTTTACACGAACAGGAAGGAAGTGTGCGGATTTTGTCAGTCGATCAACGATTACCCAAATGACATCGAATCTTTATTAAGATCTATGCAACCCGGTCACAAAGTCCATCATGACATGCTCCCACTTCCATTCTGGAATCGGAAGTGACTAAAGTAAACTAGTGGGTCTTTGGTGCTCGATCTTCACTTGTTGACATACAAGGCATCAAACAACAAACTCAGCAATGTGACGCTTCCTATTCAGCAACCAATGTTGTTCTTTCAAATCTCGGTACATTTTAGTGCTACTAGGGTAAATAGAAAACTTTGAACTATGCACTTCAGACAGAATCAGATAGCAAACATTGACATCTTCTGGCACACACACTCGGTTTCTAAAGACAAGAACTCTATCATCTCATACTCTAAAATCACGAACTATGACATCAACACCATTAGATATTTGTTGCCGAATTTTAGCCAGTCTTGGATCTTCAAATTGCTGATTTCGGATCTCTTCCAGAAAAGTAGGCTTTACTTCGATTCGAGCCAACAACAAACCAGAAAATTCAGTGCCAAGATGCACACGCATAGCTCTCAAATCCAGCAACATTGGCATGTATTACACACGCATATTGGCTAAATTGGACAGAGAGGAAGAATGAGTCTTCTGCCTTAAATCATCAGCAACAATATTTGCGTTTCTGGGATGATATTCGATGATCAAATTGTAGTCTTTAATCAGCTCCACCCATCTTCGTTGTCTTATATTCAACTCCTTCTATGTATGAAGATACTTCATGCTTTTGTGGTCAGTGAAGGTTCTGTATGTCTCACCTTATAGGAAGTGACACCATATCTTCAATACAAACACCATAGCTGCAAGCTCGAACTCAAGTGTAGGATAGTTGCTTTCATGCTGACACAATTGTCGGGAAGCATAGGCAAGGACTTTCCCATCTTGCATCAACACACATCCAAGTCCAGATTTCGATGCATCACTGTACACCACATATTCTTTTCCGCCGACTGGAAAAGTGAGGATAGGTGCGGTTACCAATATGTTCTTCAATTCTTCAAAACTTCACTGACATTTCTCATTCCTCACGAACAGCTCTCCTTTGCAAGTCAATTTCGTCAAAGGCCCAACAAGCGATGAAAAATTCTCTATGAAGCGGTAGTAATATCCAGCTAGACTAAGGAAACTATGAACTTCAAATATAGTTTTCGGGGGTTTCCAAACAACTACAGCTTCAATCGTTTTTAGATCAACCAATACACCATGGGCAGAAACAATATGGCCAAGGAAACCAACTTCGCATAACCAGAATTCACATTTGCAGTACTTCGCTCAGAATTTTCAGCACAATCCGTTAGTGCTCAGCATGCTCCTCTTCTGATTTTGAGTAAATCAGAATGTCGTCGATAAAGACTATCTCAATTCTATCCAGGAAATCTTGGAATATTCGATTCATCAGGTCCATGAACACAGTTGGTTCTTGGTCAAACCGAATGGTATAACTAGAAATTCGTAGTGGCCATATCCTTATCTGAATGCAGTCTTCAGAATATCAGCATCACGAACACGCAATTGATGATATCCCAATCTGAGATCGATCTTGGAAAACATGATTGCACCTTGGAGCTAGAAGAACAAGTCATCAATTTGCAAGAGAGAGTACTTGTTCTTCACTTTCACACGATTCAGCTGCCAATAGTCGATGCACAATCGCAGTGTACCAACTTTCTTCTTTATGAACAAAATAATTGCTGCTCAAGGTGACACATTAGATCGGATAAAACTACGATCCAACAAATTTTCCAATTGCGTCTTCAATTCCTTCATTTTTGCAGGAGCCATACGATAAGGAGGAATGGAAATCGGATTCGTACCCAGCATTAGTTCAATATCGAATTCCACTTCTCTTGCTGGTGGCAAACTAGTTATGTCTTCTGGAATCACATCTGGGAACTCACAAACCACTGGAACAGAATCCTGATTCTAGGACTCTTTAGAAATATCATGTACATGCATGAGATACGCAGTACATCCATTACTGATCAATCGCTTCGCATCGAGTTAGAAAATCATGCAAGTTTGAACAACTCACCTATCACCTTCAAAGCAATACTCGGAACCATCAGGAAGAGTGAACCACACTCGTTTGGTGAAACACTTCATTTAGGCTTGATATTTGGCCAGAAAATCCATGCCTAAAATCACATCCAACTCTTGGATGTCCAGTGGAATCAGATGTAGACTAGATGTTCGAACCCATACGTACAGCATAGCCGATGTAGACTAGATCATGTCAGTTGTTCTCCCAAAGGAGTCAGAACCGCAATAGGAGGAGACAAAGGAGACAAAGGCCGATCTGAACCAAGTGCTATCCTTGGACTCACAAATGATCTATTCGCTCTGGGATCTAATAACACTTTAACATTTTGAAAAAAGACTAAAATAGTACCTATCACCACATTATGGCTTGCTTCGGCATCAGTCAAAGTGAATAACCTCGTTGGTCTGGGCTGCGCCTCACTTGTAGGTCCGTTGGGTGGTCCTTCAGGTGCGCGTGCTGGTGGTTTAGTGCGATTGGCATACCCACCTTAGCCTGCATTCGATACGTCTATGATACGCCTTTGGTTTGGGACACTCCTTCTGAATATGTCCCATTTTACCATAGTTATAGCATTGTCGTGGCCATGAACTCCATGTGGATCCATTAGGATTAGGACGAAAAAATTCATACTGAAGTTACCTCCATTGTCATTATTCTTCAAAGGGTAAGACCTCAAAGGGTAGGGTCTCGTATGCGGGTTGATCTTGGGACCTCATCGAAATGAACCGCCATTGTTTTTCCGCGGGAGGTTTTTTACTTAACACAATTTTCTCAGCTTCAGTGGCAACAACGATCAATTCTTGCAAATTCTACACCGGTTTCATGCCCACAATGGTTTTGAGTTTGGTACTTAGCCCATTTTGGAATCGTCTCGCAAACTGATAAGGTGATTGATCCTCCTCTGGTGCAAATCGGGACAACTCCCTCACTTCATTCTCATATTCCAGCATGGAACAGGTGTCTTGTTCAAGCTTATAGAAAGCTTGTCAATGCTCGTTTTTGTGGAATCGGATGTAGAACCTTTCATTGGATTCAAGCTGGAATTTTTCCCAGGTGGGCAGCCAATCCCGAACCGTAAACTCATAATTTTCCACCATGCAAGGGCTTCTCCCTCAAGTAAGAAAGTGACGATGGCAACCTTGTTGTCATCAGAGATGCGCAAGAACAAGTTCCCTAGGCATTGGGTGTCAATCCATTCACAAGCCACAACAGCACCTACTAAATCGCTGAAATCTTTACATCCCAGCTGACGGGCATCCTTCAACAACTTCATAATGACAACCGGATGTCTCTTGGTCTCCTTAGGATGAGCCAGTTAAATAGGTGCATGTGGAGGAATAGGATCTTCCATAGGTGGTGTGGGTGCATTTTGAAATTAAGCCTCCATTCGCCGCTAGTTCGTAGCAATCCCTTGCAATATGTTCAGTAATTTTTCCATTAGGGGATCAATAGCTTGTGCGGCTAGTGCCTCAGGCTGGTTTTCGGGCTCAACTTGCCCTCCCTGCTCATTTTGTGCATCAGGTTCATTATGGTCAATGAGTTGCTGTTCGGCTTGGGCTTTATACCTACCTCGATGATCTCTAGGTTTTTTCTGCCTTGCCATACTATACAAACACAAAGAGTTATTAAATACATAACCCAATTATAGAACTAAGGAAAAGAAGTGGTATCTGGTGAAGAGGCGTACACCGGACGATATGCATATGCTGACAAATAAAACACACATATACACAAGTACACACAATTCTCAGCAATCACACACATACATGTAAAGACACTTTCGACAATCACTCAAATGAAACACATGCACTCAGCAATCATAGCAACCACACAAAGACATACTCGGCAACCAAAGTAATCACAAAGGAACACTAGGCAGCACACATTATTAAGTCACAATCAACATGCAGCATCATACACACAGTCAGCAATCATAGAGGAAACATAGCAAAACACACCAAATCATAGAACATGCAAAGGTACGTAAAACTCAGTAAGATACCTATTTAATCATGGCATTAAAACATTACAAACCATCATTTTAACATTATGTCACTCTCAGCATTAACTTCTATGGTGTGGGTGTGTGTGTATGTATCTCCCTACAAACAATTAGCATATAACAAATTATATTCCCTAAACCATGCTCCGCTACCAAACCTGTAAGGACCCGAACCCAACCTATTAGGACTCTCACCACCATGAAACCTAACAAGCTCAACCTAGGACCTATCTGAATCCTACAAGATTTATCCATCCTATGTTCTAAATTTACCAAGTTTCGTTCTCATACTTTTTAAAGGTTGGAGCATGATAATAATGGACAACCAATCTGGTAACATACGGAGTGAATAAAAACAACAACGGAAGTCTTTAAAATTAATCAAAAAAATCACAACACTCAAGTCCCATAGGGATCTCAAAATCCAATTTGCACATACTGGGGATTTCCACCCATACGACTCCCATACCAGTAAAAAACTCTCATCTCTTCAGGAGAAACAATGCTTACCCTGAATGGCAACCGAAAAAGGATCCTGACGCACAAACATGTACAAGCACATACAAACAAGTACAATGCATAACATCACAGTAGGACATCCTCAATCATACCACAATATAATCATCAAGTCACATGCAAACAACATAATCGAATTAGGCACTCACATCCTAACTTAAGGGTCCGAAATTGCCTAAAGGATCATAGCTCAATCCACAACTCATGCATACACTATACAAGTATGTGCATACACAATAGCATGAACAATTACCGAATTCATCAATCAAACAACAAAGATCTTCCATTCTTGTCTCTGAACAAGTAGCTATCCCTTTGCCTGTATTAAAGGGATCCGAAACCACTTATATGACCATAAGGCAAAGACAAAACCATACTAAGAATACACAATTCAGAAACAAAATAAACAACGTAGTTCCTTACTAATTCCAATCAACCAACCTATCAGAAACCAGTGATTAGTTGCCGCAGGAACCTCCCCCTTGGATGTGTGATGTGATAGCCAATAACACAACAAGAATCAACCTGATTTACCATCCCAATTAACCATGCAAATTTCGGCACTAAGATAGGGTAATAGGGAAAATTGCGATTTCATGCATAAAGGATTTAAGGGTTGCAATTTCATGATAATATGGAAAGATTAGGTGCAAAATACACATACAAATAAAAGGAACAAGATAAAAAATTAGTAGGCAAAGCAATTAGCAAAAATCGGTAACAATAGAGAAAAGGTATAGGGCAAGTCGATTCCTCTTATAAGGAAGATTCGAAGGATGAATTCATGATATTACAATATGAATAGGTGCCAAACAATCATATGAACAAGAGGAACAACAACAGAAACCAATTGATTGATTAATTAAAAAAATTTGGCTCCAAACCCTAAGAAATTGCGATAAGAAAAAGTACAAGGAGAATTTAACTGTCTGATGATGAAACCAAGATAGCAAGATAAAGGATGGAAAGAGGTTTCCAACAAGCTATTATTCATAGAAATTGATAAAGGATGAAAAATTCCGGCTAGGGTGAATGTTTGAAGAATTTCGGCAGCAAGGGTAGGGAGTAGGGTTTGATTGTGTGGAGATTTTGTATGTTTTTAGTGTGAGACTTATGTGTGGCCGACTACTTCTTTTATAGGGTATGGGATTTAATTTTTCTACTTTTAAGGCCAGATAAAAGGGAATAATTATTAGGATTAATTTATGGAATTATCTCTTAATTTTAGGAGATTGTCATCTAAGATAGAAATGAATCAATAAGGAAATAAAACAAAGGATAAATGAATTCGGATATGTGCATTAACCTTCAACACCATTTTCGGCTATCACACATCAATTTTTTTAAGAGAAAAATAGTCATTTCACTTGCACTGGCTTCTAGATTTCTAGGACATAAAAATCGGGGTCTCACTTAGGTAGTGGCACTATATCTTCAATGCGAACACCACAGCTGCAAGCTTCAAATTATGCGTAGGATAGTTGTTCTTGTGCGGACGCAGCTGTTGGGAAGCATAAGCAATGACTTTTCATCTTACATCAGCACACATCCAAGTCTGGATTTTAATGTATCGCTGTACACCACATACTCCTTTCCTCCAACTGGTAAGGTAAGAATAGTGGTGAAAACTAATAAGTTCTTCAATTCTTCAAAGCTTCTTTGGAATTTCTTGTTCCATACGAACAACTCTCCTTTGCGTGTCAATTTTGTCAAAGGTCCATCAAGTGATGAAAAATTCTCCATGAAGCGACGGTAGTATCCGGATAAGCAGAGGAAACTGTAAACTTCAAACACAATCCTTGAAGGTTCCAAAGCAATAACGGCTTCAATCTTTTTTGGATCAACAAGAACACCACGAGCGGAAACAACATGGCCAAGGAAACTGATTTCGCGTAACCAGAATTCGCATTTGGAATATTTCGAGAACAAGAGTTGATCCATCAAAATTTTCAGCACTATCCACAAGTGCTTAGCATGTTCCTCTTCTGATTATGAGTAAATCAGAATGTCGTTGATGAAGACTTTCACAAAACTATCCAGAAACTCTCAGAACACTGGATTCAACAGGTCTATGAACACTGCTGCTGCATTGGTCAAACCGAATGGCATAACCAGGAATTCACAGTGGTCGTATCGCCATCTGAATGCAGACTTTGGAATATCAGCTTCACGAACATGCAACTGATGGTATCTTGATCTGAGAAGTATTTTGGAGAACATGGTTGCACCTTGGAGCTGGTCGAACAAGTCGTCGATGCGCGGTAGAGGATACTTGTTCTTCACAGTTACACGATTCAACTATCGATAGTCAATACAAAATCGCAGTGAACCATCTTTCTTCTTCATGAACAAGACAGGTGCTCCCCAAGGTGACACATTGGGTCGGATGAAACCACAACCCAACAAATCTTCCAATTCCAGCTTTAATTCCTTCATTTCTACAAGAGCCATACGATAAGGGGGAATGGAAATCAGATTTGTACCCGACACTAGTTAAATGCCGAATTCCGCTTATCTTGCTGGTGGCAAACCGACTATGTCTTCTGGAAACACATCTGGAAAATCACGAACCACTGGAACAGAATCCAGATTAGAGGACTCTTTGGACATGTCATGTACATGCACAAGGTATATAGTACATCCTTTGTTGATTAACCGCTTCACATTGAGCCAGGAAATCATGAAAATAGGAACAACTTGCCTATCACCTTCAAAACAATACTCGAAACCATCTAGAAGAGTGAACGACACAAGCTTGGTGAAACATTTCATTCGGGCTTGATAGTTGGCCAGACAATCCATGCCTAAGTTCTCATCTAGCTCTCGGATGTTCATTGGAATCAGATCTACTTCAAGTATATTCGAACCCATACATATAGCACAACCGCTCTCGGATGTAGACTAGACCACAAGTCAATTGCTCTCCCAAAGGAGTCAGAACCCCAATAGGAGGAGACAGAGGAGACAACGACCAATCTGAGCTAAATGCTATCCCTGGACTCACAAATGATCTATTCACTCCGGGATCTAATAACACTTTGGTATTTTGAGAAATGATTGAAATAATGCCTGTCACCACGTCTGGGCTTGATTCGACATCAGTTAGTGTGAATAACCTCGTAGGTCTGAGCTTCGCCTCACTCACAGATTCACTTGGTGGTCCTCCAGTTGCGCGTGCTGGTGGTTTAGTGGGATTGGCATACCCACCTCGGCTTGCATTTGGTATGCTTGTGATACATTTCGGTTTGGGACACTCCCTCTGAATATGACCATTTCGCCACTATTGTAGCATCAACATGGCTGCGAACTCCATATAGGTCCATTGGGATTAGGACCAGAAAAATTTCTCCAGAAGTTATCCCCATTGCCATTATTCTTCGGAGGGTAGGACCTTAAAGGATATCCCGTGCATCGGTTGAACTTGGAATCACGCCTGAATGATCCGCTAATGTTTACTATGGGAGGCTTCTTGCTTAACACATTCTTCTTGGCTTCAGTGGCAGCAACGATCAATTCTTGCAAATTCTGAACCATTGTCGTGCCCACAATGGTTTTGAGCTCAGTACTCAGCCCATCTTGGAATCTTCTGGAGAGTCGATAAGGTGAGCGATCCACCACTTGTGCAAATCGGGACAACTCCCTCAATTCTTTCTCGTATTCCAGCAATGAACGGGCGCCTTGTTCAAGCTTGCAGAAAGCTAGTCACTGCTCACTTTTGTGGAATTTGGTGTGAAACATGTTAGCATATAACAAATCATATTTCCTAAACCATGCTCCGCTACCAAACCTGTAAGGACCCAAACCCAACCTATTACGATCCTTACTTCCATGAAACCCAAACAAAACCAATCTAGGACTTATCTGAATCCCACAAGGGTTATCCTCCCTATGTTCCGATTTTATTAAGTTTCATTTTTATGTTTTTTACAGGTTGGAACATGTTACAAATAGAAATATATTCTAGTAACATACGGAGTGAATAAAAACATCAGCAAAAATCTTTATAATTAATCAAAGGAACCACAACACTTAAGTCCCAAAGGGATCTCAAAATCCAGCAAGTAATCCTCCAATAAATTCCAAAAAAACAAATAAAAGAGGGAATCAAAGAACTAGAAAGTAGTCTAATGAAACTTCATGTTATATACGAAAGCAATCAAGGAAGAAGGGATGCAAATGTGATGCAATATCGTCCCACCGTGCATCCTTGATCTCACACACTGGTACCATGAACGGATGATGTACCTAAGCCTGAAAAAATGGTGATTACAACAGGGTGAGATTACAAGAATCTCAGTAGGGTCACAATATCATAAGATTTGCATAAATCTAATCAAACATCTCTCAAACAACATCAAATCTGCCTATACAACTAAAGGGATATCAAATAATCATCAAACCATCACATTAAGAATAGAGCTGAAAGTCATAGGCTAAGGGTGGACTGAAAACACTTCTAAAAATAAAATTATACAGGTAGGTAATTCATCATTCACTCTCATCAATAAAAAAGTCATTCCCTTCTACTTGTGTTGTCCAAGGCTTTGTTGTACAAAGGGTAATGGTTAACACACAATCTAATCAGCAAGTCTATTCATCTTGCCAGCACACAGGACAAGACATCCAAGCCACAAAAAGGCAATGACATCCAAACCACACAAGAATAAGGGCATATTGCCATCACATAGGACAAGGCATCTAGCCACACAAGATCTAGGCAACCAGTGAGCTCTTGCTAGGGATTGAGACCCATAGGACTCCCATACTAGTAAGAACCTCTCCTCTCCTTAGGAGCATCAGTGCTTACCTCGAATGGCCACCAAAAAAGGATCCTGACACACAAACATGTACAAGCACACACAAGTAAGTACAAGGCATAACACCATAACAAGGCATCGTCAATCATATCACAACACATTTAGCATGTGCAAAACACACAACACATATAAATTAGGGATACACAACCTATCTCAAGGGTTCAAAATTGCCTAGGTGATCCACAAGTCAATCTGCAGCTTATGCATACAATAACAAGGTATGCGTATATACCACAACAAGGACAAGTACCAAATATATCAATCAAACAAAAAAGATCTCTGAAGAAACCAATAAGGTATAGATACTACCTTTCTTGTCTCTGAACAAGTAGCTAATCCTTTTTCTTTATTAAGAGGATCCGAACCACCTATATAATCATAAGGCAAAGACAAAACCATACTAAGCATGCATATTCAATAACCAAGTAAACATCTTCTTTCCTTACCAATTCCACTCACCAAACCTACCAGAAACCAGAGATCAGATGCTGCTAAGACCTCTCCCTCAGATGTGTGATGTGATAGCCAAGAATACAACAAGAATCAACCTGATTTACCATCCCAATTAACTATGCAAATTTCAGCACTAAGATAAGGAAATAGGGAAAATTGTGATTTCATGCATAAGGGATTTAGGGGTTGCAATTTCATGATAACAAGGAAGGATTAGGTGTTAATTACACATACGATTAATAAGAACAAGATCAGAAACCAACAAACAAGATAATTCGTAAAAATCGGCAACAATAGGGTAAAGGTATAAGGCATGTTGATTTCATACATAGGGAAGATTCAAAGAATATGTTTATGATATTACAATATGAATAGGTTCCAAATAATCATATGAACAAGAGCAACAACAACAAAAACCAATTGAAGAACCAATCAAAGAATTTTGACACTAAAACCTAAGTATTTTCTATAAGTAAAAGTATAAGATAAATCTAACTTTCTAATGATGAAACCAAGATAGCAAGAAAGAGGTTTCCAATAAGCTATTATTTGCAGGAATTTGATGAAGGATGAAAGAATTTGGCTAAGGTAAGTGTTACGTGAATTTCGGTAGCAAGGGTAAGGAACATGGTTTATCATGTGATAAGTTTGTGTGTTTTTGGTGTGGCATTTATGTGTGACTGACTGCTTCTTTTTATAGGATGTAATGAGATTAATCTTCCTACTTTTAAGGGAAGATATACGACGATAATCATTAGGATTTAATTCTAGAATTATCTCTTAAGAATAGATAATGTATCATTAATGCTAGAAATGAAATAAGGGAGAAATGAAATCAGAAACGAACACTGAACCTTTAATAACATTTTCAGCTACCAAAGATCCATTTCTTCAGGGTCAAAATGGTCATTTCAGTTGCATTGACTTCTAGACTTCTAGGACACAAAATCGAGGTCTCACAACGATTTTAGGGTTTGCAAGAGCTAGGATTTCGGTTGGAGTTTGAAGAAAACCTACTGCAATGACCGGTCATCATCTTTAGCCAAAGAGTGATGTATGGTTCATTGCGTGGGTGGACGACAAGTCACCAGCAGACACGGGTGATAGGTCGTTCAATGGAAACCCAGGCTCGGATCCAAGCCTAGGGAAGGGGCGACGTGGCACGCTCTGATCCTAACGCATGTCATAATCTGGGAGGCTTGGTGATAGCTCTGGACGTGCCTGGTTTCACCAGGAGTCGCTCAGGGACTGGCTGGAAAATAGAAAATAAGTAGAAAATGCAAATAATAGGCAAAATAAGGAATAAATTCGAGGAAAAATATAAAGAATAGAGAAAAATTCATGAAAAATTATGATAAATACTAAAAATGATAAGTAATCCAATCGTATAAGAATCATTTGAATCTAATGTGATTTGATAGGTCAAATAAATAGATTAAGATCTGAAAATATAAAGAAAAATTTAAAAAATATCCAGATCGATTTCATATTGAATTTCGAGTGGAAACGCGTTTTATTAAGGTCATAGGTGTGTGATTTTAAGTTCGTTATGCATTGAGAATGCGATATTAAGGATTCAGATATGAATGCATGCGTAAGTAAATTCCTACAGGTGAAAGATTTTGACGAATCGACCCAATAATCAAGAATCAAGTATGGGCACTTCAAATGTTGGAAAAACTGTGAGTGGATGGAACCTTTTTAAATTCATTATTTACTGACATAAATGAATATGCATTAGTAGGATTAATTAAAAAGGTATGGAATTAATAAATAAAATCATTTTGTGTGTTATGAATTAGTCATATGTTGCAAGTATTCTCGTACTCGGTTATCGAGTTATGTTGTGCATCGATTGAATGTGTGATTATATTAGAAGTGCATATGAAGTGTTTGGATGCATTCAAAATCATAAGACAAGATCAAGCATTACAACAACATAGGATGACCTATGCGACTTCTGAAAACTCTCCTAGTATGGTAGTGCAGTATGGATTTGCCAAGGGGGGCATAAGGTGAGACGTGGTGTTTTAATTAAATAAAAATAATATGAATAAATGGGATATCCTAACATGGGGATAGAGTGGTGAAGTTACCATCAAGGAATGCCCCAGCATCGTCAATGAAACTGGGCCAAGAGGAGTGCATGTCCTATCGGGACTAATTGAGTCAGCATACAAAATAACAAGAGACATAATGTGCCGCATATAGATATATCACTGACATATCCCAGTCCCATTCCTGGCACTAAAGGGGCTGAGAGACATTGGCAGCCCAGCCACAGTCTGAGTGCCTGAGTTTCTAACTGCTACTTTTAGATCTATATCATTAACCTTGTAGGACTATTATATGCATTGTCGAGTGTTAAGACAATGCATACAGTGGGCCTACGGTAGGGGTTGCCGCGTAATGGATATTAGGGTCCGGGAGGTGACGTAACAAACCCTGACAACACGTTTCATTCTGTGACACGGCCACGTTTATAGCAGATTTGGCCAGGTACCAACCCAATATTGGCCCGAAACCAGCCTTACCAAATCAGACTGAACTACATGTCGCCTTCTTTACACCTAGAAGACATGTCGTTCACCCCTCCTTCGGGTGACATGTCATATAAGACGGACAGTGGACGACATGTCATTTGCAGTAATCTCATTCATCTGGCTGCCCCTGCAACCCTAAAATTCCAGAAAACCTTAGTTTCTAGTAAACCTCAAAAGATAGCAAATCGTTACATGAAAATCACATTAAAGCCTTCCCCTTACAGTCTGCAACAAAACCCAATAATAACCTAGCTCTTTCATTCCGAAATCAAGAATCTATGCATATATAATTTTCCAAGAAAGGAAACGTTGATACTCACCGAGATGTTGCCTGAATATGGACGGAAAGTATATGCTTACACTCGGGAGGATGAAGGCATAATTTTGGGGTGAAAGGGGAGACTATTTCAAGCTGGGTGTGCAAAATGACCTTATCCCGATTTCAACAGGATAAGGAGAGGCTCCAGTAAGTAGGTCACTGGGAAAAACAAGTCGGCTACCCTCCCAAGGCTAAATGGCATTGTTTCATTGGAAGGTGAAACAATGTCGTCTTAAAGAAGACACAGGCTTGAGGCCGAGCATGTCAAAACGACAGAACCTACTGCATTTTTACCATTTGTGTGAGGGACCACTGCACTGCACTAGACCAACATGCCCTAGATTTTATTTATTTCACATATGACCGTGCCCTGCCGTAGACCTAGCATATACACTTCTAGTCACCAGAAATGTATATGCTGAGCCTACAAGACTGACAATAAATTCGATAGTGGAAAAGAACAAAATAAATCGCAGCGGTATTTTAATGTACAATAGTGCTATCCGGGTAGCACTTGCCTATTTTATTGATATATTGCATTCAATAAAACACATAAATTTTTACGAAAAATCCAAACCCGACACCCAAACCTTATGCACAAGAAAAAATTATACAAGATTCACGAAGAGAACAATATAGGGATCCTGTACATACCAAATCTAAAGATCTGACAAGAAAACTTTCCAGGTGAGTGATCGGATTTAAATATCTCAAAACAATTGAGCAAGCATATCAAATATGTTAAAGAAAATGAATGCCAGAAGGAAATCAAATCGACGCAAAATACGTTCCACATCAACAATTTTTCTTAAAACACAAGCATACAATCATACCAATTATGAAATTCAATCTTTAGTAACCACACACATTGGGTTGGCATGAGACTCTTAGTCTTTCTAGGCCCTGGACAAGACTAGGATCTGCCAGTGGTAACCCCACTTGTTAATATTTAGTCCTTTGACTTCTAAATTGATAGACTTACTATTATGAACAATATTCTAAGGCCCATTTCACTAGATAATGCCAGGTCGTTAGGTGATGATAGCTTCACCTAAGCAATACCCATAACCTGCAAAGAATGGTTAATCGATACACATTCATTATAATTAAACCCCGTCCAATTTTAGTCCTCGGAAAATAGATCTGGCGTCTCCACGTCTCGCTACCAAACCTGGAGAGCTCTCAAGAGTGATATACTTTACCCTATATCAACCGACACTACATGCACACTATTACTTGAATACATACGACTCAACAAAATAATGAACAACATAGCAAAACAATTATACACAACCGGGATACGAGTTAATCCTACGATTCATATTTTATACGATACAAACTTTTAAAAGATTTAAAGGCTTAATTTACGAAATTGTAAATAAAACAATGCATGCCTACAAACAACAATAACTCACTAGTTTATGGAAGTTCTTCCTCAATATCTAATTCCAGAGGGGTCTGAACTTGTCGATTCACTTCTATATCTATTAATCAATAATTCATTTGAAAATCATTCACACACCATACTTATCCTCAATTCACACTTTTTTAAGTCATAATAGCAGTCTCATACATAAATAATTGACCTGATGACATTTTTGATCCTTCGTATTATTTTTTTCTATTTTTCTATCGACTTCCATGATCTAATTTACGCATCAAATGACCTCATATTTAATCAAAATTGGTATCATTGGATTTCTCTAGTTTTGTAGTACTTTTCCTAATTTTCCATATTTTTTTTTAATTTTTCCTATTTTTCCTTTATTTTTATTTTTTTGGCTTTTCTATCAATTTTCTTTATTTTTCTGAAAACTCCTTCCGAGCATACACATAGAAGGACAGACACGTGCTAGCAAATTCCCAAACCTCTGGGATGTCGACATGTGGCTCACCTGGAGTCTGCCATGACTCATCCAAGCCTGTATACCTTAAGTGCCAGGCGACATGTCTTCCATGTCTCAACTAAACTACAAGTCGTTTAATCTTGATTTGAGCTACATGTCGTTTCATCCGAGACCTAACTACTTGTCATTCATTTATATCACCATACGACCCGTCATTTGTTAAGTCTAGACTACAATTCACACATACCAACCTTTGGATGGGCTATCGTTTAAGGTTTCTTTGGACAACTTGTCGTCCGAAGTCATCCCTAACCTTCAGCCATCGGGGGTTTTCCCTGTAAACCCTAGCCAGAATTCCTTTTTGCCCAAATTTAATTCACTCAATCAAGCCCCCAATCATCTCATTGAACATACCAAAACAAAGTTCTATCTCACGAGAGTTAAAGCCACAAATTAATTTTGCATTTTACAAGTTTCAAAGCCATAAATTCACAGATTCAAAATATTAGATCTCACTGGGAAAAATTTATCCAATTTGGTCGGTGTATCACGTAGTTTTTCTCACAAACACTTGCATCACACTTGTCCTCTCCTCTCGTAAATTTTCTACTCAAAACTGGAAAAATCTCAGCTTGTATGGGATAATACCCATACATGTCCCTTTGCCAGCCTTACTCCGGCTATGCGTGGGTTGCAGGAAGTGACAGTTGGATGGCAACCATGTGTAAGGCGGAGGATAGGGTTCAACTAGTGACTAAGCTCAAGCAGGATATGACATCGTTTAGATTCAATGTAACATGACGTCGTTCTATATACGAGATTAGAGTTCCCAACCCTAAATCCCCTCAGATGTCAAAACGATGGAATCCTCCACATTTTGACCAGCAATTGCCTATTTCTATTTCCTTGTTTTAAAAATATAATATAATATAATATAATATTAATATATTATAAAATCTATCAAAACTTATAAAATTTATTATAAATAGCATACTAACTCCAAAAAATTCCAGAAAATTCCTATAAATTCCTAAAATCATAATATCAATCTTATAAATTAAAATTAATTTTTTCAGAATTGTAGAATTTATAATTAATTTTATACCCTAAAATCAAAAGAAAATCCTTAAATATCATTATATGTCCTCAAAAAATTTTGAGAAATTCTGACATTGTCTTAGCTCTTTTCTAAACATATCTAGGTTCTTATTAAATCAAATCTGACACAAAATCTTCATAAAATTTATTTATCTAAATTTTGTCAATTAATAACCAAATTATCGTCCGTATAACAAAATCTCAAAATTAAGAAAGGTTTGAATCCTACTTGAGATTTCAAATTTCAATGGACTTTCAAACAATACTAATAGTTGATTATCAAAAGAAATAAAATTATAAATTCTATAAGACAAGGGTGAAATTACAAAAATATTTTCGGTTCGGGTTTTACAAAACGTATAACAAGTTCATTTCCGTAAGCCCAAATAGTTAGAAGGGATAGTTCCTCATCTCTTTTAATCCTTCCATAACTAAATACATGTCACGCCTCAATTCCAAATCCAACTATCCTTATTTGTCTCATTAGTTCAAAATACTCGGTTCTCATAATTTGATATTTTATTTCTTTTTTCTATAATAATAATATATTAAATTTTTTTAATTTTTTAAATCTTTATAAATTCATAAAAAATAACCTATAAATTAAAAAAATACAGAAAAAAATGCTACAGGTTTCTTATGAACAGAAAAATTTAATTATCATTGAAAAATTATTATATATAGATATATATATATATATAAAAATTCACTAAAAAATTATAATATCTTATAGTATTTATTGGGAAAATACTAATAATTGAAATTACTCTTCCAAATTTTTTTCAAAAATTTCTAAACACTAAAATCCAATCTAAGGACCTACTTGTTGTCCTAAACCATCATAATTATTTTTGTACCTCACCCTTTCAATTTTCATACCTTGTATACACATAGTCCTATTTATACAATTTCCAAATTATCATATTATTATTCTTTCCAATGAATTCAATTATTCCTTATGATGTATATTATTCCTTATGTTTCTCAAATGATATACTCAAGGGCTTTAGTCATCAAATGACTCAGATTACAAGACCGACATGTATCGGAGTGTGAAATGACAAAATTACCCTTAGTTATTGAATTCCAAGTAATATATATTCTGAGGCTCTTTCAGAGGTGTCAGAAGCTAAGAAATACAACTGTGAGTCCAAACGACTCGATATATCGGAGTATGGCCATGATACCTAAGTCTGCTTCTATCGAGTCGTACACTTATGCCAATACCCGATAATTATCAATTTCGGTATTCAACGATTTAATATTCATACTTATCCATTTCTATAACATCTTTAGCTTCTTATAACCTTGGCCCATGGGTTACAGGCTTACTAATTTATGTTTTATCGTTTATTAGGCATAAGCCGCAACCCGCTAAATTAGGAGACCTCACACTGACCCCAAAATCTTGATGTGAAATGGGGATCTATTAAGTAAAATTGAATTTACCTTTAATCGCAGGTGCACGATATCAACAAGTAATATAATTCGAAAGAATGAGTATCGATCCCACAGGAAAAGTCGTTTAAAACCAATTAATTCGCACAATTCACTACTCTAGTTAAATGAATCGAATAAGGAATTGTAATTAAACTAAATCTAAAACCTAAGCTAACTAGTTAGATGTTAGGGTTCAAGTTGTTAGATAATTTATGAGC
This sequence comes from Passiflora organensis, assembly GCA_019739055.1. Classification (NCBI taxonomy): domain Eukaryota; kingdom Viridiplantae; phylum Streptophyta; class Magnoliopsida; order Malpighiales; family Passifloraceae; genus Passiflora; species Passiflora organensis. The sequence goes on along the minus strand of JAEPBF010000187.1, from coordinate 3,553,989 downwards.
TAATCCAATTATTGTTCAGTTCCAATATTCTATACCTATTCTTGATGATCTTTCAATCCCCTAATATCCTTCCAGACTATTAGGATCTAATTCAGATTCCCAACTAACTATAATCCTATGATAATTGAGTTTCTAAATCGTTTTATCCAATCAAGATGAACCCTAAGGTTGGAAAATATATTCCTATTCTACCAAGTTTCAGCAATAACCTAGGACTTCTAATCTGTTGTCGCAGTTTAATTATTTTTCCGAATCAATTTAATCCCACCTATAGAATAACTGGCAATCCCAATTTTATGTTAGCAAATCAACATAGAAAAGAGATAGAGAAAGAATTAAGTCAAATAGTCTTGACATTAATTAAAACTTAAACAAACATACTGTTATCTTGATCATCGACAGATCAAGGATACGTTATGAAGAAAATACTTGAATACATAAAGTGTTCGATAAAAAACAATATAGCCCTGATGTCTATTTTATACTAAAAAATGAGTAGATAGTCTTTATCTCATATGTAATTTTCTTTATTTGATATATTTGGTGTCGATCTCGTATGACCGACCGGTCAGTGTAAGTGAACCGGCCGGTCCGTTGATGTTCAGCACGAGCATCTTTTTTCTCGTTTGGGTGAACCGATAGGTCGGTGTCCTTCAACCGACCGGTCTGTTGAGCTTCGACATTTATTACAATATGAACCGACCAGTTAGTTGAGCTTCGGCAATTTTTATAATTACACCGACCGGACGGTTAACATCAACCGACCAGTCCGTGGTCTTTCGTGACTGTTTCAGGGATTGTTTCAAAAACCCATTGAAGATGTAATAAAAATCTTCTCTTATTATACTGACTTAGAGGATATTACACCAATACCTCTATTATAGTATTTAATCACATTCGGTGTCCCTTTGATCGTCTGTTGGGATCTAGCTAAAAATCATGACTCCTCTACCCAGATTACTTATCTGGTTCGAAGGATGAAGCAAAAGAATTGGCCCAAATATGAGACCAAAAGGGCTGATATCCAATCTGTGAAGATTCTACTGAAGCTAAGTGAAGAAGAAATTAAAAAGGTGTTTGTTGAGAAAAGTAAAGAAAAGGCTGATGACATAATTTCAAAAGAAGATGACGATATGATTTCAAGAGCATCTTCAATAGACAAACTAAAGGAAGTCTATGGCAAAAGGAAAGATAAAGATAAAATGTCTGACGATGATGATGATGACCCCTTTGCCAACCATGACCCTGATAGAGACCTGCTGCTGGCATATCACAACGGATAAGAGTTAAGGAGGAATCTTGCTTTATAAAAAGCAGGACACAATGTAACAGGTGAGATAATAAAAGCTGGCACGACAAAGAAAAAAGAGATAAAAAGCAATGGTGCACCATAAAACTTACTTTCCCTATAAGGGTATGCCTTATTAATAAAAGTAAGGATACAAACATAAAATAGTTAGCACTGATTGCCTATATAAGAAGATGTATCGTCTCATATAAAAAAGATTAAATGAATTGAAAATTTCAGTTTGATATATCCTCTGTCTCTCAATCATGTTTTTCAAGTTTTATCACTTGATCCACCTTTGTGATAAAATGAAGATCATCAGCTAAACTTTATACTATCCTTAATAGTTGAATTAGCCATAACACTACTCTACTCACAAACTCTAAACACGATCCTGTCTCAGATGGTAACGGAGCCAAGTAAGGTTATTATATTCAAAGATGTTAGGAGGGTTTGGTAAGCGTGGTAAGGTGTTCCTGGCAGCAACGGAGATAGTGAAGTATGTCCATTGGTAAGTCGAGCGTGTTCCTTCTCCAAATATCCAAGAGTATGATATTCCATACTAAACTCTTTTACCATTTGAATGCATGATCTTGAATGGATAAAAAATGAATATAGAAAATACCAGAGAGTTACATATTTCTGTGATAGAGCAGAAATTACAAAATTGGACTATACCAAAAATTCCTAATAATAAAATATATGAAACAGAATTTGGTTTTCAAAATCTGTTTACTCACGATTATGTTATAGAAACCATAGAAAAATCATTACCTGTTAATCCACAAATCGAACACCTAGAACTTTTAGATACTAATAAGTTATTAGAATTCAAAGGTAAATATGAATTTATACATATAAGACTAGTTCAGATAGCAATAAAACCTCTACATAGGATAGGATTAGATACACCTATCTTAATGTGTTTAAGAGATGCTAGGTTCACTTCGTTTACTGACTCCTTATTAGCAGTATGCGAATCTAACTTAGCAACCGAACCTGTTTACTTTAATTGTTATCCAAACTTTAGTATAGACTTGTTTAATGAAAACCTAAGTAAAATTTTAACCCTAAATATGAAGATACCTTCAACTATGATGACAAATTCAAAAAACGTAGCTATCATATACAGAATTCATTACAAAGTGATGAAAACAAATCTAAGTCCTGGAGCAAAAAAAAGAATCGGCTAAAGAAACAACTGTTTCAATAGAAGCTAATTATGAACATGTAAATGTTCATACTCCTATGTTAATAACTTGGCACCAAATCACATATCCTGATAATTGGCAAATATTAAATATAGTACCACCAAAACCAATCCCGGCAAGAACCGAACCTGTTGAGATAATAGAGAATGATAAGGGCCATGCAGAAATAATATTTAAAAGAAGAATAAAGCCACCTAGGAGATCTCTATCAACTAGGTATGAAAGTTCAAATAAATATGAATCTTTATTTTCAGAAAAACAACCTTCGTTAAACGGAGTAGATTATAATAAAAATATTCCTCAATCTTATTATACAGCTATATCATCCGAACAAAATAAAAAGGAATCACCTCCAATGTCCTCAACCCATAGTGATATGGACACTCCTAGTAATTACAATAACTAGTTATAAAATGACAACATTCGAACTAGACGTCGAACTGCTCATTAATAAATATTTTGATGATAAAAATGATAGCAACAGAGAACAATATCTTCAAGAGATACCCTCGAAGATGAGGGGGGTGATATAGGAAGATTATAAAACCGAGCTAACATACTATGAAGAACATACAGATTTCTTTATCTGGTGGAAAGCCAGATGAGAAGATTACATCGAAACCCTACATAAAGAAATAAATGAAATTTCTCCTAGTTATAAATTGTGGACAAAAACTCAATCTCACGTCATAGAAATATCAAAATATCCATTTTTTGAATAAGTAGCCATAGACTGGAACGGAAACACCATTCTTGCTGCTCCCTTTAAAGAAGCTGATAATTCAGACCTAGGAAAAAATAAAAATTCATAATAATTATACAAATCAAATATTACAGTTAATCACACAGCAATTAGAATACTTGGAACTAACTCAAGAAAAGAAAGATATAAAAATAGAAAAATCTTTAGTAAAACCATATGAAGAAATAATAGAATTCAAATTAAATCCTGACGATGAGTTACTAAAAAAGATAACAAAACAGTTAGAACTCTTAGAATTATCCTCAAAACCACAGATAACAGCTATTTCTGAAACAGAGAGTGAATCTGGATCAGACAACTCGGACATAGAAAACATAACAGAACAATTTGAAGAAAAGTTAGAAGTCAATAGAGTACGACTTTATGATAGACCTAGGATACCATATTACTATCCTAGACCATCCTTACCTGATATACAAATAGATGAAAAATACTCACAATGAAGCTATGATGGTAAGAGTATTTACGAATGGAATTTAGACGGTAAAACTGAACATGGAATAACTGATATGTTAAATGAAATGTGTATGGCAGCTACTGCCTACAAAATAATAAATAATAGTGAAAGAAAAGTAACAAAAATAATAACATCAGGATTTACCGGACAATTAAAAAGATGGTGGGATAATTATTTATCTTCTGCACAAAAAACCGAAATACTTATGACGGTAAAACCAGAAATAAGAGAAGGACAAACATATAATGTAGAAAACTCCTTCGCGACACTAATATATGCTATTTCAAAAAACTTCATAGGAAATCCTCAAAGTATATCTGAAAAGGCCTCTATAATATTATCCAATCTAACCTTCCCAAAGTTGCAAGATTTTAGATGTTATAAAGATATGTTTTTGTCAAAAGTATTTCTCAAAGAAGATTGTCAACAACCCTATTGGAAGGAAAGATTCATAGTTGGCTTACCCAGACTATTTGCAGATAGAGTAAGAAATCGAATAAAAAGTAAGTTTAGTGATAATAGTATACATTATGATCTAATAACTTATGAAGATTTAATTACAGAAGTAGATACAGAAGGATTAAACCTATGTAATGAATTAAAACTAAAGGCAAAATTAAAACAAGATAGAATTAGTGGAAGAAAAGAATTAGGATCCTTTTGTACTTAGTATGGGTATGAAAAGATATTCGTCCCTTCGGCAAAACATAAAGAAAAAAAAATGAAGAAGACAAGAATAAATAAGTATCAAAAACCATTTAGAAAAAATTATGACAAACTATGATATGAAAAACCCAAATATAATAAGGGTAAAAATAAATTCAAAAGAAATGATAATGATAATAGAAAACAAGGACCAACCTGCTTCAAATGTGGAAGATTTGGACATTATAAAAAAGATTGTCCCTTACTTAAGAAGATAAGAGCTTTAGAAATATGAGAAAGAAGAATTACTTAACGTGATAGGCAAAGAAGAAAATAGTAGTAGTGATAGTTCTAATAATGAAAGCTTAGAAGATTGTGGATGTATAGGACCGTGTCAATAGTATGAGATTAATACTATAACAAAAGAAAATAATTTGCTTGACTTAATTATGATGGAAGAAAATAAAGATTTACAGAGAAAATATTTGTTAGAATATGAAGCATATGTTAGAAATAACAAGGACGGAAAACAGAAAGAGAGCAAAAGGTATAACTTAAATGAGATACTATTTAAAAAAGAAAACAAAAAAGAATTACTAACTTTAGAATGACTAAAACAAGAAATACAGTATGTAAAACAAGAAATAACAATCTTACAAGAAGAGCTAAAAAATATACAATACATTATAAAAGGTAAAGAAAAAGTAAAAGATTTCCCAAAATGCAGTAACCAAGAAAATGAAGAATTCATAAATGCTATATCTAAAATAGAATTTCAGAAATGGTACTCGAATGTAACTATGGTAATAAAAGACTTCAAAATATAAATAAAATTTTTAATAGACTCAGGAGTAGACCATAATTGTGTCAGAGAAGGATTAATCCCCACAAAATATTACGAAAAAATCATAGAAAGGTTGCATGCAGCTAATAAACAAAAGTTAGAAGTTAAATATAAGATAACAGATGCCCATATCTGTAACCAAGGAATATGTTTTAAGAATACATTTTTACTAGTTAAAAACTTGTCTCAAGATTTGATACTAGGGACCCCCTTTCTAACTCAAATATATCCCTTTAAAGTAAATAATAAAGGACTAGAAACAGAAATTTTGGGTAAACAAATCACCTTCGATTTTAGTAGAGGCATCTAAAAACGAGACATATCTATAATAAAAGAATTAGGAATTAAAAAAGAAATTTTGCTAATAAATAAGAAAAAACACTTACACTCATTGACAAATGAATTAAATTATACAAGAATAGAAGAAGATCTACAAAATAAAGAAATAATGAAACAAATAGCACAACTAAAAAAACAGATCGAAGAAGAAGTCTATTCAAATCTCCCAAATGCCTTTTGGAATAGAAAAAAACATATCGTTAGATTACCTTATGACAAGGATTTTAGAAAAAAAATATACCAACAAAGGCTAGACCAATTCAGATGAACTCTCACTTATTAGGATATTTGAAAAAAAAAATAGAAGAATTACTAGCTAAAGGATTAATAAGAGTCAGTAAGTCTCCATGGTCATGCGCTACTTTTTATTTCAGAATCAAGCTGAATTGGAAAGAAGAGCTCCCAGGTTAGTCATAAATTACAAACCATTAAATAAAAGTTTACAATAGATTAGGTATCCTATTCTAAACAAAAGAGATTTAATAAAAAGACTTTCAGGAGCAGTCATATTTTCAAAATTTGACATGAAATCTGGTTTTTGGCAAATATAAATAAAAGAAGAAGATAGGTATAAAACAACATTTATAGTTCCCTTCAGACATTACGAATGGAATGTGATAAAATATGATGAATGATATTTTCAATCCTCATTACAAATTTACGATTGTCTATATAGATGATATGTTAGTATATTCAAAATCTATTACTGAACATTTTAAACATGATAAAAATTTTTTAAATATAGTAAAAGAAAATGGACTTGTTGTGTCGCCACAAAGATAAAATTGTTCCAGACAAAAATAAGATTTTTAGGATATAATATAATTCAAGGAACATTTACTCCCATAGATAGGAGTATAGAATTTTTCAATAAATTTCATGATGAAAACAAAGATAAACAGCAATTGCAGAGATTCTTAGGATGTTTAAATTACATAGCGAATTTTATTCATAATATAAGAATAATCTGTAAACCATTGTATAAAAGATTAAGAAAAGATGCACCTAGTTAGGATAATAATATGACTAGTATAGTAAAAAATTTCTAAGAAAAGGTAAAACAACTACCATGCTTAGGAATTCCTCAAGAAAATACATGCTTAGTTGTAGAAATGGATGCGTCTGAACATGGTTACGGAGGTATCTTAAAAAAAAAATAGATAATAAAGAAAAATTAGTCAGTGTTATAGAATATAAAATAAGAAGAATTAAGGAGAAAAGAATAAAGAAGAATTGAGAAGAAAAGAACAAGAGAGAAAACTAAGAACAATATAGGGAGTATAAGATCTTATTAACTACTCAATCAAGTGTGTACAAAGTGAACAATATTACCTTCTATTTATAGGTAACATGATAGGTACATGAAGAGACATTGGGAGATAAAGAGTTTTGTAGTTATAAAATATTCATTACACAATTGAATAGACATAAAAAAGTTTTTTGTCTTTTCAATTTCCAAACCTATTATATTCATAACAGTCAGTATTAATCTGGAATATAGAATAAAGCTCAGAATAATTATTCTGTTGTTAAGAAAGAAGTTTTAGCCATAGTATTATGTGTTAACGCTTTTCAAGATAATTTGTTTAATAAATTTTCTTAATAAGGGTTGATTGTCAATCAACCAAATTTATACTTGAAAAAGATGTTAAAAATCTAGTATCTAAACAAATATTCGCAAGATGACAAGCTTTATTTTCTAATTTTGATTTTAGTATAGAATTCATTAAAAGAAAATTAAATAATTTACCAGATTTCTTATCAAGAGAATTTTTGCAGGGAAATCGGGATAAAAAGGAGGAATAAAAGCAACAAAAGGTACTATGTCTAATCATGTTCATTTTGCACAAGAAAGAACAATAGATAAATGCATTGAAAAACTAATGGAAATAGATTTCTCTAGAATTTAAGAAATTAGAATGGTTAAAACAAAGTTAATAGAGGGAATAAATCTTAGTATAAATGACCATATGATTAATCATACCGTTATATCTGAATATTGTTATTGTAAAGAATATGAGAAAAGAGAACAGTTCGGTAGAAAGATGTTACAAATAATTGAAGAATTAATTGAAGAAAATGAAAGAAAAAATAATTAGATTAATTAAAATAAAATAAAAGATTGGTAAAAAAATCGACAAAAAATAGACAAAGTACAAGAAAAGTAGAAAAAATAAATATTTGCAAAGGATAAATACTAATATTAATATCTTATGTGAATTGGAAATGATATTGAAGAACTGTTAACAGATAAATGAGATATTAAAGATTCATCAAAGACGTGGAATTCGTGGAACATGAATACCCACGTAGTTACAGCTTTAATAGATACTGGGTTACTGAACGATTAACTCATGATAAAAAGGAAGTCGTGCAGACCTTGTATTACAAAGATTCTTCAGTTTAAAGCAACAAGCTAAAAGAATAGAAGATAAAAGGCGACATCAGAAAAATGAAATAAAAAGTATCAGAAGAATAATAAATAAGAGAATCAAGAAAGGAAGAAATATTGTTGAATTATTGGAATGAGAGAGATTTATCCAAAGGGAAATTAATAGACTGGATGTATTAACAACATAAGATGGATAAAAAGAAGTCTCTGACTACTATGCCGGCCAACAGGGCCTCCTCCTCGGCGGATAAAAGGTATTCAAATTCTCCTTCCTCTTCTCCTTCTCCTCCTTCACTCATACAGCCCAGTTACTAGTCAGCCCTGATCACTGCACCCATTACTCTAGAACAAGTTAAAAGAAAGAACCTAATCCCTTTTCCTTTATATCCACAAAAAGGCCCATAAATGATTACCTCAAGAGCACCACCTCCTATACTGAGAGAATTAGCTAATCAAACCGAGAAAATAGATTTGTATACCCACAAGTCTGATATTAAAATAATAGAGCTCGAGAGAAAAGATGAAAAGAAAGAAATAAAAGAGCTATTGGTTCAAATCTTTCCTCCTAGAGAATATCATCTGATGGATCATCCATACAAAAGCCGCATATTTTATGAGCAAATCTTGTTAGAAACCCAGTCTTTAGAGATTGCTCATACGATGGATAAAAAATTTCCAGATCAAATAGCCTTTTCAAGAATCAAAATACTGAGAGTTATGACCAAAGAAGAATGGAAACAACATCAATTCACAAATAAAATTTTCTCTGTTAAAATCCCGGATCAGCAACTCTCCAGTTATAATTACTATGATTATCAAAAGCCTGGTTAAGAGTTCTCTGGTATAAACCAACGTATCATACTTGGTTTATATATTTTTCCTAGACTTGTCAAAGGATATTTCCCCAATAGTGGATCTCTTGGTTTCACACCATGAAACCAATTCAGGGATTGTTTCAAAAACCCATCGAAGATGCAATAAAAGTCTTCTCTTATTATACTGACTTAGAGGATATTACACCAATACCTCTATTACAGTATTTAATCACATTCGGTGTCCCTTGGATCGTCTGTTGGGATCTAGCTAAAAATCATGACTCTTCTACCCAGATTACTTATCTGGTCCGAAGTTTAAAGCAAAAGAACTGGCCTAAAAATGAGACCAAAAGGGCTGGTATCCAATCTGTGATGATTCTACTGAAGCTAAGTGAAGAAGAAATTAAAAAGGTGTTTGCTTAGAAAAGTAAAGAAAAGGCTGATGATATAATTTCAAAAGCTTGAATGAATTGAAAATTTTAGTTTGATATATCCTTTGTCTCTCAATCATATATTTCAAGTTTTATCACTTGATCCACCTTTGTGGTAAAATGAAGATCATCAGCTAAACCTTATACTATCCTTAATAATTGAATTAGCCATAACACTACTATGCTCACAAACTCTAAACACGATCCTGTCTCTGATGGTATCGGAGCCGAGTAAGGCTATTATATTCAAAGATGTTAGAAGGGTTTGGTAAGCGTGGTAAGGTGTTCCTAGCAGCAGCGGAGATAGTGAAGTAAGTCCATTGGTAAGCCAAACATGTTCCTTCTCCAAATATCCGAGAGTATGATATTCCATACTAAACTCTTTTACTATTTGAATACATGATCTTGAATAGATTGTGAGACTGGAGTATGTGTTATGTGTTATATGGACTATTAAAGATAGAATTCTATATTGTCTTTGATTATCTTATTGCCTTTGGTTGTCTAATCCGATAAAAAAATGGATATAGAAAATACCAGAAAGTTACTTATTTCTGCGATAAAGCAGAAATTACAAAATTAGACTATATCAAAAATTCCTAATAATAAAATACATGATACAGGATTTGGCTTTCAAAATCTGTTTACTCACGATTATGTTATAAAAACCGCAGAAAAATTATTACCTGTTAATCCACAAATCGAACACCTAGAACTTATAGATACTAATAAGTTATAAAAATTCAAAGGTAAATATAAATTTATGCACATAGGACTAGTTCAGATAACAATAAAACCTCTACATAGGATAGAATTAGATACACCTATCTTGATGTGTTTAAGAGATGCTAGGTTCACTTCATTTACTGACTCCTTGTTAGCAGTATGCGAATCTAACTTAGCAACCGGACCTGTTTACTTTAATTTTTATCCAAACTTTAGTATAGACTTGTTTGATGAAAACCTAAGTAAAACTTTGACCCTAAATATGAAGATACCTTCAACTATGATGACAAATTCAAAAAAAGTAGCTTTCATATACAGAATTCATTACAAAGTGATGAAAACAAATCTAAGTCCTAGAGAAAAAATAGAATCGACTAAAGAAACAACTGTTTTAATAGAAGCTAATTACGAACATGTAAATGTTCATACTCCTAAGTTAATAACTTGGAACCAAATCACATATCCTGATAATTGGCAAATATTAAATATAGTACCACCAAAACCAATCCCGGCAAGAACCGAACCTGTTGAGATAATAGAGAATGATAAGGGTCATGCAGAAATAATATTTAAAAGAAGATTACAGTTCAGAAAATAACCATAAAAGCACGTTTCAATCAAATCAAATGCATGAAATCAAGATTTGGCATGATTTAAGGAATTTCCCATTGATCATGCACATAAACGTGCAAACGATTCACGGATATTACTCATCACGTAAAAAAAATTCAAATTCATTTAAAATGATGAGAATTAAATTAAAAACTGTCCACTCATAGTTTTTTCGTCACGATTTCCTTCTTGAATCTGATCTAAATTTTTGATTCTTTTACTGTAACCTATGCATATAATCGCAATCCAATTCTTAATAGCATTATAAAAATCCTAATAATCTTATAATAGACACTCTTAGGTCCTCAAACCTTTCCTAGGAACCCAATAATCGCCAATGGATTCAATCTAGGTAATTTTCATATTTTTCCATAATTTTCAGAAATTTTTACTAATTTTTATACCTAACAAAGCTCATCAAAATCATCAAAACTTTATATCAACAGATTCCTCATAATTTTCTCTATTTTCAAGAATTTTTTCATATTTTTCCCAATTTTGAAATAATTTATAACAATTGTTATTTTTAGTCGATGTCAATGTGACACGTAGGAGGATCGGGATTTTTGAGTACTTGGGATGGGAAGCCCAATTCAGGTTTCTAAGAGTAATGGGCCTTAGTCGTTTCTTAGATTGATGAAAAGCAATAAATTCTATTTTTGATGATATGAGGTTAAATTTTATTTGAGGAATTAATGTATTTATTAGAATTTTTGATAGTTATGAAATCAAGGATTTAAAAACAGTGTGATAAGATTTAATTGTGGGTTTGGATGATTTAGGATCTTGGAATTTTTCCGAGAATTTTTGGAAGTGACAACGGAATTTTGTGATTTTTCAGAAATATTTGAATAAGATATTTAATTTTTAGTAAAAATTATATTTATAGGAAGATAAATTTTATGGTACTAGGTGATACTACTCTTCAATAGGAGTTTGTAAAAATTTTCTGCATATTTTTCGGGGTTATATGCTAATTTCTACATTTTTGTGAAGATTTTTAATAAATAGGAAAAATATTAAATATTATTATTAAAACCTTAAATATAATATTATTAATTAATATAGTTAAAACGGCGGCATCAGCTCTCGTTTTGGCTTATGAAGGTCTAGGGAAGGTAACACGACAATGGCGTCGTTTTGTTACGGGATGAGTCACACTCATGAATCGTCCTTCGCCCTACATGTGTACGTGGAATACACCCGTTTCTCCAAATAGCCCACCCGTAGACGGAGAAAGCTAGACGTAGTCGTTACCGTTCCCATTCTCCTCTTCACCCTTGGAAAATGTTTGGCAACATGCGATTTTTCTTCCTGGGAGAACATTGGACTCATTCTGACTATCTTCATACCATTTCAGTAAGAATCTCCGACGGATTTGGTGAGAAACCTACTTGGAAATCCGGGTGTTTCCTCCTCCTAGATCTAGGGTTTTAGTTTGTTAAAATGGGCATTATTGATGTGTTTTGTTAAGTATTAGGTTTGTTAAGTTTCGGGGCATGTATGGGAAGATAGGAATTTTCAATTATAAGGACCCAAACCCAACCTACTAGGCTTCTTACCATCGTGAAACTCAAACAAGCCCAACCTAGGACTTAACTGAATCCCAGAAGGCTTATCCTCCCTAAGTTCTGATTTATTATGTTTCTTTCTTATACTTTTTAAAGATTAGAGCATGTTACAAATGGATACATATTCTGGTAACATGCGGAGTGAATAAAACATCAGTGGAAGTCTTTATAATTAATCAAAGGAAGCACAACGCATAAGTCCCATAGGGATGTCAAAATCCAGCAAGTAATCCTACAATAAATTTCAGAAACAAGCAAGCAAAGGAGGGATTCAAAGAACCAGAAAGTAGTCTAATCAAACTTCATGTTATATGTGCAAGTAATCAAGGAATAAGGGATGTGAATGTGATTCAATATCATCCCGTCGTACAGCCTTGATCTCACACAGTGGTACCACGAACAGATGATGTACCTAAGTCTGAAAAATAGTGAATACAACAGGGTGAGACTACAAGAATCTCAATAGGGTTACAACATCATAATATCTATAGAAATCTAAACAAACATCTTCCAAACAACATCAGATCTGCCTACACAACTAAAAGGATATCAAATAATCATCAATCCATCACATTATGGATAAGGCCGAAATTTATAGGCTGAGGGTGGATTGCAAACATTTCTTAAAATAGAAGTACACAAGCAGGTAATTTATCATTCAATCTCATCAATAGAAAAGCCATCCCCTTCCACCTGTGTTGTCCATGGCTTTGCTGCACAAAGGGTAATGGTTAGCACACAATCTAATTAGCAAGCCTATTCATCTTTCCAGCACACATGACAAGGCATCCAAGCCGCACAAGGAGAAGGGCATCCAAACCACACAAGGATAAGGGTACACAAACCACACAAGGATAAGGGTACCCAAACCACACAAGGATAAGGGTACCCAAACCACACAAGGATAAGGGTATCCAAACCACACAAGGACAAGGGCATCCAAACCACACAAGAATAAAGGCATCCAAACCACACAAGGACAAGGGCATCCAAACCACACAAGAATAAGGGCATCCAAACCACACAAGAATAAGGGCATCCAAACCACACAAGGATAAGGGTATCTTTCCAGCACACAGAACAGGCATCTAGCTACACAAAGGCTAGGCATCCAGCGAGCTCTTGCTGGGGATTTCCACCCATACGACTCCCCATACCTGTAAGAACCTCTCCTCTCCTCTCCTCAGAAGCATCAGCATTTACCCTGAATGGCCATTGGAAAAGGATCCTGACACACAAACATGTACAAGCACACACAAGCAAGTATAAGGTGTAACACCATAACAAGGCATCCTCAATCATATCACAACATATTCAGCATATTCAAAACACAAAACTCAAGCATATAAAAAACAAGGTGGGTGCATATACCACAGCAAGACAAATACTTAATACATCAATCAAACAATAAGGATCTTTGGAGAAACTGATGAGGTATAAATCCTACCTTTCTTGTCTCTAAACAAGTAGCTAATCCTTTGCCTTTACTAAGAGGACCGAACCACCTATATAATCATAAGGCAAAGAAAAAACCATACTAAGCATGCATATTCAATAACCAAGTAAACATCCTATTTTATTACTAATTCCACTCACCAAAACTATCAGAAACTAGTGATCAGATACTGTTGAGACCTCCCCCTCAGATGTGTGATGTGATAGCCAAGAACACAACAAGAATCAACCTGATTGACCGTCCCAATTAACGGTGCAAATTTCGGCACTAAGATAGGGCATTAGGGAAGAGTGTGATTTCATGCATAAGGGATTTAGGGGTTGCGATTTCATGATAACAAGAAAGGATTAGGTGTTAATTACACTTATGATTAATAGGAATAAGATCAGAAGCCAACAAACAAGTTAATTTGTAAAAATCGGCAACAATAGGGTAAGGGTATAAGGCATGCAGATTTCATACATAGGAAACATTCAAAGGATGAATTCATGATCTTACAATATGAATAGGTTCCAAACAATCATATGAACAAAAGGAACAACAACAAAAACCAATTGAAGAACTAATCAAAGAATTTATACACCAAGCCCTAGGTATTTGCGATAAAAAAAAGTATAAGGGAAATTTAACCTTCTAAAGGTGAAACCAAGATAGCAAGATAGAGGATGGAAAAAGGTTTCCAACAAGCTATTATTTGCAGAAATCTGATGAAGGATGAAAGAATTCAACAAGGGTAAGTGTTAGGTGAATTTCGCCAGCAAGGGTAAGGAGTAGGGTTCATCACGTGATAAGTTTGTGTTTTTGGTGTGAGATTTATATGTGGCTGACTATTTCTTTTTATAGGGTGGAATCTGATTAATCTTCTTACTTTTAAGGAGAGATATAAGGAGATAATCATTAGAATTTAATTCTGGAATTATCTCTTAAGAATAAAAAATGTATCATTAATGCTAGAAATGAAATAAAAAATGAACACTGAACCTTCAATACCATTTTCGGCTACCACATATCCATTTCTTCAGGGACGAAATGGTCATTTCAGCTACACTGGATTTTGGACTTCTAGGACACAAAAATCGGGGTCTCATATCCTCCTCTCCTTAAAAGAATTACGTCATCAAAATTTCAGCACAAGTACTTAAGAAAACAGGCAAGGAAATTTTGCATGCATAGATTATTCAGTCTCCCAAAACTATTCCTCAACTTTCCATTTACACCAAACAACTCGTACCATAGGCACGTCTCGACTGCGAAGCTGAGGAGCTGACCGATCTAGTGTGGAAACTAGTTGTACGGGGTAGGATAGGTCTTTAACAACCTCAACTGGTGGTTCTTCAAGAACATGAGCGGGGTCTCGCACATACTTTCTCAACATCAAAGCGTGAAACATTTGTGAACTCTTTCCATGTTTGGAGGCAATGCAATTTGGTATGCAACAGGGCCGATTCTTTCAACAATATCATATGGACCAATATAACAAGGTGCTAACTTACTTTGTTTCTGAAAACGAAAGACACCTTTCCACGGGTCCATTTCCAGAAACACCTTGTCACGCACTGCAAATTCTAGCTCCCTTCGTCGGTTACCAACATAGTTTTTCTGTTGATCTTGCACTGTCCTCAGCCTTTGTTGAATCAGCAACAATATTTGCTTTTCCGGGATGATATTTGATGATCAAGTCGTAGTCTTTAATGGACAATCAATCTGGTAATATACTGAGTGAATAAAAATAACAACGGAAGTCTTTATGATTAATCAAAGGAACCACAACACACAAGTCCCATAGGGATCTAAAAATCCAGCAAGTAACCCTCCAATAAATTCCGGAAACAAGCATGAATAAGAGGGATTCAATAAACTAGAAAACAGTCTAACCATATTTCATGTTAATGGTCATATGAGCAAGCAGTCAACAAGAAGATAGGGGATGCGAATGTGATGCAAAATTGTCAAACCGTGCAGCCTTGGTCTTACACATCGGTACTATGAACAGTTGATGTACCTAAGCCTGAAAAATGGTGACTACAACAAGGTGAGATTACAAGAATCTCAGTAGGGTCACAACATCATAGGATCTGCAGAAATCTAAACAAACATCTCCCAAACAACATCAGATTCATCTAAGCAACTACAGGGTTATCAAACAATCATTTACAAACACAAAAGAGGTAGGGCTGAAAGTCATAGGCTGAGGGTGGAATACAAACATTTCCAAATATCAGAAGTACATAGACAGGTATTTTATCATTCGATCTCATCAAAAGAAAGGCCATCCCCTTCCACCTGTGTTTTCCAAGGCTTAACTGCACAAAGGTAAATGGTTAGCACACAATCTAATCAGCAAGCCTATTCATCTTGCCAGCACACAGGACAAGGCATCTAGCCACACAAGGACTAGGCATCCAGCGTGCATATGTTGGGGATTGTCATCCATACGACTCCCATACCAATAAGAACCTTTCCTCTCTTCAGGAGAAACAACTCTTACCCCAAATGACCACCAAAAAAGGATCCTGAAACACAAATATGTACAAGCACAAATAAGCAAGTACAAGACATAACATCACAGTAGGGCATCCTCAATCATACCACACTACAATCACCAAGTCACGTGCATACAATACAGCCGAATTATGCACTCACATCTTAACTCAAGAGTCTGAAATTTCCTAAAGGATCATATCTCAATCTGCAACTCATGGATACACTATACAAGCATGCGAATACACAATAACATGGAAAATTACCAAATTCATTTATCAAGTAGCAAGGATCTCTTGAGAAACCGATGAGGTATAGATCTTACCTTTCTTGTCTCTGAACAAGTAGCTATCCCTTTGTCTTTATTAAGGGGATCCAAACCACCTATATAACCACAAGGCAAAGACAAAACCATACTAAACATACTCAATTCAGAAACCAAATAAATAACCTACTTCCTTACCAATTCCACTCACCCAACCTATCAGAAACTAGTGATCAAATGCCACAAGAACCTCCCCCTTGGATGTGTGATGTGATAGCCAGGAATACAACAAGAATCAACCTATTTACCATCCCAATTAACCATGCAAATTTCAGCACTAAGATAGGGCAATAGGGCAAGTTGCGATTTCATGCATAAAGGATTTAAGGGGTACGATTTCATGATAATAGGCATGGATTAGGTGCCAAATACATATACAAATAAAAGGAACAAGATTAGAAACCAATAGACATAACAATTGGAAAAAATCGGCAACAATAGGGCAAGGGTATAGGGCATATCGATTTCTCTTATAATAAAGATTCAAAGGATAAATTCATAATATTACAACACGAATAGGTATTAAACAATCACATGAACAAGATGAACAACAAGAGAAACCAATTGAAGGATTAATCAAAGGATTTCGGCTCCAAACCATAAGAAATTTCGATAAGACAAAGTACAAAGAGAATCTAACTTTCTTGTAATAAAACCAAGATAGCAAGATAGAGGATGAAAAGAGGTTTCCAACAGGCTATTATTCACAGAAATTTGATGAAGGATGAAAGAATTCGACTAGGATGAATGTTTAAAGAATTTCGATGGCAAGGGTAGGGGAGTAGAGCTTGATTCTGTGGAGATTTTGTATGTTTTTGGTGTGGGACTTATGTGTGGTTGACTACTCCTTTTATAGGGTATGAGATTTAATTTTCCTATTTTTAAGGCTAGATATAATAGAATGATCATTTGGATTAAATTCTGAAATTATTCCATAATTTTAAAGATTATCATTTAAGATAGAAATGAACAAAGAAGAAATGAATTTGGAAATGAGCACTGAACCTTCAGCACCATTTTCTGCTATCACACATCTATTTCTTCAGGAGCAAAATGGTCATTTTACCTGTACTAAGATCTGAACTTCTAGAACCCAAAAATTGAGGTCTCACATCCTCCCCTCATAAAAATTTTGTCATCAAAATTTTAGTACAAGTACTTAAGAAGAAAGGTAAGGATATTTTACATCCATAGATTCCTCAGTCTCCTAACACTGTTCCTAAACTTGGCCATTACACTAAATAACTTGTACCCTAGCTACGATTTTACTTCGAAGCTGACAAACTGACCGATCTAGTATGGAAACTGGCTGTATGGGGTAGGATAGGTCTTTAGCAACCTCAACTGGTGGTTCTTCAAGCACTTAAGCAAGGTCTCGCACATACTTTCTTAGCATCGAAATGTGAAACATAATGTGAATTTTTTCCATGTTCAAAGGCAATACAAGTCGGTATGCAACAAGGCTGATTCTTTCAACAATATCAGACTGTCCAATGTAACGAGGTGCTAGCTTACCTCGTTATGGAAAATGAAGAACACCTTTCCATGGGGCGACTTTCAGAAAAACCTTGTCACCTATTGGAAATTCCAGCTCCTTTCATCGATTATCGGCATAGTTTTGCTGCCGATCTTGCACTGTCTTCAGCCTTTGTTAAATCAAATTCCGCTGCTCCGTTGCTTGATCAATCAATTCTGGATTATTTAGGCATCTCTCGCCTACTTCATTCTAGAAAATGGGAGTTTTGTAACATCTCCCATACAATGCTTCATGAGGAGCCATTTCAATGCTTATATGAAAATTGTTGTTCTAAACGAATTCCGCCAAAGGTAGACATCAATCCCAACTGGTATTTTGGTCCATTACGCACGTACACAACATGTCTTCAAGCGTCTGAATCGTTTTATTAGATTTACCATCGGTCTGGGGTTGAAATGCTGTAGTAAAATTCAGTCTCTAACCAAAGGCATTTTGAAATTTCTCCCAAAATTGTAAAGTAAAACGAAGGTCATGATCCGAAACGATGGAATCTAGCACTCCATGTAGATGAACATTCTTGTCCAAATAAGGAACAACCAATTTCTTAGTGGTTTCTGTTACACGAACAGGAAGGAAGTGTGCGGATTTTGTCAATTGATCCACGATCACCCAAATGGCATCGAATCCTTATTAAGATCTATGCAACCCGGTCACAAAGTCCATCATGACATGCTCCCACTTCCATTATGGAATCGAAAGTGACTAAAGTAAACCAGTGGGTCTTTGGTGCTCGATCTTCACTTGTTCACATACAAGGCATCGAGAAACGAACTCGGTAATATAACGCTTCCTATTCGGCCACCAATGTTGTTCTTTCAAATCTCGGTACATTTTAGTGCTACTAGGGTAGATAGAAAATTTTGAACTATGCACTTCAGACAGAATTAGATTGCGAACATCGACATCTTGTAGCACACACACTCGGTTTCTAAAGACAAGAACTCTATCATCTGGTACTCTGAAATCACGAACTATGGCATCAACACAATTAGATATTTGTTGCCGAATTTTAGCCAGTCTTGGATCTTTAAATTGCTGATTTCGGATCTCTTCCAGCAAAGTAAGCTTTACTTCGATTCGAGCCAACAACAAACCAGAAAAAATCAGTGCCAAGATGAACACGCATAGCTCTCAAATCCAGCAACATTGGCATGTATTGCACACACATATTGGCTAAATTGGACAAAGAGGAAGAATGGGTCTTCTGCCTTAAGTCATCAGCAACATTTGCATTTCTGGGATGATCTTCGATGATCAAATTGTAGTCTTTAACAAGCTCCACCCATCTTCGTTGTCTTATATTCAACTCCTTCTGTGTAAGGAGATACTTCATGCTTTTGTGGTCAGTGAAGGTTCTGTATTTCTCACTTTATAGGCAGTTACGCCATATCTTCAATACAAACACTACAGCTTCAAGCTCGAACTCATGCGTAGGATAGTTGCTTTCATGCTGACGCAATTGTCAGGAAGCATAGCCAAGGACTTTCCCATCTTGCATCATCACACATCCAAGTCCAGATTTCGATGCATCACTGTACACCACATATTCTTTTCCGCCAACTGGAAAAGTGAGGATAGGTGCGGGTTACCAATCTGTTCTTCATTTCTTCAAAACTTCACTAACATTTCTCATTCCACATGAACAGCTCTCCTTTGCGAGTCAATTTCGTCAAAGGCCCAACAAGCAATGAAATATTCTCTATGAAGCGATAGTAGTATCTAGCTAGACTAAGGAAACTACGAACTTCAAATACAGTTTGCGGGGGTTCCCAAACAACTACGGCTTCAATCTTTTTTAGATCAACCAGTACACCATGGGCGGAAACAACATGGCCAAGGAAACCAACTTCGCATAACCAGAATTCACATTTGGTGTACTTTGCAAGTAGGTGTCGATCCCTCAGAATTTTCAGCACAATCCGTTAGTGCTTAGCATGCTCCTCTTCTGATTTTGAGTAAATTAGAATGTCGTCGATGAAGACTATCTCAATTCTATCCAGAAACTCTTGGAATATTCGATTCATCAGGTCCATGAACACAGCTGGTGCTTGGTCAAACCGAATGGTATAACCAGAAATTTGTAGTGGCCATATCGCGATCTGAATACAGTCTTCGGAATATCAGCATCACGAACACGCAATTGATGGTATCCCAATCTGAGATCGATCTTGGAAAACACGACTGCACCTGGAGCTAGTAGAACAAGTCGTCAATCTGCTAGAGAGAGTACTTGTTCTTCACTTTCACATGGTTCAGCTGCCGATAGTCGATGCACAATCGCAGTGAATCAACTTTGTTCTTAACGAACAAGACAGGTGCTGCTCAAGGTGACACATTAGGTTGGATAAAACTACGATCCAGAAAATCTTCCAATTGCGTCTTCAATTCCTTCATTTTCGCAGGAGCCATACGATAAGGAGGAATGGAAATCGGATATGTACCCGACACTAGTTCAATACTGAATTCCACTTCTCTTACTGGTGGCAAACCAATTATGTCTTTTGGAATCACATTTGGGAACTCACGAACCACTGGAACAGAATCCAGATCCTAGGACTCTTTAGAAATATCATGTACATCCTTTACTGATCAATCGCTTCGCATCGAGTTAGGAAATCATGCAAGTTGGAACAACTCACCTATCACCTTCAAAGCAATACTCGGAACCATCAGGATGAGTGAACCACACTCGTTTGGTGAAACACTCCATTCAGGCTTGATATTTGGCCAGACAATCCATGCCTAAAATCACATCCAACTCTCGGATGTCCAGTGGAATCAGATGCACTTCAAGTATGTTCGAACCCATACGTACAACATAGCCGATGTAGACTAGATCATATCAGTTGTTCTCCCAAAGGAGTCAGAACCGCAGTAGGAGGAGACAAAAGGAGACAAAGGCCGATCTGAACCAAGTGCTATCCTTGGACTCAAAAATGATCTATGCACTCTGGGATCTAATAACACTTTAGCATTTTGAGAAAAGACTAAAATAGTACCTATCACCACATCATGGCTTCCTTCGGTATCAGTCAAAGTGAATAACCTTGTTGGTCTAGTGCGATTGGCATACCCACCTTGGCCTGCATTCGATACGTCTGTGATACGCCTTGGTTTGGGACACTCCTTCTAAATATGTACCATTGTGCCATAATTATAGCATCGTCGTGGCCACGAACTCCATGTGGATCCATTAGGATTAGAACGGAAAAATTCGTGCTGAAGTTATCCCCATTGTCATTATTCTTCGAAGGGTAAGACCTCAAAGGGTAGGGTCTCGTTTGCCGGTTGATCTTGGGACCTCATCGAAATGAACTGCCATTGTTTGCCGCAGGAGGTTTTTTGCTTAACACAATTTTCTCAGCTTCAGTGGCAGCAACGATCAATTCTTGCAAATTCTACACAGGTTTCGTGCCCACAATGGTTTTGAGTTTGGTACTTAGCCCATCTTGGAATCATCTCGCAAACTGATAAGGTGAGTGATCCTCCTTTGGTGCAAATCGGGACAAATCCCTCAATTCATTCTCATATTCCAGCATGGAACGGGTGCCTTGTTCAAGCTTATAGAAAGCTTGTCAATGCTCGCTTTTGTGGAATCAGGTGTAGAACCTTTCGTTGAATTCATACTGAAATTTTTCCCAAGTGGGCAGCCAATCCCGAACCGTAAACTCATAATTTTCCACCATGCGAGGGTTCTTCTTCAAGTAAGAATGTGACGATGGAAACCTTACTGTCATCAGAGATGCGCAAGAACAAGTTCACTCGGCATAGGGTGTCAATCCATTCACGAGCCACAACAGCACCTACTGAACTGCTAAAATCTTTACATCCCAGCTGACGGGCTTCCTTCAACAACTTCATAATGACAACCGGATGTCTCTCGGTCTCCTTGGGATGAGCCAGTTGAACAGGTGCATGTGGAGGAATAGGATCCTCCACAGGTGGTGCGGGTGCATTTTGAAATTGAGCCTCTATTTGCCGCTGGTTCGTAGCAATCCCTTGCAATATGTTCAGTAATTTTTCCGTTAGGGGATCAATAGCTGGTGCGGCTGGTGCCTCAGGCTGGTTTTCAGGCTCAGCTTGCCCTCCCTGCTCATTTTGTGTATCAGGTTCATTATGGTCAATGAGTTGCTGTTCGGCTTGGGCTTCATACCTACCTCGATGATCTCTAGGTTTGTTCTGCCTTGCCATACTATACAAACACAAATAGTCATGAAATACATAACCCAATTACAGAACTAAGGAAAAGAAGTGGTATCTGGTGGAGAGGCGTACACCAGACGATATGCATATGCTGACAAATAAAAAACACATACACACAAGTACCCACAATTCTCATCAATCACACACATACATGCAAAGACACTTTCGACAATCACTCAAATGAAACACATGCACTCAGCAATCATAGCAACCACACAAAGACATACTCGGCAACCATAGTAATCACAAAGGAACACTAGGCAGCACACATTATTAAGTCACAATCAACATGCAGCATCATACACACAGTCAGCAATCATAGAGGAAACATAGCAAAACACACATCAAAACACACCAAATCATACGACATGCAAAGGTACGTAAAAAATCAGTAAGATACCTATTTAATCATGGCATTAAAACATTACAAACCATCATTTTAACATTATGTCATTCTCAGTATTAACTTCTATAGTGTGGGTGTGTGCGCATGTATCTCCCTACAAACAATTAGCATATAACAGATTATATTCCCTAAACCATGCTCCGCTACCAAAGCTGTAAGGACCCGAACCCAACCTATTAGGACTCTCACCACCATGAAACCCAACAAGCTCAACCTAGGACCTATCTGAATCCTATAAGGTTTATCCATCCTAAGTTCCAAATTTACCAAGTTTCTTTCTAATACTTTTTAAAGGTTGAAGCATGATAATAATGGACAATCAATCTGGTAACATACGGAGTGAATAAAAACAACAATGGAAGTCTTTAAAATTAATCAAAAGAACCACAACACACAAGTCCCATAGGGATCTCAAAATTCAATTTGTACATGCTGGGGATTTCCACCCATACGACTCTCATACCAGTAAGAACCTCTCATCTCTTCAGGAGAAACAATGCTTAGCCTGAATGGCAACCGAAAAACGATCCTGACACACAAACATGTATAAACACACACAAGCAAGTACAATGTATAACATCACAACAGGACATCCTCAATCATACCACAATATAATCATCAAGTCACATGCATACAATCTAATCGAATTAGACACTCACATCCTAACTTAAGGGTCCGAAATTGCCTAAAGGATTATAGCTCAATCCACAACTCATGCATACACTATACGAGCATGTGCATACACAATAGCATGGACAATTACTTAATTCATCAATCAAACAACAAGGATCTTACCATTCTTGTCTCTGAACAAGTAGCTATCTCTTTGCCTTTATTAAGGGGATCCGAATCACTTATATAACCATAAGGCAAAGACAAAACCATACTAAGAATACACATATCAGAAACCAAATAAACAACATAATTCCTTACTAATTCCACTCACCCAACCTATTAGAAACCAGTGATTAGATGCTGCAGGAACCTCCCCCTAGGATGTGTGAAGTGATAGCCAAGAACACAACAAGAATCAAGCTGATTTACCATCCCAATTAACCACGCAAATTTCGGCACTAAGATAGGGTAATAGGGAAAATTGTGATTTCATGCATAAAGGATTTAAGGGTTGTAATTTCATGATAATATGGAAGGATTAGGTTCCAAATATACATACAAATAAAAGGAACAAGATCAAAAACTAGTATGCAAAGCAATTAGAAAAAATCGGTAACAGTAGAGCAAGGGTATAGGGCATGTCGATTCCTCTTATAAGGAAGATTTGAAGGATGAATTCATGATATTACAATATGAATATGTGCCAAACAATCATATGAACAAGAGGAACAACAATAGAAACCAATTGAAGGATTAATCAAAGGATTTTGGCTCCAACTCTAAGAAATTGCGATAAGAAAAAGTACAGGGAGAATCTAACCGTCTGATGATAAAACCAAGATAGCAAGATAAAGGATAGAAAGAGGTTTCCAACAAGCTGTTATTCACAGAAATTGATGAAGGATGAAAAATTTCAGCTAGGGTGAATGTTTGAAGAATTTCGGCAGCAACGGTAGGGAGTAGGGCTTGATTGTGTGGAGATTTTGTATGTTTTTAGTGTGTCACTTATGTATGACCGACTACTTCTTTTATAGGGTATAGGATTTAATTTTTCTATTTTTAAGGCCAGATAAAAGGGAATAATCTTTAGGATTCAATTCTGGAATTATCCCTTAATTTTAGGAGATTGTCATTTAAGATAGAAATGAACCAAGAAAGAAATGAAATAAAAGAGAAATGAATTCGGAAATGTGCATTAACCTTCAACACCATTTTCGGCTATCCCACATTAATTTTTTCAAGGGAAAAATAGTCATTTCACTTGCACTGGCTTCTAGATTTCTTGGACATAAAAATCGGGGTCTCAATTAGGTAGTGGCGCTATATCTTCAATTCGAACACCACAACTGCAAGCTTCAAATTATGCGTAGGATAGTTGTTCTTGTGCGGACGTAGCTGTCGGGAAGCATAAGCAACGACTTTTCATCTTACATCAGCACGCATCCAAGTCTGGATTTCAATGCATCGCTGTACATCACATACTCCTTTCCGCCAACTGGTAAGGTAAGAATAGGTGTGGAAACTAATCGGTTCTTCAATTCTTCAAAACTTCGCTGGCATTTCTTGTTCCACACAAACGGTTCTCCTTTGCGTGTCAATTTTGTCAAAGGTCCAACAAGAGATGAAAAATTCTCCATTAAGCGACGGTAGTATCCAGATAACCAGAGGAAACTGCAAACTTCAAACACAGTCCTCGAAGGTTCCCAAGCAATAACGGCTTCAATCTTTTTTGGATCAACAAGAACACCACGGATGAAAACAACATGGCCAAGGAAACTGATTTCGCATAACCAGAATTTGAATTTGGAATATTTTGAGAACAAAAGTCGATCCCTTAAAATTTTCAGCATTATCCACAAGTGCTTAGCATGCTCCTCTTCTGATTATGAGTAAATCAGAATATCATCGATAAAGACTATCACAAAACTGTCCAGAAATTCTCAGAACACTCGATTCAATAGGTCTATGAACACTGTTGGTGCACAAGTCATTTTCTCTCCCAAAGGAGTCAGAACCGCAATAGGAGGAGACAGAGGAGACAACCGCCAATCTGAACTAAATGCTATCCCTGGACTCACAAATGATCTATTCACTCCGGGATCTACTAACACTTTGGTATTTTGAGAAATGACTGAAATAGTACCTGTCACCACATTTGGGCTTGCTTCGACATCAATTAATGTGAATAGCCTCGTAGGTCTGAGCTTCGCCTCACTCGTAGATTCAGTTGGTGGTCCTCCATTTGGGTGTGCTGGTGGTTTAATGGGATTGGCATACCCACCTCGGCTTGTATTGGTATGCGTGTGATACATCTCGGTTTGGGACACTCCCTCTAAATATGGTCCATTTCACCACTGTTGTAGCATCAACATGGCTGCGAACTCCATATATGTCCATTGGGATTAGGACCAGAAAAATTTCTCCAGAAGTTATCCCCATTACCAATATTCTTCGGAGGGTAGGACCTTAAAGGATATCCCGTGCAATGGTTGAACTTGGAATCACGCCTGAATGATCCGCCAATGTTTGCTACGAGAGGCTTCTTGCTTAACACATTCTTCTTGGCTTCAGTGGCAGCAACGATCAATTCTTGCAAATTCTGCACCGGTGTCGTGCCCACAATGGTTTTGAGCTCGGTACTCAGCCCATCTTGGAATTGTCTAGCCAGCCAATAAGGTGAGCGATCCCCCTCTGGTACAAATCGGGACAACTCCCTCAATTCTTTCTCGTATTCCAGCACCGAACGGGTGCCTTGTTCAAGCTTGCAGAAAGCTAGTCACTGCTCACTTTTGTGGAATCTGGTGTAAAACCCTTCCTCGAATTCATGCCAAAATTCTTCCCACGAAGGTAAACGATCCCCGAATTGCAAACTCATGGATGTCCAGCACACAAGGGGTTTCTCCTTCTAGTAGAAAGGTGGCGATGGAAACCTTTTCATCATTAGAGATGCGTATGAATAAAGATATTCGACATAGGGTGTCAATCCATTCACGAGCCGCAGCAGCACCTGCTGAACCATTGAAATCTTTACATCCCAGCTGACAGGCTTCCTTCAGCAGCTTGGTAATAATAATTGGAAGTCTCTCGGCTTCCTAAGGATGAGCCAGCTGACCAAGTTGAAATGGAGGAACAAGATCTTCCATAGGTGGTGCAGGTGCAGGAGCATTCTGGAATAGAGCTTCCATTCGCTGGTGGTTCACAGCAATCCCTTGCAACACGATCAGTATTTGTGCCATTACGAGATCAATGACTGGTGCAGCTGGTGCCTTAGGTTGGTTTTCGGGCTCAGCTTGCCCTCCCTACTCATTTTTTACATCAGGTTCATTCTGGTCAACGAGTTGCTGTTTGGCTTGGGCTTCATACCTACCCCGACGATCTCTAGATGCGTTCTGCCTTGCCATACTATACAAGCACACAAAGTCACTAAATGCATAACCCAATAAAAGAACTAAGGGAAAGAAGTGGTACCTGGTAGAGAGGCATACACCGGATGATATGCATATGCTGAAAAATAAAACACGCATATGCATAAAAGTACACACAAATCTCGAAAATACACATAGAAACACTCTCGGAAATGCATGTATACACACCTAAAACACACTCGGAAATCATACAAATTAACTACATGCATTCGGCACATATATTTACAGAGACAGGAGCATTTGACATTACATAATAAAGAATCAAATATGACAAGTTACACACACACTCAGCAATCACAAGAAAACACAGCAAGACAATCATCAAATCACATCAGAATGCATCAGATTATACAGCATGCAAGAACATACATAAACATAAAACAAAACACATAGTCAACTACAGCAATCAAACATTACGAAATAAGCATTTTAACCTTAAGTCACTTTCAGCACTAACCCCTAAGAGTGTGGGTGTGTGCGCTTATTCTTTCCTACAAGCACAAAACCAGTAAATATGTTAGCATATAACAAATCATATTTCCTAAACCATGCTCCGCTACCAAACCTGTAAGGACCCAAACCCAACCTATTACGATCCTTACTTCCATGAAACCCAAACAAACCCAACCTAGGACTTATCTTAATCCCACAAGGCTTATCCTCCTTAAGTTTTGATTTTATTAAGTTTCTTTTTTATATTTTTTAAAGGTTGGAGCATGTTATAAATAGAAATATATTCCGGTAACATACGGAGTGAATAAAAATATCAGCGGAAGTCTTTATAATTAATCAAAGGAACCACAACACTTAAGTCCCATAGGGATCTCAAAATCCAGCAAGTAATCCTCCAATAAATTCCAAAAACAAACAAATAAAGGAGGGATTCAAAGAACTAGAAAGTAGTCTAATGAAACTTCATGTTATATGCGAAAGCAATCAGGGAAGAAGGGATGTGAATGTGATGTAATATCGTCCCACCATGCATCCTTGATCTCACACACTGGTACCACGAACAGATGATGTACCTAAGCCTGAAAAAATGGTGATTACAATAGAGTGAGATTACAAGAATCTCAGTAGGGTCACCACATCATAAGATTTGCAGAAATCTAATCAAACATCTCCCAAACAACATCAAATCTGCCTACACAACTAAAGGAATATCAAATAATCATCAAACCATCACATTAGGAATAGAACCAAAAGTCATAGGCTAAGGGTGGACTGCAAACACTTCTAAAAATAAAATTATATAGGTAGGTAATTCATCATTCACTCATATCAATAAAATGGTCATTCCCTTCCACTTGTGTTATCCAAGGCTTTGCTGCACAAAGGGTAATGATTAGCACACAATCTAATTAGCAAGCCTATTCATCTTGCTAGCACATAGGACAAGGCATCCAAGCTATAAAAGAGCAATGACATCCAAACCACACAAGAATAAGGGCATCTTGCCATCACATAGGACAAGGCATCTAGAGACACAAGGTCTAGGCAACCAGTGAGCTCTTGTTAGGGATTGCGACCCATAGGACTCCCATACTAGTAAGAACCTCTCCTCTCCTTAGGAGCATCAGTGCTTACCTCGAATGGCCACCAGAAAAGGATCCTGACACACAAACATGTACAAGCACACACAAGTAAGAACAAGGCATAACACCATAACAAGGCATCGTCAATCATATCACAACACATTCAGCATGTGCAAAACACACAACACATGCAAATTAGGCATACACAACCTATCTCAAAGGTTCAAAGTTGCCTAGGTGATCCACAAGTCAATCTGCAGCTTATGCATAAAATAACAAGGTATGCGCATATACCACAACAATAACAAATACCAAATACATCAATCAAACAACAAGGATCTCTGAAGAAACCGATGAAGTATAGATCCTACCTTTCTTGTCTCTGAACAAGTAGCTAATCCTTTTTCTTTACTAAGAGAATCCGAACCACCTATATAATCATAAGGCAAAGACAAAACCATACTAAGTATGCATATTCAATAACCAAGTAAACATCTTCTTTCCTTACCAATTCCACTCACCAAACCTATTAGAAACCAGAGATCAGATGCAGCTAAGACCTCTCCCTCAAATGTGTGATGTGATAGCCAGGAATACAAAAAGAATCAACCTAATTTACCATCCCAATTAACTATGCAAATTTCGGCACTAAGATAAGGAAATAGGGAAAATTGTGATTTCATGAATAAGGGATTTAGGGGTTGCAATTTCATAATAACAAGGAAGGATTAGGTGTTAATTACACATACGATTAATAAGAACAAGATCAGAAACCAACAGACAAGATAATTCGTAAAAATCGGCAACAATAGGGTAAAGGTATAAGGTATGCTGATTTATGATATTACAATATGAATAGGTTCCAAATAATCATATGAACAAGAGCAACAACAACAAAAACCAATTGAAGAACCAATCAAAGAATTTTGGCACTAAAATGTAGGTATTTGCGATAAGTAAAAGTATAAAAGAAATCTAACCTTCTGATGATGAAACCAAGATAGCAAGAAAGAGGATGGAAAGAGGTTTCCAACAAGCTATTATTTTCAGGAATCTAATGAAGGATGAAAGAATTTGGCTAGGTTAAGTGTTACGTGAATTTCGGCAGCAATGGTAAGGAATAGGGTTTATCATGTGATAAGTTTGTGTGTTTTTGGTGTGGGATTTATGTGTGGCTGACTGCTTCTTTTTATAGGATGTAATGAGATTAATCTTCCTACTTTTAAGGCTAGATATATGAAGATAATTATAAGGATTTAATTCTAGAATTATTTCTTAAGAATAGATAATGTATCATTAATGCTATAAATAAAATTAGGGAGACATGAAATCAGAAACGAACACTGAACCTTTAATAACATTCTCAGCTACCACACATCCATTTCTTCAAGGTCAAAATGGTCATTTCAGTTGCACTAGCTTCTAGACTTCTACGACACAAAATCGAGGTCTCACATCGATTTTAGGATTTGTAAGAGCAAGAATTTCGTTTGGAGTTTGAAGAAAACCCAGTGTAGTGACGGGTCATCTGCTCCAGCCAAAGAGTGATGTATGGTTCATTGCGCAGCTGGACGACAAGTCACCTGCAGACGCGGGTGATAGGTCATTCAAAGGAAACCCAGGCTCGGATCCAAGCCTAGGGAAGGGGCGACATGGCACGCTCTGATCCTAGCGCATGTCATAATCTGGGAGGCTTGGTGATAGCTCTGGGCATGCCTGGTTTCACCAGGAGTTGCTGAAGGACTGGCTGGAAAATAGAAAATAAGCAGAAAATGCAAATAATAGGCAAAATAAGGAATAAATTCGAGGAAAAATATAAAAAATAGAGAAAAATTCCTGAAAAATTATGATAAATACTAGAAATGATAAGGAATCCAATTTTATAAGAATTATTTGAATCTAATGTGATTTGATAGGTCAAATAAATAGATTAAGATCTAAAAAAATAAGGAAAAATTAGAAAAATATCTAGATCAATTTCATATTGAATTTTGAGTAGAAACGTGCTATATTAAGGTCATAGGTGTGTGATTTTAAGTTCTTTATGTATTGAGAATACGATATTAAGGATTCGGTTATGAATGCATGCATAGGTAAATACCTACAGGTGAAAGATTTTGACGAATTGGCTCAATAATCGAGAATCAAGTATGGGCACTTCAAATGTTGGAAAAACTGTGAGTGGATGGAACCTTTTTAAATTCATTATTTACTGGCATAAATGAATACGCATCATTAGGATTAATTAAAAATGTTTGGAATTAATAAATAAAATCATTGTGTGTGTTTTAAATTAGTCATATGTTGCATGTATTCTCGTACTCGGTTATCGAGTTATGTTGTGCATCGATTGAATGTGTGATTGTATTAGAAGTGCATATGAAGTGTTTGGATGCATTCGAAATCATAAGACAAGATCAAGCATTGCAGCAGCATAGGATGACCTATGCGACTTCTGAAAGCTCTCCTAGTATGGTAGTGCAGTATGGATTTGTCAAGGGAGGCATAAGGTGAGAGATGGTGTTTTAATTAAATAAAAATAATATAAATAAATAGGATATCCTAACATGGGGATAGAGTAGGTGAAGTTACCATCACGGAATGCCCCGGCATCGTCAATGGAATTAGGCTAAGAGGAGTGCATGTCCCATCGGGACTAATTGAGTCAGTATATAAAATAACAAGAGACATAATGTGCCACATATAGATATATCACAAACAGATCCCAGTCCCATTCCTGGCGCCAAAGGGGCTGAGAGACATTGGCAGCCCAGCCACGGTCTGAGTGCCTGAGTTTCTAGGTGCTGCATAACATGATGCCAGTGATCATGTTAGTTTGCTATGATAAGTGTGTCGTTGTGTGCTAGCATGTTTGTGTTATTATTAATTGATTGTGTGTGTTTTACTATACATATTTTTCTCGTCCGTTCACCAGGCAGGATTCTTCCAAACTATTGGCATATGTGCAGGATTAGCCAATATCGAATAGGAGCTCATTCCCGGGCATGGCATGAAGACGAACAGTTTTTGAATAGTCGAATTGGAGGTAAAAAAGGAGCATTATGTTCATAGTATATTCCCCTAGTGTGTTTAAATCTAATGAAGCCAATGTAATTAGTGAAGTCCTGGGTAGTACTTTTAGATAAATTCAATAATCATCGATGATACCCGGACATCATCGTTTCTTCCTTGTAATTCTGCTGCATAATATATCAATATATTCTTTCAATTATTATCTCCTCTTATATCTATATCATTAGCCTTGTAGGACTATTATATGCATTGTCTAGTGTTAAGACAGTGTATATAGTGGGCCTACGGTAGGGGTTGTCATGTAATGGATATTGGGGTCCGAGACGTGACGTAACAAACCCTGACAAGACATTTCACTCTGTGACACGGCCATGTTTATAGCAGATTTGGCCAGGTACCAACCCAATATTGGCCCAAAACCAGCCTTACCAAATCAGACTGAACGACAGGACCTACTGCGTTTTGACCATTTGTGTGAGGGACCGCTGCACTGCACTAGACCAACATGCCCTAGATTTTATTTATTTCACATATGACCGTGCCCTGCCGTAGACCTAAAATATACACTTCTAGTCACCAAAAATGTATATGCTGAGCCTACAAGGCTGACAAGAAATTCGATAGTGGAAAAGAACAAAATAAATCGCGGCGATATTTTAATGTACAATAGTGCTATCCGGGTAGCACTTGCCTATTTTATTGATATATTACATTCAATAAAACACATATATTTTTACAAAAATCCAAACCCGACACCCAAACCTCATGCACAAGAAAAAATTATACAAGATTCACGAAGAGAACAAGCACTGACTACACATATCATTATCCTTCGATATCTTAAACAACTAACAGCATTACCAGATGGGATTTGAGCTGTCGAACTAGACGCCTATAGGGATCCTGTACATACCAAATCTAAAGATCTGGCAAGAAAACTTTCCAGGTGAGTGATCGAATTTAAATATCTCAAAACAACTGAGCAAGCATATCAAATATGTTAAAGAAAGTGAATGCCAGAAGGAAATCAAATCGACGCAAAATACGTTCCACATCAACAATTTTTCTTAAAACACAAGCATACAATCATACCAATTATAAATTCAATCTTTAGTGACCGCACAAACACACATTGGGTTGGCATGAGACTCTTAGTCTTTCCGGGCCCTAGACAAGACTAGGATCTGCCAGTGGTAACCGCACTTGTTAATATTTAGTACTTTGACTTCTAAATAGATAGACTTATTATTATGAACAAATTCTAAGGCCCATTTCACTAGATAATGCCAGGTCGTTAGGTGATGATAGCTTCACCTAAGCAATACCCATAACCTGCAAAGAATGGTTAATCGATGTGCATTCATTATAATTAAACCTCGTCCAACCTTATTCCTCGGAAAATAGATCTGGCGTCTCCACGTCTCGCTACCAAACCTAGAGAGTTCTCAAGAGTGATATACGTTACCCTATATCAACCGACACTACATGCACACTATTACTTGAATACATACGACTCAACACAATAATGAACAGCATAGCAAAACAATTATACACAATCGGGTTACGAGTTAATCCAACGATTCATATTTTATACGATACAAACTTTTAAAAGATTTAAAGGCTTAATTTACGAAATTGTAAATAAAATTTTGCATGCCTACAAACAACGATAACTCACTAGTTTATGGAAGTTCTTCCTCAAGATCTAATTCCAGAGGGGTCTTGATTCATTTCTACATCTGTTAATCAAGAATTCATTTGAAAATCATTACACACTACACTTATCCTCAATTCACACTTTTCTAACTAATAATAGCAGTCTCATAATTGATCTAATGACATTTTCGATTCTTCGCATTATTTTTTCTATTTTTCTATCGACTTCCATGATTTGATTTACGCATCAAATGACCTCAAATTTAATCAAACTTGGTACCATTGGATTTCTCTAATTTTGTAGTACTTTTCCTAATTTTCCATATTTTTTCTTTCATTTTTCCTATTTTTCCTATTTTTCCTTTATTTTTTCTTAATTTTTTGGTTTTTCTATCAATTTTCTTTATTTTTCTGAAAACTCCTTCCGAGCATACATATAGAAGGACAAACACGTGTCAGCACATTCCCAAACCTCTGGGATGTCGACATGTGGCTCACCTGGAGCCTGTCATGACTCATCCAAGCCTGTACACCTTAGGTGCCAGACGACATGTCTTCCATGTCTCAACTAAACTACAAGTCGTTTAATCTTGATTCGAGCTACATGTCATTTCATCCGAGACCTAACTACTTGTCATTCATTTATATCACCATACGACCTGTCATTTGTCAACTCTAAACTACAATTCACACATACCAACCTTTGGATGGGCTATCGTCTAAGGTTTCTTCAGACAACTTGTTGTCTGAAATCATCCCTAACCTTCAGCCATCAGGGGTTTTCCCTGTAAACCCTGGCCAGAATTCCTTTTTCCCCAAATTTAATTCACTCAATCAAGCCCCCAATCATCTCATTGAACATACCAAATCAAAGTTCTATCTCAAGAGAGTTAAAACCACAAATTAATTATGCATTTTACAAGAATCAAAGCCATAAATTCACGGATTCAAAATATTAGATCTCACTGAGAAAAACGTACCCAATTTGGTCGGTGTATCACATAGTTTCTCTCACGAACACTTGTCCTCTCCTCTCGTAAATTTTCTACTCGAAAACTGGAAAAATCTCGGCTTTTATGGGATAATACCCACACGTGTCCCTTTGCCGGCCTAACTCCGGCTATGCATGGGTTTCAAGAAGTGACGGGTGGATGCCAGGCACGTGTAAGGCGGAGATGGTGTTCAACTAGTGACTAAGCTCAAGCAGGATATGACATCGTTTGGATTCAATATAAAATGACGTCGTTCCATATATGGGATTAGAGTTCCCAACCCTAATCCGCCTCAGATGTCAAAACGACGGAATCCTCCGCATTTTGACCAACAATTGCCTATTTCTATTTCCTTGTTTTAAAAATATAATATAATATAACATTAATATATTATAAAATTTATAAAATTTATAAAATTTATTATAAATAGCAAACTAACTCCAAAAAATTCCAGAAAATTCCTATAAATTTTTAAAATCATAACATCAATCTTATAAATTAAAATTAATTTTTTCAGAATTATAGAATTTATAATTAATTTTATACCCTAAAATAAAAAGAAAATCCTTAAATATCATTATATGTCCTCAAAAAATTTTGAGAAATTCTTACATTGTCATACCTCTTTTCTAAACATATCTAGGTTCTTATTAAATCAAATCTCACACAAAACCTTCACAAAATTTATTTATCAAATTTTTCACAATTAATAACCAAATTATCGTCCGTATAACAAAATCTCGAAATTAAGGAAGGTTCGAATCCTACTTCAGATTTCAAATTTCAATGGACTTTAAAACAATACTAATAGTTGATTGTCAAAAGAAAAAAAATACAATAAATACTCATTAGCATACGTCATCTATTTCAATTTTGACCACCTAAACTCAGAGTTCTCACATCTATAACATACAACAGCACAAATAATAAACCTATGAGGCTAAGATAAAACAATAAATAACAGAGATGATATTATGGACAAATACCAAAAAAGATCAACAGTGGATCTAAATGAGGACAAACAGTATCATTCTGGGAGATACTGTGTTATAGATAGACATAGTGGAGATCAAAATGCTACCATAAATTCAAATATAAGTTTTTTATTTTATTTAGCATATTCTTGGTTTATAACGAGACACTCATGACAACATGAACACAAACTAGGAGAAGTAATTATCATGTACATAGAATACTGAAATCCACTAATGTTATTCTAATGTGGTATTGAGCTAATTCTCGACTCTCTATTTGTCTGGAGAGAGGCCATGATCATTTTGAAACCTAATCAAATATAGATCCAAAGATCTGGCAGAAGTCTACCAGGTGATGGGTGGAATAAAAAACATGCATAGTGCACACTCATATTGAGTTGATTGACATACTGACAAATGTTCATAGTATCAATTAGTCAAAAAGCATACAACACAGTCACAGTCAATACACACCGCAATCACACAACTCTTCGAGCATTCACGGTTGTGACTGAACTGACAACATCTCTCAGTCTGTTTAGGTCGCAGGATTAGGACTAAGATACGTCAGTGGTACTCAACTGCGACTCCTCTTCCTTTTTCTCTTGCTAACTCATCTGTAATGATATAGTTTGTCCCAATGGGATGTGCATAACTCTTGGCCCAGAATTACAGACAATGTTGGGGCGATAAGTGATGGTAACTCCACCTATGCTGCCCCCACACTAAGAAACTCTTGTCATACATGTAGTTAGCATAATTATATAATACTTGTCCCTGCTTATGTCTCTCTTGGCAAATCCATGTCCCACTACCATACTTGAAGAGCTCTCAAGAGTCCCATAAATCATCCTATACTGTTGTAATGTGTGTTTCACCTCATAATTCTAGATATGACTTGATGCAACATTTGCGCTTCAAATATCATATCTCTCATTTATCATATTAAACACAACAATCCAAAGCATATAATACATCATTTCATTTAATAGTTCATATGCCTTCATGGACACACAATACTTTAGATAATTAATTCGTCACTCTTATTTAATCATAATTTTTATTCATGTCAAAATTAAGCAAATAAAGGGTTTGTCCACTCATGAGTTTTGAAGCCCACTTATTTTCCAATAGAGTTCTGAATCGATTCCTCGACGTCCTGCCACTATATGTATTTACCTACACACAATTATAAACCAATTTCTCATTAAATAAAATTAGAGGATCATATATGCATAAAATAATACTTTAATCCTCTACTCGATGAATGATGGCCTTAGACGAAACCCGGGATCAATCCAAGTAATTTTCTTAATTTTTTCTATTTTTCTAAATATTCTTCTGTTTATTAAATCCATCAAATCAAGTCTAAATCCTGCATATTTGGTATCTATAAACTCAAAATCCAATCTAGTATTTTTCAAAAATTTCTCAGATTTTTCTTAATTTTCTACTGTTTTCCCCAAATTTTCTTTTATTTTATATATTTTTAACTAATTTTTATAATTTAAATACCTCAACTGACAAGAATACGACAACTGACGACACCAGGCACTGGCAACCCATCATCTGAGCCAAGCCATGATCTCAACACAAGGCTCCACTAGAGGCTCGCCACATCCCCCGAGCCTCAGGCTCAGGCTAAGCCTAGTCAGGCCTCCTAAGCTACCTGTCGTCTACATTTGCAAATGACATTGTCTCCCTGAGTGTGCCAAGCGACTCGTTGCCTAGACGAACATCTTTTGAGGTTGTTTTCTACCTCTTGATATCCCCGCAAATTCGTAAACCCATAATTCTGATCTCTCCATAAACCACACAATCCTTAACAAAACACACACTTGAATGAAGCTTATACCTCAACGAATCTAAGCATGCATAAATCATTAAAAGACAATCAAAAGCAGAAGAAACTGGCAACAAATATACTCGGATTCCAGGTGAGAAAACTCACCTAATAGCTAGCTTGATTCAGCATGAAAAACAACGATTTTGGTGAGGGTAAACTCAGGAGAGAAAACTTGTGAGAGAAAGATGAAACTTTCGGAAGAAAAACCAAAGCACAAAACACACTGAATCAAAGAGACTGGAAAAACGAATTCTTATCCTATTATTTCACGGCCGCGAGTGAAATCAAAAGGACCTAAGACAGCAACCAGTTACCAATGAATAGAACCATTGCGTTCAGGACGTCGAAATTAGGTTATGGAGTCAAAACGGAATTTTGAGATGCAGGTGTCGTGTAGCTGGACGGTGACCAGCCGGTGGTGCCGCATGCAGGGAAATGTCCATTTCCTCCAAACCTCAACCAAAATCAATGATTTATATGTCAAAAGAAAGCTTGTGATGAGTATAATCTAAATATATAGGTTTCAAAATAAGAGGAAACCGATTTTAACTAGAAAATCAAACTTTCCAATGAAGAAGACCCACTTGTTCGCGAGCTTCTCCCGTTCGTGTCCAGTGGTGGATTCCGACGAAACTTGCGGTAGTTGGGAAGACAGTGCATCAAATGTTGGTAGTGGTGTCGCAATTGATGACCGGAGGAGGGAGATGCATGCTGCTATTCGCCAGAGAAGAAGCTTGCGCGGGGAAAAAGAAAGGAGAAGAGAAATAGAGAGAGGGAGAATGGGAAAAAAGATAAATTAAATTAAATTAAAAAAAATATTTTTATATTAGTTTCGAGTAAAAACAATGTCATTTTACACAAGAAATATTATAATATTTTTATGTTCTTAATTTTAAATTATTAATAAAATTTCAGAAAATGCTTTAATTCTTATAAAAATCTTAATAAAAAAGATTTGAGTCTAAAAATTATGAAAATTTTATAAAAAATCCAAAACAAAATCATACCTTTCTAACTAACCAAAAATTATAATTTTCTAACAAATAGATATTTAATTAAAAATATAATATTATCCCAAAAAATAATAAAATAATAAACTATATCTTAAAATTATGAAAAATCAAACCATATCATATATTCCTTAAATACAAACCCAAAAAGTCTAAAATCACAATATCAAACATATATACTATCCAACACAAATTACACAAGAAAAAGAAATTATGAAGCTACCATTTGGTATAAAACACAAAATCGTACTAAAGACTTATACGTGGCAACCGAAAACCAGGAATTTTCATCCTATCCCCCTCAAGAAAAGTTTCATAACGAAACTTTCCTCAAGCACATATAAAAAAAGCAACAAGGACATCATCAATCTCAACTTAATGAGAAACATAAACATAACAAATAAGAAAACACAACATACTCACTAAGCAAACATCTGAGGAAATCTACTTAGCATCTCAAACTCTATCCCCCAAGAATCCTCTATCTGAAAACTCCTCCAAAGAACTCGAACCAAAAGTTCAGTCTTACTTAGTAAGACTCACACAGATCTAAACATAAGAGACATAGCTAAACAGAATAAGACAAATCTTCAACTATCATTATAAGAGGCGTCTCCAACACATGACTGGGATCTGGAATATACCTCCTTAACATTGCTACATCAAACACATCATGCATCCTCTCCAACTCCAGAGGCAAACTCAAATGGTAAGCTACAGGACCAATCCTCTCAATCACTTCATATAGACTAATATACCAAGGTCCCAACTTACCCTTCTGCTTGAAATGAATCACACTTGCACGATACTACCTCCAAGAAAACTCTGTCTCTAACAACAAACTAAGGCCTATGCCTAAAACCAACATAACTCGTCTATCTATTATGGGCCACTATTAATCTGACTCAAAACAACTTCACCTTATCCAATGCAAAATCTGTTAATTATGCACCACTCAATCTTTTCTCTCTATCTCTTCTCTCTAACCTCACTTCATAACAACAGATTACAACAAACTCTCCCGTACAATGTCTCATAAGATACCATTCCAATACTCGCATGAAAGTTGTTATTATAAACAAACTCACCCATTGACATATATCGATCCCAACTATCTTGAAAATCCAAGACATAAGCTCTCAACATGTCCTCAAAAGTTTGAATGGTCCTTTCTGACTGTCCATCCATTTGAGGATGAATAGCAGTACCAAAACTCAATTGCGTACCAAACACCTTCAACAATTAACCTCAAACTCTAGATATGACACAAGGATCTCAATTAGATACAATAGATACATGCACACCATGCAATCTAACAATCTCCTGAATATACAGCTCTTCAAGGTATTTCAACGGAAGACTCATTTAGATAGATAGGAAATGGGCCGACTTGGTGAGTTGATCCACCACTATCCATATTGTATCATACCCTCTCTAAGATCTGGAAAAGGCACATGCAAATTCCATGGTCACATGCTCCCACTTCCACTCAGGAATAAGGAGAGGCTACAACAGTCCACTGGGTTGTTGTCTCTCTGCTTCGATTTGCTGACAAGTCAAGCATCTGGCAGTGTACTGAGCAACATCCTTCTTCTTACCTACCCACCAATATATCTCTCAACGATTCTGGTATATCTTCAAGCCTTCTAGGAGCAAAACATAGTTCGAAGAGTGAGCCTTGGACAAGATCATGTCCCTCAACCTATCATCCATAAGAACACAAATCTGGTGTTTGAACAATAACACACCATTATCTCTATACCCAGAGTCTAAGTCCTTTGAAAGATGATCTCTCACTCCCACCAATACCGGATCATGACACTGAGCATCCTGAATATCATCTTACATAATAGGCCTAACCGAGAACTAACTAACAACACCCTTCTCTGATCAACTGCCAAGGAAGAATTTGTGGATCTCAAACCAGTAAGCAAGAGTAAAAAATCTCTCTAAAGTAAGACAAGGGAGCCACAAATAGTGTACCCATACCTGACGTAAGAAGAATCAGGATGGGTGCTGATGTAAAGAAATCCTTGAGTTCCTGAAAACTCTCCTCTACTTAGCATCCCAAATGAACTTCACCCCCTTACTCGTCAAACGAGTCAAAAGGGCTGCAAGCAAAGAAAACTCCACCACAAACCTCCAATAGCAACTAGCCAAATTCAAGAAGCTACGAATCTCTAACACACACTTGGCGCTTGTTACTATGCAATAGTCTCTTCTTAGGATCAACAGTAATTCTTTTTCTAGAGACTAAGGGGCCAAGAAAACCCACTTCAGACATCTAAGATCCGCACTTAACTAAACTCAGTATACAAGTTGTTATCATTCCTATTTGATATACGATCCTCAACTACTGAACATACACAAATTTTATAACTTTGAATCCATCCACAATATCATAGATAACCACAATCACACACCCAACCATAACCAATCATATCCAACGATAACTAATACTATTTTCTTAGCTATCAACAATCCAATATCACAAATCAAAATGTCTCAACTAAACCTTGGAAATACAATCTAATAATTTCCTCAACTAAATTTCAACCAAGATCAACTCAAGTATCTCCCAACCCAAACTCATCAAATTAACATCTTTAAATCATACCTCAATACATGATCATAATACCCATAAAAATATTGAAATATAGGTCAATCTAAAATCCATCATCATAACTCAATTCATCCTTACTAAAACAAAACATAATCTCATACAAGTCCTTATGCCAAACTCTCAACTGCAATTAATCATACCTAAGCTCTATATTGAAAAAACGTTTCATCTCCCTAAAACTAAGAACAATCCAATACAAAATTCCATCTTTTCAGCAGAAAGATAAACTTGTTTAAGCCTTAAGGATAATATCCACAAAATCATACACAATAGTAACATTATCCAAAATAGTCTCACTAATAAGAATATTCATCACATGAGCCTAAAAAAATCATATCATTTCTACAAAATCCAACCTCATAAATTGAAATCAAATAACATCCAACAACATCATAATTATCATCAAGCATAACATCCATTCCAATAAGAGTATGCAAATCAAACCTTATCTCAAACACTGCAGATAAACCTTAAGCTAGCAAGCCAACCTATAACAAATATCATATCACGGCCAAGCAAAGAAAAATGTAATACATCATACTCAAATGCAATACCTGTAATAACCACTGAATCACTCAACAAAAAATCTCCCACAACCCGTACTCCAGTTATAGAATAACACCTCAACTATAAGATCCAACAACGGCATAAGCATATCCAAATGATAAAATACTCAAAATCCAACAAAAGAACTACTAGGACACAGATCCAACATCACAAAAACAAATAAGAAAAGATGGGAGTTATACCATTCTCCACTACCGTACAAGTGTGAAGCCCACCTTAGCAAAAGTATCCAACTCCAAAATAGAGTTGTAAATATTACTAATACAATAACACTAAAACTTAAGTTAGATAATCAAACTATAATAAACTAATGATCAGAATCTAACTGATTTGATTGTACAATTGACCAACTTTTAAAAAGACTTTAGAGGAGTCTGAAAATTTATTTATTATTTCTTAAAAAATATTTTGGCTAAAATCCATTTCACCACTAAAATATTTTAGTAAAAAAAAATTTAATGCTCCGCTACCATTAAAAAGATGTCACGTCCCATATCCTACTCTAGGGGTGAATACCTCTGCCACGAAATACTAAGAATAGCAATTATTATACTACTCTCGGAATTCCATAAAACTAGTAAAACAAAACTATAAAAATATCACAATGGAATAAAATCAGAGGCAAGTTAAATCTGGATCGCATCAAAATCTATCTCAGTCAACCAAATCCAATCAATTGTCATAAACCACATGTCCAATAAAATCCATAAAAATCAAGCATCAGATAACATGTATAAAACCAAAATAATAATCAATAGCATATTGTCATGGTAACCAAACTATCTTATCTCAAACATAAACCAATAAGTACGAATACCAGAATATAATGAAAATATACAAAATAAAATTATACAAAATAAAATTCAAATATAAAACAAGAGAAGCATGTCTGGTATATAAGTGCACAATCTAAATTGGTTAGTCTGATCATACTTGACAGCAACTGATAAACCAGACAACAAAATACCACTATCAATAGCTAATCTGAAAACTTGCAACCATAACTGGATAGTGCTAAATCATTACCTAAATATCCAAGTGAGGGGAATAGGGTCAGGAAATGCATGAATATAAACACAGTCAAAATCCAAAATTAAAAATACAAAATCTGTGTAAACTCGCAACAGTACTCAAATTCAAATTCAAGTCAACCAAAAATAACATAAATGGTGAATCATACACACACACATATATTTCTTTATTTAAAAAGACTGGAAAGTTTGCTAAAAACTCACATGTCTACACCCGGGCCAAGGGAGAAGACAAGACCCACTAGTGGTTTATTTATTAATTTATAAAAATATAGCCCACACTAGTATTGCTGAAGGCTAGGGTCAACCCATGTTGATAATCTCTCTTTGACATTAAATCCCCTTCACGACAAGTGTGCCAAAGGGAGTACATGACCTGTCGACCACCAATCTCGGTCAATCGTCGTAAGTGCACTAGATACTCACAAGTAATCAGAGTGAGATATCAAACCAATCCAAGCAAGTCAAACTTAACCTAATATCATAGTTTAAAAAAAGGGCATAAAATCTCATAGACAATCATGTCTCAATACTCTGTGCAACCATATGCACAATATCACAATATGCCTCTCAGGTCCAACCATAATAAAACCAATAAATGTGCCAAATTCGCAAAACCAATCATTTTCTAAACATAAAAATATATAAATCCAAATTCCAACATAATTCATTATTTAATTTTCTGAAAACTGTAAATCTCATTCATGCATCTTAAAACAAAAACTCAATAAAGTGTAAGGTCCCCACTCACCTGTATATAAAGCCAACCAAAAGGCAACCAAACATGGTATATGGTTTATGAATCTACAACATAGCAACACAAGCCATAATCGAGGTCTAACACCTATATATACCATGTTAAGCATGCAATCACCAAATATACCAATTAAACCAATCATAAATAGTGCGGGTACTCAAATCTACCATGGCATGCAAACTGAGGCAAAATGATATTTTTCTTCAAAATTTCAAAATTAAAAATAAGTCAACTAAGAAGCTTGCGCAAGAGAAAGAAGAAAAGAAAAGGAGAGAGGGAGAAAGGAAAAAAATAAGAAAATAAAATTTAAAAAAAATTCTTTTATATTAGTTCCGAGCTAAAATAACATTGTTTTAAATAAAAAAATATCATCATATTTTTATATTTTAATTTTAAAATTTTTATAAAATTTCAGAAATTAATTTAATTCTTATAAAAATATTAATAAATAGGATTTGAGTCCAAAAATTATGAAAATTTTACAGAAAATTCAGAAAAATCATATCTTTCTAATTAACTAAAAACTATAATTTTCTAACAAATAAATATTGAATTAAAAATACAATATTATCTGAAAAAATAAACTATATTTCAAAATTATGAAAAAATAAACCATATTATATATTCCTTAAATACAAGCCCAAAAATACTCTAAAATCACAATATCACATATACATATTACTCAACACAAATTACACTAGAAAAAAAATTACAAAGTTGTCCTTTGGCATAAAACCCGACACCAAAGAATTACATGTGGCAACCGAAAACCCAGGATTTACACCGTACCTACTTTAGGGATGAACACCTCTACCACGGAACCCCAAAAGTAGTAATTACTATACTACCCTCAAAATCCTGTAAGGTTAGTAAAACAAAATAGTATAGTATCACAGTGGAATAAAATCAAAGGTAGAGTCAATCT
This sequence comes from Passiflora organensis, assembly GCA_019739055.1. Lineage (NCBI taxonomy): Eukaryota > Viridiplantae > Streptophyta > Magnoliopsida > Malpighiales > Passifloraceae > Passiflora > Passiflora organensis. The sequence continues at coordinate 3,510,498 of JAEPBF010000187.1, read as the reverse complement.
ATTTCGCATAAACATCTAATTCGATTAACCAAAAATTGAATCAATCATTATAAACCATAAGCCAATATAATATGTAAAAACTAAGTACCAGATATCATGCATAAAATCAAAATCATAGTCAACAATGTAAAGTCAAAATACAGTTTGGTCTATATGTATAAATCAAATCATCATACTGATCAAAACCTAGTAGTACCAGGCAGCTCCTGAATCTCAACACTGAGATGTGTATTGTTGTAGATTGTTGGCAACATGTACTATAAGAATCGAAAACTTTTGACCCGCTTGGGCCGAGCAGCTCAAGAGATGACCATCGAGGTAATAGGCTTTACATTGTAATTTAGAATGATTTATGGACTTATAGTTCGATTCGTACAATTTTGAAGACATTATTTATTATTGAAAATTTTAAAAATTAATCATTAATGATTGAAAAATCATTATGGAAATGATATTGGTGATTTTGGAAATTTAAAGACCATAAATTGATCTATTGATGGTATTTAAGGGTGTATGAATTTTTTAAGAATTTTTCGAGAATTTTTTAAGCTAGATTTAAAATTATCGTGATTTTTCTAAGATAAAAAGGAATGTATTTAATTTTTAGTAAATAATGTATTTATGAGAAAATAAATTTTATGGTACTGATAATACTATTTATAAGGATTCTATAAAAAATTTCCGTGTATTTTTCTGAGTAGTATAGTAATTTTTATGAAATTTTGAAGATTTTACACAATTACTAAATAATATTAGTTATTTAATATAAATAAATTATAATAACAAAATATTATTAAATCTAAAATGACGACATTGTGTGTTATTTTAACCGAGGCTGGTCAAAACGACAACCAGCCTCGTCATTTTGAAGGGTTGCGTGGGGATATTACCTTGAACTGATACGACATTGTTTTGCACCTTACCTATGCAGCGTCATTTTGATCCTACCACCGAGTGCCTCCTGACACCTTCCCGGTTCCCACCATTCTCCGGTCACCTCAATGGGATAAAATCTCGTTCCAGTTTAAGTCCAAACTCGAAAAATACCTCTCTCATTTTCCCTAAGTACGTGCGATCGATCTACGGTGGAAAGGAATAATTTTTGGCTATATCTAGTCAGGTTTAGGTGAGTTTTCATCCCGTATAAACCAAATTCAATTTCTTTTCATGTGTGAGATCTAGGAAGTGAAATTTGATGATTTTGGTGGGGTTATACTAGGCTTGGTGCACGTTTGAGTATAGTATAGATTTGATTGAATGTTATTGCGTAATTAGATATCTGGAGGTTAGGGTTTCAAGGTCGGCTGGGTCAGCTAATAGAGGTTGAAGATGACCCAGTCAAGCCACAGGTCATCTGCCCCAGCTGACGTGTGATATGTCGTTCGAGTCCAACACGAACGACATATTGCCTTCGAGAGCAAGTGGCGTGTCGTCTAGAGGTTAAAGTAGGTAAGGATCCCGAGCCTTCAACTCCAGCGATGTGGCATGTCCCGATTGCGCCATGCGTCACGAACTTGGAGGTTCAAGAGATGGCCTGGCAGTGCCTGGAGCTTCCAGAAGTTGCATTCTGATTGGCTGAAACATAAATAAATTCAAAAAATTAAAAAATCGATAGAAATAAAGGAAAAATTGGGAAAATAGTAAAAAAATGAGAAAATTTCCTGAAAATTAGGAAAAATAGTAGAATTAATAAGGAATCTATTGGTACCAACAACTCTGAAATTTTAATTGATTTGATGGGTCGAAAACTTAGAACAAGATTCGGAAAAATAAGAAAAAATGTCTGAATCGATTCTGAGTCGGGAATCGGGTAGAAACACGTCGAATTAAGATTATATACCCATGATTTTATGTGTGATTATGTAATCTAGCTTATGATATTGAAGAATTGGCTATGATTTTGCATATAGATAGATACCTATTGATGCGGGACCTCGAGGAATCAAGTGTGGGCTCTTCGAACACCAGGAAACCCATGAGTGAACAGATTTTGTTTATCATTTTATTACTGGCATGAATTAATATGATTATCAAAGAAGTAAATAAATAAATGAACGTGTGAAATGTTATGCATGTGTTGAGATTGTCGGTTATACGATGTGTTTGACCTGTTATGCCATGAAATAATATGAGTGATACACCTCTTAGGCCATGATAAATGTTATGCACGTAATGCATCGAATGCTTTGGACACACAAAACGTGAATGAACAGGCATAGCAAAGGGTAACCTATGTGACTCTTGAGAGTTCTCTGAGTATGGTAGCACAGCATGGAGACACCATTCAAATTGAAGTTATAAGGGGAACAAGGATGATACAAGCAAGCCAATAAACACAAGACGGGTACTTGTAAAGTGGGGTCTATTTAGGTGGAGCTTCCATCACCTAACACCTCGGCGGCGTCAGTGGAATGAGAATATGATAAATAAGGAAAAAGGTAAATTGAAAATTACCACTGATGTATCTCGGTCCCAATCCCGGGAATCCAACATACTGAGAGATTTTGCTACCCGGTATTGCTTTGAATGTTGTGTGATTATGCCATATTTGATTGTAACTGTGATGCATATCTTTGACTCATCAAGACTTTATTTGTATGACAGTGTGTGTGTGTTAATAAGTGCATGATTGTCTGTGAACTTTGAAAATATTTTTCCCATCCACTCACCTGTCAAGTTTCTTCCAGGATCTTGGCATGATTGCAAGGTTAAGGAACAAAACTCATACCTAGACGAGACACGAATACTTAAGTGGAAAGCGAGGAATGAGGTATCATACGAGGATCATTATTCATAGTAGATTCTCCTGAGTCATTTGATTGTAATGAGTCATTGACATGTTATCAATATCAAATTCGAGCATGTAATTATTGTAATATGGTCATTCTTAATATACATTTTCCTAGGATTGTTCGATGTCACCTGGAGACATCAGTACTTTATTTATATTCATTGTGTTATAATTCATACGTTTATTCTAGTGTCGACTCCATTAATTGTTATTATATTACTAGCCTTGTAGGTTTATTATATACATTTCTGTTAGTTATGGCAGTGTATATAGTGGTCCAACGGCGACTATTGCGTAAAACTTTTGGTTTCGGGACGTGAAATGTACTTAAAGCACAGCCTAGACAACACCAAACTAATTAGCTAAATATCCACGTGAGGGGAAATAGGGACCACGAAATACATAATAAAAATATAATTGGAAACTAAAATTGAAATTATAAAATCCGTGTACACTCTCAACAATACTCAAACTCAAATACTAATAAAGCAGAAGTACAAAAATGGTGAATCAGACATACACGTATATATTTTTTTATTAAAAGTCGACTAGCAAAGCACTTTTCTACCACCCACCCAGGGGAGAAGATAAGTCCCACTAGTAGTTCTTTTTATCATTTTATAAAAACATAGCCACACTAGTATTGCCAAAGGCTTCTATGGTCAACCCCTATCCCATCTAAATATGTGACCCGTCGGCCAATAATCTAAGTCAAAGGTCGTCAATGCACTGGAATACTCAAGTAACCATAGTAGGATATAAAACCAGTCAAAACAAGGCAAACTCAACAGAATATCACAGTGTCAAAAATAGGCATATAATCTCATAGATAATCATATGTCTCAATAGTCTGTGCAACCACATGCACAATATCTGAATATGTCTCTCAGTACCAAACCATTATGAAACCAATATATGTGTCAAATCTCACAATCCTAAAATCAATCGTATTTTCAAACATAAAATATGCAAGTCCAACTACCAATACAATTCACTATTTAATTTTCTGAAAAACATAAATCTCAATCATGCATTTTAAAACAAAAATCAAATAAAGTGTGAGGTCCCTACTCACCTATATGTAGCCACAACATAGTCCAATACAAGGAAGCACAAGAAAAAGTCCAATCCACACTCCACACCAATACAAACACAGAACCACACATGCATAACACTAAACATACAATTAATACCAATACGTAAAATGAGGCAAATACTTATTTTTGAAAAATACTTTTAAAATCAGAAATTAGGTTAATAGATCCTCAAATTACTATTGTAATCCCTTAGTATAACTTTAAAAATTATAATTTACTTTTATAAGCAAAAATATGTTTTTTAAGAAAATTTATAAAAGTCAATATCTCACAAACAACAAGTCAAATCAGAAAACAAACGACACCATTGCATCCTGAATACCCAAAACATCAAACAAGAAGACTTTTGCATTTTGGAATTTGGTGGCAGCGTGTGACCGGGTAGCGGCAGCAAGTTGTGGCTGCGCGTGGCCGAACAGTAGCAGCGAGTGGTGGCGTGTGGCTGGAAATTGGCCAAACGGCGACTAACGACGAGGATGAAACTGGAATCTACACGAAATCAGCACCAAAATCAACAAATAATACATCATTAGAAAGATATTGGCATAAGGAACATGAATCTGAGCTTATTTTGGTGATTACTCACTAGGGTCGGCCAGAATCGAAGGTTTTCCTGACAAAAAACCTGTGGCTTTAGGAGCTGATTCCGGGAGCATTTGAGGGCTGATCACGATGGTTCTTGTTATCGAGTGTTGCTGAAGAGGAGAGGAATCAATCAGCAGAAGTAGTATGACTAATGGTGGCCAAATGTTCATGCTACAACTCTCATACCGGAGAAGAAGAATGTGAGACCTTGATCCTTGGTAAGATAGTTGTCCTAGAAGTTCGTGTGTAAAAAATGGCAGCTAAAGACCGATGCAGCGGAAATGACCATTTTTTCCCTGACAACTGAATGTGTGATAGCCCTTAAAGGTTTATTTCCGATTTTTCTTATGATTTATTCAGTAATTTTTGTGTTAATTATCCTTAGTTTAAATCCTCATTATCTAAAGTAATTAGATAATTCTCTTTTTATCCTAAGTAAATAAATCTTTTAGTCAAATTATCCTTTAAACCTTATCTTATCCTTTAACCTTAAAAATACAAAAAAATTATCCTTTAAGCACATATATAAGCATAGACCGGCCACCCAATTCCTCACACTCTCATTGTGAAACCCCGATTTTTGTGTCCTAGAAGTCCATAAGCCAGTACAGGTGAAATACCCAATTTCCTCTGAAGAAATGGATGTGTGATAGCCGAAAATGGTTTTGAAGGTTTAGTGTTCATTTCCGATATCATTTCTTCTTTATTTCATTTCCTTCTTGGTTCATTGCTATCTTAAATGGTATATCTCCTAAAATTAAGGGATAATTTCAGAATTTAAATCCTAATGATTATCTCCTTATATCTAATCTTAAAAGTACGGAAAATAAATCCTATTACATCCTATAAAAAGACTAGTCGGCCACACATAAATTCCACACTAAAAGCATACAAAATCATCACGCAATAAACCCTTCTTCCTTACCCTTGCTACCGAAATTCCTAAATGCCTATCCTAGCCGAATTGTTTCAGCCTTCATCAGATTTCTACGAATAATAGCTCGTTGGAAATCTCTTTTCATCCTCTATCTTGATATCTTTGTTTGATCATCAGAATGTCAGTTCTTCCCTATGTAAATCCTTATCGCAAATACCTGGGGTTTAATGCCAAAATTCCTTGATTCTTCCTTCAATTGGTTTATGTTGTTATTCCTCTTGTTCATATGATTGTTTGGCACCTATTCTTGATATAATATCATGAATGCATCCTTTGAATCTTTCCTATATATGAAATTGGCATGCCCTATACCCTTGTCCTATTATTGCCAATTTTTGCCAATTGCTTTGTCTATTGGTTTCTGATCTTATTTCTTTTATTTGTATGTGTATTTGGCACCTAATCCTTCCATATTATCATGAAATCGCAACCCCTAAATCCTTTATGCATGAAATCGTAATTTGCCTTATTGTCCTATCTTAGTGTCAAAATTTGCATGGTTAATTGGGATGGTAAATCAGTTTGATTCTTATCGTGTTCCTGGCTATCACATCACACATCCAAGAGGGAGGTTCTTGCGGCATCTAATCACTAGTTTTTTATAGGTTTGGTGAGTGGAATTGGTAAGGAACTAGGTTGTCTATTTGGTTTTTGAATTGTATATGCTTAGTATGGTTTTTTCTTTGTCTTATGGTTATATAGGTGGTTCGGATCCCCTTAATAAAGGCAAAAGAATAGCTACTTGTTCAGAGACAAGAAATGTAGGATCTATACATCATCGATTTCTCCAGAGATCCTTGTTGCCTGTTTGATATTTTCAGTGTATGTTCTTGTTGATGATTATATGTGCATGCCTTGTAAAGTGTATGCAAGAGTTGCGGATTGAGCTATGATCCTTTAGGCATTTTCAGACCTTTGAGTTTAGATGTGTGTGCCTAATTCGCATATGTTGTGTGCATTGAACATGTTGATTGTGTTATGATATGATTAAGGATGCTCTGTTATGGTGTTATGGCCTATACTTGCTTGTGTATGCTTGTACATGTTTGTGTCTCAGGATTCTTTTCTAGTGGCTATCCAAGGTAAGCGTTGATGCTCTTTGGGAGAGGAGAGGTTCTTACTGGTATAGGAGTCGTATGGGTGGCAATCCCCAATATGTGCATACTGGATACCTAGTCCTTGTGTGGCTAGATGTCTTGTCCTGTGTGCTGGCAAGATGAATAGGCTTGTTGATTAGATTGTGTGATAACCATTTACTTTTGTGCAACTAAGCCTTGGACAACACAGGTGGAAAGGGATAGCCTTTATTTTGATGAGATTGAATGATGAAATACCTGCCTGTGTACTTCTGATTTTCAGAAGTGTTTGCAGTCCACCCTCAACCTATGACTTTCGGCTCCACCTCTATTGTGGTTGTGTGATGATTGTTTGATATCCTTTTAGTTGTGTAAGCAGATCAGATGTTGTTTAGGAAATGTTTGTTTAGATTTCTACTAATCTTATAATGTTGTGACCCTACTGAGATTCTTCTAATCTCACCCTGTTGTTTTCACCATTTTTCAGGTTTAGGTACATCTTCTGTTCATGGTACCAGTGTGTGAGATCAAGGCTGCACGGCGAGACAATATTGCACTATGTTCACATCCCCTATCTCCTTCCTAATTGCTTGCGCATATAACCACTAACATTTTCTGTTCATGGTACCAGTGTGTGAGATCAAGGCTGAACGGCAGGACAATATTGCACTACATTCGCATCCCAAATCTCCTTGTGTGGCTAGATGCCTTGTCTTGTGTGCTGACAAGATGAATAGGCTTGTCGATTAGATTGTGTGATAACCATTTACCTTTGCGCAGCTAAGCCTTGGACAACATAGGTGGAAGGGGATGACCTTTATTTTGATGACATTGAATGATGAAATACCTGCATGTGTACTTCTGATTTTCAGAAGTGTTTGTAGTTCACCCTTAACCTATGACTTTCGGGTCTACCTCTATTGTGATTGTGTGATGATTGTTTGGTATCCCTTTAGTTGTGTAAGCAGATCAGATGTTGTTTGGGAGATGTTTGTTTAGATTTCTACAGATCTTATAATATTGTGACCCTACTGAGATTCTTGTAATTTCATTCTGTTGTTTTCACCATTTTTTAGGTTTAGGTACATCTTCTGTTCATGATACCAGTGTGTGAGATCAAGGCTGCATGGCGGGACAATATTGCACTACATTCGCATCCCCTATCTCCTTGCTAATTGCTTACATATATAACCACTAACATAAAGTTTGATTGGACTGCTTTCTGGTTTATTGAATCCCTCTTATTCACACTTGTTTACGGAATTTATTGGAGGGCTACTTGCTGGATTTTGAGATCCCTATGGGACTTGTGTGTTGTGGTTCCTTTGATAAATTATAAAGACTTCCACTAATAATTTTTTATTCACTCCGTATGTTATCAAATTATTTGTCCGTTATTATCGTGCTCCAACCTTGAAAAATATAAGAAAGAAAGTTGGTAAAATCTAAACTTAGGATAGATAAGCCTTGTGGGATTCAGATAGGTCCTAGGTTGGGCTTGTTTGGGTTTCATGGCGGTAAGGGTCCTAATAGGTTGGGTTTGGGTCCTTACAGGTTTGGTAGCGGAGCATGGTTTAGGAAATATAATTTGTTCTATTCTAACATGTTAGTTGGTTTTATGTTTGTAGGAAAGAACATGCGCACACACCCACACCTTTTAGAAGTCAATGTCGAGAGTGTCTTAATGATACAATGATGGTTTTGTGAATTTTAAATGTTATGATTGATTGTGTGTCTTGTTGTGTGTTCCTATGTGTTCTTACATGCTATATGATTTGATGTGTTTTGATGGTTGTCTTGTTGTGTTTCATTGTAATTGCCAAGTGTGTGTATAACTTGTTGCATGTTGATTGTGATCCCAGATGTGTGCTTCCGAATGTTCTTGTCTGCTAACATGTGCGTCGAATACATGTGATTGATTTGTATGATTGTCGAGTGTGTTTTGGGTGTGTATATATGCATTGCCGAGAGTGTTTCTATGTGTATGTGGACATTCCGAGGCTTGTGTATACTTGTGTGCATATGTGTTTTTTATTTTCCAGCATATGCATATCGTCTGGTGTGCGCCTCTCCACCAAGTACCACTTCTTTTCCTTAGTTCTATAATTGGGTTATGTATTTAGTGACTTTGTGTGCTTGTATAGTATGGCAAGACAGAACGCACCTAGAGATCGTCGAGGTAGGTATGAAGTCTAAGCTGAACAACAACTTACTAAACAGAATGAACCTGACGCACAAAATGAGCAGGGAGGGCAAGCTGAGCCCGAAAACCAATCAGAAGCACCAGCCGCACCAGCCATTGATCCCATAATGACTAAAATACTGAATGTGTTGTAAGGATTGCTTCGAACTAGTAGCGAATGGAAGCTCAATTTCATAATGCTCTTGCACCAGCACCACCTGTGAAAGATACTATTCCGCTACTTGAACCTATTCAGCCAGCTTATCCTAAGGATGTCAAGAGACTTCCATTTGTTATTACGAAGCTGCTGAAGGAAGCTCGTCAGTTGGGATGCAAAGATTTCAGAGGTTTAGCAAGTTCCGTTACGGCTTGAGAATGGATCAACACCCTATGTCGAGTGTCATTGTTGCTGCGTATATCTGATGATGACAAGGTTGACATCGCCACTTTCTTACTTGAGGGAGAAGCCCTCACATAGTGGATAGCCATGAGTTTACGGTTCGGGGATCATTTGCCTTCGTGGGACGGTATGAGTTGAGTGAAAGTTTCTATACCATATCTCACAAAAGCGAGCAGTGACAAGCTTTCTATAAGCTTCAACAAGGTACTCGTTCGGTGTTGGAATACGAGAAGGAATTGAGGGAGTTGTCTCGATTTGCACCAGAGGATGATCGCTCACCTTATCAGCTTGATTGTTGCTACTACTGAGAAAATTGTGTTAAGCAAGAAGCCTCCCGCAACAAATTGATTATATATGCCCAAAAATATTTTAAAATTATCATATCACACAAACATTTTCTGTTAACACAAAATATACAAAAAAAAATAATTACAAAACTGTTTTTAGGCTTAAAACACAAAGATACGCCAAGGGTTTACACATGGCATCTAAAATCCCAGGATTTACGTATAAAGCCTCTCTTATAGACTAACAGAATAAACCGGTACAAAAGAATCAAAGATTGTAATGATCCTAACGGTCCTAATAGTCGTAACGACTATAACAGTTGTAATAATAATCAATTTAATATAGTTAACATATAATATTAAATCAGACCGTGAACAGAATTGTCATTTTCTAATAATATTTTGCTTTGCTGCTCCCATACTCTATCACTGTGGATCCAATTGGTCCTTACCGTCTGTTTGGTCCAATAGAATTATTCTCAGAAAAGGGAAATGACTTTTCTTATACGGTTCGTCCATTAGGATACCACATATTTATTCTAAAACTAATTATATATTCACCAAATATAACAAATCCGTCAAATCAATTTATTATTTTGTCCAAAACTAATAGCCAATGCGTTCCAAACTATTAGTCTGTGTGGGTGCATCAGGCAAAAGAATTGAGAAATAGTCAAAGGCCGGATTTGCCAGATTCACGTAGAGAGAGGACATAGTGTAATGTGGCGGAACAGTGACCCCTTCAGGGTGCCATTCTTTGGAAAGGTCAAATCAACACGTTTCTATTTTCCATTTTAAGGAAACTCGCTGCTCCACGTAATCCACCTATGTAAAAACAAGACTTTTCTGAAATCTTCAGTACGTGGAAAATTCTAAACGTTTCTTAAATTAAGCAATTAAAGCACTTGCCAATGGAAAATTTTAAGATATGGACAGAATCTTCAGTACGTGGAAAATAATTTGAACACTGGAATAAAATAATTATACTGTGCCGGAGTTGGCAGATTTGGCTGTACATTTTAATGCGAAAAAACGGTTTGCCGCCGCTGGCCAGAAAATAGCAGCAGTATGAGTTTCATATATATATATATAAGCAAATTCTATAAAAAGGTTTCTATGTTATCAGCTCAACTAAAGTATGTATGACCAATAATTACAAAAAAAAAAAAAACGAAAACTTTGTGGAAGTTCCCAAGTAAAATTTAAAATCATATCTCATTTCATTATACGTTTGTCTTTCAATTCTAATGTGTTATTACCAAGGTATTAAAAACCAGACTGAACCCAGTAAAATTTAAGGGTTAAAGATTTTAGAAATAACTAAATTAAATAGGTTCTAGAACAGGAAAAAAATATTATTAAAATATTAATAATAAATTCATAATTACTATATTTATAAAATATTAATAAAATTTTTAAATTTTAAAATAATATCATAATACATATGTATATAATTAAAAAAATTAAATATTTGATTTTAAATATTTTTTATGTAAATATTTTAATTTATATTTAAATTATTTAAATAAATTATACATTAAAAATAAATAATATCATTAAGTTTTTAAATGAGTTGGTAAGTATATTTTTTATTTTAAAGAAGGTTTCAGGTTAAAAATCTTATAACCTTACTTATTTTAATTTATTATGAAAATAAAAATATAAAGTAAATTAAATTAAATATAAAATCACTTAACCTATGTATATATCAACCAATATATAAAAAAAGGGGCCTGGTAAACCGACTTTGACCGGTTTTAAAATATAGTAATAGCCCACTCAACCACTCAAGTTGAACTAGATTAAACCGGCCAGTTGGATCTGATTCCTATAACAATAGTTGTTACTCTATATCAGAACAACGTACGCCAGTCTAGAAGATTTTCACGTTTTGATAATACGATATGGTGTTTGTGTTTCTTTTGTTGCGCATATCAGTATCAGGAAATAGTCAACCAAGAATGTTCGGACTGCGCAGAAATGTAAGAAGTTGGTGATATGTTATATTCTGACCTTTCATATAATATGAAAAGCATGGGCTTATAATATTCTGCTCCCAATAGATGCCTAAAGTTGAATCGCCTAAAAGTCAGCATTCGCGGGAGTTATGATAGGACAAAGATACAGCCAAGTCTAATTCTGGTTATAAAAGCCAAATTTTACTGAACAATATATTACAATTTCCTTCACTTTATTAAGTACCAGCTGATCGTATCCGTATTTTATTATCCTTATAATAACTAGTATAGCTATTATCTATTATCCAATATGTAAAGTTATCATATATATACCTATAACTATAGAATTTGTATGTTAGACTTGGTGTTTACCATGCAACTAAGCAGATTAATTTACTATCGATGGATATTTTTTAAAATTTTTTGATAAAAATTATTACAATATCTAAAACTAACCTTAATATATTAATTATCTTTTTTTTATTTATTTATACTAATGATGTATTTTTTATTTTTTAATTTCTATATGCACGAATAAAATATTTTTAAATTCTGATTTTTTAAAAAATAAATAAACATTAATTCATAATTTTGACTCCCAATATAGCAGCATCTGCCTCTGCGGTTACCACTATCTAAGTGCTTACGTCACTTAAAGTCTTAATTAACTAGAGTTATGTTTGCGCAAGAATCCACCCCTACTGGCCAAGCAAGGTCTTGGGAACAACGGATATCTAATGATGAAAGAACAAACCTATCCAGTGACTGCTATGTTTGTATATCTAATGATGTAAGAACAACGGATATATGACCGATTTGCTTACATATCCAAGGTTGAAAAATCTGAGGAAACCAATGTATAATTTGGGGGAAGAATCAAGACATTTGACCTGATGCCTTAATGATGATTCAGTTGCATCTCCCTGTCAAAATCAAGGAGTAGCCAGAAAAATAGCCCTTCTTCCCTTGGGGACCATTATACTTCACCAGCATATTAATGATTCAAATGATTCAAATGATTCAAATGATTCAAATGATTCAAATAATTAAGTAGTGAATTAGCGCTTTGAAGACTTACTCAACTCCATTAAAATAGTTGGTTTCCTAGACAATGGTGACCGATTCAATAGCTCTCCCCTGCACTGCTTTTGCCAATTGCTGTTGAGACTGAAGAGTATTCAAGGTTATATATTAATCCTACAACAACCAACCAGCCGGTTGGAAAGTATTTTATCATTTTTTTTTATTATTGTGCATTCATTTACGAAAATAATATCCTAGACTGTGTAATTTGGGATTTAGTGTATAACTTGGATCGAAAAGAAAAATATGAATGCATCTTTTCCAGTTTTTACAGCAATATTTTTAATTATATTTTATAATTTTCCTACTTAATTTAGAATAGCAGACTGTGTAAGATTTCTTTCAGAAAAAAATTGATTACTGAAAAAAATCAATATTTATGTTATGATACCTTTTAAAAACTAAGCTCTTGATAAAACCGATGACTCCTTTTTCTGTTTGTTGTTACCACAGTTCTCTTCTCGAAACTAAAAGGAAACTACTTTGGTGTTATTAAGGTGTTTCGTAGAAGAACCAGAAAAAACTGAAGAAGCTGTTTTTGACCTATGAGAGTCAGCCATAGAAGGTTTCGTGCACTCTCCCACCTATTTGGCAAAATCATCATCAGCTGTTGTGCAGATTGCCCTCCTCTCTCTCTTCACCACGACATTTAATAATATAACAAAACTCTACCAGACAAACAAAAAGCAGTTGGAGAGAGAGATGAAAACGCGTGAGCTGACTCTTCAGACAGAGTCAATATGCTTCAACGAAGTTTAAGCAATACCCCTCCCACTTTCCTATCTTCCTCATCTCCCTCTCTCTCACACTGCTGCCATATATACCCCACAATCTCTTTCTCATCCTCACTTCCCACCAAACAAAAAGACAACATTTCACGAACGCAGCTTTCCCCATCTCTCACTATCCCCCCTCCGAAATACAAACATCCAAGAGCTTAAACATAGAGCTGGATGAGGACTATTTTCTTCAAGGCAACCACTTCACCATCAAGCACCCCTTCCTCTTTGCAATCGCCACCACCCCAGCGCCACACTTTCTCCGATTCTTTGATGGAGGACAACATAGAGGCTGCAAGAGCAATCATTCTCAAATGGGATAATAATTCAGATCCATCAAGCAACAGCAACATGACCTCTCTGTTCACCGACAATCACTTCGAGGCTAAGCAGTACTTGAACTCCATCACGGTACTTCAGTCTGCCATGCAACATTACATCATCCAGGACTCCACCTCTGAGAAGCTGGTTCTTGCCCACAGTCTCATGCAGATTGCCATTAAGAGACTTGAGAAGGAGTTTTATCAAATCTTGAAATCCAACAGGCAGCATCTTGACCCGGAGTCTGTATCCACTAGATCATACAGAGCTTCAAGATCGACCTTTAGCCTTAATTCCAGCACTGTCACCTCCGATGCTGAAGATGAGCCCGAAGACGAGCCGTCCAGAACCGAGATTGAATCGGTTTCAGAGGTAGAGCGCGTGTCTATACTTGCCATGGATGATATGAAGGCCATCGCTGATTGCATGATTGCCGCTGGTTACGCAAAAGAGTGCGTAAAAATATACAAGATTATCCGAAAATCTATTGTCGATGAAGCTTTGTATGATATGGGTATTGAAAGATTGAGTTTTGGTCAGATACAGAAGATGGACTGGAAAGTGTTGGAGCAGAAAATCAGAAATTGGTTAATCGCACTCAAGTTATCAGTGAAAACACTGTTTTATGGGGAGAGGATTCTGGTTGACCATGTGTTTTCTGCCTCGCTTTCAATCAGAGAATCCTGCTTCACCGACATTGTTCAAGAAGGCGCGTTAGCCTTGTTCGGGTTTGCGGAGAGCGTGGCCAAGTCCAAGAGATCTCCCGAGAAATTGTTCCGTATGTTGGACCTCTACGAAGCCATCTCCGACCTGTGGCCGGAGGTCGAGGCTATCTTCAATTTCGAATCAACATCATCCATCCGAACTCAAGCCGTTAACGCCCTCGTCAAGCTAGGCGAGGCTGTTCGCGCAATCCTAACCGAATTCGAGTCTGCCATCTCCAAAGACAACTCTAAAACACCTGTTCCCGGAGGAGGAATCCACCCACTCACTCGCTATGTTATGAATTACATCTCCTTCCTCACAGACTACAGCGGTATACTCGGGGACATCCTCGCAGACTGGCCTTTACCGGTGCTCTCTTCGTTGCCAGAAGCATACTTTGGTAGTCCCATTGCCGACGAGAGCCTTACCTCCACCATATCAGTAAGGTTGGCTTGGCTAATCCTCGTCTTACTTTGCAAACTTGACGGCAAGGCGGAGCTTTACAAGGACGTGGCCCTTTCGTATCTGTTTCTGGCGAACAATCTCCAGTACGTGGTGAATAAGGTGTGCAAATCGAACCTCAAGTTCCTGCTCGGGGACGATTGGATTGCAAAGCACGAGATCAAGGTGAAGCAATACGCGTCCAATTACGAACGAATTGGGTGGAACAAAGTCTTTACGACATTGCCAGAAAATTTGAGCGTGGAAATGACACCAAAACAAGTGGTGGATTCTTTCAAGAGATTTAACTCTGCTTTTGAGGAGGCATACAATCGACAAGGTTCCTGGGTGGTGCAGGACACCCAACTGCGAGAAGACATTAAAGTTTCGGTGGCGAGGAAGCTTGTTCCGCTCTACGGGGAGTTCTACCGGCGTTGTGGAATGGTGGTGGCAAGCAGGGAAGGAGTTGTCAGGTTTACCCCAGATGATTTAGGGAACTACTTATCGGATTTGCTTCTTGCGACCGGAGGTTCAGGGCGTGTTTCATCCGTTCAGTCTGCGACGTCTTCTCCTGCTCACTCCCGAGGTGGAAGGAGCCGTTGATTTCTTTAATTATCCGATACGATATGATGGCCGGCCGATGGTTTCACGCTTGAGGCTCGTGCATTTTGTGCATAATTAATTACAAGTATATAGTATTTATACAACTGACGTATTATTGTAATTACTAATTAAATAGATTTTTTTGATAAAGAATTAATTAGATTGTTTATAGATTTTTTTTCAAATTATTAATTAAACACTGCAAACGATATCATGGTTTGTTGAATATTGAGAAGATATTTTAACGGGAGTAGGAAGTAGTAAACCATGAGCAAACTAAAGCGGACGGGGAAACTATAAGAAAATAATAATTTGATCAGAGGAAAGCATGGCGTGAGAGAATCGTTGCTTCTTTCAATTCAGGTGGACATTCAATCAGTCTTTGCAATTAATTTAATCAATATAAAATAATTGATCCATTATCATCCTCTGTTACCGATCCAACGATATCTTTATTTTGTTTTCTTAATTTTAAATTTCCAAAGATTCTGAAATGAGTTAGATTGTTGGCACCTGTGATTGTTGTCGCAATTAGAAAGGGGTGAGAAAGGGATAATTAGAGAGATAGAAAAGTTTTTCTTTGTAATATTGTTCCTGCTTCATTCACCCGTATTTCCTGATTAAATATTGCAGTTTGTAATAATAGTCCTTACAGCTTAATGTCTTGCACCCACTCACACTAATAATGAGAGAAAATTCAAATCTCAATTAACCCCTCAATATAATCTTATAATATATAAATCTAAATTCAAAGGTATAAACCATTCGAAAAAAATATCGGACTTCATTATTATTTGTCATGCACCCAGTCCAATGGATCCAAAAATGAATGTAAACATGTCCAATCATAACTATAATACTATTTTGGTGTCTTGACTATTGTCATACTGTGACCGTCAAAAATAGCAAATCTAAGAACAAGAAATCTTAGAAAGATTTTAATTCTAACTATAAGGTTTGTCTATAAATAAATATCAAGAAGACAAGAGACTCAAGCAGAGACCCCATATGTATTCTCTTAATATTGAAATTTTTTTCTCTCTTATCCGAGAACGTAGGCTTTATAGCCGAACCTCGTCAAGTCCTTATGTTCTAACTTTTCTAGTATTTGTATATTGATTGTACATGCTAGATGTTCACAATAATTGATAGCAGAGTGAGGTTCAGAAGAAGTTTTTAGTTACATAATCAAGGCCCAAAGGATGTCGTCTACATCACCCATATACAAGGTCGAAAAGTTTGATGGAGAATTGAGCTTTAGCATGTGGAAGATTAGGATGACGTCATCCCTGGTGTTGCAAGAATTATGGGGATGATAAAAGAAGAGTTTCCTGGAGAAATAAGAGGGTTAGAAAAGGAAGATCTGAAGGAGAGGGCATTGAGTGTGATGTTCATGAGTCTTATAGTCAACGTTGTTCATGAGATTGCTGCATAAACATCAGTTGCAGTTGCATGGAAGAAGTTGGAGGAGCTATACTCAGTGAAGTCACTAACCAATCGTCTTTACCTGAAGAAGAGATTATATACTCTTTGTATGAATGAAGGTATTTTTGTGAAATCTCATTTAGATGAGTTTAATTCAATAATTTTGGACCTGGAAAACATAAATATCAAGATTAATATGGAGGATAAAGCCTTGATTTTGTTATATTCATTCCCACCATCATATGATATTTTTGTTGATATTCTATTATATAGGAAGGACAACATAATGCCAATAATGCCCTGAAATTAAAGGAGTTGAAGAAGAACTTTCAAGAGAACAAAATAGATGGTGAAAGTTTGGTACGTAGGGGAAGAGCACAAAAGGCCAGATTGAAGTCTAAAATAACTTGTTGGGAGTGTTATGAGAAATGACACTTTAGAAGAGATTGCTTGAGGTTAAGATATAAGAAAGAAAAGAAAAAGGATAGAAAATTTTGTTAATATTATTGATACATGCAATAGTTATGGTGAAGATGTAGAGAAAGTCTTTCTAGTGAGTTTTAATCATAAGAAAGATTTTTGGGTCCTAGATTCAACACATCATGTGCCTCCACAGACATTTACTCTCTAATTATAGAAAGATCAAAAAAAAAAGTTTATGTCAAACATGAGAGGCCATTGACAATTGAAGGTATTGATAGTGTCAGATTCAGAATATTTGACAATATCATCAGAAACATTGAGTGTTGACATGTTCTTAAGATGAAGAGGAATTTAATCTCTCTTTCTACACTGGATGATCAATGATATAGACATCATTCAAAATGCATTTCTGAAAGTATAAGAATAAAATTTCTAATGGATTTTTTTTTTAGTAAAAAAAAGAGAAAATATACTTTACCAATTCATGGAATAATATGGCGAGACTTTTGACCCTTTCCTGATACATTAGTAAGTACTCTATTTTGATTTTAAATTAGTATTATTGTCACCTAAAGAGATTTGCGGTGAGTTGTTTACCTTTGAAATAAGATATGAAATGTGATAGATAACTTGAATATATGTATATATACAAGATAGTTTCGCATAAAGAATGGACTAAAAAATTATAATAATAAAATTAAATCATATTTATATTTAAAACTTTATTATATTTGTGATATTATTGACATGATCGCATCTTATTCCTTCAATGTTATTGTTGTGATCTTTTTTTTTTAATAATCATTCAAGACCCTTATCTTGTTCCACTGGATAACAAGTTTAATCTACACCAAAATAATCAGGATTCCAATATTGAGGACGTTAATAAAACTTACAGGGCTGGTAACATATTTATTTTAACAGATATCAATCCAAATCCGAAGATAAGTTTCATGACCCATAAAGATATTCTTCTACTATAAAAAAAAGACGAATATTGATTGCTACCTTAATATATGCAGTATGCCTGTAAATTTACTCCAATGATATGCTCATATGAATGAAAAAAAAAGAAAAGGAAAGACTGTCACATCATCACCGTTTAATTTCATATAAGTTCAATATAAAAAAAAGTTCATGTAAGTTGCCGAACCTCACAAAAGTTTATATAATATATACGAAATTATTTTTTATTCATAATCGTTTTCATTTGTCTACCCATTAAGACTTGGTTGATTGACGCTTACATTATGTTTGACATATAAAACTGTTGTTTTCAAGAAAACATAGCCGGGTAGTATTATGAAACACGGGGTTCCTTAACTAGTAAGGAAAGTGACTTTTCTAATGCTTATTATCAAATCAATCGACCAAATATAACAATCCATCAAATCAATTTATTATTTTCCCAAAACTAATAGCCAATGCATCCCGAGCTATTAGCCTGTCTGGGTACATCAGGGGAAAGAATTAAGAAATAGTCAAAGGCCGGATTTGCTTAGTTCACGTAGAGGTAGGACATATTTTAAGATTGCGAAACAGTGACCACTTCAATGTGTTCTTTCCTTAGAATAGTTGGCTGGTCAAATCAACACGTTTTAATTTTCGTTTTTCTGGAAACTCGCTGCTGCACGTAATTCACCAACGAAAAAAGCAACTTTTCCGACATCAAGTTAAAAAGCATGAAGTATTAAATTAAATGATTTCTAAATTAAGCAATAAAAGCACTTGCCAATGGAAAATTCTAATCTATGAACAAAATCTTCAGTACATGGAAAATATTTTTAGCTCATATACGGATGAAAACAATGGAATAAAAACATTATATTGTAGCCGGTTGGCAGTTTTGGCTGTACACGCATTTAATGGGCTGGCATTTTCCTTGTGCTTTTAGATTTTGGTACGACCTAAGTGCCAACTGCTATGCCCCCTTCTACTTCATCTAATGAATTCTTACTTAAAGTTTGAAGGGGAGAAAAGGTTGCCGGCCAGAAAATAGCAGTAGTTTGTCGGAATGTTTCATATATTAGCCCTGGCCATAAACAAATTGTACTAAAAGGTGACTAAGTAATTAGCTCAACAAACCAAGTACGTGTGACCAATAACTACAAACAAAAACGAAAACTTTGTGAAAGTTTCGTCTTTCAAATCTACTCCGACTCATTCTAACAATGAGGCGTCGATTTCAAGACAGTGTACAAAGTTTTCACTTTTGAAAGACTGATTAGTTTGTTATAATCTTTCTATTCATATATTTTGATTTAAAATAGGAGAGAAAAGAGAAGATCAAAAGTTTTTCCCAATAACACCCAATTTAGAGATGTAAGGATTTAACAATGTTCTGTAATAAAATCTATAGATAAACTAATATGATTATAAATAAACTCTATCTTAGATATATTATATCAGCTTAATCTAAACTATTAGATTAAAATTAAAGATAAATCATGTTTTAAATATCTCGTCTCAGTTTAATGCGTTAGTCAATCTAAAATGTTCGGTTTGCACATAAATGACAAAATTCGGTGAAAAATCTGATATTCTCGAAGCGTAGGCTTACAGAATGCTCATATTGGACGCCTAAAGTTTTTAGTGTTAGCCTTCTTGGTATCCAGTATCTTTAGTGAGTGGGGATGCCTAAAGTTGAATCTCTTAAAAGTCAGCATTTGTGGAAGTTGAGTTATGACGGGACAAAGATACAACCAAATCAAATTTTCGTTATAAAAGCCAAATTTTAATAAACATTACAATTATAATAATGGATCGGCAGGTGGGGTAATCAAATCCAAACAACCATCACCAATAGATTTTTTTCACCCTTAGCATTGAAAGTAGACAACCGTGGTTAAACGGACAAAAAGCTTCCAAATATCATTCAAAGCATTCCTATAATCTTTCTCTATATTAAGTAGTACCATGAAATAATGATTATCCAATTTCATAACTTTGATACCCTCCTATTTTCATAGTACAAGAACTCGATTGAGTAGGGCACGATAACCCTTTACTCTATCAATCAATTTGATCACAACAAAAATACTTTAAAAGAATCCTCCATTAGATGCAAGCACGAAAAGTGTACTTATTGAGAATAATCCCATATTTAGAAGTAGATGAGATATTATATCAGCTTATGATCCCGCATTAGACTCCAAAGAAATAAATCTAGACGGTTGAGTCACAAGGAAAGACTAATTTAGTCGTTGACTAGAATACTCTTCATAATTAAAAAAAATAAAAAATCGGAGAACATAACTATGGCAAGCCCCAACTCCATCAAGATTCGAACATCATCCTTTGTGATAACTAGTGTAAATTCTTGACTTTTTTGACCATGTGTGTGCATGCGAGGAGAGAGTTACATGAATTCTAATAAAAACTATTGTCTAGATTTAAAGGGTATTTTATTACTTTCTTTGACTTATGTTTTATGGGTTGAGATGGATTTTTTTATTGTTGTTTGGTAGTGTTTCGAAATATGTTTTTAAGGATTATATGATTTGATGTTATTTTTCATGATTTTAAAATAATTTTTTCTTATTTTTTCAAATGGTATTTGCTTTTTAATTAAATATATACTTAGTAAGAAAATAAAATTTTAAATCTTTTTGATATTTCTAGAATTTTAGTAAAATTTTAATAAATTTTGAACTAATACACTATAACTATAATGATTTTTTCAAAGCTAAAATATATTTTTGAAATATATTAACTAAAACAACAACACAAACAATATTAGTTGTTTTGAATAAATGTACATAATATAAAAATTTGTTTTTCAATTTTTTCTGCAAATCTTCTTTCTGGTACTTTCTCTCTCCCGACATATATTTCTCGTTCGACAATGACAAAGAACCCTAATCATCATGTGCAATCATGCTCCCTTCTCAGTGCCCGCACCTAATGATTCCCCTCTCCTAGTGTAGCTCTACCCATGAATATTCTCACACCCTAGCCCAACATACCTGGACACGACTGTGTGTATGTGAAATCATAAGTGTAACATTATTATGCGTAAATTATTTATAAAGAAATGCATTTGTTCAAATGTATTAATGGATTTGTATGCATATTTAGCATCATAGATATCAATTGTGATTATACCATTTTTTTTTACTTAGTTTTTGTATATACCTCCATTCCACTAGATTACTTATGATACAATGACTCTCATTGTGAGACCTCGTCCCTCCGAGTGCCTAGTCAACGAGATCGTTCAACGAGAGTGGCCAATTTTGACCGGTTTGACCAGTTTGATAGAGAGTTGACCATCAACCCGAATGTTGACTTTAGGATGAACACAATCATAGAAAGCCTAGGTGTGGATCTAAGTGTCTTAGCTAGCATTTTATGTTGAGTGTTGAGCTTTGGGTATGTGGAAACTTGTTTGGCCGTTTTCGCGTTCGTTTTGAGTGACCAGAGTCTTCAGGTCGAGAAACTTATTTTGGGCTCCTTAGTTATTTCCTGGGTCTGATTATCCATTTCCAAGGCCAATTTATTATTTTAGCCTATTTATACTGTTTATTGATTTTAAAACCCGATTTGGCTCACTCGGGACATACCGAGCTTTTAAAATATTTTAATCGAGTTCTTTTTAAGATTTTGGGCCCGAGGTATTAATACCCGGCCCGACCCGATACTTAAACTTTCTAAGTATCAGAATCAGACCCAACCTCCCCTTTCTCTCTCTTTGTCTTCCTCATTTCTCTCTTATATTTTCCTCCTGATAACATTGTTCATTTTTCGTTGATTTTCTCCAGACGAAAACTACAGAGCATTAACCCTAAACCTTTTCCTAACATTCCCCGGCTGATTTCCACTACCAGTCGTTGCTTGAGGAGCTGTGATCGATCAGTTTTTCGTTTCAAGACATTTTGTGGATTTTGTGGTAAGTGCCCTAGATCTCCATTTCTTTCATCAATTGTTGGTTCCATTAGTTTCCTATTGTCGTTCTTATGTTGGTTTGGTGGTTTCGATTCATCGAAAATGTCCCCTAATTAGTGGGTGTATATTTTTCAATTCAGTGGCAGTTTCAATAATTTTGGATGTTTTGTGATTTCAATAGATTGCTATTTCTGGGTGTTTCAGATGCTTAGGACAGCTAATTCCTATGTTGTGGAGTGTGTTTGTGGATTGAGAACCCTAATTATGCGATCGAGTGAGCTTGTGGGTCGTTTTGGAGTCGTGTGAGGCTTATGTGAGGTTTGTGTGAGGTTTAGACGTTTCGCCAGTTGGTTGGATTTTGGAAATCCTGAGTTGCTACTGTGTCGTTAGTGTGAGGTGTGAGCCTGTGAGCGTGTCATTGGGGTCTTTAGGGTTCATTTATTCAATTTCGAGTCCTTTGTAATTTTTTTTCGGTTTTCGATGTTTATTGTGTGTTTGTTTGGTTAGTATGTTTAGGCAGTGTTGATGCAGTCGATAAGGGAAAAGGTATTCCCATTGAGTTTTTCACACTTCAAGAGGTGAGAGTTTAAGTTTCATTTGTGTATGCGAAATCGTTTTGCATTTTTTGATTTAAAATACGGTAATTGCATGGTTTTGAATGGAGGCTATGCATATGATGTGATTGATGAGCATGCTAATTACATGAACTTTCTTGACATCTTTTGAATGCATGAATTATGTGTTTGAACTATTAAGCATGTTGATTGTGTGTTGATGCATGTGAATGGACATGTGAACTGACCTTTGAATCCATTCTTGAGACTTGTGTTTATGCTTATGTGTTCGATCATGTTTGAGTCCTTTGATTGGAGTGTTTGATGTGTTGTGAGGTGGTTTTTATTTTTGAGAATCCATGGTAAGGCTTTCCGAGAGTTTTTGCAAGTTTCAAAAGTGTCCATTTCAGGGTGCGTAACCCTGCTGAAAGGGAGTACACGCCCTTGTACTATTGGATGAGCCTGTGTACTGTTCTAGACAGAACAACACATGAACTATCCTTAAAGGTACACAACCATGTACCCAGGCCGTGTGCCAATACATAGCCTCCCTTGACCAGGTATACGGTTGTGTACTGCTCTGTCCCCTTTCCCCAATTTGATTCCAATGACCCCTGTTTCATTCCGACGACCCCCGTACCCATCCCACAACCCGTGTATACCAATTTTTGAGCCCGAAACCTATTATAAACCCATTCCACTCAATCAAACACCAAATCATACCTCAAAACCAACCCCTTTATGAGTGTCATTCATAGTGTTCACTTGCATTATATTGCATTCTTAGGTTTTTTTGTGAAATTAAATATGTATGTTCTTAGAAACACTTAGAATTGATGAATGATGTTTGGACAAACATGATAAGTGCATGGAATCCCAGTCTGGGGGGGTGGGGTGGGGGGGGGTACGGGAGTGGGGTGTGAGAGGAATATGTCTAACCTAAGGGTTTTGTATGGTTGGAATATGTGTTATTGCTTGATGTTTGCGATGGCTTAGCCGGCTTGTGTATATCTATAAATGTGTGAATTGATGTTGATTGTGATAGTGTAACTTCTCCTCTCAATTTCGGTTAGCATTGGCGGTAAGGGACATATATATATTTTGTAAATGAAAATTAACCGCCAATGAGTTTTCGGAATCCCTTAGCGCGAGGGATTCCAAACTTGGTTTACAATCCATCCCAATAGGTTTTGAGGCATAGTAGCCATGCAAATATGTGCGTTTTGTGAGTTGTGGAAACCTATTGGGTTGGTGTATTGTGTTTTACGAAACATGCATTGTACATAATTACTTGTGAAACACCGTGAGTGCATGTTAGTATATATGGATGACAAGTGTGCTTTAAATAATAATTTTATTAAATGATTTTCTGTATTCATCTATTCCCCTGATATGCTTATGATGTTGTAATTTCCACTGAGGTCTTTGATCTCACCCCCGTTTGTTAATATCTTTTCAGGGCATTCGTTCGAGTAGCCATTCGTTCTTGAGGTCGAGTCTTTCTCGATGTTAGTCTTAGAGCTGGACTACTACACTTGCACGTCTTGGAAACTCGACATGCTTATGTTTTTGATATTTGCATACTTTGACGATATACATGCTTGTGTTGGATTTTGGTTATTTATATAGACCCGTTGTGGACTTATTTCTGATTTGACTCTTATTAGCATGAATGACTCGTATTTTACGTTATGATATGAGATGTGTGCCTTGGGCACTTTTTGTATGAATCCTTATGGGACGTGTGTGCATGGACTCGTGTATAGTATGTTGGGGCCGTGTGGCCTATTCTGTGCGATTTTAAGTCTTCCGCTGATTGTGTGTGTGCACTCTGATGTTTATTTATACCGGGTATGATTTGTAAGGTGCCATACTCCATTAAAAAGGAAAATTTAAATTTATATATATTTTCAAAAATTTGGTTTGCAAAATTAACAAGAGCCTTGTGTGGTTTCGATTGATCCAAGTGTTGGGTCAATTGAGACGACATGGCATTGAGAGTCCCATTTACTAGGAGCATGTCCTCACAGTCACTAAGGTTTTTAAGAACTCATCCCTTCTTGCTGTTTTTTTTAGGGCTAGATTATTGAGCTTGTGAGTGATTTTCTTTTGAGGTTAAGATTTTTGGTGTGTCTTAGGATTAGACTATTGTATTTGATATATTTGAAAACTTGGTATTCTTTGTGGACTATACTTTGGATGCATTATTGAGATGTATGTCATGGATGTCATGGACACATTCCTTTGTGATATAGGCTTATGAGTTATGGATTCATCATATTGCATGTTTGGGCTATGTGGCATGTTGTGTGTTGAAAGACTTTCAATATGTGTGTTGATGTATTCTGTTGTATTGTGATATACTTAAAGTTCATATGAGCAGATATTTTAAAAAAGAGTTATGCTCCAATGTAAAAGAAAAAAATTTAAATTTATATGTATTTTTGTAAGGCTTTGGTAAATGTTTTTTTGAAAAATATCTTGCCTAGTTTTAATTATTTCACTCGTTGACCATTTGGATTTATAGGGCAGTAGGGTGGTGAGAGTCTAGCATCCTCGCAAAAAATTCTTGAAAAATCCTCCTCATTCTCCTCTGTTCTTATCAGGAGCACTATTAGTAAAAGAGGACAATTAACTTTGATTTTTCTCTATTCTATTCACAAGAAAATAGTCTAGGATCCTAGAATACGGTTTTTTGTATCAACATTGAATCTACAAGCCGTTCAAGCACTAGTTGATGACCCATGTTTGCATTGGTCATTTACTTTATCTATTAGTCATTATGAATTGCTAATACGTTATTTTTCTCCAATAAAATAGTTTTTTTTTATGTGTTTGTTTAAGTGTTTGATTAAGCAGGCATTAGAACAAGATTATGGAATAAATGCATGAGAAGGAAACGATTCACATGATTGAATAAAAGAAGGCTTGATCGTATGAACTAGACAATCGTTTTTCGGATGATGTGAGGATTCTTTCATCGATGTTAGTTCTGGATGCACAATGACTGATCGTACTATTAGGTTCGACCAGTCAGTGTTACAAAGGCAAGAATGCAAGTGGAGAAGTACCAGTTGGTGCTCATCAAACGACCTATCAGACTTTGAGAATATTCATGTCAAAAGGAGCATGACCGGTCGTATTAATTGCAAAAGACCGGTCGAGTATGTACACAAGCCCAAACTCGATTTAGAGTGGTTGTTAGACACAAATGATTAGTCGAGTTCATGCGGAAGGACTTGTAGATAACATTTTTATTTAAAACCGACCGATCATACTACATGTATGCAACCAGTCAAAGTTAGTACTCTATCAAAAATAGACTACTTGAACATTTTCTTTTCATTGGAGTATTGTTCACAACACTGACTATTTATTAGCCTACAGAATGTGTTACTCAATTCGTCAGCAACCGAAACTACTGTACACCATTTTTGGGTTAAATTAGTGACAAGTTATTTGTATTACTTTCTCTCCCATATTCTTAGTTGTTTTGATTACCTGATGTAAACTAAAATTCAAGCCAATCGAGTAAACAACAGAATCTGGAATCTTACTCTATTATAGAACTACTAAACTAGTTTGATTAATTTGTATTTAGGTAAGTCTAAATTGTTTCGGAAGAACAACTTAGATTGCGACAAAAAAATAGTCTTAGGTTAAATACACAAAATTGGTAGAATAAAGATATATGTATCAAATTTAGTTTTCATATTGAATAGGTTGATCAATCCAATAACTTTATTAACATAGGTATAAAGTTAATTGGGATGGTTAGATTAGCTTAATAATAATCTGAAAGGATATTATGAGACTAAAGATATTCAAGAATAAATTCCTAGAATTTAAAGTGGAAACACGGGATTGGAGTCAATTCTCACTCTGTAATTTTTTTTTTATCGTTTCAAGTAGAGTACTTTAGTTTCTATATTGAATTCCTTCAATAATATTAATTAGTTCATTTAACTAGAATATTGAATTAGGTTGATTAATTAGATTTAAACGAGTTTTCCTGTGGGATCGATATCTGGACTTAATTCATGTATTACTTATGACTGTCGTATACTTGCAGGTAGTAATTCATAATTATGCAACAAGTTTTTGGTGCCGTTATCGGGGAAATAGTTTTAAAGATAATAATTATTCCTTAATTATATTTCTAGATTAAATTTTTCTTTCTTTTTATGTGTATACAGAACTAGAGAACATATATAACTTGAAGAGCAAGAAGTTAGACTTGAATCCTATTAATTTATCAATAGAGAAGACAATACAGAAGTTAAGAAAGCTCAAGTTAACATATCATACCATAAATCATCAGAATCCTAATGCTACCAATGTTTAGAATGGAGGCTATCTTGTTAACCCACTAGGGGTAAATCAACAACAGTAAAGGGGTAGAACAGTTATGATGTGAGACTATGAATTTTGAGTCCTAGAAGTCCAGAAGCCAATGCAGGTAGAAAAGACCATTTTTCCCCTAGAGAAAAGGATGTACGATGGCCGAAATTGGTAAGGGATGTCTAGTAATTATTTCTGGTATTAATTTCTTTTATATTGATTCTTTATTGGTTGATAATTACCTTAGGAAATAAAAATTCTAAGTTTAAGGGGGGATAATTATAGAATTTAATTTTGATAATTATCTTACTCTAATTAAGCCTTGAAGATAGGGATTATAATCTCATAACCATCTTATATAAATAGGAAGTCAGCCACACAAAAATCTTATACAGAAAACACACAAAATTCGTATTTCCTAGAAACCCTACACCTCTCAATTTCTGCCAAAATCTTCTTGAACTTCAAACAAGCATAACTCCCTCATCGTTTGTCGGATTCCTGCAAATAATAGCTTTTTGGAAAGCTCTTTTCATCCTATTTCTAACCATCTCTGGTTTTTTGTCTGAAGTTTAGTATTTCTTTCTCTAAAGTTAAATCGAAATTCGGCGGAACTGCCAAAATCTTCTTGAACTTCAAACAAGCATAACTCTCTCATCGTTTGTCGGATTCCTGCAAATAATAGCTTTTTGGAAAGCTCTCTTCATCCTCTTTCCAAAATCTTTGGTTTTTCATCTGAAGGTTAGTATTTATTTCTCTAAAGTTAAATCGAAATTCGACAGAATTAGGTTTTCAGATTTTTATAATTCTGCCTTTGATTGATCTCTGATGTTGTTACCTTTATTCGTATGATTATTTAATATCCATTCATAGTGAACAATCATGAATTCATCCTTTGAATCTTTTCTATACAGGAAATTAGGATGCCCTACCTTTGCCCTACTGCCTTATTGTTGCCTCTCTTGATCAATTGATTAACCTATTGGATTCTGATTTTGTTTCTTTTAATTATGCATGTTACAAACCCTTAATTATTCCTTGTTAACATGAGATCGCAACTCCTACAACTTGTTAACATGAAATCGCAACTCCTACAACTTGTTAACATGAAATCGCAACTTGCCTTATTGCCCCTATTCTTAGTGCCGAAAATTGTATGATAATTAGGGATGGTAATTCAGGTTGCTTCTTGTTAAGTTCTTAACTATCACATCACACTTCCAAGGGGGAGGTACCTGCGGCATCTGATCACTGGTTTCTGATAGGTTTGGTGACTGGAATTGGTAAGAAAATAGGGTATTTAATTGGATATTGGATATGTATACTTAGTTTGGTTTTGGCTTTGCCTTGTGATGCAAGAGATAGTGCAGAATTATTGAATAAAGACAAGGGAATAACTTCTTGTTCAGAGACAAGAGAGGTAGGATCTAAGCCTCATCAGTTTCTCCAGAGATCCTTGTTGTTTGCTTGTTAATTTCGGTGACTTTACATGTAATGTTGTATGCGCATATGTTGTAGTAGGAATGCCTGAATTGCGGACCAAGATGCGATCCTCTAGGCTATACTGAATCCCTTAAGATAGGATATGAGTGCCTAGTTTGCATGTGTTGTGTGTATTGAACATGTTGATTATGTTTTGACATGATTAAGGATACCCTGTTGTGGTATTGTGGTTTGTACTTGCTTGTGTGTGCTGGTACATATTGTGTGTCAGGTGATGGGTAAGCGCTGATGCTCCTTGTGAGAGGGGAGGTTCTTACTGGTATGGGAGTCGTATGGGTGGCAATCCCCAGTATGAGCTCGCTGGATGTCTAGTCCTTGTGTGGCCAGAAGCACTGTCCTTTTGTGGCTTGGGATGACTTGTCCTTGTGTGGAAAAATGAATAGGCTTACTGAATATCTTGTGTGTTAACCATTTACCTTTTGTGCAGTAAGCCTTGGACAACATAGGTGAAAGGGGATGACCTTTCTTCTTCATTGCCGAGAGCAATCTGATGAGTTCTACCTGCCTGTGTACTTCTGAGTTTTCGGAAGTATTTGTAGTCCCCCTCAGCCTTAGATTTGGCCCTATCTTTTTTAACTGAATTCTTGAATTGCGTGATCCCCTTTAGTTGTTAGGAATGATCTGATGTTGTTTGGGAGATTTATGTTTATGGTTTCTGCAGATCTTATGATGTTATGACTCTACTGAGATTCTTGTAATCTCATTCTGTTGTTTCCACCATTTTTCAGGCTTAGATACATTCACTGTTAGTGGTACTAGTGTGTGAGATCAAGACTGCACGATGGAGCGATATTGCATCACCTTTGCATTCCTATTTCCTTAGTTGCTTGCGCATACAACATGATCATAGATTGGACTATTTTTCTGGTTTTTCAAGATCCCTCTTTTACTTGTTATATTTTGGAACATGTTGGAGGATTTCTTGCTGGTTATTTGGATCTCTATGGGACTTGTATGTTTTGATTCCAATAATTAAATTTAAAGACTTCCGTTGATGTTTTATTCACTCTATATGATACCAGAATAATTGTCCAATATCATGCTCTAATTGTTATAAAAAAAATTTTAATGGGTAAGCCTGGTGGGATTCATATAGGTTCTAGGTGTCTTTGGGCTTGTTTGGATTTTACGACGGTAATGGCCTTAATCGGAGCAAATTTTAATAGGTAGGAATTGGGGTCATTACATATGAACTATGGTACACCAAGGATTGATGCTCTTTGTGATAGCATCCGCTGACCTCCTCTTTAGGCCAACAACTTTGAAATCAAACCAGTCATGATTTACATGATGGAGAACCACCAATACTTTGGATTAGAAAAGAAGGGCCTAATGAAGTATGTGAAGACATTTTTCAAGCTGACAGACACCTTAAAATTTAAAGGCGATCAGGCTACATCTGTTCTCGTTCTCTTTAGCAGGCCAAGCAGCAAATTGTTTAGATGGGTTAGCAAAAGATTTTACTACCACATGGAAAGAGCTTATGGATGTTTTTTAGCTAGATTCTTCCCAATAGCAAAGACTTCATAACTGAGGCAAGAGATTAGCATTTTCAAGCACTAACCGAAGGAATCTCTTTATGAAGCTTATGACAGATTTAATAGATTACTAAAGAAGTGTCCACACCCTGGTATCCTTGATTTCCTCCAGCTAGATCCTTTCTTTAAGGGACATTCAGAGATCTATAAGATTATGTTGAATGCAACAACTAATGGTAATATTCTGAATAAAGAAGCTGGTGAGATATTCAAGTTGATTGAAGAAGCAGCACTAGGGGGACATAGAACACAGACTCAGAATTTGATAAAACTCTAGGGAAGCTAGAACTGGATGCTATTATAAAATTAATTGTAGAAATGGAATCAATGCAGCACGAGTTTGCTCAAAGCAGGACATCAATTGCTAGTGTAAATCAGAGTTCTAAGAGTTAACCTGTTCAAGCACTATGTGATCACTGTGGTGAGAATCATAATATTTATCAGTGCTCATTGACAGTGGAGGAAGCTAATTATGTGGGTAATTTAGGAAAGCATTCAATCCATTATGAAATAAAATATAATAAGAATTAGAGAAATTATCCCAATTTCTTATACAATAACAACAATGGCCTAGCTATGGACAGAGCTCCAATCCAAATATAGGAGTAGGCTTCAACCCAGGGTATTATTAGAGGAACCAACACCCTTAACCATCCTTACCAGCTGAGAAGAAGAGTGGGTTAGAAGATTTGATTATATCCTATAAGATCAAGAACTTGGAGACTCAAGTGAGCTAGATTTCCAAGATGTAGTAGAACAGGCCATAAGAGGCTTTGCCATTTGACACAAAGTCGTCCTCGGAACTAAAGGCCGTAATTTTAAGATTAGGGACAATATTACTAGAACCTATAACAATAAGGAAGCCTAATACAGTTTGGGATAATGCACACCTAAGTTTGAGGAGACCCCAGAAGGGCAATTTGAAGCACTATTAGAGTTAGCAATAGGGATTCTAGATAAGCAGAAAGGCAAAAAATAACTCCCTCCACCACCATTTCATGGGCGACTTAAGAAGGATCACTTGATCAATAATTTTCAAAGTTTTTGGAAGTCTTCAAGAAGTTGTAAATCAACATTCCTTTCGCATAAACCTTAGAAAAAAATGCCCTCTTATATGAAGTTTAAGAAGGATATTTTGACAAAGTGAAGGAAGATTGGTGACCATGAGACAGTGGCATTGACTAAAAAGTGTAGTGCTTTCATTTAGTGGAAGTTGCCTCCTAAGTTGAAAGATCCAGGGAGTTTCACTATCCCTGTACAGATTGGGGCAAACCATTTCTGTACGGCAATATGTGATATGGGAGCTAGCATTAATCTAATTCCAATGAGTATGGTAGAAAGGTTGGATTTAAAAGAGATACAGTTATCTTACTGTACTCCACAAATGATAGATTGCTTACTATCATTTCCAAAAGAAATAGTGGAAGATGTCCGTATTAAGTTAGACAATTTCATCTTTCCGATGGATTTCATTATACTAGATATGGAAGAAGATAAGGCAGTTCCACTCATCTTTGGGATGCCATTCTAAGCCACGAGGAGAGTTTTGATTGACGTATATTCTGGCCAACTGACCATGAGGGTTACCAGCAAGTTACCCTAGATATTTGCTCTTTAATGAAGCATCATGACACTGAGAGTGTAAATGCCATTTTATCATAGGACAAAGAGTGATGGGCTGAAGATGATAAACTAAAGTAACAAAACCCCTTGAAAGTTGCTTTGTTAGGTACGGGGAATAATGATGATGATGAGGTTGCAGCCTTAGTCAGAAGCCTGGATAATATGCCCAAGTGGAGGAAAAACCAATTTTAGACCCTTGATGTACCACTTAAATACCTAAATAAGTTAAAGTCTTCAGTTAATGAGCCACCTATCTTGGAGCTGAAACAACCGTCCAAGCATCTGAAATACTAGTTTCTTAGGGAAAATGATACACGCCTTATAATTGTATCATCCATACTGGTAAAGTTGCAAAAGGAGAAGCTGATGAGAGTGCTGATGAGAGTGTTGAAGGATAATAATACTGTAATTTGATGAAATTTAGCTGATATCAGAAGGATAAATCCTTCTTTTTGCATATACAGGGACAGATTGGAGGAGCGACACAAGTCTTTTATTAAGCATCAAAGATTGTTGAATTTGAATATGAAGAATGTGGTGAAAAAAGAAGTTATCAAGTGGTTGGATACTGGGATCAACTTGCCAGTGTCGGATAGTAATTGGGTGATTTCAATGTAGTATGTTCCCAAGAAAGGTGACACTATAGTTGTGAAGAATGAGAAGGGGGTTTTCATGCCACCAGGATAGTCATAGGTAAGAGAGTGTACATGGATTATTGCAAGCTCAACAAAGCGATGTGCAAGGATCATTTCCCACTATCGTTTATTGATCGGATGCTGAAAAAAAATAGTTGGTAGAGAATTTTACAATTTCTTGGATAGTTATTCGGGGTATAATCAGATTACAATTGTTCCACAGGATCAAAGCAAGACCACATTAACTTGTCCCTATGGAATCTTCATCTTCAATAGGATGTCCTTTGGGTTATGTAATGTGCTTGTTACTTTTTAGAGATGTATGATGGCCATCTTCATTGATCTGATTGAGAGGTGTATAAAGGTTTTCATGGATAACTTTTCAGTATATAGAGAGACGTTTGATCGGTTCCTGAATCATCTTAGGGTTGTATTGAAGAGATATCAAGAGACAAAACTGGTCCAGAATTGGGAGAAGTGACATTTTATGGTTATTAAGGATATAGTTTTGGCGCACTTGGTTTCAGAGAGGGGATTGTAAGTCGATAAGGCCAAGATCAAGGCTATTGAGAAATTGCCAGCCTCGACTTCGGTAAAATCTGTTCACAGTTTCCTTGGGCATGCAAGTTTTTACAAGATGTTTATCAAGGACTTCTTAAAAATCACCAAGACGCTTTGCTAGTTGCTTGAGAAGGATAAAAAATTTGACTTTGATAGTGTCCTTATTATTATGTTGTGATGCAGTGATTATGCTGTAGGAGATGTGCTTGGGAAATAAAGAAACAAAATTTTTCATCCAATCTACTATACAAGAAATACCCTTAATGGAGCCCAAGTGAACTATATTGTTATAGAGAAGGAGCTACTAGCAATAGTCTTTTCCTTTGACAAGTTCTGATCGTACCTGATTGGGTTGAAAGTGATTATTACTCTGACCACTCTACCATTAGACATTTGATGGGGAAGAAGAAATGCTAAGCCACATGTGACCCATTGGGTGCTGCTATTACTGTCATGCTTTTTGAATCCTCCAAGATATAACAACTGCCACATAACTACTATACAAACTTAGATGGTCATCCTAAGAGTACAATAACTACACAAGGTGAAAACAAAACCTGTTTAAATTTTTATTTCATATTTTGAATGCATGATGTGCTTCGAAAGCAATCCCAAGACTAAGAAAACATATTGGAACAAATAAACGTGCGGAAATTTTGCATAATTTACATCATGCGAGACATAAATCAATATCTTGATATATTTATCAACGTAGTATGGGATCCCAATTTACAATGCATACACACACGAGATGCATATGCAGCTAGTCCAAATGTGTAAATCCAAATCCTCGATCATACCTTGCAATTTGTATCCAATCAGAAAGGCTACGATTTGGAGCAAAATTGGTCCTTTTTCTCAATTCAGGAAGCCTATCAAACACTAGCATGGCAACCAGATGAGTGGACTTTTTCCTTTACAAAATCTTTTAAATTTAAACAAGATTGTATATTACTTCGATCAAACAATTTAGCAAGCATAAAATGAAAACCATGGCTAAGAATCATTCAGGTCCAATCATAACAATGCATCAACGACAAATAAAGGCAAAGTAATGCAACCCAAGATCACATCATACAACATATAATTCCGTCATCAAGGTTACACTCAAGCAATGTCATCAACAATATAGAATGTCAGCACATACTACATGCATCTCAAATAGACAGAGATCTTATAGATCTCGACATACATTCAATAGCCATTCTTATAGATGACTAACATAGCCAATCATTATCGCAGGTTGGTATTATAGACACTTCCACTATACCCGGGTATAATCACAAACAATGATTTGGGAACACACAGTAATTTGATGTAACACCCAGTAATCTGATATGTTGGGGTGATCAATCCCATGATAAGTTCATAAACTATACTCCTCAAAGGTAAAAGTATTGTCAGTTGACTAATTCCATAGCCACCATTCCTTCCATTCCACCAGGGTTTAGTATCACCTTAATAAACCCTTCTCGTATCTTTCATTTAGTTAAGGTTAGTATATCTTTAACTAACCAATCCCTATTATTTACTTCTCATTATCATAAATTTTGTTTAAATATCTTTGAGTCGTTACTTACTTCGTTCGTATATTCTTAATTTCTTATACTCTTATAATTTTCTCAATTTTCCCTTCGCAAATCCCATTTAATAGTTTCTCAATTATTTTTCATTAATTCTTAGATAAGTTCTTAGTAAAAATCCTTTGATTTTCCTAGGTTGGATAGACCCTCTAAGTATTATTTTTCTTTTATCTTGAATTTCGTTTTCTTACACGGTAGTGCTATAAACTCAGCAAGATCAGTAATCTTTCATATGACTATTCAGTCATATGTGGCATAGCTAGAATATTTCCTTATAATCAGTAGAATTATGTTCTTTTATTAGTAGGGTTAGGGTTCTTAATGTTCTTGATTCATTAATATCTCAAACGTTATTATAGTTGCTCATATGTTGGGCCTTTCCAACATGAGCTTCAATACTCTTCTCATATGATCTTGAAGCCATGCAAGGTATTTGTTAAGTTTTTTTCACAATTTCGACTCGGAAGTACAATACTGTCGTCCCCCATATCACAATTATCTTAACTATATTCACAACACTAATATACGACTTAGGAAATAACTATAGAAGCACATTTCAATTTATTTACAGTCAGACCTCTTAAATTTAATACTCTAAAAATTAATATCCTCTAATAATTAGTAAGTTTTGCATCCACCGATGTCGTTCTTTTGTTATAGTTAATATTTCTCTAATTTTTAATAATTAATAAAATTTTAAATATTTATTAATTTGAAAGGTTACTGTATTCTTGCTCACCTATGTATCCAGCAACATTTGAGAATTTTTTGGATTTTTAGTGGATTATGTAGATAATATAAGATTCTCAGCACACTGCTTTAGTCTATTTTATCAACGTCCAACATCTATACCACTATGTGCATAGCATGCAACTGATCGCAAAGACTAGGAGTTATATTATCTTGGTCGACACTCTCTTCTTCTACCTTATCTGTGTTGTGGTTGCTACCTGGCACAAAAATGATAAGCTTATCATCCGTCAATTATTAATGCGCTTCTTACGATTCCTCTATTGGATTCAAAAGATTCTCAATTGACATCAGATGACTGATGATAAATATCTAAATTGTTGTTCTATAATCTTAGTTGATCACATTTTACTTTGCCTATATTTTTTCACCCTTCTATGCAATTTGGTTGTGGAAAGTTCAGTATGCTTGAAGCAGTTTGCAATCACAGACTGCGGAGATCTCCTCCTAAGTAGCTATACTTTAGAGTATGATAGTAAGTTGGTCAACCATGTAAATATCAATGGAACTTGGTTCATCCATATCAAGCACTGCTCGTAGTTAATAGCGACGATACTGACGCTTAAAGGATAAAATTATCCTAGCATCCATCGGCTGGATTTTGGATGTGGTATTTGGCGGAAACAGGACAATCTTGACATTAGACACTTTGAGATTGTCCAAAATATGGAAAGACGCATTATTAATAAGGAACAATGCGGCGATTTGTTTCCATATTATGATAATATATTATTATTTAATAATGGTCCCATGCCACATTATAATTTTAGTCAATCATATGATGATCCTCTACTATTTAATAATTTAGTAATTATAAGAGATAACTCAGTTAATTAATAACTTCCAATAACTGATAATTTTCTCATCAACGAATGATATTAAATTTGAGAGGTCTAATTGTAAATTCATGTAATCAATATGTGCTATGATTTAAAAAAATTTCCATCAATTATGCGTTTATACGTGCAAGAAATTCATAGATATCATACATCCCATAAAATCAACCTAGATTCAATTAAAACAATGAGAGTTAATTTAAAATCGTTCACTCATAGTTTTGTCGTCTCGACTTCCTCTCTGGATTCGATCTGAATTTCCTGATCCTCTTACCGAGACCTACACATATGGTGTTCTGATATTTAGTATCATCATAAGAATCTTAATAATCTCATAATAGACACTTCTAGGCCCTCAAACCTGTCCTAGGACTTGATGATCACCCTTGAATTCAATCTGGATAATTTTCGTATTTTTTCTTAATTACTAGAAACTTTTACTAATTTTTATACTCATCAAAACTCCTGAAAATCATAAAAAATTTACATCATCAGACTTCTTATAATTTTCTTTATTTTTTTTTAAAAAATTTATATATTTTCTTAATTTATTTCTATTTTTCCTGATTTTTAAATAATTTCTGGTATTTTTTTATTTACCGGTCAAAGACAACGTGACACGTGCTTACCAGATTTGGCTCGGTCTCGACCCAGTATTAAACCGAAACCATCCTGACCAAACCGAACTGAACGATATCTCACTCACTTCACACCTAGATGGCATGTCGTTTATCATACCCCCAGACGACATGTCTTTTGGACAGCTTGCAGACCACGTTCGTTTGCAATTATCTTCTTCTCCTCATCTTCTTCTGCAGACAACATTGAGTTATATATTTTCTTCATTTACATAATTTACTAAAAGTTATAATACCATATGGTATTTATTAGAAAAAATTCTAATAAATAGAAATATCATTCTAAAAATTTCCCCAAAATTTCTAAATACTAATATTCAATATAGGGACCCATTTTATGGTCCTCACCATCATATTTATCCTTGTATTCCTTTCTTTTTATTTTTTATATCATATATATATAATCCTATGTATATAATTCTTGAATTATTACATAATTATTCTTTCCGAAGAGTTTAATAACTCAATGTTATCTCTTATAGTGTAAATAAATTTCTTATGAGTCTCAAGAGATAGACCCAAAGACCTTAGTCATCAAATGACTCGAATTTCAAGGTCAATAGGTATCGAGGTGCAAAAAGTCGAAATTACTCCCAGATACTGAGTTCTAAAAAACACACCATCCGAGTCCAAATGACTTGACAGGTTGGAGTATGAATACAATACCTAAGTCAGCTTCTTTCGATCCGTACACTTACGTCACTACCTGACAACTATCAGTTTTGGTATTCGCTAATGGATGATTCATACTTATCCATTTTAATAGCATCTATAACTTCTTATATCCTTGGCCCATGGGTTATGGGCTCACCCATCTACGATCTATTGGGCTTAAGTCCCAACCCGTCAAGATACGAAATCTCACAATTACAAGAATTTGACTTGGATATTAAGGATCCAAAGGGGACCAAGAACCAGGTAGCTAACCATTTGACGTGATTGGAAAACCTTAAAACTTCAGAAGCTGTAGAAGTTGGGGAGTCATTTCCAGATAAACAGGTTCTAGCTGTTAAAAGTGTAGATCCATGGTTTACAAATATAGCAAACTATCTGATGTGTAAGAATCCCATCTGAACTTTCCTAACAGCAAAAGAAGAAATTCCTCTATTCCTCATAGTTTTATTTTAGGAGGAACCCTTCTTGTACAGATAGTACAATGATCAAATTATCAGGTGATGTGTGTCAGAAGAAGAGATAGAGGATATTTTGAAGCAGTGTCACTCTTCTCCTTTTGGAAGGCATTATGGAGCGGAACAGACTGCTGCTAAGATACTACAATCTGGTTTCTATTGGCCTTTTATATTTCTTGATGGACATAAATTTCCTATGCAATATGATAGATGCCAAAGAACTAGTAATATTGGGAAAAGGGATGAGATATCTTTGAATTCGATGCTTGACATGGAATTATTAAATGTATGGGGGTTAGATTTTATGGGACTCTTTCCTTCATTATTCGGAAAGTAATGCATTTTGTTGTCGGTTAATTATGTATCTAAGTGGGTGGAAGTTGAGGCTTATGAGAATAATGATGCCAATATAGTTTAGAGGTTTCTACAAAAGAACATTTTTACTCAGTTTGGGGCCATTATCAGCAATGAGAGAAATCATTTCTATGATAATCAACTTAAGACCTGTTGAAGCACTATATGGTTAGACACAAAGTGAGTCTAACAGTCAAGCATAGGTCTTCAATAGGGAGATCAAAAAAATATTTGAGAAGACTATTGGTCCTACGAGGAAAGATTAGTTGAATCGACTGTTTGATGCTTTATGGGCTTGTAGGATAGCTTAAAAACACCACTGGAAATGTAACCTTTCTAGTTGATGTTTGGTAAGACTTGTCATCTACCCGTGGAGCTAGAGCACAAGGCTTACTAGGTAGTAAAGAAACTGAAGTATGGTATACTAGCAGCAGAGGAGAAACATATGCTGCAACTGAATAAGTTGGATGAGATATGCCAAAAATATTACGAGAATGTCAGTATTAAGGAAAAAATTAAAAGATGACATGATAAACATATCAAGGGACAAGTATTCACTCCTGGTATGAAGGTACTGTTATTCCACTCTAGATTAAGGATCTTTTTGGGGAAGCTGAAATCAAGGTGGTTTGGTCCTTTCGCAGTGATAGTTGTGTTCCCATACCGATCACTGGAGGTGTAGAATCCCAAGTCAGGGAATAATTGTAAGGTGAATGGGCAAAGGCATAAGTTATACTATAGTGGAAACATATCTCCTGTGTCCACCATAATTCTGGAATTTGTGAAGTGAATTTGTACGGTTATTCCATAACCATAAAGCTTAATGGGAGGCAACCTATCATTAAACAAAAGAGAAGAGAAAATGACGAGATGAGAGAAGAAAAGTGAGGTATTACTAAGTCCTTGTTTATCTATACAGGTAAGTGACTAAGTTTGAGGATGCAAGGAATGTATGGGATTCGATCGATCAGACATAGATAGTACAACCGGTTAGACTAGTCGATTGATGCTGATAAATGGCCGAAGTCTCTCATCGATGTTCCATTGGCAACTGGGCGACGGGAGCTCTATTAATTTCTGGCGAGATGTCTGGTATGGATCAGCTCCTCTCAGCGTGGTATTCCCCAGATTATATGTATTATCTATGGCGAAGGAGGGCTCAGTGCTGCAGTTCGGGGAGCTAATTGGCAACATCTGGCAGTGGCACTTTACTTGGCGTCGTGCCTTATTTACCTGGGAGGAAGAGGACGCGGGACGCCTGCTTACGATGCTGGATGGAGTCAGGCCAACTCCAGCCGTTCCAGATGGCCTAATGTGGGGAGATCAACTGGCAATTTTCTCAGTCAAAGTTTGTTATCAGGCACTGGAGGCGAGTACACATATACCCAGTGAAAGGATAATTCCCAACGTATGGCGACAGAAGGGTGCCCCCAAATGGCAGACCTTCATGTGGCTCGCGTGCAGGGAGAAGTTATCGACCAAAGGTTACCTGTACCGGATAGGAATACTCCCGGAATCTGAGCAATATTGTGACGCCTGTGGTTGTGTGGAAGGGGATTCCAATCACATTCTCTTGGATTGCAGGAAGGCGTGGTCTTGCTGGTCACTGCTGATGCGACAGTGGGGTTTCAGTTGGGTACAGCCGCAGTCTATTGCGGAATTATTCATCCAGTGGAACGGCTTTCTCATCCCCTCTCGCTGGAGAGGCCTATGGTATGTGTTGCTCTTCTCATGTGCTTGGAGTATCTGGTTGGGTAGGAATAACAGAATTTTTCGTGGAGATGAAAGTAGCGCCACTGATCTGTATTACAATGGTATGCGCCATGGATTTTATTGGGCACGAACTAATTTATTGGATGTTGCTTTAGATAGCCTGGATGTCTTACCATCCAGCGATTTTCTGTCTTTAATAGATACTTAGTCTCTTGGCTGGTGCAAGTATCAGATACCTCAACATAGTTATGGTATCGACAGGTTGCATATCGCCAAATGGGAGGGAACAATGATTCATTGTCCTGAGCTTGTATTACTTCTTAAATTTTAATATACTTCGTTATTCATCAAAAAAAAAAATTGCGTCTTTTTTATAAAAAAAAATAAAGAAAGATGAATAGAATGGCAAGTAATAATTAAAAGAAGTGGTAGGATACAATCAGTGTGAGCTACAATTAATTGGATCTTTGAGCTGCACCTTCAAGGTTCCAATATACATGCGGGTTGGTTGTTTTGAACTAGTGCATGAGTGTGAGATGTCTAAAATCCTAATTTTCTTATGTGTGGTGGTCAATTGTGTAATGTTGAAGTTGAGAATTAATTTGCCAAAATTCTTAAACATGACATTTGTGATCCATTATAAGGGAGAGAACAAAAGTTTCTAATGATTGAGCAAATGGATATTTTATTGGTTGTGGTTTGGATATCGAACTATTTTTACAAAGAACTAGCAAAGTTCTAAATTTGAAACGATTTGATAACCCATCTTTGCATTGGTCATTTTGCTTTATATGTTAGTCCTTATGAATAGTTAACATTTTGTTTTCGCAAATAACTTAAATAAGTCTATAAGAGATGCATTCTAGATCTCGGTATTTTGCTTATACAAACATGTTAGTGGGGTTAGATTAGCATATTCATAAAAAATTAAAATATTCCATTACATAAGCCATAGACGTAATACAACACTAAGGGATATTGGCGAGAATAATATATTAATTTATTGATTGAGGAGATAAAAAATAATAAAAAATTTGTTACATAAATTTAATCTAATGACAAGATTAAACAAAAATTAAAAATCTAAAAGAATAAAAATAAAATATCTAAGATAGGGATTAATTTTTGGCTATTTTTTTATTATAAAAAATTCTTAGTTATAAATATAGTGATGATAACTTAAAGCCAACATACTATTTGTATAGGAAAACTCCTCTAAATTAATACTCTCGACCAAAATTATTAATTTAGAGGGATTGCTAGATAAGAGAGGTTTGAAGAATGATCGAAAGATTTTGATAATTATTCTTAGCCAGTTGTTATTGATTAGAATATTTTCTTGAAATTATCATTTAACATACAAACTACAGATATTTATAAAATATTGACACTGTAGTAACATACTGTATCTAAAGTTATTGTAATGCCAATATTTTATAAATATTTGTTTGCTAACTATCTCTCTCATCGTTATATATCGTTATATATCATTATATATTCAAGTTTAACAGAAATCATTATGTCACTATAATCTGCTTCACATGCAACACCATAATCTGCTTCACATGCAACAATGACGGATGCAATCAATGTACAACTATGCAAGAAAAATGAGAGAACAGTCCAAAGATAGTACCTGATATATATTTTAAACAAAATTATTAATAAATATTAATTTATATAATAGTTGAAACTTTGAAAAAATTATAAAACTTATTAATTATTATGATAGAAGGATTATTAAACTATCCTTAAGGTCAAAATCCAAATCGATCATACAATATTAGATTAGACGGGTTATTAATTTAGAGAGGATAAATTCAAAGAGAGGTTTTATTATTTTTTTTAATAGTAAAATGTGTTCAAGGATGTATGGATGTATGCATTAAGATTGAATTTTATTAAATTCTTGTATGTTTTAATTTTCTAGCAATTGATAGTTATTTATAACTATATTTTAAA
Source organism: Passiflora organensis (assembly GCA_019739055.1). NCBI lineage: Eukaryota > Viridiplantae > Streptophyta > Magnoliopsida > Malpighiales > Passifloraceae > Passiflora > Passiflora organensis. Next base: position 3,468,800 of record JAEPBF010000187.1, on the reverse strand, counting down.
CATGATAAAATATTTTTAAATTTTTATAATTCTTTTGTGAATAAATAAATATTAAGTTAAAGTTTTGACTCCAAACCGAACATCTGCTTTAAGAAAAAAAAAATTAAATCAACAGAATAATAGAAGAATTCGTCATCAATGATTTTATCGTTACCTGACATATGCTCTTATGTCATTTAAAGTCCTCATTAATTAGAGTTATGTTTGCGCTAGGTACAGCCACTACTGGCCAAGAAAAGTTCTGGGAATATATGTTTACCTATCCAATGATGTAATAACAACGGATGACCAGTTTGCTTACATAGCCAAGGTTGAAAAAATTTGCGATAATAATCAAGATTTTTGACCCGATGACTCATCACTTATTCGGTCGCATCATCTCGCTATCAATCTCAAGGAGTAGCCAGGACAAAAAGCCCTTCTCCCCTTGGGCGCGTATCAGTGAAAATAATATTCAATAATTAAGTTGAAATAGCTCCCACAAGACTTGCTCAACTACATTATATATATAGTCCTCCCACTACTTATCACACCAATGAACACGTGTACACAAAACTACATCGGCTAAGGTTAACAAAAGAACATCCGAGGAAAACGATGCTATAAGAACATACATGGCCGGCTTCTGTCAATTGCTGCTGGGACAGAACTCTTCCCAATCGTCGAGCAGCTAACCTGAAAAATAAAATACAAATATCTAGAAAACGAAAATTCTTAGCTGGATGGATGCGTATAAATTGTAGTTTTCCAGTTTTCCTGTGTGCTTCGCTAATAGGATGCAGGTAAGAACATTAATGCAGCTTATCAAAAAAAAGAAAAAGGATGCATATGAATAGGTGGCATTTTCCTGTGTGCTTTACTAGTAAGACGCAGGTAAGAAAATCACTGCACATTCTTTAAACAGAGTGGAGGAAGAGAGACATCCACCTTTGTTAAATCGGAAATATGTTAGTTATACTTGGTAACTGTATAGAATTCTTGTTTTCAATTAATTACAGAGACCCATTTACTTTTTCCAGTTAGCCATTTGTAATTTATTAATGTTTTACAATTACACTATTCATCTAGACAAAACTTTGTCCTGGTCACTTCTCATTGCATGGATACAAGTGCATGGATACAAGGCGAAAGCGATAAGACCAAAGTAGTTTTTAATTTCCATGATGAGTATCTTCTTAATGATTCCAGCCGTAAAACGACCAACCAACGTTGGAGAATTTCCTGATCAACCAAGGCAATGGACAACTATGTTTCATAATTGTATTCTAAATTTATCAGTGACAGATCGACGTTGGAGAATTTCCTGATTTTTTAAATTAATTTATTTTGAGTGGTATTGACGAAACTATGCTCTTGTTAAAACCGATGAGACCTTTTTCTGTTTTTATTATGATTCTAGAAACATTGTGTCTGTACTAGAAAGGAATTGACGATGGTTTATTTAGAAATTAGTTAATAAAATATTTAAAAATTTAGTTTATCTTTATACCAAAAAGAAAAAAGAAAAGAAGCTTTTTTTGACCTTTAAGAATCAACCATAGGAGGTTTGGTGCACTCTTTTTTGGTCGTTAGACGGCACCTCTCCCCTTCTCTCTCTCTCTCTCTCTTCACCACAATATTTAATAATATAACAAATGAAAAGCCGTTCCAGAAAGAGCAATGAAAACGCGTGAGCTGACTCTTGAGACAGAGTCAATATGCTTCAGCGAATCCTAATCTCTCTCCCTCACTATTGTCTATAAATACCCCATAATCGCGTTCCCCTCTTCACTTCCCACCATACAAAAAGACACAAGCAACGCATTTCACGTACGCAAGCCTTCCTCTTCTCTCACTAATCCTCTCGGTACAACACTTAGACATATAGCCGGATGCCAAGAAAAGGAATGAGAACTATTTTCTTCAGGGCAACCCCTTCACCATCTAGCACCCCTTTGCAATCACCCTCACCCCAGCGCCATACTTTCTCCGATACTTTGATGGAGGACAACATAGAGACTGCAAGAGCAATCATTCTCAAATGGGATAGTAATTCAGATCCATCAAGTAACAGCGACATCACCTCTCTGTTCACCGATAATCGCTTCGAGGCTAAGCAGTACTTGAACACCATCAAGGCTCTTCAATCTGCCATGCAATATTACATCATCCAGGACTCCACCTCCGAGAAGCTGGTTTTTGCCCACCGTCTCATGCAGATTGCCATGAAGAGGCTTGAGAAGGAGTTTTATCAAATCCTGAAATCCAACAGGCAACATCTTGACCCGGAGTCTGTGTCCACTAGATCATCCAGAGCTTCAAGATCGAGCTTTAGCCTTAATTCCAGCACTGTCACCTCGGATGCTGAAGATGAGTCCGAAGACGAGTCGTCCAAGACAGACTTTGAATCGGTTTCAGAAGTAGAGCGCGTGTCTATGCTTGCCATGGATGATTTGAAGGCCATTGCTGATTGCATGATTGCCGCTGGTTACGCAAAAGAGTGCGTCAAAATATACAATATTATCCGAAAATCTATTGTCGATGAAGCTCTTTATGATATGGGTATTGAAAGATTGAGTTTTGGTCAGATACAGAAGATGGACTGGAAAGTGTTGGAGCAGAAAATCAAAAGCTGGTTAAACGCAGTCAAGTTTTCTGTGAAAACACTGTTTTATGGTGAGAGGATTCTGGTTGACCATGTGTTTTCTGCCTCGCTTTCAATCAGAGAATCCTGCTTCACCGACATTGTTCAAGAAGGCGCATTAGCCTTGTTCGGGTTTGCGGAGAGCGTGGCCAAGTCCAAGAGATCTCCCGAGAAATTGTTCCGTATGTTGGACCTCTACGAAGCCATCTCCGACCTGTGGCCGGAGGTCGAGGCTATCTTCAATTTCGAATCAACATCATCCATCCGAACTCAAGCTGTTAACGCCCTCGTCAAGCTCGGCGAGGCTGTTCGCGCAATCCTAAACGAATTCGAATCTGCCATCTCCAAAGACAACTCTAAAACACCTGTTCCCGGAGGAGGAATCCACCCACTAACTCGCTATGTGATGAATTACATCTCCTTCCTCACAGACTACAGCGGCATACTCGGGGACATCCTCGCAGACTGGCCTTTACCGGAGCTCTCTTCGTTGCCAGAAGCATACTTTGGTAGTCCCATTTCGGACGACAGCCTTACCTCCACCGTATCAGTAAGGTTGGCTTGGCTAATCCTCGTCTTACTTTGCAAACTTGACGGCAAGGCGGAGCTCTACAAGGACGTGGCCCTTTCGTATCTGTTTCTGGCAAACAATCTCCAGTACGTGGTGAATAAGGTGCGCAAATCGAACCTCAAGTTTCTGCTAGGGGAAGTTTGGATTGCAAAGCACGAAACCAAGGTGAAGCAATACGCGTCCAATTACGAACGAATTGGGTGGAACAAAGTCTTTACGGCATTGCCAGAAAATTTGAGCGTGGAAATGACACCAAAACAAGTGGTGGATTCTTTCAAGAGATTTAACTCTGCTTTTGAGGAGGCATACAATCGACAAGGTTCCTGGGTGGTGCAGGATACCCAATTGCGAGAAGACATTAAAGTTTCGATGGCGAGGAAGCTTGTTCCGCTCTACGGGGAGTTCTACCGGCGATATGGAATGGTGGTGGCAAGCAGGGAAGGAGTTGTCAGGTTTTCCCCCGATGATTTAGGGAACTACTTATCGGATTTGCTACTTGCAACCGGAGGTTCAGGGCGTGTTTCATCCGTTCAGTCTGCGACGTCTTCTCCCGCACACTCCCGAGGTGGCAGGAGCCGTTGATTTATTTAATTATCCGGTACGATTTGATAGCCGGCCGATGGTTTCACGCTTGAGGCTCGTGCATTTTGTGCATAATTAATTAAGAGCATATAGTACTAATACGGCTGACTTATTATGGAGACACGACATTGTACTTATTAATTAGATTCTTTCAAATTTGTTTTTTCAAATTACTAATAAAACAATTCAAACGGTGTTGTGGTTAGTTGAACATTCGGAAGATGATTTCGCAGTGAAAATGAGGTATCGATGACAACAGTAGCACTAATTATATAATTGCAGATGAAGATTTAATATATTTTTTAATAAAAGGATGAAGATTTAATAGAATTCCATAACATCTGTTATGGTCCAAAATTAAGAACTTCAGCTACTCGTGATCGTGTAAACAATAAAATAGATTTTGTAATTCAAGAAAATCAAAACTGAATTCAAGTATTAAATTGTACCTGAACACAGTCTTTCATTGGCGTAGATACAAACTTATGTAGTCATATTTTTTAAAAAACACATACACAAACAAAGTCTGTCAAAATCTGAAAGCATAACCTAAAAGCTTGATGTTTGTATTTATATTTATTAAAACGACATGCTGGCCAAATTTGCAGCCAGTTCTGTTGTTTTGATGTTTGGGAAGGTTTCTCCTAAGCTACCTCATTTCATCCCGAAACGACATTATTTTGCATAGTAACAAATGATGCCATGTTGAAATTGGGTCTTTGTTGGGAACCTTCTCCCCTATGCCTTTGACTCGACATTAACTATATCTGGGTCAATATCTCTCACTCCACTTACAGAGCTCTCCGAGCTTTGGAGAAATTCCTAGAAGCTACGGTTTGTTCATGCAAGTCCTTTTCACACTGATTTCGTGCTGTGAAGGGTGCGCGCTGCCGCTGGCACTAACGCTACCATTGACGCTGTCTCTGACCGGCACTACAATAGACGGGATCTCACAAATATTGTATTCATACTTATATTATTGATTATTGTAATTGTTTTAGCATTATTGATTAACCTATTATTTTGAAATGATGATTATTGTATGACTCGTTAATGTTACTGTTTGAATCACAATACTTGTAGCACATCGGGTCTATATCCCATGTAATGTGATATTACTGTTATCTATACTATACATTACTTGAGCACATCGGGTGTATACTGCATGTAATATTATACCAAGGTTAAACAAGATATATATTACTTGCAGCACATTAGGTGTATAGTGCATATAATGTCATGCCAATGTTAAACATGATACACATTACTTGCAGCACATCGAGTGTGTATAGCATGTAATGTCATGCCAATACTAAACATTATACACATTACTTACAGTACATCGGGTGTGTACTGTATAAAATATGACACAAAAGTTAAACATGATATACATTACTTGCAGTAATCAAAATAACAAAATACCAATAGCATTCACGAAAACAAACACCGATTTCACATGAGAACAAAGTGTACAAAATCAAGCTTAACACAAAAGAACCGAAAGCACACATGAAATTAAAAGGCTATTGGAATTTGAAAACACACATTAACTTAAACTAGTCAATGACATGATATTGCTCAAACACTTCTTCATCTTCGGGCAATGGTAGGGGTCATGGGGTAGGTTTAGGGAAAATTTAGCTAGCCTTGTCATGCTTGAACCAAATATTTAGGGAAAATTTAGCTGGCCTGGGTCCATAGGAGTCACGCTTGAATCAGATATTTAGGGAAAATTTAGGGAAGACAAATTGTGTTCTACTTAAGATTCATGAAATTGTAGGTTTGTATTGGGGGAAGGGTTAAATTCAAATATTTAATAAGTAAATCTGTTTTTTAAATTTGGACTAGAAGGATAAAAACACAATTTATTCTTTCTGAAAGTTTCATCATGCTTTTCAGTTAGCAGCTTGCAAGGCACTGACTAGTTTTATTATTTTAATCACTATGTCTTGGGGACCATATGTGATGTGGTGGTCCCAAACCACAATAAATTTACCTCTGTGCACCACCCAAACTCAAGACCCTTTATTAGTATTTTCCAATGTTTTGAAAACCGGATCGGACCGGCCGGTTCAACCAGGTTGAACCGGACCCGGTACATGATCCGGTTCAAATAAACCTTAAATATTAATATCAGTAAAAATCGGTAAAAACCGGTTGACCCGGGCGGGTTTTTGAAAACCGGTTGAACCGGTCACGGGTCAACCGGTTCGAAAACTTAAAAAAAAATTAATTTTTAATAAAAATTAAACGGATAAAAAAGTTAAAAAAGATAAAAACTAAGAATATTAATCGTCATACCCGGAAACAAACAAAAGGATTGGTTTTCCTGCGTTTTCTCCTGCGTTTTCTCCTGCGCCTTCTTCTATGTTCTTCGCGATTCATCCTTCTTTTTTTTCATCTTCAGTCTGCGATTCTTCTACGTGCAGCTTGGAGGTAAGACTTTAATTTTTATATTGTTGTCCTTTTTTAATTCCTTAAAATCTGGTACAATATTTATCTTTCTTTTTTAAATTTGAATGTGTAGTCAAAGGTCCTCCTTAAAATACTCCTGATTTCTCAGCTTTCTCGGCTGCAATACATTATTTGAAAATAAGATATTCAGTTACGCTTTTTAATTTATAAAAAGTAAACTACTGATTCTCGGCGACAATACATTCTTTGGAAATGGAAACTAAATATTTAGTTAGGCTTTTTATTTTATAAAAGCAATCATGTGGATATGACAAAATCTTATTATCAATAGGTCCTCGGCTGCAATAGGAAACCAAGATATTCTGTTAGGCTTTTTATTTTATAAAAAGTAATAAAATCAATCATGTGGATAGGACAAAATCTTGCTATGGATCTTGGCTTGGGTTATCCTAGTTAGTGTGTGTCAATTTTTCACTTATTGTTGATTATATGAATTTATCAATATCATTATCTTATTATATTTTTGACTTTTTGATATAGGAAAATGGACACAGGTTTTAGTCGAGGAAAAAATGATCCAGCATGGGACCACTTTTCTCTTTCAGTTGGACCGGATGGGAAACAAATGTACACATGTCTTTATTGTGGACAACACTACAAAGGGGGAGGAATTAATCGAATGAAGTACCACATTGCAGGTATTCAAGGCAATATTGCTTCATGTAAAAGGGTTCCATATGATATTCGTCATCGAATGAAAGAGTACTTGATGGAATTAACGGAAAAGAGAAAAGATGCTAAAAAGGCTAAACAAGTCAAGCAAGATGAAAGCTATGGTAAAGATGATGAAGAAGACTTGCAAGACATAACATCTCAACAAGATACAGAAATACAGGCTTTCCAAGCTGAAAGTAAGAAAAAAAGAAAGCAAAGGGAAGAGGACATGAATGATTTTGCTCCTAGAACAATTCCAGGGTCCCAACCAAGCATCAAGAGTGTTTTAGCTGGAAAGGAAGCAATACATAGAGCTCACATGGCAGTTGCCCGATTCTTCTATCAGAATTGCATTCCATTCAATGCCATACAAGGTAATGGTTTCCAATCTATGTGTGATGCTATTGCTGCAATTGGACCTGGTTTCAAAGCACCTTCTTATCATGATTTGAGGATTAAATTATTGAAAGATTGCAAGAAAGAGTGCTCATTATATATGGAATCATATAGAAGTAATTGGGCAACAAATGGGTGTACAATCATGGCTGATGGTTGGACTGATCAAAGACAAAGAAGTTTAATCAATTTTTTAGTGTATTGTCCTGCTAGCTTATCATTCATCAAGTCTGTAGATGCTTCTGATGTTGTCAAAGATGCAAGAACATTGTCAAACTTATTTATTGAAGTTGTTGAGTGGATTGGGTCAGCTAATGTGGTGCATTTGGTTACTGACAATGCACCAAACTATGCTGCTGCTGGGAGATTGTTACATGAGAGGTATGAACATATTTTTTGGTCACCATGTGTTGCACATTGTGTGAATCTCATGTTACGAGATATTGCTAGTCTACCACATATAGAGAATCTTGCTGCCCAGGCATCAAAAGTCACTATCTTTGTTTATAATCATTGTGCATTATTGTCATGGTTGAGGAAAAGAGAAGGATGGAGAGAAGTTGTGCGTTCTGGGGCTACTCATTTTGCCACCATATTTATTACACTGAAGAGTATTTGTGACCACAAGCATGACTTGCAAGCATTAGTGACTAGTAAGTTTTATACTAATCATAGTCTATCCAAAAGTGCCAAAGGGAGACTTGTCACAGCTACAGTCTTAGAAAATGATTTTTGGAATAATTGTATGATTGCTGTTCAAATTGTTGCTCCTCTTATTCGGTTATTAAGGATAGCAGATGCAGATGAAAGACCTTCTATGGGTTATATTTATGAAGGCTTGGAAAGGAGCATAAATGGGATCAAAAAATTGTTTATGAATAAAGCCAAATTCTACAAGCCTTATGTGGATATCATTGATGGAAGATGGGACAAGCATCTACGTTGCAAGCTCCATGCAGCAGCCTATTTTTTGAACCCGGCTTTTATGTATGATCAAGAGCATGGTGTTTCTTTCAATGCCCAGGCTTCAGCTAGTTTACTTGATTTAATTCAGATCCCAAGTTTATGTCGTGATTCTCAGAAGGCAGTGATGGAGATTAGACTATATCGAGATAGAGAACAAAGTTTTGGGAGACCATTAACTTTCACTTATTGTCAATTATTTGAAGTTTTCTATGATATAAATATAATTCAATTCATTAACATGATCTTTAATATAGATGAATGGTGGAAAGTATTTGGCAATGATGCCCCGCATTTGCAAAAGCTTGCTATCAGGATTTTAAGTCCAACATCATCTTCTTCTGGATGTGAGAGAAATTGGAGTTTATTTGATCGAATACATACGAAGAGAAGAAATAGATTAGAGCATCAAAGACTTTGTGATCTCGTCTTTGTATGTTACAACTTGCGTCTAAAAAATAGGTATTTGATTGTATTCATTATTTGCTAGTTAGTATTATTTTCTAGTTAGTATTATTTGCTTTTCATCATTAACTCATGAGATTACTTATATTAATTTGTTCTTTTTTCTAGGACTCAATTCAAGAAAAGAGCTTATGATCCTATTGATTATGAGTCTATCGATAAGACCGAATTTTGGATCGAAGAAGAACAACAACATGAGGATCTTGATTATGAAGAAGTGGAACAAATGCTCTACCAAGAAAGTAATTTTCCAGTTACTAATGACAAAAATAGTCATATTCATGGTATGTTTATAATTTAACTTATCATTTTAAGTTTAATGTTTAATTTATTTTTATAATTTAAAATTAAAATAATATTGTTTTATATACTTAACAGATGATGCTGAGGAATTTTCTGCTCCACTTTTTGCTCTGGAAAGTCTTAATTTGAAGTTTTTTGCTGCAAGTACTTCATATGACGGTTATCCGAGAGATAATAGTGATGGAGATGATATATGATAGAATTTGATTATCATATTGTTATTTTTATTTATGACAAAAGACTATGACAATGTTTAAGATTTTTTTTGAGAAATGACAATGTTTGAGACACTTTTTTTTTAATATGTAGTTTGAATTAAATTATCTTTAAAATATTATAATATTTTTTGATATATTAATTACCGGTTCTTAAACCGGTTATTTCCGGTTACCCCTAAAACCCCTGACCCCTTAACTTCACCGGTTCGAAGACCGGTCCGGTTTTTACAACCTTGGTATTTTCAGTTAGCAACACATGCGCATGCTAACATGTAAAGTTATATAGGTATTTTTCTTTTAAACCTTTATCATCATTGTGTCAAATTACTTTTTTATTTTCTTACCCTAAAAAATTAACAACTTCTCTCTTCTCTCTCTATTACTTTTTTATTTTATTTTAAAATATTGAATGTCTCTCTCATTTTTCTATTATTTTTTTTATTCTGACACACTAACTATTACATTCTGAAGGTAACATTGGGTATGTTACCTGCGATATGTCATATTGACTATAACATGCTAAAGCTAACATTAAATATACTACCTTCAATATGTTATATTGACTATCATATGCTGAAGATAATATTGGATATATTACTTTTGGTATATCACATTATTATATGCCGAAGGTAACATATCCAATACTAAAGATAATATTGGATATGTTACCTTTAATATGTGACAACATAGCACATTAATTATAACATATTAAAAGTAGCATTGGGTATGTTATAGAAGATATACCACAACCACTAGTATAACACACCCTCTATAATATGTCCGATGTTACATAAAGCATATTACATTGTCTGCATCGCAACCCATGTACACACCCTTATATCATAAAGGATGTACACATCTCATGTAACATAGGGGTGTATAGATCCCTACAACACACACCCTATATAATATGAGATATACCCTCTATAGTACGTGGGATGTGTGCATATCCTATATTACGTAAGACACTGTAACATACCTTTTATATCATAGGGTATGTTATAGAAAATGTGACACATTGGTTGTAACATGTCATACATATAGAGGGTAACATACCCAATGTTACCGTCAGTTTGAGACAGTTAGTATGTTAGAATAAAAAATAGAGAGAGGAGAGAGATAGTTAGTATTTTAGAATAAAATAATAAAAAATAATATAGATAGAAGAGAGAGATTGCCAGTTTTTTAGAATAAAAGATAAAAAAATAATCTAATACAATAATGATAAAATTCAAGACAAAAATACCCCTGTAATTTTTCAGGTCAATATACTCAAGTGATGTTGACTGAAAATATTACAAAATGGTCTGAGTTTGGATGGTGCAAAATCCAGATGGTGCACAACCAGGTGCACCTTAAAGCTACCCCATGAACTCTAGTTAAAACCTCATGGCAAGTGTATGTTATATAGTTATATTATTTGGTGAGATTTATGTGCTGATGACATTCAGTGCCATGCTTAAATAATACCTGGCATCTTTTACGAATCTTAATTTGCTAATTTATGTGTTGATATTTCACTCTTCCATCACACAAACATAAATATTTTTTCTATCAAAACCAAGGCTTGTCACTACCTCCCTTAGGAGAAGCAATTTCGTGCACAGCATTTTCTTTCGTGGTTTAAATTTAATTTAGACGTGATTAGTAATCGTAGGATTGCTAAACCCTTCAATAACTAGATTTTAATTCTAATAATTTTCAATTTTCAATTTTTTGAATTATATAATATTAAAAAGTAAAGTAAAAAAATAAATATGATCTAATATTATTAATATTATTACTAATATTTATAATTATAAATATTTTTATTTTTAAGTAACAAAATTCACAAAATCCAGATAAAATATTTATTAAATATATCTATACATTTTAATTGATTTATTATTTATTTTGAAAGAAAGTATCCGTATAGTAATAAAGGAAAGAATAATCATCATTCAATTATGTAATTAATAGTGAGATACACATTATATTATATATATTGTACACACTTTATGAGAAATAAACAAGTCAGCATCTTGTTCTCTGATACCAAGAGCCATGATATTGTGTCTCTTTAGATGGTAGTGGAGTAGGATGATATTAACGAAATGTCAGAAATTATCACAACTACAAACACCACTATAAACACCCTAGTTTATTTCATCTCAAATTCAAACAACATGAATGAAGCTATCAGTCATGTTACCCTTGTGGGAGAAAATTTCAACTCATGAGAAGTTGCACTCACGAGAAGTTTGAAGGCAAAGCTCAAGTTGGGTTTATTAAGCGTACCCTCAGACATCTTGACTTAGAGCTTTCGTTAGTAGAAGTATGGGATCAGTGTGATTCGTGATGGGATGAATTTTGGCCTCATTTGATCCAAAAATTTGAGAGACCATCATATATATCGAGACGTTAAAAGAGATGTTTGATGCCTTAAAAAGGAGATATGCAAGGAAGAATGTACCTCTTGTTTACCAGTTGAGGCATAATATGGTGTCCCTACAACAAGGAGCTATGAACATGAATGAGTTCTTTAATACATTACAGGCAAAGTGAGATGAGCTTCTAAAAGTCACCCCACCTCCAAAGTGCATAGTTTTGAATTTTCCTTGTACCAACCATGGAAAAACACGTAAGAAGAAGGAAGAGGAACACATTTATCAACTTCTCATGGGCCTTGGCGGATCTTATTTTGGAATACTTCGCTCACAAATTCTCAATTCTGAACCATTATCGAATCTTGACAATGTGTATGACAGTGTTTTATTGGAAGAAAATCATCTCCAAGTTTACAATGGTGGAGGGGTTGCCGAGATAGAGATATCAGCAGCCATGGTAGTCTCCCTGTAATTCAAAAAGAAAAGCCGGATTTGTAGCCGTTATGGTCTAGCTAGTCACAAGAAATCTGATTGTTATGATATTATAGGTTAGCTGAGTGATAAAGTGAAAAACGATGGAGTTGGTTTGAACAAGAATGTGAAGCAAAGATTCATAAATCAAGTAACAATAGAAAAAGTGGTTGATTACATTGAAGGGCATACTCTAGCCGTCAAATCCAAGATTCATGCTGATAGTAGTGAATCTATGAAGGGTATAACAAAGAAAATCCTAGATTATCTTGAAGAATCAGGTAAAGTGGATATGTGTGGTAAAATAAAATCTATATATAGTGGATTCTTGATAGTGGGGCAAACCATCATATGACTGCAAATATTGATATTCTGATGAATGTGCATACATTATGATGACTAGTAAGAATTATTGTGCCAGATGGGAGATGTGAGACCTCGCCCCGCTGAGTGTCTAGTTAGCGAGACTGATCAGTGAGATTGTTCAATTTTGACCATTGACCTAAGAGTGGACTAGTAGAGTGGACACAACCATAAAAGTCTAGGTGTGTGTTTAGGTGTCTTAGAAAGTATGCTAGGTCGAGTGTCAAGGTTTAAGTTAATGGCAATCGATATTGGTCAGTTCTGGGTCCGTTTTGAGTGGCTGTGGGTCTTTGGGTCAACAAAGCTATTTTGGGCCCGTTTGATATTTTCCGAGCCCATTTACCTATTTTTTAGCACAATTAATTATTTAAACCTATTTTTTATTATTATTGATTTTAAAACCAATTTTGGCCCACTCAGGGTATATCAGACTTTTAAAAATAACCCATTCAAATTTTTTTTTAGATGTTTAGCCCAGGGTATAAATACCCAGCCCGACCCAATACTTAGAATTTTTCTAAATGTTGGAAGTTCAGTAGGCCATTTCCCTCCCCCTTTCTCCCTTCTCTCTCATGCCCATATCCACCAAACAAGAACCCGATTGATTCTTTGAATTTCATTCGACAAAAACCACCGGGCTCGTCCCAAAACACATCCCTAAACTTTCTCGATCGATTTCCACTATTATTTTCCAATTGAGGAGCCGAAATCATTCTATTCTTTGCATTAGAGAATTTTTTGGGGATTTAATGGTAAGTTCTCTAAATCTTCATTTTCGTTGTCGATTTTTGGTTCCTTTCTTGAAAACATCCAATGATCCGTGGGTGAATATTTTTTATTTTAGTGGCATTTTCAGTAATTTCAGGTAATTTGAGATTTTGGCTGAATTGTCGATTTGGTTGTTCCTATTGCTTGTGATTGTTGATTTTTGAGTTGCAGAGTATGTTTGTGGGCTGTGAAACCCAATCATGTGATCGGGGGAGCTTGGGTATCGATTTAAAGCTACGAGTGGCTTGCGTGGGTTTTGAGCATTTCGCTCATTGGTTGGATTTCCGAAATTATCAGCTAGGGGCATGTTTTTAGGTGAGATGTGAGTTAGTGTGAGTGTCAAGAGGGTCTCTAAGGGTTCATTTTCAGTTGTGAGTTATTTAGTCAATTTTGTCGATTTTAGTGTTTATGTGTGTTTTGGTTCGGATTGTGTGTTTAGGCGGTGCTGGAGCGGTCGATAAGGGCAAGGGTATTTTCGTTGAGTTTTCTGTGTGACAAGCAGTGGGAGTTTACATTTCATTTGCTTACACGGAAATATTTTGTGTTATTGAATCAAAATACGACAAATGCTTGGTTTTTAATAGAGGTCGTATTTGCACTGTGTATGACATTCATTTTAGCTTCATAAACTTGCATGCCATGTTTTGGGAGCATGAATCGTATGTTTGAACTCCTAAGCATGTTGGTTGTGTGTTTATGTAGGTGAGAGGGCACGTGATGTAATGTTTAAACCTGTGTAATTGATTGTGTTTATACCCGTGTGGTTGATTGTGTTGGACCCCTTTGAATATATTGTTTTGTGGCTTGTGAGATGTTTTCATTGCCAAGAAACCTTGTTGAGGATTCCCGAGGGTTTGAGCAAGTTTGGGAGACACTCCAAGTCATTTTCAGGGTGAGTAGCTCATCCAGGATGAGTAGCTCATCCAGGATGAGTACTACAGGCCGTATACCACATTTACACCCCTTATTCGATTCCACACGCTCACATACTTGTTCCAACAACCCTTGTACCTTTCCCGCAGCCCGTGTACCTTATTTTGACACCTCCAAATCTACCCTAAACTTACCCAACACCAAATAAACATCAAATCACACCCTAATCACCCTCATAAGAGTGCCCTTGATGTTTCTTGCATTTTATGCATTATGGATTTTTTATGTAAAAGTTATATACTTGTGCTCTTAAGAACAGTTTGGAATTGATGGTTAATATTTAGCCAAGCAAGGTAAGTATGTGGAATCCTAGCCAAGGGGAATATTGCTTGTCTAATGTTGTTGAATGGATGGAATATATATGTGTGCCTGAATTTGCTATGACTTAGCAGGCTATGTGTTTATATATGTGTGGATTGTGATTGAGTGCGATAGTGTGATTTCTCCATTCAGTTTTAGATAACTTTGGCAGTAGGGGATTTATATTTATTTTGTAAATGACAAAATTAACTTGCAGTGGGCTTTCGGTTTCTCTTTAGCAGGGGTTACTTGAAAGTGCTTTGTGATCCACCCTAATAGGTTTTTGGGTCCTAGTGGCCCGTGTGACGATATGTGTGTTGTGGATTTATGAAACCTACTGGGTTAGCCTTTATTGCATTGTGTTTTACAATTCATGCATTATACTTAATAGATTGTGAAATGCATTGATGTCCATGCTTAGTATGCATAGATAATAATAGTGTTTAAAGTAACTATTTTATACTTGATTTTTCATATGCCTCTAGTCCATCAGATATGCTTATGACGTTGTAACTTCCACTTAGGTCTTTGATCTCACCCCCGTCTTGTTGATCTTTTTAGGGCTAGTTCGTCAGCCATTCATTCTTGAGGTCATGTTTTCCCGGTGTTGGTCTTAGGGTTGGACTATTACACTTGCACGTCTTGAAAGCTCGACATGTTTTATGTTTTTAACATTTTCACACATCATCGATATACATGCTTGTTATGGATTATGTTACCTGTGATGAACCCGTTATGGGCTTGTTCTTCGGTTATGATATTTTAATCACATGTATGTCTCGTATTGTCGTTATATTATGAGATACATGCCTTGGACACTTTGTTTGGATCCATATGGCCGTTATATGGGCTTTGTGTGGACTCTTGTGTAGCATGTTTGGGGTTGTGTAGCCTATTGCTTGTGATATAAGACTTTCGTTGTATGTGTATATGTACTCCGTTAATTGTTTTGTATCGAGTGTATGTTGTGACGTGCCATGCTCTATTTAAAATAAAAATTCAAATTTTTATGTATTTTTGGGATTTTGGTTTTGGAAAAGTTAACGTGATTCCTTGTGTGGTCTTGATTGATCCACGTGTTGGGTCGATCGCGACTATATGGTGGTGAGGGTCCCATTTATGAGGAGCAAGTCCTCACAGGAGAAGCTTTGTTGCAACAAAAGTAGGGGACGTGATTCTGAGCAGGGATTTATCACTAAAAAATATTTTATATATTTCCAGCTTCACATGCAATCTGATTTCTAATCCTCATCTCACTTAAGTTAATGGTCTTATTATTACTTATGATTCTATATCTTGCAAAATTCAGGGCCCAGTCATTATGAAGACAACCATTAAAGAAATGTTTCAAAATGGAGTATATCGTCTTAAATTTGAGCACCAAGAGCAAGTAGGGAGTGCATGACTAAAGAGAGTGCAGAATTATGGCATCAACATTTGGCTCATCCTTCTATGAATAGACTTTGTATGTTATGTTTGAGCAATAGATTTGACAATTTGAATAAACCATATGATACTTGTCATAAGGCAAAGCAAATAAGAATTTTTGTAAAAATTGGAAATTTTTGACCTACATGGGCCTAGAAGCCCAAGGGACGATTATTGAGGTTAATGAGTCTTAGCCCATAATCTAGAATCGTTTACGAATTTATGATTCGGTTCGGATGATTTTAGAAACATTATTTCTTGTTAGAAATTTTAAAAAATTAATCATTAATGATTGGAAAATCATTATGGAAATGATATTGATGATTTTAGAATTTTAAGACCTTAATTTGGTATGTTGATGGTATCTAAGGATGTATGAATTTTCTAATAATTTTCGGAAGTGGGTTTAATATTATCATGATTTTTCTAAGAAAAATATTAAGATATTTGATTTTTAATAAGTAATATATTTATAAGAAAAATAATCTTATAGTACTAATAGATAGTACTATTTATAAGGAATTTATATAAATTTTCGATGTATTTTTTGGAGTAATATAGCAATTTCTATGAATTTTTGAAGATTTAATATAATTAATAATAAATATTTATAAATTATATTATTATTTTAGTGGGATGGTCAAAACGACATTGACCAACGTCATTTTGACCATCGTTGGTCAAAACGCACGGATGGCTGTCGTTTTGCCCATTCATGTGAGCTTAAAGCCGTTTTAACAAATACGACATTGTTTCATTAACCATCAAATACGACGTTGTTTCATTAACCATCAAATAAGGCATCGTTTTACCCCGTGAATTGGTTGCCGCTACACCCTTTCCCGATTTCCGCCAGTCGCCGATGATATAACGAGATATGTACCCCGTTATTTGTCTCAACCTTACAATGCATGCTCAGCTCTGTTTCTCATCCCAAAAGAATGCTATGGACCTTGCGAGTCTCACTTAGACAATTTTGTGACGATTACGGCCTTTCCACATCCGGATTTGGGTGAGATTTTAACCCGAAATCCGGGTATTTATCCTCTCCAGATCGGCTGTTTTAGTTAGTAGAAATTAGAGGTTTTAGTTGGTTTAAACTCGTAGGGACTTGATCTTTGCTTTGATATTATTTTTAGTGGGTTTCATCGGTTAGATTCGAGGTTTCGCAACTAGGATTTCTGCACTTTTCAGGGGAGATGGAGGTTGAAGACGACCTCGAACGACATGTCATCCGAGGCATCTTCGTGCGACAAGTTGTTGAGCAGGTGTAGCTAACGATACGTCGCCTATAGGTGAGGGTAGGCATGGACCCAAGCCTTAGGCTCGGGTGAGGTGACGTGCCCTAATTGGGCCGCATATCACTAATCTGGAGGCTCGGCTGAGCTGCCAGATGGTGCACTGTGATTGGTTAGAAATATTAAAAATCGCAGAAAAATGAAAAAAAGACAAAAAAAAGTGAAAATTAAGAAATAAATAGTGGAAAGTTATAGAAAATTCAGAAACAATTATGAAAATACTAGAATCAATAAGGAGTCTAGTGATACTAAAATATCTGAAATTAGAGTTTATGTGATGGGTCAAATAATTAGAATAAGATTTGGAAAAATAGGAAAAATATCCAAATCAATTTCGAGTTGGGTATCAGGTAGAAACACATCAAATTAAGGTGATAGACGCATGATTTTATGTGTGATTATGTAATTTAGTTTATGATATTGAAGAATTGGCTATGATTTCATGTATAGGTGGATACCTATTAACGTAGGACCTCGAGAAATCGGTTCAACAATCGAGAAATCAAGTGTGGGCTCTTTGAACATTGAGAAAACCCAGGAGTGGATGGATTTACTTAAATGCTTTATTTCTGGCATGGTAAATTACTTATAAACATCAAAGAGATAAAATAAATGAATTATTAATGTAAAATGCTATGCGTGCGATGGTTGTCAATTACGGTATGCTTGACTTGATATGCCATGATAAATATTATACATGTAATGCATTAAGTGCATCGAATAAACGAGAAGTGAATCCACAGGCATAGCATAGGGTAACCTATGTTACTCTTGAGAGCTCTCCAAGTATGGTAACGTGGTGCGGATACACCAATTATATTGAGGCTATAAAATGGAACAGGAACAAGACAAGCAAGCCAATGAACAAAGACGGGTAACTGCAGAGTGGGGTCTATTTAGATGGAGCTGTCATCACCTAATGCCCCGGCAACATCAGTGGAATGGGAATTTGATAAATAAGGAAAAAGGTAAGTCAAAAACTACCACTGACATATCTTAGTCCCAATACTGGGCCCTCAACGGACTGAGAGAAATTGTAAACCCGGTCATAGTCTTGATTGCTTTGATGTTGTGAGATTATATTATATTTGACTGTGACTATGTTGCATATCTTTGACTCATCGAGTCTTTAAATTGCATGCCAATG
Organism: Passiflora organensis; assembly: GCA_019739055.1. NCBI lineage: Eukaryota > Viridiplantae > Streptophyta > Magnoliopsida > Malpighiales > Passifloraceae > Passiflora > Passiflora organensis. The sequence continues at coordinate 3,450,476 of JAEPBF010000187.1, read as the reverse complement.
TTTTTATTTGTAAGGGCATGAGTGTTTATGTTCTTTGTATATGTCTTTCCCATCCGCTCACCTAGTAGTTTTCTGTTAGGCTCTTGGCATGATTGCAGGGTTAATGAATAAAACTCACTCCCAGGCAAGACACAAAGACTTAGGTGGATTGCAAGGATTTGAGGTATCATATGAGGATTTATATTCATAGTGGATTCTCCTAAGTCATTCGGTTGTATTGGGTTATTGATATGCTACTAATATCGAATTCAAGCATATAAACAATTTATTATGCTTGTTTCGATATATGTATTCCTAAGATTGTCCGATGTCACTCGGAGACATCATTACTTCTCTTATATTCGTTGTGCCTTAATTCATACATCTATTCTACTGTTCTCTTTGATATCATACCACTAGCCTTGTAGGTCTATTATATGTATTGTCGTGTATCATGGCAGTGTATATAGTGAGCCTACGGTAGTTGTCGCATAAAATTTTTGAGGTCCAGGGCATGACACTTTCTTTTCCCAACAACTAAAAATTGTGCAACTGGTTCTTTCTTATTAATTCATTTTGACATTTGGGGAAGGTATCAGAATTCATCAATATGAAGTCATCATTATTTCCTTTGCATTGTAGATAGTTATTCACGGGCTATATGGGTTTATTTGTTATGCCATAAGCTTGTTGTCGCCCATATACTCAAGAAATTTTTTGTTATGGTTCACGCTCAATATGGTTAGAAAGTACAAAGAATCTACATTGATAATGACGCCAAATTTACTTGTTTGAGAGGTTATTTCCTTGATCAAAGAATTATCCATGAGACCATGATTGTAGATACCCCTCAACAGAATGGACTAGCTAAAAGAAAGAATCTCCATATTCTTGAAATGATTAGGGCGTTAAGATTTGAAGCCAACTTACCCATCTGATTTTTGGAAGATTGTGTTTCCAGCTACTAAATCAACAAAACACCTAACGTTCTTCTACAAGGAAAGTTGATCTATGAAGTTGTTTTTGAAAAGCCACGATGACTTGAGCACCTGAAAGTTTTCGATTGTGTATGTTATGCCTATGCTCATGATCAAATTCGTGATAAATTTGATGTTCGAGCCTTCAAATGCATGTTCCTTGGTTACCCACCAGGAAAGAAGGGTTGATGGGTTTATGACATTAAATCCTGGATGATATTTATTTCTCAAAATGTGTAATTCTATAAAAATCTTTTTCCCTTTCGAGATATCTCCCAAAAATCTCGTAAAATCTAATCATGGATGGAATGATTATAACGGAACTAGCATAGAAATTTATCCACTGTTGATGACATTCATTCATCTCATAGCAAGAATTTCGGGATAGATGTTCATAATCTTATCACGTAGGAGACAATCTCACATCCAAATAGCCATATCTTTAATCTAGATCCTCTATTAATTGGTGATAATGCAGACAAAATTTCAGCTTAGAATGAAAGATTTTCATCACTAAATCGCACAGATATAAATCACGGCATGCAAGATAATCATGAAATAAATACAGATATTGTAGGATCTTCTTGTGATAATGATCCTATCTTACCTGACATGAGCCTAGCAGAATCATATCCATTCAATAATCACAATATCCATAAGGTCAGACATAGACTTCTCCTGATATATCCTCATCCCTCACTCAAGCATGGGTGCCCACTATTATGCAAAACAAATCTCAAAAATCTTGCAACACAAATCTAGGATTCATTCCCATCTGATGAACAAAAAAATCAAAAGTCCAGTGATGATACAAAACCACCTGCGCGTCTCGATGATTACGCTTGGCAGAACCATGTGATAATTGTTGATCTCGTGTCTAATGCTACTGATGTCACTTCTCACTATGCCCTCCCATATTATGCTTTCTCACAAAATCACAAGGCTTTCCTCAGGGCTGTTATTGACAACAACAAGCATTGAACCTACTCCCAAGCTATACAAAATCCACAATGGCAAGGGGCCATGGCTAAAGAAATTCAAGTATTGGAACAAAACAATACCTGGGCATATTCTCAACTTTCTCGCAACCAAAATCCCATGGAAAGTAAATAAGTTTACAAAATTAAATACAAAGCTGATGGTTCCATTAAGCGATGCAAGGCGCAATTGATGGGAAAAGGATACTCACAGGTGTAGGGGGGGATTTTGATAAGACATTTGCACCCATGACCAAGATGACTATACTATGGTGTGTATTAACTATGACTACTCAGAAAGCATGATCATTATGGCAATTGGATGTGAGCTATGCCTTCTTGCATGGGGATATTGAAGAAAAAATTTATATAGTACTATCCCCTGACATACAACCACCACAATGTGGTCAGTATTGTCAACTCCAAAAATCATTATATGAGCTACATCAAGCAGGTAGAAATTGGTTTACTACGCTTTCACTCACCTTAAAGGAATTTAGCTTTATACAACACCTTGTAGAGCAATCATTATTTTTTTTATCTAATGGGACAAAACTCACAATTCGTGTATGTAGATGACATTGCCTTGTATATATTGTACACACGTTATGAGAAATAAACAAGTTGGCATCTTGTTCTCTAAACCAAGAGTCATCATATTGTGTCTCTTTACATAGAATTATTGATTTATTAATTTACTTAATTATAATTCAAACCATGAATTAAGAACAAACTTGCATTTATTAAGTTTCAAAACATAATAAATAATTTATTTAAACATATAGTTAGATTTAGAACTTATCCTAATCTAGTATCTAAGAACCAACAACATGCATCAATTCAAGCCATAAACTAGAAAAATCGTGTGAGACCCTGAATTTTGAGTCATAGAAGTCCAGAAGCCAGTGCATATGAAATGACCATTTTTTCAAGGAAAAAATTGATATGTGATGGCCGAAAATGGTATGGAAGGTCTAGTAATCATTTTTGGTTTCATTTCCCTTTGATTTGTTTCCTTATTGGTTCAAATTTACCTTAGGAGATAAAATTCCTAATATAAAGGAAGGATAATTCCAAAATTTAATTTTGATGATTATCTTACCTTATCTAGCCTTTAAAGTAAGGAAATTAATCCTATTAATACCCTAGATAAATAGTAGCCAGCCACACTTGTCCACACACACCTAAAACACACAAAAATTCGTCCCTACACCATACCCTATTGCTATCGAAATTTCCTTGATCTTCATCCTAGCATAACTCTCTCATCTTTTGTCAGATTTCTGCAAATAATAGCTTATTCAAATGCTCTTTCGATACTCTATCTAGCTACCTTGGTCCAATCATCAGAAGGTTAGTTCTTTCCTATCAAAATTCAAGTCAAAATTCTTCAGTTTTGGTGCCAAGATTGTGTGATTCTTCCTTCAATTGATTTCTGTTGTTGTCCCTTTTGTTCGTATGATTTTTTGGCATCCATTCATATTGTAAAATCATGAATTCATCCTTTGAATCTTTCCTATACATGAAATCAACATGCCCTACCTTTTGCCCTATTGTTGCTGAATTTGATGAATTGATTAATCTGTTGGTTTTTTATCTTGTTCCTTTTGATTATATGAGTTATGAACACCTAATCCTTATTTATAAATATGAAATCACAACCCCTAAGGCTTGTATACATGAAATCCTAATTTTCCCTATCCTTAGTGCCGAAATTTGTATAGTTGATTAGGGTGGTAGTTTAGGTTGATTCTTGTTAAGTTTTGGCTATCACATCACATATCTAAGGGGAGGCACCTGCGGCATCTGATCACTGGTTTCTGATAGGTTTGGTGAGTGAAATTGATAAAGAAATAGGATATTCACTTGATTATTGAGCATGCATGCTTAGTGTGGTTTTTTCTTTGCCTTATGATGATATAGGTGGTTCGGATCCCTTGAATAAAGGAAAAAGAATAGCTTCTTGTTTAAAGACAAGAGAGGTAGGATCTATGCCTCATCGGTTTCTCCAGAGATCCTTGTTGTTTGCTTGTTGTTTTCTATGCATGTATTGTTGATGGTTATATGAGTATATGTTGGATAGTGTATGCATGATTTGCGGATTGATTTGAGGCTTACTTAGGCTATACTAAATCCTTGAGATAGGTTATGAGTGCCTAATTTTCATGTGTTGTGTGCATTGAACATACTGATTGTGTTTTGACATAATTGAGGATACCTTGTTGTGGTATTGTGCCTTGTACTTGCTTGTGTGTGCTTGTACGTGTTTGTTTGTTTTTTTTTTCCTGTGGCCATTCTTGGTAAGCGATAATGCTCCTTGGGAGAGGAGAGGTTCTTACTGGTATGGGAGTTGTATGGGTGGCGATCCCTAGCAAGAGCTCACTAGATGCCAAGTCCTTGTGTGGTTAGACGCCTTGTCCTTGTATGGTAAGATGCCCTTATCGTTATGTGGTTTGGATGCCCTTATCCTTGTGTGGTTTGGATGCCCTTGTCCTTGGGTGGTTTCGATGCCCTTATCTTTTTGGCCCTATCTCTTTTTGGTTATTGAATGAATGTGTGATACCCTCTAGTTGTATAGGCTGAATTTGATGAATGTTCGGGAGATGTTCGTTTAAGATTTCTGCAGATCTTATGATGTTGTGACCCTACTGAGATTCTTGTAATCTCATCCTGTTGTTTTCACCATTTTTCAAGCTTAGGTACATTCGCTGTTTGTGGTTGTAAGGACCCGAACCCGAAAACCAAGCCCTTACCGCCGTGAAACCCGGACAAGCCCAATACGTGGACCAATCCAAATCCCACAAGGCTTAGACGACTTTTCAAACACGATTCCCAAAATAGACGTATTTAATATTTCAAAATTTGGAGCATATCAAATAAGAAACTGACATCTGACATAAAAATCGGAGTGAACAAAATACCACAAAGGAAGACTTTATTCGAATGGACCAAAAATATTCAAAACGGAAAACGGGTCCATACAGTCACAAGCCCAAAATCACAAACTGGGCTTAAAGCCCGGAACATAAAAACCGTAACCAGCAGAGTAGTAAATGCATAAAAATATAAAGTGAGTCAAAACATCAAACGAGTCAACAGGAAATGGCAGATAAGAAAACCGTGTAAAACATGCACGTGCGATAGTCCAGCCAAGTCGTAGGAAGCATTCAAACCTCAAACGCCGTCTACGGCTCTCGAACTACTCCTGAAAGGGGGAAACAACAACGGGTGAGATAATAAAATCTCAGTAGGAGTCACAACATCATATGTCCTTACGGAGAAGACGAGAACGCAAACAAAGAAGAGAAGAAACAGAATACTATACGAACAAGGACTTAACTGAAACAACCTAAAGAATATGGAATTCACACATTTGATTTTATAACGTAAAACATGATTCCAGCCCAATAGGTTATAACTCAACAACTCGTAACATAACACGGCAAGCAACGTCAATCAAAAAACCATCGGGATGGACATAATAAATCACTCCTCGGGTAACCCCCGCTAAAGGGAAACTGGGAGCCCACTGGCAGTGTAAATTTATATTTGAAGGAAAAATACTAAATATATACGTAACCCGTACTGCCAGTGTTGTCCGAAACTAGGCAGAGAAAACATAACACATATCATACCCGTCTCAATACCCAATACGAACCAACCTGCGAAGACGTGGCAGGCAAACGAAACGAACCAACCTGCGAAGACGCGGCAGGCAAACGAAGACAACACCCATACGACTCCCAAACAGGTAAGCAACTCTCCCCTAACACTGGGATTCCGTATACTCACCTCGCATTGGCCAAGCGAACGTTTACTCACTGTAATTACTAACTAAATACAAGCATGGATTAAATATCACACTCATTCTTAAAACATTTCATTGTAAACCATCGGAACCCCATATTTATACCATTAAATCCATAACATATTTGAATTACACTCCTTTTATTTAAATAAAATAACAAAAATGTAATATAAACCAATGTGAAATAGATACATGACGTGCTAGCAAGAGGGATGCTAGAACATAGCATCGGCTGACAAAGGAACGGAAAAGTTCTGCACTTCATCAAGAAAATTTGCTGTTGGTTATGGGTTTTAGTTATTTGTCATCATAAAACCACGAAAATAAAACAATCAGACCTACGGGAAAAGGAGGGCACGCTGGGTACAGAACCACAAAGGAAGGGAACACGATGGACAGAAATCCATGAGGAAGAAGAAGAACGAAGTGGCAAGGAATAAAGCACGAGGGAGTGGAAATTTCTGGTTGCGCAGCTTCCTTCTACCGAGCTATGCTACACCTACCGGTTTACTAAAGTTTCACAGGACACACATGAGCATCTGGTTTCTTTTATGGTGCGCTCACCCAACGAAAGCCAAGAACGGGACTAGAGGAACAAGCTGGGTACAGCAGGAGCAGTAGACGGGGAAAACAGTGGAACAGAAAGGCAACAAACTCTCGATGGCAGGTATCGTCATGAAACAGAATCAACGCAGCCGGCCCTTAGAATCATGAGGGTGAACAATCGAAGTGTGAAGTATCCAGACCAATTGGAAAGCTGTGAACAATCTCCCTTACCCACAAACACTCGGCAGAAACAAATACAATTAAAAGCAAATCCAAGAAACAAAAAGGAAGATACGCGTAGCTCAGCAAAGGAAGAGGAGGAGCAGGGAGTGCCCAAGGGAAGAAGAAAGGGCGACGTTCTCTGTTGCTTGCACGAAACCGGTAGAGGACGGACGGGAAGGAGCAAGCGGAGGGAGGAGCTGTTCACCGGATCAAACCCATGCAAGCTTCCAGAGTGACGAACTCGAAGGAAAGAAAAGAACAGAGGGAGGAAAGGAGGGGCACGACTAGTACAGTCGGGGACGAGGGAACAACAGGGGACAAATCGGGAATGCAGGGCAGCCGACGCTACCTGTTCTTCGTTGGTGGCTTGACCACAACACTCGGCAGGAACCAACACAGTCAAGAGAATACCCATGCAGCCTGAAGGAAGAGACGCTCGTCGAGAGAAAAGAACAGGACAATTTGAAGGGGGCGGCTGGGTAAAACGGAACCAACCAGTGCGACCAAGGAGAAGGAGGAGGGCGAGGTTCAACGTCACTGGCACGAACTCGGTTGAGGACCCGATCACGGCGCCGGAAAGTAGGTGAAGAAAACAAAAGGGGTGCACGGAACTGATGGAGGACATGCTCGCAGCATTGAGAAACAGGTGAAGAAAAAGAGAGCACGGGTCTGACTAAACGAAGAGGAGAACAGCACGCTTTACTTGACCGTGAAGGAGAGGATTAGAATAAGTGGGTAATGCAGGAATACCCACTTGCTGCAGGAAAAGAACGTGACGGGAAAGAAACAAGGGGAAGGGATGGAGAAGAAAGGAGGGAAAACTCCGAAGCCTTACTGTACGTACGAGTCTGTTGTTTACCCAACCAGACCAGTTCAATCCCTAAGCCCGGTTGCTGGAAAGATCACGAGCGGAATGAAGAGGCGTTAAATTCCACATAATAATTTGCACCACAAGTCAGACTACCAAAGCAAAGGCAACTGGGTAAAAGAAGGATTTATACGGGAATGATTTACCAAGACTATCAAAACAAGAGTTACCGGATAAAAGAAAGATTAAACGGGAAGGATTTAGTAAGTAAACAACAAAAGAGCATGAATCGTACGGCACGAATCATGAATCACGAATGCAACAAAAGAAAAGACTAACCAGTTGACAAGGAAGGAACAGTACATCAAGGCAACAATCATCAATTAAAAGAACAGACATAGGAACAAAGGAATTCGCCATTCAAACTTATGAGGCATAGACTCCTACCTGGCGTGCAGATGAACTGGTGGCAATTCCTTTGCCCTTATCGCGATGCCCAGATTCAGATCCACCTGAATCGAATCAATAACAGACAAACAATCACAACCCAATCTACATACGGAAAAGAAACAAAGCTCTTACCGTACCCTCACCGATCTATACTGACAATCTGGCAGTGGAACAGGGAGAGACTAGAGGCGGTTGGTTGAAAGGAACAGAGAATGAACGGTTACCTAGTTCTGTCTAAAACGTAAAACAATGACAGGGCTTAGGGTAGACTAATGGGCTTCGAAAGGGTATTTATAGGGCTTAAGGTAATAAACGGGCCTGGAACTAAAACAAAGGTTAGGAGGCCCTAGGGGGGATAAACAGGTCCGAGAACAAGCCCGGGTTTAATAGGGGCAAAACGGTAAAATTTCACTATCTCGGTTTCCGTTCCGGTCAACATGACAAACACACACGTGGACCACTAATACGATGCTGACTGGACATATGACTAGGACGGGGTTTCACAGTGGTACCAGTGTGTGAGAATTAAGGTTGTACGGCGGGGCGATACTACATCATATTTGCATACCTGTTCCTTGATTGCTTGCGCATATAACATGAACTATGATTGGACTATTTTCTAATTCTTCAAGTTTCTTCTTTGCTTGTTTGTTTCCAAATTATGTTGGAGATTTACTTATTGGATATTGATATCCCTATGGGACTTGTATGTTGTGGATTCATTGATTAAATTTAAAGACTTCCGCTGATATTTTATTCACTCCGTATGATACCAGAATACTTGTCCAATATCATGCTCCAATAGTTATAAGTATAAAGAATAAACATGTTAAAATCGATTCTAAGGAGATAAGTCTTGTGAGATTCAGATAGGTCTTAGGTTGAGTTTATTAAGATTTCACGGCGATAAGAGTCCTAATATGAATAATTTCGGGAATATGGGTTTGGGGTCCTTACAAATCGATTGTTACCTCAAATTCACTGTTTTCCCCTTAGCCACCTTAGGCTCCAATTCAACCCTCCAAACCTTGTTTATTGCAACGATTCTTCCTCTAAAAAGTGTAGAGCAACAACCAAAAGAAGGAATTAAGGCAAAGAATATGAGCAAGAAAAATGAAAAGAAAATCAAAAAGGGGTAGAAAATGATGCGTGAATATGAGGAGAGAAAACGATACTATGTCTTGGATAAAATTTAAGGGAATAAAAAGGAATTCAAGAATGTCTGACATGTCTGTTAGTGTGTGAATAAGAGGATGATGACAACTGTCATGGTCTGTGGATTGTCCGTATAGACTAATTGTAGGTTTGTGCAAGTATTTTAGGCTTTCGGACCTGGGTCAAGTGGGTCAAAATACAAGGAAATTGGGCTCTTAGACCCAATAGAAAGCATATGGGTTTGGTAAGGTGTATCTGGCTCAACAATGTGAAAGATGGGTCTAAAAAAATAAAACACGAAACTGGATAAAATAAATACCAACCATTTAAAACGGATTCATTTAGAATTAAGAAATGTAAAATGACACGGTAAGTATCATTATTGCGCTAATTCCATGGAACAATTAGAAAATGATAGAAAATACGTTTAAACAAAATCTAAGACATTGAAGCACCTAAAACATCGAAGCTACGATTTGCTGCCATATCTCATAGAAAAACTATTCAAAAATCAGATCTGTTAAAAGTTGTAGAATTATTTTTATGAATTGTAAAAATAATATAAAAATAGAAATGTAAAAATGTAAAAATGTAAAAATGTAAAAATGTAAAAATGTAAAATATAAAAATAATTTTTAAACAAAAATAAATATCAGACACCCTTAGAAAATTCTAAAAAAATTACACTACTGTAAAGTTGTCATGTATTAGCTAACTCCAAAATTTGAAAGATATAAAGAAAAGATGATTTCATTCTTGCAAAAAAAATGAGAATTTTCATAAAATTATCCATACTCATACTCATCCGTACACACACATGCACCAAGTCTAGCGCATACATGCTCTAAGTCTTACACATGAACCAGAAACTACGGAGTTTTTTTAATTTTTTTCTGAGGCTGAGCTCGAACACATCCATTGTCCGGTAGGGGGATATATACTATAGGATCATGATGTCATTATTTTTGTGTCATGATAAGGCCGTTTCTAGTTTTTTGTCAGCAAAACCTACTTTTCAAATATTTTATATTATATTCGTTATACTTTTTTAGGTTAGGTATATCTTATACTGCTCTTCATAAATAGCTTTGGTCATCAGTCCAAATCCAACACTCCAATACATATTTTTTTATTATTTTCAAGTAGTAACGTTATGCAATGGATCATCGCATACGAGGACCAGATAGATACTAACAACTACAACTTCATTGAGATGGCAATGATATAGTTTGTTCATTATGCGGGAAAGAAAAACAAATAATACTAGTCTAGAAGGGGATAGAAGGCTAATTCATGCCAACTCAGTGCAAGTTATAGCCTGGAGGCAAGCAATTATTGTACAAAAGTCTTGTTTCCTTTAGCACGAAAACACGTCAAAATCTTGAATTAATTTTCTGTCCATTCAGGGGTCTCGAAGATGCGGTTTGTTTTTCCATAATATTTGATTAGTTGAAGAGTCGACTCGGGCAAGCTTGCCATCAATTGCATGTTTCGACAAACTTTACCTGTCGATCGATCCGTCAAATTAATGCCTAGAGTTGAAGTTTTGCAAATTGATCACGTTTGTTCCAACTATTGGGAAATGACAGAAAGGAAGCGATAATTTAGAAGATATAAGAAATCTTTAAATAAAAAATGTTTTAATGAATTCAGAGTTCTAACTGTTTTTTTTGGATAAGCTTTTGTCAATTCATGACAAAGACCCTCAATTGCAATCAGATGTGAAGTATTTGGAAATCAGTAGCTAAATATGGATTCTTTTCTTCAATAATGTCACATGGTGTGTAAGTGTAAGATCATTTGACAATTATTAAGACCTTACTTTACTAAAGAGCCAACGGCCCTTGAGGAAAACAAAAAACAAGCTCATGATAAAGACCACATGACAGGAGATATTTTATGCAAAATATACAATGTCTTTCCATACATCAAAGATCAAGAAGATGAGACCACTGATGAGTTAGCCAACCGCAAGCATAAATGCATCAAGATAAAACTAACTATTTACGCTTTTCAACTCCCCAAGAGTGCACGCAAGTCTTCATCCAGAAACTACCAATTAGTGTGACTTCTGGTTCCGATTTTGAATAGAAATCTCGCAAAACGGTTAGGCCATATTAATTGAATGCATTTTAAGTCAAGCTGTGAGCACAAAGTTACAAAATCCAGCCATTTTTTTTGGATATGACAGCTAGTTGGGTGTTGATGTTGTCCGCTCAAGGCCTCTAACGCAGTTATTTCCTAGCCGTTTCTTTAAGAGGATGTCCTAATTATTGATCATCTTGGTCAATGGACATATAATAAATGGAAAAAATTGCAGCATATTGATGTATGATTCATTCTCTGTACAAATTGCTAAAAACTTATGAGGTTTTATTATTTTTGTTTTCGAAAGAGAAATTTCTAATAATACGACAAGATTTAAAGCTATACTTTAGATTAAATTAAAATATTTGGATTAATTATCTTTGAATTATTTAGTTATTGTTGTGAATAAAATATTTGGTGAATATCTATTGAATTCTTCTCAAGAGTTGTATGTTTACCAACCGATATATTATTTTTAAGAGATGTAAATGATAACTTTAATATCTATAAATATATATGTCATATCTTCATTTGAGAGGTCCTACTGAATAATATCTCTCTTTATTCTCTACCCATATCTTATGTATATTTGTCTCCTTATCTTATTTCTCTCCTTCATTTACAACATCTTATCAGTAGGAAAATCTCTTTATTTGTCTAAACAGATCTGCACCATAAAGATTCTTTTATATGAAAAAGATCTACAAACAAATGCTCTCATGGAAAATCAAATGAGAGAAAGTGAAGATCTCTTAAACAAAATTAATCTATCTTCATATGATTCAAGAAAAAAAGAGATAATTTTTTTTATCGTTTATTTATTTATATATTTATTATAACTATAATTTTTAGCTATTTTTATTTATTATGACTGTGAATTTTTTTTAACTTGATGTTGGTACATAATATTATATTATGTTTCTTTAACTATTTATTCTTTAAAAAAATATCTTTAAAAAATATAATAATAAAAAAAAGAAAAGAAAAAGAAACATATGTTTTTTAAGAGATGTAAATGATAACTTTAGTACCTATAAATATATATATCATATCTTTATTTGAGAGATCCTATTGAATAATATCTCTCTTTATTCTCTACCTGTAGCTTGTGTATATTTGTATCCTTATCTTCTTTCTCTCATCCATTTATAACATGTTATCACTAGGAAAGCCTATTTATTTGTCTAAAAAGATCTGCATTATAAAGATTCTTTCATATAAAAAAGATCTACAAACAAATGCTCTCGTAGAAAATCACATGAGAGAAAGTGAAGATCTCTTAAACAAAATTAAGTTATCTTCATATGATTCAAGAAAAAAAAAGAGATAATTTTTTTTTATCTTTTATTCATTTATATATTTATTATAACTATAATTTTTTAGCTATTTTTATTTATTATGACTGTGATTTTTTTTAAACTTGATGTTGGTACATAATATTATATTATGTTTCTTTAACTATTTGTTCTTTAAAAAAATATTTTAAAAAAATATAGTAATAATAATAATAATAAAAAGAAACATATGATATTAAAATATTAAGATATATATATTTGATGTTAATAACATTATAGGTATGCTTTTTGTGGCAGGAAATGATTTTCTATAATACGTGGTCCTTTAATTGCTCAACTTAGGATAATATGGAATTATCACAATCATATTTGTGCCTTAATTACTCAATTTATTACGTGAGAAATTTATTTGATAATTTTATAGTCTTTTAATTGCTCAACTTAGGACAATATAGAATTATCACAATCATATTTGTGCCTTAATTACTCAATTTATTACGTGAGAAATTTATTTGATATGTGATAATTTTGATTTATTTGTTGATTTAAGCAATATAATTGCTCTTATAGTAGATATTCTCATGTGAGGAACTTATATATTATGGTTCTAAGATAATTTTATTTTTATATGATATTATCTTATAATTTCAATTATTATGGTCCACCCTAGTAATAAATGAGGCTTTACTATAATTATATATACGACCATATCTCATCAATGATTATGGACATGGATAAAATATTAAATCTTCAAAAAGGTTACAAATAATAAGATAATATGAATATTAAAGATTGACATCACTAGTGGGACCATCCCAGTTGAAAATTGATGTGTGATATATACATCAATAAGCTATATCAATTATGATAGGAAAACTATAAGTTTTTCATAATACATAAGCTTTCGAATGTTGTTGTGCAAATGCATATTAAGTACATGGTCTCTCTTTGCTTAATTTGATATCAAATCAGGATGAAGATGTAAATTACATTTATTTGGTTTTGATGATATATCAACCAAAATGTTCACATATATAAATATAGTTACAATGCTAGTAGAGTTTGTAAAACAACTTGTGAAAAAAAAATCGCTGGCCAGCGTGTGCATCTTGATAATTCAATACAAATAATATGGGTATATATTGTGAGTATATCTATATTTTGGACCTTTGTGAGATATCATATGCTTATTACAATGTATTTTTTATGCAACAAGTTTATTCACATCATGCCAATATATAATCATTCGTATCCCCTCATAAATTGGTTTGTGATCAGGAACCAAGTAAACCATCTATGAATTTTATATGTGCTATAGATAATATTATTATCCACCATACCGCTCAAAGATGAATTATTAAAGAAAGATATAAATTAGGCAATGTTCTAACATTGAAGGGGATAAAAGATAAATAGCTGGAGTAGAATTATTATGACAAGTTATCATTATTATGATCCTCATTATAATTTATGAACTTAAAGTTTATAAAATAACTCATTGATAAATATCATTGTCAGATGAATTTACTGATTTTATAATAATGAGATTCAGCTATATTGCTCCAATCTAAGATAATATTGTAAGGGATAATATTATATATAAATTTGGTATATATTCAGAATGTAAGCTACCAATCGGTTCTAAAGATATTAAATTCTCATAAAAGGAGTAAATATTTATAATGGTTTGAAAAAGAATAAATTTGAAATATTTTATTGATATTATTAATTTCTGAAATAGATTCAGAAAAATAAAAAGATCTCGATAAATTATGTTAATGTGAAAAAAGATAAAATTGAGATAAAATGTCGACAATATGCTTATAAATAATTTAGAGCTCTACATTATGAGGATCTTGATTAAACTCTATGAAATAGTATAAACTATAAATAATTGATCAATCTAGAAAGATGTTTATGATTAATTTGCAACTTGAGTATTGTTAGACTTGTGGTCCATATACTAATTTGTGTGAAAATGATAATATATAAATTGATAGTTGTGCGAAAACGAAATAAATTATATTATAATAAAAACGGCTTATTGCACAAGTTTTCACACAAATAATTATTCTAAAGAGAAATATCTCATTATGATGGTGGATGAATAATGTTGTAATATACAATAAATCTGACATTGAATAGATATTTTAAATACGTCTTATATATGAAAATTCAATATGGATATATATTGCAAAAGACAATGATTGAATTTCCTGGGAAGTTATATTATATCAAGCTAAATGAAGCTCCTGTTTATTAAAGCAATCATAATGTATGTATTTTTATAAAAGATCCAGATCTAAATTTGGTATGATTGATAATCATTGTGAAAAGATTAGATTATTAAAACTCTTGTAGAGTAATCAAAAATCGTGGATTATATAAAGACTATTTTATTTGAGTCTTTATAAATCAGTAATGTTCGATAAAAGTGTTATGAAAATTTAGGGATATAGTTTACCCATCAAAATTATCCTACTGTAATATCATATATAAATCTCGATAAGAAATATAATCGAGACTTATGTTTGACAAAATTATTGTATATATGTGACCATATCACATATCATCCTACTAATATTTAAGATGTTGGTTGATTTCAGAAGAATGACATCATAGGGGGAGTAAAAAATATGCATTACATTTTTTTTTTCTTCATTAAGATTTTTCCCACTGGATTTTTCTTGATAAGGTTTTTAACGAGGCAATACTTTGATTGCATATTTATATATATTTGATAAAAGATTATTTAAAAGATTTGAACTGATAGTTGAATATGAAGAATATGAATTGTACTCTTTTTTCCTTCACCAAGTTTTATTTCCCATTAGATTTTCTTGGTAAGGTTTTTAATGGGACATTATTCTAATAGTATATTCTAAGTTAAAAAATGATGGATTCCTTTTCCTTAACTAGGATTTTTTCCTATGGGGTTTTTCCTAATAAGGTTTTAATGAGGTATTTAGTCATATAATGAATAGACTTTCAAAGAGGGAGTGTTATGAAGTTGAATCTCTATTATTTTTAATTCAAGGGGCATTCAAGTGGGGAGTGTTGTGAATAAAATGCTTAGCGAATATCCATTGAATTCTTATCAAGAGTTGTATATTTAACAACATATATATTCTTTCTAAGAGATGTAAAAGATACCCTTCAGTACCTATAAATATGTTTGTCATATCTTCATTCGGGAGATCCTAATAATATCTTTCTTTATTCTCTCTCCATATCTTGTGTATATTTCTCTCCTCCTTCATTTACATCATTTATGTGATATTTATCAAGATTGTGTATATAAAAATGGCTTAACATTATTTGGAAGAAAACATAAATAAATAAAATTTTTCTTGTATTCTTTTCCTATTTTGTTTCATTTAAATCTCCAATAAAAACTATTTAAAATACTAAATAATTTAACATAACTTCTAAAAATCTGTAAATTTATGAAGAATTATAAAATATGGTATGATGTACAAAAACATATAATATCCTTGAGTATACGAAAAGATAAGCAAAAATATATTTTATGTTCAGTATAATATCCTGTTATATTAACAATAAAACATAAGTATATTAACATGTTTTGTTTTTCAAAATGTCACACGTCAGCTTGCCCACCACCATAGGAACATATAACTCCCAACGGTTAGGCTGTCTTATTTAATACTAAATAGTCAAACCATAACTATAAAGTAGCAAAATCCCATCAAGTTTTCCAGACCATTAGATGTGGAAGTTAGTGTTCATGTTGTCCTTATTATATCAAGTCTATCTACGTTGTCGAAAACAATTCATTACAGCTATTTTTAAAAGTGTTTCTTAACATTGCAATATATTAGTGTTCTTTTTTGGGAAAAAATATTATTAGGTTGTACGGCTGCCACAAAAAAAAACAAAAAGATTTACCCTTCTGACCCACACGATCCAAGCTAAAGCATGTAAATTTAAAAATCAGAACAAGATCTATTTTTATATATGATGATTCTACCTCAGTCTAATCCACCAAAATCCTTTCCAGCTCTTCGTTGGATTTTCACCTACGATCTCTTATTCTTTAAATTTTTAAAATTTTTAAGACTGTTCACAGCTTGCGTATAATGTAGGTCTGAATGTCCAATCATACAATCACCTCTTTCGGAATCCACACGACCCGTAAACAAGTAGAATTTCCTTCCTTTGTTTTTTTATGTTGCCGCAAGTTGTTGGAGAAATTTTATCCATAACATAATATATCTACGAATTAACAATAGTGCAGTCACTGGAAAAAATTATTGGGTAGAAATACCGTTAAATTTTTATCTTGCGTCCTTTCGTAACGTACAGTTAACGTTAACAGTGTATTATTTTTTTTCACAAGTGGTCTTCCAACAAATTAAGAGTAGTGCTGTTATTGAAAAACAAAATTACTGGTAGCAGTACCATTATATTTTTTCGCTTGTTTTGTTCTGTAATGTACAAATCAGCAGTGTATTATGTTTTTCCAGAAATGTTCTTGGGTATTTTTTATCCGTTATTTAATAATCAGTACTCTAGATTTTTTTTACTCCTGAATTTTTCTAATTCTTTCAGTTTTGTAACATAATGAATTTTGATTTCTAAGTTCATTTGACAAAACATGTTTATTATATACTACCCTGTTTTTGGAACTCTATTTTTTGAATAGTAGCAACTGTAATAAAACAACTTTTTCAGTAACAATAGAAAAACAAAATCTGAGGTGACGGAAAAAGCAAGCAACGAACTAGAATAATTCTCAATTCTCTTCGTCAAAAGGAAACCCATACATAGTATGGGTGAAAGGAAGAGAAGACTGGTACTTTGGAGCAAATTTTGTTTTAAGGACGCCTGATTGAATAGGGAGGCTTTTTTCATTTTGTCGGTGACATCTGCAAATCCTGGGTTTTATTTTTCTTGAGTTCATATTTTTTTACTAATATTGACAGTATTGTTTTGCTGCTTCATAAACTTTTTCCTTTTCTGCGGTGATGGCTGCAGCAAATAATGTTTCTATTGAGTCCAGATTTTTCTTCTTAATATTGGCATGATTTCTTATAAAATTTTTTTATTAGGCTGATTAGGATTAATTGATTCCTGATTGAGATATTATATTACGCGTGGAGTAGTTGGAAATTTCCCATATTAAAGGTTGTCCAAGTTGTTGTCCAAGAAATTGCTTGCGTGAGCTTGTTTTTCGACTGGAAGAGGACGTATTTGTTTAGTTAAAATAAAGCTACAACACCTCTTTTAATCCTTGTGGCTTACTAGTGTTTTAAAGTCTTAATACGTATTAGACCCTATCTCAATACTATCTCACATTATCTGAGATAACCTTTCATATTATTTTTAAAGTTCTAACAAAAATAAATCTCTATTTATTTTATTTTAGTCTTAACTTATCCATATCAGATAATAAATCTTATTTAATATTTATACAATTTCTTCCAAAAAAATATATTATACCATAGTATAAATATAACCTATAATTTATTATGTATTTATCTAAAATGATAAGTTCCTAGAAAGAAATTTTAATCCAACTAAAACTCTTCATATTTGAAAATTGTTTTATGGATATATTAAGACTGTCCATTATAGTCCTCACACCATTTAACTGTCTCATGCCTGTGATCACAAATTACGATCTGGGTGGATTATATCATGTTATCACGCTTGCCGAGATCTACGCATAATACAGTTCTATAAGCACCTTACTAATTAATTACATGATAATATAATCCCTTCTGATATCTCTGTTACACAAAACATATCATCCTCGTAGACGTCTGGTAGTAGTTTTATTTTGATCATTGTAATAGTCGAATATAAAAATTGTGATGTGTATCTTAATATTATCTCAATCAAGCATATGATCGTGTATTTTTCCAACCAGAACATCTCTAGGGATCCTTTGAGATATACCCTCTCTAATCATATAGGATGGATAAATTTATTTTGATAATCTACTCTCAACTATATATCATATGCTTGTAACTAACTTATATAGATGAAAATCATGAACATTCATTCATAATATAAAAAAAAGAATAAAAAATATGTTACCTTCATTAATAAAATAATATAACAATATCAATAATAATAATAACAAACATGGTTAGATCTAGGACATGTTCTGAATGTTGGATATAGATACCTGCAAATGTCATTATCTTTTGTGCGATTGGTAAGTCAGGGGGTTAATCAAATTTTGGGGAGACAGGAGAGCTGTTGGACTCGGTGGATTCCACCCATTCCAGATTGGATTAAGGTCCATTGTGATGGTGCTAGGTCTGGGAGGAGAGGTGGTGGTGTGGGTGATCTACTAGGGAAAGAGCAAAGGAGATGGATTGCTGGATTTTCTGAACAGTTAGACTCCTGCTTGCTTATCGAGTCGGAACTAAATGCAATATTCTTGGGACTTCTGGTAGCAATAGGGCATGGTTGCAAAAGGGTAGGGGTAGAGGTAGAGGTAGAGGTTGATTCATATGAAGCCTGGAGGTTTCCGGATGAATTCCAGGAGATATATTTTTCACATGTTTTTTGAGATGCTAATTGGTTGTGTTGATTTCCTTACTAAGTACAGTCTATATTATATGGGTGTCGGATTTAGGGATTTAGTTTTGATAGTCCTCTTTCGGAGATGGTTGAGTTGTTAGACTTTAATTGTTCATTGATGGATGAGTTTTTAATGTATTTCTCCTTACAAAAAAGAAAATATAAAAAATCTTGAAATAGTTTGGTATTGATTTACTGAGTATAATAATTTACTCTTAGGTGAGAAAATATATATTTCTTGTATTCTTAATTAGGAAGATATTCAGATATTGAAATCAATAAAATAACTATTAACTTGTAAATTTGTTTTTAAAAATATAAAAAGATATGCTACACCAAGTGTACTTGATAGATTTGGATTTTGAAGAGGAAGAGAAATAATATTTTCTCCTGCAAGCTCATGATACAATTCTTCAACTGGCCACTATATGCATAACTCATAGCTCAGCATTAGGGTAAAGACTATTCATGATATTCAACTCAAAATAATATATACAATTCGATCAACTTCCAAAATTATAATGTTAGAGCACAAACACTATTTCTTGTCTATTTAAGTTGGGTGTTGACTTATGGCTTTCATTATGACGAATAAATGTGCTGATTTCCGAACTAACTAAATTTACGAGGCATTACACCTTGAGTGGAGCTTATTCTCTGGGTCGTAGTTTTGGATCAAAGAACTTGGATACCAAATACATCAATCTATTTAATATAAGAAAGTCAAACCACAAGTATTAACGTATCCTCCTCTTTTTTTCTTAGTGATAACGGTTGCAGACACTCCAGCTTGGTGATGACATAACAAGCAGGTCAGAGACGTAAGGGGATCTCCAATTGATGGGTGCCAACTGGAAGATTCAAAGCATAACTGGCTAGATGATCCAAACAAGAATTATCTTCCCTTGGGTGGCCACATAGTATTTATTCTCTCTTATAAATAAAAAATAAAAAAAATAAATTTCTAATCATCAATATACTGACTAGACAAACTATGTTGAATTCACGACGATATGATCGTATTTCTCTCTTTCCGCTCGAAATCAAATGCAAATACCTAAAATATTTTAGTATTTTTTTTTTAAAAAAGACTTTGTATATACATTATGTTTTGAGATGAGTGTATTTCGCATTTTATCAGGAAGAGAGTTCACGAGAATTGTTTCTGACAAGACAACAAACTTTTACAATTAATAAGCAATAAGAAATATATGTTATATATTTATCTTTCTAAATTATATTTAGAATATATAAAAATAATTATATATTCAAAATCGAACAAGTATCTTATATTTTGATGCACCATATGTATCAAATTTTTCGCGCATTTGAGAAATAAAATATCTGTTGAATTTTGGATGTAAATTTATTTTTATATGCCTTATATGTTATTTATAAATGATGAATTATACATAATACTATAGAATACATACTTTTATTGCTTAGTAATTATAATTCTTTCAATAAAAATTTTCAGAAATTCTTTCTTTCAGATGACCTATTTCAAAACATAGAGAAGGTTCTCAAAACACATATAATATATATATATTTATTGTAAATCCTGGATTTTTCTGTGTTTTATATTTAGAGATAATTTCGTAATTTCCTTTTTATGTGTAGTTAGTGATAGTTTGGGTGTTTGTGTATTTTGCATGATATATTATATTTTGAATTGATAATATAGAATTTTTAAGGTATGGTTTTATTTTTATAATTTTAAAGTATAATTTATTTTTAATTAAAATTATATTAGTCAGAAAATTTTAATTTTTTATTTATTAAAAAATATGATTTTTCTGGATTTTTATGAAATTTTCATAATTTTTGGATTTATGTGTTATTTACTATGATTTTTCAAAATTTTTAAATAATCTTCAGATTTAATTAAAATAAAATAAAATAAAAATAAAAATAAAAACACTAAACGATGGAAAAAGCCAAAACGAATGCCATTTTAGTTAACACATCTTATAAAAATAATTTCTTTTTTCTTTTTTTTCTTGTCTTCCCTTTTCATTTTTTCCTCTTTCTCTTTCCTCTCCTCCCTCTTCTCCCGATTGCTTTTCCCTCCTCCAGCCAAGCTCATCCATCTCCCACATCCAGCCATTTACTTCCATCACCGCCACCTCCAACAGGTGCGTCTTGTCGTCGGCATCACTTGGTCACAAGAGTCGCGGCGATTGGCTGCCGGATGTTCCCTTCAAGAGCTCACGAGCAGTTGGGCTTTTTGGCTGGCAAATTGCCGATTTCCGGCCAACCCCGGATAGGAAATTCCGGTTTCGTCGCCGGTCTAGCCATCGGCCGGTCACGCGCCACCACTAAGCCACCACGCACCGCCGTCGTTCGACCCAAAACCTTAATTTCCCAATTCGACCCCATTACCTAATTTCGACATTCCGGACGCGATGGTATCATCTTTTTTTTTTATTTGATTTGTTGTTTAAGAGATATGAGCTTTTAAAGATTTTCTCGTAAAATATGTTTTGATTTTAAATGATAAATTATGGTTTTATAAATGATAATATGTAAATAAAAATATATTTTGAAGGCTAATTAATCTAATTTCGGATCTCGTGGTTATTTTCGAAAAGTATGATTTCGCCTTGTTTTGCATGTTGGTTTTTATAGATAGTGATTGTATGTTTAGTGTGTTATGCAGACGTTTGACCTATATTGATTGATGTGGATTGCGGTTAGTTTTTCTTTTGTGCTTGTGGATTAGACGTGTTGTGCTTACGTACAAGTGAGTGGGGACCTCACACTTTATTTGATTTCTTTAAAATGCATTATTGAGGTTTACTGATTTTCAGAAAATTAAATGGTGAATTGTGTTGATGTTTGGATTATATATGAATAAGCTTAGATGGTATTGTTTTACAAATTGATGGGTTTACTAGTTTTACAAAAATTGGTATTGAAAGACATAGTGTGTTTTTGTGTTTCTGGATGCACCGTATGTTGAGGCATGATTGTCAGTGATGATCTGTGCTTGTCTTTTATATTTGATTTTGGTTTAAGTGTTACTTACTTGGATGAGTTTTTCTATTACACTCTGACTACCTATGAGTATCTAGTGCACTGACGACATTAGACCAAGATTGGTGGCCGATAGGTCACGTACTTCCTTTTGCAACCCTTGTCACGGAGGGGATTTAATGTCCAAACAGAGATGGCCAACATGGGTTAACCTTAGCCTTTGACAATGCTAGTGTGGGCTATGTTTTCATGTAAATAAACTAGACACTAGTGGACCTTGAAAACTTCCTGATCGGAAGTCGGAAGGGTGTTTCCTAGCCGACTATCTAGCTCAATTTTAAAAGGAAATCGAATGAGAGTCTTTACGATTCACCTGATTATTCTTATGGTTGATTTGATTTGAGATTGAGTTTCGTTTGATTGTTCAAATCTACATTTCTGTATGATTTTCACTTTTGGATTATATCTGTTTTTGTGGTCCCCATTCCCCTCACCTAGATATTTAACTAACTGGTTTAGTGCCGTCCAGATTGTGCTGCAGGTTCCAATTGTCAGTCTTCCGCTTCTCATGGTTGATCTCAGACCAACTTGATTCTAGGTTTGATTAGCGTTTGGTTTGATTTGTACATATAAACCAAACCAGGTTTTGTTTTACATGCAGTTTTATGTTTTGATTGTATTACGTTATCTGGTACTTGATGATGTACAGACATTACCTATCAGGGGTTGAATGGTTATGGGTAAATCTAAATCTGAACAAAGTATCTCACAATCAATCAATGTCCATACCCAAAACCATGCAACCCCTGATAGTTAAAGTCTGTACATCATCTGTGAAACCTCGAATTTTGAGTTCTAGAAGTCCAGAAGCCAGCGCAAGTGAAAAGACTATTTTACCCTTGAAGAAAAGGATGTGTGAAGGCCAAAATTGGTAAGAAATGTCCAGTAATTAATTTTGGTTTTAATTCTCTTTAATCTAGTTCTTTATAGGTTGATAATTTCCTTAGAAATTAAAATCCATAAAATTAAGGGGGATAATTATAGAATTTAATTCTGATAATTATTTTACTTTAATCAAGCCTTTAAAATAGGAATTTTAATCCTATAACCACCTTATATAAATAGGAAGCCATCCACAAAAAAATCTTATACAGAAAACACACAAAATTCGTAAAACCTAAAAACCTTACACCTCCCAATTTCTGCCGAAAAACTTCAAAATAGCATAACTCTCTCATCGTTTGTCGGATTTTTGCAAATAGTAGCTTGTTGGAAAGATCTCTTCATCCTATTTCAAAAAATCTTTGGTTTATCATCTGGAGGTTAGTTTTTCTTTGTCAAAAGTTAAATCATATTTCTTCAAAATAATATAACTCTCTTGTCCTTTGTAGAATTCTTGCAAATAATAGCTTATTGGAAAGATCTCTTCATCCTATTTCCAAAAATATTAGATTTTTTGTCTGAAAGTTAGATTTTATTTTTCGAAAGTTAAATCGTATTTCAGCGGGATTAGGTTTTACGATTGTGTGATTTTGTATTCAATTGATTTCTGTTGTTGTTCCTCTTGTTCGTATGATTTTTGGCATCCATTCATGTTATAAAATTATGAATTCATCCTTTGAATCTTTTATATATATGAAATCAGTATGCCCTACCCTTGCCCTATTGTTGCCTATCTTGATCAATTGATTAACCTATTGGATTCCGATCATGTTTCTTTTGATTGTATAAGTTATAAACACTTAATCCTTCTTTGTTAACATGAAATTGCAACCCTTACACCTTGCTAACATGAAATCACAAATTATCTTGTGTCCTATGCTTAGTGCCGAAATATACATAGTTAAATTGGGGTGGTAATTCAGGTTGAACCTTGTTAAGTTCTTGGCTATCACATTACACATCTAAAGGGGAGGCACTTGCGGCATTTGACCACTGGTTTTTGATAGGTTTGGTGAGTGGAATTGGTAAGGAAATAGGGTACTTACTTGGTTATTCAGTATGCATTCTTAGTTTGGTTTTGTCTTTGCCTTGTGATGCTATAGGTGGTTCGGAATTATTAAATAAGGGAAAAGGAATAGCTTCTTGTTCTGAGACAAGAGAGGTAGGATCTATGCCTCATCGTTTCTCTAGAGATCCCTGTTGTTTGTTTGTTATTTTTGATACCTGCCCTTGTTATTATTGTATGCGAATTGATTGTAGGATATGTGCATGAATTGCGGATTGAGATATGAATCTTATAGGGCATACCGAACCCTTGAGTTAGGTTTTGTGTGCCTAAATTGAATATAATTGTGTTCTGACATGATTAAAGATACCCTATTGTGATATTATGCTTTGTTCTTGCTGGTGTGTACTTGTACGTGTTTGTGTGTTAGGATCTTATTTTGATGTCCATTCGGGGTAAGCGCTGATGCTCCTTGGGGAGGCTCTTACTGGTATGGGTGGGAATCCCTAGAATGTACGCACTGGAAGCCATGTCCTTGTGTGGCTTGGATGCCTGATCCTTGTGTGGCTGGAAGCCTTGTCCTTGTGTGGCTTGGATGTCTTGTCCTTGTGTGGCAGGATGAATAAGTTTTCCGATTAGCTTGTGTGCTAACCTTTTACCTTTTGTGAAGTAAACCTTGGACAACACAAGTGGAAGGGGATGACCTTTCTTTCTTTCTAGTGCCAAGAGTAATCTGATGAGTTTTACATGCCTGTGTACTTATGATTTTTGAAAGTGTTGTAGTCCACCCTCAGCCTTAGTTTCGGCCCTATCCCTTTGATTGATTCTTGAATTGCGTGATACCCATAGTTGTGTAGGGATAATTTGATGTTGTTCGGGAGATTTGTGTTTAAGATTTCTGTAGATCTTATGATGTTGTGACCCTATTAAGATTCTTGTAATCTCATCCTGTTGTATTCACCATTTTTCAGGCTTAGGTACATCCACTGTTCGTGGTACCAGTGTGTGAGATCAAGGCTGCACGGCGGGGCGATATCGCATCACATTTGCATACCTGTTTCTTGATTGCCTGCGCATATAACATGAATTATGATTGGACTACTTTCTGGTTTTTCAAGATTCCTTCTTTACTTGTTGTGTACGATTTATGTTGGGGGTTAACTTGCTGGATATTTAGATCCCTATAGGACTTGTGTGTTGTGGATTCATTGATTATATTTAAAGACTTCCGCTGATATTTTATTCACTCCGTATGATACCAGAATACTTGTCCAATATCATGCTCCAATTGTTGATAAACATAAAGAATGTATATGCTAAAAATCGAGAATTTGATGAGTAAGCCTTGTGGGATTCAGATAGGTCCTGGTTCTTGGGCTTGTTTGGGTTTCACGGCCGTAAGGGCCCTAATCGAAGCAATTAATAATAGGTTAGGAGTTAGGGTCGTTACAAGTTTTGGTAATAGAGGGTTTAAGGAATATAATTGGTTATATGCTGACTTGTTTGTTGATTTTGTGTTTGTAGGTAAGAACATACGCACACACTCACTCACTTAGGGGCTAGTTCCGAAAGTGAACTAATGCTAAAAAGGGATTGATTTAAATGATGAGAATAATAATTTGATTTGTTGTGTGTTTATGTATGTTCTTATGCCTGGTATGCCTTGATGTGTTTCGGTGAATGTTTGCTGTGTTTCTTATCATTGCCGAGAATGTGTATGTTGTTGGGGCATATTACCAAGTGTCCCTATGTGATTTCTATGTTGCCGAATGTATATTCGTGTGATTGCTGATGTGTATTGCCGAATACATGGGGTGTGAGTTTGCATGATTGCCGAATATGGATTGTGTGAATCCATGCTTGCTTAATGCTTGATGATGATTTCCGAGAGTACATATGTGTGATGATATGAGTGAAGAGTATGTATTTACATGTATGCATCTGATTTCTAAAATTTGTATATTGTTTTCCAGCATATGTGTATCTTTCAGCGCACACCTCTCCACCAGGTACCACTTCTTTTCCTAGTATGGTATGTAGTTATGTGTTAAGTAACAATTGTATTCTTGTATATTATGGCAAGGTCGAACGCTACAAAGGATCGACGGGGTAGGTATGAGGTTCAGGCCGAACAGAAACCTGTTGAGCAAGAGGAGCCGAATGCACAAACTAAGCAGGGAGGGCAAGCTGAGCCCAAAAACCAACCTGAGGCACCAGCTACACTAACCATCGATCATGTGATGGCCCAAATCCTAAACTTATTGCAAGGAATTGCTGCGAATCAGCAGCGTATGGAGGTGGAATTTCAGAATGTTCCTGCACCCGCGTCCGTGGAAGAACCTACTCCTCCTCTTGAACCTGTACAGCCGGTGCATCCTAAGGAAGCCGAGAGACTTCCCATCATGATTACCAAAATGTTGAAGGAAGCTCGACAATTAAGATGTAAAGATTTCAATGGTTCAACCAGAGCTGCTGCCGCTCGTGAATGGATCGACACCTTATGCTGAGTATCCTTGTTCTTATGTATCTCTGATGATGACAAGGTTTCCATCGTCACTTTCCTACTTGAGGGAGAAGCCCTCGCATGGTGGACAGCTATGGGCTTGCGATTTGGCCATTGTCTTTACATGGGAGGAATTTCGGTATGAATTCGACGAAAAGTTCTATACGAGATTCCATAAAAGCGAGCAGCGACGAGCTTTCTACAAGTTTGAACAGGGCACCTATTCGGTGCTGGAATATGAGAAGGCATTAAGGGAGTTGTCCCAATTTTCACCTGAAAAGGATTGCTCACCGTACCAGCTTGCGAGACGATTTCAGAATGGGCTGAGTACTGAAACTCAAAACCATCGTTAGTACGACATCAATACAGAATTTGCAAGAACTAATTATTGCTGCGACTGAAGCCAAAAAGATCGTGCAAACCAAGAAGCTATCCGCAGACACTAGTGGTGGATCCTTCAGGCGAGATTCGAAATTTAATCGACATATGAGACTTTATCCTTTAAGGTCCTATCCTCAGAAAATTAATAGCAATGGAAGTAACAACAAGAAGAACTTTTCTAGTTCGAATTCCAATGGGGCCTACGTGGAATTCTCAGCAACGTCGATGTTACAATTGTGGCGAAATGAGGCACATTCAGCGGGAATGCCAGAAGCTGAGACATATCACAGGCGCACCTAGTGCGGGCTGAGGTGGGTATGCTAACCCAACCAAACCGCCAACGCACGCACCAAGAGGACCACCCAACGCATCCACAAGTGAGGCGAAACCAAGACCAATAAGGCTATTCACCCTAACTGATGCTGAGGCTAGTCCTGATGTGGTGAAAGGTACTATTTCAGTCTTTTCTCAAAATGCTAAAGTATTATTAGATCCCAGAGCAAATAGATCATTTATAAGTCCAAGGATATCAGTTAGCACGGATCAGCCTCTATCTCCCTTGACTCCTCCTATTGCAGTTCTGACTCCTTTGGGAGAACAACTAATTTGTGATCTAGTCTACATCAGTTGTGCTGTACGTATGGGTCCAAATGTACTTGAAGTGGATCTAATTCCATTGGACTTCCGAGAGCTGGATGTAATCTTAGGCATGGATTGTCTGGCGAAATATCAAGCCCGTATGGAGTGTTTCACCAATCGTGTGTGGTTCATTTTTCCTGATGGTGCCGAGTACTGTTTTGAAGGTGATAGGCGAGTTGTTCCAACTTGCATGATTTCTTGGCTTGATGCAAAACGATTGATCAACAAAGGATGTACAACGTACCTCGCCCACGTACATGATATTTCTAAAGAATCCTCGGATCTGGATTCTATTCTAGTGGTTCGTGAATTTCCAGAAGTATTTCCAGAAGACATAGCCGGTTTACCAACAGCAAGAGAAGTGGAATTTGGCATTGAGTTAGTGCTTGGTACGAATCCGATTTCCATTCCTCCGTATCGTATGGCTCCTGCAGATATGAAGGAACTAAAAACACAATTGAAAGATTTGCTGGATCATGGTTTTATCCGACCTAGTGTGTCACCTTGGGGAGCACCTATCTTGTTCGTAAAGAAGAAATATGTATCGCTGCGCTTATGCATCGACTATTAGCAGTTGAATCGTGTGACCGTGAAGAACAAGTACCCTTTGCCACGCATCAATGATTTGTTCGACCAACTCTAGGGTTCAGCCGTGTTCTCCAAGATCGATCTCAGATCTGGATACCATCAACTGCGAGTTCTTGATGATGATATTCTGAAGACCGCATTCAGATCGCGATATGGTCAATTTGAATTTCTGGTTATGCCATTCGGTTTGACCAATGCACTAGTTGTGTTCATGGACCTAATGAATCGTGTGTTCCATGAGTTCCTGGATAAATTTGTGATAGTCTTCATCGATGGCATTCTGATTTATTCAAAATCGGAAAAGGAACATGCTAAGCATTTGCGGATTGTGCTGAATGTTTTGAAGGATCGGCGGTTGTTCGCAAAGTACTCCAAATACGAATTCTGGTTACGTGAAGTTGGTTTCCTTGGCCATGTTGTTTCTGCCCAAGGTGTGTTAGTTGATCCGAAGAAGATCGAAGCCGTAGTTGCTTGGGAACCCCCGTGAACTGTGTTCGAAGTTCGTAGTTTCCTTGGCTTAGTAGGATACTACCGTTGCTTTGTGGAGAATTTTTCATCACTTGTCGGACCATTGACAAAACTGACAAGCAAGGGTGAGCCGTTCGTGTGGAAAGAGAAATGCCAGCAAAATTTTGAAGAAATGAAAAACTGGTTAGTTTCCGCACCTATCCTTATCTTAACTATTTGCAGAAAGGAGTATGTGGTTTACAGCGATGCATCAAAATCCGGACTTGGATGCGTATTGATGCAACACGGAAAAGTTGTTGCTTATGCTTCCCGACAGTTATGACCGAACAAAAGCATCCTACACATGATTTGGAGCTTGCAGCTGTGGTGTTTGAGTTGAAAATATGGCAACATTACTTATACGGCGAGACGTTCCGAATCTTCACCTATCAAAAAAGCCTGAAGTACCTCCTCACGCAAAAAGAATTGAATATGAGACAACGAAGATGGGTGGAGCTGATTAAAGACTACAACTTGATCATCGAATATCATCCTGGAAAGGCGAATATTGTTGCTGATGCCTTGAGCCTAAAGTTTCATCCTCCTTCCCCGTCGGTTTTGGCTTACATGCACACCCATTACATGCCTATGTTGTTGAATTTGAAAGCTAACCATGTGCATCTTGGGACTGATTTTTCTGGATCGTTACTGGCCCGAATCGAAGTCACGCCGACCTTGATTGAGGAAATCTGGAATCAGATGTTAGAGGATCCAAATTAATTGAAATTCGGAAGCAACTTTCTGATGGTGTTGATGTCATAATTCGTGATTTCAGAATACGAGATTACGAAGGGCTTGTCTTTAAAAACCGGGTATATGTTCCACAAGATGTTGATATTCGTAACTTTATTCTATCAGAGGCGCATAGTTCGAAGTTCGCTGTAACGACCCCAATTCCTACCTATTAATATTTGCTCCGATTAAGGTCATTACTGCCGTGAAAGCTAAACAAGCCCAAAGACACCTAGGACCTATTTGAATCTCACCAGGCTTACTCACTAAGTTTTCGACTTTTAGCATGTTCATTCTACATATTTAATAACAGTTGGAGCATGATATTGGACAATCATTCTAGTATCATACGGAGTGAGTAAAAACATTAGTGGAAGTCTTTAAATTAAATCACTGGATTCATAAAACACAAGTCCCGTAAAGATCCAAATAACAAGCAAGAATTCCTTCAATGTAGTCGAAAATAACAAGCAAAGGAGGAATCTTAAAATAAACCAGAAAGTAGTCCATTTTTTTATTCAAGTTATATGCGCAAGTAATCAAGGAATAGGTATGAAAAAGTGATGCGATATCGCCTCGCCGTATAGCCTTGATCGCACACACTAGTACAACGAGCAGTGAATGTACCTAAGCCTGAAAAAAATGGTGAAAAAAACGGTATGAGATTACAAGAATCTCAGTAGAGTCCCAACATCATAAGATCTACAGAAACGATAAACACAAATCTCCCGAACAACATCTGATCACTCCTACGCAACTATAGGGATTCATGCAATTCAAAGATTCAATAAAAAAGGGTAGGGTCGAATCTAAGGCTGAGGGGGACTACAAACACTTCCGAAAAGTATCAGAAGTACACAGGCAGGCATAACTCATCAGATTGTTCTTGACAATGAAGAAGAAAAGGCCATCCCCTTCCACCTGTGTTGTCCAAGGCTTACTGCACGAAAGGTAATTGGTTAACACACAAGCTAATCAGCAAGCCTATTAATCTTGCCACACAAGGACAAAACATCCCAAGCCACATAAGGACAGGGCTTCTGGCCATACAAGGACTAGACATCCAGCGAGCTCTTGCGGGGATTTGCCACCCATATGACTCCCATACCAGTAAGAACCTCCCCTCTCACTAGGAGCATCAACGCTTACCCCGAATGGCCACCGGAAAAGGATCCTGACACAAAAACACGTACAAGCACACACAAGCAAACACAAGCAAACACAAGCAAACACAAAGCAAAAAACCACATTCTCAATTCTGTCCGATCACATTCATCATGTTCAATACACATCACACATGCAAACTACGCACTCCTAACCTACCTTAAGGGATTCAGTATAGCCTAGAAATTCATTAATTCAATCCAAAACCCAAGCATACATTATTTAATATGAATGCGCATACAGTTTCACCATCATAGGTACCGAAATCAATTAAGCAAACAACGAGGTTTCTGGAGAAACCGATGATGCATAGATCCTACCTCTCTTGTCTTTGAACAAGAAGCTATTCCTTTGTCTTTATTCAATAATTCTGCACTATCTATAGCATCACAAGGCAGAGCCAAAACCAAACTAAGTATGCATATCCAATATCCAATTAAATACCCTATTTCCTTACCTATTCCACTCACCAAACCTATCAGAAACCAGTGATCAGATGCCGCAGGTGACTCCCCCTTGGATGTGTGATGTGATAGCCAAGAACTTAACAAGAATCAACCTGAATTACCATCCCTAATTATCATACAATTTTCGGCACTAAGAATAGGGCAATAGGGCAAGTTGCAATTTCATGTTAACAAGTTGTAGAAGTTGCGATCTCATGTTAACAAGGAAGGATTAAGGGTTTATAACATGTATAATTAAAAGAAACAAGATCAGAATTCAATAGGTTAATCAATTGATCAAGATAGGCACAATAAGGTAGTAGGGAAACGGTAGGGCATACTGATTTCATGTATAAAAATGATTCAAAGGATGAATTCATTATTCTTCACTATGAATGGATATTAAACAATCATATGAATAAAGACAACAACATCAGAGATCAATCAAAGGCAGAATTATACAAATCTTAAAACCTAATTCCGCTACTGATTTTCAACTTATCTTTTGAAAAAGAAATACGAACGTCAAGACAACCAACAAAATATGGTTGGAAAGAGGATGAAGGGATCTTTCCAACAAGATATTATTTGTAGGAATCTGACAAACGATGAAAGAGTTATGCTATATTGAATTTCAAGAAGATTTTGGCAGTTCTACCGAGTTTTGACTTATCTTACGAGAAAGAAATACTAATATTCTTATTAAAAAAAAGTAATGGTTGGAAATAAGATGAAGACAGCTTTCCAGCAAGCTATTATTTTCAAGAATCTGACAAACGATGAGAGAGTTATGCTAGTTTAAAGTTTCAGCGAATTTTGGCAGATAAAGGGAGGTGTAAAGGTTTTAGGCTATACGAGTTTTGTGTGTTTTCTATGAATAATTTTTGTGGGGTTGGCTTCCTATTTATAATGGATGAGTATGGAATTAAGATTACTACTTTAAAGGCTTATTAAAGTAAGATAACTACCAGATTTAAATTCTGTAATTATCCTCTTTTAATTTTAGCGATTTTAATTCCTAAGGTGATTATCAACAAATTAAGAACCAAATTAATGGGAATTAGTACCAGAAATAATTACCAAACATTCCTGACTAATTTCGGCCATCACACATCCTTTTCTTCGGGGGAAAAATGGTCTTTTCACCTGCATTGGCTTCTAGACGTCTAGGACTCAAAATTCAGGGTCTCACATCCTCCCCTCCTTATAAGAATTTCGTCCTCGAAATTTTAGCACAAGTACCTAAACAAACAAGTAAGGAAATTTTGTACACATAGATTCCTCAGACTCCAAAGAATGTTCCTCAATTTGGCCATTACGCCAAACAACTCATACCATAGGCACGCTTCGACTGCGAAGCTGTCGAACTAACCGATCTAGTATGGAAACTGGCTGTACATGATAGGATAGGTCTTCAACAACTTCGACT
Source organism: Passiflora organensis (assembly GCA_019739055.1). Taxonomy (NCBI): domain Eukaryota; kingdom Viridiplantae; phylum Streptophyta; class Magnoliopsida; order Malpighiales; family Passifloraceae; genus Passiflora; species Passiflora organensis. The sequence continues at coordinate 3,418,303 of JAEPBF010000187.1, read as the reverse complement.
GGGGGTTCCTCGAGCACGTGAGCAGGGTCTTGTACATACTTTCTCAACATTGAAACGTGAAACACATTGTGAATTCTTTCCATATTTGGAGGTAATGCAAGTTGGTATGTAACAGGGCCGATTCTTTCAACGATGTCATACAGACCAATGTAGCGAGGTGCAAGCTTACCTTGTTGCTGAAAACGAAGGACTCCTTTCCATGGGGAGACCTTCAAAAATACTTAGTCACCTACAAAAAAATCCAGCTCCCTTCGTCGATTGTTGACATAGCTTTTCTGTCAATCCTGGGCTGTTTTTAGCCGTTGTCGGATCAAGTTCAGCTGCTGCGTTGCTTGATCAATCAATTCCGGATTGTCTAGGCGTCTTTCAGCTACTTCATTCTAGCAAATGGGAGTCCTGCAACGTCTCCCATATAATGCTTCATAAGGTGCCATACCGATTCTTACATGAAAACTATTATTGTAACCAAATCCTGCCAATGATAGGCATCGATCCCAACCGGTTTGCTGATCCAACACACTCGCTTGTAGCATGTCTTCGAGTGTCTGAATCATCCTTTCTGATTGACCATCAGTCTGAGGATGAAATGCTATACTGTAATTCAGTTTCAAACCCCGTGAAATTTGGAATTTCTCCCAAAATCGTATGGTGAAATGAGGGTCACGATCTGAAACGATGAAAACTGGCACTCCATGCAATCGAACAATCTCATCTATGTAATGAACAACCAATTTCTTAGGTGTATCCATCACACGTATAGGAAGAAAGTGCGCAGATTTCATCAATCGATCCACGATCACCCAGATGGCATCGCATCCTCGCTGTGACCTAGGCAAACCGGCCACAAAATCCATTATGACATGCTCCCACTTCCATTCTAGAATTGGAAGTGACTGAAGTAGTCCAGCTGGTCGTTGATGTTCGATCTTTACTTGTTGACATACGAGGCATCAGGCAACGAACTCAGTAATGTGGCATTTAATGTTTGGCCACCAGTATTGCTCCTTTAAATCTCGGTACATCGAACTTTGAACTATGCGCCTCCGATAGAATAAGGTTATGATTATCAGTATCTTGTGGAACACATACCCGGTTTCTGAAGACAAGCATTTCGTCATCTCGTTTTCTGAAATCACGAACTATGGCATCAACACCATCAGAAAGTTGCTTCCGAATTTCAATTAGTTTCGGATCCTCTAATTGCTGATTTCATATTTCCTCAATCAAGGTAGGTGTGACTTCGATTCCTGCCAACAATGAACCAGAATAATCAGTGTCAAGATGCACACGATTAGTCCTCAAATCCAGAAACATAGGCATGTAATGGGTGCGCATATAAGCCAAAAACGATGGGGAAGGATGATGAAACTTTCGGCTTAAGGCATCAGCAATAACATTTTCCTTTCCATGATGATATTCGATGATCAAATCGTAGTCTTTGATCAGCTCTACCCATCTTTGTTGTCTCATATTCAATTCTTTTTTGCGTGAGTAGGTACTTCAAGCTTTTGTGATCGGTGAAGATTCAGCATGTCTCGCCGTATAAGTAATGTTGCCATATTTTCAACGCAAACACCACGGCTGCAAGCTCCAAATCATGTGTAGAATAGTTGCTTTTATGTGGTCGTAACTGTAGGGAAGCATATGCAACGACTTTCCCGTCTTGCATCAACACGCATCCAAGTCCGGATTTCGACGCATTGCTGTAAACCACATACCTCTTTCCACAAATAGATAACGTAAGGATAGGTGCGGAAACTAACCGATTTTTCAGTTCTTCAAAACTTCGCTGGCATTTCTCGTTCCACACGAACGACTCACCCTTGCGCGTCAGTTTTGTCAATGATCCAGCAAGCGATGAAAATTTTTCCACAAAGTGACGGTAATAACCTGCTAAGCCAAGGAAACTGTGAATTTCGAATACAGTCCATGGGGGTTCACAAGCAACTATGGCTTCAATCTTCTTTAGCTCAACTGTCACACCTTGGGAGGAAACAATATGGCCAAGGAAGCCAACTTCACGTAACTAGAATTCGTATTTGCAGTATTTTGCAAACAACCGTCGATCCTTTAAAACTTTCAGCACAATCTGCAAATGCATAGCATGCTCCTCTTCCGATTTTGAATATATCAGAATGTCGTCAACGAAAACTATCACAAATTTATCCAGGAACTCATGGAACACACGATTCATCAGGTCCATAAACACAGCTGGTGCATTGGTCAAACCGAATGGCATAACCAGAAATTCATAGTGACCGTATCGCGATCTGAATGAGGTCTTCGGAATATCAGCATCACGAACTCGCAATTGATGGTATCCAGATTTGAGATCAATCTTGGAAAATACGGCTGCATCTTGGAGTTGGTTGAACAAATCATCGATGCGTGGAAAAGGGTACTTGTTCTTCATAGTCACACGATTCAGCTGCCAATAGTCGATGTATAATCACAGTGAACCATATTTTTTTTTCACGAACAGGACAGGTGCTCCTCAAGGTGACACAATTGGTCGGATGAAACCACGATCCAGTAAATCTTCAAATTGCATTTTTAGTTCCTTCATTTCTGCAGGAGCCATACAGTATGGAGGAATGGAAATCAGATTCGTACCAGGCAGTAACTCAATGCCGAATTCCACTTCCCTTACTGGTGGTAGACCGACTATGTATTCTGGAAATACTTTTGGAAATTCGTGAACCACTGGGATAGAATCCAGATCCAATGATTCTTTTGAAATATCATGTATGTGCGCGAGGTACGCTGTACATCCTTTGTTGATCAATCGCTTCGCATCAAGCCAAGAAATCATGCAAGTTGGAACAACTTGCTTATCACCTTCAAAATAGTACTCGGCACCATCAGGATTAGCCTCGACATCAGTTAGGGTGAAGAGCCTTGTTGGTCTTGGTTGCGCCTCGCGTGTGGATCCGTTGAGTGGTCCTCCTGGTGCGCGTGTTGGTGGTCTGGTGAGGTTGGCATTTCCACCTCGGCCTGTGTTTGGTACACCTTTGATTCGCCATGGTTTCGGGCATTCCCTCTGAATATGTCCCATCTTGCCACAATTGTAATATCGACATTGCTGAGAATTCCATGAAGATCCATTGGAATTTGAACCAGAAAAGATCTTCCTGCTGGTATTTCCATTGCCAATAATTTTCGGAGGATAGGACCTTAAAGGATAGGGTCCCGTTTGTCGATTGAGCTTCGAATCTCGCCTATAGGATCTGCCACTAATGGCTGTGGATGGCTTCTTGGTTTGCATGATCCTTTCAGCTTTGGTTGCTGCGATGATTAGTTGTTGCAAATTCTGCACCGGTGTCGTACCTATGATGGTTTTGAGTTCGGTACTCAACCCATCCTAAAATCATCTCACAAGCTCCGATCTTCTTCTGGTGCAAATCGGGACAACTCCCTTAACACTTTCTCATATTCCAGCACCTAATAGTTGCCTTGTTCAAGTTTGTAAAAAGCTTGTCGCTGCTCGCTTTTATGGAACCTCGTATAAAATCTTTCGTAAAATTCATACCGAAATTCTTCCCAAGTTGGAAAACGATCGCTGAATCAAAAGCCATCAGATGTCCACCAGGAGAGGGCTTCTCCCTAGAGTAGGAAAGTGGCGATGGAAACTTTGTCATCATCCGAGATACGTAAGAACAAGGATACTCGGCATAAGGTGTCTATCCACTCACGAGCGGCAGCATCTCCGGCTAAACCATTGAAATCTTTACATCCCAATTGTCAAGCTTCCTTCAATAGTTTTGTAATCATAACGGGAAGTCTCTTGGTCTCCCTAGGATGTGCCAACTATACAGTTTCAAGTGGAGGAATAGGTTCTTCCACAGGCGTGGGTCCAGGAGCCTTCTAATGTTGCGCATCCATATGCTGTTGATTTGCAGCAATTCCTTGCAATACGTTTAAGATTTATGCCATCACATGATCGATGGCTGATGCCTCCAGTTGATTTTTGGGCTCAGTTTGCCCTCTCTGCTCAGTTTGTGCATTCGGCTCCTCTTGCTCAACAGGTTGTTGTTCGGCCTGAATCCCATTCCTAACCCGTCGATCCCTCGTAGCATTCAACCTTGCCATACTATTTAAGCATATGATTGTTACTTACACATAACTAAATACGATACTTGGAAAAGAAGTGGTACCTGGTGGAGAGGCGTGCACCGGACGATATGCATATTGTGGAAAGCAACATACAAATTTTTGGTCACATGCACACATGCAAAGGTATTCTCGGCAATTACATCAACACTCATATATACTTTCGGAAATCATCATCAAACATCAAGAAAGCATGGATTCACACAACATCCATATTCGGCAATACACACTAGCGATCACATACATATACATTCAGCAATACAGGAGTCAAATAGTGACACTCAGCAGCATACATAAATCAACACACACTTTCTCAGCAATGATAAGAAGTACAACAAACATTCACCGAAATATATCATGGCATACTAGGCATAAGAACATCCACGAACAAACATCACATCAGATTATCATTCTCATCATTTAAATCTTACAAATCAATCCCATTTTAGCATTAGTTCACTTTCGGTATTAGCCCTTAAGTGAGTGAGTGTGTGCGCATGTCCTTACCTACAAACACCAAAATCAACAAATAAGTTAGCATATAACAAATTATTTTCCCTAAACCAAGCTCCGCTACCATACCCGTAACAACCCCAATTCCTACCTATTAGTATTTTCTCCGATTAAGGTCATTACTGTCGTGAAAGCTAAACAAGCCCAAAGACACCTAGGACCTATCTGAATCCCACCAGGCTTACTCACTAAGTTTTCGACTTTTAGCATGTTCATTCTACATGTTTAATAACAGTTGGAGCATGATATTGGACAATCATTCTGGTATCATACGGAGTGAGTAAAAACATCAGCGGAAGTCTTTAAATTAAATCACTAGATTCATAACACACAGGTCCCGTAAGGATCCAAATAACCAGCAAGAATTCCTCCAACATAGTTAAAAGTAACAAGCAAAGGAGGAATCTTAAAATAAAACAAAAAGTAGTCCATTTTTTTATTCAAGTTGTATACACAAGTAATCAAGGAACAGGTATGCAAAAGTGATGCGATATCGCCCTGCCGTACAGCCTTGATCTCATACACTGGTACCACGAGCAGTGAATGTACCTAAGCCTGAAAAAAATGGTGAAAACAATGGATGAGATTACAAGAATCTCAGTAGGGTCACAACATCATAAGATCTGCAAAAACCAGAAACACAAATCTCCCGAACAACATTTGATCACTCCTACACAGTTAAAGGGATTCATGCAATTCAAAGATTCAATAAAAAAGTGTAGGGTCGAATCTAAGGCTGAGGGGGACTATAAAAACTTCCGAAAAGTATCAGAAGTACACAGCCAGGCATAACTCATCAGATTGTTCTTGACAATGAAGAAGAAAAGGCCATCCACTTCTACCTGTGTTATGCAAGGCTTACTGCACGAAAGGTAATTGGTTAATACACAAGTTAATCAGCAAGCCTATTAATCTTGCCAGACAAGGACAAAACATCCCAAGCCACACAAGGACAAGGGCATCCCAAACCACACAAGGATAAGGGCTTCCCAAACCACACAAGGATAAGGGGTTCTTGTCACACAAGGACAGGGCTTCTGGCCACACAAGGACCAGACATCCATTGAGCTCTTGCTGGGATTTGCCACCCACACGACTCCCATACCAGTAAGAACCTCCCCTCTCACTGGGAGCATCAGCGCTTAACCCGAATGGCCACCAGAAAAGATCCTGACACACAAACATGTACAAGCACACATAGGCAAGCACAAAGCACAAAACCACAACAGGGTATTCTCAATTCTTTCAGATCACATTCAGCATGTTCAATACACATCACACATGCAAACTAGGCACTCCTAACTTACCTTAAGGGATTCGGTATAGCCTAGAAATTCCTTAATTCAATCCGCAACTCAAGCATATATTATTTAATATGAATGCGCATACAGTTTCACAATTATAGGTACCAAAATCAATTAAGCAAACAACGAGGTTTCAGGAGAAACTGATGATGCATAGATCCTACCTCTCTTGTTTCTGAACAAGAAGTTATTCCTTTGTCTTTAGTCAATAATTCTGCACTACCTATAGCATCACAAGGCAAAGCGAAAACCAAACTAAGTATGCTTATCCAATATCCAATTAAATACCTTATTTCCTTACCTATTCCACTCACCAAACCTATCAGAAACCAGTGATCAGATGCCGCAGGTGCCTCCCCCCTTGGATGTGTGATGTGATAGCCAAGAACTTAACAAGAAACAACCTGAATTACCATGTGAGACCCCAAATTTTGAGTCCTAGAAGTCCAGAAGCCAGTACAGGTGAAAAAATGATTTTGTCCCTGAAGGAAAGGATGTGTGAAGACCAAAATTGGTAAGAGTTGTATGGTAGTTAATTCTGGTATAAATTCCCTTTAATCTAAGTCCTTAAAGATAGATAATTTCCTTAGAGATTAAAATCCCTAAGAATAGGAGAAGATAATTAAAGAATTTAATTATCTGGTAATTATCTTATTTTTAATAAAATCTTAAAAGTAGTAATCATAATTCTATACCCATTCATTATAAATAAGAAGCCAACCTCACAAAAATCATTCAGAAAAAACATACAAAATTTGTATAAGCCTAAAGCCCAACACCTCCCTATAGCCGCCAAAATTCGCTGAAACTTTAAACCAGCATAACTCTCTTATTGTTCATCGGATCACTGCAAATAATAGCTTGTTGGAAAGCTCTCTTCATCCTCTTTCCAACCATATTTTTCAGGAGGTTAGTATTTCTTTCTCTAAAGATAACTTGAAAATCGGCGGCGAAATTAGGTTTTGCCAAATCTTCTTGAACTTCATAATAGCATAACTCTCTTATTGTTTGTCGGATCTGTACAAATAATAGCTTGTTGAAAAGATATTTTCTTCCTCTTTCCAAACATATATTTGTTGTTATTTGGACGTAAATATTTTCTTTTCTAAGGTAAAGTCAAAAATTGGCGACGAAATTAGGTCGTTTTTTAAAAAATTTCTACAGTTTTTGTCTTCGGTTGATTTCAGTTGTCATTTTGCGTGTTCTTATGATTGCTTAGCATCTATTCATGATGTATGATAATGAATTTATTTCTTTTAAACTTCTCTATGCTTAAAGTTGAAATTGTCCTATGCCCTACTTTTAGCAACGAAATTTGCATAGTTGATTGGAATGGTAATTCAGGTTGAATCTTGTTAAGTTCCTGGCTATCACATCACACATCCAAGGGGGAGGCACCTGAAGCATATGATCACTAGTTTCTGATAGGTTTGGTGAGTGGAATTGGTAAGGAAATAGGATATTCAATTGATTATTGAATATGCATGCTTAATTTGTTTTCGTCTTTGCCTGGTAATAATATAGGTAGTTCAAAATTACCTAATAAAGGCAAAGGAGTAGCTTCTTGTTCAGAGACAAGAGAGGTAGGATCTATGCCTCATCAGTTTCTCCAGAGACCCTTGTTATTTTCTTGATGTTTTTGTTACCTGCCCTTGTTGTATTGCATGCGATTGGATTATAGGGTGAGAGTATGAAATTCGGAGTGAGATATAGATCTGATAGGCTATAACGAATTCCTAAGTTAGGTATTGAGTGCCTGGGTTGCATATCTTATATGAATTGAATATGCTGATTGTGTTCTGACATGATTGAGGCTAACATGTTGTGTTATTATGCTTTGTACTTGCCTGTGTGTGCTTGTATGTGTTTGTCTGTTAGGATCCTTTTATGGTGGCCATTTAGGGTAAGCGTTGATGCTCCTAGGGAGAGGAGAGGTTTTTACTAGTATGAGAGTTGTATAGGTGGCAAACCCCAGTATGCGCACGCTGGATATCTGTTTTTTCAAGGCCGGAACCCTGTCCTTTCGAGGCAGGAAGCCCTTATCCTTGCGAGGTTTGGGATGCCCTAGTCCGTGTGTGGCTTGGGAAGACTTGTCCGTTTGTACCAAGACGACTTGTCCTTGCAAGGAAAGATGAATAGGCTTACTGATTAGTTTGTGTGTTAACCATCTACCCTTTATGCAGTAAGCCATGCACAACACAGGTGGAAGGGGATGACCTTTCTTCTTCATTGCTGAGAGTAATCTGATGAGTTCTACCTACCTATGTACTTCTAATTTTTTGGAAGGGTTTGTAGTCTTCCCTCAACCATATATTCTCCCCTAACCTCTTTTTAATTGATTCTTGAATTGCGTGATCCCCTTTATTTGTTTAGGAATGATCTAATGTGAATTAGGAGATTTGTGTTTAGGATTTCTGCAGATCTTATGATGCTGTGACCCTACTGAGATTCCTGTAATCTCATACCATTGTTTTTATCAATTTTCAGGCTTAGGTACATCAACTGTCCGTAGTACCAGTGTGTGAGATCAAGGCTGCACGATGGGCCGATATCGCATCACATTTACATACTTGTTTAATTGCGCATATAACATGAATGATTGGGCTACTTTCTGGTTTATTTTAAGAACCTTCCTTTTGCTTACTATTTCCGAAATATGTTGGAGGATTTCTTGTTGGTTAATTGGATCCCTATGGGACTTGTGTGTTATGAACTCAATGATTTAATCTATAGACTTCCGTTGATATTTTATTCACTTCGTATGTTACCAGAATGTGTGTCCAATATCATGCTCCAATAATTTTAAAATAAACATGCTAAAAATCAGAAGTTAATGGTAAGCCTGGTGAGATTCAGACAAGTCCTAGGTGTTACTTAGGCTTATTTGGGTTTCACGGCGGTGATTACCTTACTAAGAGCAAATTGTAATAGTTAGGAATTGGGGTCGTCACATACCATCCCTAATTATCATACAATTTTCGGCACTAAGAATAGGGCAATAGGGCAAGTTGCAATTTCATGTTAACAAGTTGTAGAAGTTGCGATCTCATGTTAACAAGAAGGATTAAGGGTTTATAACATGTATAATTAAAAGAAACAAGATCAGAATTCAATAGGTTAATCAATTGATCAAGATAGGCACAATAGGGTAGTAGGGAAACGGTAAGGCATACTGATTTCATGTATAGAAAAGATTCAAAGATGAATTCATGATTGTTCACTATGAATGGATATTAAACAATCATACGAATAAAGGCAACAACATCAGAGATCAATCAAAGGAAGAATTATACAAATCTTAAAACCTAATTCCACTACTGATTTTCAACTTATCTTTTGACAAAAAAATACAAACGTCCAAACAAAAAAAAAATGATTGGAAAGAGGATGAAGAGATCTTTCCAACAAGCTATTATTTGTAGGAATCTGACAAATGATGAAAGAGTTATGCTACATTGAAGTTCAAGAAGATTTTGGCAGTTCTGCCAGGTTTTGACTTATTTTACGAGAAATAAATACTAATCTTCTAAAAAAAAGTAATGGTTGGAAAGAGGATGAAGAGAGCTTTCCAACAAGTTATTATTTTCAGGAATCCGAGAAACGATGAGAGAGTTATGCTGGTTTAAAGTTTCAACGAATTTTGGCATATATAGGGAGGTGTAAAGGTTTTAGGCTATACGAGTTTTGTGTGTTTCCTATGAATAATTTTTTTGGGGTTGACTTCCTATTTATAATGGATGTGTATGGAATTAAGATTACTACTGTAAAATTTTTATTAAAGTAAGATAACTACCAGATTTTGTAACGACCCCAATTCTTAACTATTATTAATTGCTCCGATTAAGGTCATTACCGCCGTGAAACCCAAATAAACCTAAATGACACCTAGAACCTATTTGAATCTCACCAGGCTTATCATTTCATTAACTATCAATTTTTAGCATATCTATTTTATTGCTAATCAAGAATTGGAGGATGATATTGGACACACGTTCTGGTAACATATGGAGTAAATATAACATTATCGGAAGTCTTAAATTAAATCATTGGGTTCATAACACACAAGTCCCATAGGGATCCAAATAACCAACAAGAAATCCTCCAACAAATTTCGGAAATAGCTAACAAAGGAGGGTGCTTAAAATAAACCAGAAAGTAGCCCAATCATCCATGTTATATGCGCAAGTAAACTAGTATGCAAATGTGATGCGATATTGCCCCGTCGTGCAGCCTTGATCTCACACACTGGTACTACGGACAGTTGATGTACCTAAACCTGAAAAATGGTAAAAAAAACGGTATGAGATTACAAGAATCTCAGTAGGGTCACAGCATCAAAAGATCTGCAGAAACCCTAAATACAAATCTCCCAATTCACATTAGATTATTCCTAATCAACTAAAGGGGATCACGCAAATCAAGAAATCAATCACAGAGGTTAAAGCCTAATCCATGGTTAAGGGAGGACTACAAACACTTTCAAAAGATCAGAACTACACAGGCAGGTGAAACTCATCAGATTGCTATCGGTACTGTAAAATAAAGGCCATCCCCTTCCACTTGTGTTGTCCAAGACTTACTGCACAAACTAATCAGTAATCTTATTCATCTTGTCCTCGCAAAGACAAGTCGACTAGCCATACATGGACGAGTCTTCCCTAGCCACACACGGACTAGGGCATCCCAAACCTCGCAAGTATAAGGGCTTCCTGCCTCGCAAGGACAGATATCCAGCTCTAACTTGCTGGTTTGCCGTCCATACAACTCCCATACTGGTAAGAACCTCTCCTCTCTCTAGGAGCATCAACGCTTATCCCGAATGGCCACTGGAACAGGATCCTGACACACAAACACGTACAAACACACACAGGCAAGTACAAAGCATAATACCACAATAGGGTATCCTCAATCATGTCAGAACACAATCAGCATATTCAATTCATATAGCATATGCAACCCAGGCACTCAATACCTAACTCAGGGTTCGATATAGCCTATGAGATCCATATCTCATTCTGAATTTCATACTCTCACTCTATAATCCAATCGCATGCAATACAACAAGGGCAGGTAACAAAAACATCAAGAAATAACAGGGGTCTTTGGAGAAACCGATGAGACGTAGATCCTACCTCTCTTGTCTCTGAACAGGAAGCTACTCCTTTGCCTTTATTAAGCAAATCCGAACCACCTATGATATCACCAGGCAAAGAGGAAAACAATCTAAGCATGCTTATTCAATAGTCAATTGAATACCCTATTTCCTTACCAATACAACTCACCAAACCTATCAGAAACCAATGATCAGACGCTGCAGGTGCCTCCCCCTTGGATGTGTGATATGATAGCCAGGATTTTTAACAAGATTCAACCTGAATTACCATTCCAATTAACTATGAAAATTTCGTCGCTAAGAGTAGAGCGTAAGACGATTTCGACTTTAATCTTAGACAAATAAATATTTACATCCAAACAACTAAACATATATGGTTAGAAAGAGGATGAAAATATATTTCCAACAAGCTATTATTTGTTGGAATCTGACAAACGATTAGAGAGTAATGCTATTTTAAAGTTCAAGAAGATCTGGCGAAAATCTAATTCCGCTGCCGATTTTCAACTTAACCTTTGAGAAACAAATACTATTCTCCTGACGAAAAAAAAATATTTTTGGAAAGAGGATGAAGAGGCCTTTCCAACAAGATATTATTCGCAGGGATCCGATGAACGATGAGTGAGTTATGCTGGTTTAAAGTTTCAGAAAATTTTGGCGGCTATATGGAGGTATAGGGTTTTAGGCTTAAACGAATATGTATGTTTTTTATGAGGAATTTTTGTGGAGTTGGCTTCCTATTTATAATGAATGAGTATAGGATTATGATTAATACTCTTAATCACTTTATCAAAATTAGATAATTTACCAAATAATTAATCTCTTTAATTATCTTCCCCTATTTTTAGGGACTTTAATCTCTAAGGCAATTACCTATCTATAAGGATAATCTCTAAGACAATTATCTATCTATAAAAACTTATATTTAAGGGAATTTAAAATAAACTTAACTATTAAACAATCTTACCAATTTTGGCCATCACACATCCTTTCATTCAGGGGAAAAATCGTTTTTTCACTTGCACTAGCTGCTGGACTTCTAGGACTCAAAATTCGGGGTCTCACAGATTTAAATTCTGTAATTATCCTCTATTAATTTTAGGAATTTTAATTCCTAAGATGATTATCAAAAAATTAAGAACCAAATTAAAAGGAATTAATACCAAAAATAATTACCAAACTTTCCTTACCAATTTCGGCCATCACACATCCTTTTCTTTATAGGCAAAATGGTCTTTTCACCTGCATTGGCTTCTGGACTTCTAGGACTCAAAATTCAGTGTCTCACATTCGCTATCCATCTCGGAAGCACTAGGATGTATAGATATTTAAAGGAGCAGTATTGGTGGCCAAACATGAAACGCCACATTGCTGACTTCGTTGCCCGATTCCTCATATGTCAACAAGGAAAGATCGAACATCAACGACTTGCTGGTCTACTGCAGTCACTTCCGATTCCAGAATGGAAGTGGGAGCATGTCACAATGGATTTTGTGACCGGTTTGCCTAGATCGCAGCAAGGATACAATGCCATTTGGGTAATCGTGGATCGATTGAAGAAATCTGCACACTTCCTTCCTATACGTGTGCAGATACACCTGAGAATTTTGTTGTTCGTTATTTGGACGAGATTGTTCGATTGCATGGAGTGCCAGTTTCCATCGTTTCAGATCGTAACCCTGGTTTCAACTCACAATTTTGGGAGAAATTCCAGAATGCGCTGGGTTTGAGATTGAATTTCAGTATAGTGTTTCATCCCCAGACTAGTGGTTAATCAGAAAGGACGATTCAGACACTCGAAGACATGCTACATGAAAGTGTGTTGGACCAGCATACCGGTTGGGATTGATGCTTGCCATTGGCAGAATTTGTTTACAATAATAGTTTTCATGTAAGCATCGGTACGACACCCTATGAAGCACTATATGGGAGACGTTGCAGAACTCCCATTTTCTGGAATGAAGTAGGCGAGAGATGTCTAGACAATCCGGAATTGATTGATCAAGCAATGGAACAGTTGAACTTGATTCAACAACGGCTAAAAACAGCCCAGGATCGGCAGAAAAACTACACTGATAATCTATAAAGGGAGCTGGAATTTTTGATAGGTGACAAAGTGTATTTGAAGGTCTCTCCATGGAAAGGAGTCCTTCGTTTTCAGCAGCAAGGTAAGCTAGCACCTCGTTACATTGATCCGTATGACGTTGTCGAGAGGATCGGCCCTGTTGCATACCGACTTGCCTTACCTACAAATATGGAAAGAATTCACAATGTGGTTCATGTTTCAATGTTGAGAAAATATATGAGAGACCCTATCCATCTACTCGAAGAACCCCCAGTCGAAGTTGCTGAAGACCTATCCTATCCCGTACAGCCAGTTGCCATACTAGATAGGTCAGTTCGACAACTTCGCATTCGAAGCGTGCCTATGATACGAGTTGTTTGGTGTAATAGCCAAATTGAGGAACAGTCTTGGGAGACTGAGGAATCTATGCATGCAAAATTTCCTTACCTGTTTGCTTAGGTACTTGTGCTAATATTTTGAGGACGAAATTCTTATAAGGAGGGGAGGATGTGAGACCTCGAATTTTGAGTCCCAGAAGTCCAGAAGCCAATGCAGGTGACAAGACCATTTTCCCCTGAAGAGAAAGATGTGTGATGGTCGAAATTGGTAAGAAATGTCCAATAGTTAATTTTGGTTTTAATTCCCTTTAATCTAGTTCTTTATAGGTTAATAATTACCTTAGAAATTAAAATCCCTAAAATTAAGGGGCGATAATTACAGAATTTAATTCTGATATTTATCTTACTTTAATCAAGCCTTTAAAACAGGGATTTTAATCCCATAACAACATTATATAAATCGGAAGCTAGCCACACAAAAATGTTACACAAAAAACATACAAAATTTATAAAACCTAAAAACCTTACACCTCCTAATTTATGCCGAAATCCACTGGAACTTTAAAATAGCATAACTCTCTCATCCTTTGTCAGATTCTTGCAAATAATAGCTTGTTGGAAAGATATATTAATATTATTTCCAAAAATTCTTGGTTTATCATCTGTAGGTTAGTTTATTTCTGTCGAAAGTTAAATCGTATTTCGACAGAATTGTCAAAATCTGCTTGAACTTCAAAATAGCATAACTCTCTCGTCCTTTGTCGGATTCTTGAAAATAATAGCTTTTTGGAAAGCTCTCTTCATCCTCTACCCAATAATTATGATTTTTTTATCTGAAGGTAAATTATTTTTTGTCGAAAGTTAAATCATATTTCGGCGGGATTAGGTTTCAAGATTGTGTGATTCTCTCTTCAATTGATTTCTGTTGTTGTTCCTCTTGTTCGTATGATTTTTTGGCATCCATTAATGTTATAAAATCATGAATTCATCCTTTGAATCCTTTCTATACATTAAATCAGTAGGCCCTGCCCTTGTCCTATTGTTGCCTATCTTGAAGAATTGATTAACCTATTGGATTCCGATCTTGTTTCTTTTAATTGTATAAGTTATAGACACTTAATCCTTCTTTGTTAACATGAAATCACAACCCTTACACCTTGCTAACATGAAATCCCAAATTATTTTGTGTCTTATGTTTAGTGCCGAAATATACATAGTTAAATTGGGATGGTAATTCAGGTTGAATGTTATTAAGTTCTTGGCTATCACATCACACATCCAAAGGGGAGGCACCTGCAGAGATCTGACTTGGTTATTGAGTATGCATGCTCAGTTTGGTTTTGTCTTTGCCTTGTGATGCCATAGGTGGTTCGGAATTATTAATAAGGGAAAAGGAATAGCTTCTTATTCTGAGACAAGAGAGGTAGGATCTATTCCTCATCGGTTTCTCCGGAGATCCCTGTTGTTTGTTTGTTATTTTCTATACCTGCCCTTGTTATTATTGCATGCGAATTGATTGTAGGATATGCGCATGAATTGCTAATTGAGATATGAGTCCTATAACCATAACGAACCCTTGAGTTAGGTTTTGAGTGCCTGAATTGCATATAATTGTGTTCTCATATGATTGAAGATACCCTGTTGTGGTATTATGCTTTGTAGTTGTTGGTGTGTGCTTGTACATGTTTGTGTGTCAGGATCCTATTCCGATGGCCATTCAGGGTAAGCGCTAAGGAGAGGGAAGGCTCTTACTGGTATGGGAACTGTATGGGTAGCAATCCCCAGCATGCGCACGCTGGAAGCCTTTTCCTTGTGTGGCTTTGATGCCTGGTCCTTGTGTGGCTTGAAGCCTTGTCCTTGTGTGGCTTGGATGCCTGGTCCATATGTTGTTGGAAGCCTTATCCTTGTGTGGCTTGGATGTCTTGTCCTTGTGTGGTAGGATGAATAGGTTTGCTGATTAGCTTGTGTGCTAACCTTTTACCCTTTATGTAGTAAACCGTGGACAACACAGGTGGAAGGGGATGACCTTTCTTTCTTTCAAGTATCGAGAGTAATCTGATGAGTTTTACCTGCCTGTGTACTTCTGATTTTTGGAAGTGTTGTAGTCCAACCTCAGCCTTAGTTTCAGCCCTATCTCTTTGATTGATTCTTGAATTGCGTGATACCCATAGTTGTATAACGATGATCTGATGTTGTTTGGGAGATTTGTGTTTAAGATTTCTGTAGATCTTATGATGTTGTGACCCTACTAAGATTCTTATAATCTCATCCTGTTGTATTCACTATTTTTTAGGCTTAGGTATATCCACTGTCCGTGGTACCAGTGTGTGAGATCAAAGCTGAATGGAGGGGCGATATCGCATCACATTTGCATACCTGTTCCTTGATTGCCTGCGCATATAACATGAATTATGATTGGACTACTTTCTGGTTTTTCAAGTATCCTCCTTTACTTGTTGTGTCCGATTTATGTTAGGGGTTAACTTGCTGAATATTTGGATCCCTATGGGGCTTGTGTGTTGTGGATTCATTAATTTTATTTAAAGACTTACGCTGATATTTCATTCATTCCGTATGATACCAAAATACTTGTCCAATATCATGCTCCAATTATTGATAAACATAAAAAATGTACATGCTAAAAATCGAGAATTTGATGAGTAAACCCTGTGGGATTCAGATAGGTCCTGGTTCTTGGGCTTGTTTGGGTTTCACAGCAGTAAAGGCCCTAATTGAAGTAATTAGTAATAGGTTAGGAGTTAGGGTCGTTACATCATCAAGCACCAGATAACGTAACACAATCAAACATAAAACCTCATGTAAAACAAAACCTAGTCCGGTTTATATGTACAAATCAAACCAAATGCTAATCAAACATAGAATCAAGCCGGTCTGAGATCAACCACGAGAAGCGGACGACTGACAACTGGAACCTGCAGCATAATCTGGATGGCACTAAACCAGTTAGTTAAATATCCAGGTGAGGGGAATGGGTCCACAAAAACAGATATAATCCAAAAGTGAAAACCATAGAGAAATGTAGGTTATATGTGAGAGCCCAAATTTTGAGTCCTAGAAATTCAGAAGCCAGTGCAGGTGAAAAGACCATTTTGCCCATAAAAAAAAGATATATGATGGCCGAAATTGGTAACAAATGTCTAGTAATTAATTTTGGTTTTAATTCCCTTTAATCTAGTTCTTTATAGGTTGATAATTACCTTAGAAATCAAAATCCCTAAAATTAAGGAGGGATAATTACAGAATTTAATTCTGATAGTTATCTTACTTTAATTAAGCCTTTAAAAATGGGATTTTAATTCCATAACCACCTTATACAAATTGGAAGCCAGCCACACAAAAATCTTATACAGAAAACACATAAAATTCGTAAAACCTAAAAACCTTACACCTCACAATTTCTGCCAAAATCTGTTCGAACTTCAAAATAGCATAACTCTCTCTTCCTTTGTCGGATTCCTACGAATAATATCTTGTTGAAAAGATCTCTTCATTCTCTTTCCAACCATATTTTTTTTATCATCTTGAGGTTAATTTTTCTTTGTCGAAAGTTAAATCGTATTTCAACAGAATTGTCAAAATCTGCTTGAACTTCAAAATAACATAACTTTCTCGTCCTTTGTCGGATTCTTGCAAATTATAGCTTGTTGGAAATTTATCTTTATCCCTTTCTATAAACTTTTGGTTTTTCATCTGAAGGTTAGTTTTTCTTTATTGAAAGTTAAATCATATTTCAGCGGGATTAGGTTTCAAAATTGTGTGATTGTGTCTTCAATTGATTTTTGTTGTTTTTCTTCTTGTTCGTATGATTATTTGGCATCCATTCATGTTATAAAATTATGAATTCATCCTTTGAATCTTTTCTATACATGAAATCAGTATGCCCTACCCTTACCCTATTGTGGCCTATCTTGATCAATTGATTAACCTATTGGATTCCAGTTTTGTTTCTTTTGATTGTATAAGTTATAAACACTTAATCCTTCATTGTTAACATGAAATCACAACCCTTACACCTTGATAACATGAAATTTCAAATTATCTTGTGTCTTATGCTTAGTGTCGAAATATACATAGTTAAATTGGGATGGTAATTCAGGTTGAATGTTGTTAAGTTCTTGGCTATCGCATCACAAATCCAAAGGAAAGGCACATGCGGCATTTGACCACTAGTTTCTGATAGGTTTGGTGAGTGGAATTGGTAAGGAAATAGGGTACTTACTTGGTTATTGAGTATGCATGCCTAGTTTGTTTTTGTCTTTGCCTTGTGATGCTATAGGTGGTTCAAAATTTTTAAATAAGGGAAAAGGAATAGCTTCTTGTTCCGAGACAAGAGAGGTAGGATCTATGCCTCATTGGTTTCTCCGGAGATCCCTGTTGTTTGTTTGTTATTTTTGATAGCTGCCCTTGTTATTATTGCATGCGAATTGATTGTAGGATATGTGCATGAATCACGGATTGCGATATGAATCCTATAGGCCGTACCAAACCCTTAAATTAAGTTTTGAGTGCCTGAATTTCATATAATTGTGTTCTAACATGATTGAACATACTCTGTTGTGGTATTATGCTTTGTACTTGCTTTTGCGTGCTTGTATGTATTTGTGTGTCAGGATCCTTTTCCGATGGCCATTATGGGTAAACGCTGAAGCTCTTTAGGAGAGGGAAGGCTCTTACTGGTATGGGAGTTGTATGGGTGGTAATCCCGAGCATGCGCGCGCTGGAAGCCTTGTCCTTGTGTGGCTTGGATGCATGGTTCTTGTATGGCTAGAAGCCTTGTCCTTGTGTGGCTTGGATGCATAGTCCTTGTGTGGCTGGAAGCCTTGTCCTTGTTTGGCTGGAAGCCTTGTCCTTGTGTGGCTTGGATGTCTTTTCCTTGTGTGGCCGGATAAATAGGTTTGCTAATTAGCTTGTGTGCTAACCTTTTACCCTTTGTGCAATAAACCTTGGACAACACAGGTGGAAGGGGATGACCTTTCTTTCTTTCTAGTGCCGAGAGTAATCTAATGAGTTTTACCTGCCTGTGTACTTCTGATTTTCAGAAGTGTTGTAGTCCACCCTCGGCCTTAGTTTCGCCCCTATCCCTTTGATTAATTCTTGAATTGCATGATAACCATAGTTGTGTAGGGATGAACTGATGTTTTTTGGAGATTTGTGTTTAAGATTTTCGTAGATCTTATAATGTTGTGACCTACTGAGATTCTTGTAATCTCATCCTGTTGTACTCACCATTTTTCAGGCTTAGGTACATCCACTGTCTGTGGTACCAGTGTGTGAGATCAAGGCTGTACGGGGAGGTGATATCGCATCATATTTGCATACCTTTTCTTTGATTTCCTGCTCATATAACATGAATTATGATTGGACTACTTTCTGGTTTTTCAAGATTCCTCCTTTACTTGTTGTGTCCAATTTATGTTGGGGGTTAACTTGCTAGATATTTAGATCCCTATGGAACTTGTGTGTTGTGGATTTATTGATTTTATTTCAAAAACATCCACTGATATTTCATTCACTCCGTATGATACCAGAATACTTGTCCAATATCATGCTTCAATTGTTGATAAACATAAAGAATGTACATGCTAAAAATCGAGAATTTGATGAGTAAGCCTTGTGGGATTCAGATAGGTCCTGGTTCTTGAGCTTGTTTGGGTTTCACGGCGGTAAGGGCCCTAATTGAAGCAATTAATAGGTTAGGCGTTAGGGTCGTTACATTATAATATTGGAATCTCCAAAAATAATAATTATAAAAATTTAACAGAATATTGAGGATCTAAGTGTTTAAAGATATTGGATTCAAGACCTAATAATATTATAAATTTAGGTTATAATACCTTAAATATTATTAAAAAAATAATGACCTGACATCACCAGGTAAGTTTTTCCCGATAATTAATTCCGGAAAAAGCTTGTCAAAACAAGCTGCTCAATAGTCGGGTTGGGAAACTGACCGACCCGTCATCACCAGCAAGCTTTTCCTTACAATTAATTTGTAAATTACT
The DNA here is from genome assembly GCA_019739055.1 of Passiflora organensis. Taxonomy (NCBI): domain Eukaryota; kingdom Viridiplantae; phylum Streptophyta; class Magnoliopsida; order Malpighiales; family Passifloraceae; genus Passiflora; species Passiflora organensis. Next base: position 3,398,837 of record JAEPBF010000187.1, on the reverse strand, counting down.
TTTTTCTTTATGAATTTAACAATTGAATCATCTGAATTTGATTATTCTTTGATTCAATCATATAATCTCTTGCATGCTTAAATTAAGAATCAAAATTAAAGTTTAATAAAAGTATTGGAAAAAAAAATTTTATTTCGATATAAAAACAATAGACCTATGAAGATTTATTTGTGTTATTAAAATATACATTATTAAAATAAAAATATATCTAATAACCTTAGGATTCAATAGGTATAACACCTCATCAATGCAGTTATTGATTATTATAGGAATATAATAAATTAATTGACTAGGTTAGGTCATTGATTTATTGAAAAAGAGTCAGTAATGTTATTTATCCTGAATTTGTATGAGTAAATCTTGGATATAATTGTTTGTGTAAGAACCCAAACTCAATCTATAAGGACCCTTACCGCTATGAAATCTAAATAAGCCTCGCAACATCCTATTTGAATCCCACAAGACTCAAGTCCACTAATTATTAAGTTTTATTAGTTAATTAAGTTTCTTTTAAGGTTGGAGTATGTAATTTCACTTATAAGTATACCCACAGCTCAAAACTTACAAGAGTTTTATAGGAATGTTTTGTTTCAACTTAATAGTCATGAAAGATATGGCAGTCAAACATGACTTTCACTGTGACTATGTAAAGCTTAGATTGTTTGTGTACTATTGTCCCTCATTTTTATCATTATCCTTATCCTTGAAATTTTAAAAAATATAGTATAGGCAAATGTGAATTTAACAAAACTGGGTACAACATAGCACTCACAAACAAACATAAATACAAACATCCTCATACTTAAAGAATGTTTATCCTTAAGAGTCTAATTAAAACTAAATATTAAGGTAAAAGGAAATCAAGATCTGAACATGTTGTGTTTCTGGTTTGCCTAGGTTGGTAGAGACGCATTGTTGTGCATGATCGCCAGTATCCTTTGCATGCGTTTCTCCACCTTTTCGATATGCTTGATTGTGTGTGCCAACCTAGTGTCTATGTGGTCGAGGTGTTCTTTTAAACCATGATTATCTTCAATATATCTCTCAAAAAATTATTACATTGTGCTTTGGAGATTTATAAGTTGAATAATTTTCTTTGACTCGGTTCTCTTTTGCATTTGTTGGTTAGTCATTTGGCTCTGAGGACATGGAAGCTAATCTCGCTGGCCTTGTCCTTTTGAATCTTAGGGGCACCAAAGCAACTTCTTATGGTTGCCATGTCACCTCTGGACCTTTGGGCATAATAACATTTTTTCTTTTGGAACCAACTTTCCTCTTCTTCAAAGGTATCGTGGTTGCTTTTCTGGTAGACACGGTTATAGCTGAGCGTGTTGCTTGTGATATGCCCTCGTTCATAGTTAAGTCCTCTGAACTCTTTAGTGGCTGGCCAGCTTTGCAGAATATAAACCCCCCGTTGGAATTGAGACACACCAGACCAATTTTCACGAGGGTATTGAGATTAAATGACATCATCTCAGCTGCCACAAATAGACTGTTGTTTGACAGGTCTAGGATGTTAAGCTTTAGCACTAAGTATGTGATCACTAATTCCAAAAGTAATGGCTTCTTGGCTTGTAGGACAGACTAGAACTAGGAACATAGGTGATACACCAAATTGAGCTTGTATCCTCTCTCCAAGCATCATAGTATAAAGAACTCCTACTTCTTTAGTGTTGGTGATGCATTGCTAAACCTAGAGTAATTATAGGCTAGGAGCTGGTGGATGTATCACATGATCGATGACTTCAAGTAATAGTACTTAGAGCTGTTGGGGTTGTATGGTTATGGAGAGACTGATCAGATGTCATATAGGTTCTTCAAATCAAAGCCCTATATATTGGATATTAGGATATGCTTAGTTTCAATCAATGAGTTATATAGTTTTTGTATCATATTCAAACAATCAATGTAAGTTTTTTTTCTTTGGAATTACTATTTATCAAGTATAAAAGAAAAAATCCGTTGATCTTACTTTGTTAGATGTATAAAAGAAAAAATCGATTCATCTTACTTTGTTAGATATGGGTCATCAAGTGTATGACTTGATTGTGAAACCCTATCTGTAAAAAATAATCATAAATGAATCTCAAGTCTAACATGTTGTTTTTAAAGTGGATGAGAATAACATATGGACTTGTATGAAGATGATAAATAACTAAATTTCACAAATCTTAGATATGTAAATATCATTTCATCACATAGAAATCTTATTAGAGTATAGTGTGTCGGATTGAACCGACCAAGAGAATACAACAAGGATCATTATATGAATGTCATATGTGATTCTCTTAATAAAATAATAGCATGTGAGACCCTGATCCTCCATAGGGTAAATGTTCTAGAAGTCCACAGGTCAGAAATGAAACTCAGGTACTAGTGCAGCTGAAATGTCTATTTTTTCCCTGAAGAAATGAATCCATGATGGCCTAAAATGGTTGTTGCCGAATATTTCCTATTTTAATTCTGGTATTTTTGTGTTAATTATCCTTAGTTTTATTCCTTATTATTCGAAGTGTTAGATAATTCTCCCTTTTAATTAGAATTACTCTTTTAATAGAATTATCCTTTTAATAGAATTATCTTTTAATCATATCTTAACATTCTAAGCATAAAAGTAGAGAATTATCTCTTAATTAAACCTCCCTTATAAATTAACATGGCTGGCCACCCTATCTAGCACACCGAAATCCTTCTTCTAAATTCCAGAATTCCCTGCCTACTCTCTCTCTTTGTGCTTACTTTTCTTCTTCCAAAACCTTAGCCGAACTTGCTTGGTTTTCATCAGTTCCTTGTCTATGATAGCTTATTGGAATTCTCTCTTTATTGTGCATCTTATTATCTTGGTTTCACAAGCAAAAGGTTACTGTTTCTCTTTTAATTTTTTACCATAATTTCTAGGGTTCTTAGCCAAATTTCTTTTCATTCAACTCCTTTGTTGGTTTTTGTTCATCTTCATTATTTGAATGTTTGGTACCTATCCTTGCTATGTTGTGATGAATTCAGCCCTTGTATCTTCCTTATTAAAGAAATCGATATGCCTTATTCCTAACCCTATGTTCGCCAAATTTGATCAATTAACTTGTCTATTGGTTTCACATCTTGTTTCTTTTAATTATTTGAGTAACTGGCACCCGTTCTTTCTATATTCACATAAAATCGCAGTTTCTTCTTATGTGTATGATGAAATCGCATTTTGCTCTATAAACCCTAAGGTGTTTTTGAAATTTATATGATGAATTGAGGTGAATAAGAAGGTTATTTCTTGTTGAGTCTTTGGCCATCATATCACGCATTCAGGGAAAAGATATTGCTACATCCGGATCGTTGGATTTTGGTAGGTTAATTGGTAAGGATTCCCAATGCCTTTAGTTTTTAATTAGTATCTTATGGCTTAGTATTGTGTGGTCTTTACCTTATGATTGTTTAGAAGATTTTGATCTTATTGGAAAGGCAAAGGGTTGGATCTAATTCAGATACTTGAGAGGTAGGATCTATGCCTCATCGGTTCCTTTGGTTACCTTACTGTTTGATTGTTTAAATATGATTGAATTTGATTGCCTACCTTGGTTATATGCTTGCAGAATGTGTGATTATGATGATAGGGAATCTTAAAAGTTAATAGGGCAATAGGTTGCCTAATTCGGTTATGACTTTGAGGATTGATCTTTGATATGTATTTTGATTTGATTGAGGATCTTTTGTTGTGATTTTTGTATGTGTCTACTATGTGTGCATGTGCCTTGTTTGTGCTTTGTTTGAAGGATCCTTTTGTCACTGGCCATACGAGGTAAGTATTGTTGCTACTAGGGACATGAGAGGTGCTTACTAGACCGGGAGGTTTAAGGGTGATTATTCCCAGCAAGAGCTCGTTGGATGCCTTATAGGCCAGTTCAAGTCCGGATGTCAGGATGCCTTGTAGGCCAGTTCGAGTCTGGATGTCAAGATGCTCTATAGGTTAGTGCAAGTCTAGATGTTAAGATGACCTGTTTACATATGGAAGGAAGACTTGTACGCACCGCTGCAAGAGTGCTCCTAGGCCAGTTAAAGTCTAGATGTTGGAGACAACTAAAAGGCTTATTGTAGTATTGATTGTCTAACCGTTTTACCTTTTTTGCAGCATAGCCTTGGACAACATGAACAGATGGGAACAAACCTTGATTTTTAAAATCAGATTATGTAATAGGCTACTTGTGTGCTTCTGAATAAGAAGTATTTTCAGTCTTTCCCCTTGTTTTCTACAAATTTTGGCCAACCCTTATATTGTGTGTGCTTGTGATGATTTCATCCCCTATTATGTGTGATTGATGCTTTCGGTTTTGATTGGATATCTTAGTTAATTTTAGGTGTTGTTCTTTTGGTTATTGGGAGATGTTTGAATGGGAATCCTTAGGACTTATGATGCTGTGACCCTACTGAGATTCTTGTAATCTCATCCCTTCTTTTCTCCCCCTTTGTAGGCTTAAGTGTGTGCTTTATTGCTAGTACCAAAGGTGTGAGATCAAAGCTGCATGGTTGGAAAAATTTGCACATCATGTGCACCTCTTTCCTATTAAATGCGCATTCCATGTCTTTGAACTTGTGTGGATTTGCATTCTGGCTTTTCAATCCCTCTTTCTCAATCTTGTTGCTTCCGAAATATTCATAATACTATTGGTTGATGTTTTGAGATTCCTATGGGACTTGTGTGTTATGTTTCCACCTGTTTTCAATGTTAATATAAGTCTTCTGCTAATGTTTTCTTTCACTCCGTATAAGCTAGAATTCATTAATGTATAAACATACTCCAACCTTTAAATAGCATATGAATCAACCAATAAAATTAATAGTTAGGTGACTTGAGCCTTGTGGAATTCAAATAGGACCTTGCGAGGGCTTATTTGGGTTTTACGACGGTAAGGGTCCTAATTGGTTGGGTTTGGGTCCTTACATAGCATGTCTGTTATATATCCAAGACTAAGTTTCACAAGTCTTGGATATGTTGATACCATTTTATCATATAGACATCCTATTAGAGAATAGCATGTCAGATTGACTTGACCAAGAGAATGCAACATAGATCGGTATATGAATATCATATGTGATTCTCTTAATAATAATCGAGTTATAGATCCTAAAACTGGAATAGCCACGGACCTCTAAATGGGCCATTAACTTTGGGGTATTTCAATGATATTCGTAACTGTCATCCAAATGGAGTACTGATGGACTTATAGGTTCATAATTGAGAGTTGTCGAAGTGGAAGACATTTACCCCTCATATATAATAGGAATAAACAACTTATTAGGCCCCTTGATATATTGAATGAAAAGAAATACTTGGTCGAGCTCGGTTGTGATCGCATCGGGATATTGAGCACAATTGTAATCAATAAATTCAATATGGATCAAGAAACTTTGGGCCTACACAAGTGCTGACATGTTTTACATGTCATATTAGTCCCTGATTTTGTATATTTTTAGGACATTTCAAGAGATAAGTCGGGTATAATCTACACAAGACCAGCTCCTTGGAACAAGGTGCGAACTTCAAGGAAAAAAAGATAAAAACAAGGCAGAATGTGAGAACCTGAAAATTTTAACTTGTTTAGGCCAAGAAGCCCATTCGAGAGTTAAAAATGTTAATGGGAATTGATTACAGAGTTAAGGAGTGAATTTAAACATTTTAAGGGAGTTTTAATGTTGGTTATTGGATTTTAAGACCATAGAATGGTCTATTAATGATTTATAAGGTTGTATAAATTTTGTGAGACCAAGCACGTAGGGGGGCTCAGGTTACCCAATCCCACATCGGAGAGGAGCGGGGGAGGTCTTGGGCTTATATGTGTTGTGTGATGGTATCATTTGTAACAAGATGCTTCTTTTGGGTCATGTGGTTATAAGCCCAACCGAGCGTTGCAGTTGTGATCCATCACATGCACATACACATCCGGGTTCGCTGGGCCGAGGGTCCCGGGGACCGGTTCGTGACAAATGGTAGCGGAGCCGATCTCGTTCCCTGTTCCGGGTGGGCTTGGGCCGTGTTGTGTGTTCACGTTTGGGCTCGTGAGTTTAGGCCCAAATTAGTTACGTTTGTGTTTCCCTCGTGAGGACACGAGGTCTATAAGGAGGGAAAATTGTGAGAGCCAGCCCGTAGAGGGGGTCAGGTTACCCAATCCCACACCGGAAAGGAGCGGGGGAGGTCTTGGGCTTATATGTGTTGTGTGATGGTATCATTTGTAACAAGATGCTTCTTTTGGGCCATGTGGTTATAAGCCTAACCGAGCGTTGCAATTGTGATCCATCACATGCACATACACGTCCGGGCCCGCTGGGCCGAGGGTCCCGGGGACCGGGTCATGACAAATGGTAACGGAGCCGATCTCGTTCCCTCTTCCGGGTGGGCTTGAGTCGTGTTGTGTGTTCACGTTTGGGCTCGTGAGTTTAAGCCCAAATCAGTTACGTTTGTGTTTCCCTCGTGAGGACACGAGGTCTATAAGGAGGGGAGATTGTGAGACCCAGCCCGTAAGAGGGGGTCAGGTTACCCAATCCCACATCGAAAAGGAGCGGGGGAGGTCTTGGGCTTATATGTGTTGTGTGATGGTACCATTTGTAATAAGATGCATCATTTGGGCCATGTGGTTATAAGCCCAACCGAGCATTGCAGTTGTGATCCATCACACGCACATACACGTCCGGGCCCGCTGGGCCGAGTGTCCGGGGGGCTGGGTCATGACAAATTGTTAGAGAATTTTTGGAGGTGTAATTGAAATTATTGTGATTTTTCTAAGATGAATAAGAAGATATTTGATTTTTAATAAATTATAAATTTATGAAAAATAATTTTATGGTATTGATAGATAGTACTATTCATAAGGAGTTTATAAAAATTTTCAATGTAATTTTCAGAGAAGTACAGTAAATTTTATGAATTTTTATATTAGAAAATAATAAAATATTATTATTATAAAATATATTAAAATAATATAATATTAAAAATCAAATCGACTGCTCACAATGTTGTTTTGATGCTCAGGTGGGTTTCTTCTAAGCTATGTCATTTTGCCCCTAACAGCTGTGCTTGATCGGGAACCTTCTTCCCACCGTCTTTGACCGGAGACCAACGGGATAAAATTAGTTTTCCTTGGGTTTTTCTTTCCATTCACTTCTGAGGCCCAAAATCATCTAGGGAGCTTTCTCTCTTCACCACGAGGCTGTCCGATCCATTTTGGGTTGATTTTTGGCTATCCCTCTATCGGAATCAGGTGAAACTTTAACCCGTAATTTTGGTAATCCTTTCCCTTAATATCATTATTTTAGTTTGTTAAAATTAGGATTTTTCATGGATATTTTCGTGACAATATGAGCTACGGGTTGGGGTTGTTTTCATTAAGGATGGTGTAGTGTTTTGGGATATTGGAATGTTGGTTAGATTTCTATTTTAAGATTTGCAACAGCCGACGACCGGAGATAGAAGACAACCTAGGACGGCAGGGTCATTCGAGGTCTCCTTGAGTCATAGGTCATTTGACCCTTGAAGGGAATGACGTGTTCAATTTGGTGGACAAACAGGCATCTGAACCTGAGGTTCGGATACATTATGGCAATTATAGGTTGAGCCATATGTTGGTTTGGAGTGAAATTCAGGTGTAGGTCTGGTAGCACCTGGTGCGGCCACATGTTATGTTCTGATTGGTTGGAATTAAATAAATTCTAAAAAATAATAAAAATAGCTAGAAAACAAGAAAGAAAGGAAAAAATAGCAAAAAAATAAGAGAAATTATGAAAAAATTATAGAAAATACTAGATTTAATTTAGAGTCTATAGTTATCAAATTTTATGAATTTTACTTTATTTTATTGGTTAACTAAATTGATCAAGATTCAGAAAATTAAGAAAAAAATAGAAAAATCACCTGGTTTTGTCCCAGGTTAGATCTCAGTAGAAATGCGTTAGTTTAAAAATTTAGGTCTGTGATTTTTTGTGATATTATGTAACTGAGTATGTTTTAAGAATTGAAAAATGGTTGTGCGTAGGTGGGTACCTATAGTGACAAGACCTTGAGGAATTGGTCTAGAATGCTATCGACAAATATTTAGGCTTCAAAACCCATCAGTGGACGGACCTTCTCTTTGTTTTCTCTAATTGATGGCATGAGATAGTAATTGAGTTTAAATAAGAATAATGAAGAAATTAGCTAGAATAATGTGGGTGTTCTTGCTATGCACCATTGTGTTATAAATAACCGTATGAATGGTATGCACTATTGTTATGCTATGAATTATATAAATGTGTCATGCTATGAGTAAATTATTAAAATGCATCAAATGTACTGGGCGCATTTGAGACACAACATTGGCGTATGGAATGCATTATGTTCGCATAGGATAACCTATGCAACCCTTGAGAGCTCTTCGAGTCTAGTAGCGAGGCGTTGAGACATCAAACAATGAGGTAATAAGGATGAAATGAGTTTTTATTTATTATACTATTTATTGAATAACATGAATCAGGATCCTACAATGTGGGGATTGATTAGGTGAAGCTACCATCACCTAATGCCCTGGCATCACTAGTGGATTGGGCTAGGAAATCTATGTGACATGGATGTTTCTGTTGCATGCAATAATGAGTTAAAATGAAAGGAAATGAGAATAGAGTACAACAGAAGAAATTCGGTCCTGTCCTTGGCTAAGATGGACTAGAAGATACTACCAAGCTCAAAATCATGGTCATGTGTGCTCTGAAGAGTCGTGTGCTTAATGTATATTATATGACTGTGATTACGTGTGTTATAGTGTGAACTGATTAATTCATTAAATGCCAACATATTTTTTTTTACTTATGTTATGAATGCTTGTGAAATACTCAATATGTTTTTCTCGTTTGCTCACCTAGCAGGCCAGAATATTTTCATGGAATGCAGGAAATTATGATTAGGAGCTCACTCCCAGGAAATATAAGGAAACAATAATGATACAGGCGTGATCGACGTAACCTACATACATATTATATTCATAGTAGTAATTTCTCTTGAATTTGTTTATGTATGATACGAAGCCAAACCTAGGATTGTCGTAAGCAAGTTTGTTATACGATGTCACCTGAAAGACATTGTGTCTTCTTTTAACTTCCATTGCTTAATATAACGATTAATTCTTTTATTATCTTTTTTGTTTTATTTTTATATCACTAGCCTTGTAGGCTTATTATATGCATTGTTAGATAATGTGGTAGTGTATATAATGGGCCTACGACGATTATATTGCGATTTTTGGGTTTCGGGGTATGACTAAGAAGATAAATACCGAGGGAACAAGAGCTTATCTGCTCTAAAAGAAGATAAATCAAGAGCTTATTTGTTCCAGATAAGATGGGCATGATAGTTATCAAATATTTATTACACAAACCCAAGATCACATGTGGTCAAGACATTCAATTTTTAGCAATCCTTAGAAATAAGAGAAAATTCTCTTAACCATGTTTTGCTAAAAACTTATAATCTTGCCAGGATTTTACATTAGGTTACTGTCAAAATCCTTTGGGAGGTTCTATAATAAAAGATTGACGTTTTTATTAATTGGTTCCTCTAAAAATCATTGAAGTAGATTCCATTATCATGATCACGACTAGATCATAGTGAGCAAATCCATCAAGTAGATTCCACTACTGTGACTGTGACCAGATCATTATGAGCGAATTCATATCATCAAAAGAAGGATTGTTGTACAACCCTTTGGAATTGAATGGCAAACTGTAAGGAGCCAAACCCAACCTATAAGGGCTCCTACAGCCATGAAACTCGAATAAGCCCTTGTAAGGTCCTATTTTGATCCCACAAGGCTCAAGTCATACTAGTGGTTAATTATATTAGTTTATTAATATGCTTTAAAAGGTTAGAGCATATAAAATTATTAATCATTATTCTGTCTTATACCGAGTGAAAGAAAACATCATCGGAAGACTTATATAAATTGTAGAAACTAATGGAACATAACAAGTCCCAAAGGAATCTCAAAACATCAACATCTGTCTATATCATAATTTCTGAAAATAAGGAGGGAAAGGATGAAAATCAAACCCATAAAGATGGTTCATTTACAAAGGAACATGCGCAATTAAAACCAACAAGTATGCTCAATGCATATGTGAAAAAAATCGTCACGCTGTGTAGCCTTGATCTCACACCTTGGTATCAGCAGCGAAGCATGAACCTATACCTTAAAAAGAGAAAGAATAAGGCGGGTGAGATTATAAGAATCTCAGTAGGGTCACATCATCGTAAGATCTGTAGAAATCCCAATCAAACATCTCCCAAACAACATAAGATCAATGCTTATACTAATAGAAGATTAAATAATTTGCAAGCACACAAAAATATGTAGGGCTGAAACCTATTCAACCATAAACATAACCAGCAATCAAACACAAAACACATATAGGCTGAATCATAAGCACAAACAACAGGTCTTCATATGTCTAGACATGAACTGGCATAAGAGGCATTCTGATATCCGGGCTCGAACCAGCATACAAGGCATCCTGCCAGATAGACTCAAAGTGAGATACAGGAAATCTTGCCACACACACTTGAATTTAGATACATGACATCCATCCATATAGACATGACCTGAGATACAGAGCATCCCATATCCAGACTCAAACCACTATAGGGGCATCCAGCGTGAACTTGCTAGAAACAATCACTCATACAACTCTCATACTAGTAAGTACCTCTCCTCTCCTTAGGAACATCGGTCACTTAACCAGACTGGCCATCGAAAAGAGGATTTTGACACACAAGCATAATACAAGTACAGAAGCATATACAAGCACATAGGAACACAACAGGGTATCCTTAACCAATCATAACATAAGCCATACTTAAACCGAATAGGGGTAATTCAATCCTCAATCAATATAGGTTCCGAAATCACCTAAGAAACCAACAATCAATCCTTAAGCATGCATAATCAATCCGTAATCATGTATATACATGGATACACAAACCGAAACAAGAAAGCAAGCAAAAGGAATTCTGGGGAAACTAATGAGGTATAGATCTTACAACCAACACTCAATTCGCAAGCAAGTATAGACTATTACACAACCGAAATCAAGAATCAAGCAAGATGATTTTTGGAGAAACCGATGAGGCATAGATCCTACCTCTCACGTGTCTGAATCAGATGCTATCCCCTTTCCCTTTATCAATAGGATCAGAAACTCCTAAACAACTATAAGGAAAAGATAACACAATACTAAGCAATATGATACAAAATCAGAAACCAAAGGCATCTTAAGATTCTTACTGAAATCCTTACCAAAAACCAGCTACCCAGATATAACAATATCTTCCCCCTAAATGCGTAATGTGATGGCAAAAAACTCAGCAAGAATCAATCTCATTATTCATCCCAATTCAAGATATATATTTCAGTGGTTGCCAATTTTTATCATATATAGAAGGAGAGGTTGCAATTTCATGATAATAAAAGAGGAATAGGTGCAAAATTCATACGATTAAGAGAAACAAGTTTAAGAACCAATAGAAGAAGGAATAGGAATTTCAGCACACAAACCCTGGGGAAAACTTGGCAGAAATATTAAAAGAGAAGAACTAACCTTATGCTTATGAATTAAAGATAATAAAAGGCAGCACAAAGAGAGAAATCTAACAAGCTATCACACGTAGAAATCTGATGAAGGATGATCAATTTCGGCTAGGGTAAGGAAGGAGGTAAATTTTGGCAGCCAGAGATAGAGAAAAGGGTGTATTTCCTGAAACATAAAGGAAATTTAAGTGTACTGGATAGAGTGGTCAGCTATGTTAATTTATAGGGTTTAATTGGATTAAATTTCTATACTTTTAAGCCTAGATAAGTTGTGAGACCCCAAATTTTGAGTCATAGAGGTCCAGAAGCCAGTGCAGGTGAAATGACTGTTTTGCCCATAAAGAAATATATGTGTGATGGCCGAAAATGGTATGGAATGTCTAGTAATTATTTTTGGTTTTAATTCCCTTTGATTTAGTTCCTTATTTGTTGATGATTACTTTAGTAGATAAAATCCCTAAAATTAAGGGAGTATAATTACAGAATTTAATTCTGATAATTATCTTACTTTAATCAAGTCTTTAAAGCAGGGAAATTAATCCCATAACCACTATATATAAAAAAAAATCTGGCCACACTTAAATCATATGTAGAAAATACACAAAATTTGTTAAACCTCGAACCCTACACCTCCCTTTTGTTGCTGAAATTTCTTCAACTTCAAACTAGCTTAACTCTCTCATCCTTTGTTGAATTTTGCTAAATAATAGCTTATTGGAAAGCTCTTTCCATCCTATATCTAGGTACTTTAGTCCAGTCATCAGGAGGTTAATTCTTCACTTTCAAAAATCATCTTGTGGTTCGGTGGGTTTGGTGCCAAATTTGTGTGATTCTGCTTTCAATTGATTTTTGTTGTTGTTCCTCTTATTCGTATGATTGCTTAGCATCCATTCATGTTGTAAAATCATGACTTAATCCTTTGAATCTTCCTATACATGAAATCAGCATGTCCTAACATTTCTCTATTATTGTCAATCTTTATCAATTGATTAACCTATTGGTTTCTGATCTTGTTCCTTTTGATTATATGTGTTATAAACACCTAATCCTTCCTTGCTAACGTAAAATTGCAACCTCTACAACTTGTTAACATGAAATCAAAACTTTCCTTATTGCCCTATTCTTAGTGACGAAAATTATATGTTGATTGGGATGGTAATTTAGGTTGTTTCTTATTAAGTTCTGTGCTATCACATCACACATCCAAGGGGGAGGCACTTGCAGCATCTAATCACTGATTTCTGATAGGTTTGGTGAATGGAATTGGTAAGGAAATAGGGTATTTACTTGGTTATTGAGTATGCATGCTTAGTTTGGTTTTGTCTTTGCCTTATGATGTTAAAGGTGGTTTAGATCCCTTTAATAAAGGCAAAGGAATAGTTTCTTGTTCAGAGATAAGAGAGGTAAAATCTTTGCCTTATCGGTTTCTCCAGAGTTCCTTGTTGTTAGTTGTTATTTTCAATGCATATCTTTGTATTAATGTATGCGCATATATGATGTGAGATCCCGAATTTTGAGTACTAAAAATCCAGAAGCCAGTGCAGGTGAAAAGACCATTTTGCTTCTAAAGAAAAGGATTTGTGATGGCCGAAATTGGTAAAGAATGTTTGGTAGTTATTTCTGGTATTAATTCCCTTTAATTTGGTTCTTAATTTGTTGATAATCACCTTAGGAATTAAAATCCCTAAAATTAAAAGGGGATAGTTACAGAATTTAAATCTGGTAGTTATCTTACTTTAATAAAGCCTTTAAAGTAGTAATCTTAATTCCATACCCATCTATTATAAATAGGAAGCCAACCCCACAAAATTAATTCATAGAAAACACACAAAACTCGTATAGCCTAAAACCCTTATACCTCCCTATATCTGCCAAAATTTGCTAAAACTTTAAACCAGTATAACCCTCTCATCGTTTGTCAGATTCCTGAAAATAATAACTTGTTGGAAAGCTATCTTCATCCTTTGTCCAACCATATTTGGTTTTTTATCAGGAGATTAGTATTTCTTTCTTTTAAGATAAGTCGAAACTCGACGGAACTACCAAAATCTTCTTGAACTTCAATGTAGCATAACGCTTTCATTGTTTGTCAAATTCCTACAAATAAAAGCTTGTTGGAAAGATATCTTTATCCTCTTTCCAACAATATTTTTTTTGTTGTTTGGACATTCGTATTTCTTTGTCAAAAGATAAGTTGAAAATTGACAGCGGAATTAGGTTTTAAGATTTGTTTAATTCTGCCTTTGATTGATCTCTGATATTGTTGCCTTTATTTGTATGATTGTTTAATATCCATTCATAGTGAAAAATCATAAATTTATCCTTTGAATCTTTTATATACATGAAATCAGTATGCCCTACCGTTGCCCTACTTCCCTATTGCGCCTGTCTTGATCAATTGATTAACCTATTGGATTCTGATCTTGTTTCTTTTGATTATACATGTCATAAACCCTTAATCCTTCCTTCTTAACATAAGATCGCAACTCCTACAACTTGTTAACATGAAATCACAACTTGCCCTATTGCCCTATTCTTAGTGCCGAAAATTGTATGATAATTAGGGATGGTAATTCAGGTTGATTCTTGTTAAGTTCTTGGCTATCACATCACACATCCAAGAGGGAGTCACCTGCGGCATCTGATCACTGGTTTCTGATAAGTTTGGTGACTGGAATTGGTAAGGAAATAGGGTATTTACTTGGTTATTGCGTATGCACGCTTAGTTTATTTATTTTTTTTTATCTTTTCCTAATGATGACTTAGGTGGTTCAGAAGTATCTAGTAAGGGCAAAGGAATATCTTATTGTTCAGAGACGAGGTAGGATCTATGCCTCATCGGTTTCTCCAGAGACCTCGTTGTTTGCTTAAGTAATTTCGGTACCTATGATTGTGAAACTGTATGCGCATTCATATTAAATAATGCATGCTTGAGTTGTGGATTGAATTGAGGAATTTCTAGGCTATATCGAATCCCTTAAGGTAGGTTAGAAGTGCCTAGCTTGCATGTGTGATGTGTATTGAACATGCTGAGTGTGATATGACAGAATTGAGAATACCCTCTTGTGGTTTTATGCTTTGTGGTTTTATGCTTTGTGGTTTTATGCTTTGTGCTTGCTTGTGTGTGCTTGTACGTGTTTGTGTGTCAAGATCCTTTTCCGGTGGCCATTCGGGGTAAGCGCTGATGCTCCTAGTGAGAGGGGAGGTTCTTACTGGTATGGGAGTCGCATGGCTGGCAAATCCTAACAAGAGCTCGCTGGATGTCTGGTTCTTGTGTGGCCAAAAGCCATGTCCTTGTGTGGCAGGAACCCCTTATCCTTGTGTGGTTTGGGAAGCCCTTATCCTTGTGTGGTTTGGGATGCCCTTGTTCTTGTGTGGCTTTGGATGTTTTGTCCTTGAGTGGCAAGATGAATAAGCTTGCTGATTAGCTTTGTGTTAACCAATTACCTTTCGTGCAGTAAGCCTTGGACAACACAGGTGGAAGGGGATGACCTTTTCTTCTACATTTCCGAGAACAATCTGATGAGTTCTACCTGCCTATGTACTTCTGATACTTTTCGGAAGTGTTTGTAGTCCTTCTCAGTCTTAGATTTGGCCCTACCATTTTTGATTGAATCTTTGAATTGCATGAATCCTTTTAGTTGCGTAGGAGTGATCAGATGTTGTTCAGGAGATTTGTGTTTATGGTTTCTGCAGATCTTATGATGTTGTGACCCTACTGAGATTCTTATAATCTCATTCCATTATATTCACCATTTTTTTCAGGCATAGGTACATTCACTGCTCGTGGTACCAGTGTGTGCGATCAAGGCTATACGACGGGGCGATATCGCATCACTTTTGCATACCTGTTCCTTGATTACTTGTGCATATAACTTGAATAAAAAAATTGGACTACTTTCTAGTTTATTTTAAGATTCCTCATTTGCATGTTATTTTTGACTATGTTGGAGGAATTCTTGCTGGTTATTTGGATCCTTACGGGACTTGTGTGCTATGAATCTAGTGATTTAATTTAAAGACTTTTGCTGATGTTTTTACTCACTTCGTATGATACCAGAATGATTGTCCAATATCATGCTCCAACTATTATTAAACATGTAGAATGAACATTCTAAAAGTTGAAAACTTAGTGAGTAAGCCTGATGGGATTCAGATAGGTCCTAGTTATCTTTGGGCTTGTTTGGGTTTCACGGCAGTAATGACCTTAATCGGAGAAAATATTAATAGGTAGGAATTGGGGTCATTACATGTGAGGGAATGTATGCATGAGCTGCGGATTTATTTGAGGCTTACTTAGGCGTCGTCTAAACCTTGATATTGTGTGCCTAATTTGCATGTATTGCGTGTAGTGAACATGCTGATTGTGCTCTAACATGATTGAGGATTCCCTATGGTGGTATTATGCTTTGTGCTTGCTTGTGTTTGCTTCTACATGTTTGTGTGTCAGGATCCTTTTTCGGTGGCCATTCGGGGTACGCGCTGATGCTCGTGGTGAGAGGAGAGGTTCTTACTAGTATGAGAGTCATAAAGGTGGCAATCCCTAGCTTGCGCGCACTGGATGCCTAGTCTTTGTGTGGCTAGACGCCTTGCCCTTGTGTGGCAAGATGCCCTCATCCTTCTGTGGCAAGATGCCCTTATCCTTGTGTGGTTTGGATGCCTTTATCCTTGTGTGGTTTGGATGCCCTTATCCTTGTGTGGTTTGGATGCTCTTGTCCTTGTGTGGCTTGGATACCTTGTCCTTGTTTGTCAAGATGAATAGTCTTGCTGATTAGCTTATATGCTAACCTTTATCCTTTGTGCAGCAAAGCCTTGGACAACACAGGTGGAAGGGGATAATCACCCTCTGCCTTTGTACTTTTGATTTTCGGAAGTGTTTGTAGTCCACCCTCAGCCTTAGTTTTGGCTCTAACCCTTTGGTTGATTCTTGAATTATGTGATATCCCTTAGATATCTAGGGATGATCTGATATTGTTTGGGAGATGTTTGTTTAAGATTTCTGTAGATCTTATGATCTTGTGACCCTACTGAGATTTTTGTAATCTCATCTTGTTGTTTTCACAATTTTTTAGGTTTAGGTACATTCGTTGTTCGTGGTACCAGTGTGTGATGTCAAGTCTTCACGGCGGGACGATATTGCATCACATTCGCATTATTGTTTCCTTGGTTGCCTATGTATATAGCTTAAACAATGATTAGACTATTTTCTGGTTTTTCAAGTTCCTGTTATGCTTAATTGTTTCCGAATTATGTTCGAGGTTTACTTGCTGGAGTTTTGGATCCCTATAGGGCTTGTATGTTGTGGATTCATTGATTAAATTTAAAGACTTCCGTTGATGTTTTATTCACTCCGTATAATACCAGAATTCTTATTCAATATCATGCTCCAAACTTTAAAATCTTAAAGGAATTAACATACTGAAATCGGAACTATATGGATAAGCCTAGTAGGATTCAGATAGGTCCTGGTTTGGGCTTGTTTGGGTTTCACGGCTGTAAGGGTCCCATTAGGAGCAATTTTGGACTATAGGATTTGGGTCCTTACAAGTTTGGTAGCAGAGCATGATTTAAGAAGTATATTTTGTTATATGCTAACTTGTTTATTGGTTTTATGTTTGTAGGTAGGTACATGCACACACCCACTCGCTTAGGGGCTAATACCGAAAGTAATCTGATGCTAAAAACCTGGTTTGAATTATTCGAATGATGCTAATCGTTGTCACAACTAAAGCCAAAAAAAATCATGCAAAGCTGGAAGCCATCCATAGCCATTAGTGGCGGATCCTTTAGACGAGATTCGAAGTTCAATCGACGTACGGGACTCTATCCTTTTAGGTCCTATCCTCCGAAAAATAATGGCAATGGAGGTAACAACATGAAGAATTTTTCTGGTCCAAATTCCATGGATCGATGTGGAAATCTTAGATACGTTGATGTTACAACTGTGGTGAGATGTGGCTTATTTAGAGGGAATGTCCGAAACCAAAGCATATCACAGGCGCATCAAATACAGGCTGAGGTGGGTATGCCAACCCCACCAAACCACCAGTACACACACTAGGGGGACCACCCAATGGATCCACGAGTGAGGCGCAACCAAGGCAAACAAGGCTATTCACCCTAACTGATGCCAAGGCTAGCCTTGATATGGTGATAGGTACTATTTCAGTATTTTCTCAAAATGCTAAAATGTTGTTAGATACTGGAGCAAACAGGTCATTTGTAAGTCCAAGGATAGCACTTAGCACAGATCGGCCTCTATCTCCCTTGTCTCCTCCTATTGCAGTTCTGACTCCTTTGGGAGAACAACTGATTTGTGATCTAGTCTACATCGGCTGTGTTGTACGTATGGGTCCGAGTGTACTTGAGGTGGATCTGATCCCATTGGACATCTGAGAGCTGGATGTGATCTTAGGCATGGACTGTCTTGCGAAATATCAAGCCTGTATGGAGTGTTTCACCAAGCGAGTGTGGTTCAACTTTCCTGATGGTGCCGAGTACTGTTTTGAAGGTGATAGACAAGTTGTTCCAACTTGCATGATTTCCTGGCTTGATGCAAAGCGATTCACACATGTACATGATGAGTCTAAAGAGTCCTCAAATTTGGATTCTGTTCTAGTGGTACGTGAATTTCCGGATGTATTTCTAGAAGACATAGCCTATTTTCCACCAGCAAGGGAACTGAAATTCGGCATTGAGCTAGTGCCTGGTATGAATCCGTTTTCCATTCCTCCGTATCGTATGGCTCCTTTGGAAATGAAGGAACTAAAAACACAATTGGAAGATTTGCTGGATCGTGGTTTAATCTGACCCAGTGTGTCACCTAGGGGAGCACCTGTCTTGTTCGTGAAGAAGAAAGACGGTTCACTACGATTGTGCATCGACTATTGGCAGCTGAATCGTGTGAACGTGAATAATAGGTACCTTTTGCCGCACATCGACGACTTGTTAGACCAGCTCCAGGGTGTAGCTGTATTCTTTAAAATCGATCTCAGATCTAGATACCATCAATTGCGAGTTTGTGATGTTGATATTCCAAAGATCCCATTCAGATCACAACATAGCCACTACGAATTTCTCGTTATGCCATTCAGTATGACCAATGCACCAACAGTATTCATGGATATGATGAATCGTGTGTTCCATGAGTTCCTGGACAAATTTGTGATAGTATTCATCGACGACATTCTGATTTATTCAAAATCAGAAGAGGAGCATGCTGAGAACTTGCGGATTGTGCTGAATATTTTGAGGGATCAGAGGTTGTTCGTAAAGTACTCCAAATGCGAATTCTGGTTATACGAAGTTGGTTTCCTTGGCCATGTTGTTTCCTCCCAAGGTGTCCTTGTTGATCGGAAGAAAATTGAAGTCGTAGTTGCTTGAGAACCCCCACGAACTATGTTTGAAGTTCGTAGTTTCCTTGGCTTAGGTAGATATTACAGTCGCTTGGTGGAAAATTTTTCATCTCTTGCTGGGCCATTGACGAAGTTGACATACAAAGGAGAACCGTTCGTGTGGACCCAGAAGTGCTAGCGAAGTTTCGAAGAACTAAAAATCGGTTAGTTTCCGCACCAATCCTTGCCTTACCTATTGGCGGAAAGGAGTATGTGGTTTACAGCGATGCGTCAAAATCAGGACGTGGATGCATGTTAATGCAAGACAGGAAAGTCGTTGCCTATGCTTCCCGACAGTTGTGACCGAATGAAAGCAACTATCCTACGCATGATTTGGAGATTGCAGCTGTAGTGTTTGCACTGAAAATATGGCCACTACCTATACGGTGAGATGTGTCGAATCTTCACAGACCACAAAAGCCTGAAGTACCTCCTCACGCAGAAAGAATTGAACATGAGACAACGAAGATGGGTGGAGCTGATTAAAGATTACGATCTGATCATCGACTATCATCCTGAAAAAGCGAATGTTGTCGCTAATGCCTTAAGCCGAAAATTTCATCCTCCTTCCCCATCAGTTTTGGCTCACATGTGCACCCTATACATGCCAATGTTGCTGGATTTTAAAGCTACCCGTGTGCATCTTGGCACTGATTTTTCTGGTTTGTTGTTGGATCGAATTGAAGTCACGCCTACCTTGATTGAGGAGATCTGGAATCAGCAATTAGAGAATTCAAAACTAGTTGAAATTCAGAAGCAATTATCTGATGGTGTTAATGCCATAGCTCGCAATTTCAAAGTACGTGATGATGGAGTTCTTGTCTTCAAAAACCGGGTATGTGTGTCACAAGATATTGATATTCATAATCTTATTTTTTTTGAGGTGCATAGTTCGAAGTTCGCTATCCATCTTGGCAGCACTACGATGTACCAATACTTGAAGGAGCAGTACTGGTGGCCGAACAAGAAGCGCCACGTTGTTGAGTTTGTTGTTCGATGCCTCATATGTCAACAAGTAATGATCGAGCATCAAAGACCTGCTGATCTGCTTCAGTCACTTTCGATTCCAGAATGGAAGTAGGAGTATGCCACGATGGATTTTGTGACCAGTTTGCCAAGATCACGGTGAGGATACAATGCCATTTGGGTAATCGTGGATCGATTGATGAAATCTGCACACTTCCTTCTTGTACATGTGACAGACACACCCAAGGGATTGGCTATTTGTTACTTGGATGAGATTGCTTGATTGCATGGAGTGCCAGTTTCCATCGTTTCAGATCGTGATCCTCATTTCACATCACGATTTTGGGAAAAATTTCAGAAAACGCTAGGTTCGAGATTGAATTTCAGTACAGCGTTTCATCCCCAGAATGAGGATCAATCAGAAAGGATGATTCAGACATTCAAAGACATGCTACATACGAGTGTGTTGGATCAGCATACTGGTTGGGAGTGATGTTTACCACTAGCGGAATTTGCTTACCATAATAGCTTTCATGTAAGCATCGGTATGGTACTTTTTGAAGCACTAAATGGAAGACATTGTAGAACTTCTGTTTGCTGGAATGAAGTAGACGAGAGATGCGTAGGAAATCCGGATGAGAAAGTATGGAGAGAATTCACAATGTGTTTCACATATTGATGTTGAGAAAGTATGTATGAGAGCCTGCTCATGTGCTCAAAGAACCACCAGTTGAGGTTGCTGAAGACCTGTGCAATCCTATATACCCAGTTTCCATACTAGGTTATGAGTGCCTAATTTGTATGTGTTATGTGTATTGAACATGCTGATTGTGTTTTGACATGATTGAGGATACCTTGTTATGGTATTATGCCTTGTACTTGCTTGTGTGTGCTTGTACGTGTTTGTGTGTCAGGATTCTTTTTCAGTGGCCATTTAGGGTAAGCACTAATGATCCTGGTGAGAGGAGAGGTTCTTACTGGTATGGGAGTCGTATGGGTGGCAATCCCAAGCTTGCACGCGCTGGATGCCTAGTTCTTGTGTTGCTAGAAGCCTAGTCCTTGTGTGGCTAGACGCCTTGTCCTTGTGTGGCAAGATGCCCTTATCCTTGTGTGGTTTGGATGCCCTTATCCTTGTGTGGTTTGGATGCCCTTGTCCTTGTGTGGCTTGGATGCCTTGTCCTTGTATGGCAAGATGAATAGGCTTGCTGATTAGCTTGTGTGCTAACAAATTTATCCTTTGTGCAGCGAAGCCTTGGACAACACAGGTGGAAGGGGATGGCATTTTCCTATTTCCGAGATGATTGATGAGTTTTTCCTGCCTATGTACTTCTGATTTTTGAAAGTGTTTGTTGTCCACCTTCAGCCTTAGTTTCGGTCCTATCCCTTTGGTTGATTCTTGAATTGCGTGAAATCCCTTAGATAAGTAGGGATGATCTGATGTTGTTTGGGAGATGTTTGTTTAAAATTTTTGTAGATCTTATGATGTTGCAACCCTACTAAGATTCTTGTAATCTCATCCTATTATTTTCATCATTTTTTAGTCTTAGGTACATTCGTCGCTCGTGGTACTAGTGTGTGAGAATCGAGGCTGCACGACAGGACGATATCGCATCATATTCACATTCTTTTTTCCTTTGTTGTCTATGAATGTAACATAAAAATGATTGGACTATTTTCTAGTCTTTCAAGTTCCTCCTATGCTTAATTTTTTCCGCATTATGTTGGACGTTTACTTGCTAGATTTTTTTATCCCTATAGGGCTTGTATTGTGGATTCATTGATTAAATTTAAAGACTTCCGCTGACGTTTTATTCACTCTGTATGATACTAGAATTCTTGTTCAATATCATGCTCCAAACTTTAAAATCTTAAAGGAATTAACATACTAAAATTGGAACTAGATGGATAAGCCTTGTGGGATTCAGATAGGTCCTGGTTTGGGCTTGTTTGTGTTTCACAGCGGTAAGGGTCCCATTAGGAGCAATTTTGGAATATGGGATTTGGGTCCTTACATAAGTTAGGATAACGCTTTAGAGATAATTCTGAAATAAACCTTGTAGAAACTTCTTAATTTAGGAAAGAAACCAATTAGGAAAGAACCATTAAGGAAATGGATGAAATAGGAAAGAAATGAACAAGATAACAGTTATCAAAATAGGAAAGATTTAACTTAAACATTTCAGGCCATCACTTATCCATTTCTTCAAGAGTAAAATAATCATTTCAGTTGCACCATTACCTGGACTTTTAGGAAATCTACCCTAAGGAGGATTAGAGTCTCACATCCTCTCCTCCTGATAAAAATTTTGTCCTCAAAATTTTAGTACAGTACCTAAGAAAACAAGTGAGGATATCTCGTTCACATCGACTCTTCATTCTCCCAAGACTGCTTTTCAACTTGGCTATTACACCAAACAACTCCGACTATAGGGACATTTTGAGTACAAAACTGGCGAACAGACCGATCTAGTATGGCAACTGACTGTACAGGGTATGATAAGTCTTCAACAACTTCAACTGGTGGATCTTGAAGAACATGAGCAGGTTTTTGGACACACTAACCACATTTCTGCTGCGCACTCTACTTATCTGGCAAGAACTTTTAACATTTAGGAGGAAAGACAAAATTAGTACCTGCCTCTTTCTCGAGACTATCTATGGTACTGACTTCTATCAAGGTGAAGAGTCTTGCAAGATGGGGCTGGGAACCAGATGTGGGTATACTGGGAGATCCACCGGATGTATGTGCTGGTGTCTTGGACGAATTGGCATATCCACCATTTGATTTTAGGGCTCTAGAATTTCGCAAACCATCACGTCTTGGTGTAGTGAATGCCCTTTATATGTAACCCAACTCTCCATAATTGAAACACCTTCGTGGCTGTGAGCAAAGAGGGACATGATGCTGATAACAATTTGGACACCACGAAGGTCTATTTCCATTTAGGTTGGATCCTACTGAATGCTTCTTGGAATTTCCATGGCCATTTCCTTTTGAATGAGATGATCTTGCAGGATATTGCTTGACACGTCGGTTAGATTTCGAATCATGTTGATTTGGACCACCATTGTTTCCTATAGGAGACTTCCAACTTAGCACCATTTTTTCAGCATCCTGGGCTGCAATGATCAAATCTTCAAAATTCTGAACGGGAGTTGGGCCGACGATGGTTTTGATTTTGGTACTCAAATCATCCTGGAATCTTCGCGCAAGCTGGCAAGGTGTGTGTTCTTCTTTAGGTGCAAAGTGAGACAGCTCCCTCAGCTGCTTTTCATACTACAGAACAGAATGTATACCTTGTTCAATCTTGTAGAAGGCTTGTCGCTGCTCGTGCTTATGAAATTTGATGTACAATCTTTCATTCAATTCGTACAAGAACTAGTCCCAAGTCAGTAGTGGATCTCCGAATCGTAAACTGACGATAGTCCACCACGAAAAAGCATCTCCTTCAAGTAAGAATGTGGCGATGGCAACCTTGTCATCATCTCTCATGCACAGGAACATGGAAACTCATCATATGGTGTCAATCCACTCTCGAGCAGCTACTACACTTGATGATCCGTTGAAATCTTTGCAACCCATATGGGGGGCTTCTTTCAGAAACTTTGTAATCACAATAGGAAGTCTTTGCATCCCCATTTGGAATAGCCTGCTGAACTAGGGCAGGAGGAGGAATGGGTTCTTCTTTGGGTGGGGAAGGATCATTCCGGATTGGTGCCTCCACTCGTTGCTGGTTTGCAACGATGCCATGCAATATATTTAGTAATTAGGCTAGCACAGGTTCCAATACTGGTGAGACCTGTTCTTGTGGCTGCTCAACTTGAACTTCGGGCTCGGTTTGCCCAATCTACTCATCTTGCATACCCTGTTCCACTTGCTCATTCTTATCCTCATTCCTATCTCATTGCATCCTTGCAGCACTACGCCTCTTATTCGATATGCCATACTAAACAAAACACACATACGATATAATTATCCAATATGAAATACAAAATAAGAAAAGAGATGGTACCTTGGTGGAGAGGCATACATCGGATGATATGCTTATGCTGGAAATAAAACACAAACATGCACATAAAACACCGCAAACATACACACTCGTCTCAGCATACATGCAAACATGCTAAAGCACTTAGAAATTCTCATACATATGCACATCAAAACACAGAAATTATTCAAGCAACCTTGGCATACACCCAAAGGCACATATAGTATTCTCGGCATATCAATACTTGGAAAATCACTAATAAACACAGCAAGAAACACTCAGCAACTATACACAAAATACAGAAATTATTCAAGCAATCTTGGCATACACCCAAAGGCACATATAGTATTCTCGGCATATCAATACTTGGAAAATCACTAATAAACACAGCAAGAAACACTCAGCAACTATACACAAAGGCACATCTAAACACTCAGCAAAAGAGCACAGCAAGGTACACATCAAAGCACACATTCAAATCACATTAAAGTACGTGATTAATCAAAGGGGGATATCCACAAGAAATTCATCAAATAATACAATTAAGTAGGCACAACATGCGCAACCAGCCATTAACTTCATATATCAACATGCATACATGCAAATCCTAAACAGATGATATCCCTTTTTCCTTTATCAATAGGATCAAAAACTTCTAAACAACCATAAGGAAAAGATAACACAATACTAAGAAAAGGATTGTGGTTTGAAGATCATCTACCTACTCAGTTATGGATCCTCTAGGTGGTATACCACGTGGGCGGGCTGGTAGCTTAGTATGATTGGCATATTCACTGCTGTTTAAATTTGGTGCTCTAGAATTACACGTTGGTTTAGGGAAGACTCTTTGAATATGAGCAGTCTCTCCACAATTGTAGCATCATCGTGGCTACGAACTCCATGTGAATCAATTCACACTCGAACCAAAACTAGTGGGGTTCTTTCTAAAATTTTTATTGCCATTGTTCTTCGGAGGAAATTATTTTGAAGGATAAGGTCCTGAACGACGGCCAAATTTAGAATTACATTGAATGGACCATTGGTATTTCCTACAGGAGGCTTCTTACTCATCACTATCTTTTCAGCTTCGTAGACTGCAACAATTAGCTCCTGGAAATTCTGCACTGGTGTCATGGCCACAATGGTTTTGATTTCGGTGCTCAAACCATCCTGGAATCTTCTCGCAGGGCATGTGATCTTTTTTTGGTGCAAAATGGGGCAGGTCCCTCAGTTCCTTCTCGAATTCCATCACCGAATGGGTGCCTTATTCCACCCTGTAGAGAGCTTACGCTGCACGTTCTTGTGGAATCGGGTATAGAACCTTTCATTTAATTTATACAAAAACTCATCCCATGTAGGTAGACGATCTCTGAACCTCAAGCTTACGGCAGTCCATAATGCAAGGGTTTCTTCCTCAAGTAGGAATGTAGCAATGGCAACTTTGTCATCTTTCAAAATGTGCAGAAATAGAGCAACACAACATATGGTGTTAATCCACTCATGAGCTACAGCGGCACCTGCTGAACCACTAAAATCCTTGTAACCCAATTGATAGGCCTCTTTCTATAACTTGGTAATCACCACCGGAATTCTTTCAGCCTCTCTAGGATTTGCTGGCTGAACTAGAGCAATAGGAGGAATGGAATCAGTTAATGGAGGTGCAAGATCACCTCAATTTGGTGCCTCCACATGCTATTGGTTTTCAGCAATAGCACATAACATGTATTGCATAGAAGCTAAGATCTGGACCAAAACGGGGTCCTGAGGTACGGCTGGGGCTGCTGTTGCAGCTAGGGCATCAAGTGCGGGTTGTTTTTCAGGCTATTCAACTTGGTTTTTGGGCTCAGCTTGCCCACATTGCTCATTATTAAAGTCATGCTCATTTTGTTCTACCTTCGTTCCTACCCCAATGAGCCCTAATATTACGCTTCCAGATTGTCCTTGCCATACTAAACAAACACACATGACGTGACTTAATACATAACTTAAATACGAAATCAAAAGGAAGGAACGGTACCTAGTGGAGAGGCATACACTAGACGATACGCATATGCTGGAAAAAAAAACACAAACATGCACACAAGCACATACAAGTCTCGTCATACACACAAAGCACACAAAAGCACTCGACAATCACATAGTATTATGGAAAATTATCCATGGTATATGCATAGAAAACACACTTCAATCATTCGGCAGTTACACATTCAAGCATACAAAAAGCACCTAACAAAGAATACAGCGAGACATATCAAGACACACATTAAACATAGCACCAAAACATATTAAATCATATATATAGTATCAGAAATTTTCAATCTATCCAAAGAGAGACAAGATCACACATTAGCATACAAGTATTTAATCATAAAAAACTAACCATGCTCTACTACCAAACTTGTAAGGACCCAAACCTAATCTACAAGAACCCCTACCACTTTTAAAGCCGTATAAGCCCTTGCAAGATCCTATTTTGAATCCCACAAGGCTCAAGTCACCTACTTAATAATTTTAACAAGTTAATTAAGTTTCTTTTAAAGGTTAGAGCATGGAAACTATTCTAGCATAGTACGGAGTGAGTAACACATTAACGAAACTCTTTCATATAACCAAAAATCAATGAGAACATAACTCACAAGTCCCAATAAGATCTCAAACAACAGATGTCCATAGTAGGTTACAGAAATAAGAAGGAAAAAGAACTAAAAATAGAAGCCAGAAAGTCGTCCAATCATGTATGCATAAGTGGGGAATTGTGCAGTAAAATCCAGCAAGGAAAGTGCAATGCAAATGTGATGCAATATCGTCCTGCCGTGCAGTCTTGATCTCACACCCCAATACCCTTAGCAGAACATGTTCCTAAGCCTGAAAAATGAGAACAACAACGGGATGAGATTGTAAGAATCTCAGTAGGGTCACAACATCATAAGATCTGCAGAAACCCAATCAAACATCTCCCAATCAACATATCAAATCGCATATGGTAGTAATAAGCTCAATAATCAACAAACAAACACATATGCACAAGTAGGGGTATAGGCCGAAAGTATCATAAAAAGAGGATGGATATTCGAATCACTTATGAACCAGAAGTACATAGGCAGCCTATTTTATAATCTGATTTCCAAAGAAAAACTCATCCTCATCTGCCTATGTAGTCTAAGACTTAGCTACAAAAAGGGTAAAGGGTTAGCAACCAAACCAATCAGCAAGTCTTTCTATCTTGCCACACAAGGACAAGGCATCCAAGCCACACAAGGACAAGAGCATCCTGCCATCACAAAGGATAGGGCATCTTGCCATCACAAAGGACAAGGCATCTTGCCATCACAAAGGACAAGGCATCTTGCCATCACAAAGGACAAGGGATCTAGCCACACAAGGACTAGGCATCTAGTGTGCATGTGTTGGGGATTACCATCCATATAACTCCCATACCAATAAGTAACTCTCCTCTCACTAAAAGCTTAACTCACCAAATCTACCAAAACCAGCAGTCAGATACAGCTGTAACCTCCCCCCTTCAATGCATGATGTGATGGCCAATACCCAACTAGAATCAATCTAATTATTCATTCCCTTTCAATGTACAATTTTTGACAATAGTAGGGTTTAATAGGGTATACTTGCGATTTCAACATAAACAATGGAATAGGTTGTGATTTTACAAAAGTGGGTGTGGGGAACCAGTTGCCTTTTCCTCATCTCATTACAGGTTTATATGTGGAGCATGGGGTAGAGTTGACTTCAAAGCCTTGTTTTCTGATGTTGCGATCCTCACCTCCATTTACTACTACTTATATTAAAAGAAGATCAAAGTGCTAGATGAAGAGTCAATCAGGCATTTGACCTATTTGAGTTGGTATAGGAGGCAATATGGGCCTACAGGAAGTGTAGGTCCCCTTCCAACATCAAACACGACGCCCTTACCTACTTTAGCTAGGCGATCACGACATTCTTTGTTATGCACAGCTAATGACTATAATGAGTTGGCATCTCGACTAGCTGCTATTGAACTCTAGCAGTAGACATTGGTTGATGAGATACGAGAGGTGCGAGAGAATCAGTTATAGATGGCAAACGCGCATATGAGGATTGTCCAATTCCAGCAGGATATCAACAGCTGGTTGCACTCTTACTTTGTTCACCAGGATCTAGACTTCCCTCCACCACCATAGTGGGGCGATGCAGATGATGCAGCTGGATTAGACTTAGTATCATCTTTTTTATCTTTTATTTATTGTACTTTATTTCTTATTCTCGTATTTTCTTATTATTATGGATATTATGGTTTTATTTTATGTTATGGTTTTATTTTTTGTTATGGTTTTATTTTATGGATTATTATGGCTTATGTTTGTGGGAGTCCATTATGCTTAAGTTTAAGGAGATTGTCGTTCATTCCTGTTTATGAATTGAAAATGCTAGTTTGGCTTGAATGGTGATTGATTTATTGTTAAGACTGCATTTGATTGATGATCTTACAAATTAAGAGTGGCAATAGGTACACATTAAATCGTACTAAGAGCAACGAAGCAATGAATCAATTTATTTATGTTGAGGAGAAACCTAGTGAGGGTTGATAGTACATGTTAATTTGTATGTTGCAAGTTATATTAAAAACATAAATCAAAATTATTTCAAAAGCATAAAATTTGCGTTGAAATTTTTTTTTTTGGATGGCCAGTTAGCATAATGAGACTTTTGAACTACACCTTTAAGGCTCCAATAAGCATTCAAGTTGATTTATTGAACTAGTGCATGAGTATGAGTTGTTCTAAGAAATCATAATTCTCTTAAGTAAGTGTTGATTGGGTATGGTTGAGAGTGTGAATTGATTTACTAAGGTAGCCGGGCATGGCATTGGAAATTTATTTTTGGCAGTGAATGAAGATCTCTAATGACTTTGAGTGTGATATTTGTTCTTGTTTTATTTTTTGGCTATCAAACTATTTTGCTAGGGACTAGCAAAGTTATAAATTTGAAGAGATTTGATGACTTGGATTGAATTATAGTCATTTTATCAAATAAAAAATGGGCTACTGATTTATTGTTAGATGTTGTTAAGCAGGCTGATGAAAAGGTGGATGCCTACAATGCTAAGACCTCGAAGAAGTAATCCAAATTATTGAATACTATGAGGACTTCAAACCTGTGAGTGGATGGATCTTTTCTTGTTTGCTTAATTTCTAGTATGAAAAATAAAAATAAAAATAATAAATATTAATATAATAATAATCTAGATTATTGTATGTAATGTGAATGGATGTGATTTTTTCATTATTTGAATGATCTTTATATTATATACTACATTGATATGATGTGACGAATGAGTTGTCATATGACATATTGAGTCACATCCGGAACCATAGAACATATCACATATTACATCAGCATAAGGTAACCTATGAGACTTTTTAGAGCTCTCCGAGTATGGTAGTGGGGCACGAATTTTCCAAGGGAGATGCTGGCGTAAATTGAGTTTATCTTTAATCACAAACGCACGATTGTTAATAAGTAATATAGTTCAAAAGAACAAGTATCGATCCCATATGGAAATTCGTTTAAAATCAATCAATTTGCTTAATCCATTATTCTAGTTAAATGAATCGAATAAGGAATTGCAATTAAACTAAACTTAAAACCTAAGTTAACTAGTTAGGTGTTAAAGTTAGAGTTGTTAAACAATTTGGGAACTAATCCAACTATTATTCAGTTCCAATGTTTTGTAATCTGTTGTTGGTTATCTTTCAATTTCTTAATATCATTCCAGACTAATTAGAGCTAATTCAGACTCTCAATTAACTATATCCCTATGATAATTAAGTCTCTGAATTATTTTACTCAAATCAATATGAACTTCAGGTTTTATAAATATATTCCTATTCTACCATGTTTTAGCAATTGCTTTAGGATTCCTAATCAGTTGTCGAAGTCTAATTGCTCTTCAAAATCAATTGAAACTCATCTATAAACAAACTGGTCAAGTTTGTTAATTAATCAAGATTAGAAATAGATTTAAGAACTTACTATCAGAATACACCATATTTGAATCCTAGTTTTCGTGTTAATAAATTAAGATTACAGAAAATGAAGAGAAAGAATTAATTAAAATAGTCTTGACATTAATTAAAACTCAAACAAATATACTGAAGTCTTGATCTCTAAAAGATCGATAGCCATTTTTGCCTTCGATTGGTCTTACTTAGTCCAACGACTGATTGTTTCTGTTACGGGTTAGATTCTTGCAAAGTTTGAATATAGTCCAATAACATGTTGGTTCCCACTTGGCATCAATGTTTCTGACATTCGACGGGTCGTCTGCGATTGTACAATTGGCCGTATGTAATCAGGTGGTTTGTATAATATGTTTCTTCATATCCTTGTGCAATTCACTCCCCTTAGAACGTGTTTTTAGTCTAAAACCCTATTCATCGGCCTATTTAACAACATCAAACAATAAATCAATAGCTCATTTTTTAATTGATAAAATGACTATAATTCAATCCAAATAATGCCCAATAATAGACTAAATACCCAATACAAATACAGGTTATCAAATCTCCTCAAATTTAGAACTTTGCTAATCCCTAACAAAACAGTTTGATAGCCGAAAATAAAACAAGAACAAACATCACACTCAAAGTCATCAGAGATCTTCATTCACTGCCAAAAATAAATTTCCAATGCCATGCCCGGCTACCCTAGAAAATCAATTCATAGTCTCAACCGTACCCAATCAACACTTATATAAGAGAATTATGACTTTTAGAACAACTCATACTAATGCACTAGTTCAATAAATCAACTTGAAGAATGTTGCAACAATCTTATGCAGCTAGTCCCAATCAACATACTCATGCAGCTGTAGCTGATGTTTTTGCAACAATCTTATAAAGAATGTTGTCTGTAGTACTTATAAACATCACACTCAATGCCCTCTCTTTCATGTCTTTCTTTTTTTGCTCTTTCATCTCTTTAGGAATTTCTTCTTTTATCATCCTCCACAATCCTTGCAACACCAAGAATGACTTCATCCTAATCTTCCATAGACTATAGCTCAATCTCCCATCAAACTTTTCTATCTCATATTTGGCTAATATAAATAACATCCTTCTATCCCTAATTATGCTCCTAGAAAAATTTTCTAAACCTTGCTCCGTTACCAATTGTTATGCATATCTTATGCAAACAATTAATATAAGAATACCAAAAAGGTAAAGAACATAAGGATTTAACAAGGTTTGGCCACAAATCCTACGACCTTGAAGGATAGAGAAAGAAATTTCACTATTAAGAGGATATAAAAGGAGTCTTTGTTGTTGGCCTTACTTGCTATATGTCATCACTATCTATTTATAGGCAAACCTTATTGTTAGAATTAAATATTTTTCAGGATTTTCTATTCTTATCCATTCTCAAGATTTCTTATTTTTGTATTTCATTAAAGCCTCATTATGATAATATTAATGCTATACTATAACACAAAGTAACGAGACATAGCAACCATCATCAAGTCTCAAGATCATAGTAATTTATCCCATAAAATAGTTCATTCAAAATTTGTATGGATAAGGTTTCTCAAAACAATTCACCATGATATGCAAAATCAAAACATTTTGAAATCAATTACTACCCATGATTCTATATATATCTCTAGTATATCCCAATATATGCTTGGTAAAATATTATTAGATCATAATTCTTAATAAGCTTAATAAGTTCTAGTCAGTATCTCTGTCTCAAGTTTAGTTCTTCCTAGGTAAGAAGGTGATTGAGACTTTTTTGGTCTATGAATACTCTATAAATCTGACCATATATGTCATTTTGTCAAATCTTCAATGCTAACATAATTGTTGTCAACTCAAGATCATGTATAGAATAATTATCCTCATGCAATCTCAACTACATAGAAATGTAAGCAGCTATCTTGTCATCTAACATATGCACACAATCCAATCCTAAACGTGAAGCATCAAACAACATAACCTTCGCCAGACAAAGTAATCACTAAAGATATAACCAAAAGGTTTTCCAACTATCTAAAGCTCTGCTCACATTTTATCATCCTAACTATACTCCCTTTCGGGTCAAATGGGTCCACAGTGCTACCAACACATAGAAATTCTACTCAATAATAGATTTATCGATGAAGGAAAATAGTTTGGATTGCCAAGCAAGCGTAGTGCACGTTATGAACAACTGGATTCGTGCTGGACAACAGATGAAAGAAAATGAAGAACCCAAGAGTGCAACGATTAACTAGATGGGAGAAAGCAGTAGCATACTACTAGAATGAGATATATGCAAATTTAAAATTAAGTCATCAGGATGATAGCATCGAAAAATAGACAAAGCGATTCGCAAGTATGTCAGAGCCAATATGGGCTTTATATTGGAGTTGAAAATGCCGAAGAAATGGGCTTTGGTACTGTTTTAGTGGAGCCAGACAACTGTGTTTCCCAGGTGATAGCTCGCGAGAAACATAATGTGAACACTAACCACACCCTCGTATGAAATATCTGAACAGTACTACATTTTGAATGGGAGGTGAAAATAGGTCATCAAGATCAAGCAGCTTAACCTTTACACGGTCTATCTTGCAAACTCTAGATGGATTGTTTACTCAAATTCTGCTAAAATAGCAAACGCGTTTTATTAATTAAAAGTCGTATGTTAGTAAATTCCATGGCCGCACGAATTTCGTTTGTTTAAATTCGTCTGTGCTCTCCCTTTCATTTTTTCTCTGCCATCTTCTTTGCAAGCTACCAATTTGCAAGGTTCATTAAATCACCGATTTTCGTTTAACCTCACAGCTGTTTTGAATATTAATAAACCGTCTTTCTTTCTATCTACCACCACATGTTTCTTAAATGTGGTTGACAATATGCGCAAGCTAGTAATGTTACCTATAAGCTCCGTCCACATAAGCGCATTTTGAAGTCAATACACCGTCGACGAAAAATTAAAGTAAAGAACAAAAATGCAGTTTAAATTAGATAATAGGGGCAATGGTGGGGTGCGGCGCACGCACCACAACTGTGGGTTATGGGTGGAAGTGATACTTGGGTATACAGTAAAGATAAAAGTGGACTTTCTTTGCTCTATCCCTCCCGCATGCCGAAGGTGTGACAGGAGTTGAATTTGTAATAAAGATGGTTACAAAAGTTATACAGAAATCAGTTGGTGGGGGTTGAGAGATGCAAATGGGTGCTAAGCAATTTCACATGTCCAACTCACGAATGACAGCCAGCTTTTCTTATAAGTGCCCCCTTGGATGATTTCCCGTCCATACTCGAAGCGCAAAACTCAAGCTTCTCTCTTTCCTTCTATCCCTTTCTTTTTTTTCTAGCTTACTCTTTCTTGCTTTCATCCTTCATCCTTCATCCTTCATCCTTCATCCTTCATCCTTCATCCTTCATCCTTCATCCTTCTTCCTTCTTTCCTTCCTTCCTTCCTTCCTTCCTTCTCGGGATGGATGTTCTCATGGTATTGTATGCACTCTTGATCTTCTTCCCCCTCTACATACTATGCAGGTGGGTTGACGGGAAAAGAAGCCAAGAGTGCTACATACTAGATTATGAGTGCTACAAACCAACTGATGATAGGAAGCTGGATACTGAGTTTTCCGGTGAAATAATAAAGAGGAACACGCAACTTGGCCTAAACGAGTACAAGTTTCTCTTGAAAGCCATTGTAAGCTCCGGCATTGGTGAGGAAACGTACGCTCCGAGGATCATGTTCGAGGGCCGAGAGCAGGAACCAACCTTGGAGGATGGGATCTCTGAGATGGATGAGTTTTTGCACGATAGCATAGCAAAGCTCTTGGCCAGGTCAGGCATTTCTCCTCAAGAAATCGATGTTCTTGTGCTTAATGTATCGATGCTGTCTTCAGTTCCTTCTTTATCCGCGAGAATCATAAACCATTACAAGATGAGGCATGACATCAAAGTTTATAACCTCTCTGGGATGGGTTGTAGTGCAAGTCTAATATCCATCAACATTGTTCAGAACATTTTCATGTCATGCAAAGATGTGCATGCACTTGTTGTAACTTCGGAGTCCTTAAGTCCCAATTGGTACGCTGGCAACGATCGATCCATGATTCTTGCCAACTGCTTGTTCCGCTCGGGTGGATGTGCCATTCTTATGTCTAACAAAAAAGGTATAAAAGACCGTGCCATGTTCAAATTGAAATGCCTCGTGAGGACGCACCACGGTGCTAGAGATGAGGCATATGATTGTTGCATTCAAAAAGAAGACGAGGAAGGGCGCATGGGGTTTCACCTAGGCAAGAGTCTTCCAAAAGCAGCCACAAGAGCTTTGGTGGACAATCTCAGAGAAATAGCTCCCAAAATCTTGCCAGCAACAGAACTACTAAGATATTTTATCATAACAACAATCTGGAAATGGAGATCGGGTCATAGATCTAACAAGGGAGGGACTCCTAAACCGACGATCAACTTCAAGGCCGGTGTGGACCATTTCTGCATTCACACTGGTGGTAAAGCAGTGATAGATGGGATAGGTCATAGTCTTGATCTCAGCCAGTATGATCTTGAGCCTGCAAGAATGACATTGCACAGATTTGGAAACACCTCGGCCAGTAGCCTCTGGTATGTGCTGGGTTACATGGAGGCTAAGAAGAGACTAAAGAAGGGAGATAGGGTATTGATGATGAGCTTTGGTGCAGGCTTTAAATGCAACAGCTGTTTGTGGGAGGTGGTGAGAGACTTAGGAGGTGCTAATGTGTGGGAGGAGTGCATTAATAACTACCCACCAACGACACTGGCCAACCCATTCATGGAGAAGTATGGATGGATAAACGATGAAGATCCAGCAACCTTTGTTATTCGTTAAACAAACCATCGTCAGGTTTTCTCCAAGGGTACATTTTCCATTTTCCATTTTCTTTTCATCAGAAAAAAACAATATCCTCTCTCGTGGAAAGTATCTCGGGCTTTCTTTTGTTTTCATTTTTTTAGTATTTCGATTTTGTTTAAAATTAGTTTGTACACTATATTCAAGTTGTTATTATGATTGTTAAATCCAATTTGGATTTATAAACCAATAAGGTGTGTAGGGTCCTATACGAGTAAAAGTTTGCCATCCTCGTGGGGTTTGGTTGGGCTGTAACTCTTGTTCTTTTGTTTGTACAAATCCAAAATTATGGTACTGCTTTGCATTATTTTTCCTGGAAAAATTACAATCCTTTCCTTCTCTTTTCTATATTCCTGGTCAGTTTTCGCAATTAATGCACCCGTTTTCTTTTCTTTTTTGTTCTTGGGTTGCTTTGTTAACCAGGAAAGGATTAAATAAAGCAAAGCATGGTGTTGCATTTGGTTGTCATCGTCAGAAAGAGTGCTTTAATTGCTGCACACCTTGGGCCCAAACGAAACGCATCGTCAAACTTTTCCTGCTATTTTTAATCTGCTGCACCAAGTAGTAGAATTCAGTTAGTTTAAACTCGGTCTGGTGCTACCTTTCAATAGCATAGTCATTTTTCCTTCATCTAGCCCCAATCGCATATCCTTTCTTTGCTATATGGATTCAAGCAGATTAAATTATTTACTAGACTATTCTGAACTTGAAAAATAATATAATGGAAGAAATATTACAAAACTCATGTTCTGTATAATATGTTCCAGTATACTCGGGTTCACACAAGGAGATATGCTGCTGAGCCACATACCGTTGACCATTGGTCAACAGAACAACAGACAATGGTGATGGTGAGGGTGAGGGTGAGGGTGAGGGTGAGGGTGAGGGTGATTTGAACCGTTTATCAAAGTCTACAGATCCTATGCTCAGCAAGAGTTGTGTCTGGATCCAATGAAGAGTGAGCCATCAAGCTTCCATGCACCAAGGGGTAGAGCTGTAATATTAATTTCAGATAATTAATTTGTAATTCTAATTTTTTATAAAAAAATAAAAAAAATCCTTTTAAATAAGAGTCTATAATTGTTATCCATGGATAGATGTATGAAGTATATATATTTTGTTTAGCATGTTAAATTCACTATAAGTTTAATAGATGTTGCGGTAATAGAAACTTTTCTGAAGACCTAGGAATTGTACTCTATATGTGGGTATATATTTTATGTAGAGATATTTTATTGATGAATTTGTGTAGTACGATCCACACAAGATATAGATATAGTTATAGGTATCGGTCGACATATCAATGATTTAGGAACAAGTCCAAGAAGGATATCGAGTGCGAGAAGTGAGAGAGAACTCAGAGAAAACTTGCTTGACATTAGGTGACATAATTTGTATGGTGAGCAAATTTTGAAATACTTTGGATTTTAAATCTAATAAATCTATTTCATTTTAAATATCCTTCATTTTAAAGAAATATGATTTCTATCTTATGAAATGTTTAACAAATAATTTAAACATATACAAGAATTTATAACTAGATGAAAAGAAATTTTTTGACTAAGTATTAAGATTTTATCTGAATTATATTGCTGTGTGTTATTGCTTACGATCTGTTTTACAGAGAGGGTTGTATGTCTTAGAATTATTCTTCATAGATGATATATGAATGACTATAGCTATATCCTATGATGTGGATCAAAGAATCCTTCGGACTCTTGGCAACCATTTGAGGTTGGGGTAGTGTCAGTGACTCATCCAACACCCATCTATTGTTAGTGTCATGACCCGGCTCCCGGACCTTCGGCCCAGCGGACCTGGACGTGTATGTGCGCGTGATGGATCACAATTGCAACGCTCAGTTGGGCTTTTAACCACAGGGCCCAAAAGATGCATCTTGTTCCAAATGATACCATCACACAACACATATAAGCCCAAGACCTCCCCCACTCCTTTCCGATATGGGATTGAGTAACCTAACCCCCCTACGGGCTGGGTCTCACAATCTCCCCTCCTTATAGACCTCGTGTCCTCACGAGGGGAGCCAAACGTAACTAACGTGGGCCCAAACTCACGGGCCTAAACGTGAACACACAACACGGCCCAAGCCCACCTGGAAGAGGGAACGAGATTGGCTCCGCTACCATTTGTCACGACCCGGCCCCAGGACCCTTGGCCCAGCGGGCCTGAACGTGTATTTGCGCGTGATAGATCACAACTGCAACGCTCAGTTGGGCTTTTAACCACAGGGCCCAAAAGATGCATCTTGTTCCAAATGATACCATCACACAACACATATAAGCCCAAGACCTCCCCCGCTCCTTTCGGATGTGGGATTGGGTAATCTGACCCCCCCTACGAGCTGAGTCTCACAGTTAGGGTAGTGTTAGACTTAGCATTCGACAATACTCGTGGTGGATAATTATTTTTTAAAAAAATAATAATTAATCACAGATGGATTCGGTTACTTTCCCGTATATAATTGTGACTAGATGATTAATATACTGACCTGTCCAGTTGTAAACAAGAAAAATATGGATTATAAGATCGAGTATTTTTGGATGCATTGTATGGGCGTAAGTGTATAGCTTTATAATATAAAGTATTAGATGCTTTCTTTGTTTTGTTTTTATTGTTTTCATGTCTTTCAAGAAAAATCAATTATATGATATAGTGTGCACATAGTGTATAGTGTAAAAAATAGTAATCTTGTTGATATCGAACCAAAACCAAACCTGTTTTGAATGGTTAGTTGAGTTTAAGCCTAATATAACCTTTAGGTATATTACTATTTATAAAAGTCCAATTTTACCTTTAAATCCCCAAAATATTATTTTTATCCTTTATATATTCAAACATATATTTTAAAATAAAATTAAGCCAAGTAAACTGATTTTTACCAGTTTTTCAAGCCAATAGATCATGGGTTATACAAAATAGCTTGGAAAAATATTTAAGGCTTAGAAATTTTCGAACTCCCGAGGCCCTTTTCACTCTCTGAATATTTAAGGAGATATTCAGATTAGCATATATTTTTGGATTTTTTATGAGATTTTGAATTTTAAAAGTTTTAATGTGAGACCCATCCTGTGTAGGGGGTCAAGTTACTCAATCCCACATCGAAAAAGAGTGAGGAAGGTCTTGAGCTTATATGTATTGTGTGAATGGATCATTTGTAACAAGTTATATCTTTTGGGTCATGTGGTTAGAAGTCCAACTCAACATTATAATTGTGATCCATCATGTGCACATACACATCCAGACTTGCTGAGTTGGGGGTCCGGGAGCTGATTCGTGACAAATGGTAGCTCGCGTTTGGCCCGGAGTTTAGGGACCAAGTTACTACATTTTGTTTCTTTATTTTAATTGGGTTTTGTCTCTTGATACTGTATGAGTTTTTTTCATACATTCGAAACCGATTTAATCATTGGAACTTTGATTTGTGGACTACAACAATGGATTTAGTAATCTAAATAAGTTTAAAAATGAAATTTTGGCACACTATAAATGGGAGAGAATAATTTTGTTTTAGGACTAATATTAAATAGAAAATTTTAGTATGGGTAGAATGTATAAGTAATTTACTAATTTATCTATAACAAAAAATTAGTAGTATTATTAATATTGTTTAATGATGAAATTTCCTTACAATTAGCAAAGAAATTTTGGATATTTAAAGAGGAAAAAATTGGAAAAAAATTCTCTCCCCTTATGGCTATAAAAAGGGACCTAACTTGGCTATATTTCCAACACCTTTCGCTTAAGTGAGAATTCTATCTCCATTTTTCTCTATAGTGATTGTGGGCTCTATCTATAAAAGGGGAGAAGTGATTTTAATTTTCTTCTATTTTATTCAGAAGGTAAGAGATTGTGTGGATACTAAAAGAGAGTTCTTTGCAAAAGATATAGGATACTATATGAAGGCCTGTGTGGATACTTTTCGAATCACAGAAAGGTCCTCATGATCTCACAGTTATTGTTGTCTATATTTTTGTAGGTTTACTCTAGCGAGAGCTGTAATACCAACTTGCTTTTGGAGCCTTCCTAAGACCTAAACTACTACATTCATATTTTGAGCACTAGGCATATTTTGATATATTTTACATTTTTGATTTATAACATCCTTTATTGATTGTGTGTTGAGTTAGATCCTCGAACGTCGTTTTTCTATTGTATGCAGTTTTGTGATGTTTGGATTGTGATTGAGACTCGTCTAATGAGTCATATTTGTTGGATTATATGATATGCTTTGGTTTGATAGGTATTTGATTTAAAAAACTTCTATTATTGCTTTTGATTTATTGTTCTACTCATGTTGTTATTATCTATATTTTATTCAAATTTAACCTAGCGAGAATTGTGATCCCAGATTGCTTTTAGAGCTTTCCTAGGATTTAGTCTCTTGCAATCATATTTTGAGAACTATGCATATTTTTACATTTTTTACATGTTTGATTTATAACATACTTTAATGGTTTTGTGTTGAGTTAGATCCTTAGACTTGGTTTTGCTATTGCATAATGTTTTATGATACTTGGTGTAACGTCCTAGGACCAACAATCATGCAACAATCGCCATAGGCACACTATTTATGCTGTCACCACCCAACAATGCATATAATAAACCTATAAGGCTAGTGGTACAAAACCTAAGTGGAGAAGATTTTTTCATCCCAAAAACATATAAACGTGTTTCGGAAAAGATTAAAAGTTAGGGTACCATCCCGACTCATATCACATATTGAACAAAATCTTAACACAACAACCTAGGCTTTTATTTAGTCCCATACTCCAATAAACTGCACAAACAAATTCTGGAGAAATAATACTCTGAATATAGTACTTATATGATTTACCTCTAATAGGATCGATCTGTTATTTCGGGACGTGCCACGCCTTGTCTGAGCCTATCTACCTATCCAAAGAACGACCTGTCACATGAACTTACAGGCAATAAGTCGTTCCGAATCTCTCCCAAAAGATGGATCAAACATCAGTTGGGGCAGACAACCTATCGTCCGACTGGGTCATCTTCAACTTCCAGCCGAACCTAATACACCGGAAAACCCTAACTTTCAAAAATCTTCTAACCCAAAACCTGCAACCATGCTCAATGAAAATCATACCAAATCGAAGATAACCCAAATTCGAACTTTACTATGTAAAAACACCTAATTACAAACAACTAAAACGATGGAATTTGAGGGAGAGGATACTCGGATTTCTATGTGAACTTCTCACCTAATTTCAGCCATTAAATTGCCGAATTTAGCACAAAAATCAGACGAGTGAACTTGCGAGGGTGAGAGAATAGTTTCTAGAACAAATTCGCAGCTCGATACACAGTGACCTAACACCTAGCAAAAAACAGGATTTTATCTCATTATCTCACCGGCCACGGGT
Organism: Passiflora organensis; assembly: GCA_019739055.1. Taxonomy (NCBI): domain Eukaryota; kingdom Viridiplantae; phylum Streptophyta; class Magnoliopsida; order Malpighiales; family Passifloraceae; genus Passiflora; species Passiflora organensis. The sequence goes on along the minus strand of JAEPBF010000187.1, from coordinate 3,358,614 downwards.
GGTGACCGAGAGATCCCAAAGTGGCAGCCAGTCTTCCCTTCGAAATAGCGTCGTTTGGACCTCCTCTAAAATGACGATATTTCAGTTAAAACACGTACCTCCTCTACGTTTTGTCAAAATGACATGGTGGGTGTCATTTTGACTAGATTGGTCAAAACGATATCTCCTTCCGTCGTTTTGACTTTACATTATTTTAATATTATAATATTAAATAATATTATCAAATACTATTATTTTCCATTATAAAATTATTAAAAATTCCTAATAAATAATATACTCTTCCAAAAGATATCCCAAAAATTTCTATAAATTATTCATGAATAAGAGATTCCATCAAGTCAAATTATTTTTCTCATATACATATAAATTACTAAAAATCAAATATCTTATTAAATTAAAAAATTTATAATAATTCCGAATACTATTATGAAAATTCTTGAAAACTTCACTGATATTTTTAAACCCTAAATAGATTTATAAAATATCTTAAAAATTTATAATAATTCTCAAATATGATTATAAAAATTCTCAAAACATTCACTGATGTTTTTATTGAGGTTTAGTGGGTTTTGGTTTTAAGCTCAAGATTAATATGAGTGTATTGGGATGTTATCCTTATTTATATATTTAATATTCAAAAAATTTATATGGTAAATTGTATTGATGATTTTGGAATTTTAAGATCTTAGATTGGTCCACTAGAGATTTATAACGATTGATGAATTTTTATAGGAATTTTTGGGAACTTAAATTGAATTAAGACGATTTTTAAGATAAATAATAAAAATTTTAATTTTTAATAAATTATATATTAATTAAAAAAATAATTTTTATGTTTGATTAGATTCTACTATTAATAAGGAATCTATAGAAATTTTATAAAGTAATATTTTATTTATTTGACCAAAATACAGACAATATTTAAGTTTTGACCAGCTATGGTCAGAACAAAGATAATGTTTCCATTTTTACCAGACAACAAGCTTCCTTCCAAAGCTTGTCAATTCATCTGAAGCAACAATATTTTATGATTCGATGAAATAACACAAGTCAAATTATTTTTCTCATATACATATAAATTGCTAAAAATCAAATATCTCATTAAATTAAAAAATTTATAATAATTCCAAATACTATTCTGAAAATTCTTGAAAACTTCCCCGATATTTTTAAACCCTAAATAGACTTAATAAATATCTTAAAAATTTATAATAATTCTCTAATATGATTATAAAAATTCTCAAAAAATTCACTGATGTTTTTATTGAGGTTTAGTGGGTTTTGGTTTAAAGCTTAGGATTAATATGAGTGTATTGGGATGTTATCCTTATTTATATATTTAATATTCAAAAAAATTATTTTGTAAATTGTATTGATGATTTTGGAATTTTAGGATCTTAGATTGGTCCACTAGAGATTTATTGAAGCTTGTCAGTTCATTTGAAGCAACAATGTTTTATGATTCAATGAAATAACGCCATTTCATTATCGCAGTGCATATGTGCTTGTCTGGTACTAGACTACTTGAAGGGGTTTATTCCTATTTTGAAGTCAGACTTTGTGCACTCTTCACCCCAAGCTAGTTTTTGCTGGAAAACACTGTTTCGACAAGCCTTGATGCTGTCTCCATTTTTCCAGTTGTTTTGAGCTAATTCCGACCATTTTCTAGTTGTTTTTAGGTGAGTTTATAACCTTTGATTCTATTCATTTTTCATTGACTTAGGGTGATTATAGCTGATTAAAATTTAATCTTCTTATATAGCTAGATTCATCTAAGTAAGAGCTTTGATTTGATATATAATTTATTAAGTTTCGTGTTGTGAGAGAGAAGTTATGTTTAGTAGAAATCTAGGGTTTTTATATTTTTTTTGTTTTTTTGTACAATTTTTGCAGGCTAGAGGTTGAAGAAGACCTTCATGAATGACCTGTCATTCTTTCCAAGCCTATGTGACAAGTCATTTGTTGGTTGGTATAATCGACATGTCCCTTGTATGTGCAAATGACATGTCTATAGGTAAGGATAGGTTTTGGATCTGAAACTTAAGCTCGGGTGACATGGCACGCTCCTGTGGGGTCATGTGTCATTGTTTGAAAGCTTCAGATAGTGGGTTGTCAGTGCCCGGTGCTGTCAGGTGTCACGCTTTGGTTAGTTGGGTGATTTAAATTATGAAAACTAATTAAAAATAGACAGAGATAATATTAAATCAAAGAAAAATACTAAGATTTTTTGGAAAAATCTAAAATATTATATTTAATTTATAGTCTAGTGATACCAAGTTTGTAAATTTGGAATTAAACTGTTGGGTTAAATAAATAGAAAAATTTTCAGAGAAATAAGAAAAACAAGAAATTTACCCGGTTATATCCTGGGTTTGGTATAGTGCCGTAATATTTTAGGTAGAGGGTTTAAAAGTATTATTTTATATATATGTGACCGTCTAGATTTTCTTAATGAGGATTTGGTTTATAACTATGCATAGGTGGATACCTATAGTGTCAAGACCTTGAGAAATCGATCCAAAGCAACATTGACGAATAAATCGGCTACAAAACCAGTAAGCAAATGACATCTTTTCATACGGGCTATAAATGATAATAAAATAATAATCCAAAATATTCTATGTGTTGTGAAAACATGTGATTTATTATGCTGTGAATTATATGAATGTGTCTTGCTCTGCTTCATAGTGAGATGTATGTGATACATTGGGGGCATTAAGGATATGTGTTGGGTAAAACACTGAACTTGTATAGGGTACCTATCCTATGCAACCCTTGAGACCTCTTCGGTTTTGGTATCGTGGCGTGGAAATGCTAGAGAATGAGGCTATAAGAAGGGACAAGGACTACATGAGCAAACTGATGAGCGTTGGCAGGATCTCACAGAGTTTGGACCACTTAGGTGGAGCTACCATCACCTAAAACCTGACATCGTCAGTGGAATTGGGAGATAAGGTATAACGATAAAAGGTAAAAATAAAGTACCTGTGAGACCTCATCCCTCCGAGTGCCTAGTCATCATGATGGTTCATTGAGAGTGTTCGATTTTGGTCCATTGTGAACAGTTGACTGTTTGACCCGAGAGTTGACTAGTATGGTGGACACAGTCATAGGAAGTTTAGGTGTGCGTCTAAGTGTCTTAACGAGTGATCTAGGTCAAGTGTCGAGGTTTGAGTCAATGGAAATTGACTAGAGCCAGTGGAAATTGACTTGAGCCAGTTTCGGGTCTGTTTTGAGTGACCGAGAGCTTTTAAGCAGAAAAACCTATTTTGATCCTGTTTGTTATTTTCCGAGACCATTTACCCTTTCTTGAGCCCAATTAATTAATTTTAACCTATTTTTGGTGATTTATTAGTTTAAAACACCTTTTGACCTACTCAGGGCATACCAAACTTTTAAAATAACCCGTTTAGAGTTTTTAGAGATTTTGGGCTCGAGATATCAATACCCAACCCGACCCAACACTTAGAATTTTCTAAATGTTAGAACTGTAGCAGTCGACTCAAGATTGTTGTTTATAGATATGGTTGCCGATTGACAAATTCCTTCGATTTTTGTTCAACAAAAACCACCGGGCTTCATCCCAAAACACATCCCTAACCTTTCCCGACCAATTTCCAATGGTAGTTTCCGATCGAGGAGCCATAATCGATCCGCTCTTCGCATTAGAACATTTTTTAGGGATTTCGTGGTAAGTACTCTATCTCTTTGTTTTTGTTGTCAATTTTCGGTTCCTTTAGTTTGCAATCGATGTTCCTAAACTAGTTTGGTGGATTGGATCATTTGAAATCACTCCCTGATCCTTTGATGAACATTTTTTGTTTCAGTGGTATTTTCAATAATTTTGGGTGTTTTGAGATTTTGGTTGAATTGTCAAATTTGATTATTCTTGTTGCTTAGGTTTGTTGATTTATAAGTTGTGGAGTAAGTTTGTGGGTTGAGAAACCCAATTGTGTGATTGGGTGAGCTTCGGTGTCGAATTGGAGCTGTGAATGGCTTGCATGAGGTTTATGCATTTCACTCATTGGTGAAATTTCTAGTTTTGTGAGCTGAGAGTGTGTTGTTAGGGTCAGTTTTGAGTTAGTGTAACTGTTGATAGGTGTCTCGTTTCCAGTTTTAAGTCCTTTTGCCAATTTTGTGAATTTTGAGTTTATGTGCATTTTGGTTTGGATTGTGTGTTTAGGCGGTGCTGGAGCCCAAATCCAAATCTATTCTTATTTGCTCCTAATAGGACCCTTACCGTTGTGAAACCCAAACAAGCCCAAAACCAGGACCTATTTGAATCCCACAAGGCTTACCCAACTAATTACCGATTTTAGCATGCTCATTCTTTGTACTTATAAAAATTGGAGCATGATATTGGACAAACATTCTGGTATCATACGGAGTGAATAAAACATCAATGAAAATCTTTAAATTGAATCATTAGAACCACAACATACAAGTCCCATAGGGATCTAAAAATCCAACAAGTAAACCTCCAATATAATCCGGAAACAAACAAGTAAAGGAGGGACTCGAAGAACCAAAAAATAGTCCAATTAAAGTTCATGTTATATGCGCATGCAACTAAGGAAACAAGAATGCTAATGTGATGCAATATCGTCCCACCGTGCAGCCTTGATCTCACACACTGGTACAATGAACAACGAATGTACCTAAGCTTGAAAAATGGTGAAAACAACAGGATGAGATTATAAAAATCTCAGTAGGGTCACAACATCATAAGATCTACAGAAATCTTAAACAAACCTCTCCCAAACAACAATAGATCAGCCTATACAACTAAAGGGAATCATGCAATTATCATTCAACAAAAAAGAGATAGGGTCGAAAGCTAAGGCTGAGGGTGGACTACAAACACTTCCGAAAATCAGAAGTACATAGGAAGGTAAATCATCAATCAATCTCATAAGCAGGAAAGGCCATCCCCTTCCACCTGTGTTGTCCAAGGCCTTGCTGCACAAAGGGTAAAAGGTTAACACACAAGCTACTCAGCAAGCCTAATCATCTTGCCAGCACATAGGACTAGGCATCCTAACCAGCACACAGGATTAGGACATCCAAACCACACAAGGATAAGGTCATCTTGCCAGCACACATAACAAGGCTTCTAGCCAGCACACAGGACTAGGCATCTAGCCAGTACACAGGATTAGGCATCCAGCGAGCTCTTGCTGGGAAATAACACCCATACGACTCCCATTCTAGTAATAACCTCTCCTCTCCCAAGGACCATTAGCGCTTACCTCGAATGGCCATTGAAAAAGGATCTTAACACACAAACACATACAAGCACACACAAGCAAGTACAGATCACAATACCATAATAGGGTATCCTCAATCACGTCATAACACAATCAACATATTCAATGCTTACAACACATACAAATTAGGCACTCATAACCTATCTCAAGGGTTTGGTGTAGCCTATGTAAGCCTCAAATCAAACCGCAACTCATGCATACACTATCTCACATAAGTGCATACAACATCACAAAGGCATGCATAAAAAATAACAACCAACAATAAGGATCTCTAGAGAAATCGATACGGCATAGATCCTACATCTCTTGTCTTTGAATAAGAAGTTATTCCTTTGCCTTTATTCAAGGGATCCGAACCACCTATAACATCAGAAGGCAAAAACAAAACCAAACTAAGTATGTACACTCAATAACCAAGTAAAGACCCTATTTCCTTACCAATTCCACTCACTAAACCTATAAAAAACCAGTGACTAGATGCCGCAGGTGCCTTCGTCTTAGATGTGTGTTGTGATAGCCATGAACTTAACAAGAATTCACCTAAATTACCATAATTACCATCGCAATCAACCATACAAATTTCGGCACTAAGAATAAGGCAATAGAGAAAATTGCGATTTCATGTTAATGAGCTATAGGGGTTACGATTTCATGTAACAAGGAAGGATTAGGTGTTAATAACACATACAATTAAATGGAGAAAGATTATAAACGAACAGGTTAATCAACTAATCAAAATCAGTAACAATTGGGCATAGGGTAGAGCATGTCGATTTCATGTATAGGAAAGATTAAAAGGATGAACTCATGATATCATAACATGAATGGATGCCAAAAAATTATATGAACAAGAGGGACAGCAACAGAAATCAATTGAACGAAGAATCACATAATTTTGGCACCAAAACCGGTGAATTACGATTTGAATTTTGACAATGAAGAACTAATCTTCTGATGATCAGACCAATGTAGCTAGATAGATTATGGAAAGAGCTTTCGAACAAGTTATTATTTACAGAAATTCGACAAAGGATGAGAGTGTTATGTTAGTTTGAAGTTGAACAAATTTTGGCAGCGATAGGGTATGTGTAGGGTTTAAGGTTTGACAAATTTTGTGTACTTTTGGTGTAATACCTAAGTGTGGCCAGCTACTCCTTATGTAGGGTTTTCATCGGATTAATTTTCCCTACTTTAAAGGCTAGATAAGGGAAGATAATTATCAGAATTAAATTCTGGAATCATCCTTCCTTACTTTTAGGGATTTTATCTCCTAAGGTAATTTTAAACCAATAAGGAACTAGATCAAAAGGAAATGAAACCAGAAATGATTACTAGACATTTCATACCATTTTCGGCCATCACACATCCATCTTGCGCTGTCTTTTTCCATTGTCAAGTCATGTTTAGCTTCTCCATTGCTTGATCAATCAATTCTGGATTGTCTAGGTATCTCTCGCCTACTTCATTCCAGCAAACAGGAGTTCTGCAACGTCTCCCATGTAGTGCCTCATAAGGTGCCATACCAATGCTTACATGAAAGCTATTACTGTAAGCAAATTCTGCCAATGGTAGGCATCTATCCCAACTGGTATGTTGGTGTAGTACACTCGTACATAGCATGTCTTCGAGTGTCTGAATCGTTCTCTCAGATTGGCCATCAGTCTAGGGATGAAATGTTGTAGTGAAATTCAATCTCGAACCCAACACATTCTGGAATTTCTCCCAAAATCATGATGTAAAATGAGGGTCACGATCTGAAACAATGGAAACTGGCACTCCATGCAATAGAAAAATCTCATCCAGGTAACGAACAACTAATTTTTCGGGGGTGTCTGTCACACATACAGGAAGGAAGTGTGCAGATTTCGTCAATCGATCCACGATCACCCAAATAGCATTGTATCCTCACTGAGATCTGGGCAAAACCGCTCACAAAATCCATCGTGACATGCTCCCACTTTCATTATGGAATCGGAAGTGATTGGAGTTGACTAGTGGGTCTTTGATGCTCGATTTTCACTTGTTGACATACGAGGCATCGAGCAAAGAACTCAGCAATGTGGCGCTTCATGTTCGGCCACCAATACTGCTCCTTTAAGTCTCGGTACATCTTAGTGCTACCAAGATGGATAGTGAACTTCGAACTATACACATCAGATAAAATCAGATTACGAATATCAACATCTTTTGGAACAGACACCCGGTTTCTGAAGACAAACACTCCATCATCTCGCACTTTGAAATTGCGAGCTATGGCATCAACACAATCAGATAGTTGCTTCCAAATTTCAGCCAACCTTGGATCTTCTGATTGCTGATTCCGGATCTCTTCAATCAAGGTATGCGTGACTTCGATTCGTGCCAACAAAGAACCAGAAAAATCAGTGCCAAGATGCACCTGGGTAGCTTTCAAATCCAGCAACAATGGCATATGATGGATGCGCATGTAAGCCAAAACCGATGGGGATGGAGGATGAAATTTTTGGCTTAAGGCATCAGCAACAACATTTGCTTTTCCAGGATGATATTCGATGATCAGGTCCTAGTCCTTAATCAGCTCCACCTATCTTCATTGTCTCATGTTCAACTCCTTTTGCATAGGGAGATATTTCAGGCTTTTGTGGTCGGTGAAGATTCGGCACGTCTCGCCGTATAGATAGTGGCGCCATATTTTCAACACAAATACCATGGCTGCAAGCTCCAAATCATACGTAGGATAATTGCTGTCGTGTGGTCACTACTATCGGGAAGCATAGGCAACGACTGTCCCGTCTTGCATCAACACGTATCCAAGTCCAAATTTCGATGCATCGCTGTACACCACACATTCTTTTCCACTGATAGGTAAGGTAAGGATAGGTGCAAAAACTAACCGGTTCTTCAATTCTTTGAAACTTCGTTGACACCTCTCGTTCCATAAGAATGGCTCTCCTTTGCGTGTCAATTTCGTTAAGGGTCCAGCAAGCGATGAAAAATTCTCCACAAAGCGATGGTAGTATCGGCTAAGCCAAGGAAACTACGGACTTCGAACATAGTTCACGAGGGTTCCAAGCAACTATGACTTCAATTTTCATCGAATCAACTAACACACCTTCGACAGAAACAACATGGCCAAGGAAACCAACTTCGCATAACCAGAATTAGCATTTGGAGTACTTTACGAACACCCGCCGGTCCCTTAAAATATTCAGCACAATCCGCAAGTGCTCATCATGCTCTTCTTCTGATTTTGAATAAATCAGAATGTCACCGATGAAGACAATCTCAAATTTATCCAGGAACTCACGGAACACACGATTCATCAAGTCCATGAACACGGCTGGTGTATTGGTCAAACCGAATGGCATAACCATAAATTCGTAGTGGCCGTATTGCTATCTGAACGCAGTCTTTAGAATATCAACATCATGAAATCACAATTGATGGTATCCAGATCTGAGATCAATCTTGGAGAACATGGCTGCACCTTGGAGCTGGTCGAACAAGTGATCGATGTGCGACAAAGGGTACTTATTCTTCATGGTCATACAATTCAGCTGCCGATAGTCGATGCACAATCGCAGCGAACCATTTTTCTTTTTCACAAACAAGATTGGTGCGCCCCAAGGTGACACACTGGGTCAGATGAAACTACGATCTAGTAAATCTTCCAATTACATTTTTAGTTCTTTCATTTCTGCAGGAGCTATATGATACGGAGGAATGGAAATCTGATTTGTGCCAGGCACTAACTCAATGCCAAAATCCACTTCCCTTGCTGGTGGCAAACCAGCTATGTCTTCTGGAAATACATCTGGAAATTCACGTACCACTGGGACATAATCCAGATCTGAGGATTTTTTGAAACATCATGAAAATGCGTGAGATACACAGTACATCCCTTGCTGATCAATTGCTTCGCATTGAGCCAGGAAATCATGCAAGTTGGAACAACTCGCTTGTCACCTTTAAAGCAGTGCTTGACACTATCAGGAAAAATGAACCATACATACTTGGTGAAACACTCCATACGAGCTTGATATTTCGTCAAACAGTCCATGCCCAAGATCACATCCAGCTCTGGGATGTCCAATGGGATCAGATCTACCTCAAGTGCATTCGGACCCATACGTACAACACAGCCAATGTAGATAAGATCACAAATCAGTTGCTGTCCCAAAGGAGTCAGAACTGCAATAGTAGGAGACAAGGGAGATAGAGGCCGATCCGTGCTAGGTGCTATCCTTGGACTTACAATGTCCTGTTTGCTCCAGGATCTAACAACCCTTTAGCATTTTTAGAAAAGAATGAAATAATACCTATCACCACATCAGGGCTAGTCTCGGCATTAGTTAGGGTGAATAGCCTCGTTGGTCTTAGTTGCGCTTCACTTAAGGATCCATTTGGTGGTCCTCCCAGTGCGCAAGTTGGTGGTTTGGTGGGATTGGCATACCCACCTCGCCCTGCATTCGTTGCGCCCGTGATACGCCTTGGTTTCGAGAAGTCCCTCTAAATATATCCCATCTTGCCACAATTATAACATCGACGTGGCTGCGAATTCCACCAAGATCCATTACAATTCGGACGAGAAAAGTTCTTCCTGTTGTTACCTCCATTGCCATTGTTTTTCGGAGGATAGGACCTTATGGGATAGGGTCCCGTACACCGATTGAACTTCAAATCTCGCTTAGAAAATCCACCACCAGTTGCTGTAGATGGCTTCTTGGTTTGCACAATCTTTTTAGTTTCAGTCGCAGCAATGATTAGTTCTTGCAAATTCTGCACTAGTGTGATACAAACGATGGTTTTGAGTTCGGTACTCATCCCATCTTGAAATTGTCTCGCAAGTTGGTATGGTGAACGATCCTCCTCAGGTGCAAATTGGGACAACTCCCTTAATGCCTTCTCGTATTCCAGCACCGAACGGGTTCCTTGTTCAAGCTTCTAGAAAGCTTGTCGCTGCTTGTTTTTATGGAATCTCGTATAGAACCTCTCGTCGAACTCGTACTAAAATTCCTCCCACGTAGGCAAACGATCTCCGAATCACAAACTCACGGCCATCCACCATGCGAGAGCTTCTCCGTCAAGTAGGAAAGTGGTGATGGAAACCTTGTCATCGTCAGAGATACATAAGAACAAAGACACTCAACACAAGGTGTCTATCCATTCACGAGCCGCTACAGCTCCAGCTGAACCACTGAAATCCTTAAATCCAGTTGATGAGCTTCCTTTGTAATAACGACTAGAAGTCTCTCGGCTTCCTTAGGATGCACTGGCTGTACAGGGTTCAGGTGGAGGAATAGGTTCTTCCACGGGCGTGGGTGCAGAAAGCATTATGAAATTGTGCCTCCATACACTACTGATTCACAGCAATCCCTTGAAATACATTCAGAATTTGTTCCATCACAAGATCGATAGCTGGTGCGGCTGGTGCCTCAGGTTGGTTTTCGGGCTCAACTTGCCCTCATTGCTCAACTTATGCCTTGGGTTCATTCTGCTCTACGGGTTGCTATTCGTCCTGAGCCCTATACTTACCCTGTCGATCCCTAGTTGCATTCAACCTTGCCATACTATACAAGCACACGATGTCACTCAACATATAACCCAAATACGAAACTATAAAAAGAAGTAGTACTTGGTGGAGAGGTGTGCACCGGACTATACGCATATGTTGGAAAACGAAATTACACATACATAAGTACTCACAATTTTCAGAAATCAAATGTACACATTCAATTGCACACTAGACAATCATATTAACACACACAAGCACTCAGCAAACATACTTTCATACAAACCATTCATACAAACCATACTTGACAACCTTGCAAAACCACATCCGATGCATTTAGTAAACACAAGTTTCACACAAATCATATTTGGAATGCTTACAAATCATTCTCAAGCATTCAGCAGCCATAAAGGACATTCGGAAACACTCTTAGGAATTATAAATATTATGCAAAAATATATAAACATTCAATAACAGCAAGGAAAACACAGCAAACACTCATCAAAACACAGCGAAACACATCAAATCATGCAATGCATAAAAGCATACATAAACACATTGCAAGTTAATCAGTCAAACACAACATTCAAATAATTCAAACCATGTTCTTAAGCATAAAATTATTTTCAGTATGAGTCCCTAAGTGAGTAGGTGTGTGCACATATATCTACCTACAAAAACAAAACCAAGAAAGTAGATTAGCATATAACAAATTATATTCCCTAAACCATGCTCCGCTACCAAACCTGTAAGGATCCTAAATCCTAACCTATTCTTATTTGCTCCTAATAGGACTCTTACTGCCGTGAAACCCAAACAAGCCCAAAACCAGGACCTATTTGAATCCCACAAGGCTTACCTAACTAATTTCCGATTTTAGCATATTCACTCTTTGTACCTATAACAATTGGAGCATGATATTGGACAAGCATTCTGGTATCATATGGAGTGAATAAAACATCAGTAGAAGTCTTTAAATTGAATAATTGGAACCACAACACACAAGTCCCATAGAGATCTAAAAGTCCAACAAGTAAACCTCCAACATAATTCGGAAACAAACAAGCAAAGGAGGGACTTGAAGAGCCAGAAAATGATCCAACCAAAGTTCATGTTATATGGGCAAGCAACCAAGGAAACAAAAATGCGAATTTGATGCAATATCGTCATGCTGTGCTGCCTTGATCTCACACACTGGTACCACGAACATCGAATGTACCTAAGCCTGAAAAATAGTGAAAACAACAGGATGAGATTGCAAGAATTTCAGTAGGGTCACAACATCATAAGATCTACAGAAATCTTAAACAAATATCTCCCAAACAACATCAGATCAACCTATACAACTAAAGGGAATCACTCAATCATTATTCAACCAAAAACGGATAGGGCCGAAAGTTAAAACTGACGGTGGATTACAAACACTTTCGAAATCAGAAGTACACAAGATGGTAAATCATCAATCAATCTCATCAATAGGAAAATCCATCCCCTTCCACTTTTGTTGTTCAAGGTTTTGCAGCCAAAGGGTAAAAGGTTAGCACACAAACTGATCAGCAAGCCTATTCATCTTGCCAGTACATAGGACTAGGCATCCTAACTAGCAAATAGTATTAGGGCATCTAAACCACACAAGGATAAGAGCATATTGCTAGCACACAGGATAAGGCATCTAGCTAGCACACAGGACTAGGCATCTAGCCAGCACACAGGACTAGGCATCTAGCTAGCTCTTGTTGGGGATTGCCATGCATATGACTTCCATACCAGTAAGAACCTCTCCTCTCCCAAGAAGCATCAGCGTTTACCTCGATTGGCCATCGACACACAAACATGTACAAGCACACACAAGCAAGTACAAAGCACAATACCACAGTAGGGTATCCTCAATCATATCAGAACACAATCAGCATGTTCAATGCACATAACACATGCAAATTAGGCACTTATAACCTATCTCAAGGGTTTGGTATAGCCTAAGTAAGCCTCTAATCAAACCGAAACTCTTGCATACACTATCTCACATAAGTGCATACAACATCACAAAGGCATGCATAAAAAATAACAACCAACAACAAGGATCTCTGGAGAAACCGATACGGTATAGATCCTACCTCTCTTTTCTATTAATAAGAAGCTATTCCTTTGCCTTTATTCAAGGGATCCAAACCACCTATAATATAATAAGGAAAAACAAAAGCCAAATAAGCATGCATATTTAATAACCAAGTAAATACCCTATTTCCTTACTAATTTTACTCACCAAACCTATCAGAAACCAGTGATCAGATGTTGCAGGTGCCTCCCCCTTGGATATGTGATGTGATAGCCAAGAATTTAACAAGAATCAACCTGAATTACCATCCCAATCAATCATACAAATTTCGGCACTAAGAATAGGGAAATAGGGAAAATTGTGATTTCATGTTAACAAGCTATAGGGAACGCGATTTCATGTTACAAAAAAAAATATTAGGTGTTAATAACACATATTATTAAAAGGAATAAGATCATAAACCAATAGGTTAGTCAACTGATCAAAATCGGCAATAATAGGGCAAAGAGTAGGGTATGCCGATTTCATGTATAATGAAGATTCAAAGAATAAATTCATGATATTATAATATGAATGGATGCCAAACAATCATATGAACAAGAGGGACAACAACAGAAATTAAATGAAGGAAGAATCACACAATTTTGATGCCAAAACCGATGAATTACGATTTGAATTTTGACAGTGAATAACTAACCTTCTGATGATTGTACCAAGATCGCTAGACACAGGATGGAAAGATCTTTACCACAAGCTATTATTTGTAGAAATCTGATAAAGGATGAGAGAGTTATGCCAGTTTGAAGTTGAAGAAATTTTGGCAGCAATAGGGTATGTGTAGGGTTTGATGTTTGACTAATTTTGTATTTTTTTGGTGTAAGATCAAATGTGGCTGGCTACTTCTTATATATGATGTTTATGGGATTATTTTTTCCTACTTTAAAGGCTATATAAGGGAAGATAATTATCAGAATTAAATTCTGGAATTATCATTCCTTAATTATAGGGATTTTATCTCCTAAAGTAATTTTGAACAAATAAAGAACCAAATCAAAGAGAAATGAAACAAGAAATGATTACTAGACATTTCATACCATTTTTGGCCAGCTCACATCCATTCTTCAGGGACAAAATGATCATTTCACTTGCACTGGCTTCTGGACTTCTATGACTCAAAATTTGGGGTCTCATAATAAGAGTATGGGTATTGCCACTGATTTTTTTTCTACGCAACAAGAGGTGGTAATTTATGTTTCATTTGCTTTCACATAAACATTTTGTGTTATTGAATTAAAGCATGATATATTCTTGGTTTTGAATGGAGGTCGTACATGCATTGTGTTTGACAGTCATTTTAGCTTTATGAACTTGCTTTCCATGTTTTGGGTGCATGAACTATAAGTTTGAACTACTAAGCATGTTGCTTGTGTGTTTACACATGTAGAGAGGGCATGCAATGTGATTTTTGTACCCGTGCAATGGATCAAGTTTGTACACATGCGATTGATTGTGTATATTATTGCTTGTGAGGTGGTTTTCTTGCCGAAAAACCTTGGTAAGGAATCCCGAGGATTTGGGTGAGTTTAGGATTCCTTTCGAGTGAGTTTTAAGGTGTGTATCTTGTCCAGAATGAGTACACGTCCGTGTACCCTCCTAGTAGCCTGTGTACTCAGACCGTGTACTTTTAGACGGCAATGTACTCAGTCTCTGTACAATTACAACCCCTGTTCCCAGAAAAGTACATGGCCATGTACTTTTCCCTACAGCCCTGTACTTTTCCCACAACCCAAGTACCCCACTTTGACACTTCCAAACCTATCCCAAACCTACCCAACACCAAATAAACATCAAATCATACCCTAACCAACCTTAAATGAGTTCCTTTAGTGATTCTTCCATTTCATACATTATGACTTTTCAATGTAAAAACAACTTGGAATTGGCGGTTAATGCTTGGCTAAGAAAGGTAAGTACTTGGAATCCAGTGGAGGGGAATATTGCTTACCTAATGTTGTTGTATGGTTGGATATTATATATGCGTCTGAATTTGCTATGACGTAGCGGGCTATGAGTTTATATATATATGGATTGTGATTGGGTGCAATAATTTATTTTCTCCACTCAGTCCCACATAACATTGGCAGTAGGAGATTTATGTAAGGACCCAAATGTGAGACCTTGATCCTTCCTAGTTTAGATGTCCAAGAAGTCTAGAAAGTCTAGGAGCCGATGTAACAGAAATGACTACTTTGCCCCTGAAGAAATGGATACGTGATGGCCTAAAATGGTTACTGCCAGATATTTTTATATTATTTATCCTTATTTTTATCCTTTATTATCTAAAGTATTAGATAATTCTTCCTTTTAAAATAAAATATCTCTTTTAATAGATTTATCATTTTAAATAGAATTATTCGTCTAATATAATTATCTTTTTAAGCTTAAAAGTAGGGATTTATCTCTTAACTAAACCTCTTTAGACATCTATAAAAGAGTGGTCATCCTATCCCACCTAAACATACCAAAACCTACATAGAAATTTCGTAATTTATCCACTTCTTCTCAATTTTCACTTTTTGCCTAAACCTTAGCCGAAACTTATTGATCTTCATCTTGACATAACTATCTAATCCTTTATCGGATTCTTGTGAATAATAGCTTGTTGGAAAGCTCTCTTCATCCTCTTTCCAACACTCTTGGGTTTTTTATCTGGATTTAAAACTTAAATCATATTTTGAAAGAATTGTAAAAATCTGCTTGAACTTCAAAATAGCATATCTCTCTCATCCTTTGTCGGATTCTTGCAAAAAATAGCTTGTTGGAAAGATCTCTTCATCCTCTTTCCAAAAATCTTGGGTTTTTAATCTGAAGGTTGATTTTTCTTTATTAAAAGTTAAATCGTATTTTGGCAGAATTATTAAAATCTGCTTGAACTTCAAAATAGCATAACTCTCTCATCCTTTGTTGGATTCTTGTGAATAATAGTTTGTTGGAAAGCTCTTTCCTTTCTCTATCTAGACATCTTGGGTTTTTATTCTGGAGGTTAGTTTTCTTTTCCATAATTTAGGTCAAAATTTGACGGGATTAGGTTTCAAAATTATGTGATTCTGCCTTCAATTGATTTCTGTTATTGTTCCTCTTATTCGTATGATTGTTTATCCTCCATTCATGATTTTAATATCTTGAATTAACCTCTTAATCTTCCCTATTCATGAAATCAGCATGCTCTACCTTTGCCCTATTGATGTCTATCTAGATCAACTGATTAACCTATTGGATTCAACCTTGTTTCTTTTGATTGTACATGTTATAAACACCTATTCCTTTCTTAACGTCATGAAATCACAACCCTTAACTTCTCTAATGTTGAAATTTCCAGTTTCCCTATAAACCTTAAGGTGTTGCTGAAATTTTTATATTGAATTAGGGTGAAATATCAAGTGGATTCTTACTGAGTTATTGACCATCACATCACGCATTCAGGGGAAAGATATTGCTGCATCCGGATCATTGGATTTGGATAGGTTAATTGGTAAGGATTCCCAATGCCTTTGGTTTTTAATTAAGTAGTCTTGTGGCTTAGTATTGTGTGGTCTTTGCATTGTAATTGTTTTGGAGATTTTGATCTT
Source organism: Passiflora organensis (assembly GCA_019739055.1). NCBI lineage: Eukaryota > Viridiplantae > Streptophyta > Magnoliopsida > Malpighiales > Passifloraceae > Passiflora > Passiflora organensis. The sequence goes on along the minus strand of JAEPBF010000187.1, from coordinate 3,342,171 downwards.
ATTGGAAAGGCAAAGGATTGCATCTGATTCAGACACGTGAGAGGTCGGATCTATACCTCATCAATTCATTTGGTTACCCTATTGTTTGATTGTTTGAATATGAGTGAATTCGATTGCCTATCTTTGTTATATGCTTGCGGAATGTATGATTATGATGATAGGGAATCTCAGAAGTTAATAGAAAAATAGGTTGCCTGATTCGGTTATGACTTTGAGGATTGATCTTCGATTTATATTATGATTTGATTGAGGATCTTTTGTTGTGATTTGTGTATGCATGTGCTATGTGTATATGTGTGTATGTGTGTATGTGCCCTATTTTTGCTTTGTTTGAAGGATCTTTTATCGTTGGCCATATGAGGTAAGTACTGTTGCTCCTAGGGAGAGGAGAGATGCTTACCGAACCGGGATATTTATGGGTTGTTATTCCCAGCAAGAGCTCGCTGGATGCCTTGTAGGCCGATTCAAGTCCGGACGCCAGGAAGCGTTGTAGGCCAGTTCGAGTCTGGACGCCAAGATGCCCTATAGTCCAGTTCGAGTCTGGACGTTAGGTTACCTATTTGAGAGTGACAGGATGACTTGTATACGCTGCTGCAAGAGTGCTCCTAGGCCAGTTTAAGTCTGGATGTCGAAGACAACTAAAAGGCTTGCTGCAATATTGATTGTCTAACCATTTACCCTTTGTGCAGCAAAGCCTTGGACAACACAGGTGGAAGGAGATGACATTTTCTTTTCCTACTGCCGAGAGTAACCTGATGAGTTTTCCTACCTATGTACTTCTGATTTTCAGAAGTGTTTGTAGTTCACCCTCAGCCTTAGTTTCGGTCCTAACCCTTTTGATTGATTCTTGAATTACGTGATACTCTTAGATGAGTAGGGATGATCTGATGTTGTTTGGGAGATGTTTGAATAGCTAGATCGTATCTTAGCAATAGGCTCAAACAATCAGCAAGCAAACACATAGACAGAGGAAGGGTTGAATATAATAAAGTAACTGGTAGACTTAAAATACTTCATAGGCAGCCATCACAAAACTGATTCAGAAGCACATAGACAACTTATTTCACTATCTGATTTCCAAACCAAACAACCCATCCCCATCTGCCTATATTATCCAAGACTATGCTGCAAAAGTGAGAGAACAGTTAGCAAACAAACTCACAGCAAGTCTTTCTATCTTGCCACACAAGGACAAGGCATTCGAGTCACACAAGGACAAAGGAATCCGAGCCACACAATGACTGAGCATCTTGTCACACAAGGACTGAGCATCTTGCTACACAAGGACAAGGCCTCTTGCCACACAAGGACAAGGCATCTTGCACTCAAGAACAAGGCATCCAACCACACAAGGACTAGGCATCCAACGAGCCACCCATAAGCCTCCCAATATGGTTAGTATCTCTCCTTTCGATCATTTAACCCGAATGGCCACCAAATTGAGGATTCTGACACACATACAAGTACAAGCAAACAAAATCAAGTACAAGGCATAACAAGACAATACATAAACCAATATCATATGATCAAACTAAATAAGGGAAATCAATCCTTAATCATAAGTTTCGAAATCACCTAAGGAACTAGCAATCAATCCTCAAGCATGTACAAGTAATCTGTAAGCATGCATAGGCTTAGCAATCAAACCGAAATCAGTAAACAAGTAAAAGGATTTCTTGAGAAACTGATGAAGTATAGATACTACTTTTCACTCATCTTAACAAGAAACTAGTCTTTTATCTTTGTCACTAGGATCAGAAACACTAAATAAACAAAAGACAAAGACAACACAATAATAAGCATGCAATATCAAATTAGATATCCAAGTGTACAAAGGGGTAAATGGGGTAAGCGTTCATGCTCCTTGGGAGAGGAGAGGTTCTTACTGGTATGGAAGTCGAATAGGTTGAAATCCCCAGCAAAAGCTCGCTGGATGCCTAGTCTTGTGTGCTGGCTAGATGTCTAGTCCTGTGTGCTAGCTAGATGTCTTGTCCTGTGTGCTAGCAAGATGCCCTAATCTTGTGTGCTAGTTAGGATGCCTAGTCCTGTGTGCTAGCTAGATGTCTTGTCCTGTGTGCTGGCAAGATGAATAGGCTTGCTGATTAGCTTGTGTGGTAACCTTTTACCCTTTTTGCAGCAAAGCCTTGGACAACAGAGGGGGAAGGTGATGACCTTTCTTTTTCGTACTGTCGAGAGTAACTTGATGTGTTTTCCTGCCTATGTACTTCTGATTTTCGGAAGTGTTTGTAGTCCACCCTCAGCCTTAGTTTCGGCCCTAACCCTTTTGGTTAATTCTTGAATTACGTGATACCCTTAGATGAGTAGGGAATGATCTGATGTTGTTTGGGAGATGTTTATTTAAGATGTTTATAGATCTTATGATACTGTTAAGGATAAGGGCATCGTACCACATAAGGACAAGACATCTAGCCATATAAGGACTAAGCATCCAGCGTGCACATGCTGGGGATTACCACCTGTACGACTCTCATGCCAGTAAGAACCTCTCCTCTCCCAAGGAGCATCAGTGCTTACCTCGAATGGCCACCGGAAAAGGATCTTGACGCACAAACACATACAAGCACACACACGCAAGTACAAAGAACAATACCATAACAGGGTATCCTCGATAATGTCAGAACATAATCAGTATGTTCAACACACACAACATGTGCAAATTAGGCATTCATAACCTATCTTAAGGGATTCGATATAGCCTAGATAAGTCTCAAATCAATCTGCAACTCATGCATACATCATCTCACACATGCGCTTTCAATATCACATATATAAGTACCGAAATCAACATGCAAACAAAAGGATCTCTAGAGAAACTGATGAGGCATAGATCCAACCTCTCTTGTCTCTGAACAAGAAGCTATTCTTTTGCCTTCATTCAAGGGATCTAAGCCACCTATAATATTATAAGGCAAAGACAAAACCAAACTGAGCATGCATACTCAATAACCAAGTAAATACCTTATTTCCTTACAAATTCCACTTACCAAACATAATAGAAACCAGTGATCAGATGCCACAGGTACCTCCTCCAAGGATGTGTGATGTGATAGCCAAGAACTTAACAAGACACAACCTGAATTACCATCCCAATCAACATACGAATTTCGACACTAAGAATAGGATAGTAGGAAAAATTGCGATTTCATGTTAACAAGGAAGGATTAGGTGTTTATAACACATACAATCAAAACGAACAAGATCAGAAACCAATAAGTTGATCAATTGATCAAAATCGACAACAATAGGACAAGGGTAAGGCATGCTGATTTCATGTATAGGGAATATTCAAAGGATGAATTCATGATTTTACAACATGAATGGATGCTAAAAAATTATATGAACAAGAGTGACAACAGCAGAAATCGATTAACGAAAGAATCATATAATTTCGGCACCAAACTCACTGAATTACGAGTTGAATTTTTACAGTGAAGAACTAACCTCCCTATGACAGGACCAAGGTAACTAGATAGAGGATGGAAAGAGCTATCCAACAAGCTATTATTTGCAAAATTCTGACAAATGATGAGAGAGTTATGCTAGTTTAAAGTTTAAGAAATTTTAGTAGCAATAGGGAGGTATAGGGTTTGATTTTTGACGAATTTTGTGTATTTTCTGTGCAAGATTTAAGTGTGGCCAGCTTCTTCTTTATATAGGGTGGTTATGGGATTAATTTCCCTACTTTAAAGGCTATTAAAGTAAGATAATTATCAGAATTAAATTCTGTAATTATTCTTTCTTATTTTAGGGATTTTATCTCTAATTATCAACCAATAAGGAACCAAATCAAAGGGATTAAACCAGAAATAATTACTAGACATTCTATACTATTTTTGACCATCACATGTCTATTTATTTAGGGGTAAAATGGTCATTTTATCTATACTGACTTATGGACCTCTAAATCTCAAAATCGGGGTCACACAGAAAGATAAAACAAAAAAGGAACCAAAAACGAAGATAGGCAGTAACCATGACCACAGAAAAGAAACAGAAGTTTAGATCAAACCCGAAGAAAAAGTCACAGACTTATCTCATATTGTCATTCCTCAACCTTTCCCTTCATGGTTAACAAAACAAGAGAAAATCCAAGAAGAAAAAGAGATTTTGGAGACTTTTTGCATGGTAGAGTTAAATATCCCACTCTTAGATGTCATAAAATAGACCACGGTATGCTAAGTTACTCAAAGAGCTCTATGCAAATAAGAGGAAAGAGTAGAGAAAGTCACTATGAAAGAGAATGTGTCAGCTGTTCGAAAGAAGAAGATACCACCCAAATGCTCATACCCTAGAATGTTCAATGGACTTTGTATGATCAGTAACATATACCCTAGAATTGCTATATGAAAACTTAATGCCTCTATCAACGTCATGCCTTAATCAATATATCAACAGCTGAATCTCAGATAATTAAAGAAAACTAATGTGATCATCCAACTCGCACACAAATCATTAGTGCATCCAACTGGATTTCTAGGTGTTTTATTAGTTCAAGTAGAGGGCATGGTATTTCCTGCAGACTTTTACGTGCTGAATATGGAGAATGATGGGTCCAAGCTAATCCTTCTCAGATGACCATTACTGAAGACTTCCATAACTAAGATAGATATATACGATGGCACGTTAACCATAGAATTTGACGAAAAAAAAATTAAATTCAACATATACGATGCAATGAAGTATCTTGACTTCGAAAAGTCCATCTCCTTAGTGGATACAATCGAATCCCAAGCTCACATCGTCCTTGATCACATGAGGAAGGATGAACTTCAACTCATCTTAGAAGAGAATTCTCATGCATTGGAGTTGAAAAACTGAAACAAATGATCAACTCTAAAATATTTTTCAAGAAATAAAAGATACAGAGAAAGATGTAGATTTCGTAAACTTGCAAGTCAATCACAAAAGGTTACCACCAAGCATCGAGAAACCTCCAATGATCGAGCTGAAAAAGTTACAGAGCACCTAAAACATGCTTTCCTTTAGGGAAAACAAAAGCCTTTCCATGACTATATCCAGCTAGTTGACAGAGGAAGAAGCAAAACAACTCATTAAAATTCTTGTCAACCAAAAGGAAGCCATTGGTTGGACAGTCACAGATATTAAGGATCTAAGCCCCTCGACATGCATATATTGTATCCTATTTGAAGGAGGCACAAAACCTTCCAAAGATGCTCAAAGGAGATTAAACCTACTAATGTCTCCAATCCCTAATAGCAAATGTGTAAGCCCAGTATAAGTCGTGCCTAAGAAGACCGGATTCATAATAATAAAAAATGCTGGAGTATGCCCGTGTGGATCTAGAATTGTTGGAAGATATATATTGATTACAGAAAACTAAACATTGCAACCTGAAAGGATCACTTTCCCCTTCCATTTGTCGATTAGATGCTCGAAAAGCTAGCTGGAAAAACCCAATATTGTTGTTTGGATGGTTACTCTGGCTTTCAACAAATACCCATTGCCTAGAGGACCAAGAGAAGACAAATTTCACTTGCCCTTTTGGCTTGTTTGCATTCCTGCGTATTCCCTTTAATCTATACAATGCTCCTGCCACCTTCTAGAGATACATGATTGGTATATTCTTTGATTATGTGGAAGTATTCATCGAAAATATCATTAAAGTATTTGCAGGATTTTTTTTTCAATTTTGTTTAAATAACCTTACTAATGTGTTAAATCGATGCATTGAGAAGAGCCTTGTCTTAAACTATGAAAAGTGTTACTTTATGGTGGATAAAAGGGCTTATTTTTGGACATTATCATCTCAGAAAAAGTTAAAGAAATGGACAAGGAAAAGATTGATGTGATTAATTCATTACCATATCCCGTGGGCATGAAAGAAATAAAAGGTTTCATAAGGCATGCTGGGTTTTATTGGAAATTTATCAAAGATTTCTCAAAAATAACTCAACCGATGTACAAATTACTCCAGCACAATGTCTCGTTCAAATTCGTTAAAGCTTGCAAAGAATTTTTTATTAAAATAAAGGCCTTGATTAGTGCCCCAATTCTACAAGCACCTGATTGGTCATAGCCATTCGAAATCATGTGCGAGTTAAGCAATTATGCAGTAGGATTAGTTCCAAGGAAAGGGAAAGGAAGAAATTCCCATGCCACATATTATGCTTTAAAAATATTGGACTAACTATTCCACCATAAAAAGGAACTCTTAGCTGTAGTATTCATTTTTGAGAAATTCTATGCCTATATCATATGAACTATGGTCATGGTCTACTTTAATCATACTGCACTATGGTACCTTATAGCCAAGATGGACTCCAAGTCAGGGTTCATTTAGTGGGTCTTGCGTATACAGGAATTTGGCTGACCATCTCAGTCGCATTATCATGGATCATCCTCTGGTATTCAACGATACATTTCAGGATGAACAACTTATGGCTATATAGTATGCCCCTTGGTATGTTGATATCGTTAACTAGCTGGTCACAGGAAGTATACCAGAGCCATTCATCAGAAATGAGAAAGAGAAGATAAGAAAAGAATCAAAGCACTATATATGGGATGAACCATACTTATGGAGATTTTGTGCTGACCAAATAATGAGAAGATGTGTAGACGATGAAGAAATACCTTCTATCTTGCAATTCTGCCATATAGAAGTTTACGGTGGACACTGTGGACCATGAAAGATAGCAAGGAAGATAATCAAGAGTGGATTATTCTAGCCTACAATCTTCCAAGATGGTTGTGTGACTTGCAAGGCGTGTCCAAATTGTCCAAAAAAAGGATCCTTAGAATACCGTGACTAGATTCCTCAGATGCCTATACTAGCATGTGAAGTGTTCGATGTATGGGGTATAGACTTTACTGGACCATTCCTATCCTCCTTTGGAAATATATATGTCCTATTAGCTGTTGATTTTGTTTCAAAATGGGTAGAAGCCAAAGCAACAAGGAAAGATAATGCTCGTACTGTAGTGGACTTCGTTCAAACTCATATATCCAATCGTTATAGCATGTCCAAGGTGATCATAAGTGAAAGTGGCACACACATCTACAAAAAGTCTTTGAAGCCTTAATGAAAGAGTATGGATTCAACCACAGAACTTCAATAGCTTATCATCCACAAACATATGGCCAAGCTGAAATTTCAAATAGGAAAATCAAGAAACTGGTTGGAACTACAAGACAAACCTACAAGAAAATGGTTAGAACTACAATCTATCGGTTAGTATATGGAAAAAAGTATCATCTCCCTGTAGAGATAGAACACAAAACTTATTAGGCCATTAAAGTATATAATATGCGTATAAAGGAAGTAGAGGAACACAAAAACTTAAAGCTCAAGGAGTTAGAAGATCTGTGATTGAACTTCTATTGCAGCTCTAAAATCTACAAGGAAAGGACTAAAGAGTATCATGCTCAGAAGATTCGATGGAAGACATTCCAAGAAGGGAAAAAGGTACTACATTATCATTCAAAACTCAAGTTATTTCTAGGTAAATTAAAGTCAAGGTGGATAAGTCCTTTCATAATTCATCATATATGTAAGACCCTGAATTTTAAGTCCTAGAAGTCCAGAAGCCAGTGTAGGTTAAAATGACCGATTTGTCCCTGAAGAAAAGGATGTTTGATGGCCGAAATTGGTAAGGGATGTCTAGTAATTATTTATGGTATTAATTCCCTTTAAATTGATTCTTTATTGGTTGATAATTACCTTAGGAAATAAAAACCCTACGTTTAAGGGGGATAATTAAAGAATTTCAGCGGAATTGCCAAAATCTACTTGAATATCAAAATAGCATAACTCTCTCATCCTTTGTCGGATTCTTGAGAATAATAGCTTGATGGAAACTCACTTCATCCTCTTTCCAGTAATCTTTTGTTTTTTGTCAGGAGGTTAGTTTTTCTTTATCGTAAGATAAGTCAAATTTCGACGGGATTATGGTTCAAGATTATGTGATTATGTCTTCAATTGATTTCTGTTGTTGTTCATTTTGTTCATATGATTGTTTGGCATCTATTGATGTTATAAAATCATGGATTCATTCTTTGAATTTTTTCTATACATGAAATCAGTATGCCCCACCCTTGCCCTTTTGTTGCCTATCTTGATCAATTAATGAACCTATTGGATTCCGATCTTATTTTTTTTATTGTATAAGTTATAAACACTTAATCCCTCTTTGTTAGCATAAAATCGCAACCCTTACACCTTGCTAGCATGAAATTGCAAACTATCTTGTGTCCTATGCTTAGTGTCGAAATATACATAGTTAAATTAGGTGGTAATTTAGGTTGAATCTTGTTAAGTTCTTGGCTATCACATCACACATCAAAAGGGGAGGCACCTGCGGCATCTGACCACTGGTTTTTGATAGGTTTGGTGAGTGAAATTGGTAAGGAAATAGGGTATTCAATTGGTTATTTTGTATGCATGCTTAGTTTGGTTTTGCCCTTGCCATGTGATGCTATAGGTGGTTTTGTTGATGTCTGCCATTGGCAGAATTTGCTTACAACAATAGTTTTCATGTAAGCATCGGTATGGCACCGTATGAAGCATTATATGGGAGACGTTGCAGAACTCCCATTTGCTGGAATGAAGTAGGCAAGAGCTGCCTAAACAATCCAGAATTGATTGATCAAGCAACAAAGTAGTTGAACTTGATTCGACAATGGAAAAAACAGCCCAGAATTGGCAGAAAAACTACACCTATAATCAACGAAGGGAGCTGGAATTTGCGGTAGGTGACAAAATGTTTCTGAAGGTCACCCCATGGAAAGGAGTTCTTCGTTTTTAGCAGTGAGGTAAGCTAGCACCTCGTTACATTGGTCCGTAAGACATCGTCGAGAGGATCGGCCCTGCTGCATACCGACTTGCCTTACCTCGAAATATGGAAAGAATTCACAACGTGTTTCATGTTTTAATGTTGAGAAAGTATGTGAAAGACCCTGCTCACTTGCTCGAAGAACCCTCAGTTGTGTGCTAACCTTTTACCCTTTGTACAGTAAGTCTTAGACAACATAGGTGGAAGGTGATGACCTTTCTTTTTCCTATTGCCGAGAGCAATCTGATGAGTTTTACCTGTCTGTGTACTTCTGATTTTGGGAAGTGTTTGCAGTCCACCCTCAGCCTTAGTTTCAACCCTATCCCTTTGATTGATTTTTGAATTCCGTGATACCCATAGCAGTGTAGGAATGATCTAATGTTGTTTGGGAGATTTGAATTTGAGATTTCTGTAGATCTTATAATGTTGTGACCCTACTGAGATTCTTGTATTCTCATCTTATTGTATTCACCATTTTTCAGGTTTAGGCACATCCACTGTCCATGGTACCAATGTGTGAGATCAAGGCTGCATGGCGGGGCGATATCGCATCACATTAGCATACCTGTTCCTTGATTGCTTGCACATATAACATGAATTATGATTGCAAGATTGTTCTAATGTTCGGTTAGCATAATTTGAGGGTTCGGGAGTTAGGCATTCCGAAGACAGCATTCGACTCATGATATGTGAGCATTATGAGTTTTTTATAATCATGATGACATGTTTTTATTATCATATTATCATCTAGTTTTAGTATAGTATTAGAAATATTTTAGGATATGATCCGAGCTTATCTACCCAAGGGGGTTTCATCAAGACATCAAGCAATTTTAAAGGAAAAGAAGATATTATGAGAAGAGGGTAAAGATTGAAGACTTGGAGTTAATCCATTCCGGATATGAAGGGCACTGTTGTTATCTATAAAAAAAATATATAAACTCCTGACCACCTATGTTTAGTGTATCCAGGTTTTAGCATTCAGTAGAAACCTTGACCAATCACTCTCAACATGTTTGGTTAGAAACTTATAATCTAGTCATGGCTTTATGGTAGGTTATTGTCAAAATCTTTGGATGATTTTATTAATAACCAACTGAATTATTTTACTTATTCTCTTCTCTATTACTCGTTATACTTAGAGTTTATTACTGTGGTCATGGTCTATGATCAAGTTCTATATCATTAGAAGAAGAATTCTTGTACAAGCCTCTAGAATTGAATGACACCCTAAAGAGAAGAAGGTATTACCTTGAATATCTACGTTAATCCTGTCAATCAAGCAGACTGAGACAATGTTGTAGACAACAACTGTGTCATGGTAATAATAACCTTGGGCATGGTTGACATAACAACAAGGCAGGGCATAAAAAAAATTAAATGCCACTACAAAATAGAGTACAAGAAGATTTCCTCAATGATGGTGTGGAACAAGGAGACAATGAACCTCTCAAGCCTATAAATGTAGAACAACCACCTTGGCGTAACAACAGCTTGCTAGTCCTCCAACAATGGGATATTAATGCTAATTTTGAACTGAAACAAGCTTTTATTCAGTTACTACCAACTTTCCATGGCCAACCCAAGCAAGATTCCAATACCCACATTAAGGATTTTGAGGCACTATGCATGAGTTTTAAATCAAGAGGAATGATGGAAGATGATATCAGGCTCTATACCTTCCAATTCTTCCTAAAGGATAGAGCTAAACGATGTTTGAAAAGTCTTCCACCATGATCAATATCTACATGGGAAGAAATGGTAGAAGCATTCTTGAATAAATTCTTCCCAACATTCTGTGCCTTTGGCCTTTGCAAGAATATATCTCTAGCAAGACCGTATAAAGATGAATTTTTTCAACGAGTAGTGGGAACAGTATAAAGACATGTGCATGGCATGCCCTACAAATGGATTTTCAAACAAAGAACTTATCTAGTACTTATGTGAAGGATTAACAAAAGCATGCAAGCTCATGTTAAATTTCACTTGTGGAAGGTCAATCAAGAACCTCAACTACCACGAGGCATGTGATATTATCACCGAGGTAGACATAGACACTCAACTATTCAGTAATAATTAATAAGAGCCATCCCAACTAGTGATGGAAGCTATAGTTGAATGAAGAATAAATGGCACACATGTCTTCCTTAGTTCAGAAATTAGCATTGTTAATTTTGTGCCCAAGTTGATCACTCCACGAAAACATGCCCTAATCTTCAGGACAATAGCATAGAGCAAGTCAACGTGTTTGGTGGCTATAATCCAGAAAGGAAGAATGAGAATTATGTATTCTATTATTATAAAAATTGGAAGAAGCATCCGAGCATCTTATACTCCAATCAGGAGGCACAACCAGCTCGACAGATAGTATCATGACCGCAACCACCATCAAGATCGAATGGGTATCCCCCTCGACCACCAGCAAATGAGGGAAGACAGTCTCTTGAAGATATTGCAAAGTCTCTGGCTATATCTATGCAATCTTGGTGCCTCTATCAATGCTATGCTCTACTAAATATACCAGCAGCTGAATGTCGAAGAACTGAAGAAAACTGGCATGATCATCCAACTCACGACCATATCATTAGTATATCCGACTGATGTTTTAAAGGATCAATCGGTATAAGTGGAGGGCATGGTATTCCCTACAGATTTACTAATCTTACTGGGATGATCTTTCTTAAAGACATCTAAAACCAAGATCGATGTATATGATGACACATTAACCATTCAATTCAACATATCGATGAAATAAAGTATCATGATTTCGATAGGTCCATATCCATGGTGTACACAATTGATCCCCATGCCCAGATGAAGCACAATAAGCTCCAATTCTCCTTAGAAGAAAATTTCCATCTATCTGAGTTTACAATTGAGATTTAAAAAATAGATGTTCAACTTCGAGATATTTTACAAGAGATAAAGATTCTTGGGAGGATAAGGCACAAATGGGATTTGTAGACTTGCCAGTCAAACATGAAAGATTGCCACCAAGCATTGAGAAAACTCTGAAGCTAGAGTTGAAGATACTACTAGAGCATCTAAAATATACGTTCCTTGGGGATAAAAAAAGTATTCCCATAATTATATTCAGTAAATTATCAAAAAAAGAAACAAAGCAAGTGAGGACCACTTCCCGGTAAATCAGACTCTCACCATTGTGTAGTCCCGATCGACCTAACAAGTGGATCAATCGAAACCACACAAGGCTCGCGTTAACTTTTCAAAACCAAAATCCTAAAAATGCATACAAATTTGAATTTATTTTTCAAATGGAACATGGCATGCCATATAGTACACCCGACAACAAAACAATCAACGGGGTACACATACACATACAAAGGAAGATTTAAATCATAAACAACAGGCCACATGGCCCCAAAATATGCAACACACTGAGACCATGCACACAAGTCCATATGGATCCATAAAAAATGCTCAAGGTATGCATCTCATATCCTAATGGAAATCTGATTAATACATGCGAATGAAATATCAAATCTGGAAAACAAGCCCGCAATAGGTCTGTAATAAGTAACATAATAAAAAACAAGTATGTCAATAGAGTATGAAAATATCAAAACACAAAACATGCCGAGCTTCCAAGATGTGCAAGTGCAATAGCCCAGCCCTAAGACCAACACCTAGAAAACTTGACCTCAAAGACGCACGGCTACGGCTAGTGAGCTAGCCCTAAAAAGATCAACAAGAGGGGGTGAGATCAAAGACCTGACTGGAAGTTATAGCATCATAAGCATATCTAGTGGAATAGAGGCATACGAAAAATCAATTATAACACAGTTACTTTAACATCATTATCATCCATTCATACTAAATGTGCACTCAATGCATTTCGCAAGTAATGACATATAGTGCATGAAGTTTGGAAAGCAAAGCAATAAAGCACATCCCAATAGGTTTCATAGTTCCACAACACATATTATAATCTCGCAAGTTATTATGCCCTAAAACACTATCAAAGTGGATCACAAAACATTTTCAAATAAACCCTGCTAAAGGGAAACCGAGAGCTACTAGTAGCTAATTTTTTGTTCGTTTACAAAATAAATATCATCCCCCTACTACCAATTCTATTAAAAACTAAATAGAGAAAATACACTATCGCACTCAATCACAATCCATACATATATAAACACATAGCCTGCTAAGTCATAGCAAATTCAGGCACACATAAAATATCCAAGCATACAACAATATTAGGTAAGTCATATTCTCATCCACTGGGATTCCATGTACTTAACTTGCGTGATCAAGCATTAACCGTCAGTTCCAAGTCGTTCTTAGAACATGTATATATAGCTTTTACATTGGAAACCCATAATGCATGAAATGCAAACAATCATCAAAGAGCACACACTTGAGGTTGATTAAGGTGTGATTTGTTGTTCATTTAGTGTTTGGGTAGGTTTAGGGTAGGTTTGGGGATGTCAAAATGAGGTACACGGGTTGTATAAAAGGTATAAGGACTGCTAGGATAGGTACATGGGTGTGTGGATTTGAAATAAAGGGTGTAAGAAGGGTGCACAATCGTCTATCTAGAGTAGTACACGGGCTCCTGGGAGGGTGCACAGGCATATAATCATCCTGGATGAGTTATGCAACCCGAAAATCACTTGTAATAATCCCCAAACTCACTCAACCCCTCAAGAACCCTTTATAAGGTGTCTTAGCAATAAAAAACACCTCACAAGCTACAAAATACATAATTCAAATGGGTTTAACACAATCATTCACAAAGTAAAAATATAATCAACCGCACGGGTACAAAAATCACCTCATATGCCCTCTCCACATGCATAAACACACAACTAACATGCTTAGGTGTTCAATCATTTAGTTCAAGCACCCAAAACATAGCAAGCAAGTTCATGAAGCTAGAATGAAATGTAAACTCCCACATCTTGTCGTGAAGAAAACTCAATGGCAATATCCTATTCCTTATTGATAGCTCCAGCACTTCCTAAGGAAAAAATCGAAAAAATTAACAAAATGACTGAAAACTAGAAGCAAACTTTTAAGAGACCACATCGATACTCACACAAACTCACATCTTACCCTAGCAACACACTTGCAGCTCAAAAATCAGGAAATTCAACCAATGGGAGAAACATCCACTCCTCATGCAAGCCACTTACTACTCTAATTCGATACCCAAGCTCACACGAACACACAACTGGGTTCCTTAGTAGACAAACACACTACATAACTCATAAATCAAGAAACCCAAGCAACAGAAACAACAAATTCTGACTATTCAGCCAAAATCTCAAAAAACCTGACATTACTGAAAATGTCTTTGAAACCAAAAATGCTTGCTCATGAATCATAAGGTGTTTACATGAAACCCAAAACCAAACCCAAACCAATTTAGGAACAATGATAGAAAACTAAAAGAACCAAAAATCGACAACAAAGATGAAGATTTAGAGCATTTATTTTGAAATTCTCAAAATCTGTCCTAATGCGAAGAATGAAAAGATTACGACTCCTCGATCGAAAGCTATTAGTGGAAATTTTTCAGGAGAGGTTAGGAATACGTTAAGCATTGATGTCTGGTGGTTTTCATCGAAAGAAAATCGAAGGAGTCATTCGGGTTTCTAAGGGGAGTGAGGCATGAGAAAGAGAAATGGGAGAAAGGGGAGGAAGGTGTTGTTGGAATTCCAACACTTAGAAAAATTTGTAAGTGTTGGGTCTGACTGGGTATTTATACCCCGGGTTAAAAATCCCGAAAAAACCTGAACGGTACTTTTAAAAAGTCTGATATGCCCTGAGTGAGCCATAAAAGGGTTTAAGACCTATAAACATAAAAGTAGGCTAACCCAATTAAGCTACCGATGGCTGTGTTTGCCCTATTGGTCAACTTTCGTGTCAACAATCAACTCTTGAGTCAAACAGTCAACTGCTCACGACGAACCAAACTCGAACACTCTCACTAAATGGTCATGCTGACTAGACACTCAAAGGGGAAAGGTCTCACATCCTCCCCTCCTTATGCGAATTTCATCCACAAAATTCATTTACCTTATGCCTCAAACAACTGTGGTTACTGCTTTCTCGTAAACTACTCGGTCTCCCAACTCATCTCCTCATATTTGTCACTACGCCAGGCCACTTTGACCATTGGAACAATACAATATCAAAACTGTTTCACTGCTCTATTCAATATCACAATCAGGAAAGTCATGTAGGATTGGCTACCTCCACTAGTGGCATCACCAAAATGTGAGAGGAATCCCTAATATATTTCTTCATTACTGACACTTAGAATAGATTATGGATCTTCTGCAAAGACGGTGGTAAATCGAGTCTATACACAACTAGCCCAATCCTCTCGGTGATGGCGTATGAACGAATGTACCTCGGTGCTAACTTGCCACACTGGTGAAATCAGATCACATCTTTCCCAGGTGTAACCTTCAGAAACACCATGTCTCCGACCTCAAACTCAAGGTCTGGCCAGCGGTTATCTACATAATTCTTATGTCTATCCTGAGCTATCCTTAACCTTTGTTTGATCAATGCCAAATACTCTATCGCCTACTCAATCATATCGGGACTATCGTGTTTCCTCTCGCCTACCTAATCCCGACACAAAGATGTACGACACCACCTACCATACAAAGCCTTGATGGTGTTATACCAATTGAAACCTGAAAACTATTGTTGTATGCAAACTTGGCTAATGATAGGCATCGATCCCAAGTAGTTTGCCTATTCAACATACAAGCACAGAGCATATCCTCCAAGATCTGAACTGTCCTCTCTGACTATCCTTCTGTCTAAGGGTGGAAAGCTATGGTGAAATTCAATCTGGTACCCATAGCACTATAAAGCTTCCCCCAAAATCTGGATGTGAATCTCAGATCTCGATCTAACATGATAGATAATGGAACTCCGTGTAGTCTCACAATCTTGTCCATATATCTTGATGCCAATCTCTCCGGTGTGTCCTTCATTCTAATTAGGAGGAAGTGCCAAGACTTGGTCAGTCTGTCCACTATCACCCATATTGCATTGTAGCCTCACTGGGATCTTGATAACCCAACCATGAAGTCCATCGTCAATGTTCCTATTTCCATTCTTGAATGGGTAACGGTAGAAGTAGTCCTGCAGGTCTCTGATGCTCTACTTTGACTTGTTGACATACCAAACACTTAGCCACAAACTCCGCAATATGCCTCTTTATCTCAAACCTCCAATACTACTCTCGCAAGTCTCGATACATCTTGGTACTACCAGGATGAATGGAAAATATCGAGCTATGTGCTTCTGTGAAAATTAGCTATCTCAACTCCTCATCCCTAGGAATCCACACTTGGCCTCAGAAAGTCAAGGTATGGTCGTCTCTAACTCGATACTCACTAAATGTACTATGACCATTGCTATCACCCTTTAACTGCTGTCTCACTCGGACCAACACTAAATCCTCAAGCTTCTTGGCCTGGAATCTTATCTAGTAAGGAGGGTCTGACTACAAGCTATGCAGTCAAGGCTCTAGATTCATCACTATCAAGCTGTACTCTGGATGCTCTCAAACAAATCAGCATCAGCATGTACTCAGCTTGGACATACACTGAGGAAGATGATGTCTTTCCTACTCAACACATCAGCAACTATATTTGCCTTGCCTGGATGGTAGTCAATCACCATATCATAATCCTTGATCAACTCTAGCCATCTTCTCTATCTAAAATTCAATTTTTTCTTACTAAGGTTATACTTGAGACTCTTGTGGTCGGTGTAGACTCTGTATGTGTCACCATACAAGTAATGCTGCTAAATTTTCAATGCTAAGACCATTGCTGCCAACTCTATATCATGAGTTGGGTAGTTGATCTCATGTGGCCTCAACTGATTGGATGCATATGCCACTACCTTTCGTTCTTGCATCAGCACACATCCCAGTCTCATCTTCAAAGCATCACTTAACTCCATATACCACTTACCATTGACTGGTAAGGTAAGAACTAAAGCTGACACCAATATGGACTTTAGTTCTTGAAAACTCTACTCGCACTTCTCAGTCCACACAAATAGGACACCTTGCATGTCAAACGCATCCAAAGACCTACCAACACTGAGAAGTTCTCCATAAATCACCTATAGTAACCTACCAAGTTAAGGAAGCTTTGGATCTTAGTAACACTGCAGGGCAAGATACAACAACCTTTATCTTCTTGGAGTGCACTAGCACTCCTTTAGTTGATATCATGTTCCCCAAGAAGCTAACTCCTTTGAGCCAAACTTCGCATTTAGAAAACATGGCATATAACTACCGAATTGTAAGTATCCAAAACTATCCTAAGATGAAATGTATGCTCCTCCTCCGATCTTGAATAGATCAAGATTTCATCTATGATGACGATGATAAACTGATCCAAGTACTCACAGAATACCCTGTTTATGAGATCCTTGAACACTACTGGGGCATTGGTTAGCCCGAATGGCATAACTAAACTCGTAATGTTCATATCACGACCGGAATGATGTCTTCAGAATGTTTAACTCTCGAATCCTCAACTAACGGTATCTCAATCTCAAAATAATATTCTAGAACACTGATGCACCCTATAGCTGGTCGAACAAATTGTATATCCATGGCAGTGGATACCGGTTCATCACTGTGGCCCAGTTCAGCTACCTGCAGTCAATGCTCGATCTCCAAACAATATTCTAGAACACTGATGCACCCTATAGCTGGTCAAACAAATTGTAAATCCATGGCAGTGGATACCGGTTCTTCATTGTGGCCTAGTTTAGCTACCTACAGTTAATGCATTAAAGGAGGGTGTTGTCCTTCTTCTTCATGAACAACACCGGTGCTCCCCACGGAGACACACTGTGTGAAACCTCATTCTAGTTGTATACCTAGTTAGCACGATCTAGTTTAGTCATCATCATCTTAGTGGTCTACATGTTCATTTAAGATTTTGACTCAGTTGGAAAATCAAGGCAACGAAAATTAATGTTTAGCCCCTGTTCCACTCAAACATTTTTTGGGGCTCGTTTTGTGTAGCTGGGTATTTTCGTGTCATTTTGTAGGCCTTTAGGCCAGTTTAGCTATGTTTGGGCCCATTTATTGTTTTCAGCTATTTTTGTATTTTTTTGGGGGCTTCTTTATCTATTATCGGGTCATATTTATCCCTCCCGAACTCGATCAGCTATTTTTGAGCCAACTTTGTTTCCCTGGCTGGGTCATTAGGGTTTAGTCCCAACTATATAAACCTATCTTTGGTTATCCTAAACCTACAAGCCACCACTCTTCTTCTTGTTTCTTTCCTCCTCTTTAATTTCATAACCGTTCACTCCCAAAATTCTTTCTAAGAAAAAATTATTCTTTCCTGATATTATCAAAAGAAATATTGATCTAATTCTCTTCCCAACTCCTAGTGTCGCCACAATTCCTCCCTCTTTATCCAATTTGTCATGCATAAAGAGTATTTCTTTTTCATCTCCACTCTATTCTCAATTTAATTATTCTTGCTATTGTTTATTATTGTTTTCTTTTTCCTCCTCTAGTCGCTTTCCACTGCCATCATTCATTTGCATTTGCATCTGGGTGTGTATCGTGTTAAGATCTCGTGATTAAGAGTCTATAAAGAGATAGTTTGTTTGCACATTAGTAAGGGATCAATATGTTTCCTATATTGATATATGTTTATTATTTTGGTTCTAGGTTGTTCACTTGTTTATTTGATTTAAGAGGCTTTGGATCTCATGACAAAGGTAAAGGCCTTGCTATTGATCCATCTGCACATGAGGTAGAAGACTCTGCCTCATATGTTTGATCAAAAAATTCTTTTCATTCCTTTTGTATATGTGATTCGTGATTTTGAATTGAGGAATGTGCTTTGTTCGATGTATTGTTTATCATTTAAGTGATGCTTAATCATAGATGTGAATCACCTGGCATATATGGAAAAACCGATTCTATCTCTTTTGCTAAAATTATTTATGTTCATCCAAACAATCGTATTATGTCAAAAACTATAGCTAGGTATTTAATTCGGTTGTGAGCCATAATTTGGTAATTTCTCCACACCTTACAAGTTTGACGAGTGACTGGTATAGGTGGAAGCCAAAAGGTAGAGATTTCTCCCTATTGAAGTCCTTCAAGGCAAGGTCAACGTTCTTTATTAGAATAAAATATAATTGACATCTAAACAAAAGGAGTTTCCTTCTCTTGAGTCAAATATTTTGTGCGCTCTTGAAATTATAGAACCGGTGTATTTAATTCTTTTTTTATGATTATTTTACCATTAAATAGATTTCTCAATCCCATCAAATAGTGGAGATTAATTAGTCCAAAAATCACGCATATTAATGGGATTGAGCACGTGAGGTGTGACTTCGAATTTGATTTACCGTATCCTTTAATACTTAATTTTTTTAAAGGAAATCTTTAATTTCATATTTTATTTGTATAACCAATTTACTCAGTTCTTTTATTAAATAAATATAATTAATATTTTTTCAGTCCTATGAGGTTTCCTTTTTATTTTCTCCTTTAATTATCAAAATTCTTAATTCGTTCAATATTTAATTGTCTGAAAGTTTTATATCCGTTGTTGTGTTTCTTTTATATATTATCTAAGCATGTACTCTGTAAGCCATAGGTTAGTAAGGTCAATCATGTTGAGTATATCGAAGATGTCATGATTTACTACTCACGTTCCAATTTCCTCATGAACATATACGTCATAGCTTTCTTCACGACCAAAAACTTTTATACTACTAATTTATTTTTATTAGTTCTACACACGTATCAGTGTTTGGTATTTACAATCAGAACTAAGCATTCACTTGGCCAATGCAGGGTGAGTAGATAGAATCCCAGTGATAGGGGAGAGTTGCTTACCTGTTCGAGAGATGTATGGGCCTTGTCTATGGTTACCTACCACGTCCTTCGCAGACTGGTTCGTATTGAGTATTGAGATGGGTACGATATATGTAGTTTCTCTTTGTTTGGTCTCAGACAACACTGGTAGTATGGATTGAGAAGTGATTTATAATGTCCACCTCGATTGGTTTCATTAGACACTATTAGCCTGTGTTCCATTGTGCATGTTTTGCTATAACCTATTGGGCGTGAACTATATTTTATGATTATAAATCAAGTGCATGATTTTGTGTTCATTAAGTTACATTAGTTTTGTGTTTGTCTTTATGGTAAATCATTTTCTACCTTGTTTTAGTAAATGCCTCAATTTCTCTTAGGACATATGATGTTGTGACTTCTACTGAGATTATTATCTCACCTAATTGTCAACTTTATAAGTTGATTTATATGCTATTTAAAGGTTGGAGCATATACATATATTAATGAATTTATGGCTTATACGGAGTGAAAGAAAACATCAGCAGAAGACTTATATAATACTCAAAACAATTGGAAACATAACACACAAATCCCATAGGAATCTCAAAACATCAACCAATACGGAAGCAACAAAAAGAGAAAGAGGGATTGGAAAGCCAGAATGCAAATCCACAAAAGTTCGAAGACATAGCATGCGCTTTCAATAGAAAAAAGGTGCAAATTTTTCCAGCCGTGCAGCCTTGATCTCACACCTTTGGTACCAGCAACAAAGTACACACCTAAGCCTACAAAGGGAGAGAAAAGAAGGGATGAGATTACATGAATCTCAGTAGGGCACAACATTATAAATCCTAGGAATTCCCAATCAAACATCTCCCAAACAACATCAGATCATCCCTACTCATTTAAGGGTATCACGCAATTCAAGAATCAATCAAAAGGGTTAGGGCCGAAACTAAGGCTGAGGGCGGACTACAAACACTTTTGAAAATCAGAAGTACACAGGCAGAAAAACTCATCAGGTTACTCTCGGCAGTAGGAAAAGAAAAGGTCATCCCCATCCACCTGTGTTGTCCAAGGCTTTGCTGCACAAAGGGTAAATGGTTAGACAATCAATATTGCAACAAGACTTTTAGTTATCTCCGACATCCAAACTTGAACTGGCCTAGGAGCACTCTTGCAGCAGCGCATACAAGTCATCCTATCACTCTCAAACAAGGCAACCTAACGTCTAGACTCAAACTGGCCTACAAGGCTTCCTAACATCTGGGCTTGAACTGGCCTATAAGGCATCCAACGAGCTCTTGCTGGGGATAACCACGCATAAACCTCCCGGTTCGGTAAGCATCTCTCCTTTCCCTAGGAGCTACAATACTTACCTTGCATGGCAAGCGACAAAAGGATCTTTCAAACAAAGCACAAACAGGGCATATAGACGTATACACACATAGTACACGCATACACAAATCACAATAAAGGATCCTCAATCAAATCACAATAAAAATCAAAGATCAATCCTCAAAGTCAACCAAATAAGGAAACCTATTTTCCTATTAACTTCCGAGAATCCCTATCATCATAATCACACATTCCGCAAGGATATAACCAAGATAGGCAATTGAATTCACTCATATTCAAACAATCAAACAATAGGGTAACCAAAGGAACCGATGAGGCATAGTGTGAGACCTTGAATTTTGAGTCCTAGAAGTCCAAAAGCCAGTGTAGGTGAAAAAGACCGTTTTGCTCCTGAAGAAAAGGATGTGTGATGGCCGAAATTGGTAAAGGATGTCTAGTAATTATATTTGGTATTAATTCCCTTTAAATTGATTCTTTATTGGTTGATAATTACCTTAGGAAATAAAAAATCTAAGTTTAAAGGGTCATAATTACAAAATTTAGTTATGATAATTATCTAATTTTAATTAAGCGTTTAAGGTAGGGATTTTAATCCCATAACCACCTTATATAAATAGGAAGTCAGCCAAACAAAAATCTTAAATAGAAAACACACAAAATTCGTAAGACCTAAAAACCCTACACCTCCCAACTTCTGATGAAATCCGTTGGAACTTCAAAAAAGCATAACTCTCTCATCATTTATCAGATTCGTGCGAATAATAGCTTGTTGGAAAGCTCTCTTCATATTATTTCTAAAAATCTCTGGTTTTTCATTTGGAGGTTAGTTTTTTTGGTTAAAAGTTAAATCGAATTTCGGCAGAATTGCCACAATCTGTTAAACTTCAAAATAGCATAACTCTCTCATCCTTTGTAGGATTCTTGCGAGTAATAGTTTGTTGGAAAGAACTCTTCATATTCTTTCTAAAAATATCTGATTTTTTGTTCTAGGTTAGTTTTTTACTTTGTTAAAAGTTAAATCAAATTTCGATGGAATTGCCGAAATCTGCTTGAACTTCGAAATAACATAACTCTCTCATCATTTGTCAAATTCTTGCAAATAATAGCTTGTTGGAAAGCTCTCTTCATCCTCTTTCCATAAATAATTGGTTTTTTTCAGGAGGTTAGTTTTTCTTTATTGTAAGATAAGTTGAATTTCGACGGGATTAGGGTTCAAGATTGTGTGATTCTGTCTTCAATTGAATTCCGTTGTTATTTCTCTTGTTCGTATAATTTTTTGGCATAGATTCATATTATAAGATCATGAATTCATTCTTTGAATCTTTTCTATTCATGAAATCAGTATGCCTACCAATGCTCTATTGTTTCCTATCTTGATCAATTAATGAACGTATTGGATTCCGATTTTGTTTCTTTCGATTGTATAAGTTATAAACACTTAATCCCTCTTTGTTACTATGAAATCGCAACCCTTACACCATGCTAACATGAAGTCGCAAACTATCTTGTGTCCTATGCTTAGTGCCGAACTATACATAGTTAAATTGGATGGTAATTAAGGTTGAATCTTGTTAAGTTCTTGGCTATCACATCACACATCAAAAGGGGAGGCACCTGCAGCATCTGACCAATGATTTCTGATAGGTTTCGTAAGTGGAATTAGTAAGGAAATAGGGTATTCAATTGATTATTGAGTATCCATGTTTAGTTTGGTCTCTTTGCCTTATGATACTATCGGTGGTCCGAAATTATTAAATAAAGGCAAAGGAATAGCTTCTTGTTCAGAGACAAGAGAGGTAGGATCTAAGCCTCCTCGGTTTCTCCAGAGATCCCTGTTGTTTGTTTGTTGTGTTCGATGTATGTCCTTGTTATTATTACATGCGAATTTATTGTAGGATATGTGAAAGAATTGCGGATTGAGATATGAATCCTATAGGTTATACTAAACCCTTAAGTTAGGTTTTGAGTGCTTGAATTGCATATGATACATGAATTGAATAAGCTAATTGTGTTATGACATGATTGAGGATACTTTGTTATGGTATTGTGCTTGTGCTTGCATGTGTGTGCTTGTATATGTTTGTGTGTCATGATCCTGTTCCGATGACCATTCGGGGTAAGCAATGGATGTCTAGTCCTTGTGTGGCTAGAAGTCTTGTCCTTGTGTGTCTAGAAGTCTTGTCCTTGTGCGTCTAGAAGTCTTCTCCCTGTGTGGCAGGATGCCCTTATCCTTGTATGGTTTGGGATACCTTTGTCCTTGTGTGGTTTGGGATGTCTTGTCCTTGTATGGTAGTATAAATAGGCTTACTGATTAGCTTGTGTGCTAACATTTAACCTTTTGTGCAGTAAACCTTGGACAACACAGGTGGAAGAGGATGAGCTTTCTTTTTCCTATTGCCGAGAGAAATCTGATGAGTTTTACCTGCCTGTGTAATTCTGATTTCGGAACTGTTTGCAGTCCACCCTTAGTTTTAGTTTTAGCCCTATCCTTTCGAGTGATTTTTGAATTTCGCGATACCCACAGATGTGTAGGAATGATCTAATGTTGTTCGGTAGATTTGTGTTTAAGATTTCTATAGATCTTATGATGTTGTGACCCTACTGATATTTTTATAATCATATCCTGTTGTATTCACCATATTTTAGGCTTAGGTACATCCACTGTCCGTGGTACTAGTGTACGAGATCAAGGCTGCACGGCGGGACAATATCGAATCACATTAGCATAGTTATTCCTTGATTGCTTGCGCATATAACCTGAATTATGATTGGACTATTTTTCTGGTTTTCAAGATTCCTCCTTTACTTGCTTCCATTGTATTTTGGGAATTAACTTACTGGATGTTTGGATCCTTGTGGGACTTGTGAGTTGTGAATTAATTGATTTTATTTAAAGACATCCGCTGATATTTTATTCACTTCTTATGATACCAGAATACATATCCAATATCATGCTATAATAACTAATGAACATAATGAATGTACATGCTAAAAATCAAGAATTTGATAAGTAAGCCTTGTGGAATTCAGATACGTCCTGGTTCTTGAGCTTGTCTGAGTTTCACGGAGGTAATGGCTCTAATCGGAGCAATTAATGATAGGATAAGATTTGGGGTCGTTACAGGTTTGGTAGCAGAGCATGGTTTAAGGAATATAATTGGTTATGTAACGACCCCAATTCCTAACTATTATTAATTGCTCCGATTAAGGTCATTACCATCGTGAAACCCAAATAAGCCTAAATGACACCTAAGACCTACCTGAATCCCACCAGGCTTATCATGAACTACCGATTTTTAGCTTGTTAGTTTTATTGCTTATCAACAATTGGAGCATGATATTGGACACATGTTCTGGTATCATACGGAGTAAATAAAACATCAGCGGAAGTCTTAAATTAAACCTTTGGGTACATAGCACACAAGTCTCATAGGGATCCAGCAAGAAATTCTTCATCAAGGTTCGGAAATATCAAGTAAAGAAGACTGCTTAAAATAAACCAGAAAGTTTCCCATTCATTCATGTTATATGCGCAAGTAAACAAGTAAGCAAATGTGATGCGATATCGCCCTGCCGTGCAGCCTTGATCTCACACACTGGTACCACGAACAGTGGATGTACCTAAGCCTGAAAAATAGTAAAAACAACGATATGAGATTACAAAAATCTCAGTAGGGTCACAACATCATAAGATCTACAGAATCCCTAAACACAAATCTCCCATTTCACATAAGATCATTCCTAAATAGCTAAAGGGGATCACGCAATTCAAAAATCAATCAAAAGAGGTTAGGGCCGAATCTATGGCTGAGAGAGGACTGCAAACAGTTTCGAAAGGTCAGAAGTACACAAGCAGGTTAAACACATCAGATTGCCCTCGGCAATGAAGAAGAAAGGCCATCCCCTTCCACCTATGTTGTCCAAAACTTACTACACAAACGGTAGATGGTTAACACGCAAACTAATTAGTAAGCCTTTCATCTTGTCCTTGCAAGGACAGGTCGGCTAGTCCCACACAAAGAAGTCTTTGCTAGTCACATACCTACTAGGGCATCCCAAACCTCGCAAGATAAGGGCTTCCTGCCTTGCAAGACAGGGATCCAACCTCGCAAGGACAGATATCCAGCGTGAACTTGCTGGTTTGCCGCCCATACAACTCCCTAAACCGGCAAGAACCTCTCCGCTCTCTAAGAGCATCAGCGGTTACCCCGAATGGCCATCGAAACAGGATCCTGACACACAGATACGTACAAGCACACACAGGCAAGTACAAAGCATAATACCACAACAGGGTATCCTCAATCATGTCAGAACACAATCAACATGTCCAATTCACATAACAATTGCATCACAGACACTCAATTCCTAACTCAGGGGTTCAATATAGCCTATGAGATCCATATCTCATTCCAAATTTTATACTCTCACCCTATAATCCAATCACATGCAATACAACAAGGGTAGGTAACAAAAACATCAAGAAAATAACAGGGGTCTTTAAAGAAACCGATGAGGCATAGAACCTACCTCTCTTGTCTCTGATCAAGAAGCTTCTTCTTTGTCTTTATTAAGTAAATCCGAACCACCCAAATTATCACTAGGAAAAGACAAAAGCAAACTAAGTAGGCATATTCAATAGTCAATTGAATATCCTATTTTCTTATCAATACCACTCACCAAACATATCAGAAAACTTGTGATCAGACATTGCAGGTGCCTCCCCCTTGGATGTGTGGTGTGATAACTAGGAACTTAACAAGATTCAACCTGAATTTACCATTCCAATTAACTATGCAAATCTTGTCGCTAAAAGTATGGCATAGGATGATTTCATCTTAAACTTAAACAAGGAAATATTTACATGAAAGCTGAAATTTATATATGGTTGGAAAGAGAATGAATAGGGATTTCCAATGAGCTATTATTTGTAAGAATCTGACAAACAATTAGAAAGTTATGCTATTTTGAAGTTAAAAAATATTTGGTGAAAACCTAATTCCGCCGTCGATTTCCAAGTTAACCTTAAACAAATAAATACTAATCTCCTGACAAAAAACCAAAACGTATTGGAAACAAGATTAAGAGATCTTTCCAACAAGCTATTATTTTCAAGGATCTGGCGAACAATGAGTGAGTTATGCTGGTTTAAATTTTCTGCGAATTTTGGCGGCTATAGGGAGGTATAGGGTTTTAGGCCTATACGAATTTTGTAAGTTTTTATAGGGAATTTTTGTGAGGTTGACTTCCTATTTATAATGAATGAGTGTAGAATTATGATTACTACTTTTAATCACTCTATCAAAATAATATAATTTACCAGATAATTAAACTCATAAATTATCTTCCCTATTTTTAGGGACTTTAATCTCTAAGGCAACTATCTATCTTTAAGGATGATTCCTAAGGCAATTACCCATGTATAAGGATCTAGATCAAAAGGAATTTAAAACAAAATTAACTACTAAAAAATCTTACCAATTTCGGCCATCACACATCCTTTCCTTCAGGGGCAAAATCATCTTTTCACCTGCACTGGCTTCTGGACTTCTAGGACTCAAAATTCGGGGTCTTACATCCTCCCCTCCTTATAAGAATTTCGTCTTGGAATTTTTAAACATAAGTACCTAATCAAACAAGTAAGAAAATTTTTCATGCATAGACTCCTCAATCTCCCAAGACTGCTCCTCAATTTGGCCATTACGCCAAACAACTCGTACTACAGGCACGTTTCGACTGCGAAGCGGTCGAACTGACCGGTCTAGTATGGAAACTGACTGTACGGGATAGGATAGGTCTTCAGCAACTTCAACTGGCGGTTCTTTAAGCATATGAGCAGGATCTCGCATATACTTTTTTAGCATTGAAACGTGAAATACGTTCTGAATTCTTTCCATATTTGGAGATAGTGCGAGTCGGTATGCAATAGGGCCGATTCTTTCAAAAATGTCATATGGACCAATGTAGCGAGGTGTTAGCTTACCTCGCTGCTGAAAACGAAGGACTCCTTTCCATGGGGCGACTTTCAAAAACACTTTGTCTCCTACCGCAAATTCTAGCTCCCTTCGTCGATTGTCGGCGTAACTTTCCTGCCGATCCTGGGCTGCTTTTAACTTTGTCGAATCAAGCTTAATTGCTCTGTTGCTTGGTCAATTAATTCTGGATTGTCTAGGTGTCTCTCGCATACTTCGTTCCAGAAAATGGGGGTTCTGAAGCGACTCCCATATAGTGCTTCATATGGTGCCATACTGATGATTACATGAAAACTATTGTTGTAAGCAAATTCTGTCAATGGTAAGCTTCAATCCCAGCCGGTTTGCTGATCCAATACACTTTCACGTAGCATGTCTTCAAGTGTCTGAATCGTCCTTTCTGATTGACTATCGATCTGGGGTGAAATGCTGT
Organism: Passiflora organensis; assembly: GCA_019739055.1. Lineage (NCBI taxonomy): Eukaryota > Viridiplantae > Streptophyta > Magnoliopsida > Malpighiales > Passifloraceae > Passiflora > Passiflora organensis. The sequence continues at coordinate 3,314,754 of JAEPBF010000187.1, read as the reverse complement.
ACAGAAATTCAATCTCGAACCCAGTGCATTCTGGAATTTCTCCCAAAATCGTGAAATGAAATGCGGGTCACGATCTGAAACTATAGAAACTAGTACTCCATGCAACCGAACAATCTCGTCCAGTTAACGAACTGCAAATTTTTCTGGTGTATCTGTTACACGTATATGAAGAAAGTGTGCAGATTTCGTCAGTCGATCCACGATCACCCAAATGGCATTGTATCCTCGCTGCGATCTAGGAAAACCGGTCACAAAATCCACTGTGATGTGCTCCCACTTCCATTCTGGAATAGGAAGTGACTGAAGTAGACCATCGGGTCTTTGATGTTCGATCTTTACTTGTTGACATACGAGGCATCGGGCAATGAATTCAGCAATATGACGTTTCATGTTTAGCCACCAATACTGCCCCTTCAAATCTCGGTACATCTTAATGCTTCCAGGATGAATAGTGAACTTCAAACTATGCGCCTCTGATAGAATAAGGTTACGAATATCAACATGTTGTGGAACACATACCCGGTTTCTGAAGACTAGTATTTCGTCATCTCGTATTCTGAAATCATGAACTATGGCATCAACACCATCAGCAAGTTGTTTCCGAATTTCAGTAAATTTTGGATCCTCTAATTGTTGATTCCATATTTCTTTAGTTAAGGTAGGTGTGAATTCAATTCGTGCTAACAACGAACCAGAGAAATCGATGCCAAGATGTACACGATTAGTTTTCAATTCCAGCATCATCGGTAGGTAATAGGTGCGCTTGTAGGCCAAAACTGATGAGGAAGGAGGATGAACCTTTCTGCTCAGGGCATCAGCAACAACATTCACCTTTCCAGGATGATATTCGATGATTAAATCATAGTCTTTAATCAGCTCCACCCATCTTTGTTGTCTCATATTCAATTTTTTTTGTGTAAGGAGGTACTTCAGACTTTTGTGATCAGTGAAGATTTGACACGTCTCGCCGTATAAATAATGTCGCCATATTTTTAAGGCAAATACCACGGCTGCAAGTTCCAGGTCATGTGTAGGGTAGTTTATTTTTCACGGTCACATGGTTCAGCTGCCGATAATTAATGCACAATCGCAGCGAACCGTCTTTCTTTTTGACGAACAGAACAGGTGCTCCCCAGGGTGACACACTAGGTCGAATAAAACCACGATCCAGCAAATCTTCCAATTGTGTCTTTAGTTCCTTCATTTCCGTAGGAGCCATACGATACAGGGGAATGGAAATTGGATTCATACCTGACACTAGCTCAATGCCGAATTCCACTTTCCTTGATGGTGGTAGTTCGATTATGTCTTCGGGAAATACTTCTGGAAATTCGCAAACCACAGGAACAGAATTCATATCTGAGGATTCTTTAGAAATATCCTGTACATGCACAAGGTACGCTATACATCCTTTGTTGATTAATCGCTTCGCCTTAAGCCAGTAAATCATGCAAGTTGGCACAACTTGCCTATCACCTTCAAAACAGTATTCGGTACCATCAGAAAAAGTGAACCACAGGCGCTTGGTGAAACACTCCACACGGGCTTGATATTTTGTCAGACAATCCATGACTAAAATCACATCCAGCTCCCTGATTTCTAATGGAATTAGATTCACTTCAACTACATTCGATCCCATATGTATAGCACAGCCGTTGTCATCACATCAGGACTAGCCTCGGCATCAGTCAAAGTAAAGAGCCTTGCTGGTCTTGGTTTCGCCTCACTTGTGGATCCGTTGGGTGGTCCTCCTGGTGCACGTCTTGGTGGTCTAGCGGGGTTGACATTCCCACCTCAGCCGGTGTTAGGTACTCCTGGGATTGGCCTTGGTTTCGAGCAATCAGTCTGAATATGTCCCATCTCGCCATAGTTGTAACATCGTCGTTGATGAAACTTCCACGAAGGTCCATTAAAATTTGGATCAGAAAAGTTCTTCCTGTTGATATTTCCATTGCCATTAATTTTCGAAGGATAGGGTCCCCTTTGTCGGTTGAACTTTGAATCTCGCCTATAGGATCCGCCACTAGTGGCTGCAGATTCCTTCTTGGTTTGTACGATCTTTTCAGCTTCCTTTGCGGCAACAATTAGTTCTTACAAATTCTGCACTGGTGTCGTACCAATGATGGTTTTGAGTTCGGTACTCAACCCATCCTGAAATCGTCTCGCAAGCTGATACGGTGTATGATTTTCTTCGAGAGAAAATCGTGACAACTCCCTCAACACTTTCTCATATTCCAACACCGAACGAGTGCCTTGTTCAAGCTTGTAAAAGGCTTGTCGCTGCTCATTTTTATGGAATTTTGTATAAAATCTTTCACCGAATTCGTACCAGAATTCTTCCCAAGTTGGAAAACGATCGCCGAATCGCAAGCTAACAGATGTCCACCAAGCCTGGGCTTCTCCCTCAAGTGAGAATATAGCAATGGCAACCTTGTCATCATCCGAGATACACAGGAACAAGGATACTCGGCATAAGGTGTCCATCCACTCACGAGTGGCTGCGGCTCCAGCTGAACCACCGAAATCTTTACATCCAAGTTGTCTAGCTTCCTTCAGCAATTTTGTAATCATAACGGGAAGTCTCTCTGTCTCCTTATGATGCGCCGACTGCACAGGTTCTAGTGGAGGAATAGGTTCTGGTGCAGGCGCAGGAGCATTCTGAAATTACGCCTCCATTCGCTACTGGTTTGCAGCAATTCCTTGTAACACATTTAAGATTTGTGCCATAACAGGGTTAATGCCTGGTGCGGCTGGTGTCTTAGCTTGGTTTTCGGACTCAGCTTGCCCTTCCTGCTCAATTTATGCATTTGGTTCATCTTGCTCAACAGGTTGCTATTCAGTCTGAATCTCAAACCTATCCCGTTGGTCCTTTTGTTGCCTCGAGCGTGCCATACTACACAAGTGTATGATTGTTACTCAATACACACTAAATACGACACTAGGAATAGGAGTGGTACCTGATGGAGAGGCATGCACCGGATAATACCCATATGCTGGAAAGCAATATACAAATTTTCGGAAATCACATGCACACATGCATAGGTATTCTTGGCAATTCCATCAACACTCATAGGAATCATTATCAAACATCAAGCAAGCATAGACTCACACATCACCCATATTCGGCAATACACATCATCAATCATATGCATATACATTCGGTAATGATAAGAAACATAGCTAATCATCCACGGAAACATATTAAGACATACTAAAGATGAACAATCATCACATCAGATTATTATTCCCATCAATTAAATCCCATGTTAGCTTTAGTTCCCTTTCGGTTTTAGCCCCTAAGTGAGTGAGTGTGTGCCTATGTTCTTACCTGCAATCACCAAAAATCAACAAATAAGTTAGCATATAACAAATTATAATCCCTAAACCATGCTCCGATACCAAACTTGTAACGACCCCAATTCCTAACTATTATTAATTGCTCCGATTAAAGTCATTACCACCGTCAAACCCAAATAAGCCTAAATGACACCTAAAACCTACTTGAATCCCACCAGGCTTATCATGAACTACCGATTTTTAGCTTATTAGTTTTATTGTTTATCAACAATTGGAGCATGATATTGGACACATGTTCTGGTATCATACGGAGTAAATAAAACATCAGCGGAAGTCTTAAATTAAACCTTTGGGTACATAGCACACAAGTCCCATAGGGATCCATCAAGAAATTCTTCATCAAGGTTTGGAAAAGCAAGTAAAGAAGAGTGCTTAAAATAAACCAGAAAGTTGCCCAATCATTCATGTTATATGCGCAAGTAAACAAGTAAGCAAATGTGATGCGATATCGCCCCGCCGTGCAGCCTTGATCTCACACACTGCTACAACGAACAGTGGATGTACCTAAGCCTGAAAAATGGTAAAAACAACGATATGAGATTATAAGAATCTCAGTAGGGTCACAGCATCATAAGATCTACAAAATCCCTAAACACAAATCTCCCATTTCACATTAGATCATTCCTAAACAGCTAAAGGGGATCACGCAATTCAAAAATCAATTAAAAGAGGTTAGGGCCGAATCTATGGCTGAAGGAAGACTGCAAACACTTCCAAAAGGTCAGAAGTACACAGGCAGGTGAAACACATCAGATTGCCCTCGGCAATGAAGAAGAAACGCCATCCCCTTCCACCTGGGTTGTCCAAAACTAACTGCACAAAGGGTAGATGGTTAACATGCAAACTAATCAGTAAGCCTTTCATCTTGTCCTCGCAAGCACAAGTCGACTAGTCCCACACGGACAAGTCTTCTTTAGTCACATACCTACTAGGGCATCCCAAACCTCGCAAGATAAGAGCTTCCTACCTCGCAAGAAAGGGATCAGACCTCGCAAGGACAAATATCCAGCGTGCACTTGTTGGTTTGCCGCCCATACAACTCCCTAAACCGGCAAGAATCTCTCCTCTCCCTAGGAGCATCAGCACTTACCCTGAATGGCCACCGGAACAGGATCCTGACACAGACACGTACAAGCACACACAGACAAGTACAAAGCATAATACCACAACAGGGTATCCTCAATCATGTCAGAACACAATCAACATATCCAATTCACATAACAATTGCATCACAGGCACTCAATTCCTAACTCAGGGGTTCGATATAGCCTATGAGATCCATATCTCATTCAAAATTTCATACTCTCACCCTATAATCCAATCGCATGCAATATAACAAAAACATCAAGAAAATAACAGGGGTCTCTGAAGAAACCGATGAGGCGTAGATCCTACCTCTCTTGTCTCTGAACAAGAAGCTACTCCTTTTCCTTTATTAAGTAAATCCGAACCACCTAAATTATCACCAGGCAAAGACAAAAGCAAACTAAGCATGCATATTCAATAGTCAATTGAATACCCTATTTCCTTACCAATACCACTCACCAAACTTATCAGAAAACCAGTGATTAGACGTTGCAGATGCCTCCCCCTTGGATGTGTGGTGTGATAGCCAGGAACTTAACAAGATTCAACCTGAATTTACCATTCCAATTAACTATGCAAATCTTGTCGCTAAAAGTAGGACATAGGATGATTTCGTCTTAACCTTAAACAAGGAAATATTTACATCCAAGCTGCGATTTATATATGGTTGGAAAGACGATGAAAAGGGCTTTCTAATGAGCTATTATTTGTAAGAAGTTGACTAACGATTAGAAAGTTATTCTATTTTGAAGTTCAAGAAGATTTGGCAAAAACCTAATTCCGCCGCCGATTTTCAACTTAACCTTAGACTAAGAAATACTAACCTAATGAAAAAACCCTAGAGATGGTTGGAAACAGGATGAAGAGATCTTTCCAACAAGCTATTATTTGCAAGGCTCCGACGAACGATGAGTGAGTTATGATGGTTTAAATTTTTTGCCAATTATGGCGGTATTGGGAGGTATAGGGTTTTAGACCTATACGAATTTTGTAAGTTTTTATAGGGAATTTTTGTGGGGTTGACTTCCTATTTGTAATGAACGAGTGTAGAATTATGATTACTACTTTTAATCACTCTATCAAAATAATATAAATTACCAGATAATTAAACTCTTAAATTATCTTCCCTATTTTTAGAGACTTTAATCTCTAAGGCAACTATCTATCTTTAAGGATGATTCCTAAAGCAATTACCCATCTATAAGGATCGAGATCAAAAATAATTTAAAACAAAATTAACTACTAAACAATCTTACCAATTTCGGCCATCACACATCCTTTCCTTCACAGGCAAAATCATCTTTTCACCTGCACTTGCTTCTGGACTTCTACGACTCAAAAGTCGGGTCTTACAGGTTATATTGTAACTTCTTTGTTGATTTTGTGTTTGTAGGTAAAAATATGAGGATACACTCACTCACTTAGGGGCTAATACCGAAAGTAAACAAATGCTAGAAAGGGATTGATTTGTAAGATTTAAGTAATGAGAATGATAATTTGATTTGCTGTGTGTTTATGAATGTTTTTATGCCTTATATGCCTTGATATGTTCTGATAAATCTTAATGTATTTCTTGTCATTGCTGAATGTGTGTTTTTGACACAATGTCGAGTGTGCATCGCATCTGTACCTCCTATGATTTCGGAAACTTTTGAGTGTTTGTGTGCAAGTGTATTTTGTTTGCCAGCATATGCGTATCGTCCGGTGCATGTCTCTTCACCAGGTACCATTCCTTTTTCCTAGTATTCTATTTAGTATGTGTTAGGTAACAATCGTATGTTTGTATATTGTGGCAAGGTTGAATGCTATAAGGGATCGACGGGGTAGGTATGAGGTTCAGGCCGAACCGCAACCTGTTGAGCAAGAGGAGCCGAATGCACAAACAGAGCAGGGAGGGCAAGCTGAGACCAAAAATCAACCTGAGGCACCAGCTGCACAAGCCATCGATCATGTGATGGCACAAATCCTAAACGTATTGTAAGGAAATGTTGCAAATCAACAACGTATGGAGACGCAATTTCAGAATGCTCCTGCACCCACGCCCGTGGATGAACCTATTCCTCCACTTGAACCTTTACAGCCCGCACTTCCTAAGGAAGCCAAGAGACTTCCCGTCGTGATTACAAAATTATTGAAGGAAACTCGACAATTGGGATGTAAAGATTTCAATGGTTCAGCTGGAGCTGCTGCCGTTCGTGATTGGATCGACACCTTATTCCGAGTGTCCTTGTTCTTACAAATCTAGGATGATGACAAAGTTTCCATCGCCACTTTCCTACTTGAGGGGGAAGCCCTCGCTTGGTGGACAGCTGTGAGCTTACGATTTGGCGATCATTTGCCTATATGGGAGGACTTTCGGTATGAATTTGATGAAAGATTCTATACGAGATTCCATAAAAGCAAGCAGCGACAAGTTTTCTATAAACTTGAATAGGGCACCCGTTCGGTGCTGGAATATGAAAAAACATTAAGGTAATTGTCCCAAACTTGCGAGACGATTTCAGGATGGGATGAGTACCAAACTCAAAACCATCGTTGGTACGACACCGTTACAGAATTTGTAAGAACTAATTGTTGCCGCAACTGAAGCTAAAAAGATCATGCAAACCAAGAAACTATCTGCAGCCACTAGTGGCAGATCCATCAGGCAAGATTCAAATTTTAATCGATGTACGGGACCCTATCCTTTAAGGTCCTATCCTCAGAAAATTAATGGCAATGGAAGTAACAACGAGAAGAACTTTTCTGGTTCAAATCCCAATAGATCTACATGGAATTCTCAGCAACGTCAATGTTACAATTGTGGCAAAATGGGACACATTCAGCGGGAATGCCAGAAGCCGAGACGTATCACTGACACACCTAGTGGAGGTCGAGGTGGGTATGCTAACCTTACCAAACTGCCAACACATGCACTAGGAGGACCAACCAACGGATACACAAGTGAGGCGCAACCAAGACCATCAAGGCTATTCACCAAACTGATGCCTAGGCTAGTTCTGATGTGGTGACATGTACTATTTTAGTCTTTTCTCAAAATGCTAAAGTATTATTAGATCCTGGAACAAATAAATCATTTGTAAGTCCAAGGATAGCACTTAGCACGGATCAACCTCTATCTATCTTGACTCCCCCTATTGTGAGTTTGTGATGCTAATATTCCGAAGACCTCGTTCAGATCGCGATACGGCCACTATGAATTTCTGGTTATGCCGTTCGGTTTGAGCAATGCACCAGTTGTGTTCATGGACCTGATGAATCCTGTGTTCCATGAGTTCCTGGATAAATTTTTGATAGTCTTCATCGACGACAATCTGATTTATTCAAAATCGGAAGAGGAACGTGCTAAGCATTTTCAGATTGTGCTGAATGTTTTGAAGGATCGGCAGTTGTTTGCAAAGTACTCCAAATGCAAATTCTGGTTACGCAAAGTTTGTGTCCTTGGCCGTATTGTTTCCGCCGAAGGTGTGTTAGTTGATCTAATGAAGATTGAAGTCGTATTTGGTTGGGAACCCCGCGAAATGTGTTCAAAGTTCGTAGTTTCCTTGGCATAGCAGGATACTACCGTGGCTTTGTGAAGAATTTTTCATCGGTTGCCGCAACATTGACAAAATTGGTGCGCAAGGGTGAGCTGTTCGTATGGAACGAGAAATGCTAGTGAAGTTTTGAAGAACTAAAAAACCGGTTAGTTTCCGCACCTATCCTTACTTACCTATTTGCGGAAAGGAGTATGTGGTTTATAGCGATGTGTCGAAATCCGGACTTGGATGTGTATTGATGCAAAACGGGAAAGTCGTTGCTTATGGTTGCTGACAGTTACGACCGCACAAAAGCAACTACCCTACGCATGTTTTGGAGCTTGCAACCATCGTGTTTGCATTGAAAATATGGCCACATTACTTATACGGTGACGTGCCGCATCTTCACCGACCACAAAAGCCTGAAGTACCTCCTCAAGCAAAAAGAATTGAATGTGAGACAACGAAGATTGGTGGAGCTGATTAAAGACTACGATTTGATCATCGAATATCATCCTGGAAAGGCAAATGTTGTTGCTGATGCCATGATCCGAAAGTTTCATCCTCCTTCCCCATTGATTTTGGCTTACATACGCACCCATTACATGCCTGTGCTGCTGGATTTGAAAAATAATCGTCGTGTGCATCTTGGCACTGATTTTTCTGGATCGTTATTGACATGAATCGAAGTCACGCCTACCTTGATTGAGGAAATCTAGAATCAGAAATTAGAGCATCTGAGACTGATTGAAATTCTGAAACAAATTCCTGATGGTGTTGATTCCATAGTTCGTAATTTCAGAATACGAGATGACAAAGTGCTTGTCTTCAAAAACCGGGTATGTGTTCCACAAGATGTTGATATTCGTTAGCTTATTCTATCGGAGAAGCATAGTTCGAAGTTTGCTATCCATCCCCAAGCACTAAGATGTACCGAGATTTAAAGGAGCAGTATTGGTGGCCAAACATGAAACGCCAGATTGCTAAGTTTGTTGCTCGATGCCTCGTATGTCAACAAGTAAAGATCAAACATCAACGACCCGCTGGTCTACTTCAGTCACTCCCGATTCCAGAATTGAAATGGGAGCGTGTCACAATGGATTTTTTGACCGGCTTGCCTAAATCGCAGCAAGGATACGATGTCATTTAGGTGATTGTGGATCGATTGACGAAATCTGCACACTTCCTTCCTATACATGTGACAGATACACCTGAGAAATTGGCTGTTCGTTACTTAGACGAGATTGTTTGATTGCATGGAGTGCCAGATTCCATCATTTCAGATCATAACCCCAGTTTCACCTCATGATTTTGGAAGAAATTCCAGAATGCACTGGGTTTGAGATTGAATTTCAGTACAGCATTCCATCCCCAGATCGATGGCCAATCCGAAAGGACAATTTAGACACTTGAAGACATGATATGTGCAAGTGTGTTGGACCAGTAAACTGGTTGGGCTCGATGCCTGCCATTGGCAGAATTTGTTTACGACAATAGTTTTCATGTAAGCATCGGTATGGCACCTTACGAAGCATTATATGGGAGACGTTGCAGAACTCCCATTTACTGGAATGAAGTAGGCGAGAGATGCCTAGACAATCCGGAATTGATGGATCAAGCAACAGAGCAGTTGAACTTGATTCGACAACGGTTAAAAACAGCCCAGAATCGGCTAAAAAACTACATCGATAATGGACGAAAGGAACTAGAATTTGGGGTAGGTGTCAAAGTGTTTCTGAAGGTTTCCCCATGGAAAGGATTTCTTCATTTTCAGCAGCGAGGTAAGTTAGCACCTGGTTATATTGGTCCGTATGACATCGTCGAGAGGATCGGCCCTGTTGTTTACCGACTTGCCTTACCTCCAAATATGGAAAGAATTCACAACATGATTCACGTTTAAATATTGAGAAAATATATGCAAGACCCCGTTCAGATTCTCGAAGAAACCCCCAGATGTAATCGCTGAAGACGTATCCTATCCCTTACAACCAGTTGCCATACTAGATCGGTCAGTTCGACAGCTTCGTAGTCGAAGGATGCCTATAAAACGAGTTGTTTGACGAAATTGAAAATATAAGGAACAGTCTTGGGAGATTAAGGAATCTATGCGTGCAAAATTTCCTTATCTTTTTGGTTAGGTACTTGTGCTAAAATTTCAAGGACGAAATTCTTTTAAGGAGGGAAGGATGTAAGACACTGAATTTTGAGTTCTAGAAGTCCAGAAGTTAGTGCAGGTAAAAAAGATCATTTTGTCCCTGAAAAAAAGGATATGTGATAGCCGAAATTGGTAAGAGATGTCTAGTAATTATTTCTGGTATTAATTCCCTTTAAACTGATTCTTTATTGGTTGATAATTATCTTAGAAAATAAAAACTCTAAGTTTAAGAGGAGATAATTACAAAATTTAATTCTGATAATTATCTTATTTTAATTAAGCCTTTAAGGTAGGAATTTTAATCCCATAATCACCATATATAAATAGGAAGTCAGTTATACAAAAATCTTATACAGAAAACACACAAAATTCGTAAGACCTAAAAACCCTATATTTCCCAATTTCTGCTAAAAATCTGTTGGACCTCAAACAAACATAACTCTCTCATCGTTTATCGGATTGCTGTGAATAATAGCTTTTTGAAAAGATTATTCATCTTCTATCCAAAAATTTTTGTTTTATTGTTTGGAAGTTATTTTTTTCTTTGTTAAAAGTTAAATTGAATTTCGGCGGAGTTGCCCAAATCTGCTTGAAATTCAAAATAACATAACTCTCTCATGCTTTGTCGAATTCTTCCAAATAATATCTTATTGGAAAGCTCTCTTCTTCCTCTTTCCAGAAACCATTATTTTTTTATCAGGAGGTTAGTTTTTCATTATCGTACGATAAGTCAAATTTTGACTGGAATAGGGTTCAAGATTGTATGATTTTGTCTTCAATTGAATTATGTTGTTGTTTCTATTGTTCGTATGATTGTTTGGCATCTATTCATGTTATAAGAACATGAATTTATCCTTTAAATCTTTTCTACACATGAAATCAGTATGCCTACCCTTGCCCTATTGTTGCCTATCTTGATCAATTGTGTAGTAAACCTTAGACAACACAGGTGGAAGGGGACGACCTTTCTTTTTTCTATTTCCGAGAGCAATCTGATGAGTTTTACCTGCCTGTGTAATTCTAATTTTCGGAACTGTTTGCAGTCCACCCTCAGCTTTAGTTTTAGTCCTATCCTTTTGAGTGATTTTTAAATTTCGCGATACCCACAGATGTGTAGGAATGATCTAATGTTGTTCAGTAGATTTGTGTTTAAAATTTTTGTAGATCTTATGATGTTGTGATCCTACTGAGATTTTTATAATCACATCCTGTTGTATTCACTATTTTTTAGGCTTAGGTACAACCACTGTCCGTGGTACCAGTGTATGAGATCAAGGCTGCACGGCGGGACAATATCGAATCACATTAGCATACCTTTTCCTTGATTGCTTGCGCATATAACCTGAATTATGATTGGACTATTTTTCTGGTTTTCAAAATTCCTCCTTTACTTGCTTCCGTTTTATTTTGGTAACTAACTTACTGGATGTTTGGATCCTTGTGGGACTTGTGAGTTGTCAATTCATTGATTTTATTTAAAGACATCCGTTGATATTTTATTCACTTCGTATGATATCAGAATCCATATCCAATACCATGCTATAATAACTAATGAACATAACGAATGTACATGCTAAAAATCGAGAATTTGATAAGTAAGCCTTGTGGAATTCAGATACGTCCTATTTCTTGAGCTTGTTTGAGTTTCACGAGGGTAATGGCTCTAATCGTAGCAATTAAAAATAGGATAGGATTTGGGGTCGTTACAAGTTTGGTAGCGGAGCATGGTTTAAGAAATATAATTGGCTATATGCTAACTTGTTTGTTGATTTTGTGTTTGTAGGTAAGAACATACGCACACACTCACTCACTTAGGGGCTAATACCGAAAGTAAACAAATGCTAGAAAGGGATTGATTTATAAGATTTAAGTAATGAGAATGATAATCTGATTTGCTGTGTTTATGAATGTTCTTATGCCTTGTATGCCTTGATGTGTTCTAATAAATCTTAATATATTTCTTGTCATTGACGAATGTGTGTTTTTGTCATAATGCCGAGTGTGCATCACATCTGTACATATGATTTCGGAAACTTGTGAGTGTTTGTGTGCAAGTGTATTTTGTTTGCCAGCATATGCGTATCGTCCAGTGCATGCCTCTTCACCAGGTACCATTCCTTTTTCCTAGTATTCTATTTAGTATGTGTTAGGTAACAATCGTATGTTTGTATAATGTGGCAAGGTTGAACGCTATAAGGGATCGACGGGGTAGGTATGAGGTTCAGGCTGAACCGCAACCTGTTGAGCAAGAGGAGCCGAATGCACAAACAGAGCAGGGAGGGCAAGCTGAGCCCAAAAACCAACCTGAGGCACCAGCTGCACAAGCCATCGATCATGTGATGGCACAAATCCTAAGCGTATTGTAAGGAATTGCTGCAAATCAACAGCATATGGAGACGCAATTTCAGAATGCTCCTGCACCCACGCCCGTGGATTAACCTATTCCTCCATTTGAACCTTTACAGCCGGCACTTCCTAAGGAAGCCAAGAGACTTCCCGTCGTGATTAAAAATTTTTGAAGGAAACTCGACAATTGGGATGTAAAGATTTCAATGGTTCGGCTGGAGCCGTTGCCGTTCGTGATTGGATTGACACCTTATGCCGAGTGTCCTTGTTCTTACGTATCTCGGATGATGACAAGGTTGCCATCGCCACTTTCCTACTTGAGGGAGAAGCCCTCGCATGGTGGACAGCTGTGAGCTTATGAATTGGCGATCATTTGCCTACATGGGAGGAATTTCGGTATGAATTTGACGAAAGATTCTATACGAGATTCCATAAAAACAAGCAGTGACAAGTTTTCTATAAACTTGAACAGGGCACCCGTTCGTTGCTGGAATATGGAATAGCATTAAGGTAACTGTCCAGAACTTGCGAGACGATTTCAGGGTAGGATGAGTACCGAACTCAAAACCATCGTTGGTACGACACCGGTAAATAATTTTCAAGAACTAATTGTTACCGCAACTGAAACCAAAAAAATGGTGCAAAACAAAAAACTATCTGCAGCCACTAGTGGCAGATCCTTCAGGCAAGATTCGAATTTTAATCAACGTACGGGACCCTATCCATTAAGGCCCTATCCTCAGAAATTTAATGGCAATGGAAGTAACAACAAGAAGAACTTTTGTGGTTCAAATTCCAATGGATCTACGTGGGATTCTCAGCAACGTCGATGTTACAATTGTGGCAAAATGGGACACATTCAGCGGGAATGCCAGAAGCCGAGATGAATCACTGAAGCACCTAGTGCGGGTCGAGGTAGGAATGCTAACCTTACCAAACTGCCAACACGTGCACTAGGAGGACTACCTAACGCATCCACAAGTGAGGCACAACCAAGACCATCAAGGCTATTCACCCTAACTGATGCCGAGGCTAGTCCTGATGTGGTGATAGGTACTATTTCAGTCTTTTCTCAAAATGCTAAAGTATTATTAGATCCTGGAACAAATAAATCATTTGTAAGTCCAAGGATAGCACTTAGCACGGAACAGACACTTGAAGACAAGTTATGTGCTAGTGTGTTGGACCAGTAAACCGGTTGGGATCGATGCCTGCCATTGGCAGAATTTGTTTACAACAATAGTTTTCATGTAAGCATCGGTATGGCACCTTACGAAGAATTATATGGGAGACGTCACAGAACTCTCATGTACTGGAGTGAAGTAGGCCAGAGATCCCTAGAAAATCCGGAATTGACGGATCAAGCAACAGAGCAGTTGAACTTGATTCGACAACGGCTAAAAATAGCCCAGAATCGGCAGAAAAACTACATCGATAATGGACGAAGGGAACTGGAATTTACGGTAGGTGTCAAAGTGTTTCTGAAGGTTTCCCCATGGAAAGGAGTTCTTTTTTTTAAGCAGTGAGGTAAGCTAGCACCTCGTTATAGTGGTCTGTATGACATCGTCGAGAGGATCGGCCTTGTTGTATACCGACTTGCCTTACCTCTAAATAATGAAAGAATTCACAACATAATTCACGTTTAAATATTGAGAAAATATGTGGAAGACTCTGTTCACGTACTCGAAGAACCCCCTAGTTTTAATCGCTGAAGACCTATCATATCCCTTACAACCAATTGCCATACTAGATCGGTCAGTTTGACAGCTTCGTAGTCGAAGGGTGCCTATAGTACGAGTTGTTTGGCGAAATTGCCAAAATGAGGAATAGTCTTGGGAGACTGAGGAATCTATGCGTGCAAAATTTCCTTATCTGTTTGCGTAGGTACTTGTGCTAAAATTTCGAGGACGAAAATCTTTTAAGGAGGGGAGGATGTGAGACACTGAATTTTGAGTTCTAGAAGTCCAGAAGTTAGTGCAGGTGAAAAAGATCATTTTGCCCCTGAAAAAAGGATATGTGATAGCTGAAATTGTTAAGAGATGTCTAGTAATTATTTCTGGTATTAATTCCCTTTAAACTGATTCTTTATTGGTTGATAATTACCTTAGAAAATAAAAACTCTAAGTTTAAGGAGAGATAATTACAGAATTTAATTCTGATAATTATTTTATTTTAATTAAGCCTTTAAGGTAGCAATACCTATTCCTTGATAATTCTGATTTTTTTTAAGATTTCTATAGATCTTATAATATTGTGACTCTACTGAGATTCTTGTAATGTCATCCTGTTGTATTCACCAATTTCAACGCTTAGGTACATCCACTGTCCGTGGTACCAGTATGTGAGATCAAGGCTGGATGGCGGGACGATATCGCATCATATTAGCATACATATTCCTTGATTGCTTGCGCATATAACCTGAATTATGATTGGACTTTTTTTCTTGTTTTCAAGGTTACTTGTTTACTTGCTTCTGTTTTATTTTGGGAATTAACTTACTAGATATTTGGGTCCTTATGGGACTTGTGAGTTGTCGATTCATTGATTTTATTTAAAGATTTCTGCTGATATTTTATTCACTCCGTATGATACCAGAATACATGTCCAATATCATGCTCCAATAACTAATGAACATACGAATGTACATGTTAAAAATCGAGAATTTGATAAGTAAACCTTGTGAAACTCAGATATGTCCTGGTTCTTGGGCTTGTCTGTGTTTCACGGCGGTAATGGCCCCAATTGCAGCAATTAATAATACGTTAGGATTTGGGGTCGTTACAGGTTTCGTAGCGGAGCATGATTTAAGGAATATAATTGGTTATATGCTAACTTGTTTATGATTTTGTGTTTGTAGGTAAGAACATGCACACATACTCACTCATTTAAGGGCTAATACTGAAAATAAACTAATGCTAAAAAGGGATTGATTTGTAAGATTTAAATAATGAGAATGATAATCTAATTTGCTGTGTGTTTATGACTGTTCTTATGCCTTCTATGCCTTGATGTGTTCTGAAAAATCTTAATGTATTTCCTGTCAATGCCGATTGTGTGTTTTTGTCATAATGTCGAGTGTCCCTATGTGACTTATCATTATCTTTAGAGTTTGTTGCAATGATTTCCGAGAATGGTTTGTATGATAGTATTGTTACTGAATGCTTATGGGATTGTTAGTGTAATTACCAAGTGTGCATCGCATATGTACATATGATTTTCGAAACTTGTGAGTATTTGTGTGCAAGTGTATTTGGTTTTCCAGCATATGCATATCTTCCGGTGCATGCCTCTCCACCAGGTAAAGTTCCTTTTTCCTAGTATCGTATTTAGTATGTGTTAGGTAACAATCATATATTTGTATAGTATGGTAAGGTTGATGCTACAAGGGGTCGACGGGGTTGGTATGAGGTTCAGACCGAACAACAACCTGTTGAACAAGTGAAGCCGAATGCACAAATAGAGCAGGGAGGGCAAGCTGCGCCCGAAAACCAGCTTGAGAAACCAGCCGCACCAGCCATCGATTATGGGATGGCACAAATCCTAACATATTGCAAGGAATTTCTGCAAATCAGCAATGTATGGAGGCGCAATTTCAGAGTGCTCCTGCACCCACGCCCATGGAAAAACCTATTCCTCCATTTGAACCTATATAGCCGGCGCATCCTAAGG
This sequence comes from Passiflora organensis, assembly GCA_019739055.1. NCBI lineage: Eukaryota > Viridiplantae > Streptophyta > Magnoliopsida > Malpighiales > Passifloraceae > Passiflora > Passiflora organensis. The sequence goes on along the minus strand of JAEPBF010000187.1, from coordinate 3,298,623 downwards.
AAGCAGAGAGACTTCCCGTCGTGATTAAAAAATTATTGAAGGAAGCTCGAAAATTGGGATGTAAAGATTTCAATGGTTTAGCTGGAGCCGTTGCCGTTTGTGAATGGATAGACACCTGATGCCGAGTGTCCTTGTTATTACGTATCTCGGATGATGACAAGGTTGCCATCGCCACTTTCCTACTTGAGGGAGAAGCCCTCGCATGGTGGACAGCTGTGAGCTTGCGATTTTTCGATCGTCTACCTACATGGGAGGAATTTCGGTATGAATTCGATTAAAGATTCTATACAAGATTCCATAAAAACGAGCAGCGATAAGCTTTCAATAAGCTTGAACAGGGCAGCCATTCGGTGCGAGAATATGAAAAGGCATTAAGGTAATTGTCTTGATTTGCACCTAAAAATGATCCCTTACCATACCAACTTGCGTGACGATTTCAGGATGGGATAAGTACCAAACTTAAAACCATCGTTGGTACGATGCCGGCACATAATTTGCAAGAAATTATTGTTGCTGCAATTAAGGCCGAAAAGATAGTGCAAACCAAGAAGTTATCTGCAGCCACTAGTGGCGGATCCTTCAGACGAGATTCGAAATTTAATCGACGTACGGGACCCAATTCTTTAAGGTCCTATTCTTAGAAAATTAATGGCAATCGAAGTAACAACAAGAAGAACTTTTCTGGTTCAAATTCCAATGGATCTACTTGGAATTCTCACCAACGTCGATGTTACAGTTGTGGTGAAATTGGACACATTCAGTGGGAACGCCAGAAACCGAGATGTATCACTGGCGCACCTAGTGCGGGTCGAGGTGGGTATGATAACCCTACCAAACAACCAACATGCGCACCAGGAGGACCACCCAACGAATCCATAAGTGAGGCGCAATCAAGACCATCAAGGCTATTCACCCTAACTGATGCCGAGGCTAGTCCAGATGTGGTGACAGGTACTATTTCAGTCTTTTCTCAAAATGCTAAAGTATTATTAGATCCTGAAACAAATAGATCATTTGTAAGTCCAAGGATAGCACTTAGCACGGATCGGCCTCTATCTACCTTGACTCCCCCTATTGTGAGTTTGTGATGCTAATATTCCGAAGACCACGTTCAGATCGCGATACAGCCACTGCGAATTTCTGGTTATGCCGTTCAGTTTGACCAATGCACCAGTTGTGTTCATGGACTTGATGAATCCTGTGTTCCATGAGTTTCTGAATAAATTTTTGATAGTCTTCATCGACGACAATCTGATTTATTCAAAAACGGAAGAGGAACATGCTAAGCATTTGCGAATTGTGCTGAATGTTTTGAAGGATCGGTAGTTGTTTGAAAAGTACTCCAAATACGAATTCTGGTTACGCAAAGTTGGTTTCCTTGGCCGTATTGATTCCGCCCAAGATGTGTTAGTTGATCCAAAAAAGATTGAATCCGTAGTTGGTTGGGAACCCCCGCGAACTGTGTTCAAAGTTCGTAGTTTCCTTGGCATAGCAAGATACTACTGTCGCTTTGCGAAGAATTTTTCATCGCTTGTCACACCATTGACAAAATTGGCATGCAAGGGTGAGCCATTCGTGTGGAATGAGAAATGCCAGTGAAGTTTTGAAGAACTGAAATACTGGTTAGTTTCCACACCTATCCTTACCTTACCTATTTGCGGAAAGGAGTATGTGGTTTATAGCGATGTGTCGAAATCCGTACTTAGATGCGTGTTGATGCAAGACGGGAAAGTCGTTGCTTATGGTTGCTGACAGTTACGACCACAAAAAAGCAACTACTCTACGCATGTTTTGGAGCTTGCAGTCGTGGTGTTTGCATTGAAAATATAGCCACATTAATTATACGGTGATGTGCCGAATCTTCACCGACCACAAAAACCTAAAGTACCTCCTCAAGAAAAAAGAATTGAATGTGAGACAATGAAGATTGGTGGAGCTGATTAAAGACTACGATTTGATCATCGAAAATCATCCTGGAAAGACAAATGTTGTTGCTGATGCCATGAGCCGAAAGTTTCAACCTCCTTCCCCATCGATTTTGGCTTACAAACACACCCATTACATGCCTATGTTGCTGGATTTGAAAAATAATCGTCATGTGCATCTTGGCACTGATTTTTCTGGATCGTTATTGGCATGAATCGAAGTCACGCCTACCTTGATTGCGGAAATCTGGAATTATCAATTAGAGAATCTGAGACTAATTGAAATTCTTAATCAAATTCCTGATGGTGTTGATTCCATAGTTCGTGATTTCAGAATACGAGATGACAAAGTGCTTGTCTTTAGAAACCGGGTATGTGTTCCACAAGATGTTGATATTCGTTAGCTTATTCTATCGGAAGAGCGTAGTTCGAAGTTTGCTATCCATCCCCAAGCACTAACATGTAGCGAGATTTAAAGGAGAAGTATTGGTGGCCAAACATGAAACGCCACATTGCTGAGTTTGTTGCTCGATGCCTCGTATGTCAACAAGTAAAGATCAAACATCAACGACCCGCTGGTCTACTTCAGTCACTCCCGATTCTAGAATGGAAATGGGAGCATGTCACAATGGATTTTTTGACCGGCTTGCCTAAATCGTGGCAAGGATATGATGTCCTTTAGTTTTCATGTAAGCATCGGTATGGCACCTTACGAGGCATTATATGGGAGACGTTGCAGAACTCCCATTTACTGGAATGAAGTAGGCGAGAGATACCTAGACAATCCGGAATTCATGGATCAAGCAACAGAGCAGTTGAACTTGATTCGACAACGGCTAAAAACAACCCAGAATTGGCAAAAAAACTACGTCGATAATGGATGAAGGGAACTGGAATTTGCGTTAGGTGTCAAAGTGTTTCTGAAGGTTGTCCCATGGAAAGGAGTTCTTCGTTTTCAGCAACGAGGTAAGCTAGCACCTCGTTATATTGTTCCGTATGACATCATTGAGAGGATCGGCCCTGTTGTGTACCTACTTCTCCTACCTCTAAATATGGAAAGAATTCACAACATGATTCACGTTTAAATATTGAGAAAATATGTGCAAGACCCTATTCACGTACTCGAACAACCCCCCAGTTGTAATCGTTGAAGACCTATGCTATCCCTTACAACCAATTTCCATACTAGATCGGTCAGTTCGACAGCTTCGCAGTCGAAGGGTGCCTATAGTACGAGTTGTTTGACGAAATTGCCAAAATGAGGAACAGTCATGGGAGACTGAGGAATCTATGCGTGCAAAATTTCCTTATCTGTTTGCGTAGGTACTTGTGCTAAAATTTCAAGGACGAAAATCTTTTAAGCAGGGGAGGATGTGAGACATTGAATTTTGAGTTCTAGAAGTCCAGAAGTTAATGCAGGTAAAAAAGATCATTTTGCCCCTGAAAAAAGGATATGTGATAACTGAAATTGGTAAGAGATGTCTAGTAATTATTTCTGGTATTAATTCCCTTTAAACTGATTATTTATTGGTTGATAATTACCTTAGAAAATAAAAACTCTAAGTTTAAGAGAAGATAATTATATAATTTAATTCTGATAATTATCTTATTTTAATTAAGCCTTTAAGGTAGGGATTTTAATCCCATAATCACCTTATATAAACAGGAAGTCAGCTACACAAAAATCTTATACAGAAAACATACAAATTTCGTAAGACCTAAAAACCGTACATCTCCCAATTTCTGCTAAAAATCTGCTGGACCTTCAAACAAGCATAACTCTCTCATCGTTTATCGGATTGCTCCGAATAATAGCTTGTTGGAAAGATTCTTCATTTTCTATCCAAATTTTTTTTTTTATTATTTGGAGTTTAGTTTTTTCTTTGTAAAAAGGTAAATTTAATTTAGGCAAAATTGTCAAAATCTGCTTGAACTTCAAAATAACATAACTCTCTCATCCTTTGTCGAAATCTTGCAAATAATATCTTATTGGAAAGATCTTTTCTTCCTCTTTCCAGAAACCTTTTTTTTTTATCAGGAGGTTAGTTTTTCATTATTTTATGATAAGTCGAATTTTGACTGGAATAGGGTTCAAGATTGTATGATTTTTTCTTCAATTGAATTATGTTCTTGTTTCTTTTGTTCATATGATTGTTTGGAAACTATTCATATTATAAGAACATGAATTTATCTTTTAAATCTTTTCTATACATAAAATTAGTATGCCTACCCTTGCCCTATTGTTGCCTATCTTGATCAATTGTGCAGTAAACCTTGGACAACACAGGTGGAAGGGGACGACCTTTCTTTTTCCTATTGCCGAGAGCAATCTGATGATTTTTACCTGCCTATGTAATTCTGATTTTCGGAACAATTTGTTGTCCAGCCTCAGCTTTAAGTTTTAGCCCTATCATTTTGAGTGATTTTTGAATTTCGCGATACCCACAGATGTGTAGGAATGATCTAATGTTGTTTGGTAGATTTGTATTTAAGATTTCTGTAGATCTTATGATGTTGTGACCCTGCTGAGATTTTTATAATCACATCCTGTTGTATTCACTATTTTTTAAGCTTAGGTACATCCACTGTCCGTGGTACCAGTGTATGAGATCAAGGCTACACGGCTGGACAATATCGAATCACATTAGCATACCTGTTCCTTGATTGCTTGCGCATATAACCTGAATTATGATTGGATTATTTTTCTGGTTTTCAAGATTCCTCCTTTACTTGTTTCCATTTTATTTTGGGAACTAACTTACTGGATGTTTGGATCCTTGTGGGACTTGTGAGTTGTCAATTCATTGATTTTATTTAAAGACATTCTTTGATATTTTATTCACTTAGTATGATACCAGAATCCATATCCAATATCATGCTATAATAACTAATGAACATAACGAATGTACATGCTAAAAATCGAGAATTTGATAAGTAAACCTTGTGGAATTCAGATACGTCCTGGTTCTTGAGCTTGTTTGAGTTTCACGGGGGTAATGGCTCTAATCGTAGCAATTAATAATTGGATAGGATTTGGGGTCGTTACAAGTTTGGTAGCGAAGCATGGTTTAAGAAATATAATTGGTTATATGCTAACTTATTTGTTGATTTAGTGTTTGTAGGTAAGAATATGCACACAAACTCACTCACTTAGGGGCTAAAACCGAAAGTAAAATAATGCTAGAAAGGGATTGATTTGTAAGATTTAAGTAATGAGAATGATAATCTGATTTGCTGTGTGTTTATGTATATTCTTATGCCTTGTATGCCTTGATGTGTTCTGATAAATCTTAATGTATTTCTTGTCATTGCCGAATGTGTGTTTTTGTCATAATGTCGAGTGTGCATCGCATCTGTACATATGATTTCGGAAACTTGTGAGTGTTTGTGTGCAAGTGTATTTTGTTTGCCAGCATATGCGTATCGTCCGGTGCATGCCTCTCCACCAGGTACCATTCCTTTTTCCTAGTATTCTATGTAGTATGTGTTAGGTAACAATCGTATGTTTGTATAATGTGGCAAGGGTTGAACGCTATAAGGTATCGACGGGGTAGGTATGAGGTTCAAGCCGAACCGCAACTTGTTGAGCAAGAGGAGCTGAATGCATAAACAGAGCAAGGAGGGAAAATTTTGCCCAAAAACCAACCTGAGGCATCAGCTGCACAAGCCATCGATTTTGTGATGGCACAAATCCTTAACGTATTATAAGGAATAGCTGCAAATCAGCAGCGTATGGAGACGCAATTTCAGAATGAACCTATTCCTCCACTTGAACCTTTACAGCCGGAGCTTCCTAAGGAGGCCAAGAGACTTCCCGTCGTGATTACAAAATTATTGAAGGAAGCTCGACAATTGGGATGTAAAGATTTTAATGGTTCAGCTGGAGCCGCTGCCGTTCGTGATTGGATCGACACCTTATGCCGAGTGTCCTTGTTCTTACGTATCTCGGATGATGACAAGGTTGCCATCGCCACTTTTCTACTTGAGGGAGAAGCCCTCGCATGGTGGACAACTGTGAGCTTTCGATTTGGCGATCGTTTGCCTACATTGGAGGAATTTCGGTATGAATTTGACGAAAAATTCTATACGAGATTCCATAAAAGCAAGCAGCAACAAGTTTTCTATAAACTTGAACAGGGCACCCGTTCGGTGCTGGAATATGAAAAGGTATTAACGTAACTGTCCCGAACTTGCAAGACCATTTCAGGATGGGATGAGTACCGAACTCAAAACCATCGTTGGTACGACACCGGTACAGAATTTGCAAGAACTAATTGTTGCCGCAACTGAAACCGAAAAGATGGTGCAAAACAAGAAACTATCTCCAGCCACTAGTGGCAGATCCTTCAGGCAAGATTCGAATTTTAATCAACATATGGGACTCTATCCTTTAAGGCCCTATCCTCAGAAATTTAATGGCAATGGAAGTAACAACAAGAAGAATTTTTCTGGTTCAAATCCCAACGGATCTACATGGAATTCTCAGCAACGTCAATGTTACAATTGTGGCGAAATGGGACATATTCAGCGGGAATGCCAGAAGCCGAGACGTATCACTAACGCACCTAGTTCGGGTCGAGGTGGGTATGCTAACCTTACCAAACTGCCAACACGTGCACTAGGAGGACCACCCAACAGATCCATAAGTGAGACGCAACCATGACCATCAAGGCTATTCACCCTAACTGATACCAAGGCTAGTCCTGATGTAGTGACAGGTACTATTTTAGTCTTTTCTCAAAATGCTAAAGTATTATTAGATCCTGGAACAAATAGATCATTTGTAAGTCCAAGGATAGCACTTAGCACGGATCAGCCCCTATCTCCCTTGACTGCCCCTATTGTGAGTTTGTGATGCTAATAATCCGAAGACCGCGTTCAGATCGCGATACGGCCACTGCGAATTTCTGGTTATGTCGTTTGGTTTGAGCAATGCTCCAGTTGTGTTCATGGACCTAATGAATCCTGTGTTCCATGAGTTCCTGGATAAATTTTTGATAGTCTTCATCGACGACAATCTGGTTTATTCAAAATCGGAAGAGGAACATGCTAAGCATTTGCGGATTGTTCTGAATGTTTTAAAGGATCGGCAGTTGTATGCAAAGTACTCCAAATGCGAATTCTGGTTACACAAAGTTAGTTTCCTTGGCCGTATTGTTTCCGCCTAAGGTGTGTTAAATGATCCAAAGAAGATTGAAGCCGTAGTTGGTTGGGAAACCCCGCGAATTGTGTTCAAAGTTCATAGTTTCCTTGGCATAGCAGGATACTACCGTCGTTTTGTGAAGAATTTTTCGTCGCTTGCCGCACCATTGACAAAATTGACGCGCAAGGGAGAGTCGTTCGTGTGGAACGAGAAATGCCAGTGAAGTTTTGTAGAACTGAAAAACCGGTTAGTTTCCGCACCTATCCTTACCTTACCTATTTGCGGAAAGGAGTATGTGGTTTACAGCGATGTGTCGAAATCCGGACTTGGATGCGTATTGATGCAAGACGGGAAAGTCGTTGCTTATGGTTGCTTATGGTTGCTGACAGTTACGACTGCACAAAAACAACTACCCTACACATGTTTTGGAGCTTGCAGCCGTGGTGTTTGCACTGGAAATATGGCCACATTACTTATACGGTGACATGCCAAATATTCACCGACCACAAAAGCCTGAAGTACCTCCTCAAGCAAAAAAATTTAATATGAGACAACGAAGATTGGTGGAGCTGATTAAAGACTACGATCTGATCATCGAATATCATCCAGGAAAGGCAAATGTTGTTGCTGATGCCATGAGCCGAAAGTTTCATCCTCCTTCCCAATCGATTTTGGCTTACATACGCACCCATTACATGCCTGTGTTGCTGGATTTGAAAAATAATCGTCATGTGCATCTTGGCACTGATATTTCTGGATTGTTATTGGCATGAATCGAAGTCACGTCTACCTTGATTGAGGAAATCTGGAATCAGCAATTAGAGCATCTGAGACTGATTGAAATTCTGAAAAAAATTCCTGATGGTGTTGATTCCATAGTTCATGATTTCAGAATACAAGATGACAAAGTGCTTGTCTTCAAAAACCGGGTATGTGTTCCACAAGATGTTGATATTCGTTAGCTTATTCTATCGGAGGAGCATAGTTCGAAGTTTGCTATCCATCCCCAAACACTAAGATGTACCGAGATTTAAAGGAGCAGTATTGGTGGCCAAATATTTAACGCCACATTGCTGAGTTTGTTGCTCGATGCCTCGTATGTCAACAAGTAAAGATCAAACATCAACGACCCGTTGGTCTACTTCAGTCACTCCCGATTCCAGAATGGAAATGGGAGCGTGTCACAATGGATTTTTTGACTGGCTTGCCTAAATCGCAGAAAGGATATGATGTCATTTAGGTGATTGTGGATCGATTGGAGAAATCTGCACACTTCCTTCCTATACGTGTTACAAATACACTTGATACATTGGTTGTTCGTTACTTAGACGAGATTTTTTTATTGCATGGAGTGCCAGATTCTATCATTTCAGATCATGACCCTAGTTTCACCTCATGATTTTGGAAGAAATTCCATAATGCATTGGGTTTGAGATTGAATTTCAGTACAACATTCCATCCCCAGACAGATGGCCAATCCTAAAGGACAATTCAGATACTTAAAGACATGTTATGTGCGAGTGTGTTGAACCGGTAAACCGGTTGGGATTGATGCCTGCCATTGGCAGAATTTTTTTACAATAATAGTTTTCATGTAAGCATCGGTATGGAACCTTACGAAGCATTATATGGGAGACGTTGCAGAACTCCCATTTATTTGAATGAAATCGGCGAAAGATGCATAGACAATCCGGAATTGGTCGATCAAGCAACAGAGCAGTTGAACTTGATTCGACAACAGCTAAAAACAGCCCAGAATCGGTAGAAAAACTACGTAGATAATGGACGAAGGGAACTGGAATTTACGGTAGGTGTCAAAGTGTTTCTGAAGGTTTCCCCATGGAAAGGAGTTCTTTGTTTTCAGCAGCGAGGTAAGCTAGCACCTCGTTATAGTGGTCCGTATGACATCGTCGAGGGGATCGGCCCTGTTGTATACCGACTTGCCTTACCTCCAAATATGGAAAGAATTCACAACATGATTCATGTTTAAATATTGAGAAAATATGTTCAAGACCCTGTTCACATACTCGAAGAACCCCCCAGTTGTAATCTCTGAAGACCTATCATATCCCTTACAACGAATTGCCATACTAGATTGGTCAGTTCGACAGCTTCGCAGTCGAAGGGTGCCTATAGTAAGAGTTGTTTGGCGAAATTGTCAAAATGAGGAGTAGTATTGGGAGACTGAGGAATCTATGCGTGCAAAATTTCCTTATCTGTTTGCGTAGGTACTTGTGCTAAAATTTCAAGGACGAAAATCTTTTAAGGAGGGGAGGATGTGAGACACTGAATTTTGAGTTCTAGAAGTCCAGAAGTTAGTACAGGAGGAAAAGATCATTTTTCCCCTGAAAAAAGGATATGTGATAGCTGAAAATGGTAAGAGATGTCTAGTAATTATTTCTGGTATTAATTCCCTTTAAACTGATTCTTTATTGGTTGATAATTACCTTAGAAAATAAAAACTCTAAGTTTAAGGAGAGATAATTACAGAATTTAATTCTGATAATTATTTTATTTTAATTAAGCCTTTAAGGTAAGAATTTTAATCCCATAATCACCTTATATAAATAGGAATTCAGCTACGCAAAAATCTTATACAGAAAACACACAAAATTCGTAAGACCTAAAAACCCTACATCTCTCAATTTCTGCTATTAATGTAACCCTCTTATCCTTTGTCGAATTCTTGCAAATAATATGTTATTAGAAAGCTCTCTTCTTCCTCTTTCCAGAAATCTTTATTTTTTTATCAGGAGGTTAGTTTTTCATTATCGCACGATAAGTCAAATTTTGACTAGAATTGGGTTAAAGATTGTATGATTTTGTTTTCAATTGAATTATGTTGTTGTTTCTTTTGTTCGTATGATTGTTTGGCATCTATCCATGTTATAAGAACATGAATTTATCCTTTAAATCTTTTCTATACATAAAATCAGTATGCCTACTCTTGCCCTATTGTTGCCTATCTTGATCAATTGATAAACCTATTGGATTCCAATCTTGTTTCTTTTGATTATATAAGTTATAAACACTTAATCCCTCTTTTTTAGCACGAAATCGCAACCCTTATACCTTACTAACTTGAAATCGCAAACTATCTTGTGTCCGATGCATAGTGCCGAAATATACATAGTTAAATTAGGTGGTAAATTAGGTTGAATCTTGTTAAGTTCTTCTCTATCACATCACACATCAAAAGGGGAGGCACCTGTGGCATCTGACCCCTGGTTTCTGATAGGTTTTGTAAGTGGAATTAGTAAGGAAATAGGGTATTCAATTGGTTATTGAGTATCCATGCTTAGTTTGGTGTCTTTGCCTTATGATACTATAGGTGGTTCAGAATTATTAATTAAAGGAAAAGGAATAGCTTCTTGTTCAGAGACAAGAGAGGTAGGATCTATGCCTCATCAGTTTCTCCATAGATCCTTGTTGTTTGTTTGTTGTTTTCGATGCATGTCCTTGTTATTATTGCATGTGAATTGATTGTAGGATATGTGCAAGAATTGTGGATTGAGATATAAATCCTATAGGCCATACTAAACCTTTGAGTTAGGTTTTGAGTGCCCAAATTGCATATGATACGTGAATTGAATAAACTAATTGTTTTCTGACATGATTGAGGATACCTTGTTATGGTATTATGCTTATCCTTGCCTGTGTGTGTTTGTACATGTTTGTGTGTCATGATCCTGTTCCGATGGCCATTCGGGGTAAGTGTTGATGCTCCTTGGGAGAGGGGAGGCTCTTATAGGTATGGGAATTGTGTGGGTGGAAAACCTCAGCATGCGCGTGCTGGATGTCTAGTCCTTGTGTGGCTAGAAATCTTGTCGTTGTGTGGCTAAAAGTCATTTCTTTGAGTGACAGGATGCCCTTACTCTTGTTTGGTTTGGGATATCCTTGTCCTTGTATGGCTTGGGATGTCTTGTCCTTGTTTGGCAGGATGAAAAGGCTAACTGATTAGCTTGTGTGCTAACCTTTTACCCTTTGTGTAGTAAGCCTTGGACAACACAGTTGGAAGGGGACGACCTTTCTTTTTCCTATTTCCGAGAGCAATCTGATGAGTTTTACCTGCATGTGTACTTTTGAATTTTGGAATTGTTTGCAGTCTACCCTCAGCCTTAGTTTCGGCCTTATCCCTTTGATTGATTTTTGAATTGCGTGATACTCACAGATGTGTAAGAATGATCTAATATTGTTCGGGAGATTTGTTTTTAAGATTTCTATAGATCTTATAATGTTGTGACTCTAGTGAGATTTTTGTAATGTCATTCTGTTGTATTCACCAATTTTCAGGATTAGGTACATCCATTGTCCGTGGTACCAGTATGTGAGATCAAGGCTGGATGGCAGGACGATATCGCATCACATTAGCATACCTATTCCGTGATTGCTTGTGCATATAACCTGAATTATGATTGGACTATTTTTCTGGTTTTCAAGGTTCCTTGTTTACTTGCTTCCAATTTATTTTGGGAATTAACTTACGGGATATTTGGATCCTTATGGGACTTGTGAGTTGTAGATTCATTGATTTTATTTAAAGATTTCCGCTGATATTTTATTCACTCCGTATGATACCAGAATACATGTCCAATATCATGCTCCAATAACTAATGAACATAACGAATGTACATGCTAAAAATCGAGAATTTGATAAGTAAGCCTTGTGAAACTAAGATACGTCCTGGTTTTTGGGCTTGTCTGTGTTTCACGGCGGTAATGGCCCCAATCGCAGCAATTAATAATAGGTTAGGATTTGGGGTCGTTACAGGTTTTGTAGCGGAGCATGGTTTAAGGAATATAATTGGTTATATGCTAACTTGTTTGTTGATTTTGTGTTTGTAGGTAAGAACATGCGCACATACTCACTTACTTAGGGGCTAATACTGAAAATAAACTAATGCTAAAAAGGGATTGATTTGTATGATTTAAATAATGAGAACGATAATCTAATTTTCTATGTGTTTATAACTATTCTTATGCCTTCTATGCCTTGATGTGTTCTGACAAATCTTAATGTATTTCCTGTCATTGCCGACTGTGTGTTTTTGTCATAATGTCGAGTGTCCCTATCTGAATTCTTATCATTATCTTTAGAGTTTGTTGTAATGATTTCCGAGAATGGTCTGTATGATAGTATTGTTACCGAATGCTTATGGGAGTGTTAGTGTAATTGCCAAGTGTGCCTCGCATGTGTACATATGATTTCCTAAACTTGTGAGTACTTATGTGCAAGTGTATTTTGTTTTCCAGCATATGCATATCGTCCGGTGCATGCCTCTCGACCAGGTAAAGTTCTTTTTTCGTAGTATCGTATTAAGTATGTGTTAGGTAACAATCATATATTTGTATAGTATGGCAAGGTTGAATGCTACAAGGGATCGACGGTGTCGGTATGAGGTTCAGGCCGAACAACAACCTGTTGAGCAAGAGGAGTCGAATGCACAAATAGAGAAGGGAGGGCAAGCTGAGCCCGAAAACCAGCTTGAGGCACCAGCCGCACCAGCCATCGATTATAGGATGGCACAAATCCTAAACATAATGCAAGGAATTGCTGCAAATCAGCAATGTGTGGAGGCGCAATTTCAGAATGCTCCTGCACCCACGCCCATGGAAAAACCTATTCCTCCATTTGAACCTATATAGCCGGCGCATCCTAAGGAAGCAGAGAGACTTCCCGTCGTGATTACAAAATTATTGAAGGAAACTCGACAATTGGGATGTAAAGATTTCAATGGTTCAACTAGAGCCGATGCCGTTTGTGAATCGATCGACACCTGATGCCGATTGTCCTTGTTCTTATGTATCTCGGATGATGACAAGGTTGCCATCGCCACTTTCCTACTTGAGGGAGAAGCCCTCGCATGGTGGACAGCTGTGAGCTTGCGATTTTGCGATCGTCTGCCTACATGGGAGGAATTTCGTTACGAATTCGATTAAAGATTCTATACAAGATTCCATAAAAACGAGCAGCGATAAGCTTTCAATAAGCTTGAACAGGGCACCCATTCGGTGTGAGAATATGAAAAGGCATTAAAGTAACTGTCTCGATTTGCACCTGAAGAGGATCGCTCACCATACCAGCTTGAGTGACGATTTCAGGATGGGAGTACAAAATTCAAAACCATCGTTGGTACGACGCCGGTACAGAATTTGCAAGAACTAATTGTTGCTGCGATTGAAGCCGAAAAGATAGTGCAAACCAAGAAGCTATCCGCAGCCACTAGTGGCGGATCCTTCAGGCGAGATTCGAAATTTAATCGGCGTACGGGACCCAATTTTTTAAGGTCCTATTCCTAGAAAATTAATTGCAATGGAAGTAACAGCATGAAGAACTTTTCTGGTTCAAATCCCAATGGATCTACGTGGAATTCTTAGCAATGTCGATGTTACAATTGTGGTGAAATGGGACACATTCAGTGGGAACGCTAGAAACCGAGATGTATCACTGGCACACCTAGTGCGGGTCGAGGTGGGTATGCTAACCCTACCAAACTGCCAACACGCACACCAGAAGGACCAACAAGGCTTTTCACCCTAACTGATGTCGAGGCTAGTCTTGATGTGCTGACAGATACTATTTCAGTCTTTTATCAAAATGCTAAAGTATTATTAGATCCTAGAGCAATTAGATTATTTGTACATCCAAGGATAGAACTTAGCACGGATCAACCTCTATCTCCCTTGAATCCTCCTATTGCGAGTTCGTAATGCTGATATTCCAAAGACCGCGTTCAGATCGCGATATGGCCATTACGAACTTCTGGTTATGCCATTCGATTTGACCATTGTACTAGCTGTGTTCATGGACCTGATGAATCCTGTGTTTCATGAGTTCCTAGATAAATTTGTGATAGTCTTCATCGACGACATTCTGATTTATGAAAAACTGGAACAGGAACATGCTAAGCATTTACGGATTGTGCTGAATGTTTTGAAGGAACGGTAGTTGTTTGCAAAGTACTCCAAATGTGAATTCTGGCTACGCGAAGTTGGTTTCCTTGGCCATAATGTTTCTACCTAAGGTGTGTTAGTTGATCCAAAGAAGATTGAAGCCGTAGTTGGTTGGGAACCCCCGCGACCTGTGTTCGAAGTTCGTAATTTCCTTAGCTTAGCAGGATACTATCGTCGCTTTGTGAAGAATTTTTCTTCGCTTGCCGCACCATTGACAAAATTGACACGCAAGGGTGAGCCGTTCGTGTGGAACAAGAAAGGCAGAAAAGTTTCGAAGAATTGGAAAACCGGTGAGTTTCCGCACACCTATTTGGGGAAAGGAATATGTGGTTTACAGCGATGCATTGAAATCCGGACTTGGATGCATATTGAATCAAGACGGGAAATTCAATGCTTATGGTTGCCGACAGTTATGACCGCACGAAAGCAACTACCCTATGTATGATTTGGAGCTTGCAGCCGTGGTGTTTGCATTCAAAATATGGCGACATTACTCATACATTGAGACGTGTCGAATCTTCACCGACCACAAAAGCCTGAAGTACCTCCTTACGCAAAATGAATTGAATATGAGACAAAAAAGATGGGTGGAGCTGATTAAAGACTACGATTTGATCATCCTAGAAAGGAATATGTTGTCGCTGATGCCCTGAGCCGAAATTTTCATCCTCCGTCCCCATCAATTTTGGTTTACATGCGCACCCATTACATGCCTATGTTGCTTGATTTGAAATCTAATCGTGTGCATCTTGGAACTGATTTTTCTGGATCGTTATTGGCATGAATCGAAGTCACACCTACCTTGATTGAGGAAATCCAGAATCAGAAATTAAAGCATCCGAGACTGATTGAAATTGGAAAGCAAATTCGTGATGGTGTTGATGACATAGTTCGTGATTTCAGAATACGAGATGATGAAGTGCTTGTCTTCAGAAACCGGGTATGTGTTCCACAAGATGTTGATATTCGTAACCTTATTCTATCAGAGGAGCATAGTTCGAAGTTCGCTATCCATTCCGGAAGCACTAAGATGTACGGAGATTTAAAGGAGCAGTATTGGTGGCAAAACATGAAACGCCACATTGCTGAGTTTGTTGCTTGATGCCTCGTATGTTAACAAGTAAAGATCGAACATCAACAACCCGATGGTCTACTTCAGTCACTCCCGATTCTAGAAAAGAAGTGGGAGTATGTCACAATGGATTTTGTGACAGGCTTGCCTAAATCGCAGTGAGAATACAATGCCATTTGGGTGATTGTGGATCAAATGACGAAATCTAAACACTTCCTTTCTATACGTGTGATGGATACACTTGAGAAATTGGTTGTTCGTTACTTGGACGAGATTGTTTGATTTCATGGAGTGCCAGTTTCCATCGTTTCAGATCGTAACCCTCATTTCATCTCATAATTTTGGGAGAAATTCCAGAATGCGCTGGGTTCGAGATTGAATTTCTGTACAACATTTCATCCTTAGACCGATGGCCAATTGGAAAGGACGATTCAGACACTCGAAGACATCTTATGTGCGAGTGTGTTGGACCAGCAAACCGGTTGGGATCGATGCCTGCCATTAGCAAAATTTTCTTACAACAATAATTTTCATGCAACCATCGGTATGGCACCTTACGAAGCATTATATGGGAGACGTTGCAGAACTCCCATTTGCTGGAATGAAGTAGACGAGAGATGCATAGACAATCCGGAATTGATTGATCAAGCAACAGAGCAGTTGAATTTGATTCGACAACAGCTAAAAACAGCCCAGAATCGGCAGAAAAACTACGCTGATAATCGACGAAGAGAGCTGGAATTTGCAATAGGTGACAAAGTGTTTCTGAAGGTTGCCCCATGGAAAGGAGTTCTTCGTTTTCAGCAGCAAGGTAAGCTAGCACCTCATTACATTGGTCCGTATGACATCATCGAGAGGATCGGCCCTGCTGTATACCGACTTGCCTTAACTCCAAATATGGAAAGTATTCACAATGTGTTTCATATTTTAATGTTGAGAAAGTATGTGCAAGACCCTGCTCACGTGCTTGAAGAACCCTCAGTTGTAATCGCTGAAGACCTATCCTATCCCGTACAGCCAGTTGCCATACTAGATCGGTCAATTCGACAGCTTTGCAATCGAAACGTGCCTATGGTACGACTTGTTTGGCGTAGTGACCAATTTGATGAACAGTCTTGGGAGACTGAGGAATCTATGAGTGCAAAATTTCCTTATCTGTTTGCTTAGATACTTGTGCTAAAATTTCGAGGACGAAATTCTTATAAGGAGGGGAGGATGTGAGACCCTGAATTTTGAGTCCTAGAAATCCAGAAGCCAGTGCAGGTGAAAAAGACCATTTTGCCCCTAAAGAAAAGGATATGTGATGGCCGAAATCGGTAATAGATGTCAAGTAATTATTTCTGGTATTAATTCTCTTTAAATTGATTCTTTATTGGTTAATAATTACCTTAGGAAATAGAAACCCAAAGTTTAAGGGAGAATAATTATAGAATTTAATTCTGATAATTATCTTATTTTAATTAAATCTTTAAGGTAGGGATTTTAATCCCATAATCACCTTATATAAATAGGAAGTCGGCCACACAAAATTCATTAAACCTTAAAACCCTACACCTCCCAATTTTCGCTGAAATCTATTGGAACTTCAAACAAGCATAACTCTCTCATCGTTTATCAGATTCCTACGAATAATAGCTTGTTGGAAAGCTATCTTCATCTTCTTTCCAACCATGTTTAGTTTTTTCTTTGTCAAAAGTTCAATCGATTTTTAGCGAAACTGCCAAAATCTGTTTGAACTTCAAAATAGCATAACTCTCTCATTTTTTGTGGGATTCATGCGAATAATAGCTTGTTGGAAAGCTCTTTTCATCTTCTTTCCAGAAATCTTTGTTTTTTCGTTTGGAGGTTAGTATTTTCTTTGTTAAAAATTAAATCATATTTCAGCGGAATTACCAAAATCTGTTTTAACTTCAAAATAGTATAACTCTCTCATCCTTTATCGGATTCTTGCGAATATGAGCTTGTTGAAAAGCTCTCTTCATCTTCTTTCCAGCCATCTTTGGTTTTTTGTTTTGATATTAATTTTTTCTTTATTAAAAATTAAATTGAATTTCGACAGAATTAGGTGGGATAGGCTGGCCATATTTTTATAGGTGTCTAAGGAGGTTTAACTTAGAGATAAATCCCTACTTTTAAGCTTAAAAAAATAATTAAAAGATAATTCAATTAGATAGATAATTCTATTTAAAATGATAAATCTATTAAAAGAGATATTCTATATTAAAAGGAAGAATTATCTAATACTTTAGATAATAAGGGATAAAACTAAGGATAATTAATATAAAAATACCAGAATTAAAATAAAAAATATCTAGCAGCAACCATTTTAGACCATCACGCATCCATTTATTCAGGAGAAAATTAGTCATTTCAGCTGCATTAGCTCTTGGACTTCCTGGACATCTAAACTAGGAAGGGTCTGGGTCTCACATTTACGTTGTGGGCTTTAAGCCTGGTTTGTGATTTGGGGCTTATGGCTATATGGACCCATCTTTTGTTTTGGGATTTTGTTTATTTAATAAATTCTTCTTCTATGGTATTCTATTAACTCCGTTGACTTGTTAGATGTTTGTTTCTTATTTGACATACTTTATTTCTTTAAATATTAAATATGTTTATTTTGGGATTTGTGTTTTAAAAGTCTTCAAAGACTTATGGGATTCGAATTGGTCCACATGTAGGGCTTATTTGGGTTTTATGGTGGTAAAGGCCTAGTTTCTGGATTTGGGTTCTTACACAGTAGATCTGATAAATCCTCTATTTACCAAGTCCTCGAGTTGAGTCTTCAACTCTTTCAACGCCGCTGGTGCCATTCGGTAGGTGGGATGAAGATAGGAGCTATGCCCAGCTCAATATTAAACTCAATCTCTCTCTCTAGTGGCAAACCCATCATATCATCTTAGAAAACACCCGAGTACTATCTCATCACTGGTTCACTGCTCAACTCCGGGGACTCAGCTGTCACATCTCTTACATGTCCTAAGAAGGCTATATAACTCTTGCTGATCATCCGTCTAGCACTCAACCAATAGATCATGTAAGTCGGTGTTACTCGTCTATCACCCTCAAAATAAAACTCCATACCATCAGCTAGATTGAACCATACCGTCTTCATGAAGAAATCCATCTATACTCTATATCTAGTCAAATAGTCCATACCCAGAATAATATCCAACTCCTTGATGTCCAATAGAATCAGATCTGCCTCAATCTCCAGTAAACCCATCATAAGGATCATAACTCTCTATCGGCACTCCTAGCTACCCTAGGACAAAAAAGACCTATATGCTCCGAGGTCTAACAAGACTCTAGTATATGAAAAGACAATAATAATAATGCCTATCACAATGTCTGCATTAGCTACAGCCAACAAGAAGAGACATATCTATTGCCTCTACAACTTTGACTATTGTTGTTGCTGGCCTGTAGTCTAACTACTAGAAAACCTGCCGGCTTGTGTCCTATACGGTACTTTAGTAGAACCCTACGAACCCAAATAACTTGCCCCAGACCTCTGAGCTGTTAGAAGCCTCGACTA
The DNA here is from genome assembly GCA_019739055.1 of Passiflora organensis. NCBI lineage: Eukaryota > Viridiplantae > Streptophyta > Magnoliopsida > Malpighiales > Passifloraceae > Passiflora > Passiflora organensis. The sequence goes on along the minus strand of JAEPBF010000187.1, from coordinate 3,279,991 downwards.
TGAAGCACTTGGCTGTGTTGCTCTAACTTCAGAACACTCACCAGCCATGTGCCTAAACTGATCACACTGATAGCATCGAGGTGGGTGAAACTGTCTGTAGTTTTTGCACCTGGGAGGCCTAGACGGCCTACTCACACTCTGAAAAGATCGAGCAGGCTGCGAGTGTGTAGTAACTGAGGTGGTCCCCTGAGACCTCATTTGCACAAAAGGGTAAGGACCAGCTGTCCTACCCTTGAACTTCTATTCAAATTTTGAACTGTGCCTGATCGGACCTTTGTTAGCTGAAATGTCCTTTTGTTTCTGGTTCTGACCTTGCTATACTAGAAGAATCTCCTCAGCCTTCACTACATCCACCAGTAACTCCTCGAAGTCATTACTTTTCTTCAAACCCAGAACACAATGGACATCTCAATTGAGCCTATGCTCAAATCTGCTGGCCATCATGGCACTCGTCTTGTCTGCCTCTGGCATAAAATGTGCTAGTGCCTGCAACTCAATCTCGTACTCGCAAACTATCTCGTATTCTGGTTAAATTTCTTCATTAAGTCCTCCCAAGTGGGCTGACCTACATACTTGTCCCTCACCAAACTCCACCAGCTAGCAGCGCCCCTCTCCAATAGATGGAGAGCCAAACTCACCTTGTCTTCAGCTAATAACCTCAAGTCCTATGCTATCAAAACAATTTTGTCCTTTCAACTCATTACTGCAATCACATCACTGGTGTCATAGAAGCTCTCACATGCCAAGTGTCTAGCTTCTTTCAGTAGCTTGGACAGCTGCACCAGTAATCTACTACCCTGAACCTCAGCCTACTGAACCTTTGGCTCAACCTAGACCTTTGCCTATTCTACAACCTATGGCTGAGCTGGTGCCTGCAGTCCCTGCATCTATGGCTGCTAAACTACTATAGCTTGTATGATCTGCTGCATCATCCATCATTTGCTGCATCCTGCATCATCTGTTGCATCCTGCATCATCTAATGCACCCTATGGCTAACCCACACTTGTTGCTAGCCCTCAGACATCTAAGCTCTTAACTAGCTCTATGATCTGTACTAAGCATCCTCGGCCAACACGATCTATGGAAGTAGTGCAACCTCTACCACAACCCATCATTACTAACTAGACACATAGTCATAGGTATAATCCTAAAAACAACAAGACCTCTAAACAAACTCTATGTTGGACTACGCATGTGCAGTGAGTGTGATGCACTTGTAAAACATGCTATTTTAAAACAATTTTGCACTTAATACACATATAAACAACCATACTCTGCTACCAACCCTGTGAGGACCTATTCCTGGTAAATGGGACCCTCACTACTATGTAGTCGTGATCGACCCAACACATGGATTAATCGAAACCATACAAGGCTCGCATTAACTTTTCAAAACCAAAATCCAAAAAATATATACAAATTTGCATTTTTATTTCAAATAGAGTATGTCACATCACATAATATACCCGACACAAAACAATCAAGAGAGTATGCATACACATATAGTGGAAGTCTTAAATCAAAAGCAACAGGCCACACGACCCCAAAACATACAACACACTAAGACCATACACACAAGCCAATATGGATCCACAAAAAGTGCTCAAGGCATACATCTCATAACATAATGGAAATCCGAGTCATATATATGAATGAAATATCAAATCCAGAAAACAAGCCTGCAACGGGTCTATAACAACTTACATAATCCAAAACAAGTATGTTTGTCAATAGAGTATGAAAATATCAAAATTAAACATGTCGAGCTACCAAAACGTGCAAGTGCAGTAGCCCATCTCTAAAACCAACACCATAAAAACTCAACCTCAAAGATGAATGGTTGTGGCTGACGAACTAACCCTGAAAACATCAACAAGAGGGCTAAGATCAAAGACATTAGTGGAATTTACAACTTCATAAGCATATCCGGTGGAACAAAGACATACGAAAAATTAATTATAATATAGTTACTTTAAACATCATTATCATCTATGCATACTAAACGTGCACTTAATGTATTTTACAGGCAATGACATATAATGCATAAATTTCGGAAAGCAAAGCAATGAAACACATCCCTATTAAAGAAAAATCGAAAGCCCACTGGTAGCTAATTCTTCATTTACAAAATACATATAATACCCTTACTATCAATGTTATCCGAAACATGCATAAACATGCATAATACAAACATTCAAATACCCTCTCCACACGCATAAACATGTGTAATACATAGCACAATCAATCACAAGGGTACAAACACAATCAATTGGAGTAGTACAAACATCACCTCACATGCCCTCTCCACATGCATAAACATGTAACCAACATGCTTAGGAGTTCAAACATATAGTTTATACACTCAAAACGTGGCAAGAAAGTTCGTGAAGCTAGAATGAACATCATTATAATGACCCCAATTCCTACCTATTAATATTTGCTCTGATTAAGGTCATTACCGCCATGAAACCCAAACAAGCCCAAAGACACCTAGGACCTATCTGAATCCCACCAGGATTACTCACTAAGTTTTCAACTTTTAGCATGTTTATTCTACATGTTTAATAACAGTTGGAGCATAATATTGGACAATCACTCTGATATCATACGAAGTGAGTAAAAACATCAGCGGAAGTCTTTAAATTAAATCACTGGATTCATAATACAAAAGTCCCATAAGGATCCAAATAACCAGCAAGAATTCCTCCAACATAGTCGAAAGTATCAAGAAAAGGAGGAATCTTAAAATAAACCAGAAAGTAGTCAATTTTTTTTTATTCAAGTTATATGCGCAAGTAATCAAGGAACAGGTATGCAAAAGTGATGCAATATCGCTCCGCCATACAGCTTTGATCTCACACACTAGTACCACAACAAGTGAATGTACCTAAGCTTGAAAAAAATGGTGAAAACAACTGAATGAGATAACAAAAATCTCAGTAGGGTCACAACATCATAAGATCTGCAGAAACCATAAACACAAATCTCCCGAATAACATCTAATCACTCCTACGTAACTAAAGGGATTCATGCAATTCAAAGATTCAATCAAAACGAGTAGAGCCGAATCTAAGGCTGAGAGGGACTACAAACACGTCCGAAAAATATCAGAAGTACACAGGCAGGAAGAACTCATCAAATTGTTCTCGGCAATGAAGAAGAAAAGGTCATCCCCTTCCACCTGTGTTGTCCAAGGCTTATTGCACAAAAGGTAATCAGCAAGCCTATTCATCTTGTCACACAAGGACAAAACATCCCAAGCCACACAAGGGCATCCCAAACCACACAAGGATAAGGGGTTCCTGCCACATAAGGACAGGGCTTCTAGCCATACAAGGACCAGACATCCAGTGAGCTCTTGCTTGGATTTGCCACCCATACGACTCTCATACCAGTAAGAACCTCCCCTCTCACTAGGAGCATCAGCGTTTACCCCGAATGGCCACCGGAAAAGGATCCTGACACACAAACACGTACAAGCACACACAGGCAAGCACAAAGCACAAAACCACAACAGGGTTTTCTCAATTCTGTCTGATCAAATTCAGCATATTCAATACATACCACACATGCAAGCTAGGCACTCCTAACTTACCTTAAGGGATTCAATATAGCCTAGAAATTCCTCAATTCTATTCGCAACTCAAGCATGCATTATTTAATGTGAATGCATATACAGTTTCAAAATCATAGGTACTGAAATCAATTAAGCAAACAACGAGGTCTCTGGAGAAACCGATGAGGCATAGATCCTACCTCTCTTATCTCTGAACAAGAAGTTATTCCTTTGTCTTTATTTAATAATTCTGCACTACCTATAGCAACACAAGGAAAAGCCAAAACCAAACTAAGTATGCATATCCAATATCCAATTAAATACCCTATTTCCTTACCAATTCCACTCACCAAACCTATTAGAAATTATTGAATAGATGCCGCAGGTACCGCCCCCTTGGATGTGTGATGTGATTGCCAAGAACTTAACAAGAATCAACCTGAATTACCATCCCTAATTATCATACAATTTTCGGCACTAAGAATAGGGCAATATGGCAAGTTGCGATTTCATGTTAACAAGTTATAGGAGTTGCGATCTCAAGTTAACAAGGAAGGATTAAGGTTTTATAACATGTATAATCTAAAGAAACAAAATCAGAATCAAATAGGTTAATCAATTGATCAAGATAGGCACAATAGGGCAGTAGGCCAACAGTAGGGCATACTGATTTCATGTATATAAAAGATTCAAAGGATGAATTCATGATTTTTCACTATGAATGGATATTAAACAATCATATGAATAAAGGAAACAACATCAGAGATCAATCAAAGCCAGAATTATACAAATCTTAAAACCTAATTCCACCGTCCATTTTTAACTTATCTTTTGACAAATAAATACGAATAAACAAACAACAAAACAAATATGGTTGGAAATAGGATGAAGAGAGATTTTCAACAAGCTATTATTTTTAGGAATTCGACAAACGATGAAAGAGTTATACTACATTGAAGTTCAAGAAGATTTTGGTAGTTTCACCGAGTTTTGACTTATCTTACAAGAAAAATATACTAACCTTCTGACAAAAAATAAAATATTTTTGGAAAGAGGATGAAGAGAGCTTTCTAACAAGCTATTATTTTCTGGAATCTGACAAACGATGAGAGAGTTATGCTGGTTTAAAGTTTCAGCGAATTTTGGCAGATATAGGGAGGTGTAAGAGTTTTAGGCTATACGAGTTTTGTGTGTTTTCTATGAATGATTTTTGTGGGGTTGGCTTCCTATTTATAATGGATGGGTATGGAATTAAGATTACTACTTTAAAGGCTTTATTAAAGTAAGATAACTACCAGATTTAAATTCTGTAATTATCCCCTTTTAATTTTAGGGATTTTAATTCCTAAGGTGATTATCAACAAATTAAAAACCAAATTAAAGGGAATTAATACCAAAAATAATTACCACACATTCCTTACCAATTTCGGCCATCACACATCCTTTTCTTCAGGGACAAAATGGCCTTTTCACCTGCACAGACTTCTAGACTTCTATGACTCAAAATTCGGGGTCTCACAATCATTCAAAATAGATAAATGGCCTCTATTCAAAACCAAGCAAATTCCGTACTTTAATTCATCAAAATGAAAATGTTTCCATGTAAGCAAATGAAATGTAAACTCTCACCACTTGTCTTACAAAAAACTCAACAGCAATACTCTTGCCCTTATCGACCGATTTAGCACCATCTAAACATACAAACCGAACCAAAACACACTTAAGCACAAAATCGACAAAAGGACTCAAAACTGGAAATAAACCCTAAGAGACCCTATCGGTACTCACTTTAACTCCCATCTCATCCTAACAACACACTCTCAACTCAAAAATCTAGAAATTCAACCAAAAGGCGAAACGCTCACTCCTCACACAAGCCACTCATGGCTCTAATTCAACACCCAAGCTCACCCGATCATACAGTTGGGTTCATCAGCTCACAAACACACTATACAACTCATAAATCAACAAACCCAAGCAACATAAATAACCAATTTATACAATTCAGCAAAAATCTCAAAATACCTAAAATTATCTAAAATGCCACTAAAACAAAAATGCTCACCCATGGATCAGAAGGTGTTTCCATGAAAGCCAAACAAGCTTAAAAACAATGACAACAAACTAAAAGAACAAAAAATCTATAATGTATACATACCCTCCAACTATTCTAGATTCTCACATGCACGAGTTTGCCTCTAACATTCTCTACTACCATGACTCCAATCTTCTTAGGCATGACTTGTACTGTGCTCACCCACTTATTATTGGAGATTAGGTATTCATTCTAGCATAAAAAAAAGATTTAGAATTTCTTCAGGACCTTTATCATTGGTTGTTTTAATCTTATTTGAACATCTCTAGAGGGTTTCATATCCTTCTATAATAGGATATGATGTATAGATGTTGACGGGCTTAGTTCCTTTTTATCTGCAATCCATCATATTGTTACTTATGACTAGCAAGTACTTTGATGCATCGCTCTGTTACTTCTTCTATTAATTTGTTGGATATGATTCGTTATCCCTAAGGAGTGCATATTTTAGATGCTATAATAATGCCTTGATTTCAAGCTTTGGAGGTTTCTCGATGCTTGAAGGTAGCCTCTCATAGTTGATTTGTATATCTTTGAAATTAACTTTTATCATATCTTCCCCAAAGTTTCCTATTTCAAGTAGAGTATCTTAGAGTTGATCATCCAACTACAAAGTCTCAGATATAAACTTGCATAGATTTTTCTCCAATGTAAGTTGCAGTTTGTCTTGTTTCATATGTTTGAGGAAAATCTATGCATGGGGATTGATCGCATCCACCACGGATATGGATCTGTCCAAATCTAGGTACTTTGTTGCATAATATATATTGAACTTGACCTTGTTTCTGCGAAATTCCATATTGTTCCATCATTTGCCATCATGTGCATCAATCGTGGTTCTAGATATTTTCAGGAAAGGTCATCCCAGAAGTATAAGTTGGGATCTTTCATTCTCTATGTTCAGTACATAAAAATTTGTAAGGAGTACCATGCCCTCCACCTGTACTAATGATTTATCCATGAGTTGGATGATCATGCTAGTTTTCTTCAGTTCTCTGTCATTCAAATGTTGGTATATCGAGTATTATAGAGATATGAAGATAGCATATGGCATGGCGCAAATTAATATTGCCGATCATACAGGACACGGTGAATATTCTATGATCGGTGCATATGGGTGGTATTTTGTTCTGTAACTTTCTCCACTTCTTGTAACTTCCTCTTGTTTGTGAAAAAATATTTTTGGAACTTAGCATACCATGATATTTTTTTAATGAGATCTAGGAGAGGGATATTCAGTTTTACTTTGCGGAGGGTCTCCAAAAACTCTTTCTCCTCCTGGACTTTTTGTCTTGCCAATCAAGAAGGAAACTCTGGTAGAATATCAATTTGAGGTAATTCAGTAACTTTGTCTTCAAGTTCGATTTGGATTTCAGTTTCTTTATCATGATCATAGTTCTTGTTGGTCTTTAACTTTAGTTCCTACTATGCTTTATTTTTTAGGCATAGGACTTTGTCATGGGCACGTCTAGCATTTCTTTCCTGTCTCGTAGGATTATGGCATTGACATTCTACTTTGGATTGAGCTCTGGCTGTGATGGAAGTATCCTTATTGGTTCTAATAGATTAACATTGGATGCTATTTGACTTAGTTGGTTTCCTAGATTTTGAATGCTCTTATCGGTCTTTTGTTGGAGCTATAGTCTGGATATAGCTAGAGATTTTATAATACCTTTAATAGATATTCCTCCCTCATTTGATGGTAGTGAGACCTCATCCCTCCAAGTGCCTTGTCAGTATGATGATCTAGGGAGAGTGTTTGATTTTGATTGTTTGACCTGAGAGTTTACCGTTGACCCGAGAGTTGACCTGTAGGGACGACACAGCAATAGGAAGCCTAGGTGTGCATCTAGGTCTCTTAGTGTAAGGATCCGTGTTCGATCTACTAGTACCCTTACCACCGTGAAACCCAAATAAACCTAACCTAAGACCTCTCTGAATCTCACAAGGCTTATCCCCCCTTACTTCCGATTTTTATCAGATTCATTACTTATGCTTTTTTAAAGATTGGAGCATGATAAAAGACATGCATTCTGGTAATAAACGAAGTGACAAAAAACATCAGCGGAAGTCTTTATAATTTAACAAAGGTACCACAACACACAAGTCCCATAGCGATCTCAAAATCCAGCAAGTATACCTCCATTAAATTTCAGAAATCAGCAAACAAAGGAGGCATTCTAAAAACCAAAAAGTAGTCCAATCAAACTTCATGTTATATGAGAAAACAATCATGGAAATAGGTATGTGAATGTGATGCAATATCGTTCCACTGTGCAGCCTTGATCTCACACACTGGTACCACAAACAATGAATATACCTAAGTTTGAAAAATGGTGAAAACAACAAGGTGAGATTACAAGAATCTCAGTAGGGTCACAACATCATAAGATCTGCAGAAATCTAAACAAACATCTCCCAAAACAACATCAGATTCGTCTATACAACTAAAGGGATATCACGCAACTAATAAGCAATCACAATAGGGATAGAGCTGAAAATTATTGGCTGAAGGTGGACTGCAAACACTTCCGAAAATTAGAAGTACACAGGCAGGAAAATCATTAATCAATCTCATCAATAGAAAATCCCATCCCCTTCCACCTATACTGTCCAAGGCTCTGCTGCACAAAGTGTAAGAGGTTAGCACATAGGCTAATCAACAAGCTTATTCATCTTGCCAGCACACAGGACAAGGCATCTAGCTAGCGCACAGGATTAGGCATCCTAACTAGCACACCGGATTAGGACATCTTGCTTGCACACAAGACAAAACATTTTCTACAAACCCATATTTCATGATTTGCTCATATTAGTACCCTTACCGTCGTGAAACCCAAGCAAGGCCAAAACCATGACCTATCTGAATCCCACAAGACTTAACCACCTAATTTCCAATTTTAGTATATTCATTCTTTAAGTTTTAAAATTTTGGAGCATGATAGTGTTGGACAAGCAATCTGAATTCACACGGAGTGAATAAATCGTCAGCGAAAATCTTTATGATTAATCAAAAGAACCACAACACACTAGTCCCATAGGAATATAAAAATCCAGCAAGTAAATTCTCAGCAAGTTTTCAAAACAATAAAACAAAGGAGACATTCTAAAAACCAGAAAGTGGTCCAATCAATCTTCATGTTATATGTGCAAGTAATCAAGGAACAAGTATACAAATGTGATGCGATATCACCCCTCCGTGAAGTCTTGATTCTCACACATTGGTATCACAAACAACAAATGTACCTAATCCTAAAAAATGGTGAAAATAATGAAATGAGAATACAAGAATCTCAATAGGGTCACAACATCATAAGATCTATAAAAATCTTAAACAAACATCTCCCAAACAACATTAGATCATCCCAACACATCTAAGGGATATCACATAGTTCAAGAATCAACCAATAGGGTTAGAGCTGAAACTAAGGCTGAGGGTGGACTACAAACACTTTCGAAAATCAGAAGTACATAGGCTCAACTACTCTCGGCAATAGGAAAAGACTATCCCCTTTCATCTCTGTTGTCTAAGGCTTTGCTGCACAAAGAATAAAAGGTTAAAACACAAGCTAATAAGCAAATATATTCATCTTGTCAACACACAGGATAAGACATCTAACCAGCACACAAGACAAGGCATCTAATCAACACATAGGACCAGGCATCCTAACCAGTACGCAGGATTAGGGCATCCAAAACACACAAGGATAAGGACATCTTGCCAGCACATCGAACAAGGCATCTAGCCAACACACAAGACCAGGCATCCAACGAGCTCTTGCTAGGGATTTCAACCTATATGACTCCCGTACCAGTAAGAACCTCTCTTATGAGACCTCGATCCTTCGTAATGTAGATGTCTAAAAAGTCCAGGAGTCGATGCAGTTGAAATGACTATTTTGTCCCTGAAGAAATGGATATGTGATGACAAAAAATGGTTGATGCTAGATATTTCCTATTTTAATTCTGGTATTTTTTTTATTAATTATCCTTAGTTTTATTCCTTATTATCCAAGATATTAGATAATTCTTCCTTTTAAATAGAATAACTCTTTTAATAGATTTATCCTTTTAAATAGAATTATCCTTCTAATAAAAATATCCTTTAAATATCCTTTTAAGCTTAAAAGTAGGGAATTATCTCTTAGCTAAACCTCCTTAAACACCTATAAAAGAGTGGCCAGCCTATCCGACCAAAACATACCAAAACTCACCTGGAAATTTCGAAATTTATCCCCTTCCTCTCAATTTAGGAGTTTTGCCTAAACCCTAACCAAAATTCCTTGATCTTCATCTTAGCATAACTCTCTCATCCTTTATCTAATTTCTGCAAATAATAGCTTGTTGGAAAGCTCTTTCTATCCTCTATATAGGTAACTTTGTTAGGTAATCATAAGGTTAGTTCTTCCCTTTCAAAATTCAACTCGTAATTCGTCGATTTTGTATAAGAAATTCCTTGATCTTAATCCTAGCATAACTCTCTCATCCTTTGTCAGATAAGCTCTTTCCATCCTCTATCCAGATATATTAGGTTGTTCATCAGAATTTTAGTTATTCTCTGTCTAAATTCAAGTCGAAATTCGTCAATTTTTGTGTTAAAATTGTGAGATTCTTCCTTCAATTAATTTCTGTTGTTGTTTCTTTTGTTCATATGATTGTTTGGCATCCATTCATATTGTAAAATCATGAATCCATCCTTAGAATCTTCCCTATATATGAAATTCGCATGCCCTATTCCTAACCCTATACATGAAATTTATCCTTTGTTCTTTTTAATCGTTTAAGTAATTGGCACCTACTCCTTTCTTAATTTCATGAAATCCCAACCCCTAACCTCTCTAATGTTGAAATCACATATACCCTACTAAGACATTAGGTGTTGCCGAAATTTGTATAATGAATTAGGGTGAATAATCAGGTTGTTTCTTGCTGAGTTTTTGGACATTACATAACGCATTCAGAAGGAAGATATTGCTGCATCCGGATCACTGGATTTCGGTAGGTTAATTGGTAAGTATTCCCAATGCTTTTTGTTTTTAATTAAGTAATCATGTGGCTTAGTATTGTGTGGTCTTTGCTTTGTGACTATTCAGGAGATTCTGCTTTTATTGGAAAGGCAAAGGTTTGCATCTGATTCAGACACGTGAGAGGTAGGATCAATGTCTCATCGGTTCCTTTGGTTATCTTATTGTTTGAATATGAATCAATTTGATTGCGTATCTTGGTTATATGCTTACGGAATGTATGATTATGATGATAGAGAATTTCGAAAGTTAATAGAGCAATAGGTTGCCTAATTTAGTTATGACTTTGAGGATTGATCATTAATTTGTATTGTGATTTGATTGAGGATCCTTTGTTGTGATTTATGTATTGTGTACTATGTGTACTATATGTGTATCCGTGTATGTGCCTTGTTTGTGCTTTGTTTGAAGGATTGTTTGTCGCTGGCCATGTGAGGTAAGTATTGTTGGTCTTAGGGAGAATGGAGATGCTTACCGAACTAGGTAGGTTTGTGGGTGGTTATTCGCAGCAAGAGCTCGCTGGATGCCATGTAGGCCGATTCAAGTCCGGACATCAAGATGCCTTGTAGTTCAGTTCGAGTCTGGATGTCAAGATGCCCTATAGGCCAGTTCATGTCTAGACATTAAGATGCCTTATTTTTTATTGGCAGGATGACTTATATGCGCAGCTGCAAGAGTGCTCCTAGGCTAGTTCATGTCTGGATGTAAGAGACAACTAAAAGACTTGCTATAATATTAATTGTCTAACTGTTTTACACTTTTTGTAGCATAGCTTTGGACAACATGGGCAAATGGGGACAAACCTTGGTTTTGAAAAATAGATTATGTATAAGCTGCCTATGTGCTTTTGAATAAGAAATATTTTTAGTCTTTCCCCTTGTTTTCTACTAATTTTAGTCTACCCTTGCATTGTGTGTGCTTGTGATGATTTCAGCCCCTAATATGTGTGTTTGATGCTTGGGGTTTTAATTAGATATCTTATCTTGTTTTAGGTGTTGATCTTTTGGTTATTGGGAGATGTTTGATTGGGAATCCCTAGGACTTATGAATCTGTGACCCTACTGAGATTGTTGTAATTTTATATGAGTCCCTGAATTTTGAGTCCTAGAAGTTCAGAAGCCAATGCAGGTGGAAAAGACCGTTTGGGCCTTCAAGGAAAAGATGTGTGATGGATGTCTAGTAATTATTTCTGGTATTAATTCCCTTTAAATTGATTCTTTATTGGTTGATAATTACCTTAGAAAATAAAAATCATAAGTTTAAGGGATGATAATTATAGAATTTAATTTTGATAATTATCTTACTTTAATTAAGCCTTGAAGATAGGGATTATAATCTCATAACCATCTTACATAAATAGGAAGTCAGCCACACAAAAATCTTCTTGAACTTCAAACAAGCATAACTCTCTCATCTTTTACCAGATTCCTGAAAATAATAGCTTGTTGGAAAAAAAATTTCATTCTCTTTCCTAAAATATTTGTTTTCTTGTCTGAAGCTTAGTATTTCTTTCTCCAAGGTTAAATCAAAATTCGACAGAACTGCCAAAATCATCTTGAACTTCAAACAAGCATAACTCTCTCATCGTTTGTCAGATTCCTGCACATAATAGCTTGTTAGAAAGCTCTTTTCATCCTCTTTGAAAAAATATTTTTTTTTTGTCTTAAACTTAGTATTTAATTCTCTAAAGTTAAATTAAAATTCGGCAGAACTATCAAAATCTTCTTAAACTTCAAACAAGCATAACTCTCAACACATAACCAACAGTACGAATACTAAGAAAGAAGTGGTACCTGGTGGAGAGGCATACACCGGGTGATATACATTTGCTGGAAAACAAAACACACATGCAAAAAAATATACAAGTTTCGGAAATCATATGCACACATGCAAATGCACACTCGGCAATCATATTGATACACACATAAGCACTTGGCAATCATTATTAAGCATTCGGCAAGCACATGTTCACACAAGGTCATACTCAGCAATCATGGCAACTACATAAAAGGACATACTTGGCAACCATAGAAATCTCATAGGAACACTCGGCAGCATGTATCAACAAAGCACACATGCTCCGTTACCAAACTTGTAAGGACCTACATTTCATAATTTGCTCCTATTAGGAACCTTACCGCCGTGAAACCCAAACAAGCTCAAAACCAGAACCTATCTAAATCCCACAAGGCTTAACAATCTAATTTCCGATTTTAGTATGTTCATTCTTTAAGTTTTTGAAGTTTGGAGCATGATAGTATTGGAAAAACAATCAGGATTCATACGTAGTGAATAAATCATCAGCGAAAGTCTTTATGATTAATCAAAGGAACCACAACACACAAGTCTCATTGGAATATAAAAAACCAGCTAGTAAATCCCCGCAAGTTTAGAAAACAATCAAACAAAGGTGACAATCTAAAAACCTAAAAGTGGTTGAATCAATCTTCATGCTATATGCACAAGTAATAAAGGAATAAGAATGCAAATAGGGTTAAGGTCGAAACTAAGGCTGGGAGTGGACTATAAACACTTCTGAAAATCAAAAGTACTCAGGAAAGAAAATACATCAACCACTCTCGACAATAGGAAAAGGTCATCCCCTTCCACTTGTGTTGTCCAAGGTTTCGTTTCTCAAAGGGTAAAAGGTTAGAACATAAACTAGACAGCAAGCCTATTTATCTTGCGAGCACACAGGATAAGGCATCAAGCCAGCATACAGGACTAGGCATCCTAACTAACACACAAGACTAGGGCATTCAAACCACACAAGGATAAGGGCATCTTGCTAGCACACAGGACAAAACATCTAGTCATCACACAGGACTAGACATCCAGCGAGCTCTTGCTGGGGATTGCCACCCATACGACTTCCATACCAGAAAGAACCTCTCTCTCCCAAAGAGCATCAATGCTTACCCCAAATGGCCATTGGAAAAGGATCCTGACACATAAACACGTACAAGCACACAAAAGTAAGTACAAGGTGTAATACCAGAACAAGGTATCCTCAATCATGTCAAAACACAATCAGAATGTTCAATACACAAAACACATGCAAATTGGGCACTCACAACCTATCTCAAGTGTTCGGTATAGCCTAAGTGAGCCTCAAATAAAATCTGCAACTCATGCATACACTGTCTCATATATGCGCATACAACATCACAAAGGTGTACATCGAAAATTACAACCAACAACAAGGATCTTTCGAGAAACCAATGAGTCATAGATCCTACCTCTCTTATCTCTGAACAAGAAGCTATTCCTTTGCCTTTATTCAAGGGATTCGAACCACCTATAACATCATAAGGCAAAGACAAAGCCAAACTAAGCATGCATACTCAATAATCAAGTAGATATCCTATTTCCTTACCAATTCCACTTACCGAACCTATTAGAAACCAGTGATCAAATGCAATAGGTGCCTCCCTCTCAGATGTGTGATGTGACAGCCAAGAACTTAACAAGATTCAACCTGAATTACCATCCTAATTAACTATGCAAATTTTGGCACTAAAGATAGGGCACAAGGCAATTACAATTTCATGCCTACAAGGTATAGGTGTTGTGATTTCATAATAACAAAGATAGATTGGGTATTAATAATGCATACAATCAAAAGGAGCAAGATCAGAAACCAACAAGTTAATTAATTAATCAAAATCAGCAATAGTAGGGCAAAGGATATGGTATGTCGATTTTATGTATAAGGAAGATTCAGAGGATGAATTCATGATTTTACAACATGAATGAAAGAAAAAAAATCATATGAACAAAAAGAACAACAATAGAAACCAATTGAAGGAAGAATCACACAATTTTGGCACCAAAACCTATGAATTATGATTAGGATTTTGATAGAGAAGAACTAACGTTCTGATGATCAAGACAAGATAGCTAGATAGAGGATGAAAAGAGCTTTCCAATAAGCTATTATTTGTAGAAATTTGACAAAGGATGAAAGAGTTATGCTAGGATGAAGGTCAAGGAATTTCGACAGCAATAGGATATAGTATGGGGTTTGATCACTTGATAATTTTATGTGTTTTTTGGTGTAAGAAGTAAGTATGGCTAGCTACTCTTTATGTAGGGTATTTATGAGATTAAGTTCCCTACTTTAAAGGTTAGATAAGGGAAGATGATCATTAGAGTTAAATTTTTGAATTATCCTTCCTTAATTTTAGGAGTTTTATCTCCTAAGGTAAGATTGAACTAGTAAGGAAATGAAACCAGAAATGATTACTAGACCTTCCATACCATTTTCAGTCATCACACAATCATTGATTCAGAGGAAAAACGGTCATTTCACATACACTGGCTTCTGGACTTCTAGGACTCCAAATTCGAGGTCTCACACATCTAACCAGCACACAGGACTAGGCATCCAGCCAACAGAAAGGATTACGCATCCAGCGAGCTCTTGCTAAGGATTGTCACCCATACGACTCCTATACCAGTAAGAATCTTTGTTCTCCTCAGAAGCATCAGTATTTACCCCGAATGGCCACCGGAAAAAGATTTTGACACACAGACATGTACAAGCACACACAAGTAAGTACAAGGCATAACATCACAGCATAGAATCCTCAATCATATCACAATACATTCAGCATGTTTAAAACAAGCAACACATGCGAATTAGGCACATCATATCTCAAGGGTTCGAAATTGCCTACCAACTCCTTAATTCTTTCCACAACCAAACATACCTAACACAAGGCATGCGCATATATCATTTAACAAGAACATACACCGAAATATCAAATAAGCAACAAGGATCTCTAGAGAACCCGATGAGATATAGATCCTGCCTGTAAGGACCCAAACCCAACCTATTAGGACCCAAACCCAACCTATTAGGACCCAAACCCAAACCCAATAATTAAAGGATAATTCTATTATAAGAATAATTCTATTTAAAAGGATAATTTTATTAAAAGAGATATTCTATTTAAAAGGAAGAATTATTTAATATCTTAGATATTAAGGAATAAAACTAAGGATAATTAATATAAAAATACCAGAATTAAAATAGGAAATATCTGGCAGCAACCATTTTAGGCCATCACGCTTCCATTTCTTTAGAAGTAAAATAGTCATTTCAATTGCATCGACTTCTGGACTTCCTGGACATCTACACTAGAAAAGGTCATCCTTCACACTACCTCTCTTGTCTTTGAATAGGAAACTATTCTATTGCCTTTATTTAGAGGATCCAAACCACTTATACCATCATAAGGAAAAGAAAAAACCATACTAAGTATGCATATTCAATAACCAAGTAAACATCCTATTTTCTTACCAATTCCACTTATAAAACCTAACAGAAACCAGTGATCAGATGCTGCAGGTACCTCCCCATTGGATGTATGATGTGATAGCCAAGAACTCAATAAGAATCAACCTGATTTTGTAAGGACTCCGAAACCTAACCTATTCTTATTTGCTCATAAGAGGACCCTTACCGCCTTGAAACAAAAACAAGCCCAAAACCAGGACCTATTTGAATCCTAAAAGGCTTACCCATCTAAAATTTTTTATTTTAGCATGTTTATTCTTTGTACTTATAAAACTTGAAGCATGATTTTGGACAAACATTTTGGTATATGGAGTGAATAAAACATCAGCAAAAGTCTTTAAATTTAATCAATGAATCCATGACACACAAGTCCCGTAGGGATCTAAAATTCCAAATGGTAAACCTCCAACATAATCCAGAAATAATCAAGCATATAAGGAACTTGGAAAACCAGAAAATACTTCAATCAATGATCATGTTATATGCATAAGCAACCAAGGAGATTCTCACACACTGGTACCACGAATAGTGAATGTATATAAGCCTAAAAAAATGGTGAAAACAACAAGATGAGATTACAAGAATCTCACTAGGGTCACAGCATCAAAAGATCTAAAGAAATCTTAAACAAACATCTCCTAAACAACATCAGATCAGCCCTACATATCTAAGGGGTATCACGCAATTATTCAAACAATTTAAAAGTATAGGGCTGAAACTAAGGCTGAGGGCGGACTACAAACAATTTCGAAAATTAGAAGTACCCAAGCTAGTAAAACTCATCAAACATCTCGGTAATAGGAAAAGGCCATCCCCTTCCACTTGTCTTGTCCAAGGCATCGTTGCACAAAAGGTAAAGGTTAGCACACAAGTTCATCAGCAAGCCTATTGATCTTACCACACAAAGACAAGGCATTCAAGCCACCCAAGAACAAGGGAATCCAAGCCACACAAGGATAAGGGCATCCAAACAACACAAAGATAAGGACATCTTGTAACACAAGGACTAGGAATTCAACAAACTCTTGCTGGGGATTGCCACCCAATACAACTCCCATACCAGTAAGAACCTCTCCTCTCCCAAGGAGCATCAGTGTTTACCCCGAATGGCCACCGGAAGAGGATCCTGACACACAAACACGTACAAGCACACACAAGCAAGCACAAAGCACAATACCACAACAGGGTATTCTAAATCATGTTAGAACACAATCAGCATGTTCAATACACACAACACATTCAAGTTAGTCACTCATAACTTATCTTAAGGGATTTGGTATAACCTAGATAAGCCTCAAATCAATCCGCAACTCATGCATACACTATCTCACATATATGCGCATACATTAACACAATTATAGGTACCAAAATTAACAAGCAAATAAAAAAATCTCTTGAGAAACCGATGAGGCATAGATCCTACCTCTATTGTCTCTGAACAAGAAGCTATTTATTTGCCTTTATTCAAGGGATCCGAACCACCTATAACATCATAAAGCAAATACAAAACCAAACTAAACAGGCATACTCAATAACCAAGTAAACACCCTATTTCGTTACAAATTCCACTCACCAAACCTATCAGAAACCAGTGATCAGATGTCACTGGTGCCTCCCCCTTGGATGTGTGATGTAATAGCCAATAACTTAACAAGAAACAACCTGAATTACCATCCCAATCAACATACAAATTTTAGCACTAAGAGTAGGGTAGTTGGGAAAATTGTGATTTCATGTTAACAAGGAAGGATTAGGTTTTAATAACACGTACAATAAAAAAAACAAGATCAGAAACCAATAGGTTAATCAATTGATCAAAATCGGCAACAATAGGATAAAGTTAGGGTATGATGATTTCATGTATAAGAAAGATTCAAAGGATTAATTCATGATTTTACAACATGAATGGATGCTAAAAAATCATACGAACAAGAGGGACAACAACAGAAATCAATTAAAGGAAGAATCACACAATTTTGCACCAAACCCGTCGAATTACGAGTTGAATTTTGAAAGTGAAGAGCTAACCTCCTATGGCCAGATCTAGGTTTCTAGATATAGGATGGAAAGAGCTTTCTATCAAGCTATTATTTGTAAAAATCTGACAAATGATGAGAGAGTTATGCTAGTTTAAAGTTCAAGCAGATTTCGACAACAATAAGGAGGTGTAGGGTTTGATGGTTGATGAATTTTATGTATTTTCTGTGTAAGATTTAAGTGTGGCCAGCCTCCTCTTTATATAGGGTGGTTATGGGATTAAATTTCCTATTTTAAAGGCTATATTAAAGTAAGATAATTATCAAAATTAAATTCTGTAATTATCCTCATTTAATTTTAGGTATTTTACCTCCTAAGGTAATTATGAACCAATAAGGAACCAAATCAAAGGGAATTAAAACCAGAAATAATTACTAGACATTCCATATCATTTTTAGCCATCACATATCCATTTCTTTAGGGATAAAATGGTCATTTTATCTGCATTGGCTTTTGGACTTCTAGAACTCAAAATTGGGGGTCTCACATTCTCCCCTCCTTATAAGAATTTCATCCTTGAAATTTCAGCACAAATACCTAAACAAACAATTAAAGAAATTTTGCACGCATAGATTCCTCAGTCACCCAAGACTGTTCCTTAATTTGGCCACTACGCCAAACAACTTGTACCATAGGTGCTTTTCGACTGCGAAGCTGACGAACTGACCAATCTAGTATGGCAACTGGCTGTACGGGATAGTATAGGTGTTGAGCAACCTTGACTGATGGTTCTTCAAGTAGATGAACATGGTCTCGTACATACTTTCTCAACATTGATACATGAAACATATTGTGAATTCTCTCCATACTCGGAGGTATGGCAAGTCGGTATACAGTAGGGTCGATCCTCTCGACAATGTTATACGGACAAATGTAACGAGGTACTAACTTACCACATAGCTGAAAACGAAGGATACCTTTGCATGAGGTGACCACCCAAACATTTTGTCACCTACCGCAATTCCAACTCCCTTCATCGACTATTAGCATAGTTTTTCTGCCGATCTTGACCTGTCTTTAGCTGTTGTCAAATCAAGTTCAACTGCTTCGTTGCGTAATCAATCAATTCTCAATTGTCTAGGTATCTCTTGCCTACATCATTCCAACAAATGGATGTTCTACAACGTTTCCCATATAGTGCTTCATAAGGTTCCATAGCGATGCTTACATGGAAGCTATTATTGTAAGCAAATTCCGCCAATGGTTGGTATCGCTCCCAACCACTATGTTGGTCCAACACACTTACACATAGCATGTCTTCAAGTATCTGAATCATCCTCTCTGATTGGCCATCGATCTGGGGATGAAACGCTGTATTGAAATTCAATCTTAAACCCGGCGCATTCTTAAATTTCTACCAAAATCGCAATGTGAAACGGAGGTCACGATCTGAAACAATGGAAACTGGCACTCCATGTAATCGAATAATCTCGTCCAGGTAACAAACAACCAATTTCTTGTGTGTGTCTATCACATATACAAGAAGGAAGTGCACAAATTTCGTCAATCGATCCACGATCACTCAAATGGCATTGTATCCTCTCTACGATCTGGTCAAAACGATTAGAAAATCCATTATGGCATGCTCCCACTTCCATTTTGGAATAGGAAGTGACTGAAGTAGACTAGCAGGTCTTCAATGCTCAATCTTTACTTGTTTACATACGAGCCATCAGACAAAAAACTCAGCAATGTGACGCTTCATGTTCGGTCACCAATACTGCTCCTTTAAATCTCAGTACATCTTAGTGCTACCAAAATGGATATTGAACTTCGAATTATACGCCTCGGAAAAAATAAGATAATGAATATCAATATCTTGTGGCATACATACCTGGTCTCTGAAGACAAGAACTCCATCATCTCGTAATCTGAATTCACGATCTATGGCATCAACACCATCAGATAGTTACTTTCGAATTTCAACCAGTTTGGGATCTTCTGATTTCTGATTCTAGATTTCTTCAATCAAGGTAGGCGTGACTTCGATTCGTGCCAACAACGAACCAGAAAAATCAGTGCCAAGATGCACATGGGCATGTATTGGGTGCACATGTAAGCCAAAACCGATGGATAAGGAGGATGAAATTTTCGTCTTAAGGCGTTAGCAACTACATTCATTTTTCCAGGATGATATTCGATAATCAAACCGTAGTCCTTAATCAGCCCCATCCATCTTCATTGTCACATATTCAATTCTTTCTGCGGAAGGAGGTATTTCAAGCTTTTACGGTCAGTGAAGATTAGGCATGTCTCGCCACACAAATAGTGGCGTCATATTTTCAATGCAAACACCACGGCTGCAAGATCTAAATCATTCATAGGATAGTTCTTTTCATGTGGTTGCAACTGTCGGGAAGCATAGGCAATGACTTTCCTATCTTGTGTGAGACCCCAAATTTTGAGTCCTAAAAGTCCAGAAGCCAGTGTAGGTGAAAAGATGATTTTTCCCCTGAAGGAAAGGATGTGTGATGGCCGAAATAGGTAAGAGTTTCATGGTAGTTAATTATGATTTTAATTCCCTTTAATCTAAGTTCTTATAGCTAGATAATTTCCTTAGAAATTAAAATCCCTAAAAATAGGGGAAGATAGTTAAAGAATTTAAATCTGGTAATTATCTTACTTTAGTAAAGCCTTTAAAGTAGTACTCTTAATTCCATACCAATCCATTATAAAGAGGAAGCCAACGACATAAAAATCATTCATAGAAAACACACAAAACTCGTATAGCAAAAAATCCTTACTCCTCCCTATAGCTACCAAAATTCGCAGAAACTTTAAACCAGTATAACTCTTTCATCGTTTGTCAGATACCTGCAAATAATAGTTTGCTGGAAAGCTCTCTTCATCCTTTTTCCAACCATATTTTTTTGGGAGGTTAGTATTTCTTTCTTTAAGGTTAAGTTGAAATTCGGCGACACTGCCAAATCTTCTTGAACTTCAGAATAGCTTAACTCTTTCATCGTTTGTTATATCTCTGCAAATAATAGCTTGTTGGAAAGCTCTCCTCATCCTCTTACCAACTATATTTGGTTTTTTTTTGGGAGGTTATTATTTCTTTCTCTAAGGTTCAGTTAAAATTCGGCAGCACTGTCAAATCTTCTTGAACTTCAGAATAGCATAACTCTTTCATCATTTGTTGTATCACTACAAATAATAAGTTGTTGGAAAGCTCTTTTCATCCTATTTCCAACCATATATGTTTTTATTGTTTGTACATTAGTATTTCTTTATCTAAGGTTAAGTTGAAAATCGGCGATGGAATTAGGTTTTCATCGGTGACGAAATTAAGTTTTTAGATTTCTAAATTTTTTGTCTTCGGTTGATTTCTGTTGTCGTTTCACATGTTCTTATGATTGTTTAGCATTTATTCATGATGTATGATCATGAATTTATTTCTTTTAACCTTCTCTATGCTTAAAGTCAAAATTGTCCTATGCTTTACTCTTAGCGACGAAATTTTCATAGTTAATTGGAATGGTAATTCAGGTTGAATCTTGTTAAGTTCCTGGCTATCACATCACACATCCAAGTGAGAGGCACCTGCAGCATCTGATCACTGGTTTCTGATAGGTTTGGTGACTGGAATTGGTAAGGAAATAGGGTATTTAATTGATTATTGAATATGCATGCTTAGTTTGTTTTCGTCTTTGCCTGGTGATAATATAGGTGGTTCAGTATTATCTAATAAAGGCAAAAGAGTAGCTTCTTTTTCAGAGACAAGAGAGGTAGGATCTACGCCTCATCGGTTTCTCCAGAGACCCCTGTCATTTTCTTGATGTTTTCGATACCTGCCCTTGTTGTATTGTATACGATTTGATTATAGGGTGAGAGTATGAATTTCGGATTGAGATATGGATCTCATAGGCTATATCGAACCCTTAAGTTAGGTATTGAATGCCTGAGTTGCATATATTATGTGAATTGAATATGTTGATTGTGTTCTGACATGATTGAGGCTACCTTGTTGTGGTATTGTGCTTTGTACTTGCCTATATGTGTTTGTACTTGTTTGTGCATTAGGATCCTTTTCCGGTGGCCATTAGGGGTAAGCGTTGATGCACTTAGGGAGAGGAGAGGTTCTTACTGGTATGGGAGTTGTATGGGTAGCAAACCCCATCATGCGCGCGCTGGATGTCTGGTCTTTGTGTGGCCGGAACCCTATCCTTGTGTGGCAGGAAGCCCTTTTCCTTGTGTGGTTTGGGATGCCCTAGTCCATGTGTGGCTTGGGAAGACAACTGAACCCTGTCCTTGTGTGACAGGAAGCCCTTATCCTTGTGTGATCTGGGATGCCCTAGTCCGTGTGTGGCTTAGGAAGACTTGTCCTTGTGTGGCAAGGCGACTCACTATGCTTACTGATTAGCTTGTGTGTTAACCGTTTACCCCTTGTGTAGTAAGCCTTGGACAGCACAGGTGGAAGGGGATCACTTTTCTTCTTCATTGCCGAGAGCAATCTAATGAGTTCCACCTACCTGTGTACTTTTGATTTTTCGAAAGTGATTGTAGTCCTCCCTCAACCGTAGATTCGG
Organism: Passiflora organensis; assembly: GCA_019739055.1. NCBI lineage: Eukaryota > Viridiplantae > Streptophyta > Magnoliopsida > Malpighiales > Passifloraceae > Passiflora > Passiflora organensis. The sequence continues at coordinate 3,257,447 of JAEPBF010000187.1, read as the reverse complement.
CCTTAACCCTTTTTGATTGGTTTTTGAATTGCGTGATCGCCTTTAGTTGTTTAGCAATGATCTAATGTGAATTGGGAGATTTGTGTTTAGAGTTTCTGTAGATCTTATGATGTTGTGACCCTACTGAGATTTTTGTAATCTCATACCGTTGTTTTTACAATTTTTCAGGCTTAGGTACATCCATTATCCGTGGTACCAGTGTGTGATATCAAGGCTGCATGGCGGGGAGATATCGCATTACATTTGCATACTTGTTTACTTGCGCATATAACATGAATGATTGGGCTACTTTCTGGTTTATTTTAAGATCCCTCCTTTGCTTGCTATTTCCGAAATATGTTGGAGGATTTCTTGCTGGTTATTTGGATCCCTATGGGACTTGTGCGTTATGAACCCAATGATTTAATCTAAAAACTTCCGCTGATGTTTTATTCACTCTGTAGGTTACCAGAATATCTGTTCAATATCATGCTCAAAAAGTTGTTAAACATTAGAATAAACATGCTAAAAGTCGAAAGTTAATAGTAAGCCTAGTGAGATTCAGATAGGTCCTAGGTATCATTTGGGCTTATTTGGGTTTTACGGCGGTGATGACCTTAATCAGAGCAAATAATAGTAGTTAGGAATTGGGGTCGTCATATCTTGCATCAATATGCATCCAAGTTTGGATTTTGATGCATCATTGTATACCACGTACTCCTTTCCGCCAATAAGTAAGGTAAGGATAGGTGCAGAAACTAACAAGTTTTTCAATTTTTCGAAACTTCGATGGCACTTCTCGGTCCACACGAATGGCTCGCCCTTGCGCATCAGTTTCATCAATGGTCCAGCAAGCGATGAAAAATTTTCCTCAAAGTGACGGTAGTATCCAGCTATGCCAAGGAAACTACAAACTTCGAACACAGTTCGCGGAGGTTCCCAAGGAACTACAACTTCAATCTTCTTCGGATCAACTAACACATCTTGGGCGGAAACAATATGGCCAAGGAAACCAATGTCGCGTAACCAGAATTCGCATTTGGAGTACTTTGCGAACAACTTCCAATCCCTCAAAATATTCAGCACAATCCGCAAGTGTTCAGCATGCACCTCTTCTGACTTTGAATAAATCAGAATGTCATCGATGAAGACTATCACGAATTTTTCTAGGCACTCATGGAACACACGATTCATCAGATCCATAAACACGGCTGGTGCAATGGTCAAACCAAATGGCATAACCAGAAATTCATAATGGCCGTATCATGATCTAAACGCGGTTTTTGGAATATCAACATCACGAACTCGCATTTAATGGTATCCCGATCTAAGATCGATCTTGGAGAATATGGCTGCACCCTAGAGCTGGTCGAACAAGTCGTCAATGCACGGCAAAGGGTACTTGTTCTTCACGGTCACATGATTCAGCTGTCACCACATCAAGGCTAACTTTGGCATCAGTCAGGGTGAATAGCCTTGTTGGTCTTGGTTGCATCTCACTTGTGGATCCGTTGGGTGGTCGTAGTGCACATGCAGGTGGTTTGGTGGGGTTAGCATACCCACCTCGGCCCGCACTAGGTGCGCATGTGACACGCCTTGGTTTCAGGCAATCCCTCTAAATATTCCCCATCTCACCACAATTGTAACATCGACGTTGCTGAGAATTCCACTTAAACCTATTGGAATCTAAACCAGAAAAGTTCTTCTTGTTGTTACCTCCATTACCATTTTTTTCCGAAGGATAAGACCTCAAAGGATAGGGTCCCGTACTTCGATTGAACTTCGAATCACGCTTGAAGTATCCGCCACTAGTCATTGAGGACGGCTTTCTGGTTTGCATGATCTTCTTGGCTTTAGTTGCGGAAACGATTGGTTCTTGCGAATTTTGCACCGGTGTCGTACCAACAATGGTTTTGACCTCGGCACTCAACCCATCCTGAAATCGTCTAGCAGGCTGGTACGGTGAACAATCCTCCTCTAGTGCAAATCGGGACAACTCCCTCGGTGCCTTCTCATATTCCAGCACCAAACAGGTGCCCTGTTCAAGTTTATAGAAAGCTTGTCACTACTCGCTTTTATGGAATCTCGTATAGAACCTTTCGTCGAACTCATACCAAAATTCCTCCCAAGTAGGCAAACGATCGCCGAATTGTAAGCTCAAAGATGTCCTCCATGCGAGGGCTTCTCCCTTAAGTAGGAAAGTAGCGGTGGAAACCATTTCATCATCAGAGATACGTAAGAACAAAAACAGTCGGCACAAGGTGTCTATCCATTCATGATCTGCATCAGCTCCGACTGAACCACTGAAATCCTTACATCCCAGTTCACGAGCTTCCTTCAACAACTTCATAATAATGACAGGAAGTCTCTCAGTTTCCTTAGGGTGAGCCGTCTGTACAAGCTTAAGTGGAGGAGTAGGTTCTTCTATGGGCATGGGTGCAGGAGCATTTTGAAACTACCCTTCCATACGCTGCTGGTTAGCAGTGATCCCTTATAACACATTTAGAATTTGTGCCATCATAAGGTCGATGGCTGGCACGACTAGTGCCTCAGGTTGGTTTTCAGGCTCACCTTTCCTTCCCTGCTCAATCTGTGCATTCGGTTCTTCTTCCTCAATAGGCTGCTGTTCGGCCTGAATCTCATACCTACCCCGTCAATCGCTTGTAGCGTTCAACCTTGCCATACTATACAAGCACACGATATTACTCAACATATAACCAAATATGAACACTAGGAAAAGAAGTCGTACCTGGTGGAGAGACGTGCACCAGACGATATGCATATACTGGAAAAAATAAAGTACACATACACACATATAGTCACAAGTTTCGAAAATCACATGTACACATTGAATTGCACACTCGACAATCACATTAACACATACAAGCACTTAGCGAACATACTTTCATAGAAACCATACTCGGCAATCATGCAAAACCACATCTCATACATTCGGTAATACACATGTTTCACACATATCACACTTGGAAATATGGCAACAATCATACAAAAACATACTTGGCATGCTTACAAACCAATCATATGCATATGGACATGTTCAGAATCATATATAAGTACACTTGGCAATACTCGGAAGCAAAATGTGCATCCACAACACCCATTCGGCAATTAGCATAAAACACATCGCAATTATTTGGCAACAAACTCACTCGGAACTAGCAAAGAACACACAGCAAGCACTCATCAAAACACAACAAAACACATTAAGTCATAAAATTCATAAAAGCACACATAAATGCACAACAAATCAAGTAATCAAGCATAGCATTTAAAAATTTCAAACCAGGTTTTTAGCATCAGATTATTTTTTGTATTAGCTCTCTATGTATGTGAAGGTATGTGCGCATGTACCTACCTACAAACACTAAACCAATAAAACAATTTATCATATAAAAATCATATTCCTAAACCATGCTGTGATACAAAACCTGTAAGGATCCCGGAACCTAACCTATTTTTATTTGCTCCTAAGAGGACCCTTACCACCGTGAAACCCAAACAAGCCCAAAACCAGGACCTATTTGAATCCCACAAGGCTTACCCATCTAAATTTTTTATTTTAGCTTGTTCATTCTTCCTACTTAAAAAAATTGGAGCATGATATTGGACAATCATTCTAGTATCATACAGAGTGAATAAAACATCAGCGGAAGTCTTTAAATTTAATGAATGAATCCATAACACACGAGCCCCGTATGGATCTAAAATTCCAGCAAGTGAACCTCCAACATAATCCGGAAACAATCAAGCATAGGAGGAACTTGAAAACCCAGAAAATAATCCAACCAATTATCATGTTATATGATGTAAGCAACCAAGGAGACAAGTATGCAAATATGATCCAATATCTCCCCGCCATGCAGCCTTGATTCTCATACGCTAGTACCACAAACAGCGAATGTACCTAAGCCTGAAAAATGATGAAAGCAACGGGATGAGATTACAAGAATCTCAGTAGAGTCGCAGCATCATAAGATCTACAGAAATCTTAAACAAATATCTCCCAAACAACATCAGTTCATCCCTACATATCTAAGGGTTATCACGCAATTATTCAAACAATTCAAAGGTATAGAGCCTGAAACTAAGGCTGAGAGCGAACTACAAACACTTCCAAAAATCAGAAATACAAAAACATGTAAAACTCATCAAACATCACAGCAATAGGAAAAGGCCATCCCTTTCACCTATGTTGTCCAAGGCTTCACTGCATAAAGGGTAAAGGTTAGCATACAAGTTAATCAGCAAGCCTATTCATCTTGCCACACAAGGACAAGGCATCCAAGCCACACAAGGACAAGGGTCATCCAAACCATACAAGGATAAGGACATCTTGCAGCACGAGGACAAGACGTCTAGCCACACAAGGAATAGGAATTCGACGAGCTCTTGCTGGGGATTGCCACCCATACAACTCCAATACCAATAAGAACCTCTCCTCTCCAAAGAGCATAACCGTTTACTCCGAATGGCCACCAGAAAAGGATCCTGTTGCACAAACACGTACAAGCACACACAGACAAGCACAAAGTACAATACCGAAATAAGGTATTCTAAATCATGTCAGAACACAATCAGCATGTTCAATACACACAACACATGCAAGCTAGGCACTCATAACCTATCTTAAGGGATTTGATATAGCCTAGATTAGCCTCAAACCAATCTGCAACTCATGCATACACTATCTCACACATATGCGCATAGATTAATACAAGCATAGGTACCGAAATCAACAAGTAAACAAAAGGATCTCTAGAGAAACCAATAAGGCATAGATCCTACCTCTCATCTCTAAACAAGAAACTATTCATTTTCCTTTATTCAAGGGATCCGAACCACCTATAACATCATTAGGAAACGACAAAAACCAAAATAAGCATTCATGCTCAGTAACCAAGTGAATACCCTATTTCCTTACCAATTTCACTCACCAAACCAATCAGAAACCAGTGATTAGATTCTGCAGGTGCCTCTCCCTTGGTTATGTGATGTGATAGGCAAGAACATAACAAGAAATAACCTAAATTACCATCTCAATCAATATATAAATTTTAGCACTAAGAATAGGGCAGTAGGGAAAATTGCAATTTCATGTTAACAAGTTATAGGGGTTGAAATTTCATATTAGCAAGGAAGGATTAGGTGTTAGTAACAAGTACAATCAAAAGGAACAAGATCAAAAACCAATAGGTAAATCATTGATCAAAATCGGCAACAATAGGGCAAAGATAGAGCATGTCGATTTCATATATAAGAAGATTCAAAGGATGAATTCATGATTTTATAATATGAATGGATACTTAAAAAATTATACGAACAAGAGGGTCAACAATAGAAATCAATTAAAGGAAGAATCACACAATTTTGGCACCAAACCTGCCAAATTACGAGTTGAATTTCAACTATGAAGAACTAACCTTCTGATGACTACATCTATATTTCTAGATAGAGGATGGAGAGATCTTTCCAACAAGCTATTATTGGCAAAAGTCCGATAGAAGATGAGAGAGTTATGGTAGTTTGAAGTCCAAGCAAATTTTGACAACAATAGGGAGGTGTAGGGTTTGAGGTTTGACAAATTTCATATATTTTCTATGTAAGATTTAAGTGTGGCCAACTTACTGTTTATATAGGGTGGTTATGGGATTAATTTTCCTACTTTAAATACTATATTAAAATAAGATATTATCTTCCCCTAATTTTAGGGATTTTATCTCCCAAGGTAATTATCAACCAATAAGGAACCAAATCAAAGAGAATTAAAACTAGAAATAATTACTAAATTTTTGCACAAGTACCTAAACAAACAGCCAAGAAATCATGCAAGTTGGAACAACTCGCCTATCACCTTCAAAGCAATATTCGGCACCATCAGGAAAAGTGAACCACACAAGTTTGGCAAAACACTCCATACGGGCTTGATATTTGGCCAGACAGTCCATGCATAAGATTACATCCCAACTGTCGAGCTTCCTTCAATAATTTTGTAATTACAATCGGAAGTCTCTCGGCTTCCTTAGGATTCGCCAGCTATATAGGTTCAAGTGGAGGAATAGGTTCTTCTATGGGCATGGGTGTAGGAGCATTCTGAAATTGCTCCTCCATACACTGCTGATTTGCAGCAATTCCTTACAATATGTTTAAGATTTGTGCCGTCACATGATCGATGGCTGGTGCGGCTAGTGCCTCAGGTTGATTTTCGGGCTCAGCTTGCCCTCCCTACTCAGTTTGTGCATTCGGCTCTTCTTGCTCAACAGGTTGTTGTTCAGCCTGAACCTCATACCTACCCCGTCGATCCCTTGTAGTATTCAACCTTGCCATACTATACAAACATATTTTTGTCACTTAACACATAACTAATTACGATACTAGGAAAAGAAGTGGTACCTGGTGGAGAGGCATGCACCGGACCATATGCAGATGCTAGAAATCAAAGTATTCATGCACATGAGTATGGAAATTTTTGAAAACTTCATGCACACATGCAATGCACACTCGGCAATTACCTCAACACACACATAAACACTCAACAACAGTATAAACCGTACACAGAAATCATGCAAAACCACATCTCATCCATTCGGCAAAAAACATGTCTCACACATATTCACCTTTGGCAAGCGTAGGTTCACACAACACATACTTGACTTGCATACAAATCAATCACATGCTCGGCAAACTTGACAACAATACATAAAGACATACCTGGCAATGATAATAAATCACATAGGGATACTCAGCATGCATCAACAAATATAGATTCTCGACAATGATAAGAAACCCAGCTAAACACTCAAAATATGTTAATTTATACAAGACATAAAAATACTCATAGACATGCAACAATTTACTCAGTCAGACAAGACATCTAAACATTTTTAACCAGATTTTTAACATCTAATTAATTTTTAGTATTAGCCCTCTAAGTAAGTGGGTGTGTGTGCATGTACCTTCGAAAATCAACAATCTAGTTAGCATACAATAAATCATATAACCTAAACCATGCTCCGCTACCAAACCTGTAATGAACCCAATTCCTACCTATTAAAATTTGTTCCGATTAAGGTCATTACTGCCGTGAAATCAAAACAAGCCTAAAGACACCTAGAACCTCTCTGAATCCCACCAGGCTTACCCATTATTCTTTTTATAAAAATTGGAGCATGATATTGGACAATCATTCTAGTATCATACGGAGTGAATAAAACATCAACGGAAGTCTTTAAATTTAATTATTGGAATCAAAACACACAAGTCCCATAGGGATCCAAATAACCAGCAAGAAATCCTCCAACATGTTCCAAAACATAACAAGCAAAAGAGGGATCTTGGAAAAACAAGAAAAGTAGTCCAATCGGTGATCATATTATATGCGCAAGCAACCAAGGAAATAAGAATGCAAAGGTGATGCAATATCGCCCCGCCATGCAGCCTTGATCTCACACACTGGTACCACGAACAGTGAATGTACCTAAACCTGAAAAAATGGTAGAAACAACAGAATGATATTACAAGAATCTCAGTAGGGTAACAACATCATAAGATCTGCAGAAACCATAAACACAAATCTCCCAAACAACATCAAATCATTCCTAGCAACTAAAGGGGATCAGATAATTCAAGAATTCAGTTAAAAAGGGTAGGGCCGAATCTAAGCCTGAGGGGGACTACAAATACTTCCGAAAACTCAGAAGTACATAGGCAGGTAGAACTCATCAGATTGCTCTCGGCAATAAAGAAGAAAGGTCATCCCCTTCCACCTGTGTTGTCTAAGGCTTACTACACAAAAGGTAAATGGTTAACACACAAGCTATTCAGTAAGCCTATCTATTTTGCCACACAAGGACAAGTCATCCTAAGCCACACAAGGACAAAGGCTTCCTGCCACACATGGACAGGGCTTACGGCCATACAAGGACTAGTCATCCCAAGCCACACAAGGATAGGGCTTACGGCCATACAAGGACTAGTCATCCCAAGCCACACAAGGACAGGGCTTCGGCCACATAAGGATTAAACATCCAGCGAGCTCAGGCTTGGGTTTACCACCCATACGATTCCCATACCAGTAAGAACCTCCCCTCTTACAAGAAGTATCAGCGTTTACCCCGAATGGTCACCGAAAAAAGATCCAGACACACAACACGTACCAGTACACACAAGCAAGTACAAAACACAATACCACAACAGTGTATCCATAATCATGTCAAAACCCAATCAACATGTTCAATACACACAACACATGCAAACTAGGCACTCATATCCTATCTTAAAGTATTCGGTATAGCCTAGAGGATCACATCTTTGTCTGCAATTTAGGCATTCCTACTACAACATATGCACATACAACATTACATGTAAAGTCACCGAAATTAACAAGCAAACAACAAGGATCTCTAGAGAAACTGATGACGCTTAAATCCTACCTCTCTTGTCTCTGAACAAGAAGTTATTCCCTTGTCTTTATTCAATAATTCTGCACTACCTATAGCATCGCAAGGCAAATCAAAAACCAAACTAAGCATGCATATCCAATATCCAATTCAATACCCTATTTCCTAACCAATTCCACTTACCAAACCTATCAGAAATCAGTGATCATATGTCGCAGGTGCCTTCCCCTTGGATGTGTGATATGATAGCCAAGAACTTAACAAGAAACAACCTGAATTACCATCCCTAATTATCATACAATTTTCAGCACTAAGAATAGACCAATAGGGCAAGTTGCGATTTCATGTCAACAAGTTGTAGGAGTTGCGATCTCATGTTAACAAGGAAGGATTAAAGGTTTATAACATGTATTAAAAAAAAAACAAGATCAGAATCCAATCGGTTAATTAATTGATTAAGATATGCAACAATAGGGCAGTAGGGCCAAGGTAAGGCATATTGATTTCATGTATAGAAAAGATTCAAATGATGAATTCATGATTATTCACTATGAATGGATATTAAACAATCATACGAATAAAGGTAACAACAGCAGAGATCAATCAAAGGCAGAATTATAAAAAATATTTAAAAACCTAATTCTATTGAATTTCAATTTAAATTTGGAGAAATAAGTACTAACCTTTAGACAAAAACCAAATATTTTTGGAAAGAGTATAAAGAGAAATTTTCAACAAGCTATTATTTGCAGCAATCCGAAAAACGATGAGAGAGTTATGCTTGTTTGAAGTTCAAGAAGATTTTGGCAGTTCTGCCGAATCTCTATTTAACTTTAGAGAAATAAATACTAACCTTCAGAAAAAAAACATATATGGTTAGAAAGAGGATGAAAATATCTTTCCAACAAGATATTATTTACAAGAATCCGACAAACGATGAGAGAGTTATGCTTGTTTGACGTTCAAGAAGATTTTGGTAGAAATTGGGAGGTATAAGGTTTTTAGGTCCTACGAATTTTGTATGTTTTCTGTATAAGATTTTTGTGTGGCTGACTTCCTATTTATATAAGATGGTTATGAGATTATAATCCCTATCTTCAAGGCTTAATTAAAGTAAGATAATTATCAAAATTAAATTCTGTAATTATCCTCCCTTAAACTTAGGGTTTTTATTTCCTAAGGTAATTATCAACCAATAAAGAATCAATTTAAAGGGAATTAATACCAGAAATAACTACTAGACATCCCTTACCAATTTCGGCCATCACACATCCTTTTCTTTAGGGGAAAAATGGTCTTTTTCACCTGTACTGGCTTTTGGAATTCTAGGATTCAAAATTCAGGGTCTCACAGTAGACATCGATCACAACTAATATTTTGGTCCAATACACTTGCACATAGCATGTACTCAAGCATCTGAATCATTCTTTCAGATTCACCATCGATCTGGGATGAAATGTTATACTAAAGTTCAGCCTTGAACCCAACGCATTCTGGAATTTCTCCCAAAATCATAATGTAAATCAAAGGTCACGATCTGAAACAAAGGAAACTGGCACTCCATGAAGTCGAACAATCTCGTCTAAGTAACAAACAATTGATTTCTCAAGGATGTCTGTCACATGAAAAAGAAATAAGTGCATAGATTTTGTCAATCGATCCATGATTATGCAAATGGCATCGAATCCTCGCTGAGATCTAGGCAAACCGGTCACGAAGTCCATCATGACATGCTCCCACTTCCATTCTGGAATCGAAAGTGATTGAAGTAGACCAGCGGGTCTTTGATACTCGATTTTCACTTGCTGACATATGAGACATCAGGCAACGAACTCAGCAATGTGGTGCTTCATATTCGGCCACCAATATTGCTCCTTCAAATCTCAATACATCTCAGTGCTACCAGGATGAATAGAAAATTTTGAACTATGTGCCATAGATAAAATCTATGAGACCATGAATTTTGAGTCCTAAAAGTCCAGAAGCCAATGCAGGTAGAAAAGACCATTTTGTCCTTGAAGAAAAGGATGTATGATGGCTGAAATTGGTAAGGGATGTCTAGTAATTATTTCTGGTATTAATTCCTTTTAAATTGATTCTTTATTGGTTGATAATTACCTTAGGAAATAAAAACCTTAAGTTTAAGGGGGGATAATTACAGAATTTAATTTTGATAATTATCTTACTTTAATTAAGCCTTGAAGATAGGGATTATAATCTCATAACCATCTTATATAAATAAAAAGTCAGTCACACAAAAATCTTATACAGAAAACACACAAAATTCGTAAAACCTAAAATCCCTACACCTCCCAATTTCTGTCAAAATCTTCATGAACTTCAAACAAGCATAACTCTTTCATCGTTTGTCGGATTCCTTCAAATAATAGCTTGTTAGAAAACTCTTTTCAAAAATATTTTTTTGTTTGCCTATGCAAGACGGGAAAGTTGTTGCCTGTGCTTCCCAAAAGTTGTGACCGCACAAAAGCAACTGTCCTTAAAAACGATGAGGACCTTGCAGCCATGGTGTTCACATTGAAAATATGGCGCCACTATCTGTACGACGAGAATTGCAGAATCTTCACCAACCACAAAAGCTTGAAATATCTCCTTACACAAAAAGAGTTGAATATGAGACAACAAAGATGGGTGGAGCTACTTAAAGGCTACAATCTGATAATTGAATATCATATTAAAAAAGCAAATGTTGTCGCTGATGCCTTAAGGAAGAAGATTCATCCTCCTTCCCCATCGATTTTGGCTTACATGTGCACCCAATACATGCCAATGTTGCTAGATTTGAAAGCTACACATGTGCATCTTGGCACTGATTTTTCTGGTTGTTGTTGGCATGGATCAAAGTCATGTCTACCTTGATTGAGGAAATCTGGAATCAGCAAATAGAAGATCCAAGGTTCGCTGAAATTTGGAAGCAATTATCTGATGGTGTTGATGCTATAGCTCATGATTTCAGAGTGCGAGATAATGGAGTTCTTATCTTTAGAAACTGGGTATGTGTGCCACAAGATGTTGATATTCGCAATCTGATTTTTTCCAAAGCACATAGTTAGAAGTTCACTATCTGTCCTGGTAGCACTAAGATGTACCGAGACTTGAAGGAGCAATATTGGTGGCCGAACATAAAGCGCCAGATTGCTGAGTTAGTTGTCTGATGCCTCATATGTCAACAAGAGAAGATCGAGCATCAATCACTTCTGATTCCAGAATGAAAGTGATTGAATGTCACGATGGACTTTGTGATCGGTTTGCCTAGATCTCAGCGAGGATTTGATGTCATTTGGGTGTTCATGGATCGACTAAAAAAATCTACAAACTTCCTTTCTGTTCGTATGATAGACACACAAGAGAAATTGGTTATTCATTACTTGGACGAGATTGTTTGATTGCATGGAGTGCCAGTTTCCATTGTTTCAGATCGTGATCCTCATTTTACATCATGATTTTGGGAGAAATTCCAAAATGTGCTAGGTTCGAGATTGAATTTCAGTATAGCATTTCATCCCCAGACCAATGGTCAATCTCAAGGGACGATTCAGACACTTGAGGATATGCTGCATGCGAGTGTACTAGAATAATACTGGTTGGGATCGATGTCTACCTTTGACGGAGTTCACTTACAACAACAATTTTCATATAAGCATTGTATGGGAGACGTTGCAAAACTCCCATTTGTTGGAATAAAGTAGGTGAGAGACGTCTAGATAATCCGGAGTTGATTGATCAAGCAACGGAGCAACTGAATTTGATTTGACAAAGGCTAAAGACAACGCAAAGATCGGCTGAAAAATTATGTCGATAATCAACGAAGGGTGGAATTTACGATAGGTGGAAAAATGTTTCTAAAATTCGCCCCGTGGAAAGGTGTCCTACGTTTTCAACAGCGAGGTAAACTAGCACCTCGTTACATTGGTCCGTATGACATTGTTGAGAGGCTCGACCTTGTTGCATACCGACAAGCATTACCTCTGAATATGGAAAGAATTCACAATGTGTTTCACGTTTTGATGTTGAGAAAGTATGTGTGAGACCTTGCTCATGTGCTCGAAGAACCACCAATTGAAGTTGCTGAAGACCTATCCTATCCCGTACAGCCAATTGTCATACTAGATCAGTTAGTTCGTCAGCTTCGATGTCGAAGTGTGCCTATGGTACGAGTTCTTTGGTGTAATGGCCAAATTGAGGAACAATCTTGAGAGACTGAGGAATCTATGCATGCAAAATTTCCTTACCTGTCAATTTAGGTAATTGCGCTGAAATTTCAAGGACAAAATTCTTATAAGGAAGGGAGGATATGAGACCCCGAATTTTGAGTCCTAAAAGTTCAGAAACCAGTGCAGGTGAAATGACCATTTTGCCCCTGAATAAATGAATGTGTGATGGCCGAAAAGGGTATTCAAGGTTTAGTGTTCATTTCTGATTTCATTTCTCCTTTATTTTATTTCCTTATTGGTTTAATCTTACCTTAGATTATAATTTCCTAAAAGTAAGGGGATAATTCCAAAATTTAATTCTAATGATTATCTCCCCATATACAGCCTTTAAACTAGAGAAAATTAATCTCATAAACACCCTATATAAAGATTAGTTGGCCACACTTAATTCCTACACCAAAAATACACAAAATTATCAAGCGATCAAACCCTACACCTTACCCTTTGCTGCAGAAATTTCCTATCCTTCACCATAACTGAATTCTTTCATTCTTTGTCAGATTTCTACAAATAATAGCTTGTTGGAAAGCTCTTTTCATCATCTATCTAGCTATCTTGGTTTGATCATCAGAAGGTCAATTCTTCCCTATCAAAACCCTTATTTCAATTTGCTGAGTGTTTAAGCCGAAATTGTGTGATTTTTTCATTAATTGGTTTTTGTTGTTGTTCCCTTTGTTCGTATGATTTTTTGGCATCCATTCATGTTTTCATATCATGAATTCATCCTTTGAATCTTCCCTGTGTATGAAATCGGCATACCCTACACCTTTGCCAATTGTTTCCAATTTTGATCAATTGAATTACCTATTGGTTTTTGATCTTGTTCCTTTTATTTGTATATGTTATTAACAACTAATCCTTTCTTTTTAACATGAAATTGCAACCCCTAAAGTTTGTATGCATAAAATCGCAATTGCCCTACTTCCCTATCCTAGTGCCGAAATTTGTATGGTTGATTGGGGTGATAAATCAGGTTGATTCTTGTTGAGTTCTTGGCAATCACATCACATATCCAAGGGAGGGCACCTATGACATCTGATTATAGGTTTCTGATAGGTTTGGTGAGTGGAATTGGTAAGAAAATAGGATGTTTACTTGGTTATTGAATATGCATACTTAGTATGGTTTTGTCTTTGTCTTATGATGTTATAGTTAGTTCGGATCCCTTAAATAAAGGCAAAGGAATAGCTTCTTGTTCAGAGACAAGAGATGTAGGATCTACACCTCATCGGTTTCTCCAGAGATCCTTGTTGTTTGGTTGTTATTTTCAATGCATGTTCTTGTTGATGTTGCATGCGCATATCTTTTATGGTGTATGCATGAATTGCGGATTAAGATATGATCCTTTAGGCATTGTCACCCCTTGAGATAGGTTATGTGTACCTTATTTTGCATGTGTTGTGTGCATTGAACATGTTGATTGTGTTCTGACATGATTGAGGATGCCCTGTTGTGGTATTATGCCTTGTACTTGCCTGTGTGTGCTTGTATTGTTTATGTGTCAAGATCCTTTTCTAGTGGCCATTCGAGGTAAACGTTGATGCTCTTAAGGATAGGAGAGGTTCTTACTGGTAAGGGAGTAGTATGGGTGGCAATCCTCAGCATGTGCACATTGGATGCCTAGTCCTTATGTAACTAGAAGCCTTGTCCTTGTGTAGCAAGATTCCCTTATCCTTGTGTTGTTTGGATACCCTTGTCCTTGTGTGGCTTGGATGCCTTGTCCTTGTGTGGCAAGATGAATAGGCTTGCTGATTAGCTTATGTGCTAACCCTTTACCCTTTGTGCAGCCAAGCCTTGTACAACATAGGTGGAAGGGGATGCCCTTTTCGATTGACGAGATTGATGTTTTTCCTGCCTGTGTACTCTTGATTTTCGGAAGTGTTTATAGTCCACCCTTAGCCTTAGTTTTCGACTCTATCCCTTTTTGGTTGATTAATGAATGTGTGATACCCTCTTGTTGTATAGGCTGATCTGATGTTGTTTAGGAGATGTTTGTTTAAGATTTTTGTAGATCTTATGATGTTGTAACCCTACTAAGATTCTTGTAATCTCACCCTATTATTTTCATTTTTTTTCAGGCTTAGGTACATTCTTTGTTCGTGGTACCAGTGTGTGAGATCAAGGCTGCATGGCGGGGCGATATTGCATCATATTTGTATACTTGTTTCCTTGATTGCTTGCGCATATAACATGAAGATTGATTGGACAACTTTCTAGTTTTTTGGAATGTCTCCTTTGTTTGATTGTTTTGAAAACTTATTCAGAATTTACTTGCTAGATTTTGAGATCCCTATGGGACTTGTGTGTTATGGTTCATTTGATTAATCATAAAGTCTTCCACTGATGTTTTATTCACTCTATATGAATCTAGAATGTTTGTCCCATATTTCCATGCTCCAACCTTTAAAAGCATAAAGATTAAATATATTAAAATCGGAACTAGATGGATCAGCTTTGTGGGATTCAGATAGGTCCTGGTTTTGGGCTTGTTTAAATTTCACGGCGATAAGGGTCCTAATTGATTGGATTTGAATCCTTACATGGCATAGGGATAACAAACTGTCCATCCCAATGCAAAACGGCGTCTTTTCTCGCCTTGCAAAACTACATCGTTTCTCACTTGCGAAGCTACGTTGTTTAAAGCTAAAAAAAGGCATTGTATCGAGTATATATTTTATTTAATTAATTTGAAAATAATATAATATTTAACCCTCAAATCCTCGTAATGACATTGTTTGGGCAAAAAAAAGGTATTGTATCGGGTATATTTTTTATTTAATTAATTTGAAAATAATATAATTTAAATATAGTATAATATTTATAAAAATTATTAAAATAATAGAAAAATACCCACAACATATTCAGAAAATTTTTATATATTTCTTATGAATAATAGAATATATCTAGACCTGAATTTATTTATTTAAATAAATACTAAATTATAGTATATAATTTTCAAAAATTCCAAGAAGAATCATAACCTAACCAACCCAAATTCAGATCTATTTAAGTTATTAAAACATCCCTTACTATTATGGAATCTCCTGATTCAAAATTCTTTTTTTTATAAAAAAAAATCACACTTATGTCAAATTTCTAAGGTACATCCATCCAGTAAACAACTGTAGAATCTAGAAAAACTAAGAAGGCCGAAAGTGGGGATAAGAAAATGGACAAAGGTTCCTTACAACATTAACCTTACCTAGCAAGATAATAAGCTCACTAGTTGGCCTCATGGAACAAATGGCCAAACCGATTGTCCTCAAAATTACGCCGAAGCTCCCAGTAATGGCAAAGCATAGTTGGCAAATGATTGAGGTGGTGGCAACATGAGCTGCCAAGTTTCAAAAGAATTTGTCTCCACCTGCAAGTACATGACTTGGTTACACACAGCAAGGTTCAAGCCTACACAAATAGCCTGTAACTCCGCCTCAAGGATCTAATAACTCCCTAGGCATTGAAAAGCCCGTCAGCCACCTTTCGTTACTATCATGAAATACCTCCGGTGCTTGCAACTCCACCCGGGATAGGAGGGATCCATCTAATCCATCTGCTCTCCTATTTACCCAAGATTGGATCCATTTGTTCCTTCACCATCTGTGCATAAGAGAATTGGTGAACATACCGTCAAATAACAAGCCTGACATCCCTCAGACTATCAACATCCTTCGCAAAAGCGAGATTGTCTGTGCCATTTTGAGAAAGAAGCAGAGACTGATTCTGGGACTTATAAAATTTATAAGTCTCAAATTTGGTATTTATAGCATCGGACTCAAAAAATTTAAAAATTTTAAAACAAAATTTTAAAAGTTTAGTTTTACAAAAAGGGATCTAACTGATCTTTTAAAATTGAAAATATCTATTTCAGCTTAAAATAATAAAACAGTCACGAAAAATATAAAAGTGCCAAAAATATCAATTTAGGCTCAAAAAGCAGTCATTAAGTGTCTAAAGTCAAATTCAAAGGTCAAGATATTTATTCCACCACACTCAATCCCACAAGATGACACCTAGGTTATATGATTTTTTCCAAAGATATAGATTTGACTCTCGATCAAACAGTCAATTCAAAGACAGGTTTAAAAGTATGGGCTCTTACATTACATACACAAAACTTACATACTTAACCATATTAACTTATCCATCACTCTATAGATGCCAAGAGGATTGGAAGAAGAAAACCAATAAATCTATAAAGATCTTCATCATATAGTCTCATAGCATCTTTTACATCAAATACAAAACGTAATAATCTAATAATTTATTTATAGTAAAAGATATATTATGTATTCAGTATCTTAAAATTTTAAGCAATTAAGATTTATGTCTTACAGTAACACCGTAATTGTAAATTTAGTTTTTGGAGTGAAATTTGTAACATATGGATATAACACCAGTAATGTATGATTTTGAATTGATCTGTTTTTTATTACGAGTCTTTTCATAACTGTCTTCGTCTGTACATACTAGGAAAACGAAAACATTGAACCCCTTATAGTCAGTTTTTCAGTTTATTTGTCTAGTTTTCAATTTCTTTTTATCTTTGAACTGAAAGTAAAAACTATTGAAGGGGCACGTACACCTAAAAATTTATATCCGTAACATTCCCATAACAGCTTGCATTGGCCCGTAATTATTCACGATGAACATAGTCAGTGGCCTGAAGAAAAATAAACACAAGGGTTTTCCATATAAATGGTCTAGACCAGCCGCCGAAGGGGTTTGGTTAACTTTTTCGACATAAATGTATTGTAATACAGTTGCACACTATTATCAGAATCTTGTCTTTCAAGTCCTACTAAGCCCCCACAACTTTACTTGTAAGTACTCTTCAAAATATCTCATGGAGTTTTATTATTAAATTATTATTTTTTTTTAATCCTAGTGGAGAGAATTGGACGGGTCCACCAAGAAAAAGTATACATTCATAATCTGGACATAACAGCTTGTGCCAACCCAATAGTTATTTATGACTGCTGTAAGTTTAAGGCCTGTATCTCTTAGATCCCTACTTTTGACAATAAATGACACAACTTGCTAAAAGCTTCTCTTCATGTGGATGGCGACAGTGCTTAAGCCACAGAGACACTATTGCTTTTTTATTATTCTATGATAGTGTGGTTTACTTTAATAGAAAAAGAATTTCTTTCAAAAATTTAAAAATATTAATAATTTCTTATAATAAATAAATATTAAGTTAAAATTCAAGGTGGACTACAGAAAAAATAAATTAATTTTGGTTATGAATTGCTTTAGGAAAAAAAAAATTATATTTATAATTTAAAAATATATATGGAAGCCCGTGCCCAAAGTAAATTATAGTTCGCAAGTGCTTGGGAAAGCGACTCGGTAAGCTTCTGTAAAGAAAAATAAAAATATACCTTTAGAATGACAGAATTTGGTAATAACGAACACGTGAGTGTCAGAGTGTCCCAATTATGAATTGAAAAGAAAAAAGAAGATTTTGATCCATTAATGGCTGATTAGTGTATATTCAGTAACATTTCTATTAGGTAATGCATTTACCAAATTTGTAAAGTGAAAGAATTGACAAATATTGGAGGAAAAGATCGTATTTGCTAAGTATTCAGCTCACCATTTAACTTCTTTACAAATTTGTTGTTTTCCTAAAAGAACGTTATTATTGTTGAACTGGAATTTATGTGCAAACATGAAGCATTTCTATGAAATCTTTTCCTAGTCATATGTCCAGTCAGCACGTTTATGCCTAGATAGCGTCATCTTAGTGGTTCACGTGTCCGTTTAACACTTTAATCATATCAGAAATCGAGGTAGTAGAAATTACCGTTTTACTCCTGTCGAATCCGAGTATGTTTTTGGGCTCGTTTTGAATAGTTGGATGTCTTTGGGTCATTTCATAGGCCTTTAGGTCGGTTTTGTTGTGTTTGGGCCCGATTGTTAGTGTTTGTTCTTTTCCGGGCACGTTTAATTGTTATCAAGCCTTATCCGATTCTTCCAAGCTCGATCAGGTATCTCCGAACTGAGTTTGTTTATATCCGAGCCCACTTGACTATTTTTGGGCCGAATTTATTTTTCGAGCCCGTCCGCTAGGGTTTCAGGGTCAGGTTATATAAGCCCTCCTTAAGCCTATCGATTTACCCTAGCCGCTTATTTCTATTTTGTCTAACAAAAACCCTTGTCTTTTTCGTCCCTCTTTATTTTCATGCCATCAATCCTTTATCCTTGATTTTTGTGCCGCCATTAACCATTCTTGATTGGCATGCACTCCACCATCCATTCCAATGCACACGTGAAGCTCCCTTTATATTGTCGTATTCTCTCTCATCTCTTATTTCTTTTGTCTCACTATATTCTGATTAATTCTCCTATTTTTTCATATTCAGTTTTTCATTGCTCGATTTTTCATGTTAAGTCTAGTGGTATTTGTTGGTATTGTGTATCGGTGAGGGAATGGTAGGATTCCACTTTTCTGTATTTCGATTTTGGTTTACTATCGTGGATTCAAACGTTTGTTTGATTCAAGTGGTTATGGATCTGGATAATGTGACAAAGGCAAAGGACTTGCCATCAATCATTATACACGTGAGGTAGGAGACTATACCTCATATGTTTGATTGCTTCATTCATGTTGCTCATGGTTTTCTTTTCTTTGATTCCTTTTTCTTTAGCTATTATGTCATCTGTTCTCTTTTAATTTGTCATATGTCTTTAAAAGAGAGAAAAAAATGCTTTACTATTATCCTTCTAGTAGTGCACCCCTTTTGTTTCTTATCTTTGTTGACCAACGCCCTCAAAATAAAACCAGCACGTCCCTTTCTTTCCTCTTAGTATTTTTTCCTATAACACAACTCTAATATATTTTTTTTTATGCCCCTCCTTTGTTGATGCGCAGTCTTTTACATTGCTGATGCTCTTTTTTTTTTCTTCCCGTGTGTTCAGCTTTTTGTTGTCCTTTGTATCTTTTTTTTTTTATGCCAATTAAAATCATGCCTTCTTGTTAATATAGAGGAGGTGAATATATTGGGTGTTCCATGTAAGATAACTGGGTAACTTGTTTAAATATATTTATCATGTTAAAATAAGCTAAACGCGATCCACAACAAAATATATGAATATATGTAGGTGTTCTGATGGTCAACAAGTGTCCTAAGCTAAACATTTTTGCCAACAATTTCTTCATCTCCGCCAATTAATATCGTTGCATCTTTCCATGAAGTGTAGAGTCTTTTTTGCTTTAGCTCTTAAGTCTTGGGCTGAGGTAGATAGGCTTGGTTAAAATATTAATACAATATATATATATATATATTAATTATGATTGTGTCTTATGGCTAATTATTGCCTAATAAATCAAAAATTTAGTAGTTTAAATAAAAATAATTTTTTGGATTCATATTTTTTATTATTATATATTTTGGGCTTCAAAAGGATAGTATTGGTGGATTTTATAAATATTAGCTATTTAATTTTCATGATATTCATGATAAGACCGGTCATGTCAATTCTAATATAAATATAGACTTAATTTTCAAAATAATTATCGCATACTTTATTTATTTTTAGATTTTTTAAAGAGAAAACTCAAAGTGATATGGATTAGATTCTTTGACAATTGTTTTTAAGGTATTTTTATAAGATGGATTGTTTTTATTTGCAAGCTTATGACAACTTAAACATCCTTTTTCCTAGGGTCTGATATGAATTTGTGTGACTAATTTTCTTCTACTATATTTTTTTATGGGTAGCCATTATGATTAATCAAAACGGAAAAATAATCAAGACTGATCACCTTGTTAACAATCAAACCTAATAGAGAGTGAGGAACTTGTGTTGACCGGTCTTCAACCATAATCAAGGTCAATTTTGATAATCAAGAATGATCACCTTTTATTGTGAAGAACTGCTTAGTTTCAACCTATCTTCCAACATTCTAGCTCCACTCATGAAGTTTTGACTAGTTAAAAATACAAAATTTGTGTTTACAACCTTTTAACTCATAAACAAACTCTCTCCTTATTCTCAAAAAAAAAAAAACTCTCTTATTCAACCTGATTCATTCTTATGCACTTCTCATTATTCTTATCCATCAACCTATCAAATTTCTACAAAGTAAACACTCTCAATACACAACCAATCATAATCATACTAACTATACATATTCATTTTCCAAATTACATACTTTGCATACAAAATATGCCACACATATTACATGTATTATTTAAACATATGCACATCAGCATTTTACCTTATAATCAAAGTAAAATATATATTTTTTATTTTAATTCAAAAAAATTATTTTCTTTTATGAGTATGAATATAGACTCTCATCTCTTATAATATAGAAATACAACGATGGCACCTGTAACCTCAATGAACATTGGAGATGCCACCTAAACACAACCGATTACACATGATCAATTAGATAAAACCCAAAAATAACCAAGAACAAAACCAAACCAACTAGGAAATTAAACCTAATACCAGTTAGAGGCCACTATTAACTGCTCACTAACACAATATACTCTCAAGAATAACAATAATCTACAAGCATACTATGGTGATCTTCATCAAGAATATCACACGAAGGTCCAATGGCACACAATTTCAACCATGACTATGCTAAAACCAATCAAACCATTGGAACAACTAGAAACAACCAAAAAACTCATCTAAACTATCAAAATATCAAGCCAAAGTTGGAATGATAAAGATGATATTATTGTTTCAACCAAATTGACTAGACCAAGTCGAACTCTTTTATTCATTGACAAAAGTACTATGACTTAAACCTCTATTATATCTTTATATTCTAATGATCTCAATTATGAATATATAACATAAAAAAACAGAATTCTTATATTCTTAATTGAGTATGTGGATTACGATTGCCAATAAGATGAATTGTGTGACAAATCTCCTTATTGTTTAGTAATTTGACTATATCTAACAAGCTAGGTCAGAGATAGTGCAACATACAAAGACACTTTCTTGAATTGAAAATAGAACATAAGCAATCGAATGAAATCAAATAACCTAATAATTACAAACCTCACAAGCTTGAAGAACTTCCCTATATTTGTATAGTTTAGCGTAAAAACCTTTGAGCAACTGAAGTATGGCTACTCTCAATGTTAGTTTCCCAAACCTGTGCTAGCCTTACTTTTATAAATATATATAATTAATATAGAAAAAAATAACTAGCTATCTAACTTTATTCCAACTTGTAAAATGGTTGGCAACCACCTTATCTTGAATCTCAAGATGTCAGCTAGTTTATCTAGACAACCTAGCTTTTTTTATCCATAGGCGCACTTATATCTCCTCACTTATTCCATCTTGATCATGTCTTCTGGTTGCCTCGTCTTCATCGGATCTCTACTGATCACATCATGAAACAAATTCTAAAACCTTTTCCTTCAAAAACAAATTCTAAAACAAATTCATCTTGTTATCTACTATGTAGTTGGAGGATAGGAGTTGTCAACACTTAATAGATGGAAAAAAAAATAAGATAGATCGTAATATATAAATTGTTAAAAATATGTATGTAGCTAGGTACATGATTTATTAAACAAAATAATAGATTTTGGTGCAACTTCAGTCCAAGGTGTGCTTGGTTTTTCCTATGTATTGTTTCGACAAATGTTCGTTACAATCACTTTGCTCTATTTATTTTTCAGGTCCAAACATAAACCAAGGTTGCATGCATGTTAGGTATTGGACAAATTAATGAAATGGTGGCTTTGAGGGCTATGTATTGCTATTTGTGAAGATTGAGAGAAAAAACATGAAGTTTTTTCGTGTAAGGTGAAGGGGCTTTTGACAAAAGTTACAGAATGAGTAAGTATAGAGCCACAAATGATCTAAGAAAAATATCATCCATAGTGAAGTGGGCTTTCTGACGGTGAACTCCCAACGGGTCAATTCAGGGCTTAAAACATTGTTTTTGAATATTTTTCTGAATTTTTCTCCACAACTTCAAATACTAAATATTTATTTATTTAATAAATATATGCCATTAAATTTTCAGATCTACATGAAAAAAAAATTATAGTTGTACTTGGAAATAAAAATATCTATTTTGTCTTAGTTGGAACATGTAGGATCACTGTCCCATTAATTAAAAGCAAGAGAAGGTTTCCAGAACGTGCAGTGTTCCTTTTCTTTTAATGAATCCACATGTGCTATGTTGTGAGAAGCCGAAAGAAGGCATTTATTGGCGCCTCCATTGTAGTTTCTTCTGATAACAAAAAATATTATATAGATATATATATATATATATATATAAGACCTGGCAATAATGCAACACCAAATTAGTGACACCAATAAAAGTGTAACGTGGGTCCACCGTGTGTTAACGTATGCAACTGCGCTTTCTCATTTCTGCTCTAATGATAGCAAGTCTAATCAACTCTATTCAAAGTTTCTACCTTGTCTTATTTTCCTAAACCCATCAAGTATTAAATATCTTTGGTTAGTTGGTATGTTAAATACCAACCACCAATGCATATTTAATTTTTAAATTAATCCTCACGAAAAGAAAAACTATTTCTTCCGGAATATTATGAGTTTTTTTCTTATAAAATCAATCTTCACTAACTCGTTTAATTTTCATCATAAATTATGATTCTTACCTTCATCAACATTTTTTTTTACAGTAACTCAATTCTGGTGCAATTGAACATATTATAAGAAAGGAAAGTGCCAAAGCGACCTTTAATATGCATGCATCTATACAAAACTGTCGGGACAGATATTTAGTCCGGAAAGTCTCCCTGAGGAAAGCGAGATACGGGTACATAAATTCAAATTGGGAGTCCCACCATATGATTATAAGAGATGCTCTACGGTTTCTTCTCCATAATTGTTAATTATACAGAGTACAATTGGAATTCCTAATGCAAAAAAAGTCCTTTCTCGAGAAGAAAAACTTCACCAATCGTCATGAAAAATCAGATATTTTGTGGAGTAAAAGACGCCATTAATGAAGTGATGCAACAGTACCAGCAATTGGAAATAAATCAATCTGTAAATAGGAATAAATCCAAGTAGGTACGGGACCACTTTTTAGGTTACACTTTGGAAAATAACAATACAGCATTAATTCCCCGTTTTACCCCGAGGCCAATGGCATTTCTTTTCTAGGAAACCTAAGCATTTGATTGGTGAAATCAGGATTGCTCTTTTAATACGACGTATTGTGTTATCTATCGTTGTTGCTGAAAAAACTTGGTATGCATAAATGAAACGTTGAAATAACGACAATCCCAGAAATCCAGTCTTTACACCCTGTTTGTTTATTTTTGAATTGGAGATAGATTTGACAATCTTGCAGAACTCTATAAAATATTTATTTTTTAATATTAAAAATAATAATTTTAAATTAAATTAAATTAAATTAAATTTTAATTTTAACTTCGATGAACAAAACAGAATAAATAAATTATCAAAATTTAATAATTTGGTGCTTGTCATAAGGAATTAAGAGAGATTATGAGGTACCCTCCTAAGCCTAGTGTTTTAGAAGGATAGTTTAATAGTTAGATTTTTAGTTGTCTTATGAAGTTGTTTTTTAGTTTGAATTATGTTTTTAAACTAGTCGGTCCATCGTTTGGCAACATGTTTGAGCCTTTTCTTTTATGTTTGGTGTCGAATCAGCATAAACACAATTTTGATGAAATTTTAGTGTTTAGTGGAACTAGTGCAACGGAAACCTATCATGTATTTTTATCATTTTTAATCCAAATCACCTCCGTTTTGAAATGATCGAATGGTGATTAGATCCGATTCAAATTTTGAGCAACGTCTACGCTTTTGTAGGTCCAATTTATTTTCTAGGCAGGCCCGCACGTTATACTTTAGATCCCCCAGGTACACGTTGCATTGTCTACTTGATTGTTTTTGGACAGAAAAGCCCAAATTTCTTTACTTGAGACCAATACCTCACTTTATCCTTACCTTGGCCCATGTGTATACTTCATGAGGCATCACATCACCCCACTTCGCCCGGAGTTATGAGACATCATTATGTAAGTATCTTATTTATCAAACATTTTATGAGAACTTAAAATAATAAATATTTATACTCCAATATAGAACTGACTGCATTTTAAAATAATATTTACCATACAGAATTGTATTTGTGACTTGTGTATAATAAACTAATTATACACAGTGACCATGGAATAACGCAATGAAACATACAGTAAAAAAATAAACATATCTTCATACTTATTTATCAGTTATATCCAAACCGTATTCCAAGTCATCATAGGTTAACCAAAAACCAATGTATATTGTCATCAAATCATCAAATTGAGGCATTTCATTTTCTTTAATGTCATTTCTAGCTTTAAGATCTTCCATTTTATGGAGGGTTCAATTTTAGCGTCTCTCTCGATTAATGGAGAATGATATTGAATGTGATAAAACACCAATTAAGAAACGGCTTAGTTGATGTTTTAAGGATTAATTTTTCCGGTCCAGCCTGCAGTGTCCATTTGATCCTAATGGAGGAAGGCAAAGATTACAAGCTCCTCCTCAGTTGCCCCTCTGGTCTCTCGCCTTCCCAGGTTCTCATCTCTCTTCTTCTTCTCCTCTGATGCTCTATACCTTCTTTGTATTGTTGGTATTTATTGTTCACTTGTTTATTTAAGGTGTCTGTGGTTTTAGATCCATTATACGACAGAATCCCACTTCCTGACACTGAATTAGAAAGCTCAATTGCAACGGTGAGTCAACTTTCTCTAGCCTGTCTAAATTTCATATACAATTCCTCAAGTAGTGTTATGTTAATCATGAAGGCTTTTCTCTTCCTTTTTTCTTCTTTTTTTAATTAATTTTGCAAACAAAGGATAGATCTGGGAAAGGAGGGTAGCGAAGAACCTGTCGTTGTTCAATGGAAAAAAGTTCCGGGTATGTTGATTTCCTTTACCATGTTTGTTTCAGGTGCACATGCGATTGTAATTTTAACGTATTTACAGTGAATAAACTCACAGTATGGAGGCTATAATCTGGTCAATGGAGGAGGATCAGACCAAGATTCTCATGTCTGCCTCCACCTTGGTTTGACAGATTACAGGTATTCCTCTCTTTGTGCATTTCTCTGAATATCAGCTGACGAGTTCAGATATGTTATTTATTGCTATATGCCAGCTGATGAGTTCAATGCCATTAAGTAAGGTACTTGAGCTTTTGCAGAGATACTTCTCTGTTTTCCAGTCTTGAGAGTCACTAGGTAGCTTTCACTCTTCAATTTGCAATTATTATCTCTGACACTCCATATGCTTACGAGGTCACAAATCTTGTGCACATATCAGACATAACTAACGAATTGAACTCGCATAGGAGGCAAGAGATTGCTGAGATCCTGTCAACCCTTTTTCATTATTAGATAAAATGGGCTCTTGTCAGTTGATTAAGCTTCACCGCTTTGAATTTTCATGTTGCCAGTGAGGCAAACTGATAGCAAAACGCTTAGCTGGATGCCATTTTATATATTACACACAGTCCTCATGCTATGTGATTCTATTTTGCCGGAGTTATGAGGACTTTAGAAATTCCAGCAGATCATTATATTTTATGTCTCACCTCTTTATTTTTCTTCTTCAGTGAAGAATTAATGCATCTGCTTCTTTACCAGGGCTTTTGTGGGGACAAACTTAAATCCTATGTGGGAAAATTTCCTCGTTCCTTCAGAAGGTGTTCCTTCTTTTTGCAAAATATGCATACAGAAAATATTATCTTTTCTAATGTTTGACGCCCATTCTTGTTGCTACCGCCTATCTATACACCAATAATGATCATATGTTGCATCTTCTCCCATAAATTTATCCCATTTGTATGCTGGTTGGACGCTTACATCTCCCTTAAATTGAGCTGCTAATGAATACAATTACTGATCTGGGTTTTATCTTGAACTTATCTAAATTATTCTTGGAACTTCTGAAAACAAATTATCAGGGTTCATACTTTCTGATGGATAAAAAATATCAACTTGCTTTAACTTATTATGAGTTCTGTATATCTTGCTAAATTTTAAAATTATTTCCAACTTTTGAGCACATAAAAGTGTGTGACTCTGTAGATGAACGCACACAGTGTCAGCATATGTCAAGTCCATTGGGTAATGGTGCAATTGTGGAAACACCTGATGGGAAAGTGGTCTTGTTACAAAGAAGTCACAATGTTGGAGAATTTCCTGGACACTATGTTTTCCCTGGAGGCCATCCGGAGGTATGAAATGTGCATGATAAAATGCAATTTGATGCTATGTTGAGTCTGATCAGGGGCGTAGCCCTAAATGCATAGCTTGCTACTGCTTTATCATGTCACTTTACAGTTTCTATATGTTCTGTATTCTAGTGTTAATTTTTTTTTAATGAAATTCTAGCGTTAAGTTGTTAGCAATGTAGGTGAAAATGCGGAAGTTTGATGAATAGATGAAATTATAACGTTGCTGTGGAGAATGAGGTGTCAATATCTTCCTATGCATACCAAAAAATAACCCCATAAATGAGAACAAGTATGTTTTAGTACGTGATAAGAGACTACCTTGAAGGATATACCTGCAGGACTCTACAAAGAAGATGAAAATTAAGGGTCCAATTTCTAGAATTTCCTGAATTTTACGCAGTTCATAAGGACCAGGTGTCACACGCAATACATGCTGCATCTCATCTGTATGTCCTTTTCCCAAAACATACAAGATGAATGAATTACTTGTCCTCCAGCTGGAGTAATTCAGCTCTCAAATAATAGAAACCTGATTGAAGCCATTGGACAATTGAAGAGAACTGACCCGCTTCTGTTTATGCACCTGTGGTAATCATCTAAAGAAAGCCTTCTCATGTATGATCCCCTGAATCCTGTCACCTCTTGCATTCTTACCGAAACCATTGTCTACATAAAACTAATAGTGTTATCAATATTCTCTTATTCTATTGGTTAACCAATAGTTTAGAACAGCAATTTTACTTTTCTGATGATTGGTGCAGCCTGAAGAAGCTGGCATTGTATCTCATAAGAGCAGCAAAGGCTTGACAGACTCCAACTTAATAAATGAGAAGGCTTCTCATGAGATGTTCGACAGCATCATTCGTGAAGTAGTTGAAGAAATAGGAGTACCTGCATCATCTCTTGTGAGTCTTCGAATTTCTTTTCTTCCCCTTTTTGTCTGCACAGGGATCTTTGCTAGCTTGTGCTGCTATATGCTTTTCTTTTTCTCTGTTAGTCATTTTACAAATGTTACAAGGAAAAAAATAACAAATCTCTAATTTCAGGGATGATACACACAAAAGTGATATAGTTAAGCTGATAGGTAGTCAACCATCAACCAGCACATTATAATTGACTGCATCTATTACATATTCTGGTACTCGCTATATTTATTTCTGCAGCTTAGGTCCACCTTTCAATGGGCTGTAACTACAGAGTCCCATCCTTGTGCCTCTGTCTAATATCTTCATGTTCATGTTTTAAATTACTATGTTTCCCCAAGGAGGTCAATTTTTTGAAAGTACTTATCGGTTTGCTTCTTGTGTCTATCATGCACTCTTGATTGATGCATCTAAAAGCTCTTCTTTTTTATTTCTTTGCAGTGCACTCCACTTTTTATTGGTATTTCCCTCAGGGTGCTGAATGTCAGGCCAACTGCTTTCTTCTTCATCAAATGCAGCCTTCACTCGGATGAAATTAAGCAATTGTATTCTAGAGCACAGGATGGTTATGAATCAACTCAACTGTATGCAGTTTCGTTGGTTAGTTCAGATTTTGTTTTTAGTTTTGAATGTTCGTAGTCGGCACATTTCCTTGAAGCATAAGCTGTATTTATAGTTGATGCGCTCTTACTTTCTTTTGTTACTTGAGAACAGTTACTGCATATGGAGAAAAAACTTGGAGCTGGTTGTGAGAAGCTTCTGGAAAAAAAAAAAAACCCTTTAGCTAAAATAACAATTCATTGCATCTTTAGTATGAAACAAACCATTTGATTTTTCTGTTTATAAAAAAAATCTATAGTTTTCTCATTGGTGTTTTATTTGCATCAGATTGATGTAGAAAACATGGCATCTAAAATGCCTGGCTGCCATCAAGGTGGACTGGCACTCTACAAGCTGATGGTAGAGAGCGGCTTTGAAGATACAAGCTGATGGTAAACCTGCATTTCACTGCCATTGAGAGTTTCAACAATCATTAGAGTATTACCTTGACCATGATCTTCTTAATATCGTATTAATTGCAGTTGATGATGGGAGGAATTTCCTTGTATCATTTTTGCAGACATAAACAGGCATGTTTTTGCAATTTTATCAACTCTTTCATTTGATACTGGATTACAGGTATAAGCAGCTGTTTTAGTTTGTAATCAATGAGATGTTAAACTATAGGATTAATATGGGAAGATTATAAAACAAAATACATTTACACCTCTAAGCATCATCATAGAAACACCATCATAACTTCCGCCATCACAATCCAACAAGAAATAATATCATATATGGGTTTTATTGTAGGTCTATTGGATCTTAAGCCAACCTCTCAAACACCAACTCCCTTTACTTCTGTAAAATTCCTAGAAATTAAGCAAAGATCTATGAACTTGACCACTTGGATAAGGATGCACACACCCGGACTTGGAATCTCATGTGGTGCACGATCTAGAAAGAAAATAGTTTTGTAAATTTCCGACTTTGTAAGACTTATGTGGGCATACGAGAGGAATATTGTGTTTATCGCGGGCAAATACAGTTTTTACACTGAAAGTATATTCGCTCAAAGAAAATCTTTTGTTGCGAATGAATAAGATATTGAGGAATTGTTTATAGGGAAAAATTAAAATTCTCGGGCCTTTCCCACATATTCCATATAGAAGGGGGATCTTTTGTTATAATTGAAGCAGAAGTGATCTAGATTATTCAAGGTTCGAAGTCGATTTGCTTCAGTAGATATTAGTGAACTTCTATGAAATGATTTCAGGGGATTCAGGCAATTGTAAGATGACACTTGAGTTTATAATTGGTGGAGTCGATGGTTAATGCTTCTCATTTAACTGTTTGCATTGTTTTAGTTTGCTTTTATAAATGAGTCATCTATCTTATTGATGAATGCCTGCTCGTGCTATAAGGTTGAATTAAACATGCAAAAATCATTATATTCTGGATCTTGTTTTTAGAACTGCAATAAGTATGAAAAACAAACAGGTACTGATTTATATAAGAGTAAGGAGAGAGTACATAGAGAGAGAGAGAGAGAGAACTGGGTGTGTGTGTTCTCTTCTCATTACGTTATGTGTTTATATAGGCGAGAGGATAGCTCGGGTGCTTTATGTGGGCCCCATCGATAGCTATTTTCTCTTTGCCTTTTACTCACAGGATGACATGTGGAAGGATAAGATTCCTTCTTATCCTTTCACAGACTAGTGTGTGGAGTAGCTGACACACTTGCTGTAAAGATAAGATTCTTTATCTTATCTTTACAGTAGAGGACAAACAAGTAGATAGATGAGCTTGCTGTAAAGATAAGAAATCTTATCGTTTACAGTAGCCGACAAAGCAGAGGACAAACAAGGTACTGTGGAGAGAAGATGCGAATCTTCTCGTCTACAGTAGAGTATTATACAGACGGTAGTATTATACAGTAGACTTTGGGATTGCTGGTTTTGCGTTCTTCAAAGGTCCACACCACGCTCAGCGACCACTCCGCTGTTAATGGCGTCGGATTGGTTCCTCACTGTTGTGATCATCACTGGAAGAGGAGGTAGTGGTGGGAATGTCACGGAAAAGGTATGGTTCGCGATGATTGTAGGGGGAGAGATTCCGCCGAGTGGATTGGCGGGTTGCTGAAGTACGGTCGGCGATAGGATGGAGATGGGTGAATTCCTCAGCCGCCTCAATTTCAGCAAGACTTCGACTTTCCCTCTCGATGTTTTCAAGACAACGATATGCTTCTTGTGCTTCTGTGAGAGATGTTTGACTAAGGCGATGAAGTTCTGTGCTCGGTCTGCTGGAGGTACGTCGTTGCAGGAAGTGTTCTCTTTGTTCGAGCATGCCCATGTAGATGGCCAGTTGTGCCATGGTGTAGTGTAGTTGGCTGTTGATGCGTCGATTTGTAGATCTCCGAAGCCGGATGGCCTGTTCCATGCTTCGTCGCTGAGTGCTGAAGTAGAGTTCTGAAATGTCTTCCTCAAAGGTGCGGAGATGGGATGGATGACCCCAGTTTTCTCCTGCCAATTCCATTTATCGGGCCCGTATTTGTTCCCATCGGTGTGCTCGTTCCAAAATTCCTCAATAGTTGATGGATAGACTTGTTCTCGGATAGAAGGGCATTCGCCTTCCTCTTCCACTGGCATCCATTCCTGAAAAAGTACACAGGTTAGTCGTGAAAGGGTGTCAGCCAAACTATTTTGTTTGCCTTCAATGTGTTCGAAGTGGACGGTTATGCCAGAACCTTTGATGAAGTCAGTAAATCCAATCCATCGAACTCTTGATGGTTTATGCTGGTTACTCTTGTTATGGAAGCTGATGATGGCTTGGCAGTCGGTTCGGATCGTTACTTCCTTTTTATCAAGGTAGTATATTTTGAAGCTTTGGAGGGCTTCCATGATCGGGAAAAGACCAAAATGTCTTCTATGTATACTGCGATGAAATCCTGGCAATCTTTGAAGCAATTATCCATTTTTCGTTGAAAGATTGCTGGAGCATTCTTAAGTCCGAGTAATCCTTCATATAATCCTTCTGGAGTGATGAAGGCAGTCCATGGTATGCTTTTCTCATCCATTGTTACCTGATGAAAACCACTTTTCAAATCAAATTTTGAAAAGATAGCAGCATTGCCAACCTTTTGGATAATCGTGTTGATCCCTGGAAGAGAGTACTGGTCTTTGTATGTGTTATCATTTAAGGTTCGATAGTTGCAGACCATGCGTTCTTTTCCTTTTGCTTCTTCCCCTGTTTCTGGGTTAATGGTTGTTCCCGAGTAAACGATAATAGCCATGGTCCGGTGTCTGTTTTTACTTGCTCTTCTGACCCCTAAGGTCAGTAGGGACTTGATATGCCTTTTGAACTGCTCTTTCATTGCTGGTGTAACGTGCTTCATTGGCTTATCCTGGATGGTGATATGTGTATTGATAATATCCAGGTGGCAGGTGATCTGATTCTTGGCCCAGTGTTTGAGGGGTTCCTCCCCTATATAGCCTTGTGCCTGTAATCTGTTATGCAGGTCGTCAAATCTCTGAATAAATTGTAAACTTACTTTGGGTCCGATATGTACTGCAGCAATTTCATCCCGAATCCAGAGATATTCCTCTTCCTCCATGTGTAATTCGGGTATAGCTAGGTTGACTATTTCCAGTTCTGGCCTGGTGTTGATCTGTGTAATATTTTTGTAGAAAGTGATAGAATTACCTTCTATCCGTAATCCTCCTTGCATAGCTCGGATGAAATTACAACCAATCAGCATTTCTATACCATCTGTCATCATGCTGAAGGCGTAAACAAAAGGGATTCTGAATTTGTTCCCTTCGATCATCATTTGACCATCTCTCAGTTTCTTTGTGGCTATATCTCTGGAATTGATACTAGTAAATCTTGTCGGTATGGGACTTTCTTCCAGTGCTTCCTGGGGAATTGATCCAATGTTTACACAGCAAGTGGTACAATATGTGTCCATTATTGCTCGTACCTTGAATTCTTTGAGTTGTGGAATATGAAATGTAACCTCTAGATTGTAGAGGTTATTCAACTTTCTCCTGCTTGTGGTTAACATTACTGTTTCCTGTTCCTGAGCTGCTTCTGGTTCAGAATCTTCCTCTTGTATTATTGCTTTGCCTTTCCTTTGTCTTTCGAGTGTATGGAAGTCTGTTCGTAGCTCGTCTAGGAGAGTCTGGTCTTTGAGTTTCTGATTCTTCTCCTTTAGCCTTTCATTTTCTTGAACCAGATAATCTATGTATTTTAATAATTCTCCAATGAGTTGATCTTTGGCTACATATATTGTTTGTTGTCGTACGGGCATGGGAACCTCAATCTGTAATTGGATTTTGGCACACATGGAACAAAGGAGTAAATTGCAGTCAGCGCAAAACATTTTCATGTTGAGGCTTACCTCCACATTACAACTTTGGCATCGTTGTAGTGTTGTGATACCACTGAATTGCTTGGAAGGATGTTTGCAGTTCCACTGCTCTTCTTTGAGTTTAATTTCCGGTAGCCATCAGAAATCTTGTAGCATGAAGAGATATTCGTCTGTTCCAAGATGGCCTAATATCTCTCCTGTTTCCCCATCGAGATAACTGTAGATATCGCTGAGATCATCTTCATTCAGGTCAACTAAGACCACATCTAATTCATCAGCAAGGGCTAAATCTGTAACTACCGTTTTTTTGGCCATGTTTCCTATTTCACTTTTGCACTCTCGCGCAAAGTGGCCTTTGTCACAAATGTAGCATTTGCATTTGCGAACTCTTCCTTTCGCCCTATCTTTTCTTTTAAACACATGTACATGAGTCTCATGTGGCTTGCCTTTGTAGGTTTGTGATTTGCGGAGCGTATACTTCTTCTTTTCTCCGTAATAGCCAGGGAGTGGGATTTTTTCACAAAAGGAAAGTTCCTTTAATCCTCTTTGGATGGCTGCTTTCTTGCATATTTCTGCGAGATAATTATAAGCGAAAGTTATTCGAGGGATGATACCTGCGACGGGAACACGATGTTTTTGTAGCCAGGCATCTTCCAGTTCTTTTCCGATCAATGGTGGTAATTTTCGAAATAGTTTTTCCGATAATTCCATCCCCAAATACATGCGTCCTGATTTTGCTGCTAGGGTCTTGTAATCCCTGAAATAATCCCATATGTCCATGAGATGATAGTCACTCTAATTCTTTGTATGCTCTATCTTGTTCATCTGTCATGCCTTGGTATGGATCTTCTAAGAAGAATATTCTCCTTACTTGTGAAATGATGTTTTGTGTCTCCCCCGCTTGGTGTAGTACTTCGGCATAGGCGTCAGGAAAAGCCATTCGCCATTGTATCCAGATAAGCTTTTCATCTTCGCTCAATAAATTTTCAATATAATCAACTTTTGCCTTGTCATCATTCCATACCTTGCCAGGATCATCCATATGATTTAGGGTTGTCTTTTCCCATCGGTCAAAGACTTCGCGATATAACCCAATGTCGTCTGGGAGGACTAGGATGGCTCCCTGATTTTGTTGTGCTAATGGTAGAGTCCACATGTTGGATGTATATCCCCTGGCTCTTGTTTTGAGCTTGCTTGTATCATATCCTACCAAAGGATTTGGTTGGTCGTAGGATGTAGAAGCTCCTCTGGCTGGAGGATATTGTACTCTTTATCTCATGTTTTCATCTTGTGGAGGTTTGTAAGGTGAGGACAATACTTCCGAGCTACTCATCTTGACTACCTCCTTTTGAAATTCTCTGAAGATAGGGTAATCTAATTCAATTAGATCATCTGTGAGTGCATAACTGTGGTAAACAAAAGGAGTATACTAGTCAGATTGTTCTGTATCAGACTCAGAGGTAGTATGGTTTGGTGTGGTGTCCCATACTTGTTCATCTGACTCTCTTATCATGAACGCATAGTGGTTGTCTTCCTTGTGTTGAGGATCCTTATCCTCTTCTTCATCAGTATCCCTTCCTGTTGACTGGGTAGGCCATGGGGTTTGTGCTGGCATTGTGTATTTGACCATTACATTATAGTGTCCTGTTGTGCAGTGCACATCCCATCCTGGTTGGGTCAGCCATGGCTGTTGAAATGTTTCCGCTTCTTGTCTTGTTATTGCTTCTGGGTGTCGTTCCTGTTCTCTGAGGATCTCAGAAAATAAACAAACTAATGTCATATCTTCCCTTATTTCTTCATTTTCTTGTTCCTCTTGTCCCATAGTGTTCTGGTAGTTATGAAATTTAAGACTGACAGAACCATCTGACCTTGTTCGTGTTTGAACAGAAGAAGGTCTTCCTGCTGCTATTAGTGCTGGTGGTTGAAGGAGCCACCTTTGTCCTTGAAGGGCTTCCGTTGTGTGTCTTTCCGCAGCTACTGTAAGACCCCGAATTTTGAGTCCTAGAAGTCCAGAAGACAGTGCAGGTGAAAAGACGATTTTGCCCCTGAAGAGAAGGATGTGTGATAGCCGGAATTGGTAAGATTGTTCAGTAAATTAATTTGCTTCTGATTCCTTTTGATTTAGGATCTTATAGATGGGTAATTGTTTTAGGAAACATCCTTTAAGGTAGATAGTTACCTTATTTGATTAAGGAAGGTAATTTAAGAGTTTTGATTATTTGGTAAGTTGTATTGAATTGATAGATTGATTAAAAGTAGTAAACCTAATTCTACACTCATTCAATATAAATAGGAAGCCAACCCCACAAAAGTTTCCCCTAAAACCTTACAAAACTCGTATAGGCTTAAAACTCTATACCTACCATTAGCCGTCAGAATTTGCAGAAACTTTAAACTAGCATAACTCCCTCATAGTTCATTGGATCTCTGCGAATAATAGCTTGCTGGAAAGCTCTCTTCATCCTCTTTCCAACCATCTTTTGATTTTCTACGGGAGGTTAGTATTTCGTTGTCTAATGTTACTTTGAAAATCGGCGGCCGCGTTAGGTTTCCGCCAAATCTTCTTGAATTTCATAATAGCATAACTTTTTACTCGTTTGTTGGAATCTTGCAAATAATATGTCGTTGGAAAGCTCTTTTCATTCTCTTTCCAAAACTATGTTAATCGCAGCTTGGATGTAAATACTTCGTTGTTTTAGGTTAAGACGAAATCGTGCTATGCCCTACTTTTAGCAATAGGTTTTGCATAGTTAATTGGAATGGTAAATTCAGGTTGAATCTTGATAAGTTCCTGGCTATCACATCACACATCCAAGGGGGAGGCACCTGCAACATCTGATCACTGGTTTTCTGATAGGTTTGGTGAGTGGTACTGGTAAGGAATAGAGTATGCAATTTATTTTTGGATATGCATGCTTAGTGGTTTTATCTTTGTGTGGTGATGATTTAGGTGGTTCAGATTTACTTGATAAAGGAAAAGGAGTAGCTTCTTGTTCAGAGACAAGGGAGGTAGGATCTATGCCTCATCGGTTTCTCCAGAAACCCCCGCTCTTATCTGATGTTTTTGTTACCTGTCTTTGTTGTATTGTTTACGATTGGATTATATGGTGAGAATATGAAATCCGGAATGAGATATGAATCTCCTAGGCTGTATAGAACCCCTGAGTTAGGGATTGAGTGCCTGAGATGCTATTGTTATATGCATTGGATGTGTTGATTATTTCCTGACATAATTGAGAATACCTTGTTGTGGTATTATGTTTTGTACTTGCCTGTGTGTGCTTGTACGTGTTTGTTTGTCAGGATCCTGTTCCGCTGGCCAGACAGGGTAAGAACCGATGCTCCT
This sequence comes from Passiflora organensis, assembly GCA_019739055.1. Taxonomy (NCBI): domain Eukaryota; kingdom Viridiplantae; phylum Streptophyta; class Magnoliopsida; order Malpighiales; family Passifloraceae; genus Passiflora; species Passiflora organensis. The sequence goes on along the minus strand of JAEPBF010000187.1, from coordinate 3,221,427 downwards.
AGGGAGAGGAGAGGTTCTTATCGATTTATGAGAGGTGTATGGGTGATGAACCAGCAAGTGCACGCTGGATATCTGTCCTTGGTGGCCGGATCCTTGTCTTGCGAGACAGGAAGCCCACTTCTGTGTGATTTGGGGATGCCCTAGTTGCGACTAAGGGAAAACTTGTCCCATGAGGGGCTAGTCGACTTATCCTTGCGAGGATAAGGTGAAAGGCTTACTGATTAGTTTGTGTGTTAACCATCTACCCTTTGTGCAGTAAGTCTTGGACAACACAGGTGGAAGGGGATGGCCTTTCTTCATCGTTGAGTGTGATTTTGTTGTATTTCACCTGCCTGTGTACTTCTGAACTTTCGGAAGTGTAGTCCTCCCTCAGCCATGATCTCGGCCTTAACCTCTTTATGTTTATTGTTGAATTGCGTGATCCCTTTAGTTATTTAGGGAATGATCTTATGTGAATTCGGGAGATTTGTGTTTAGGGATTCTGTAGATCTTATGATGTTGTGACCCTACTGAGATTCTTGTAATCTCATCCTGTTATTTTTACCATTTTTCAGGCTTAGGTACACCCTCTGTTCGTGGTACCGGTGTGTGAGATCAAGGCTGCATGGCGGGACGATATCGCATCATAAACACTTACCTGTTACATGCACAAATAACTTGAAAGATTGGATGATGTTCTGGTTTATTTTTGAACATTCGTTTGGCTTGCTATTTCCGGAAATTGTTGATGAATTGCTTGCTGATTATTTGGATCCCTATGGGACTTGTGTGTTATGAACCCAATGGATTGATTTAAGACTTCCGCTGATGATTTTATTTACTCGGTATGTTACCAGAATATGTGTCCAATAGCATGCTCCAATTGATTGATAAGCAACAAAATAAATAAGCTTAAAATCGGTATGTAGCCTTGTGAAATTCTAATAGATCTTAGGTGTCGCTGAGACTTATTTGGGTTTCACGGCGGTAATGACCTTAATAGGAGCAATTGATAATGATTTAGGAATTAGGGTTGTTACAGTTACAACTTGTATACCATTTGTTGCCAGGTAGTAATCTGGTGATAAGGAGATTGGATTCTCCTCCTACCCACTCCTCATAGCCACGTGTTTGTATGGATAGTTGGATGTGCCGGAAGAAATCATGAATACTGAGCATCATGTTGGGTGCTATGTAGATCAACTGTGTTCCCCTTGTCATGTCTACTTCCATTGTCCCAATGATGGAGCGATCATCTCCTCCCCATCGTGTATCTCGCAGGACTATAAGGACGTTTGTTCCTGCTTCCCTTCGATGTAAGGCATGAATGCGGATCATTAGTAACCCAAGATGAATATGTTCCACACCTTCTTGTAGAAAACGAACATAAGCTTGTCTATTAATGAAATCCAAATCTCTTTGTTCTCCTTCACCGGTAACGAGGATGCGTTCTTCTGAATAATGCTGATACACTCTATAGACTGGTTCTGACCAGGCTGTTGTGTATAATCTTTCTGTGGGAACCAGGTTGGCACATCTCTGCTGGGACACTCTGAGTTCTTCTTCTGGATTGAGATATGTTTCCAAGCTTTGTTGGTATCTCCGCCGAAAGGTTCTCGGCATTCTCCTTGTCGCTTTATAGCGAATACAACTTGATCGTTTATAGTCTTAAATTTGATCTTCCTGAGTGGCAATTCGTGAAGACTCACCTTGTTGATTGATGATGGGTGGTAAATCCTGGGTTTGAGTTCTTGTCCTGCTCATTTCTTTTCCAGGCGTCTCTTCTCTTCTTCGAAAATTAAGTATGGATCTTTATATACGTAGAATGGAGGTTTCTTCTTTTTCTGTGGTTGAAAACTTTCTCCGAGTGGGAGTTTTTCAAGTCTTTTGGTTAAAGACTCAATAGCTCCTTCTAGTTCTTCTTTTGGGGTATCTTCTCGTTTCCGAATGAGGGCTCTCAATTGAATTATTTGCTCTTTGAGCTCTTGTACCTCTTCAAGAGTTTTTACCAATAGTTGAATAAGCAAGTTATTCTGTTTGATGATATTGGTAAAATTCTCCTGTGTTATTTGGGTTGTTTTAACAAAACCTACTGCCGGTGATTGGATAGAGTCTAATGTATTTAATCCGTCAGAATAAACACTACTTAAGGTAGTTGTTTTCCAATTCATAAGGTGTACTTCCTAGTTTCGTTTTGTGTAACTCCACTCATGCATATGAATCCTCAATTATCAGGAGTTGTATCGTTACTCCTCCGTAATCTTTTGGATTGAACCATGCCCTTTTGTGTTGACTATGGAATAACTGTAACGAAACAAAGGATAATAAGAGTGTTTTAGTATAAGTACCTGAGAACGAGGCTCCGTTACCATGCAAAAATCCTTATATTCTGGATCTTGTTTTTAGAACTGCAATAAGTATGAAAAACAAACAGGTACTGTTTATATAAGAGTAAAGAGAGAGTACATAGAGAGAGAGAGAACTGGGTGTGTGTGTTCTCTTCTCATAACGTAATGAGAAGAGAACACACACGCCCAGTTCTCTCTCTCTCTCTCTCTCTATGTACTCTCTCCTTACTCTTATATAAACAGGTACTCTTGATGGTTTATGTTGGTTACTCTTGTTATGGAAGCTGATGATGGCTTGGCAGTAAGTTCGGATAGTTACTTCTTTTTTATCAAGATAGTATATTTTGAAGCTTTGGAGGGCTTCCATGACCGCGCATATTTCTACATCGATTGTAGATTTAAGCAGCTGGAATTTGCCACTTGCATAGGCACATATCCTCTCTTTTGATCTTGGGTCCATCCGTTTATGTTTCCATCTGCAAACAGCGCCCCATCCTTCCATGCAGCCATCTGCTTCAATAATAATGGAAGCTGTGGGTGGAGGTAGTTCCATATCAGGTAGGTTTTGTACTTGCTGTTTGATTTGCCGAATGAGTTCCCAATCTGTGTTTTTAATTCTTTTATCTCCATGCGGGCTTGTTTTCTCGTTGAGAGGTCCTAGGAGTGTACCTAGGTTTGGGATATAGGAGCGAGCATAATTAAGTATGTCAAGCCAAGATCGCAACCCTTTCTTCTCTTTCAGCTGTTCGTCTTTGACATCAACAATTTTTTTGATGATGTGTGTTTGTAGCCTGATACGATTCTTGCCAATAATTGCTCCTAAGAATTCAATTTTTTCAACAGCTATCTTCAACTTTGTTGGAGATAATACTAATCCTTCCCTTTCACATATTTGTAGCATCTGCCTGAGGTGATCAGCATGTTCTTTTTCGTTTCAGGAAAAGACCAGAATGTCGTCTATGTATACTGCGATGAAATCCTGACAATCTTTGAAGCAATTATCCATTTTTCATTGAAAGATTGCTAGAGCATTCTTAAGTCCAAATGGCATGACCAGCCATTCATATAATCCTTCTGGAGTGATGAAGGCAGTCCATGGTATGCTTTTCTCATCCATTGCTACCTGATGAAAATCACACACACCCAGTTCTCTCTCTCTCTCTCTCTATGTACTCTCTCCTTACTCTTATATAAATCAGTACCTGTTTGTTTTTCATACTTATTGCAGTTCTAAAAACAAGATCCAGAATATAAGGATTTTTGCATGGTAGCGGAGCCTCGTTCTCAGGTACTTATACTAAAGCACACTCTTATTATTCTTTGTTTCATTACAGTTATTCCATAGTCAACACAAAAGGGCATGGTTCAATCCAAAAGATTACGGAGGAGTAACGGTACAACTCCTGATAATTGAGGATTCGCATGCATGCGTATAGTCACACAAAACGAAACTAGGCAGTACACCATATGAATTGGAAAACAACTACCTTAAGTAATGTTTATTCTGAGGCATTAAGTGCAGTAGATTATATCCAATGACCCGCAGTAGGTTTTGTTAAACCAACCCAAACTAAGCAGGAAAATTTTACCAATATCATTAAACAGAATAACTTGCTTATTCAACTATTGTTAAAAACCCTTGAAGAGGTACAATAGCTCAAAGAGCAACTCGTACAATTGAGAACCCGCGTTAGGAAAAAGGAAGAACAAAAGAAGAATTAGAAGGAGCTATTGAGTTTTTAACCAAAAGACTTGAAAAACTCCCACTCGGAGAAAGCTCTCAACCACAGAAAAAGAAGAAACCTCCATTCTACATATATAAAGATCCATACTTAATTTTCATAGAAGAGAAGAGACGCCTGGAAAAGAAATGAGCAGGACAAGAACTCAAACCCAGGACTTACCACCCATCATCAATCAACAAGGTGAGTCTTCACGAATTGCCACTTAGGAAGATCAAATTCGAGACTAACAGATGATCAAGTCGTATTCGATATGAAGCAGCAAGAAGGATGCCAAGAGCTTTTCGGCAGAGATACCAATAGAGCCTGGAAACATATCTCAATCCAGAAGAAGAACTAAGAATGTCCCAACAAAGACGTGCCAATTTAGTACCCACGGAAAGACTATACATAATAGCCTGGTCAGAACTAGTCTACCGAGTGTATCAACATTATTCAGAAGAACGCATCCTCGTCACTGGCGAAGGAGAACAAAGAGATTTGGGTTTCATTAATAGACAAGCTTATGATCGTTTGTTACAGGAAGGTATGGAACATATTCATCTTGGATTACTAATGATCTGCATTCATGCCTTACATCGAAGGGAAACAGGAACAAACGTCCTTATAGTCCTTCGAGATACACGATGGGGAGGCGATGATCGCTCTATCATTGGGACAATGGAGGTAGACATGACAAGGGGAACACAGTTGATCTACATAGCACCCAACATAATGCTCAGTATTCATGATTTCTTCCGGCACATCCAACTATCCATACAAACACGTGGCTATGAGGAGTGGGTAGGAGGAGAATCCAATCTCCTTATCACACGATCACTAGTTGGAAGACTGACCAACACCAACTATACAAGATTCAGGCATAATGTCCAAAATGTTACTGACTACCTTGCAACAAATGGCATACAAGCTGTCGCCGCAGAAAGACACACAACTGAAGCACTCCAAGGACAAAGGTGGCTCCTTCAACCACCAGCACTAATAGCAGCAGGAAGACCTTAATCTGTTCAAACACGAACAAGGTCAGATGGTTCTGTCAGTCTTAAATTTCATAATTACCAGAATACTATGGGACAGGAGGAACAAGAAAATGAAGAAATCAGAGAAGATATGGCATTACTTTGTCTATTTCCCAAGATCCTTAGAGAACAGGAACGACACCCAGAAGCAATAACACGACAAGAAGCGGAAACATATCAACAGCCATGGCTGACCCAACCAGGATGGGATGTGCACTGCACAACAGGACACTATGATGTAATGGTCAAATACACAATGCCAACACAAACCTCATGGCCTACCCAGTCAACAGGATGGGATACTGATGAAGAGGAGGATAAGGATCCTCAACACAAGGAAGACAACCACTATGCGTTCATGATAGGAGAGCCAGATGAACCAGTATGGGACACCACACCAAACCATACTACCTCTGAGTCTGATACAGAACAATCTGACTGGTATACTCCTTTTGTTGACCACAGTTATGCACTCACAGATGATCTAATTGAATTAGATTACCCTATCTTCAGAGAATTTCAAAAGGAGGCAGTCAAGATGAGTAGCTCGGAAGTATTGTCCTCACCTTACAAACCTCCACAAGATGAAAATATGAGACAAGGAGTACAATATCCTCCAGCCAGAGGAGCTTCTACATCCTACGACCAACCAAATCTTTTGGTAGGATATGATACAAGCATGCTCAAAACAAGAGCCTGGGGATATACATCCAACATGTGGACTCTACCATCAGCACAACAAATCAGGGAGCCATCCTAGTCCTCCCAGACGACATTGGGTTATATCGCGAGGTCTTTGACCGATGGGAAAAGATAACCCTAAATCATATGGATGATCCTGGCAAGGTATGGAATGATGACAAGGCAAAAGTTTATTATATTGAAAATTTATTATGGAAAGATTAAAAGCTTATCTGGATACAATGGCGAATGGCTTTTCCTGATGCCTATGTCGAAGTGTTACACCAAGCGGGAGAAACACAAAACATCATTTCACAAGTAAGAAGAATATTCTTCTTAGAGGATTTATGCCAAGGCATGACAGATGAACAAGACAGGGCATACAAAGAATTAGAGCGACTGTCATGCAACAATCTCAGGGACATCTGGGATTATTTCAAAGATTACAAGACCCTAGCAGCAAAATCAGGACGAATGTAATTGGGGATGGAATTATCAGAAAAACTATTCCGAAAATTACCACCATTGATAGGAAAGGAACTTGAAGATGTCTGGCTGCAAAAACATCGTGTTCCAGTCGCAGGTATCATCCCTCGAATAACTTTTCGCTTATAATTATCTGCACAGAAATTTGCAAGAAAGCAGCCAATCCAAAGAGGATTAAAGAAACTTTCCTTTTGTGAGAAAATTTCACTCCCTGGCTATTACAGGAGAAAAGAAGAAGTATACGCTCCGCAAATCACAAACCTACAAAGGCAAGCCACATGAGACTCATGTACGTGTGTTTAAAAGAAAAGATGGGGCTCAAGGAAGAGTTCGCAAATGACAAATGCTACATTTGTGGAAAAGAAAGGACACTTTGCGCGAGAATGCAAAAGTGAAATAGGAAAACATGGCCAGAAAAGCAGTAGGTTACAGATTTAGCACTTGCTGATGAATTAGATGTGGTCTCAATTGACTTAATGAAGATGATCTCAGCAATATCTACAGTTATCTCGATGGAGAAATATGAGAGATAACAGGTACCATCTTGGCACGGACGAGTTATCTCTTCATGCTACAATGATTTTCGATGGTTACCGGAAATTAAACTCAAAGAAGAATAGTGGAACTGCAAACATCCCTCAAAACAATTTAGTGGTATCACAACACTACAACGATGCCAAAGTTGTAATGTGGAGGTAAGCCTCAACATGAAAATATTCTGCGCTGACTGTAATTTACTCCTGTGTTCTATGTGTGCCAAAATCCAACTACAGATTGAGGTTCCCGTGCCTGTACGGCAACAAACAACATATGTAGCCAAATATCAGCTCATTGGAGAATTGTTAAAGTACACAGATTATCTGGTTCACGAAAATGAACGGCTAAAGGAGGAGAATCAGAAACTCAAAGAACAGATTCTCCTAGAAGAGCTACGAACAGACTTCCAGACGTTCGAAAAATAAAGAAAAGGCAAAGCAATACAAGAAGAAGACTTCGAACGAGAAGCAGCTCAGGAACAGGAAACAGTGATGTTAACCACAAGCAGGAGAAAGTTAAATAACCTCTACAATCTTGAGGTAACATTTCATATTCCACAACTCAAAGAATTCAAAGTACAAGCAATAATGGACACAGGCTGTACCACTTGCTGTGTAAACATTGGATCAGTTCCCCCTGAAGCACTGGAAGAAAGCCCCATACCAACAAGATTTACCGGCATCAATTCCAGAGATCTAGCCACAAAGAAACTATGAGGTGGCCAAATGATGATCGAAGGGAACAAATTCAGAATCCCCTTTGTTTACGCCTTCAGCATGATGACAGATGGTATAGAAATGCTGATTGGTTGTAATTTCATCCGAGCTATGCAAGGAAGGATTACGGATAGAAGGCAATTCTATTCACTTTCTACAAAAACATTACACAGATCAATACCAAGGCCATAACTGGAAATAACCAACCTAGCTATACCCGAATTACACATGGAGGAAGAGGAATATCTCTAGATTCGGGATGAAATTGCTGCAGTGCATGTCGGACCCAAAGTAAGTTGCCCAATTTATTCAATGATTTGACGACTTGCATAGCAGATTACGGGCACAAGGCTATATAAGGGAGGAACCCCTCAAACAATGGGCCAAGAATCAGATCACCTGCCACCTGGATATTATCAATACACATATTACCATCCAGGATAAACCAATGAAGCACGTGACACCAACAATTAAGGAGCAGTTCAAAAAGCATATCAAGTCCCTGCTGACCTTAAGGGTCATACGAGAAAGTAAAAGCAGACACCGGACCATGGCTACTATCGTTTACTCAGGAACAACCATGAACCCAGAAACAGGAGAAGAAGCAAAAGGAAAAGAACGCATGGTTTGCAACTATAGAACCTTAAATGATAACACATACAAGGATCAGTACTCGCTTCCAGGGAAAAACACGATTATCCAAAAGGTTGGCAATGCTGCTATCTTTTCAAAATTTGATTTGAAAAGTGGTTTTCATCAGGTAACAATGGATGAGAAAAGCATACCATGGACTGCCTTCATCACTCCAGAAGGATTATATGAATGACTGGTCATGCCATTTGGACTTAAGAATGCTCTAGCAATCTTTCAATGAAAAATGGATAATTGCTTCAAAGATTGCCAGGATTTCATCGCAGTATACATAGACGACATTCTGGTCTTTTCCCGAAACGAAAAAGAACATGCTGATCACCTCAGGCAGATGCTACAAATATGTGAAAGGGAAGGATTAGTATTATCTCCAACAAAGATGAAGATAGCTGTTGAAGAAATTGAATTCTTAGGAGCAATTATTGGCAAGAATCGTATCAGGCTACACCCACACATCATCAAAAAATTGTTGATGTCAAAGACGAACAGCTGAAAGAGAAGAAAGGGTTGCGATCTTGGCTTGGCATACTTAATTATGCTCGCTCCTATATCCCAAACCTAGGTACACTCCTAGGACCTCTCTACGAGAAAACAAGCCCGAATGGAGATAAAAGAATTAAAACACAGACTGGGAACTCATTCGGCAAATCAAACAGCAAGTACAAAACCTACCTGATATGGAACTACCTCCACCCACAGCTTCCATTATTATTGAAGCAGATGGCTGCATGGAAGGATGGGGCGTTGTTTGCAGATGGAAACATAAACGGATGGACCCAAGATCAAAAGAGAGGATATGTGCCTATGCAAGTGGCAAATTCCAGCTGCTTAAATCTACAATCGATGTGGAAATATGCGCGGTCATGGAAGCCCTCCAAAGCTTCAAAATATACTACCTTGATAAAAAGGAAGTAACTATCCGAACCGACTGCCAAGCCATCATCAGCTTCCATAACAAGAGTAACCAGCATAAACCATCAAGAGTTCGATGGATTGGATTTACTGACTTCATCAACGGTTCTGGCATAACCGTCCACTTCGAACACATTGAAGGCAAACAAAATATTTTGGCTGACACCCTTTCACGACTAACCTGTGTACTTTTTCAGGAATGGATGCTCGTGGAAGAGGAAGGTGAATGCCCTTCTATCCGAGAACAAGTCTATCCATCAACTATCGAGGAAGTTTGGAACGAGCACACCGATGGGAACAAATACGGGCCCGACAAATGGAATTGGCAGGAGAAAACTGGGGTCATCCATCCCATCTCCGCACCTTTGAGGAAGACATTTCAGAACTCTACTTCAGCACTCAGCGACGAAGCATGGAACAGGCCATCCGGCTTCGGAGATCTACAAATCGACGCATCAACAGCCAACTACACTACACCATGGCACAACTGGCCATCTACATGGGCATGCTCGAACAAAGAGAACACTCCCTGCAACGACTTACCTCCAGCAGACCGAGCACAGAACTTCATCGCCTTAGTCAAACATCTCTCACAGAAGCACAAGAAGCATATCGTTGTCTTGAAAACATCGAGAGGGAAAGTCGAAGTCTTGCTGAAATTGAGGCGGCCGAGGAATTCACCCATCTCTATCCCATCGCCGACCGTACTTCAGCAACCCGCCAATCCACTCGGCGGAATCCCTCCCCCTACTATCACCGCGAACCATACCTCTTCCGTGACATTCCCACCACTACCTCCTCTTCCAGTGATGATCACAACAGTGAGGAACCAATCCGACGCCATTAACAGCGGAGTGCTCGCTGAGCGTGGTGTGGACCTTTGAAGAACGCAAAACCAGCAATCCCAAAGTCTACTGTATAATACTACCGTCTGTATAATACTCTACTGTAGACGAGAAGATTCGCATCTTCTCTCCACAGTACCTTGTTTGTCCTCTTCTTTGTCGGCTACTGTAAACGATAAGATTTCTTATCTTTACAGCAAACTCATCTATCTACTTATTTGTCCTCTACTATAAAGATAAGATAAGGAATCTTATCTTAACAGCAAGTGTGTCGGCTACTCCACACACTAGTCTGTGAAAGGATAAGAAGGAATCTTATCCTTCCACATGTCATCCTGTGAGTAAAAGGCAAAGAGAAAATAGTTGTCGATGGGGCCCACATGAAGCACCCGAGCTATCCTCTCGTTTATATAAACACATAACGTAATGAGAAGAGAACACACACACCCAGTTCTCTCTCTCTCTATGTACTCTCTCCTTATTCTTATATAAATCAATACCTATTTGTTTTTCATACTTATTGTAGTTCTAAAAACAAGATCCAGAATATAAGGATTTTTGCATAAGGCCATTTGCCTCCCAGCAGAAGATTTTGATATCTTGATAGAATAGTGTAAGAAGCGACCAATTTTTTTATGTTTGTGTGATCTTTTCTTATTTCCTGTTGCTAATGAATTCTCTATCACTATCAAATACAATTAGATACGACATTTTAGAATGTTCCGTTAAAGTCTCAAAATTTGAGATATTTAATATGATAGTAGAGTTATATTTATTTATAAATTAATTAAAAATATTTATATTTTTTAAATTATACTTTATAGTTATATTTATATAAATTTTTACAATTTGACAGATCGTATAACATGTCAATTCATAATATATTATATTTATTATACAATTAAATATATATATTATTATATTATATTATATTTTAATTCATAATTTTTTAAAATTTATTTCTTTTATCAGTTGATTATTATAATATTTTTTTATTTATAGTTTACTGAATGTAGCACAAGAAAACAGTAAAAACAACAAAATATATTTGTAAATTTGTAAAAAATTTCACGTATAAGTAAAAAACAGACTGTAAATCATTGCGTCTTAAAATTAGGATGATTTATTATGAAAGTATCAAAAAATTTTAAAAGTAAGATTTTTATCAATTATTATTATTATTATTATTTTAATCTTATTTAATACAGATTTAAAAAGAATTCAAAGACAGTGATAATAAGATTATTTGGTCAGGGTAATCTTTATTTCTTAACATGAGATAAGAATTTTTTTTTCCTGAAAATATTTTATTTATTTTAATTTGTATTTAAAATATTAAAATTTATGTGATATGATTAATTTTTTTTAATATATAAAGATTGATGTATTATTTTTAAAATATAATTTTTTTTTGCTATAAGTTTAAAAAAATTTAATAATTTATGCAGACAATAGCAATTGTATAAATTTGAGTCATATGTGACTATATTTTGACAACTGTATAAATTTGAACCTTATATTAGATTTTAAAAATTATGTATTTTTAATTATTTTAAAATTAAATAATTATATTTAATTTAATAAGTTTGAGACATATTAGAATATTTAAAATAAATTTGACTCAAAATATCGAAATATAAATTAGATCCTTTTTCAGATTTTTTCAGATTTTTTTTGTTATCTTAGAGGTCTCTATTCAAAATAGCAAACATATTTGAGGTGAATTATGATTGTCTCTAAAAAAATTAATAGTGTATACTGATTGAGGAAAGAACGATTAATCCAATTATGCCGCACATTTATAAGTATGCCACGTTATATGTGAAACTCCAGAAATTTCTAGTCATTTAGGTCCGAAAGCCCAATGGAAAATTTACGAGGTTACTTCGGAATGATATTGGAATTATTATGAATTTTTAAAGATTTATTAGAATGAATAAATAATAATAATAATTATTATTATTTAATATATTATAATATTATATTATAATATAAAATGACAGGTCGTTCAATTGTTTTGATCGAGAGTGGTCAAAACACGGAACTGATCGTCGTTTTGACGAAATCTGCAAGCCTAAGTCATTTTTATTAAAATGATGTCATATCATCGTGAGACCAGCTGTTGGTTAGGGCATTTCCAGTCTCCACCAGTTGTCGGTGTCATAATGGGATAAGTGTCCCGTTACGTCTCCAACTTTCCCAGAATGTTCCGACTTCAGCAAATGTCCCAAAATGTTCCCCTCATATTTCCGAATTCCTCTTCGTGAATTTCGTGGCGATTCCGACTTTCCCACGGCCGAATTTAGGTGAGATTCTTTATTCAGAATCCGGGTACATTACTCTTTGATTTGCTCATTTTTGTTGATGAAAAATCTTGATTTTTAGATGGGTTACGATCGGAAGTGGGTGGCCTTAGTGTTGGTGCTAGGTAGATGGAGTGTTATTGTGTAAATCCGAGAATAAGAGATTTGAAAACTATGGTTTTTGCAGATTAGGTCGTCCAAGGGAGGTAGAAGATGACCTCGGATGACATGTCATCCGAGGTTTCTCCAAACGACAGGTCATTTGGTGTCACCTGCCCTTAAGTCAATCGCAGATAAGGGTGTGCAAGCTCGATCCGAGCCTGAGGTTCAGACAAGACGTGGCACTTCCCAATTGGGACATGTGCCGGCCTTGGGCAGATTCTGAGCTAGGAGTGACATCGCCTGGTGGTGTCATATGGTGTGCTTTGATTGGCAAGAAATAAATAAAATTTCAGAAAATAGAAAAATACCCAGGAATAGAAGAAAATTCGGGAAAAATAGCAAATAAATAAGAAAAATATGAAAACAATTAAAAAAAAACACTAGATTGAATTTGAAGTCTAATGGTACTAAATTTGTAGGATTTGGAGTTTAATTGGTTGATCAATTAAATGGTACAAATTTTGGGAAAATAGGAAAAAATTGAAAAATTTCTCAGTTTGATCTCGGGTTTAGTCTAGGATCATAATTCACCTAGTAGAGGGTTCAGAAGTGTGATTTTATGTATTTATGACCCTCTAGTACCGTTTATTGAAGGATTAGATATCGTTATGTGGAGGTTGATACCTACTAATGCAGGATCTCGAGGAATCGGTCCAGGAAACAAGTGTGGGCTCTTCGAACTTCGGAAACCCGTGAGAAGATGAATCCTTTTACTTATTTTCCTGAATCTCTAGCATGATCACATTAATGTGTTGATAAATGAAATTATAATGAAATAATAAGGAATTTTGTGTGTGTTTATATACTTGCGAATTATCAAAAGAAATGATGTATTGTATGTACTGGATTGATGTGATTGGTTTGGAAGTGTGAGTGGACAATTTTAATTTAATCATTTGAACCATTTGCAAGTTTAAACGCATGATCGATGAGAAATTTCTTAAATCATGACAAAGCTTTGATTTGATTGATATGTGCTCCTATGGTTATATTTTGAACCATAATTGAATGTTTAGGATGTGATTGAAATATCAACGATGTGGGGAACGACAGTATTAAACTGCCGTGAGGGAATCATAGAAAATTAATTTAACAAATACCTCGTAACGGCCTCAAGATCATATGAGAAGAATAATGAATCTCATGGTGGAAAAGAGTAACATGAGAGGAATTAAGACAATAATTAAAATAGGAATAAATTAAGAATATTAAGGTATCAAATTCCTATTGAGAAAAACCTTAATCTATGGATTATAGAAAATATCCTAACAATGTCTCGTATGACTAACTAGTCATACAAAAGGATACTAATTGTGCTGAGTTTATAGCACAACCGTATAGGAAAATAAAATTCAAAATACGAGAAAAATAATACGTAGAGGGTCGACCCAACCTAAGAAAATCAAAAGATTTTTAATAAGAATTTATCAATTCATTAATGAAAAGAAATCAGAAAACTATTAAATGGATTCTTACAAAAAGGGGGTAAATGGAGAAAGAAATTAAAAAAGCATAAGTAATTAAGAAAAATCGAACAAGGTAAATGATAATTCGAGACTAAACAAACAGAATTATCTTAGAAAGAGACAAAGGATCAAGGAAGGGTTAGTCTACGGGGTACTAATCTTAATGAAATAAAAGTTATAAGAAAGGTAAATGTGAGAATCAAGATTTTTCGAGTACTTGAGCCGGGAAACCCAATCGAGATTTTTGAGGGTAATGGGCCTTAGCCCGTATCTTAGACTGATGAAAAGCAATAAATTCTATTTTTGATGATACGAGGTTAAATTTTATTTTTTGTGGAATTAATGTATTTATTGAAATTTCGGATAATTATGAAATCAAGGATTTAAAAATAGTGTGATGAGATTTAATGGTGGGTTTAGATGATTACCTTGGATAGGTCTGTTAATAGTCCAAAAGTATTAGGAGATTTTCCAAGAATTTTCAAAAATGACACCAGAACTTTCGTGATTTTCCAGAAATATTTGAATAAGATATTTAATTTTTAGTAAATATTATATTTATAGGAAGATAAATTTTATGGTATTAGGTGATAGTACTCTTCAAGAGAAGTCCGTAGAAATTTTCCGTATATTTTTCAGAATTATACGCTATTTCTATGTATTTTTAAAGATTTTTAGTAAATAGGAAAATTAATTAATCATTGTTATTAAAAATTAAATATAATATTATTAATTAATATAATCAAAACGGCGGCATCAGTTGTTGTTTTGACCACGAATGTAAAAAGGACAAGGAAGCCTGTCGTTTTGGCCTGTGAAGGTTTGGGGGAGGTAACACGAAAACTGCATCGTTTTGTTACAAGATTAGTCACACTCGTGAATTGTCCTTCACCTTTCCAGTGTACTGGGAATACACTCGTTTCTCCTATCAGCCCACACATAGCCAAAGTAAACCGGACATAGCCACGCACCTATTTCCCTCTCCAGCTTCAAACACACTCGGAAAAGCTTCGATTTTTCTTCCTTGGAGAACGCTGGACTCATTCTGGCTATCTTCATGTTGTTTCAGCAAGAATCTCTGCCGAATTTGGGTGAGAACCCTACCCTAAAATCTGGGTGCTTCCTCCTCCTAGATCTAAGGTTTTAGTTTGTTACAATTGGCATTATTGGTGTGTTTTGATTCGTCTTGATGGAAGGAACAATTCAGTGTTAGGTTTGTTAAGTTTCGAAGCATGTATGGGAAGATAGGAATTTCAATTTTAGGGTTTGCATGAGCTAGGGTTTCGGTTGGAGGTTGAAGACGACCCAGTCGAATGATGGGTCGTCTGCTCTAGCTGAAAAGCTACATGTAGTTCATCGCGCATGGACGACGAGTCACTTGTGGACGCGGGCGACAGGTCGTTCAAAGGAGACCCAGGCTCGGATCCGAGCCTGGGGAATGGGCAAAGTGGCATGCTCTGATCCAAGTGTGTGTCACACAATCTGGGAGGCTAGGTGATAGATCTGGGCGTGCCTGGTTTCGCCATATGTCACTCGAGGATTGGCTGGAAAATAGAAAATAAGCAGAAAATACAAATAATAGGCAAAATAAGGAATAAATTCGAGGAAAAATAGAAAAAAAATGGAGAAAAGTTCCCAAAAAAATATGATAAATACTAAAAATGATAAGGAATCCAATGTTATAAGAATAATTTAAATCTAATGTGACTAGATATGTCAAATAGTTAGATTAAGATCTAAAAATATATATATATATATCTGGATGGATTTCGTATTGATTTTCGGGTAGAAACGCACCGTGTTAAGGTTATAAGTGTGTAAGTTTATGAATGTTTATGTATTAAGGATGCAACGTTAAGGATTTGGCTATGAATGCATGTGTAGGTGGATACCAATAGGTTATGGATCTCGAGGGATTGGCTCAATGATCGAGGATTAAGTGTGGGCACTTCAAACGTCAGGAAACCGTGAGTGGACAGACCCTTTTTATACATTATTTACTGGCATGAATGAATATGCATGAATAGGATTAATTAGAAATATATGGAATTAATAAATTAAATCATCGTGTGTGATATGAATTAGTCGTATGTTGCAAGTATTCTCGTGCTCGGTTATCGAGTTATGTTGTGCATCAATTAAATGTGTGATTATATTAGAAGTGCATATGAAGTGTTTAGATGCATTCGAAATCATAAGACAGGATCAAGCAACGCAACAGTATATGCCACGCCCGAGACTCCAAACTTTTGGCGCGACAACCAGTCGTAGGCCCACTACGTACATTGTCATGACACTCAATATTGCCTATAATAGACCTACAAGGCTAAAGACAAAATAGCAAAACGGAGGAAATTATTAAAATTAACATATAAAACAAAGCACAACAGATATTGATGTTTCCGGGTAACATAAGAAAATCCCATGAATAACAATACAAGAATAAGTATAATACAATAATTATATACTTGATTTAATAATCAATGGCATATCAATGACTCATTACAATAAAATGACACATGGGACTACTCATAAATATAAATCCTCAAAATAATACCTCGAACACACTTAAATCCAATAAAAGTCTTCATGTTTTGCCTGGAAGCGAACTTGGTTTATTAACCCTGCAAATATGCCAAGAACCTGGCAAAAATCTGTCAGATGAGCGGACGGGAAAAATATATTCCAAATACACAAGCAATCACACACTTTTTAAGACACATACTGGCATGCGAATAAAACTTGATGAATCACAGAATAATGCAGCACAGTCATAGTCAAATAGCATGTACACACAACAATCAAAACAATTAAGACCATAAATAGGTTGACAATTTCTCTCAGTCTGTTGAGGGCTCAGTATTGGGATTGAAATACTTCAGTGGTAATCCTCAACTTGTCATTTTATTTGTCACCACATGCCCATTCCACTGACGCTGCCAGGGCCTTAGGTGATGGTAGCTCCACCTAATCAGACCCCACTCTATAGGTATTTGTCTTGTGCTCATCGGCTTGTTCGTGTCATCCTTGTCCCCCTTATAACTTCGATTTGATTGGCGTCTCTATGCCTCACTACCATACTCAAAGATATCTCAGGATTCACATAGGTTACCCCAAAGATTTTCTATGCTTGTACATTCACATCTTGCATATCCAATTCATTCGATGCATTGCATGCCTAACAATTATCTTGACATCCTAATGCACCATTCAATTCATAACATAGTATATGGAACACAAGCATACCATACAACCCACAATTATGTCACATGCATCGCATTTTATACCAATTATCATTTAATTATTTCTTTGATATTTATAACTAATCAATCATGCCATAAATAAAATGGTAAACAAAACCCGTCCACTCACGAGTTTCCCAATGTTCGAAGAGCCCACACTTGACCCTCGATAGCTAGACCGATTTCTCGAGGTTCTATGCCAATAGACATCCACCTATGCATAACATCATAGCCGATTCTTCAATATCAAAAGCTAGATTACATAATCACGCATAAAATTACGCATCTATAGCCTTAATTCGATGTGTTTCTACCCGATATCTAACTCAAAATCGATTCGAATATTTTTTCTATTTTTTTTTATTTTTCCAAATCTTGTTCTAATTATTCAACCTATAAAATTAACTTCAATTTCATAAATTTTGGTACCACTAGATTCCTTGTAATTTCTAGTATTTTCTGTAATTTTTAAGAAATTTTTTTCATTTTTCTCCTATTTTTCCCATTTCTGCCGATTTTCTTTCGACCAATGAGAGCGCGAGACCTGGCAGCACTAGATGCTGCCAAGCCGCCTCCCAGACCTCCAGGTTTGTGACATGTGGTGGGCACCTCGCATGCCATACGTCCGCTGAGCCTAAGGTTTGGGGCTTTGGCTGGTCACACGCCCAGGTGACTTGTCCCCCGACAACCCCCGGACAACTTGTCGTCCGGGGTCGTCTTCTTCCCTAGGCAGCTGAGTTACAGGTTTCTCACACCAAAACCCTAATCTTCCCAAACCTTCAATCACCCAACATCATTCAATCTAACTTATACCACACTCAAGCACACATCAATCCGAATACAACCCTACCAATTACATCTACTTTCATGCTTTAAATCATGCGTATGGAGAGGAACAAGATCCAGTTAAAACCAAACACAAACTCACCAGACTCCGGCCGTATGGAACCAAAAACAACACAAAAATGGTCGCGCGGGAGGAAAATGAAGCTGTGGAGATTTTTGGGGCTTCGATAGCAACTGGAACGGAATGTCAAAGAACGGGGTTTTATCCCGTTAGAGCAACCGCGAAACAACAAGAACCGAGAGAAGGGAAGCGATAGTAGGTAACACAAGCAAAACAAAATCGCACAAGGGGCTGGAGTAAACAACATCGTTATCATCAAAACGACAATCAGAACTTATGGGTGGTCAAAACGACATCCACCTGTGCGTTTTGACCAATGATGGTCAAAACGACATTGGTCAACATCATTTTAACCATCTAATTAAACTAATAATATATTTTATAAATATTAATTAATTAATATTAATTATTAATTTATTTGAATCTTCTAAAATTTATAAAAATTACCCTAATATTTTTTTTCTATAAATTTCTTATCAACATTACTATCCATCAGTATCATAAAATTTATTTTTCTCATAAAAAAATTATTTACTAAAAATTAAATACCTTAGTATTTTCCTTAGAAAAATCACGATAATTATAAATCCGTTTTTGAAAAATCTTGAAAACTTTGTACATCCTTTAACACTCTCGATAGACCAATTTATGGTCTTAAAACTTTAAAATCACCAATATTCACTCGATAATGATTTTCCAATCATTTATCATAATTTTACATAATTTTTAATAATAATATAAAATTTCCAAAATTTAGTAGTTACTTCCAAAATCGTGCGAACCGTACCACAAGTCCGAAAATACTCCCAAATAACGGGCTAAGACTCGTTAACATCGATAATCCTTCCTTGAGCTTTTTAGCCCAAACAGGTTAGAAATTTTTTATTTTTACAATATAGGGTGACCTATGCGATTTCTGAGAGCTCTCCGAATATGGTAGTGTGGTATGGATTTGCCAAGGGAGGCATAAGGTGGGACGGGGTGTTTTAATTAAATAAAAATAAAACGAATAAGCAGGATATCCTAACATAGGGTTCGAGTAAGTGGAGCTACCACCACCTAACGCCTCGGCATTGTCAGTGGAATTGGGCTAAGAAAATGTACGTCCCATCGGGACCGATCGAGTCAACATATGAAACAACAAGAGATATAAGATGTCGCATATAGATGTGCCACTGATGGATCCGAGTCCCATTCCTGGCACCGGAGGGACTGAGAGTCATTGCCAGCCCAGCCATGGTCTGAGTGCTTGAGTTTCTACATGTTGCATTACATGATGCCAGTGATCGTGCTGGTTTGCTAAGATAAGTGTGTTGTTGTGTGCCAGCATGTTTGTGTTATTATTAAGTGATTGTGTGTGTTCTATGCATATTCTTCTGTCCGTTCACCTCGCAAGTTTCTACCAGATTTTTTTGCATGTGTGCAAGGATAGTGAATGAAAATTTAGGAGCTCATTCCAGGGCATGGCATGAAGACGATTGACTATTGAATAGTCAAACTCAAGGTAATCTTAAAGAGCATTTTATTCATAGTATTTTCCCCGATAGTATTAAATCTATTAGAGCCAATGTAATTAGTGAAGTCCTGGGTAATTTTTAAATAAATTCAACAATCATTGATGATACTCGAACATCATCTTTTCTCTCTTGTAATTCCGCTGCCCAATATATCAATAGAATCTTTTAATGTTTACCTACACTTTAATGTGTACCATTAGCCTTGTATAACTATTATATGCATTGTCGAGTGTTAAGACAGTATATATAGTAGGCCTACAAAAGGGGTTGTCGCGCAATGAATATTGGGGTTCGGGGCATGACGTGATAAACCCTGACAGTAAATATAGGCGATACTAACTCTAGTAGAACAATAGGAATATCGGCTATGGAACTAGTCAACTAACTATACTCGATCTTTAGGGAAGTATAGTGTATGAACATATTCTGGAATTGATCACCCCCCCAGTATATCAGATTACTGGGTGTTACCTCCGATTACTATATGTTCCCAAATTACTACATGTTCAGATTATTGTGTGTTATCATATTACTATGTGTGATTTTAACCCAGGTATAGAGTGAGAGAGAGAAGATTATATTATCAACCTGTGATAAAGGTTGACTATATTAGCCATCTATAAGAATGACTATTGATTGTGTGCCAAGATCTAAAAGATCTCTGTTTATTTGTTATGTGTGTGATGTATGCTAACATTGCTTGAGTGTGACCCTAAAGATGGGATCTTTCATTGTATGTAGCGATTTCGTGTGGCCTTGCTTTGCTGTGATTTTTCGTTGATACATTATTATGAATGGGTCTGAATAATCCTTGGTCATGATTTAGAATTTTGTGTTTGTCAAGTCGTTCAATTGAAAGAATACAAAATCTTATTTTAGTTTTAAAAGAATTCATAAAGGAAAACGTCCACTCATCTGGTTGCCATGCTAGTGCTTGATAGGTTTTCTCGAGTTAGAGCCAAAGGATCGGCTTCGCCTCAGATTATAGACTCTTTGATCGAGTACGTGATACAAGATATGGTCGAGGATTCGGATTGGCACTTGTGGACTATATGCATATGACATTTCGTGTGTGCATTGTAAATTGGGATCCCATAATTTGTAAATAATTAAATCATGATTTTGATTTGTGTTTCGCATAATGTAAATTCCGCATGTTTGTTTGTTCCAATATGTTTTCTTCTTGGGATTGCTTCCAAGGCACATCATGCACTTAAGTAAGAAAAAACAAAAATTTAAATTGGTTTCGTTCTCATCTTGTATGATTATTGTATACTCTTAGGATGGACATCTAAGTTTATATAATAGCTATACGACAGTTGTTACATCTTGATGAATTCTGGGGCATGACACATAGGGTGTGACCTATGCAACTTCTAAGAGCTCTCCGAATATGGTAGTGAGGTTTGAACTTGTCGAGTGAGTCATAAGGAGGGACAAAGATTATATAATTATGCTAACTAAATGTATGACAGGAATTCCTAATATGGGGACCATAAAGGTGGAGCTACCATCACCTATCACCCAAGCATTGTCAGTGGTCTGGGCCAAGTGTTATGCACGTCCGATCAGAACATAGCGGATATGGGCCATGGCCAAGAGGATACCCATTTCTCCTTGCACCTTGTGGAGTTGCTTGTCATAGTAACGTTCCAATTCATTGTGTTTCCTGTTGTAGAGTTCCAATGAGGTTGTTTGTTGAAGGAGTAGTTTGGAGGCAATTTCTTTATAGTATCGCAATCCGCGGGTAACAGCAATGTTAGGGCCTGGGAAAGTAAGTTGGTCGCGGGTGAGGTGTTGTACCCCATATTCCTCCCAGCTGCGAGCTAGATCAAGGCCCCCTCCAAGTCCTGTGTGAGAGCGACTAGGTGCTCCGTGTCCTGCCATTCTGCATGTAGCACAAGACTGGTGAGGCGGGAAAGAGAATCAGCGAGGATATTATGGGTACCCTTAATATGTTCAAAATGGATATGGGTATCCTCTTGGCCATGGCCCATATCCGCTATGGCATCACCTGGGCCGCCAGCACTCGCGACAACTTATACCAAGATATTGAACCTGGAGAAGCCCAAAAGTTGGCCCACCTAGAGGCAACCCTGACAACCTTGCTTCATAACAAGCCTATCTTTTAGTTCTTTTCTTGCTTTTGATGAATAATCGGCCTCTACGGCCGTACTTATTTCGGTATGTCTGTATGTCTGTATGTCTGTAGTATGTATATCTATCTGTCTGTATATCTGTCATATGTTAGTATGTATATCATACGAAGGAATCTTTGTGAGCATTGATGGGGTCCCAAGCGCACCCAGCTTATTTGATTCCTTTCGTAGCCATTAAGACTCGTACTGTCTAGATAAGAGGAATCACCCACGATAGGATTCCTTCTTATCATTTAAGTTTGTCTATAGCTCAAGAAGGCATCTCTGTGGGTGTTGATGCGGCCCCAAGCGCACCCAGCCCACTAGATTCCTTTCTTAGTTGTTAAGACTTTGTAAGCCCGGCATCGGCTATAAATACGATGCCCGAAATGAAGTTTATCATCGTCGTTCATCACAAAGTTTCTCTCGTGGTTTATCCTTTACCAAATCAAGCAAACAACCTGCGCAAACAACCTGGTAGCGGAGCCTAACAAAGGTATGATGAACTAACCCCTTCAGTTCAAGAGTTGTCATAAGAATTCTTGTTCGTTTCTTGCCTTGCTAGTTAGCATTTCATTTATTTATGCAATAGACGTAAGTCTCAGCCAAGTGACAAAAAGGTGAGCATAAATACAATTAAGTGGCTTAAATAGCTAGTCAATTTCCGAACATTAATACTCTGGGCAACTCTTGAATCCTTTACATAACCACCTGTACTACTTGAATGAACAACTGGAAGTCAACCGCGGCATCATCCATTTATAAAACATCACTCGAAGCTACTGACGGTATTAACCCCCCTGCTATTGGATTTGCAAACGAAGGCACACTCGTAAACATCCTGAAGCAGAACAACTTCCTTATTCAACTCCTTGTTAAACAAGCCGAACAACTGGTCGATCTCCAGGAAGAGCTTCAACAACTCCGACAAGAACTGCGACGTCCAACTGTGCCTAATAACACCCTTGGCTTCCAACTTGAAGACTTGACCAACAGGCTTTGAACTTTGCAGCTAGGAAGTACCAGCACTACCCCCAAACCTGAAAAGAAAACTCTGTTTTACGTCTTCCGTGATCCAAAATAAATTAACGAGCAAGAGAAGGCCAAATTACGCACATGAGTATCCAAACGGAGACATTACCTCCTGTTCACTCCACCAACTCGGTGCCTACACAGGAAGATCAAATCAGGAACTATCGCGCCCACAGTCGCCTCCGGTATGCATTACAACGACGAGCACCAAGACTTTTTGGGAATCGACGTTTTCAGCGAAGCCTTGAATCACAGATAGATCCGAATTATGAGCTTCAGATTTCCCAGCAATGGAGGGCTCACCTTGTACCAGCCGAGACCTTGTACAACTCCGGTTGGCAGGACCAACACCATCGAGTCTACCAACACTACTCTGAGGAACGAATTCTGGTCACAACCGAACATCAGCAACTCAACTTGAACTTTATCAACCAGCAGTCCTACCTATGACTGAGGCAGGAAGGCATGGAACACGTGCATCTTGGCTTGCTTATGATCCGGATACATGCCCTTCACCATCGTATTGCTGGCACTACGGCCTTGATTGTTGTACGGGATACCCGATGGTCAGATGATCGGGCCATCATTGGCACCATGGAAGTTGACCTCACCCACGGGACCCAACTAATATATCTTGCCCCCAACATAATGCTCTCGATTCATATTTTTATCATCATATTCAATTGGCTATACAAACAAGGGACTATGACGGCTGGACAGGAGGCGAATCCAACCTTATGATTCCTTTCGTAGCCGTTAAGACTCGTACTGTCTAGATAAGAGGAATCACCCACGATAGGATTCTTTCATATCATTTAAGTTTGTCTATAGCTCAAGAAGGCATCGCTATGGGTGTTGATGGGGCCCCAAGCGCACCCAGCCCACTAGATTCTTTTCTTAGCTGTTAAGACTTTGTAAGCCCGGCATCGGCTATAAATACGATGCCCGAAATGAAGTTTATCATCGTCGTTCATCACAAAGTTTCTCTCGTGGTTATCCTTTAGTTCTTTCGTGGTTTATTCTCTCGTGCTTATCCTTTAGTTCTTTCGTGGTTTATCCTTTACCAAATCAAGCAAACAACCTGCGCAAACAACCAACCTGCACGCAAGCAAAACAAGCAAACAACCAAACGAAGGCACACTCGTAAACATCCTGAAGCAGAACAACTTGCTTATTCAACTCCTTGTTAAACAATCCGAACAACTGGTCGATCTCCAGGAAGAGCTTCAACAACTCCGACAAGAACCAGCCATTCGTACAGGCCGTCCGGGGTAAGGCTGTTGTATTGGTCATGCCATTTACCCGATTTCGGAGTGGCTGAGCGAGGAAAGGGAGGTTTGTCCGTTCCTGATGGCTTGTTTCTGCGGGGCTGTAATTGACCGGTCCCATTATTGGTTCCGACGGAGGTCGATAGGCTGATGTGGCAGAGCTAAGGGCATGTTCATTCGTAGCTCGCTGTATTAATCGTTGCAACTGTGGATATTCTAACTCCGCGAATGAGTCTTCAAGGGTATAACTGGCCTGCAGATCGTCCATGTCCCTGTCATCACTCAAGGCACTACACGGCACATCTTTCAGCACGCTGCTTGTGCCATGAGTGGTTGGTTGGTCATTATCAATAGGAGGTGGAGAAGGGTCCCATTGCGGTTGGGTGTCGTGTGCCGGGAGCTCATCCGAATCCCATTTGATAGCAATAATGTTGGCGGCTGCAGTATTAGTCACCCAAGCTGGTGGACTATAACGCACATAATAATCAAACTTACCGCTAGGTTGCCCAAGCGTATCCCAGTGTGGGTCATTCAGTCGTTGTGTATGAAGGAGCTGCTGCTTTCTTTTGTACGCTCTAGCCATAATGTCGTCAAAGGTATTTGCCACATCAGCCTATCAACCTCCGTCGGAACCAATAATGGGACCGGTCAATTACAGCCCCGCAGAAACAAGCCATCAGGAACGGACAAACCTTCCTTTCCTCGCTCAGCCACTCCGAAATCGGGTAAATGGCATGACCAATACAGCAGCCCAAAACATCTGGGCATTACCTCCCGCTCAGTACACGCAAGGAGCCATGCTAGTTTTGCCAGAAGATATTGGCCTCTATACCGATCTCATCTCTCGATGGGAATCTGTCACTCTCAACCTTGTTGATGATCCAAGTAAAGTATGGTCCAATAATCACGCGAAGATGAAGTTTATTGAAAATTTACTAGGTGAAGACGAAAAGAAAATCTGAATGCAATGGCGCCTTAACTTCCCTGAAGATTTTACTATGGTGGAAAATATGGCCGAAGATACCTAGAATATCCTTTCTCACATTCTACGGGTATTTATCTTTGAAGACCCATATCAAGGAGGCACTGACGAACAAAATAGAGCCTACAACGACTTAGAACGGCTTAGCTGAGAGAATATCAAGGACATTTTTCATTATTTAAATGAGTTCAAGCGACTGGCGGCCAAATCCGGGCGCATTTACTATCCGGATGTATCCGAAAAATTATTTCGCAAAATGCTCCCTTTGATCGGCAAGGAAATCGAAGCAGCTTGGTATGCCAAGTACCCAGGAGCCACAGTGGCGGTAATCCCCAGAATACATTTTACCTACCAATACTTAGCGGAACTATGCAAAAAGGCCCCCTTGTAGAGAAGCATGAAGGATCTTACATTCTGCAGCAAAATAACAAATCCAGGTCATGACCATACAGGAAAACGGTATGGTCTGCGTAAAGCCAAAACTTATCGAGCCATCTCTGAAGAAGTATACTTCAACATAGGTCATACCAGACCTACCTTTCAAAGGCAGTTCCAACCAATACTCAATAACTTAGCCAAACAAGGCTTTATTGGAGACAATCCTCTACAACACTGGAAACAGAACCGAATTCTATGCCAATTAGAGATTATCAATCCTGATATAACCATTCAGGATAAACCCCTGAAGTATGTTACACCTACAATGAAGGCCCAGTTCAAACTCCATATCGACAACCTGTTGCAACTTCGTGTCATCCTGCCTAGTACTAGTCGACATCGAACAATGGCCATGATTGTTCACTCAGGCACTACCATAGACCCAGTCACTGGATAAGAGGTGAAAGGGAAGGAACGCATGGTCTTCAACTATAGATCACTCAATGATAATACCTATAAAGACCAGTACTCCCTTCCAGGCATCAACACTATCATCCACAAGGTCGGCACGGCAAAAATCTATTCCAAATTCGGTTTGAAGAGTGAATTTCATCAGGTAGCAATGGCAGAAGCATCAATTCCCTGGACTGCTTTTATTACCCCTGACGGCCTGTACGAATGGCTAGTAATGCCATTCGGGCTCAAAAACGCTCCAGCCATCTTTCAGCGAAAAATGGATGCCTATTTTCGCGGATGTGAGGATTTCATCGCAGTTTATATTGATGGCATCCTTGTCTTTTCAGATACTGAAGACGCTCATGCTTGCCACTTACAGAAGATGCTACAGATCTGCCAGACCCTTGGCTTGGTCTTGTTATCAAAAAAAATGAAGATTGCAGTTTCCGAAATTGAATTTCTCGGTGCTATTTTGGGAAATAGCAGGATCAAACTCCAGCCTCATATTATCAAAAGAATCTTAGATGCCCGTACCGAAGACCTCACACAAAAGAAGGGCCTCCGATCTTGGCTGGGGGTTCTCAATTATGCACGAAGCTACATCCCTAAACTTGGAACCCTATTGGCTACTCTCTATAAAAAGACAAGCCCAAATGGTGACAAATGAATGAAAACCTCCGATTGGGAGCTGGTCCAAAAAATAAAACACCTGGTACAACATTTTCCCGATATGGAGCTACCACCTTCGACTGCCTACAAGATCATTGAAACCAACGGCTGCATGGAAGGATGGGGAGCTGTCTGCAAATGGAAGGCCCGCAAGAATGATGCCAAATCTACTGAACACGTCTGTGCCTACGCCAATGGAAAATTTGTTGTCATTAAATCCACCATCGATGCTGAGCTTCATGCCTGCATGGAAGGCCTCATAGCTTTCAAAATCCATTATTTGGACAAAGGGGAAGTTACGCTCAGGACAGATTTTCAAGCCATCATCAGTTTTTACAATAAAAGCGCCTCCAACAAGCCATCCCATGTTCGTTGTTTGAATTTTACTGACTTTATTACAGGATCCAGGGTCCATATCCATTTTGAACATATTGAGGGTACCCATAATATCCTCGCTGATTCTCTTTCCCGCCTCACCAGTCTTGTGCTACATGCAGAATGGCAGGACGCGGAGCACCTAGTCGCTCTCACACAGGACTAGGAGGGGGCCTTGATCGAGCTCGCAGCTGGGAGGAATATGGGGTACAACACCTCACCCGCGACCAACTTACTTTCCCAGGCCCTAACATTGCTGTTACCCGCGGATTGCGATACTATGAAGAAATTGCCTCCGAACTACTCCTTCAACAAACAACCTCATTGGAACTCTACAACAGGAAACACAATGAATTGGAACGTTACTGCAGCCCAACAGCATTTCAATACCATCCTTCATTCCCATACTGAAACTGTAAGTGAAGGGAATACGGAATTTATTGTCGCCAATATCCATCTATCCTGGCTTGAGTTTGTATTTGGCCAATTGTGTTGAATTAATGCCAGAGAAACTGACTGGGTAAGGGCTGAGGTCGAGTGCCTCCTTCAGGACTTCCCCGTCATCGATGCAACAAGTTGTGGAACCGGTGTCTAGAATAGCACGAACGGTGAATGGCTTGATCCCTGCGATAGTGAATGTGACTGTCATATTGTAGAGGCGATTTAATACCTTGCGTGGTGCTCGGTTTGTTGTGGTAGGTAAGCTGGTTCCTTCCGCCTCTCCTAAGACATGTATAGATTCATGCGACTTCATAATTTTCTTGCCTTTGGAGGGTGGTGCTAACTGCTCCAGGCCATCTTGTAGTTGTGCTTCCAGCTCGTCGGAGAGGTGTCGTTGGTATTTTTCATTTTCCTTGGTCAGGTGTGCGCAGTATATTAAGAGTTCCTGGATCAGTATATCCTTTCGATTGTAGTCTTTGGGGCCGACCGGTTCAGGCTGGATGACTTGCTTCAAATAGAATTACGCACAAAGGGGGCAGGCAGTAAGTTGACAATCGGTACAGTGAAGTCTCATATGTTTGGTGGTCCTCGTGTGTCAGAAAAGACACTGTTCGTTACGAGAGTCAACATCTTGATTGAAGATGTACTTGTGCGCACAGGTTTCTTGCTTTTGTGCTATTTTGACTGGTGGTCGCCATCCATGGTCCGTAAGTACCATAGCCAATTCATCCGTAAGTGGAGTAAACAACTCATTTGTTGTGACACCTTCGCCTTCCGAGTAGCTACAGATGGAACTGGAATCCGTTTCATTCTGATCCACGGAGACTACATCAAATTTTTCTTGGAGATCCAGGTCTTTATGGACTGCTGCTCTGGCTATATTGCCCTTCTTACTGCGGCAATCTCGAGCAAAGTGGCCTTCTTCTCCGCAGATAAAACATTTGCACTTGCGTATCTTACAAGCATCCTTTCGTCGAAACACCCTCACGCGTGACTCATGAGGTTTGCCTCGATAAGTTTTGGCTTTACGCAGACCATACTGTTTGCTTGTATGGTAATGGCCTGGAATTGGTATTTTGCTGCAGAATGTAAGATCCTTCAAGCTTCTCTGCAAGGCGGCCTTTTTGCATAGTTCCGCCAAGTATTGGTAGGTAAAATGTATTCTGGGGATTACTGCCACTGTGGCTCCTGGGTACTTGGCATACCAAGCTGCTTCGATTTCCTTGCTGATCAAAGGGGGCATTTTGCGAAATAATTTTTCGGATACATCCGGATAGTAAATGCGCCCTGATTTGGCCGCCAGTTGCTTGAACTCATTTAAATAATGAAAAATATCCTTGATGTTCTCGCAGCTAAGCCGTTCTAAGTCGTTGTAGGCTCTATTTTGTTCGTCAATGCCTCCTTGATATGGCAGCAGCTCCTTCATACACAACGACTGAATGACCCACACTGGGATACGCTTGGGAAACCTAGCGGTAAGTTTGATTATTATGTGCTTTATAGTCCACCAGCTTGGGTGACTAATACTACAGCCGCCAACATTATTGCTACCGGATGGGATTCGGATGAGCTCCAGGTACACGACACCCAACCGTAATAGGACCCTTCTCCACCTCCTACTGATAATGACCAACCAACCACTCATGGCACAAGTGCGTGCTGAAAGATGTGTCGTGTAGTGCTTTGAGTGATGACAACCTACGATTGAGGCAGGAAGGCATGGAACACGTGCATCTTGGCTTGCTTATGATCCGGATACATGCCCTTCACCGCCGTAATGCTGGCACTACGGCCTTGATTGTTGTACAGGATACCCGATGGTCAGATGATTGGGCCAAGGCATCCATTTTTTGCTGAAAGATGGCTGGAGCGTTTTTGAGCCCGAATGGCATTACCAACTATTCGTACAGGCCGTCTGGGGTAATAAAAGCAGTCCAGGGAATTGATGCTTCTGCCATTGCTACCTGATGAAATCCACTCTTCAAGTCGAATTTGGAATAGATTTTTTCTGTGCTGACCTTGTGGATGATATAGTGTTGATGCCTGGAAGGGAGTACTGGTCTTTATAGGTATTATCATTGAGTGATCTGTAGTTGAAGACCATGTTCCTTCCCTTTCACCTCTTGTCCAGTGACTGGGTCTATGGTAGTGCCTGAGTGAACAATCATGGCCATTGTTCGATGTCGACTAGTACTAGGCCGGATGACACCAAGTTGCAACAGGTTGTCGATATGGCGTTTGAACTGGGCCTTCATTGCAGGTGTAACATGCTTCAGGGGTTTATTCTGAATGGTTATATCAGGATTGATAATCTCTAATTGGCATAGAATTCGGTTCTGTTTCCAGTGTTGTAGAGGATTGTCTCCAATAAAGCCTTGTTTGGCTAAGTTATTGAGTATTGGTTGGAACTGCCTTTGAAAGGTAGGGGGTATGACCTATGTTGAAGTATACTTCTTCAGAGATGGCTCGATACTCGGCTTCTTCCAACCCTAACTCCGGAATGGCACAATTAGTTAACTCTGCCGCTGGTTGAGTGGACCGTTCTCCACCTCTAGTACCATAGCCAATTCATCCGTAAGTGGAGTAAACAACTCATTTGTTGTGACACCTTCGCCTTCCGAGTAGCTACAGATGGCACTGGAATCCTTTTCATTCTGATCCACGGAGACTACATCAAAGTTTTCTTGGAGATCCAGGTCTTTATGGACTGCTGCTTTGGCTATATTGCCCTTCTTACTGCGGCAATCTTGAGCAAAGTGGCCTTCTTCTCCGCAGATAAAACATTTGCACTTGCGTATCTTACGAGCATCCTTTCGTCGAAACACCCTCACGTGTGATTCATGAGGTTTGCTTCGATAAGTTTTGGCTTTACGCAGACTATACCGTTTGCTTGTATGGTAATGGCCTGGAATTGGTATTTTGCTGCAGAATGTAAGATCCTTCATGCTTCTCTGCAAGGCGGCCTTTTTGCATAGTTCCGCCAAGTATTGGTAGGTAAAATGTATTCTGGGGATTACCGCCACTATGGCTCCTGGGTACTTGGCATACCAAGCTGCTTCAATTTCCTTGCCGATCCAAGGGGGCATTTTGCGAAATAATTTTTCGGATACATCCGGATAGTAAATGCGCATACCAAATCATCATATGAGATAACAAGAGAAAAAGCGTAAGCTGTCGCATTAAGTGCCACTAACATATCTCAGTCCTATTCCAGGGACCTGTACGAACTGAGAGAGATTGCCAGCTCAATCATGGTCATGAATGCCTAAAGAGTCTTGAAATTGTTGTGTATCTTGACTGTGATTGTGTTATTTGACTCATAGATGCTTTGAATGTGTGCCAGCATGTCCGTATGCTTAGTGTGTGATTGCATGTGAACTATTTTCCTTGCTTTTCCCGTCTGCTCACTTGACAAGCTTATGCCAGATCTCTAGATTAGTGTTTAACCAGGAATGAAAGGATTGAATACGACTACAATTTTATTCTTAGACAGGTAGTCAGCTCATCAAGAATTAGCATAACACCAGGTTAGGATTCTTATTGTGGACCCTATTATTTTATGTACATAATATCACATTCCCCTAGGTTGTGTTGTTATATCACATACGATTTGTATAGTTAAGAATACATTTAAGTCATGGAATCTATGTTTTTATTGAAGTGGCTTGGGCATTTGATATTTAATCATAATCCGGTGTTACTCAAATGGTACTCTTGTTCATAACTAGACCCGCTGCTCGACTTATTAACTACTATTTTTATTATCCTTTCCGTTATTTTTTTTTAGCCTTATAGGTTTATTATGTATATTGCTGGATGGGATAATATTATAATTATCACGTAAAATTTTTAGATTCGGAGTGTGACATTATATAGGCATTTATGATGCCCTAATATTATTGTCATCATCGTATTGTTCTTTTGTCATAAGAATTCTTGTTTAGACACGTCTTTAGTTCATTTCAATTTGTTTCTATATCGAATGGATGACCGATGTATATCCAAATAAATGGTCTAACAAGGAACTAAGAACCAAATTAAAGAATTGACAGTCTTTACCTACCCATAAATTGGATCCAGATAAACGGACTACAAATACAGAATCTGGACTGTGGGCGTTACAAGACTATATGACTGGCTCTTTGCGACCTGCTTAAATTATGATAATAATAAAGCCTCCTATTATATATTAAGGCTACTCAATGGTCATTCCCAGTTTTTAAAATCAGTTCAACTCTTGAAGCAAACTTAGCAGAATGTGGAAATCAAGAAATTTGGGAAGTAACAAAGGGATCATCATGTATGCCTGGAACCTCACGTGCAGTGAGCACATGTACGGGATGCTATTTGTGCAGACTACTAGCCTGCAGGGTATTTATGCTTCATGCATGTCTTTATGACAATTAAATGTTAAAAAGTTGGTCTCCACCATGTGGAAAAAGCTGTGGGTTGGCATTGTTTTGGACGTTTCCCTACCTTTACTATACATGTGAATTAGGAGTAGGTATTCTGTAATACTTTAATGATGGCCCAGAATCAGATTTTTAATGTCTCTTTGTATAGGTAGAGGGCACAAAAGTTGTATGGCAACTATACCTGACTTAATTTGATGCCAAAGCAATTGGCGTATGCTTTTGTTATCAGTTCCTTCGACGTGAAGTACTTGTTCATATGGTCATACCACATATATCCTACTCTAAAAGATCATTTTATCATAAACTTTTTTGAGGTTCTTACGAAAAAGAGTGTCCCACCTGGTGTTAAATGAATGGCACCAGAGGCAAGCACCCAATGCTCTTCGTATGCCTTTTAACACTCCATTGCATGTCATATGTTGACACTGCTGCTTCTTTGGACGAGTGAGCTGTTATGTTTCTGTATATATATGCGAGTGGGGTTCTGGAAAGAGGTACATGGATTGCCCACAATAGTTATTGAAGTTTTAACTTATTTGCAGTGAAAACTAGTGTCCAAGCATTGACAGAAAAGGACCCAGTTCCCAAAGTCTTGGCCCCCGCGATTCTCAGTAAGTTAATAGTTTTACCTAACTTCGAACAGCTAATGCACCCAACTTCCCCAAAGTTCTACCCTTGCGTTTCTTATTTATTAGTTAGTGCAAGTAACTTAATTTACACAATAATTACATAACAGTGCTACTCAGTTCACCCTAACTCTCACAGTTTACTTAATTCTTTGATCACCACTCTCAATCGAAGCAAGCAGTTAATTGAGGTTAAGAAATACAAAAAAGATGGAAGACAAATGTCATTCTAATGTCACAAGGCCCTGATTGGGCTCTCGAACCATGTGCAGTGTGTATTTTTTATCTTTTTTTTTATTAAATGTATTTTTGATCTTATTCTTGACAAAATAAGGATTGAATTACACTACTAAGTTTATTAATTATTTTATCAAGAGTCATGACTTTACAAAGTCAATGGTGAGGAGCGGACTAACATTTGACTGATCAGGTCTTATTTTGTTTTAAGTGACTTGAGAATTAGAAGTTTTTAGATTTAATAAAAGTTTTGATTCAAAACTCAAATAAAATTATTGATACTTTCGTATTTAATAATAATAAAAAAGAGTCAATAGTGAAGAATTCCATTGCTATATTGTTTTGAATAGAATGTGCAAATCCAATAGTCAGAGAAGATTCCCTATCCCAATAATTTCCTATATATATATAAACTAGTGGATATGAATGAGTAAGGCAATCAACATATTCCACCCGTGAATATCTCCAGCCTTCGACTAAGGGGAATGATTACAACATTAAAATACTCGAGAAACAGAATTTAAGGCAATCCTTTGTCAGTTTTGTTTGTTGTTTGTGTTTTGCTGCAACTAAATGATAGGTGCTAGCCAGTGGCATGGTTGGTTGATTTAGTTAAAATGGCTACCGTGTCATTCCAGTATCTGTCTCCTCTGACCCATGGCGCGTGATCAGCTACATCTTTCCCTGCGCGTTAGTCATGTTTGCATCTGACATTTTCTGTGGCATGTGTAGATTCTAAAGTTTAATATATAGTTTTTATTTTTTTACTATTATAAAATTTCCCATAATAAACAATTTAAATTTATAGATAAAATTAATTTATAACTTTTAGATGATACAAATACAAGGAAATTCTTCATTTTTAACCGTAAACTTAGAAAAATAGTGAATACATTTACAAATATCTGATTAAATAGTGGATCTTGTTACTCTCTAACTACTAGTGATTTAAGAAAAAGTACTAATACAATTACATGTAAAATCGTATATCGCAAAAAACATTAAAGTTAATATATTATAATAAAAATAAATAAAACAACCTGAATGTATTATTAGTCTATCACCAAATGTGAATGGGAATTTGTGGGCCCAAGGAAAAAGTTTGACTAACGATTAAGGAGTCAACCCTGAATCACTTGTTATGTCCTACCGTCGGGTTATCACTTCCAGGAGTTTGACTGCCCAAGAAGAAGTCATTTGGTTTTATTGATTGGTGGGGTTGGTCAATGTATAAAGACACAAAGTCATTTACTGTTCTGGATTTTTTTTAAAAAAAATAAAATTAAAGAAGAAGAAAGAGAAAAAACTGATCAAAATTGAATGAAGACATGAACCTTGACGTCCGAATTTTTCGTATTTCCCGGTTCAAATATTATTCATTTTTTGAAGAAAGAATAAACACTCAAATTAAGATAGGGAGACTTGATCTAAATGTTGTGTTTGGTAAATATGATTTGTTAGAATTAATGATTGAATCCTTTAATGTGGTCTTGGGTGTTGTTCACTTACTTAGTTGGAACAATATTTTCCCTCACAATTGGAAGTAGATTCTACTAAATAATTTCAGTTACCACTATTAAATACTACTAAATAATAATAGATATATTAATAATAAAGTAAAAATTATTATTTTTAGTTTGAGAGTATCTCTTTTGAATAATTAGTTTTGATATTGTAAAATTAATAATTTTGAAACTGTGGGTTTTATTATCTAGTCTTCTAAAATCAATTCTTCTATGTTTAATGTTAGAATAACTACTTCTGTTGGTTTTATTTTGGATTTTAAAGTTTTAATTTTATTTCTGATTAAATTAAAATATAAATCATATTTATAAATATAAAAAAAATTTACCATAAAAAAATTTCACATAAGAAGGGACAACTATATATTGTAAATAATATTATTTTTAGGACTTTATAAAAGACCAATTTTAGTATTTTATTGTGTTAGTTTTGTATTTCTATGGATTATCTTAAGAATTCTTATTTCTTAGCGAGATTTGTTAAACTATTAATTTAACAAAACTAATCCAACAACATATTAAATATAGAATTGTTATTTAATTTTAGTGTTACAATACCAAAATCAACAAAACTAAGATACCAAGCACAATGATATCTCTTCTTGGATTAAAGATGACATCTTTTTTTTTTGTCTCAAGTGACCTAAGAATTTTAAGATATTGGGTTCAAGAGTCAATAATATTGATTTAGGTTGTAATATTTGGTATATTATAAAAATTTAAAGACCATTAATATTTTCAAAATTTAAATAAATATTGATTGAATAAAATAAGGGATGTAAATCATTCTTCATCAAAATCATATTGATAAATCTAAAAGGTCAAGGTTTGAACCTGGATGACTTTGTATAGAATATTTTAAAATTTCAGGGCTAGCTAGATTCACTCATAATTAGTAATTATTATATAGAAAAAAAAAGATTAGTCATTGTTCCTGTAATTTAAAAAAATATTGATAAATCTGATATAGTTTTATTTTAGAAATTTTGCTTAACATGCACTTAATATAAAAATGAATATTTTGAAGTAAACTAATATATGTTTCCTTAATTCGACTTCGAAATAAAACAGTACTCAATCTATAAAAAAAGTATATGTAGAGTAAAAATATGAAGCATAAAAAAATTACATTTACATATGCCAAGAGATAACTATACAACGTAAGAGAGTTCATCGACCCTCAAGCTAGAATCATTCAATGCTCGTGCCCCATATCGTTTATATTCTAGATTTTCAAACTTTAATTTATATATATGGAGGTTTCATAATCATAATTATAACTTTGGTAACATTATATCTTGAAAGTAAGATTATTTTATTTTAGATTGAAGTCTATCAAATTAATAAAAGTAAAATTAAGATCCAATCGTGATTTGCTCTTGACTTATTTGAACTCTTCATACAGCCCAATAGCCTATGGTGAAAAGGCCCAGCCTGTGAGGCCCATTTTCAGATTTGGGAGGGAAAAAAGTAATAGGAAATTAAAACACGGAAATCAGGAAGGAGATCAAGAAAAACTGCTTTGTGGGTTTTGATCACGAGCAGCTTGAGAAGGTGGTTGGTCGTGCAAATTGCTAGAATTTGGGGGAGACCGTATATGTAATAATCTGACGATTTTCTCTAGAGTTTATATAAGCCACTAAAATATACCGAATGCGCGTAAACATAAAATGATAATTTTACTATAAAATTATTAAGCTAAAAACCATAATACCGTGAATTTGATTGTTTGAGAGTTTGATCTTGAGTTTGATATGCTTGTAGCTCAAGCATAAAAGAATCTATTCTTGGCTAAAAGTTTGAGATTTGATTTTTACAGTGATAGTTTATCTTAAAATTAATATTCAGAAGAAGTTGAATATTTAAGTTTGTATTTTCTAAATATTTTTTAAAATAAATTTATTATTCATAAATTATATTTTAATTTATATTATGATATTTTCCCTCTTACAGTAAAAAAAAATCCTAAACTTTAGAACTTTGATTTAATTTCTATGAATTTTAAAAATTTTCTGCTTTTTTTCATAAATATAAAATTATAAAGAAAAAGGTTTTCTATTTTAATTTAGATTTTATTTTTTCATATATGAAATTAGTTGTTGTTTTAGTGCATTGATGGTTTATCAATCAATCGTTGTTTTGAATAAAATTATGTCACACTACTTAAAAGAGAAATGAGATCACTCGGGACTAATACGTGTCATTTTAGGATTTGACTAAAGAGAAAATGAAAAAGTGTCATCTGCTCGTCCAAAAGATTTATCAAAATAACAGCATAGATGACCAAATGATGTCGTTTTAATCTATATTTAAATGGGGATGTTGTGTCATATAAAAAGAGCAAAAGTGATAGTATCTTAGAAAACTAAACTAACTGGCTACAACATAAAAACAAACAACAAAGACAACTCAAAAACACAATTATAGAAGTAAGAAAATAGATTCCGACAATGAAAAAAAAATAGTAGTGGCTACAATGGAATCCCAGTAATGATAGGAACATATTTGAGTCCCCACTCAAATACATTCGAAAAAAAAAACTATAAACCTATGGAATATCAAGTTTGAATGGAAAGTTAACAGATAAATTGTCATAATAAAAGATTCTCATGCACTCTTCTTAAACTCTTCCTAATAATATTGAAATATTAATTTATTATATTAAATAAAATCTTTTTACCTGCAAAATACAAATAAACTAAGGCAAAAAGTGCCGAATGCAATCAACAAAAATAAAATCGTTATTCTCTGAAGTAGGAGACGCTTATACTAACGGCCAAAAAAAAACTATAATAAGAACTACACGACACGCTTACGACCTGGAACAATTCACGCGCGTGGTTCTGTTATTACAGTTGGTGTCCCTTTCCCAACATCACTTCTGGTGTTGGTGTTGGTGTTGTCTCTTTGTTTTCTGTCTTCCCGTTTTTTTTTCTTTCTCTCTCATTTTATTTTATATTTTATTTTTTTACTGGAAAATAAAACATTTGATTTGAGAAGAAAAACAATATTTTTCATTATTTGCCTACTGGGGTCGTCATTATCACTACCTTTTACGAAAGTCTGTCCCTTTGTTGGTTAGATTGGCTCACATTATAGCATTTCTGGGATTGATTTGGATACGCATTGAGGTGTTGTTGCCTACATGTGCGTTTCATGTTTCTTTCTTCTTAATATTCCTTTCTTCTTGTTTCTTATGGCAATATAAAACTACCCACCAGAACGTCTTTGCCTATGTAATGTTCAAAAATTAAAAAATATTGCAGGGTGTTTTCTATTGTTGTCTAGAGGCACGACCGCTTCTGGGTTGTATGGATTTCATTGGTTTCTGAAGGAGATGAGCAGAAGAATCTCCTTCCTTCAAACCCAGGTAAAGTCATGATCGATTACATTGATTCAATCTTTTCTGTTGTGATGAAAAAAATGGATGAGAAACTCAAATCTCAGAGTATTATTATCACTTAATGTTTGCGGGTGATGTCATTGATTAGTTTCCTTCTCTATCCACATGGATTATGGCCGCCACAATCTGAGCTGATTTTCCTTTTAATTTGTGTACATGCTTGCAGTTGTTCAAAGGTTTATGACTGACGGTGCAAGAGATTGCGGAATCTGATATTGGAGTTTATATGGCTCCTGGAATTCGGGATTGTTGAATACCCGAAAAGGAGATCAAAAGTATATGTGCGTCCGGGGTCTGTCAGATAAATAATGATTGTTGATGACACAAGATGCAAGTTTTGATCTGGATATTTGGTAGAAAGAAGAGAAATATTGATTTGGGTTACTGTTTAGGATAGGAAGTGGGATTCTTTTATTGTGTGGATCCAATGGAGGCAGCAGCGAGCAAGTCCTCCACTCCAGCTCCGAGAAAAAAGATGACCAAACAGTTGACAGGGAAAAAGGATGATACAGCATTACATTCGGCAGCCAGAGCAGGAAATATAGGTTCCGTGACGGAGATCCTTACTGGTACTGGAGAGGAAGAATTGAAAGAAATGTTGGAGAAGCAGAACCAATCAGGAGAAACAGCACTTTATGTAGCTGCGGAGTACGGTTACGTTGATGTGGTTAGGGAGATGATCAAGTACTATGATCTGGCCGATGCTAGTATCAAAGCAAGAAATGGGTTTGATGCATTCCACATTGCTGCCAAGCAAGGAGATAATGGTATGCCTCAATCATCAAACAACTATCTATTTGTTAGTTTCATGCTTGCTTTTAAGGAAGGCAAAGCCGACTTTTAGTTTATACTCTATTGCAGATGTATTGCAAGTTCTGATGGAGGCCCATCCGGAACTAGCAATGACTGTTGATTTGTCCAACACCACAGCTTTGCACACGGCTGCAACACAAGGGCATATAGAGATTGTTAATTTTTTGTTGGAAGCTGGGAGCAGCCTGGCAACAATTGCCAGAAGCAATGGGAAAACAGCCTTGCATTCTGCGGCGAGAAATGGTCATCTGGAGGTTGTAAGAGCACTTCTCAGAATGGAGCCTGCAATGGCTACAAGGATCGATAAGAAGGGGCAGACAGCCCTTCACATGGCTGTGAAAGGCCAGAATATTGAGGTGGTGGAGGAGCTGATTAATGCTGAATCCTCATTGAAGAACATGGTTGATACTAAGGGCAACACAGCGTTACATATAGCGACACGGAAAGGAAGAGACCAGGTAAATCACCTCTTCTCTGGTACCTTAACCATCAATGAGGATAAAAGCTATAGCTTTTCAAAGTATTTTCTTTGTTGAAAGAGATGAGATATCTCCCGGGCTTTATGAAACTCTGTTGGTGCAGATTGTGAGGTTGCTGCTTCGGCACAAGGAAACCAACACTAAAGCAGTGAATAGAAGTGGTGAAACCGCGCTGGACACTGCGGAGAAAACAGGGCACCCTGACATTGCAGCCATATTGCGGGAACATGGGGTGGAGAGTGCCAAAATGATGAAGCCGCAAGCATCAAATCCAGCAAGAGAATTGAAACAAACAGTTAGTGACATAAAACATGAGGTCCACTACCAGTTAGAACACACCCGTCAAACAAGAAGGCGTGTCCAAGGCATCGCCAAACGCCTCAACAAAATGCACACAGAAGGCCTAAACAATGCCATTAACTCCACAACCGTGGTTGCTGTCCTCATCGCCACAGTCGCTTTTGCAGCCATTTTCACTGTCCCTGGCCAGTATGTCGATGATCCCAACAATATTCCACCGGGGCAATCTCTCGGGGAAGCAAATATTGCCATGAAAGCTCCCTTCCTCATATTTTTCATCTTTGATTCCATTTCTCTCTTCATTTCTCTAGCCGTGGTGGTGGTGCAAACCTCTGTGGTAGTCATAGAAAGCAAGGCAAAGAAGCAGATGATGGCGGTGATTAACAAGTTGATGTGGATAGCTTGTGCGCTCGTTTCAGTGGCATTCCTGGCCCTGTCATTTGTAGTAGTGGGCGAGCGTGAGAAATGGTTGGCAATTGGGGTCACCATCATAGGAGCAAGTATAATGGTGACGACTCTGGGAACAATGTGTTACTGGGTGATTAAGCATCGCATTGAGGACTCTAATTTGAGGAGCATACGAAAATCATCAATGGGGAGCAGGTCACGCTCGTTTTCAGCATCTGTGATGTCTGATACTGAGATTTTAAACAATGAGTATAAGAAAATGTATGCAATATGATAGCTTCACTTTAACAAATGCACATTTCTTACTGAGAATATTCCAATCAACTCTTTCCTCTCCGGACAAATCTTCTAATACCATGTACCTCTTTTTGTGAACCATGTGAAGTTGCAGTAACTTGCCACTTTCATATCCAATTCCCTTCGTAAATCATGTACCTCTTTCCTTCCCAGCTTCATACTACTCGGCAAAGATACAGGAGAAGTCATATATATATATATATATATATCCTGGCCAAAGAATAAAGTAAATGCATGTACACTTGTAGTGTGTGTATAGGAAGTGATCACTCCATATCTAGAACCTGAGATCCATGATATTAAACTATTGGATTATGGGTCATTTGCACTTCATTATTGCGGATCCTGATTATATTGGCACACTTTAGTTCATGTATGACATGTATATTTAGGTCACATATCGAATACAATCAGTAACAAATTGACTAAAAATAAATAAGATCAATAACAATTTCTCAATCAAAATTAAGTTTGTAGTCTTTCTGAAAAAATAAAACTTTCTAGATTATCGATCATCGGATGTACTGTTTGTCATTGAAGAAGTCTTCGATTATCTTCAGGAAATTATGCGGATAACGTATCCACAAATCAATCTAAGTTAGACTTAATTAAGTTAGATTTAATAATGTGAAATAAGCTGAAAGATGAATTGATAGATTCATACTCATCATATGGCCTAATATCAATACTTGCCGATCAAATCAAGAGTTGCATAATGATGTAA
Source organism: Passiflora organensis (assembly GCA_019739055.1). Lineage (NCBI taxonomy): Eukaryota > Viridiplantae > Streptophyta > Magnoliopsida > Malpighiales > Passifloraceae > Passiflora > Passiflora organensis. The sequence continues at coordinate 3,180,950 of JAEPBF010000187.1, read as the reverse complement.
ATGCTAAGGTTGCACCTACCCTAGCAATATGAGATTTATGAACTTCTATCCTGAAGATAGACCTACGAATCTTGAAGTAAGAATCTGAAATTTTCGACATGTTTGGGCCGAGAACCCCAAAGAAGGACCATCGAGGTGAACAGGCCTTAGCTCGTGATTTAAAATTGTTTATGGACTTATGGTTCGGTCGATACGTTTTTTGAGATATTATTCATTATTGAAAATTTTTATAATTAATTATTAATAATTGAAAATTATTATGGAAGTAGTATTGATGGTTTAGGAATTTTAAGACCTTAAATTGGTCTATTGAGGATATTTAAGGGTGTACAAATTTTTTGAGAATTTTCAGAAATGTATTGGAAATTATGATAAATTTTCTAAGAAGAAAATATGGATATTTAATTTTTAATAAGTTGAGTGATTATAAAAAAAAATAATTTTATAGTACTAATGGATAATATTATTCATAAAAAATTTATAAAAATTTTCTGGATATTTTTTACAATAATATGATATTTATTAGGAATTTTTGAAGATTTTATACAATTAATATATAATATAAATTAAATAATATTAATAAAATATAATAAAATCCAAAACGACAATATGGTATGCCGTTTTGATCAAGGCTGGTCAAAAAGACAACCAGCCTCCTCATTTTGAACCATCCTGTGGGACATCATTTTGCAAATACGACGTCGTTTTGTATCCCACTCCGTATGACGTTGTTTTGGTCCGACAACCGGCTGCCGCCTTCAGCCTCCTGGTTTCTCCCATTTTCGGATCAGCCAATGGGATATGACCCCAATTTTTCCAAGTGCCTGTAACAGATGTCCTGAGCCACGAATCCTTCTCCAAAACACTCCTCTCTCACTCCCGAGTATGTTCTTGTGAATTTGATGCTTTCTCCGACCAGTCTTCGCCGTTTTTGGGTAAGATTTTACTCGAGAAAAATTGGGTTCCTTTTTTCTCCTATTGTGAGATTTAACTAATGAAAAATAGTTGTTTTAGGTTGAGTTTTAATCAGAATTTGATTATCTAGAACATAATATGGTTTTTGTGAGGTGTTAATGTGTATTTTGGAGATTCAAAACTTAGGGTTTCAAATGGCTAGGTCGGCTGGAGGTTGAAGACAACCCAGTCGAACGATGGGTCGTCTACGCCAGCCGATGTATAATAGGTCGTTCGGGTCCTTAACGAGTGACGTATCGTCTAGAGATAAAAGTAGGTATGGCCCCGAGCCTGAGGCTCGAGAGACACGTGACACGAAGAGGATGAGCCACTTGCCACGAGCCTGGAGGTTCTAGGTGTTACGTTCTAGTTGGCTGAAAATAAATAAAAAGAAAATTAAAGAAAATGAAAGAAATAAAGAAAAAATTGGAAAAAATAGTAAAAAAATTTCCAAAAATTTACAGAAAATACTAGAATTAATAAGGAGTCTAGTGATATTAATTATTTTTAATTTGGAGTTAGTTTGATAGGTTAAATAATTAGACTAAGATTCAGAACATAAAAGAAAATAAGAAAAATGTCATAATCGATTTTGAGTTCGGTTTCGGATTGAAATGCGTCGAATTAAGATTATAGATGCATGATTTTATATGTTCTTATGTAATTGTCATGAGATATTGAAGATTGGTTATGAATGTATATGTAGGTGGATACCTACAAGTGATGGGCCTTGAGGAATCGGTCTAGGAATCAACTATGGGCTCTTTGAACGTTGGAAACCCATAAGTGGATGGATTTTACTTAGTTGTTTTAGTACTGGCATGAATTAATTTGATTATCAAAGAAATAATTAAATAAATGATATCGTGAAATACTATGCATGCAGTGTGATTGATTGTAATGTGATATGCTAATGCTTAGTCTGATATGCCATGTTATGATATGTGCAATGCACTTAGCATGACATAGTAATTGTTAAGCATGTAATGCATCGAATGCTTCAAATACACGAGATACGAAATACACAGGTATAACATAGGGTAACCTATGCGGCTCTTGAGAGTTATTTGAGAATGGTAGTGTGACATGGATATGCTAATAAAACTAAGGCTATAAGGTGGGACAGGGATGACATGAGCAAGCCGATGAACACAAGACGAGTACCTGCAGAGTGGGGTCCGCTTAGGTGGAGCTGCCATGACCTAACGTCCCGATAACGTCAGTGGAATATGCAATATGGTAATTAAGGAAAAGATAAGTCAGAAACTACCACTGACGTATAACAGTCCCAATCATGGGAATCCAATGGACTGATAGTTATTTCCAGCCCAGTTATGGTCTTGATTGCTTTGGAAAGTTGTGAATATGTCATGTTTTGACTGTGATTGTGCTATATATTCTTTGACTCATCGAGTCTTTAATTGCATGCCAGTGTGTTTGTTAATAAGTGCATGATTGTCTGTGTTCTTTGAATTTGTTTTTCCCATCTGCTTACCTGACAAGTTTCTGCCATGCTTTGGCATGATTGCAGAGTTAATGAATAAAAGCTCGATCCTAGGCATAACACGAAGATTTAAGTGGATTGTGAGGATTTGAGTACTGTATGAGGATTTATATTCATAGTAGATTCTTCTGAATCATTTGATTGTACTGAGTTATTGATAATGAAATTGAGCATATAAACCTTGTAATATGCTCATTCTTGAATGGTGCATTCCTGGGGTTGTTTGATGCCACTCGCAGACATTAGTATCTTTTTATCACTATTGTGCTTAATTTTATACGTTCATTCTAATATCGACTCTATTTTTTACTTTTTATCACTAGCCTTCTAGGTTTATTATATATATTTTTGTGTGTTATGAAAATATATATAGTGGGTCTATGACAATTGTGGGTTTATCATACACATTTTGGGTTCCGAGGCATGACACTTGGATTATATTATGAAGAATCTAAAAGTTTATTTGTTAGTTTTAGTTTTTTTCCCATTAACTCTATTGTCATATTTATGGTTATCAGTAAGTGTAAATTTGTGAATATTGTGCAAATGTATAAAAATTGAATCTGATGTAATCTAAATGACTAAAGCACTTTTAAAAATTTCTTATGTAAAATTACAAGATTAACTATAACTACAACGTTTTCCCTATACCCAAAATTCTCTCGATGCTTCTTGCCCGATCACACTTTAACGTACTCGAGAATTGGATAGCTATTTTACTTGTTCACTCGAGATTGTTCCTTCTTTGGCTTTGGCTAGATACATAATGTTTCCTCTCTGTTGAAACCTCTTTCTCTTATAATATTTCATTGTTAACCCTTATTTTCTTACCTCCAAAAGACTTGTAAGTGGAACTAACGGGTTATGACAATACCTTTAGAGATCAAGTGATCCATTTCTTTGGAAATACTTATGCACATGATTATTTAAGAGTATATTTATCATTGTAAATATTGGATGTAAAACGATTCATTATAAGGTTTGGGATTTTATGTGGCATCTAAGGGTCATTTATCAATTATAGTTTATCTTTTATAATTAGACACTTTAGTTTCATGTCTAGGCAATTTAAGTATTTTGTAGTTTTTTGTTTTTCGCCCATCCAATAATTTAGCATCCAACAATATAGTTTTCTCAAATTCAGGAGAAGAGAATAATAATTATGGTTGCTTAACATCCGTAGAACAATAATTGTGGTTGCTTAACATCCTTTCTTTACCAAACCTGCAAGTTGCCTATTACCTTATTGTTTCTTTCAATCAATTGACACTTAATAAATACAATACTAATTTGGATATTTTTTATTTTCATTGTTTGTCTAGCATCATTTATAATTTTTTATGTTAGGGCTAAGCTTGTTTTTGAGTTTTTAAATATGCAACCATTATATGGTTATACCTTTCGTGGTCTATTAGTGGATTATTGTCAACATGACTGACATTAATCATGCCTACATATGCGCTCCATTTACTTTAGTTCATGATGTTAAACAAAGAATTCTAGTGAAGTAACTGTTATTACTGTTAGAAATACATTGTAAGAACTCAAACCCAACCTATTAGGATCCTTACCGCTGTGAAACCCAAATAAACCCTCGCAAGGTCCTATTTGAATCCCACAAGGCTCAAGTCACATAATTGTTGATTTTATTGGTTGATTCATCAATGGAAGACTTATATTAACACTGAAAACAAGTGGAAACATAACACACAAGTCCCATAAAAATCTCAAAACATCAACCAATAGTATCATGTATATTTTGGAAGCAACAAGAAAGGAAAAGAGGGATTGAAAAGCCAGAATGCAAATCCCCACAAGTTCAAAGACATGGCATGCACATTCAATAAGGAAAGTCATGCAAATGAAGTGTAAATTCATCCAGCTGTGCAGCCTTGATTTCACACCTTTGGTACCAGCAACAAAGCACACACTTAAGCCTGCAAAGGGGGGAGAAAAGAAGGGATGAGATTACAAGAATCTCAGTAAGGTCACAGCATTATAAGTCCTAGGGATTCTCAATCAAATATCTCCTTATAACCAAAAGATCAACACCTGAAATTAGCTAAGATATCCAACTAATACCGCAAACATCAATCACACATAATAGGAGCCGAAATCATCACAAGCACACATAATATGATGGTAGGCTAAATTTGGTAGAAAACAAGAAGAAATACTGAAAACACTTCTTATTCAGAAGCACACAGGCAGCCTATACATAATCTGATTTTCAAAACCAAGGTTTGTCCCTATCTTCCCATGTTGTCCAAGGCTATGCTGCAAAAAGGGTAGAACGGTTAGACAATCAATATTATAGCAAAACTTTTAGTTGTCTCTGATATCCAGACTTTAATTGGCCTAGGAGCACTCTCGCAGCTACACATACAAGTTTTCCTGCCACACAAAAACAGGACATCCTAACGTCTAGACTCGAACTGGCCTATAGGGCATCTTGACGTGCAGACTCGAACTGGCTTACAAGGCATCCTGACATCCAGACTTGAACCAGCCTACAAGGCATCCAGCGAGCTCTTGCTGGGAAAAACCACCCATAAACCTCCCGGTTCGGTAAGCACCTCTCCTCTTTCTAAGAGTAACAATAGTTACCTCGCATGGCCAGCAACAAAAGGATCCTTCAAACAAAGCACAAATAAGGCATATACACGTATACACAAATCACAGTAAAGGATTCTCAATCAAATCACAATACAAATCAAAGATCAATCCTCAAAGTTATAACTAAATTAGGCAACCTATTGCCCTATTAACTTCCAAGATTCCCTATCATCATAATCACACATTCCGCAAGCATATAACCAAGATAGGCAATCGAATTCAATCAAAAAATTAAACAAAAGGGTAACCAAAGGAACCAATGAGGCATAAATCCTAACTCTCAGGAGTCTGAAACAAATGCAATCCTTTACTTTCCAATAAGATCAGAATCTCCTAAACAATCATAAGGCAAAGACCACACAATACTAAGCCACAAGATTACTTAATTAAAAACCAAAGACATTGGGAATCCTTATCAATTAACCTACCAAAATCCAACAATCCGGATGCAGCAATATCTTCCCCTTGAATGCATGATGTGATGGCCAAAAATTCAACAATAAATAACCTGATTATTCACCCTAATTTATCATAAAAATTTTGGCAACACCTTAGGACTTAATAGGGTAAATTGTGATTTCATCATACACATAAGAAGAAGCTGCAATTTCATGTGAATAAGGAAGGAATAGGTGTCAGACACTCAAACAATTAAAAGGAACAAGATCTGAAACCAATAGACAAGTTAATTGATTAAATTTCGACAAACATAGGGTTAGGAATAGGGCAGGCCAATTTCATGTATAGGGAAGATTCAAAGGACGAATTCATGATTTTACAACATAAATGGATGCCAAACAATCATATGAACAAAAGGAATAACAACAGAAATCAATTGAAGTAAGAACCACACAATCTTGGCACCAAAACCGACTTATTACGACTTGAATTTCGACAGGGAAGAATTAACCTTCTGATGACCAACCTAAGATAACTAGATAAAGGATAGAAATATTTTTCCAACAAGCTATTATTTGTAGAAATCCGACAAAGGATGAGAGAGTTATGCTAGGATGAAGATCAAGGAATTTCGGTTAGGGTTTAGGGTAGGCAAAAATCGGCAAATGAGAAGAATGAGAGGGGATAAATTTCGAAATTTCTAGGTGGGTTTTGATATGTTTAGGTAGGGTAGGCTAACCACTCTTTTATAGGATCTTAAAGAGATTTAATTAAGAGATAATTTCCTACTTTTAAGCTTAAAAGGATAAGATATGATTAAAAGATAATTCTATTAAAATGATAACTCTTATTTAAATTGTAACTCTATTTAAAAAGAAGAATTATCTAATACTTCAGATAATTAGAGATAAAATTAAGAATAATTAACCAGAATTAAAACAAGAAATATTCAGCAATAACCATTTTAGGTCATCACTCATCCATTGCTTTGGGGATAAAATAGTCGTTTCAGCTGCATCGACTCCTTGACTTCTCGAACATCTAAACTGGGAAGGATCGGGGTCTCACATACATAGTTTAGGTTTGAAGAATCGGGCATACATATCTATATTATCTACATAGTATTTTTTCATTGACCTCTGTACCTGTTTTTTGTTGTGCTTATACGGACTATACTTTTTTATTTTCTTTTTTCCTTTGTCATAGGGAATGTTGGGTGAGACGGAAATGCATTCATGTTACGGCTTGATAACAACTAATAATTGGTCATGGTTCGAGATACGCAAAGTGTCTGACCAGTCTTTGAACTAGACCGACTAATCATGCAAATAAGCGATCAGAGCTAAGAGCAATTGCACTATTCCCGGCCAGTTGTTGTTCATATCCAATCAATTGTTTGCCATTTGACTACTTGATCGATCATGTAGAGATTGCTCAACCAATAGCATATGTCACAAGGAAATATAGAAGAATATTCCTCTGGAATCTTTCCGAATGATTATGACCAATTGTCCCGACCCAATCACCATATCACCTTGCCAGTTTCTGAATTTCTCTCACCGAATAATGGTCAACTAGCTAGATAATGGTGACACTCATCAGTTTTTGGATTTTTCTCCAACCGATCAATCATGCTACATACCCAAATGATCACCCCACTCACAAGATTGATAGCCCACTAGAGAGCTTGACCACTGAAGCAAAAATTGCAAAGCCAACTAATCATTTCAACCTTATCCTACCAGTTATGGGTTTTCACTCTCAATTTTAGCACTCATTTCACTCCTAATCTCACCCAAAAGTAATCCCTCACTCTCTTAAACTCCTCTCTTAATCCAGAACCTGTAATAAATCATTCTTGCAACCCATGCATCCAATATGAATCAATCTCATCTATAATCAAGCTCAAGCAATAGTATCAAACCAGAACTTATCATTATCAATCTCATCATACAATTCAAACACATTCCTAGCATGCATATAGGTTCCAAAATACACAAGTTATGCACAATAAACATGCTAAGCATTTATGAGTCCTAATATACAATTTCACACATCAATACACATATCACCTCCGTTCAAACTAAACATTTGCCACCTTTTAATTAAGAAAACAAACTAATTTTGTGTATGTAAATAAAATTTAAACTCCCACTTCTTGTCGAGCCAACTCACTAACCATAATGCCTTTGTCCTTATCAGAAACCGTGACACCACCTACATGCAAAGGCAAAAAAACCAATCAAAATTCAAAATCAAGAAAAAATAAAAAAAATGACTTGAAAATAAAAATCAACACCTAAGAAACCATTCTAGCGCTCAAACAACTTAAACAAAGCCACAAGAGTTTACCCACGCCCAAATTGAACCCAGAAGCGAATAATCATTCACACAAAATCTCATTGATTTCTCTGTAATCGATTCCACACCACACGAAGGGCTAAAAAAAACTTCTAATCATCTTAACAACACCATTAAAATACATTTGAAGCATCAAAATCCAATACACATCGAAACCCATCAATATAAAACTTGCATATAGGACTTCAATCCACAAAAAATCACTCAAATGATAAAATCGAAGCACACAATCCATCAATACAGCCTTGGAAACATCAAATCAACTAAAAGGAACTCAAAATTTTTAAAAGAAACCATCCAAATCAAACTTACCTCACCAAATACAAAAATGACCTAAATCGGATAAATCCGTTGATTTATCCACCAAATCCGATTTCTAGCAGTAGAAATCTGTAGGAAAAGTAAGGGGAAGTGTTTTCTCACAAAGTCCAATGGTCAATTTTAGTTGAAAATTGATTTTTGGGGAGATGGTTTCAAAGGGGGTGTGTGCACTCAAGGAGAGAACAAAGGGGAAACAAAGGTTGCTATTTATACCCAAGGATTGGAAAATTTGAAATTTCCGAAACAAAATTTTAAAATGTAAAACACATGCTTAAAGGGTTAAATTGACAGATCAAAAATCAAAAAACTGGGTCTAAAGGCTCCCAACCACTCAAAACAGACTCCATAATACTCAAAATGGTTTTTAAAGGCTCAAATGTGTTTTAATTAGACTCAGACTCTCAACCGCACACAAAATAAGACAAGTTATGCATACGCACTAAAATTAAGAAACTAACACATCATACAACACTTCGATATAAAACCAATAATATGACACTTAAGGCACAAAACCTAAGCTCTATGATTATGTCCTTAACTCATCGGTAGTCTATCTGGCACTCGGTAATCTCTCTAGTCGACTTTCTAGTCAACTGATCAACACCAATCAGACTGGTCAAATTAACTGTACACATTGGTTAACTTAGCTAACTTCATGCGAGACCCTAATCCCACATCAGAAAGAAGTGGGATAGGTTTTGGGCTTATAAGTGTGAGTTCGTGGAATCATGTGCAATAAGATATCTTTTGGGTCATGAAGATAAAAGCCCAACATAGTGTTGTACGTTCATTCTATGTGCACACAATTGTGTTCATACTTTTTAGGTTGGGACGTGACAAATAATAATAGAGTCAATCTCACTTCCTCTTCAGTGTGGGCTAAGATCTTTGAGTTTGGACTCATACCTTATGGGAAGATACTAAGGGGTCAGTTGAGATTTGAGATTTGGACTCCCCTCATGAGGATATGAGGTTTTAAACAAGGTGAGATTGTGAGACCCAATCCCATATCAGAAAAGAGTGAAAGATGTTTTGGGTTTATAAGTGTGAATTTGTGGAATCATGTGCAACAAGATATCATTTAAGCTATGATGACCCAAGCCCAACACAGTGATGCATATGTGATTCTTTGTACACACACCCGCGTCCAGGTCCGTTGGGCCAGGGTGTGATACTCTAGCACACTGAAGGATGAGGTCTCATAATAAGTAGATATTTTGTTATGTGTTGCATTCTATTTTGTGATTGCACAAAACATTAACGACAAAAACCACTTCTTATTTCAAAAAAAATGCAACAACATACATTTTAATTTTTTTAAGATCAATAATGAATAGTTATTATGTATAAAAATTTAAGAAATTATAATTATTTGATAATTTTATGAAAACTTTGATATATTTCTTTAATTATATGTATGATTGTCTTGGTGCAATCGATGTTATTTATATAAAAGTTAAAGTTATAAGAATTGATAATTCTAGATACAAAAATAGGAAGGTTGTTATTGCATAGAATATTTTGACCATATGTGTCACGATCCGTGACCTCTTTTTGAAGTTAGACAAGTCGTTGCATGACTTATGTCATGCAAGGCTATGGTTTCATCGCATCCTTGCAAAATTCTGGATAAATTTAGATTGTTTGTTTGTTATCTTTTTAGTAGAGTTTAGTTTAATGCAGCAAATAAAAAAAAATTATTTACATTGAAAAGGTTTTTTTTTCCTAAGTTTATTTATTCTTATCTTAATTTAGGTGAACATGCATACTATATTAGAATCCATACTATTTGGCTTAAGATGGTGAACCAGACGATTGCTTACTGATCAGTTGGTCCATTCCAATTGACCAATCGGTCTCCCGATGTGTTGAAGGTCAATGCTTACCGATCGGTTGGACCCTCATCAATGACCGTTCTGTCTCTTGGTGTGCAGAATCTGAAGACACACTAACCAGTCGATTGGTTTGTCACCGACTAGTTGGATTATCGAGTGATATAAAAATAACTCAAATGTAAAGGTTTTAATATCGAGTTCTTAGTTTTAGAATACACAATTATGTTTTTTTATTTTACACGAGTAAACTTGATCCATTAGAGATTAAAAACTATAGTATGTTATCTGATTGTTAGTGAATGTCAATTAATTTAAGTTCACTTTTTTCCTCTCTTCTTATGTTGTTTTAGTTTCTAGGGAATATTGGGATTTAAATGGGGAACTATTAGAGATTTAGTCTAGAATATTAACTCTACCTTGCATTATCTTACGAACCTGATCAATTCGTTCTAAGTGAACCTAATCGAATCGGGAGATTAGTTTAGGTTTTAACAAGGGGGTAGAATATTTAGGTTTATACAACTAATAAAATATACATATATATGTCAAACTTATGGTTTATATTGATTGGGAATTAAACAGTCCTGTGGCCAAATTAACATAGGAATATAGCTAATTAGGTTAATAGGATTAACCAATATTAATCTAGGAGGATATTATTGGATTACAAAATGAAGAACACTTTTCTAGGGTAAATCGATAACAGGTAGAGAGAATTTTGACTTGAACAATTAATTTATTTTGCTCTTAAATTCAGCTTAGATTAGTTTTCAATTCTTATTTATTAAACTTTTAACCGCCCAATTTAACTAGGATTCTAGGTTAGGTCAACTAATTAGTTCTAAATGAATTTTTCTGTGGGATTGACATCTGGACTTCTAATTCTATATTACTTGTGATTGTCATTCACTTGCAATAGTAAATTTGATTTTACGCAACAATATTATGCCACAAATTTAAAAATTCAGCAACATAAATAGAAGAAGAGGTTGTTGTATTCATCATTTTAGGAATAGTATTCATCAAGAAGGCCATCAGCTTGATAACCTTTTCCCACAAACTTCTCATTCATAGAGATTACGACGATATTAGCCTCCTAAACAATTTTTAGTCAAACTATCATAAGCAAGCTACCAGACACTAAATTTTTACAAAGTGAGGGAACATAAAGGATATTATATTTCTTCCATTTCTACCAAATTTTCTTGACAGGTTTGTTGAGCATGATGCTTGTTGTCTACCTTTTGTTGATTTTGTCGTTGTTTATATTGGTATGTCTTATAAAAATTACTAGAGATATAGCAAACCACTTTCATCTTCAAAACTTGTTGTGGCCATTCTTAAAATGAATGAGTTTCTTGATTCGCTCAATTCTTTTGAAACCTATTTCCTTTATGCTTAATTTTTTCTTTAAAACCCCCAAAAGTTTCAAAAAGATTAACATTAACATAAATAAACTTAACAAAACTTTGCTTATTTTTTAATCCATTGGATTTTTTGGTTCTCATCTAAGAGACCAACTCTTAGAGATCCATATCTTTCTTCTTGTGTTTAAGCTGATTTTTGTGGTTCTTCCAGGATGGTAGAATTTTTCTAGTAGTACATTTGCTTGCAGAGTTTCACACATCTTTATGCCTTCATTTAGCACATCGATGACTAGATTTTCATAAGTATGGACTTGTTTCATGATTAGTTTATTATCAATCATTTAGAATTGTAACCACTTGTCAACCATGTACTTGTTTTTTCCTGCATCATCTGCTCCCTAAAATTTCCATATTTTATTAGAGTTTTCATTATTGACAAAAAGATCAAACAATAAGTTTGTCATATGGTTGAACGACCTCTCACTATCATGTTGTCATTGTTGAACTTTTTCCTTATATCATCATTGAAAGAATCACTTATAGGGAGATTAGAGAACAAAACATAGTCAATCTCTAACTATTAAAAAAAGTTCAAAAGCTTTGGAGACTAAGGTCTAAAGTTAGTTCCATGAAGAGTGTGAGATCCTAATCTTTTGGGCTATTTGGGCCAAAGGCCCAATGGAACTTTGATGATGAAATCAGTGGGCTTTGAATCATAGTACAAGATTTATCATGAGTCTAATGATTATTTGAGTGTTTGTAAAGGATAATTGGAATTTATTTGATGATTTTATTGGTTTGGGCCACTATACAATCTTCAGGCCTATAAGTTATTTGATTTTAATTCGATATGATTATCTATTTCTGATGAGTCATAGGGACTCATATGTGTAAATTTGAGAATTTGACTCCGAAAAAGGATATCAAAGTATGTTTTCTTGGAAACAGGATCCAGGGGTATTTTAGTTATTTCACTACCAATACCCTTCATACTTAGAAAAATGAGCCTTGTGACTCGTGTACTATTGAAATATGTACTTTTCAGTTTCAAATAAGTATTGATGATCCTATGAAGGGATTAATTATATTTTTGGAGATTTATTGTAGTTAATGAGATATTAATCTCATTTACGTATTTTGGTGAATAAGAAACCATACGATGAGTTATATCAATGGACTTGATATTTTAAGACCTTGGAAAGATTTATTGATCATTTATAAGGGTTAAAAAAATTTTCTAGGAATTTTTGAATGAGTGTATAAAAAAATTTGAATCAATAAAAAATAAATTTTGAATTCTAGAGAATAGTAGTATTTATAAAGAGTGTATAGAAATTTTTTGGATATTTTTCGGAGTATTTTGGAATTTATTACGAATTTTTAAAGATTTATTAGAATTATTAATTATTGTTATTATTATTATTATATTATTATTATTAATATATATTATTTTGTATTAGAATATTCAGAAAATGATGCAGAGCCTATCGTTTCGTGCCAAACTGTGAAACCTCGTCCTAGTCGTATGTCCAGTCAATATGTTTACATCTAGTCAGCGTCATCTATGCGTTTGATACTTTGATCGAGTCAGAAATTGAGACAGTAGAAATTATCATTTTGTCCCTACTGGATCCGAGTGTGTTTTTGGGCTCGTTTTAAGTAATTGGATGTTTTTGGGTCTTTCTGTAGGTCTTTGGGCCAGTTTTGTTGTGTTTGAACTAGTTTACTCGTGATTGGTGCATTCGTTCTTTTTCGGTCCCGTTTATTTACTATAGGCCTTATTGGTTCCTTTCAAGCCCAATCAGGTATCTCCGGGCTGAGTTTGTTTATATCCGAGCCCACTTGACTATTTCCGGGCTGAGTTTGTTTATATAATATATATATGCATTAATATTAATATGGTAACTATATTATAACTTGTAGATAATTTGTGGCCTAATAAATCAAAAATTTAGTTTGTGGACTTAGATAAAATAAATTTATAAAATTATATTTCTTATTACTTATATTTATATTGGATCCCAAAAGAATATTATTGGTGGAACTTGAAGATATCTTGATTCATGGCATGTTTTATAGTTTTCATAAAACGTAGTATGCTATACTATGGTTTAAAATAAGTATGACTTTTAATATACGTTTTGTATTCAATATGGTATCTATCTCAATAAACGTTCTCTTGACCAATACGAGGTGAGTATACGGAATCCCAGTAATAGGAGAAAGTAGCTTGCTTGTTTAGGAATTGTATGGGTGTTATCTTCATTTGCCTACCACGCTCTTCGCAGGTTGGTTCGTATTGAATATTGAGACAAGTATAATACGTATAGTTTTTTTTCTCTGCCTAGTCCCGGACAACATTGGCAATAGGGGTTATGTATAAGTATATTATTTTAAAAAAAAAAAATCTAAATTAACACTGTCAGTGGGCTTCCAGTTTTCCTTTAATGGGGGTTACTTGAGGAGTGATTAATTATGTCCACCCCGATAGGTTTCATTAGGCATTATTAGCCTGTGATCTATTGTGTGTTTTGAGTTATAACCTATTGGACTGGATCTACATTTTACATTATAAAAACAAATGCATTAATTATATGTTCTTTAAGTTGCACTAGTTATATGCTAGTTTTTATAGTAAATCATTTCTTCTCTGCTTAGTATGTATCTCTATTTCCCGTAGGACATATGATGCGGTGACTCCTACTGAGATTATTATCTCACCCATTGTTGTTTTCCCCTTTCAGGAGTAGTTCGTGAGCCGTAGGCAGTATTTCGAGGTGTAAGTTTCGTACAACTTAGTTGGACTATCGTACCTGCACATTTTACAAGATTTTCTTTTCTGGCATTTCCTTTTTAGACTCAGTTTGATATTTTGATTATTATTATTTCCTTATACGTTCATTACATTACTGGTTACGATTTTATAATGTGAGCTTTAAGCCCGGTTTGTAATTTTGAACTTGTGACTGTATGAACTTGTCTTTTGTTTTGGGCTTTTTTTATTTAATAAAGTCTTCCGCTATGGTATTTTGTTCACTCCGATGATATGTCAGATGTTTGTTTCGTATTTGAAAAGTCTTCGAAGCCTTGTGAGATTTGGATTGGTCTACGTGTTAGGCTTTTCCGGGTTCCACGATGGTAAGGGCATGGTTTTCGGGTTTGGGTCCTTACACAAACGCACAAGGATATGCGTATGAACCAAAATGTTGTCATTTCAGGGAAGGCCCAAAATGACATCGTTTTGAGAAAGAAACCGGCAGCTGCCTTCAGCCTCCCAGTTCCCTCCCTTCTTCAGTCATTTTATGGGATAAGGTCTTGTTTCGCACATGGGACCGTTCATAATGTCCTGAGCCCCAAAAACTTAGAGAAACCTCTCCCCCTTGCGATTTCGATCTCACTGGTGCACCTTTCATGCTGTTTTGATGAATCTCCAACTAGTTTTTGGTAAGATTCATGCTCGGAATCCAGACATCTTCTTCCTCTTGATTTCCTGATTTTAGTTTATGAAAACTAATAGAAAATGTGGGGTTATAATCAGATTTAAGTGACCTTTAATCTAGTATAAGTTTTGTTAAGTTTTGTTGTAGGAATGTATGATTGGGTTTCTAGGGTTTCGTTGTAGATATGTCTGTCCAGAGGTCTCTGAATGATAGTTCGTTCGGTCTAAGGACCGAACAACGTGTTGCCTGCATGGGCAAGTGACGTGTCGCCTATTGTGGGTAGCTTCGGAGCCGAACTTTAGGCTCGAGGGACGCATGGCATGCGGAGGATGAACTGCATGTCACAATCTGCTAGGTTCATAGGTTGGTCTAGGCACGCTTGGTGCCGCCAGGTGGCATGATCTGGTTGGCTGGAATTAAATAAAATTACATAAAATAGAAAATAGAGGTAGAAATGATAGAAAATTAAGGAAAAAGTAGAAAATTGATAAAAATTAGGGAAAAATTATAGAAAATATTAGATTAAATAGGGAATTTAGTGATACCAAAATTATTAAAATTGAAATTGATTTGATAAGTTAAATAAATAATACAAGTTTCAGAAAAATAGGAAAAAAAAATCTCAATTTGGTTTCGATTTTACTCGGGGATCGAAATGTGTCGATTAAAGGGGTTAGATGTGTGATTTTATGTATTATTATACATTGAGTATGATTTCTAAAGATATTAGTTATAATCGTGCATAGATGGATACCTAGAATGGCAGGACTTCAAGGAATCAGTCCGACAAGCCATCGACGCATGTGTGGGCTTCGAAAACTATGAGTGGACGAAACTTTTTATATTTCAAGTATTGACATAAATTATTGCATAAAGGATAATAAGTTAATAGGTATATAAATTGAAATCCTTTGCATGTTATTGAAAGGTATGAGATTTGTTGTGTTGCTTGCTATGTTATTCGTTAAAATGCATGTTATGCTATGAATCGCATTGATATCATGTGCCATGCTATAGTATTTGGAATAAATTGCATGATTATGCTTTGCTGTGTGTTTATATCGTAATGCATATAATGCATTAAACGTATTCGGGTATGAGTATGGAAAGCATAAAAGTCACATAGGGTAACGTATGCAACCCTTAAGAGCTCTTCAGGTCTAGTAGCGAGGCATGGAGATGCCAAGAATGAAGCGATAAGGTGGGATAGGGACTACATTAGCAAACTGACAGACACGAGACAGGATCCTACAGAGTGGGGACCGCTTAGGTGGAGTTATCATCACCTAACACCCTGCATCGTTAGTGGTTTTGGGCAATGGTAAGTTATAACAAAGATAAGCGTAATGTACCACTGACGAATCTCAGTCTTACTTCTGACGCCGAACAGACTGTGAGTTATTGCCAAGCCCAGTCATGGTCTTGTTGTGCATGGATGCTCTATACGTGCTGATTGTGACCTGTTGTGCACTTGTGTGCCTGCTTGCTTAATACTGTTTTGAGTGTATGCATGTATTGTATTATATGTGTGTTTCCCGTCCGCTCACCTAGCAGGCTTTTGCCAGATCTCTTGATTTGAAATCGAGTAGGAATGGACATGATTGTGGCATCCCTCCAAGCAGACAGGCAGTTGAGGATCAATACGGTTCGAGGATAGAATTTCCTTACGGATTCTAGTATATATTGTACATGATATGTATTCTCCTAGTCCACATGCATAATATTTTGTAACCAGTGATCCCTGATTAATCATAAATGATTTGTAAATCATACGAATACTAATGAGACCAAGTAGTAATAGATATATCACGATGTCAACCAGATCGACATCGTCTTTTTCTTTACTTCCACTATTTGTTTAATTAACATAATATTTAATATACCTCTGCTGTCAAATTTCATTCTGGCCTTGTAGATTCATTATATGCATTGTCGAGTGATGAGACAGTGTATATAGTGGACCTACGGTGATTGTCGTACGAATAATTTTTGGACTCCAGGGGGTGACAAAGAGGTTCTAACTTTGAGAGATTTGGAAGTATTTTGTTGATAGTGATCGACATACCAAATAGTAAATATAAGGCATGTACATTTAGCTTTCTAATTGTACAAAAACTGAAAAAGAGGAAACTCGAAGAAAAGCAAAAATATATAGTCAAAGTTGTGTCGTGGTAAAAACCACTGACTTACAAGATAAATTTGGCATGACCTTGATGCAATTGATATTGCCAAACCTACTTCTAAAAAATACACAACTACCTCCTTACACGGGCACTCGAAGGTGGAGAATGAAACTGCAAAACTTCTTTACTTAGAATATAGATGGAAAGGAAAATATTTATGCAGAACAAAAGTAGAATTGACAAGAACAACAAAGCAAAACATAATGAGAGGAGGAAGATTTTTTTGTGTTTGAGGAATGAAGGGAGAACTCTTTTTGTAATTAGCTAAAGGAAACTTTTCTAGAAGTAACGCTTGCACATTATAGAGAAATCAATACTCTAATGTGTACAAGAGTAAAAGCAATTATAAAGAAATCAATTCTCTAATGTGTACAACATAAAAAGTAACTTTTTTTTCTTAAACAAAAGGAAGAAAACGTGTTTTTGACATCCATGAAAGCATGTTTATGTTTGTTTTTTCTAACACTCTCATGCTCTCAGTCCTAGTGTTGTCTTTGTTTCCCTTGATTTAGTCTTCCCTCCTTTTCTATTCGATAGTAAGTAGTGAATATCTCTCTCCAACTCATGTTGAGACTTAAGTGGAGTTTTCTTCGTGTCTAGTTCTTCGCCGGGGGTGCAGGGTATAGGGTGTTTCTGTGGATATGAGCAATGGGGTAGTGTTTGTTTATGCAGTGGTGTAGGTGGTACAATAGCGTTTGTTTTATATTTTGTAATGTTTTGTAGGTTGGTTCAGTAATTTTTTTTATCATCGTCACCAACAAATTAACTGTTAATGATTTATTTTCGATAGAAAAATATCGATATAAAAATTAAAATCAATAGTAAAAATTAAAATTTAAAATTTCAATTATTTCCGTATGGACATAAAGTGCAACTTTCTTTGCAACCTACCTGTTTGTTCCATAACTAAGAAAACGAGTCTTTGTTCAAAAGTCGACGATTAAAATGCTGCTGTCCGTTGTAGTGTTGAGACACAAGTTTGTCATATCCAAGGCCGTGCAATACCAGGCCAGAGTTCCTTTTATCGGTCCAGTACTAGGAGCAGGCCCAATCTCATCCATCCACACCCAAAAACAAACTGAAAAGAATTGGAAAGGATCCGTAAAAACTGAATACCAAAACCCTGAAGAAAACTCCTCAATCGGGAAATTATATTTCCAGTTCTCTCTCTCTGTATATTGCAGTTTGCGTGATCGTTGATCGTTCAGCTAGTAGAAGAGAAATGGACGCAGAGCTGCTGGAATTGCAGAGACAACTCGAGTCCGCGCAACAAGCCAAATCCAGCATTCGTTTATCCGATCGGAACGTCGTCGAACTGGTCCAAAAGCTTCAGGAACTCAACATCATCGACTTCCAACTCCTCCATACCGTCTCCGGAAAAGAATACATCACTCCCGTCCGTTGCCTCTTCTTCTTCTCCTTTTCCGCTTCAATTCAATCCTTGTTTTTCTCCGTTTCACCCTCCTTGTTATTGAAACAAAATCAAATGAAAAAGAAGAAGAAGCTTGTACTATATAATCTTAGCGCTTTTATTCTTTGTTCTAGCATTCATGAATATCCACGTCATTGTTTCTAACGTTGATGATATGCTATGTACGATCAAACAGGAGCAGTTGAGGAGTGAAATGCTTGCCGAGATTAAAGAACGAGGCCGTGTTTACGTCATTGACCTCGCTGACATCATTGGTGTCGATCTGTACCACGTGGAGAAGCAAGCTCAGCTCGTGGTTGCGAATGATCCGGGGCTTATGTTAGTTCAAGGGGAGATCATATCTCAGTCTTACTGGGACATTGCTGCGGAAGAGATCAACGAAAGGCTTCAAGAATGTAGTCAGATTGGTTTGACAGAGATTGCGGGCCAGTTGAATGTTGGTTTAGAATTTGTGACCTCCATGCTGGAGGCACGGATTGGGACTTTGGTAACTTGCGGTTTATTGTTTTTCAGTGTGTCTTGTGGAATGCGGATGTTGCAGTCTTACACCTGCTTGATTTGTTGGTTTAGGTGAAAGGTAGGCTTGAAGGTGGGCAGCTGTATACCCCTGCTTATGTTGCTCGTGTTAGTGCCATGGTTCGTGGGGCAGCAAGGGGCATTACTGTCCCAATGAATTTAACGGCACTCTGGGCTACTCTGCTGCAATTATTGCAGGAAATGAATGGAGGAAGTGGAGTGGCTACTGATAATTCATTCTTCCACTCGTTGTTCAGTGGTCTGGTGAAGGAAGGGGAGGTTCTTGGATCACTGCGAGCTGGTGTTCATTGGACTCCAACTGTATGTGTTCTACAGTTTATGCTGTTTTATGTTAGATGTGCAACGTATTTTCCTCAAAAAGTATATGTTCCAATCAGTGATGTTGTTAATTGTGGTTATGTCAGGGTTTTAAACTTTATTTGAGGTTTCACATTTAGTTATGATTGTATGCACGTCAATAATTGGAATCTCTTGGTGTTGATCTATTTAATTTTATTTATGAATGCTTATACTTTACTCTAGAACAATAGTATGAATTGTGGTTATACTTATCTATTTGCGTTGATCTGTTTAATTTTTATTTATGAATACTTATACTTTTCCAATCAGTGATGTTGTTAATTGTGGTTATATCAGGGTTTTATACTTTATTTGAGGTTTCACATTTAGGCATGATTGTTTGCACGTTCAAAACTGGAATCTATTTGGGTTGATCTGTATAATTTTTATTTATGAATGCTTATACTTTTCTCTAGAACAAAATGAATGTGCCTTTTGGGATGCATTCTTTTTTTTTTGTGCAAAAAAAGCTTTTTTCCATTTTCTGTTGCATAAAGTTAGCAAGCATATTCTTCTTGTACTATTTGGAGCTTACTACTGAATAGCTCTGGCCTTAACTTATAAAGCACTTGAAGGAGCAGAGAATGCTGTTGTCATATATAGCTATTTATGCATGTACTTATTAGCATACATTAAGAGGATATGGTTTAACGGCAATTTGTTGAATGCTTTTACCTTTATATTAACTTGTTGCTCAATTTTGCTATAGGTTTTTGCTATTGCTCAAAGAGAATGTATAGATTCATTCTTCTCTCAGGTTTGCTAACGAATCTTCCATCCACTTGTTTCTTTTATATCGTTAATTAGATTACACTTGTGCATAGATTAGTTTTCTTTTTATAATCCTCTAATACCTTCATCTGAATATTTAGTAAGTTTCTTCTTGTCACTAGGGTAAGAGGCATTTTTAGCTACCTCTATATTTGATAATTCATACTTCCTCTTGCAGAATTCTTTCATCTCATATGATGCTCTCCTGAAACTTGGAATTTCCCAGCCTATTCAGTATTTGCAGGTATTTTATAGCTGCTGCTTCTATAATATGTTAGGGTTTTTTTGTGGCTATGGGAATCTTGTGAAAGTCTAGCGTGCACTTTATAACCTTTTCTCACCATCTCATCAAAATTGTGATTTGCACTCCAATTTAGTCCAGATATTCTGAAGGCATACCTCTGGCTACTGCATTTATTCATCCCTCCATTATTGAGATGCTTGATACTGCTGTTGAGGATGCTGTTGAGCGCAATAGCTGGTGAGGGAAACAATTTATTGTTTCTGCTTATCTTTTCTCTGCCTTTTGTTTGTTTTTGGAATGTACCTATAATTTCGTGCTTCAATATTTTGATGAAAACGATTTTCTCAGTTCATGATTACTTGTAATGAGATACTTTATTCAACACCAATATGCTCTAATCAAATTGGCCTTATGCCTCAAAAAATATTTTTTGACATCTCTGTGTTATAGGTTATAGCACTATTTCTGTTCAATAGAAATATATGTATTAGCGAGAGATGTACACAAAGTTGCTTAAATTTACAGTTATATTAAAATGCTTGGTAGCTTCAAGGAGTTCATAAAGCTTACCACCACCAAATAAAGGAACTGACATCCTTTATTTTCTCGAAAATAATAGAGGGTTCTATTATTTGACCTTGTGGTTATTTTCTTAAATCCTTTTGCTTTAATGTTTATATTAAATCACATTTGAGCTTGTCCCTTATTTCTCTTTTTCTTTCTTTAATATTGCTGTGTCATATGGAATGATTGGATGGATAATTGCAGGATTGACTCTCTCTCTGTATTACCTTCTTTCTTCGGATTGCAAGATGCATCGAAGATATTGTCACTTTGCCCATCTGTTCAGTCAGCACTAAAGGTGAAATTATCCCAAGCTTGTCATTGTGATTGTATTTAATATGTTGAATTGTTGATTCATTTGCTGAACGTCTACCTTCAGGGTAATAAAATTCTCATCTTGGGCGATTCTTATCTATTCAGTAATGGTTTTGTCAAGGTAAGGCTCTTGAAATACTTTATTCATGTTAAGCCCTTTCGGGAATATTAATGTTTCCCATGAAACTATGCGGTCTATATTGGTATGTAACTTATGAGATGTATATGTGCGCATCTGGAGCTGAGTGAGCATCTCAATTTTTTTTGTAGATAACTTTGCACTAGCGCAATTTGTTGATGAACTGGCAGTTTTACCCTTTAACATTTGAGCTCTGATTGACTAACGAATTTTTTCAGACAATCATTATAATGAATTGATGGCGGAAAATTGCAAAGTCAAAAATGTTCTGCTGATGTCCCAAACTGAAACTGAATTAATTGCTTGCAAATGAATTTTCTTAACCAGAAACCTCTATAAGTTGATGCAAGTGATTTTTCTACCAAATCTATATACCTGAGTATACTTATTTTTCTCTTTCATGGTCTTGCTTTATGTTTTACTTTAGCCGTTTGCTTCATCTTTCTTGAAGCAAGCGTACATATATGTCCTTTCTTCTATGTGTTTGAAATTTTTCATTGTCCCTTCGTGCTAGGATGTTTATGACCGCATTGCAAAAGAGATGGAGGCCTTCAGTGTGTCGGGTTCTTTAGGAGTTGCACTGAATGAGGACTCACATCTGCCCAAGGAAACTAAAGCTAGAAATGATTCAACAAGATCTAATGTGTTACCTGAAACTGGTAATGAGAGAAAAAAGAAAAAGGGAAAATCAGTGGGGCCAAAAGTGGTTGATGACAATCCTGATGATGACTACATTCCTACAAAATCCAAAAAAAACCAAAGGAAAGGAAAGGATACATCTTCTGCTGCTATGTTAGATGCAAAAACTGGTGCTAAGAAAGATTTGTCCAAACTGCAGGAGGATAATCGTAATTTTCCTTCAGAGGAATGGGTAGTTCAAAAGATTGTAACTCTTGTTCCAGATTTTGGGGAACAAGGTCTGTCTATTTTGATTATTCCCTTTGTGATTGTTCAAGCATTCAAAGATTGGAAAATCCTGAGTTTTTCTTGTGCTTGATAGGTTTGACAGGTGAAGAAGATGCGGGGATCATCCTTAAACCTTTAGCTATCCACATGAGACCGATGCTAATTAATTCTTTGAAGGAGAGAAGAAAGGCATTGCTTACTGAGAATGCTGACAAAATGAAACGAGTGCTTGATAATTTGCAAAAGAAACTTGATGAGGTTAACAAAAGTGCAATTTTAAATATCAACATCTGTGTTTCTTGCCCTCTGAAAAAATGGGAGTTTTATTCCTACACACTATTTTACTGAACCATGCTCCCCTCTCTTTTCCGCAGTCTTTGTTAAATATGCAGCTGTATGAAAAAGCACTGGATTTGTTTGAAGATGACCTATCAACTTCTGTAAGTTTATTTTTGTTTCCATGTTTAAGCGTTTATCTTGGCTTTCTGGGTAAATCAGAAAGGAAATTGCTTGGTTGTGAAATGCAATAAAGCCAATTTTTTTCTATAATTTACAGGTTATTTTGCACCGACATTTATTAAGAGCAATGGCTACACCTCTTGCAGATATACTTTTTCATAACTTGGTAACACTTACTGGCTATTCAATTTCATTCCCGTTAATTTGGCTTGACTAAATTAAGACATAGCCATTGTAGAATTGTATGTTGCTAACATTTTATGAAACTTCAGGACATGCACAACAAATTGAAGAATGGAATTGAAGTTGGAGAACCTCAAAATTCGGAATCAGTCACGCTTAGCTCTGCAGAGAGAACGGCTCTTGTATGGAACATCTGATACCTGCTTTATGCCATATGAATCTAATATGAAATTCAAGGGAAGTTCGACGATGATATATATCATTTTGCTCTCCATTTATGAGCAGGTGAAAAGTTTTCCCGGATCTCTATCAAAGAAAGGACTCGTAGTGATTGATGCTTTGGAAGGCAAGGTCTGTGTTTTCTGTGAAATGATTCATCCTCTTCTAGTGATCATTTCTTGATAATAACTGTGCATGTTTAACGGGTTGTTTCCACTTTCTGTGTGAGAGGGAAGGGAATGATTGGATAGGATGGGTGAGAAGATATCTTGTGCTCTGTTTTTATTGTTCATGCTTTCTTTTTTCATATGAATTTGGAGTACAATCTTTATACTATTACTTGTAGATGGTGAACTTCGAAATTTGTGCTAGTTGATATTTTTTTCTTTATCTTTTTAGTGGGGTGGTGAAGTTGGAAGTAATCTAAACTTTTCCCTTATTCTGTTATGCTTTCAATTTTAATGCACATAAAAAACACTTTTTCCATAAAGCAGAATGTCTAAGTGTAGAATGTTTCTTATGCAGTTGTTTACTGCCATCTCCTTCTCTTGTATCTGTCTCTCATTGAGAAAAATAAAACAGTTCTTACCTGATACGGTCCCTGAGAAGCTTAAAACGACCTTGAGGTTTGACCAGCTGAGCAAATTTGAAGCTTTGAGATCATCCTTTTTATTCTGGATTTGTCTCTTGTTGTGCTTTCAAATGGTTCTTTGCCTTAAGAGCATAGAGTGTTCTTCGTTCAAAGTAGTTTGCTTTCCCTTGGTATTGGGTCTACAAACGAATGCAACAGATATTTTATATTAGTTATTACTTCTGTTAGTTTTTGACGTGCTTGATTATGATTGTTTTATTTGAATAGCGGGTGGAGGCATTCATGACTTCTTTAAGAGAGATGGCAGAAGAGAGGTGGGCTACTCTGAGTTGATTTACCTTTTAATTGCTTATTTTTTTGTAGAATGTGTATCTTTGTCTCTACTTTCCCATCTTGCCATTTTGAATGGAACTTAATGATCACCTTTTGGTTTCTATTTTACAGTGGGTTGCTCTTTAAAAAGCTTGATAAGAAATTGGAAAGAACACTTTTGCACTCATATCGTAAGGTAACCCTGCTTAGTAGTATAAAAGAAATAGTTAGTATTATAACAAATAAAATCAGAAGGCTCTAAACTGTTTGGAGACTTTTCTATTTCTCACTTGGTTGATGTGAGATTTTAAATTGTAATTTGGCAAATGTAGCTCCTTATGTTGATTTTTTTCTTTAATGCTCATTGCCAGGATCTAACAGCTCAGGTTTCTTCCGAAACTGATCCAGTTGCTCTTCTGCCCAAAGTTGTTTCCCTTCTTTACATACAGGTGATGTTTTATTATATTTGACGGACTTTCATTCTCAAGGCTTTCGACTAACATGGTTACTTTTGTTTGCAGGTGCATAATAAAGCACTTCAAGCCCCTGGAAGAGCCATTTCTATTGCTATTTCTCGGTTGAAGGTATGGAGAAGTTGCTGACTGCACCTGGTCTAATTTTTCATAGTCCACAAACCTAACAATTCATCCAACTTGCCTCTGAAGGATTTGGCATTTCATTGTTCGAAAGTTACAGAAGTTGTTGACCTGGTTGGAATATATTTATGTTCACCAGCATTTTGTGTAATCATAAACTTGCAATGCTTCGAGCAGGAAATTAGGATGATACGATGCTGATTTTATTTTGCATTCCTTACCATGTGAAAGAAGTATGAACAGGAGTACAAGTTTATTATGTTTTGCATGTATATGAATTATGATAATGCTTGTCATTTTGGTGCTCTTACATTTATTGTTGTAGTTTAAATCTAGGGTTTGAATATGGATTGGCGGCATTCAAGTCTTGTATATAAAATTTCCTGAATTGGCTTCTTAATCTGCTTTATGGGACCAGTTTTTTAGGCTGTAATATATATTGATTCAATGCTATTTTATTTTCTCTTTTGAGGCCTGTATTTGGAATTTAACAGATTAATTTAGTGAAGAATGCAATGTAGATGACAACTTTTCAATTGATGGACTTAATTCTGGAAAACCTAATCTTGTGGTTATAATTTTAAAGTCGAAAATCTATGATAATTTTTATCCCTTATCATAACACCTGCATTTTTTTCTTTCTTTCAGGACAAACTAGATGATTCTGCATACAATATCCTGACTGATTACCAATCCGCGACTGTGACCCTTTTATCACTTGTATCAGCTGCTACTGGTGATGTGAGGATCATATTTCTTTTCCACTACAGAGTTTTTATCAGACATTTTTCTTTCGGCATTGTTCATATATTAGGTTTTGATATCTATTTTCCCGAAACCCATTGTATGTATCGTTTTTGTTGATATAAGGATTTTTTTTTCGTTTTTGGTCAGGAAGAAGACTGTTCGTCGGATAGAATTATGAGTAAAAGAGAGCATCTAGGTGAGCTAATGCCAGCTCTGAAAGGCGTGGTGGCAAAAGCCTCGCAATCTTAACTTAGACTGCTAACTTGTTATTCTGACGAGAAACTTGGCTTTGAGGTAGGCAAAAAGAAATTTTCTTTTCATGGTTGGTTGATATGAAGGAATGCGTTGGGATAGATTCCTACTGTCCCCGTCTTTGGTACTCTTATAGTGAAGATGGAGCCTGCAAGGGTGATTACTGTAGTTAATTGTTGACATTTGCCAAATCATCGTGGAGAAAACACTCGTGTCTTGCAGAGTTGTATGAACCTTTCTACTGTTCAGATGCTTGAAAATAAAAGTTCGAATAGATATACATTAGTATTGTAAAAAAAACATAGATGTTGGAAAGGAGCCTATATATGAATGTTAGAATTAAAAAAATGAAACTTATATCATGATTTTTATTTTTATTTTTCTTTAGAGCCTATATTTTTATTTATTTGTTTATGCTTGAACAAATATATTCTACACTTCTTGGACACTAGGTTGCCTGAAATGCCTGGAAGAAGCGAGAAAAATGGAATTGGTTTCCCCGTGACCACTGGAAGAAGCAAGAAAACTGTAATGGGGATTGAAGATCGCCTATATTTTATGTGGCGAGCTACTCATGCTCACTATCCAGACACTGGCAACTTAACGACCGAGTAATTAATCCAATTTCAAAGTTTATTAACATTGTTTATATATTATCTATCTAATCATATAATAAATATATACCACTACTACAAAACTTATAATATATATTTTTTGTGTAGTAAAAATGTAAGAAATATCATATAAACATTATGGACATTATAAGATGTTCTTATGGAAGTTCGTCTCGCATAAAGAGAGAGAGAGAGAAATACAAATAAGAAATAATTTTGAATTTCTATAAATTTTCTGAAATTAATTTTTATGATGTCGTTTTTGTAATATATAATAATACCACTTTTACATAAAATAACGTCATTTAAAGCATTTTAATGTATGCTTCATTGAGTAGGGTGATGGGAGGAACTATTTTACCGGAATAGCTAACCGGTGTGTGAGCATGGTCGATAAATTATGTATGGACATCGACAAATTCTAATTGGGTTTAGCTCCCTATATAATTATATAATTATGTGCGAAATACGAAGATGGCCAAACAAAATTCATAAACAAAAAAGAAAATGAAGGTTTTGGGTGAAACCTGGTCGACGACCTGCCGTAGTCTAGAGAGGAACAAATGAATTAGTTTTTAATTTTATTAATTAAAAATTAGAATATATTAGAAATATTATTTAAAAATTTTAAGAAAGATATTGCAATAGTTTTAAAATAAAAACTATTTTTATTTTTTATTTTCTGACAACTCAAACCAATTTCAATTCCCATAAACTAACCCTTAGTTAACACTAATAATTTATTAAAGAAAGTCTTGGCATTTCTCGTACTTTAGGGCTTATGTTAGATTGCTAGTGGGTTCTAATATGATACGATAATGGACAAGTTGTGAAGAGTTGGGGTGTCTCACACTTGCTTTATCGTATCTTTGTTGGATATGCCAAATGGGCAGCTATTGCCAGTTTGTCATTTGACACGTCTTTGCGGCTCTCTAGAGTCCGCCCAACTGGATCTGAGCCGATGCCAACTCTTACAACCTGTGTGTCTGCTGAGATCTACATTTGTGCCTAATTACACTATTATTAATCTTGAATCTCAGCAAATGATGACTTCCCCATACATCAACGCACAGTTCTAAATTTTTGGTATGAGTATGGTCTCTATGCCTGCATTCCGCGTAGCCTTTTTTTAAAAGTTTTTTCAGTAGGCTTTTCTCCTTAAACGTTGCCGTTCTCCTTGTTTATAATATTAAATTCCACACAGTTCTATGTAAACGAATGGCATGCACGTAGCTACCTGAAATTCAATGGACGGCTGGTTTGAGTCATCCCCCAAGGAGGAAAGAATAAATATCTTCAATCATTTATTTTTAATTTAAAATATTAAAATATTAAAAAATAAAAAAATCCATGGTTTTAGTTGGATATTTAAAATATAGAATATCTCGAATTCTTAATTTTTATATAAAAAAATTCATCATTATTAGTGATTTGAAACGGTTCAAAACCAGGTATTGTTAATTGTAATATATTTTATATAATAACTTTTTCATTTTGTCAAATCTCATCTTATACACCAATTCTAATATGTAAGAAGGTATGATTAAATAATAAGCAGTCGCATGTTCTGAAGCAATAATTGTATTAATTGGAAGCATGATGCTATTAAATGATAAATATAAATATCTGTCTTTTTCACACAGGACTTCTTTGTAATATATTAAATACAAATGTCAGTGTTAGGTTTATTTCATTTTCATCCTAAGGACAAGATTCCACCCAAAATATTAAATTTCCTGCAATATCCGTGTTTTTCTTTTTTAAAAAATTGTTGGTGCATTTTGCGAGACGGTGGCATATTGTATAGTAACTTTTCTTGTGGGAACCAATAATTTTAAAAAATATAGGATTAGGTTATTGCTTGTCTATTTTCGGCCTGGCACGTTCTGGATATCAACCATCCATGTAAGGACCTAATCAATCCTTTTTCTTTTTTTCTTTCTTTTTATTAATTATAAGAAAATAGCAATTATAAATGTACTGGGGTCAATTGATACTAGGCGTCGTGTGAAGCCTTTATTTGTGGTCAATATGTTCACGCATGAATCCCCTAATCATAGGCCCTTATATCAAGCAATCATTTACGCCAATGAAGATAAGCAACTGTTTCTGACTTTCATTATTTTAGATTTCCAGAGATAGTAAAAGTAAAAGACAATCTATGCCTTCCAAGAAAATAAAGGAACTATATCTGAAGACTTCTTTCGGAAGCTTTAAATTCCCTTCAGGTCTCCACAAATATAGTTTTGCATATAAATTTTGGTGTAAAGTTGAAAATAAATTTCGACCCACAGTCATCTACCAAACTAATTTAGGTTTAAAGTTGTCAAAGTTAAATTATAATATTAATTCCTAAAAAAATAAATAAATATGCAGAGTAAACAACTAAAGCTTTTATTACACAGCGCGCCGAACACAGTTTTGTCTGAAGAAAAAAAAATAGTTTTCCAGGAATCAAACGGTGGATATTTTGTCGAGATATCATTGCTGTGAGGCAGCATGTACCCAAAACTTTTGCACAGTGGCTAATGAATATTGACTGGGGCTCCACTAATTTGTCATAAATTTTTTTTTAATTTTTTATTTCATCTTCCTCATCGCCACCGTAGAAGTTAACAGATCTATCAGTTTTATTTCCGGCTATCCAAAATAAATATTAAATATACATCAGTTTACACTATTTTTTACCCCGACATTTAAGTGTAAAGAGGGAAAAAAAACCTCTATGCTTTCAAGTAACCTCTGTAACTCAACACCGCAAGACGATAGAGCTACTACTACAACTTACATTCTTTACTTCGCCTGACAGATCATCCTGGATAGGTTTTCGCTTCGTTAGATAAGTGCGCCATAGACAATAAATGTAGGAATCTGTCGCTGTCTAGGGTTGCCAGCTACTTCAAATAAGCTTGTGCTTTGTTTGCCTGATTCTTTTTGGTTTATTGTTCTCGTTTCCATTGACAGTATTTCACGCTATTCCTAAAGCGTGTAATCAGATTTGGATGGGTTCCTTGTAATCTTCCAAGGTGCCATCTTTTCTCTTCCTGTTTATTCAGTTTTGTTCTTGGGTGTGCGTTCCAGATCTTATCTGTGGCCGCCTGCTACAAGCTCCATAGTTGCTTGAGAAGCCATTTCCTCTTGGATTTATTTGGTGCTGATATCTACAAGTTCTTGCATAGCTCTTGCTTTGTAAGCACCCTGGATTTCACTTGGGTCGTTCGTTTCTGCTCTTGGTCTTGAGGTTCTTCAATTGTTATTGAACTGTTGTTATTGATTCTGAGTTATTCTTTTCCGCCCCTAAAGAATCCTAAGGACACATCGTCTCAAGGAGTATCCATCTCTCTGTTCTTCTTCGATAAATTTCCTGTTTTTGTTATGATGGGTCGTTTACGATCCAGAGTTCTCACTTGGGTTTTATTGGTCTTGAGTTTGGTTTGTTTGTCTCGTGGATTTACTCCTATAGACAATTATCTTTTTGACTGTGGATCACGCACCAATACAACGGTGGGTAGCCGTGTTTACCTGCCTGATAGCTCTGCCTCCAACTTTCTTTCTTCACCAAAAAATGTTCTTGCCAGTACTTCCGTCTCTGTGTCTTCCTCCGAGGATGCACCGCTCTATCAAACAGCAAGAATCTTTGAAGAAACCTCCAAGTACACATTCCCAATCGGTCAACCTGGGAGGCATTGGATCCGTCTTTACTTTTATCCATTTGTCAGTGGTAGTTACAATATGAGCAGATCCAATTTCACCGTTTCTACCCAAAACCATGTTCTTCTTACTGGATTTAGTGTGAGCACATATGTTACTAAAGAATTTTCAGTTAATGTAACCTCCAATACTCTTGTTATCACTTTCACCCCTTCCAACAATTCATTTGCGTACATAAATGCTCTTGAAGTTGTTTC
This sequence comes from Passiflora organensis, assembly GCA_019739055.1. Taxonomy (NCBI): domain Eukaryota; kingdom Viridiplantae; phylum Streptophyta; class Magnoliopsida; order Malpighiales; family Passifloraceae; genus Passiflora; species Passiflora organensis. Next base: position 3,150,841 of record JAEPBF010000187.1, on the reverse strand, counting down.
AGTTCCCGATGCGCTTATTACAGAGGATGCTAGCACTTTCAATCCAGTGGGGAAATTCCTAGGGCTATCTTCGCAAGCTCTGGAGACGGTCTACAGAGTGAACATGGGCGGCCCAACTGTTGCATTTGAGAATGATACCCTCTGGCGAACTTGGGTACCTGATCAAACTTTTCTTGTTGAAAAGAATCTTGCCAGAAGTGCATCCAATATCGAAGCTGTCAACTATGTGCCTGGTTGGGCTACAAGGGACATCGCTCCTAGTAGTGTATATGGCACTGCTACCAAGATGAACTCAGATAGTGATCCCAACAGCAAATTCAATGTCACCTGGCAGTTTAATGTGGATGCAGGATTTCGGTATCTTGTGCGCTTTCACTTCTGTGATATTGTGAGTTCCAGCCTTAACCAGCTCTACTTCAATGTTTATATTGACTCCTGGAGTGTAGCTCAAAATCTTGATCTGAGTACTGTTGCTAACACTCTAGCACTTGCATATTATATGGATTTTGTTACGGAAATTACAGATGGCAACAAACTCCTTGTGAGTGTTGGCCCTACGAGCAATCTGCCTAATGTCTATCCTGACGCTATTCTTAATGGGTTGGAGATCATGAAAATGAACAATTCTCTCGGCAGTCTCAGTGGACCAGCAGCTATGGCTGCACATTCGAGTTCGAAAAAGAATGTTGGTGTTATAGTCGGCTTGAGCATTGGAGCGTTTATTGTGGTCGTGTTCTCTGTAATATTCTACATGGTGTGCAGAAAACGAAGAAGGTTGACACGCCAAGGCCAGTCAAAGACATGGATTCCTTTGTCATTTGGTGGAGGAAATTCTCACACTATGGGTAGTAAATATTCTAATAGAACAACCACCAGTCTTAATTCTAATAATCTGGGGTATCGCATTCCTTTTGCAGCAGTTCAAGAGGCAACTAGTAACTTTGATGAAAGTTGGGTTATTGGGATTGGTGGTTTTGGAAAGGTATACAAGGGAGTTCTTAATGATGGTACAAAAGTAGCTGTGAAAAGGGGAAATCCACGCTCCCAGCAGGGACTTGCAGAGTTCCAGACCGAAATTGAGATGCTGTCACAGTTCCGCCACCGTCATCTAGTTTCATTGATCGGGTATTGTGATGAAAAGAATGAGATGATCCTCATTTACGAATACATGGAGAACGGGACTCTCAAGAGTCATCTCTATGGCTCGGACTTGCCTAGTTTGAGTTGGAAGCAAAGGCTTGAAATATGTATTGGATCAGCCAGGGGACTTCATTACCTTCACACTGGCTATGCAAAAGCTGTTATTCATCGTGATGTGAAGTCTGCAAATATCTTACTTGATGAAGTTCTCATGGCCAAGGTTGCTGATTTTGGGCTGTCGAAAACAGGACCGGAGATTGATCAAACCCATGTGAGTACTGCTGTGAAGGGAAGTTTCGGGTACTTAGATCCTGAGTATTTTAGGCGGCAGCAACTAACAGAGAAGTCTGATGTATATTCTTTTGGGGTGGTCTTGTTTGAGGTGCTTTGTGCCAGACCGGTCATAGACCCATCCCTCCCAAGGGAAATGGTCAACCTTGCAGAGTGGGCAATGAAATGGCAGAAGAAAGGGCAGTTAGACCAAATAATAGATTCTTCACTTGTTGGAAAAATCAGACCAGATTCTCTAAGAAAGTTTGGAGAAACTGCAGAGAAATGCTTAGCGGACTTTGGGGTGGACCGACCTTCAATGGGAGATGTACTGTGGAATTTGGAGTATGCACTTCAACTTCAGGAGGCTATTGCTTTGGGTGATCCTGAAGATAATAGCACTAATATGATTGGGGAGCTCTCTCCACAAATCAACGATTTCAATAATGTTGATAACACTGTTTCTGCGCCACAGTATGGATCAGCAAGTGGAGATGATATCTCAGGCATTTCAATGAGTAAAGTTTTCTCGCAGTTGGTCAAGTCCGAGGGGAGATGATGTGTTGTACTGCTCCATTTTTTTAGTTTTCTCCTCAATCAATAACATTCTTTCACTTGCCTGCTAACTGACCTTTTCATGCCATTTCCTACAAGTGGACTCCTCTCTTTTTGTTTTTTGGGAAATGATGGAACCTGAAGTCAGGTGCTTTTGAGAGCTCTAGTTGATGAACAAGGTGACTTGTATGATGAGTCAAAGGATCAAATGATCAGTTCTTGGACAAAACGAGAGATGCTTCCATATTTCACCCCTGATTACCGTCAGGAATTTGCCCACCCTCACCGACTTGTTTCTGCAATCCTGCATTTCTACATACAAGCTACACAAAACATTATGGAGTTTGTTGTCTGTACAGTCACGATGGTGGTTCTAGTGAGTTGTAAGAAATGGACAAGGTTTGCATTTCTCATATCGCGTTTCTGATTGCATTTCTCAGTTTGTTTTTAAGTACATGTGTTTCTACTTCAAAGTATTTGTGTCTGATTGTAGATTAACCTCTATAATCGTCGTATCAAACCAACACATTGTCATCATTAACACTTTGATTACTTGCAAATGATGCCGACAAGTCAAGTCTCAGACAGGGGGACGTTGCGTCCTCTCCCCTGAGCATATGGTTTTGTGTGCATTGAATCATCCTCTAAGGATTTGAGAGTTGGATGGGCACTTGTGCAGTTTTTCTATGGTTTTGTGTGCATTGAATCATCCTCTAAGGATTTGAGAGTTGGATGGGCACTTGTGCAGTTTTTCTTTCCGATGAACTTTAATGCTATTATAGGACACCATGACATGCAAATGTTCTTCCCCTTCTTCTACGGTTACCGTCATTACCATGTGCCAGTTGTCACGGGGTCATTACTCTCTTCTCAAAAGACGCGCTTGGTGGGATGTACAGCATCCACGCTTATAAGCCCAACGATCACCCAGTTTTCATCCGATGTGGGATCAGCTACCCTGCCTATCCCTCTTGGGCCTACAGGCGTGACATACTCTCCCCACCAAGCCCAACGATGCTCTCGTCGTTGACTTGGGCCACCCTGCCTACCCCACTAAGCCTACAGGCGTGGACATCGAACAGGGCCCGGTTTGGCTCCGCTACCACTTGTCACGGGGTCATTACTCTCTTCCCAAAAGACGCGTCTGGTGGGATGTGCAGCACCCACGTTTATAAGTCCAACGATCACCCAGTTCCCATCCGATGTGGGATCAGCCACCCTGCCTACCCCTTTTGGGCCTACAGGCGTGACATACTCTCCCCACCAAGCCCAACGACGCCCTCGTCGTTGACTTGGGCCACCTTGCCTACTCCACTAGGCCTACAGGTGTGGATACCGAACTGGGAACCGGTTTGGCTCCGCTACCACTTGTCACGGGGTCATTACTCTCTTCCCAAAAGACGCGCCTGATGGGATGTGCAGCACCCACGCTTATAAGCCCAATGATCACCCAGTTCTCATCCGATGTGGGATCAGTCACCCTACCTACCCTTCTTGAGCCTACAGGCGTGACACACAGTGCATTCAAATATACAATTCTCTTAACTCTCTCTTCATACCTTAGCTCCTTTCATGTCTCTTTTATAATGGCTGACGACGGTCAATTTACGACGATGTGGTATCCCCATGTGCTGCCAGGTCAGTGGGCCGAATGGGAAATCGTGAACTACAACCAATTTTATTGCATTGCATTGGTCTAAAGTTGTGAACTACAAGCCTTGTCTTTTCTTCTCTTTTCTTTGTTTGTTTCGGTCCTCTTTTATAAAAAAGGATAAAGCATTTCTTTTTTTTTGAATAAAATAAAGCATTTCATTGTTATTACAAATAAATGTTATAGCCCAGTAGCCATCACTGAGAATTTTGGCCCATACATAAGATCAGTTACTAAAATGGGCAACATTCAATTACAATTAAACATTAAGTAAGAATGCAATGCAACAACAAAATAGATCTCAAGAAACATCATCTTTCGGATTCGGACTGGACTGAGTTTATGAGCATTAAAAACCTTACTATTTTCTTAAGAATTTCAACATTCAAATAAGAAATTACTATTTAGTTGCATCCCCCTCTTACTTCTCTTACTTGAACATGGAGGATTATATCACGATAACTCTCTAAAGGAGGAACAATATTGGAAAAATTGCATGTTATATAATTGTTTATATTGTAACATCTTTCTTTAAATTATATGTTATAGTTCTATAAGTAATCTTATAACTTATGAACCTATTCTTACTGAACATCAGTATTCTTAATGACCATCATTTTTCTTAATGGTCATCATTTATCTTAATTCTTAGTTTTGTAACTTTTCATTGACATCCCTATATAAAGAGGATGAGAGCGTATGCTTGTTGGACAAGTTCTTTGAGCTCTTTTATTTTTTCTCATTCTCCTCCTCTATTTTGTATATATGTGTTATTTACTTCTTGTATGATTTTCTTTGGCTATCTTATGTCCCCTAAAATAATATTCTTTCTTGGCTAATGTTAGCATTCTTTTCTTGACTAATTTGAGCTTTTAGGACAATTGTAGTCTACAAAATTTTAAAATCTTCAACCATGAGTGCACATGATTAGCGGTTGCAGTGTTAATTTTTGAAAGCGTTTGGCATAGTAGATTGCAGCAAAGTCCAACCGAAATTCTCTTTGAAGCCAGCGATTTTTACTACGGTACAACAAAATCTAACAATTGTTTCTATTCCTTGTTATTTCAGTTTATTTTATTTGTAGGTTCTGACAATTTGAATGCGAATTTATTTTTTATTTTCTATATTTTATAGATCTCTATTACTCATATATATTATTTGATAATATGTCAAAATATATCAACTACAATTGAGATAGTTTTTCTAAATGGTGTATTATAAAAGAGATCTATATAAAACCGACTGAAGGTCAGGTTAAGTTGAGAAAAAGAATATGACGGAATATTGAGTGGATAAAGAATATTTTGGTAGATATCTTGATGTGGGAAAAAAAATATAAATACATATCTTTTTATATTGTAACTAACAAGTAATTATTTGAATGATATCCTGATGTGGGAAAAAAATTAAATATATATCTTTTTATATCGTGACCCACAAGTAATTATTTGAATTTTTTATGTATAATAAGAGAAGATATATTTATTTGGGATATGGTATTGTCGACTCAATTATGGAAAAAAATGAGCTCTTTCTTAAGATTGAATAAGATCCAAAAAAATATAGTTGATCTTTTTAATGAGGGATTAGTGAGAAAAATGGTTTAGATTATTTTAGAGAGATGAGTCTAAAGCCTATAAATTGAGCTTTAAGCTCTTATGATTCCATAGTTCAATATTTGGATGGTCCTTGTAAATGGACTTTATGGATAAAATATTATTTTTAGTCTATATAAATATGAAGAAGGATAAACCTTATTAGCTCTTAATGATTTCATAGCCCTATTATTAGTTGGTTAGTGAACTTGATGAAATCACCTATATTAAAGATATGATTAAATTTTCTAGAGTAATCATGAGAAACCAAAATATTTGCATGACCATCAATAACACTTTTTGTTAATATTGTGGAATTTTTTTTTTTTGAGAATGAAGAGTATCCCAGTCGATAACCAGACTAATCTCTTTCGTGGCTCGACCACCAGACTCATTTCACAGGCATTTAGCCTACAGCCATGAGTGGTACGGTACAACATCCACCTCTTTGTGTGGGACCACTACCGACAGTGCACTTTCCATACCTCGCAGTTTCCCCGGATCGAACCCGGTATCTTGAGTTAAGGGAACGCAGTATGCTGTAGACTACTGCGCCAACACCTCGTTGGTTTATTGTGGAATTAATATACATAAAAGTGATAATATGTGTTATGTGGGTTATTCAATTTATAGTCAATAAAAGTTCAAAAGAAACTAATTCTTAATTTTACTAGTGAAATTGATGTCTCATTTTATGATGTATATTGATATTTAAATGTTAGCATTTTCTTTATTTTATATTTTTATTGACAACTTGTTATAATTTTTAGAGGATTTTTAGAAAATTACTTGTTATATGATTGTTTATATTGTAATATTTTCTTTAAATCATATGCTATAATTTTATGATTAATCTTCTAACTTGTGAAATCTATTCTTATTGGTCATCATTTCTTTTAATTCTTAATTTTGTAACTCTTCATTGACATCTCTATATAAACATCTCTATATAAAGAGGATGAACATGCATTTGTTGGATAAGTTCTTTGAGTTCTTTTATTCATTCTCATTCTCCTCATCTACTTTGTATACATTGTTATTCACTTGTTGTATAACTCTCTTTGGCTATCTTATATCTCTAAAAATAATATTCTTTATTGGCTAATCTTAGTATTTTTTTTTTCTAATGTGAACATTCAAGACAAATATAATTTGTAAAATTTCAAAATTTTCAGTAATGAGTGCACATATTTAGGGATTGCTATGTTAATCTTAGGAAATATTTGGTATAGTAGATTCCACCAATGTCCTACCAAATTTCTCTTTTAAGACAATTATCTTTATCACGACACAACAAAAAATTTAATGGTTATTTCTATTTCTATTTTTTTATTTTATTTATAAATTCCAACAAACAATAGTCGTAAAACTTCCTCAAGAATTATATCAACATACAAAGAATTATATCAACATACAATTTCTTCGGCCATGCAAGAATACGATAAGTAAAGTCAGTCGAAAATCCTACAAAATTAAAATACTACCACATGATTAAAATAGCACATGCAACGAATTTGCCCCACTATAAGAAATCTCATACTCGTGTAACACATATGAAAACATTGCTCATGCTATAAAAATTGGCAAGAAACTACACATCAAATCCATGAAAATAGATTTGATTGAGTTTCACTAATAGTAAATTTATCTATAATAAATCCAAGACCCTCGTAAGCATTTTCCTAAGAATTATTACTGGTGATACCAATCCTTAGAGCTGACTATCATCAAATACCAACTCTTAACAACAAGATTCTAGAACGGATAATCATACTCAATATCTCATCTCCTTAACCTCGTATAGAGGTTTCGGGATATACATAAAACCCAATATACAAATGTTACAAATATATGCACAAAAGTCACCAACAAGACAATCACTGAAAAACCACAAATAAGAAAAACATCGAGCAAATATACATGAAGTTATGTGTAAATTTTATAAATATTTGGAAAAATCCAAAATATTATTTAGTATAAATTAATCATATAACTACAACCTAAGTAAAATCACTATTAAAAATTATAAACTCGTGATATATCATCAAATCAATCATGTATAATTAAAACATAAAAAGTAGTTTGATAATTCATCCATACACAAAAATTGAGATAAAACTTATAAATCATAAATCACATAAAATTCCCAAATTTTATCACAAAATTTATCAATTATGCATCTCAATTTAAATATTTCCAAATTATATAGACAATCTCATAAATTACTATGTAAATTAAAAAAAAGTAGAATCAATATGAAATATAAAAAATACATATTTGAGATAAACATATCTCAAATCTAATCCAAACAATTGAATTACTTAAAATATTATAAAAATACCACATAGACATTTAAAATATAGTAGATCAATTCAAACAAATAAATTTGAAATAATGATAATATATTAAAAATAAAAATAATATCACATATTATTAGTTTATTTGCATGACAAAAATATTTATTATGTGAAATAAATATTTTAAAATAAATTATGTGAGGTCTAACTCATCTTTTGAGAGAAATTGGACTGTGTTTTGGGCTTATATATGGACTTTCACACATATATGCGTGTCACCTATCTATTTGGACCGAATTGGGTGTGTATGTGAGTTGGGTTACTTTTATTTTTTCATCAAATATCTTCTTATTTATATTAAAAATATATGAATTTTTAAAATAAATGTTAAAAGTTTAAACTTTGTCAAGACAATCTAAATGCATAAATGTCACATAATCATTTCAATTATTGTATATATTCATTTTTATTGAATTGAATTTTTTATTTTTAACTATCCACGCACAAGGTTGTATAAGCTTTGCATGAACATGTTGTTTTAGATATATTTTCTTCTCCTCTTTTCTTTTTTGCAACTCTATAAATCATTCTCTCTTTTCCTCATTCATGTTTAGGGCATCTATAGTTTTCTGATTTCTAGTCCACTCCGTATAAATGCACATGAGAGGTGGATTGCTGCAATATAACCTTAAGAAAAAAAAATTGATTGCACCTTATTCTGATGGAACAAGCTTGTTTTAAGACACTGACCATACCCACTACTGTCACACTCCAGAACCCAAAAATTTCGCGTGACAGTCGTCATATGCCCATTATATACACTATCACATCATATAATAATGCATATAATAAACTTACAAGACTAGTGGTATAGAAATTTAGCGGAGATGATAATAAAAGAATTTATCAACCTATTGGGCAATGGAATTAAAGGGAAGCGTCGTAAAATGAACAAGTTTATTATTGCTCTTCAGGAATAAAATTCAGACAAAGACTCGATCATCATTAAATACATTAAGGGAAAAACTCTATGAATAGACTAATCCTCAAATATTACCTCAATTACGATTATTCAACTGTTGATAGTTATTCACTATGTCTGGGAGAGAACTTCTAGTCGTTATTCATTTTTCTTACATTCGTATGCCAATAATCTGACAAAAACTTTCCAGGTGAGTTGATGGAAAAAATATTCACAGCATAACACATGCAATCATTAACTATACATAAGTATGCTGGCACACATCGGTTTATTAGCATACTCATCATGGCAATTCAGCACGGTCACAGTCATAGCACAATGCAACACGTAATAGCTTAAGCAATTAGTACTAAGACTGGGTTGGCAATGCTCTCAGTCCTTCTGGCGCTAGGAATAGGACTGGGTGTGAAGTCCCATAACTTTCGACCTGTTTGGGTCTGAAAGCCTAATTGAGGACTGCCGTTGTTAGTTGGCTTTAGTCCATATTTATGGAATGATAATGAATCATAGTAGGGTTTTGATGTTTCGAAGATGAATTTTATTTTTAGGAGAATTATTGTATTTATAAAGAATGATGAATATTTCTAAAATAATGACTGAAAAAAAAAATGAGTTGTATTGATGAATTTGGTGTTTTAAGACCTTGGATAGGTCCATTATAAGTGTATGATGAATGAAAATTTTTTCGAGAATTTTCAAAAGTATAATTATAATTATCGTAATTTTTGAAAATATTTAACTCAGATAATTAATTTTTAGTAATTTATATTTATATAAAAAATAATTTTATGATATTAATAGATAGTACTATTCATGAAAAAATTATATAAATTTTTGGTACACTTTTCAAAGAATTACTAATTATTATAAATTTATAACTAATTTCATATTTAAGAAAAAATACTTATTATTAAATTATATAAAATAAATATTAATATTTTTTTCTTTGACCAAAATGCAGCTTGTACTCTCGTTTTGGCCAGACAAGACCCATTCACCGGGCTCGTTATATAGCCAATACGACGTCGGGATGGTCGTCGATTTGACCATACCCAGCGACCCACCTACCGCAGGATATATATCCCGATTTCAGAATCGAAATATTGCATTCTGACTACCTAGAGTGATTCAAGCCACAATTTTCTCCCAGGAGTTCTGCTTCTTCATTCCGAGCATCTCCCAAACGATTTGGTGAACAATTCGACCCTCTTATGGCCAGAATTAGGTAAGATTTTACTTGGAATTCTGGGTACTTCTCCTCTTCAGATCTGCCGGTTTAGTTAGTGAAAATTAGGGGATTTGGTTTGTTTAAGTTCGTAGGAGCTTGATCTTTGCTCTGATATGATTTTTAGTGTTTCATCGGTTAGATTCGAGGCTTGACGATTAGGGTTTCTATGATTTTCAGGGGAGTTAGAGGTTGAAGACGACCTTGGACGACATGTCATCTGATGCATCTTTGAATGACGAGTTTTTTTGGAGACCCAGACGAATGACATGTCGCCTGAAGGAAAAAGCAATATATCGTCTATAAGTGTGGGCAACGATGGACCCGAGCCTGAGGGTCAGGCGACGTGGCATGTGAGAAGTAGGATATACTGTGATTGTGGGTCGTGCAATATGCCTAGTCTGATGGGTTGTGTTATGATATGAATGATGCACTTAGTATACCACGATAACTATTATACATGCAATTGTGAGACTCTGATCCTTAGTATGTTAGATGTCCTAAAAGTCCCTGTGTCACAAATGACACCTAGGTACCAGTGCAGTTAAAATGACCATTTTGCCCCTGAAGAAATAGATGCGTGATGGCCTGAAATGATTGTGTCAAATCTTTTCTAATTTAATTCTGATATTTTTTATTCATTTCTTTCCTAATTCGTTTCTTTCCTAAATTGAGCATTTTAGAACCACTTTTTTGAAGATTTATCTCATAAGTATTATCCTATCTTATCTAATATTTAAAAGTAGGGAAAATTAATCCCTTAGGTACCTATAAATAGCATGGCCAGCCACCCCATAAATCCACATAATTTATTCTCTCTTTTGCTCCCCAAAATATAAGACTTCTCTCCCTTTTCTTTCTTGTGTGGGCCGACTTTTGCCTTAATCCCCCAAGTCCCGAAATTTGTCATCCTTCATCAGATTCTTGTGTGTGATAGCTTTTTGGAATTCTCTTTTTGTGCAACATCTTCCTAGTTTGAATTCACATTTAGAAAGTTAGTTCTTCCTTTTTATTATTGTTGTCAAGATTCCCTACATAGGTATGTGTGCCAAAATTCTTCCATCTCTTTCTGATGCTTCTGAATCTTGTTCCTCTTATTCATATGAGTATCTGGCACCTATTCCTCTTTTATTATTATGAAATCGCAACCTATATCTTCATGTATGTTGTTATCGGAAATTCCTTCCCTAATACCCTAAGTGTGTCAAAATTTGTACTTGAATGGGATTGAATAATCAGGTAGATTCTTTTTGAGTTCTTGGCCATCACATCACGTATTCAAGGGGAGGTTACAACTGCATCTGATCATTGGTTTTTGGTAGGGTTTAGTGAGTAAAATCGGTAAAGAACCGTAGGATGTCCTTTGGATTTCTGATTTGATATTACATGCTTAGTATTATGTTGTCTTTGCCTTATGTTTGGTTAGGTATTTTTGATCCTAGTGACAAAGGCAAAGGATTAGCTACTTGTTCAGACGTGTGATAGATATGATTTATACCTCATTGGTTTCTCCAGAGATCACTTTGCTTGTTTCTTTGATTTTGGTTGTGTAATAGTATATGCATGCTTGCGAATTACTTGTACATGATTGAGGATTGATTGCTGGTTCCTTAGGTGATTTTGGAACCTATGATTAAGGATTGATTGCCGTTATTCGGTTTGATTATATGATATTGGTTTGTGTGTTGTCTTATAACTTGTTTGAGGATACCCTATTGTGTTGCTATGCCTTGTGCTTGCTTGTGTTTTCCTATACTTGTATGTGTGTTAGGATCCTCATTTCCGGTGGCCATTCGGGGTAAGTGATCGATGCTCTTAGTGAGAGGAAAGGTACTTACCGTATTGGGAGCTTATGGGTGGCAATCCTCAGCAAGAGCTTACTGGATGCCTTGTCCTTGTGTAGCTGGATGCCTTGTCCTTGTGTGAAAAGATGCTTTTTTCTTGTGTGGCGAGATAGAAAGATTTGCTGTGAGTTTGTTTGCTAACTGTTTTCCCACTTTTGCAGTATAGTCTTGGACAACATAGATAGATGGGGATGAGTTATTCAATTTGGAAATCAGATAGTGATATAAGCTGCCTATGTGCTTCTGAATCAGTCTTGTGATGGCTTCCCATGAAGTGTTTTGAGTCCACCCCTTACTTTACTATATTCGGACCTACCGATGTCTATGTGTTTGCTTGTTGATTGTTTGAGCCTATTGCTAGCATATGCGATCTATCTATATTGTTTGGGAGATGTTTGATTGGGTTTATGCAGATCTTATGATATTGTGATCCTATTGAGATTCTTGTAGTCTCATCCCGTTGTTTTTTCTCTTTTTCAGGCCTTGGTACATATTCTGCTGGTGGTACCGAGGTGTGAGATCAAGGTTGGACGGCGGGATGATTTGCATCACATTCGCATTGCACTTTCTTGCTGATTTCTGATTGTACAATTCCCTACATATGCTTACATGCTTGGACTTATCTTCTGGCTTCTAATTTTTATTCTTTCCCTTCTTATTTCCAAAACTTATGAACAGATGTTAGAGTTTGAGATTTCTTCGGGACTTATGAGTTATGATTGCACTGATTTTCTGCATTTATGAAAGCCTTCCGCTTATGTTTTTATTCACTATGTAATATGCCAGAATATTAACTATTGAATTACATGCTTCAACCTTTAAAGCATCTTAATTCGTTAATAAAATTGATAACTAGTAAGACTTGAGCCTTGTAGGATTCAGATTAGTCCTTGGGAGGACTTATTTGGGTTTACGGCGGTAAAGGTCCTTCTAGGTTGGGTTTGGGTCCTTATAGCAATGCATTGAGTGCATCGGATACACGAAATGTGAAATGCACAAGCATAGTAGAGGGTAACCTATGCAATTCTTAAGAGCTCTCCAAGTATGTAGCATGGCGCGGACATGCCATTAAAACTGAGGCTATGAGGTGGGATAGGGATGGCACGAGCAAGCCGATTAATATAAGATGGGGACTTGCAGAGTGGGTTCGCTTAGGTTGAGCTGCCATCACCTAACGCCCCGACAGTGTTAGTAGAATGGGCAATGTGGTAAATAAGGAAAAAGGTAAGTCGGAAACTATCACTAACATATCTCAGTCCCAATACTGGGACCTCAACAGACTGAGAGACATTATTAGCCCAGTCATGGTCTTAAATGTGCGAACTGAGTATTTTGAATCTGTGAAATGAATAAGGATAGTCAGTTTTGAAATTAAGATACGACCTGTATTTAGGAAAGAAGGTGTTGAAAGAGATGAGGAACCCTATTGTCTAGTTGTTTGAGCTTATGATAATGAATTTGTTATACATTTCTAGAAAACCCAAACCGAGGGTATTTTTGTAATTTTATCCTTGTCCTATCGAATTTCTAATTTTGTTTCTTTTGACAATCAACTATTGGTATTGTTTGAAAATTCATTGAAATTTGAAATCCGAAATAGGATTTGAGCCTTCTTTAATTTTAAAATTTCTTTAAACGGGAAACAATTTAGGTATTAAGTGTGAAAAATTATGCTAAATAAATTTTGTGAAGGTTTTGTGTGAGATTTGATTTAGTAAGGATTAGTTGTGATAAGGAAAAAAGTGCAAGGAAGTAGAAATTTTCCCGGAATTTTTTGAGGAAGTATAATGATATTTAAGGATTTTTTTATTTTAAGGTATAAAATTAATTCTAAAATTCTGGAAAATTGAAATTTTAATTCATAGGAATATTATAATTATTTTTATAAATTTATAAGATTTTTCAAAGAATTTTTTGAGTTAATATGCTATTTATTATGAATTTTATAGAATTAAGTATATATTAATTTATTTAAATTTTTTAATTTTATATTTTTTAAAAAAGAAGAAATAGATAATTGATGGTAAAAAAGAGGAAGGCTTCGTCGTTTTGACCACGTCTGGTCAAAACTATGGACACCTCCGTGGTTGTGACATGTGGACGGATTAGGAGTGGAAACCCTAATCCTATATGTTGAATGACGTCGAATCCAAATGACGTCGTATTTGTTCTCGAGCTTAGTAACTAGCCGAGGCCATCTCTAGCCCTACATGTGTGTGGCAAACACACCTGCCTCCTCCCTCTCCCCACATGTAGTTGGAAGGAATCCGACAATGGAGCTACATGTGAGTGAACCTCGAACCCAGCCCCAGAACCCCATTTTTGTGAGATCTTTATCCATTTGAGTTATATGGGCCGAAGATCTAATTGAATTTTGATGATGAAATTAGTAGGTTTTTAATCATAGCCAAGATTTATTGCGAGTTTGACTATTTTAGAAAGATTTTTAGAATTTATTCGAAGATTCTATCGATTCAGACCATTATGTAATCTTAAGACTCATATAGTATACGGATAGGGTTCCAACATGATTATTAGTTTTTGATAAGTTATGGGGGCTCATAGGTGTCGATTTGAGGTCTTGACTCAAAAAAGGAACATCGGAGTGTGTTTCTTGAAAAATGGGGTCTGAGGGGTATTTTTGTTATTTTACCATCCTGTACCCATTATGCTTAGAAATACGAGTGTTGTGACATTTGTAATTCTAGAATGTGTATTATTTTTTTAAAGGAGTATCGATGATGTTATAATCGAATGAGGGTATTTTTTGAAATTTATGGATAAAAAATCATACAATGAGGTAATCGATGGTTTTGATGTTTCAGGACCTTTGGGAGGCCTATTGATCAATTATAAGGTTTGAGAATTTTTTTAGGAGTTTTTGAAGATATAAATCTATTTATTATAATTTTTGTAAGATAAATCATGGGATATTTGATTTTTAGTAAATTATAAATTTATGAAAAAAATAAATTTCTGAATTTTATATGATGGTATTGTTTATAAGGTGTGTATAGAAATTTTCTAGATATTTTTGAAACTATTTGGTGTGTGACCCCGAATTTTGAGTCCTAGAAGTCCAGAAGCCAGTACAAGTAAAAAGACCATTTTGTCCATGAAAAAAAGGATGTATGATGACTGAAATTGGTAAGGAATGTCCAGTAGTTTGGTTTGGTTTTTATTCCCTTTAAGTTGAATCTTTATTTGGTTGATAATTACCTTAGAAAATAAAATCTCTAAAATTAAGGGAGGATAATTACAGAATTTAATTCTGATAATTATCTTACCTTAATCTAATTTTTAAAGTAATTAAATTAATCTCATAACTACCTTATATAAATAGGAAGCCGATCACAATTAAACCTTATACAGAAAATATACAAAATTCGTCCAATCAAAAACCCTATACCTTCCTATTTCTGCCGAAATCTACTGGAACTTCAAATAAGCATAACTCTCTCATACTTTGACGGATTATTGTAAATAATAGCTTGTTGGAAAGATCTTTCTGTCCTCTTTCCAAAAATCTTAGGTTTTTCATCTGGAGGGTAGTTTTTATTTATTAAAAGTTAAATCATATTCCGGCAGAATTGCCAAAATCTACTTGAATTTCAAAATAGCATAACTCTCTCATTCTTTGTTGGATTCTTTCGAATAATATCTTGTTGGAAAGATCTCTTCATCCTTTTTCCAACCATCTTGGGTTTTTTATCTGGAGTTTAGTTTTTCTTTGTCAAAAATTGAGTCGTATTTCGGCGGGATTATGTTTTAAGATTGTGTGATTCTGCCTTCAATTGATTTCTGTTGTTGTTCCTCTTGTTTGTATAATTGGTTAGCATCCATTCATATTGTAAAATCATGAATTCATACTTTGAATCTTCTCTATACATGAAATTAATATACCCTACCCTTGCCCTATTGTTGCCTATCTTGATCAATTGATTAACCTAATGGATTCTGATCTTGTTTCTTTTGATTGTACAAGTTATAAACACCTAATCCTCCTTTGTTAACATGAAATTGCAACCCTTACACCTTGTATGCATGAAATCACAATTTGTCTTGTGCCTTACTCTTAGTGCCGAAATTTGCATAGTTAATTGGGATGGTAATTCAGGTTGAATCTTGTTAAGTTCTTGGCTATCACATCACACATCTAAGGGGGAGGCACCTGCGACATTGGATCACTGGTTTCTGATAGGTTTAGTGAGTGGAATTGGTAAGAAAATAGGGTATTCAATTGGTTATTAAGTATGCATGCTTAGTTTAGTTTTGTTTTTACTTTGTGATGCTATAGGTGGTTCGGAACCATTAAATAAAGGCAAAAGAATAACTTATTATTCAAATACAAGAGAGGTAGGATCTATGCCTCATTGGTTTCTCCAGAGATCCTTGTTACTTGTTGGTTATTTTCGATCCACACCCCTATTATTATTGCATGCGAATTGATTGTAGGGTGTATACATGAATTGCTGATTTGGATATGATTACTTAGGATATACCGAACCCTTGAGATAGATTATGTGTGCCTAATTTGTATGTGTTGTGAGTATTGAACATGCTGATTGTGTTCTGACATGTGTGCTTGTACATGTTTGTATGTCAGGATCGTGTTCTGGTGGCCATTCGGGGTAAGTGCTGATGCTCCTTGGGAGAGGGGAAGCTTTTACTGTTAAGGGAGTTGTATGGATGGTAATCCCCAGCAAGAGCTCGCTGGATGCCTAGTCTTGTGTCCTGGCAAGATGTATAGGCTTGTTGTTTAGCTTGTGTGTTAACCTTTTATCCTTTGTACAGGAAAGCCTTGGACAACACAGGTGGAAGGGGATAACCTTTCTTTTTCCTACTGCCGAGAGTAATCTGATAAGTTTTACCTGCCTGTGTACTTCTGATTTTCGGAAGTGTTGTAGTCCTCCCTCAGCCTTAGTTCGGCCCTATCCAATTGATTGATTCTTGAATTGCATGATACCCATAGTTGTGTAGGGATGATCTAATGTTGTTTGGGAGATGTTTGTTTAAGATTTCTGCAGATCCTATGATGTTGTGACTCTACTGAGATTTTTGTAATCTCATCTTGTTGTTTTCACCATTTTTCAGGCTTAGGTACATTCTCTGCTCGTGGTACCAGTGTGTGAGGTCAAGGCTGCACGGTGGGGTGATATTGCATCATATTTGCATATCTGTTCCTTGATTGATTGCGCATATAACATGAACCTTGATTGAACTATGTTCTAGTTATTTAAGTCCCTCCTTTCATGGTTTGTTTCCGGATTACTTTAGGAGGTTTACATGTTGAATTTTTAGATCTTTATGGGACTTGTGTGTTATGGTTCCAATGACTCAATTTAAAGATTTCTGCTGATGTTTTAATCACTCCGTATGATACCAGAATGATCGTCTAATATCATGCTCCAGTTGTTAAAAATATAAAGAATATATTAAAAATCAAAAATTTGATGAGTAAACCTTGTGGGATTCAGATAGGTCCTAGTTTTTAGTTTTATTTGGGTTTGTTTGGGTTTCACGATGGTAAGGGCCCTAATCGGAGCAATTAATAATAGGTTAGGATTTGGGATCGTTACATTTGGTATTCATTATGGGTTTTTGATGATTTATTAGAATTATTAATTAAATTATTAAAATATTATTTTATAATAAACTAAAACGACAGCCTATGGTGTTGTTTTAACCGGATGGTCAAAACGATATAGGCTATGTCGTTTTAGCCTTGTTGTGGGAAGGTTATCACAAAATCGAAATATTGTCGTTTCGAGGTAAACTAGAAACGAGGTTGTTTCGTGGGAGGAACGGGCTGCCGCTTAAGGGCACCCAGATTCCTCCCTTTGCCAGTCATCCAACGGGATAAGAATTCTGTTGGAACAAATGGCCCTTCACTCTTATTTCAGAGCCCGTTTCTTTCCCCAAAACCTTCCCTACTCATTCGTGAATGTGTCTTGGCCAAGATCTTGCTGATTTAAGGAATTTCCAACTCGTTTTCGGTAAGGTTTGTATCTGGAAATGTTGATACCTTTTTCCCTTTCATTGGCTGGTTTTGGTTTGCTAAATCGAATGATAATGGTTGGGTTAGTTTCAGGAGGAGGTTGTGTTTTTGGTAGGATTGATTTCGAGGTGATTAGTAGGGTGTACGAAGCATTAGGATTTCTAGAAATTAGGGTTTCTAAGTGTTGCAGGAGTCGGCAGAAGGTTGAAGATGACCTAGTAAGACGACGGGTCATTTGCTCTAGCCGACATACAATCTGTCATTCGGGGGCAATGTTAGGTGACATGTCGCCCGCATGAAGCAGGTGATATGTCACACACAAGGGCGGACAGGGCTTCGCCCGAGCATGAGGCTCAGCTGACGTGGCATATAATGAGTGGGACGCATGTCACAGCCCTAGAGGTTGGGTGGTAGGTCTGGATCCGTTCTGATGATGACATGTGGTGCGTTCTGGTTGTTTGTAAATTAAAATAATTTAAAAAATAGAAAAAATGGGCAAAAATAGTAGAAAAATCAAGAAGAAATAGTAGAAAAATCAAAAAAATTTGGAAAAAATAATGAAAAATACTAGATCAAATAAGGAATCTAATGGTGCCAAAAATTATTGAATTTGAAGTTAATTTGATAGGTTAATTAAATCTTACAACTTTCGGAAAAATAGGAAAATTTTCGATTTAGTTTCGTATTGATACATGGTAGATATGCTTCGATTAAAAGTATTAGACATGTAATTTTATGTATTATTATGTGTTGAACATGATTTCTGAAGATATTGGTTATAATCATGCGTAGGTGGATACTTACAAGTAGCAGGACTCGAAGAATCAGTCCCACAAGCCATCGATTCGTTTATGAGCTTTAAAACCCGTAAGTGGATGGAATTTCTATTATTTTGAATTTTAACATGAAGATTAATGAGATAATAGGTAATTAAATAGGAATTGTGTGTGTGTGCTATTAAAAGGCATGAGATTTACCGTATGGCCTGGTATGCTATGAAATGCTTTAGTATGAGTCGCCATTGTATGCTATGTTGGAATCATATGATTATCCTTTGCTGTTTGTTTATATTGTAATTGTGAGACCCAGCCCGTAGGGGGGGTCAGGTTACCCAATCCCACATCGGAAAGGAGCGGGGGAGGTCTTGGGCTTATATGTGTTGTGTGAGTGGATCATTTGCAACAAAGATGCATCTTTTGGGCCATGTGGTTATAAGCCCAACCGAGCGTTGCAGTTGTGATCCATCATGCGCACATACATGTCCGGGCCAGCTGGGCCGAGAGTCTGGGGGCCGGGTCGTGACAAATGGTAGCGGAGCCGATCTTGTTCCCTCTTCCGGGTGGGCTTTAGCCGTGTTGTGTGTTCACGTTTGGGCCCAAGTCAGTTACGTTTATGCTCCCCTCGTGAGGACGCGAGGTCTATAAGAAGGGGAGATTGTGAGACCCAGCCAGCCAGGGGGTCAGGTTACCCAATCCCACATCGGAAAGGAGCTGGGGAGGTCTTGGGCTTATATGTGTAGTGTGATGGTATCATTTGTAACAAGATGCATCTTTTAGGCCATGTGGTTAGAAGCCCAACCAAGCATTGCAGTTGTGATCCATCATGCGCACATACACGTCCGGGCCCGCTGAGCCTAGAGTCCGGGGGCCGGGTCGTGACAAATGGTAGCGGAGCCGATCTCGCTCCCTCTTCCGGATGGGCTTGGGTTGTGCTGTGTGTTACGTTTGTGCCCGTGAGTTTGGGCCCAAGTCAGTTAAGTTTAGGGTCCCCTCGCGAGGACACGAGGTCTGTAAGGAGGGGAGATTGTGAGACCCAGCTCGTAGGGGGGGTCAGGTTACCCAATCCCACATCGGAAAGGAGCGGGTGAGGTCTTAGGCTTATATGTGTTGTGTGAGTGGATCATTTGTAACAAAGATGCATCTTTTGGGCTATGTGGTTATAAGCCCAACCGAGTGTTGCAGTTGTGATCCATCATGCGCACATACACGTCCGGGCCAGCTGGGCCGAGAGTCCGGGGGCCGGGTCGTGACAGTAATGCACATAATGCAATCAATGAACTCGGGTATGAGCATGCAAAGCACGAAGTTGCATAGGGTAACATATGTATACCTTGAGATATCTCCGGGACTGGTAGGAAGGCGTGGAGATTCCAAATATAAAGCGATAAGGCATGATAGGGACCACTGAGTAAGCCGACAGACACAAGATAGGATCCTGCAGAATGGGGATCGTTTAGGTGGAGCTACCATCACCTAACCCCCCGACATCGTCGGTGGTTTTGGGCAATGGTAAGTAATAAAGAAGGTAAGCATGAAGTACCACTGACGGATTTCATTCCTTCTCATGGCGCCGGATGGACTATGAATCATTGCCAAACCCAGTCACGTTCTCATTGTGCAAGGATTTGTTATACATGCTGACTGTGACTCGTTGATGCATTTGTGTGCTCGTGTGCTTAGTATTTCGTGTGTGTTTATGCATATGTTGTATTATAATTGTTTTCCCATCTGCTCACCTAGCAGGCTTTTGCCAGATCTTGTGATTTGAATTCAAAAAAGGATTGGATATGGATGGGCAAGATCGTGGCATCCCTCCGAGAAAAAAGTCGATTGAGGATTTAAGCAATTTGAGGTTAGGACTAACTTAAGGACTTTAGTGTATACCCGTACATAATATGTATTCCCCTAGACTGCATGCATGATATTTTTTAACTTGTGAACCCTAGGAAATTATAAATGATTGTAAATCGTAAGAATGTTACTAGGACCAAGTAGTCTTAAATATTCCATGATGCCTATCTGGACGACATTGCCGTTTCTTTGTCTTACACTGTTTGCTTAATTAATATAACCCTTGATATACCTCCGATGTCGAATTTTATTTTAGTTTTATAGGTTCGTTGTATGCATTGTCGAGTAGCTAGTGTATATAATAGGTCTACGGCGGGTTGTCGTGCTAAAATTATATGGGATTCAGGGCATGACAACTTCCGGTGGTAGCGGAACATGTTGTTATCATTTGTTTCCTATCTATTCATTTTGAGTCATCATTCAATTAAAACACTTGCGTGCAAAATTTTTGTGATTGCAACACATATTTTTAATTGCTTCGATGAAATTTATTCATCTTGTCCTCATTGCTTGAACACTATCGCTTAATGGTAGTGAAACATGTCTCTTGGATTGTGTACCTATCTATGCCCCGGATTCGATGTGATTGACTACAATTTGTATTTATCATTTTGTTGTTGTTCGCCGAGTGACAACAAATCGAATTACTTTAATATCGTGAATCTACCGAATATTTTTGGTCTAGTTTGCTTGATATAACATGAGATTTTCTTTATAAGGAATTTGTTGGGGTTAAACATTATCATGTTTTCCTCCATGTCAAGTGAGTTAAGTTATAATTCCCCTTGATTATACCATAGAAAAAAATCAAATAAATCAGCCAGATGAAGCATTCCAACCATTAACAATGGGAAGGAATGTCTTGCCTTTGATTTCGACCAATATTGACCAAGTAAAAGAAAATTTTGTGTCAAGCCAATCATTACATGTCATTCTAGACTAGGGAATCATATACATAGTATACTAATGATTGATCATATGTAAGACTATTTGGATGGAGCCATAGATGTTTGAGAAGCTTTAAAGTGAATCTTTAGAAGTAATAATGCAATCGTCATAATGTGGATGTGTATGACATCAGCTGAATTTTATGGATCAAGTAAGAGGAAAGCTTACCTCTAGTATAAGAAATGAAGTTTGATATATGATGTGTAAAGCTATAAGCAGGATGTAGAGTTATCTATTACGATGGGGTTGATACTTTGATATGATTATACTACTGTCCTAGATTGCTTTAGAGATAACCATATGATTGAGGATGATAGTTAGACTACTGATTATGTCCTAATACCCTCTATATTAGATGAACTAATGGATATGATGGGGTTATTTGTTAAATAACGAATCAGGGAATTGGAATGTGATTGGAGATTCGGTGAAGGCCGACTCCATATTGGTGTTATTAATCTGAATTTGGTGTGGCAATGTTAGGACTGTTGAAGAAGCCTGATACCTCATAAAAGAGAACCACCTCTATAATCGAGACTTTTCTTTATGCCTGGCCATGAACCGTTACCAGTTTCTTTTTCTCTCCCTTTGAGCTTTTAGCTCGAGCATATTATTAAGATATATGTGTATATACTATGGAGAGTGTGTGGTTTGTATGTTTGAATTTGATATGGTTAACTCAACGTAGAGCTGTGCTAAGTTTGAGACGAGAATTCTAAGTTTTGACTACATATTTATGGGATTGTCTCTTAATCTTAGTGTGCAAAGTTGGTCAATATATAAGGATTAAAGTGAAAAGTCCACAAGATGAGGTCAAAATGTGACGTTTTGAGTTTTATTTCATAATGAATTGGTAGAAAGTACAGTTAAAAGTGGAGTAACGCAACAGAAACGTGGTGATTATAGCTATAAGCTGTTAAATTTGGTTGATAACACTATGAATAGTAATAGTTGTGAATGGTATATCTTGAGATATGGAAGGGATTATGATTGAACAATGAATGAAGACAATGTAGTAGGATGCTACATTCTAGTTTGAGTTTGAAATCGGTGTAGGAATTTAATCGATATGCGAGACTGTCTGAATTCTTAGGTAGTACTTATTATTTTTGTCAAGAGTATAATGATTGATGTTATGCGATGTACAAAATGTAGAATTAATTT
Organism: Passiflora organensis; assembly: GCA_019739055.1. Taxonomy (NCBI): domain Eukaryota; kingdom Viridiplantae; phylum Streptophyta; class Magnoliopsida; order Malpighiales; family Passifloraceae; genus Passiflora; species Passiflora organensis. The sequence goes on along the minus strand of JAEPBF010000187.1, from coordinate 3,128,542 downwards.
TTGTGTGATTAGTGCAATTATCATCGAAGAATGATTTTTATGAGTATGGAATTAAGCAAATCGTTGGACGTTTTGGATACAATTGTATAATGTTGAGTTATGCTATGAGGAAAGATGAGAAATAGATTAATGAAATGTCTTGGGTTGTGGTTGAGGTATTTGATAAAATGTTTGGCGTATGCCTTTGATAGCTGATGAGGTTTAAATTATTGTCACAGTAGTGATTGTGGTGGACATGGATGATAAAGGATATGCAGTAGGATATTGCATTAGTTGACAAGTAAAATCGTTTTGTGATGAGTGATTTTGATCCAAGCGAGTTTCGGGGACGAAACTTTCTATAAGGAGATTAGGATGTGAGATCTTGACCCATTTGGGTTATATGGGCCGAAGGTCCAATCAAATTTTGACGATGAAATTAATGGGTTTTTAATCATAGCCAAGCTTTATTGCGATTTTAATGGACTATTTTAGAAAGATTTTTAGAATTTATTCGACAATTCTATCAATTCAGGCCATTATGTAATCTTAAGGCCCATATAATACACGGATAGGGTTCTGACATGATTATCCATTTTCGATGAGTCATGGGGACTCATAGGTGTCGATTTGAGATTTTGACACCAAAAAGGAACATCGAAGTGCGTTTCTTGAAAAAGGAACATTCTATTGGGTTCCGACATGATTATCCATTTTTGATGGTCATTTTATCACTCGATACCTATCATGATTAGAAATATGTGTTTTGTGACATGCGTAAATCTAGAATGTGCATTAATTTTTTTTAAAGGACTATCGATGATGTTATGATCTATTGAGGGTAGTTTTGAAAATTTTGTGATTTATTAGATATTAATCTTATTTATGGAAATTTATGGATGAAAAATCATATGATTAGATACATCAATGGTTTTGATGTCTTAGGACCTTGGGAAGGCCTATTGATCAATTATAATGTTTGGGAAATATTTTAGGAATTTTTGGAGTTATAAATATATTTATTATGATTTTTGTAAGATATATTATGGGATATTTGGTTTTTAGTAAATTATAAATTTATGAAAAAAGTAAATTTCCAAATTTTATTTGATGGTACTGTTTATAAGGAATGTATAGAAATTTTTTGGATATTTTTGAAATTATTTGGTATTTATTATGGGTTTTTGAAATTTTTTTAGAATTATTAATTAAATTATTATTATTAAAATATTATTTTATAATAATATATTAGGATATGCTAAAACGACAGCCTGTGGTGTCGTTTTAACCAGATGGTCAAACGACACATGCTATGTCGTTTTAGCCTTGTTGTGGGTAGGTTATCACAAAATCGAAACGTTATCGTTTCAAAGGAGAACCGAAACGACGTCGTTTCGTGGGAGGAATGGGCTGCTGCTTAAGGGCACCCGGTTTCCTCCCTTTGCTAGTCAACCAACGGGATAAGAATCCCGTTGGAATAGCTAGCCCTTCACTACAATTTCAAAACCCGTTACTTTACCCAAAACCTTCCCTGCTCGTTCGTGAATGTGTCTTTGCCAAGATCATGCTGATTTAAGGAATTTTCGATTCGTTTTTGGTATGGTTTGTATCCAGAAATCCGGATACCTTTGTCCCTTTGATTGGCTGGTTTTGGTTTGCTAAATCAAATGATAATGGTTGCGTTAGTTTCGGGATGAGGTTTCGTTTTCCGTAGGATTGATTTCGAAGTGATTTATAGGGTGTACGAAGCATTAAGGTTTTTAGAAATTAAGGTTTCTAAGTGTTGCAAGAGGCGGTTGGAGTTTGAAGATGACCTAGTTAGATGACGGGTTGTTTGCTCCAACCGGTGTACAATCTATCGTTCGGGGGCTATGTCAGGCGACATGAAGCAGGTGACATATCACACACATGGGCGGACAGGGTTTCACCCGAGATTGAGGCTCGGCCGATGTGGCACGCAATGAATGGGACACATGTCACAGCCTGGAGGTTCAGTAGTAGGTCCAGATGCATCTTGATGATGACATGGTGAATCCTGGTTAGCTGTAAATTAAAATAATTTCAGAAAATAGAAAATTTTCACAAAAATAGTAGAAAAATAAAATTAAAAAGTAAAAACATTGAAAAAATTCAAAAAACAAATTATAGAGAATACTAGATTAAATAAAAAGTCTAATGGTTTAAAAATTATTGAATTTCGAGTTGATTTGATATGTCAATTAAATCTTACAAGTTTTTTTAAAAAGAGAAAAATATGAAAATTTCACGATTTAGTTTCATATTGATACAGAGGTAGATACATGTCGATTAAAAGGGTTAGACGCATAATTTTATGCATAATTTTGTGTTAAACATGATTTCTAAAGATATTGGTTATAATCATGCTTAGGTGGATACCTACAAGTGGCAGGACTTCAAGGAATCATGCGTGTGTGAGCTTCAAAACCAGTAAGTAGACGAAATTTCTATTATTTTGAATTTTAACATGAAGATTAATGAGATAATAGGTAATTAAATTGGAATTGTGTGTGTGTGTGCTATTAAAAGGCATGAGATTTATCGTGTGGCCTGGTTTGCTATGAAATACTTTTAGTATGAGTTGCCATGGTATGTTATGTTGGAATCGTATAATTATGCTTTGTTATGTTTTTATATTGTAATGCATATAATGCATTGAATGAACATGTATGAGTATGCAAAACATGAAGTCGCATAGGGTGACCTATGTAACCCTTGAGATATCTCCGGGTCTGGTAACGAGGTGTGGAGACGCCAAATACAAAGCAATAAGGCATGATAGGGACCACCGAGCAAGCTGACAGATACAAGACAAGATCCTGCAGAATGGGGATCGTTAGGTGGAGCTACTATCACATAACCCCCTGGCATCATCGGTGGTTTTTGGTAATGGTAAAAAATAACGAAGGTCAGCATGAAGTACCACTGATGGATTTCTGTCCTTCTCCTGGTGCCGGATGGACTATGAATCATTGCCAAGCCCAGTCACGGTCTCATTGTGCAATGATTTATTATATGTGCTGACTGTGACTCGTTGATGCATTCCTATGGCCCTGTGCTTAGTATTTCATGTGTGTTTGTGCATGTCTTATATTATACATGTTTTCCCATCTGCTCACTTGGCAGGTTTCTGCCAAATCTTGTGATCTGAATTTGAAAAGGATTGGATATGGATGGGCAAAATCATGGCATCCCTCCTAGAAGACAGTCGATCAAGGATTTAAGCGATTCGAGATTTGGACTAACTTAAGGATTTTAGTGTATACCGTACATGATATGTATTCCCCTAGTCCACATGCATGATATTTTGTAACTTGTGAACCCTAGGCACTTATAAATGATTGTAAATCATACGAATGTTATTGGGACCGAGTAGTCTTAAATATAACACGATGCCTATCTGGACGACATCATTGTTTCCTTGTCTTTCGCTGTTTTGTATAACCCCTGATATACCTCCACTGTCTAATTTTATTCTAGCCTTATAGGTTTATTGTATGTATTGCCGAATAGCTAGATAGTGTATATAATGAGCCTGCAGTGGGTTGTCGTGCCAAAATTATTTGGGATCCAGAGCACAAAAATTTTTAAGTTAGGAAAACATTGCGGTGGTGAGGACGAGTGTGCTACGAGTAATCTGAGAGCGAAGTGGAGAGTTTACTGGTGTCTGGGGTAAGTTTTTTCTTGGAGAACTCATACGCCTTATACTTATGAATTGCTAGTGTTAGAATTGATTAAATTGTTTAATAATGGTAATAATCAGTTTGTGTATACTAGAAGTAAGTATTGATGCATGTATTGAAGTGTTTAAGTGGATGAATTGAGGAAATAGTAAAAGAAAATGACGGCTACAGATTGCTAAAAGGGGAGGCGACCTGAGGAAGAAGACGACCTTAGACGACAAGTCGTCCGAGGGCTTCCCTAATGATAGACCGTCTAAGGACTTGATGAAATGCATGTTGTTTGATTTATGACTTAACTACGTGTAGTTTAAAGCACACACTAGGTGACACGTTGTCTGAATTAGAATAAAATGACAAGTAGTTCAAATCAAGATTAAATGACCTGTAGTCTAAATGGCATACGAGAGATGGGTCGTCTGGTACCTAGGGTATATAGGCTCGGCCTGAGCCAGAGTGTCACGACCCGGCCCCTAGACCCTCGGCCTAGTGGGCCTAGACGTGTATGTGTGCGTGATGGATCACAACTGCAACGCTCATTTGGGCTTTTAACCACAGGGCCCAAAAGATGCATCTTGTTACAAATGATCCACTCACACAACACATATAAGCCCAAGACCTCCCCAGTTCCTTTCCAATGTGGGATTGGATAACTTGACCCCCCTACGGGCTGGGTCTCACAATCTCCCCTCCTTATAGACCTCGTGTCCTCACGAGGGGAGTCCAAACGTAACTGCCTTGGGCCCAAACTCACAAGCCCAAACGTGAACACACAACACAACCCAAGTCCACTCGGAAGAGGGAAAGAGATCGGCTCCGCTACCATTTATCGCGACCCGGCCCCCGGACCCTCGGCCTTTTAACCACAGGGCCCAAAAGATGCATCTTGTTACAAATGATCCACTCACACAACACATATAAGCCCAAGACCTTCCCCGTTTCTTTCCAATGTGGGATTGGGTAACCTCCCCCCCCTACGGGCTAGGTCTCACACAGAGAATCGGACGAGTCATGGCAGGCTTTAGGTGAGCCACGTGTTTACATCCCGGGGGTTCAGGAATCTGTTGGCATGTGCCTATCTTGCCACGTTTAGGCTCGGAAGGAATTTTCAGAAAAAAAAGGAAAATTGATAGAAAAGCAAGAAAATTACGGAAAAATCGAAGAAAAAATAGGAAAAATGAAAAGAAAAATTAAGAAAAATCTAATGGTACCAAGTTTGATTAAATTGACGTCGTTTGATAGGTTAATTAAATCGTGAAAATTGAATGGAAAATAGGAAAAACAAGATGATAAATCGAAAATGTCGTTAGATCAATTATTTACATATAAGACAACTATTATGACTTCGAAAAGTATAAATTGTGGGTAAGTATAGTGTGTGAATGATTCTTAAATGAATTCTTGATTAACAGGTGTGGAAGTGAATCTGCAAGTTCAGTCCCCTCCATAATCAGATTGTGAGGAAGAATTTCCATAAACTAGTGAGTGATTGGTGGTTGTGCATAGTTTTATTTACAATGTCGTAAATTAAGCTTTTGAATCCTTTAAAAGTTCGTATCATCTAAAATTTGAACCGTAGGATTAACTCGTAACCCGATTGTATATAATTGTGTTGTTATGATGTTCGTCATTGTGTTGAGTCGTATGTATTCAAGTAACACTGTGCACGCGGTGTCGGTAGATATAGGGTAACCTATATCACCATTGAGAGCTCTCTGGGTTTGGTAGCGAGATGTGAAGACGCCAGATCCATTTTCCGAGGAATAAGGTACGACGGGGTTTAATTATAATGAATGCGCATCAAATAACCATTCTTTGCAGGTTATGGATATTGCTTAGGTGAAGCTACCATCACCTAACTACCTAGAGCTGTTAGCGAAATGGGCTTTAGACTATTGTTCATAATAATAATTCTGTTGATTTTGAACTCAAAAGACTAAATATTAATGAGTTGGGTTACCACTGACAGATCCTAGTCTTGTCCAGAGCTTGGAAAAACTATGAGTCTCATACCAGCCCAATGTGTGTTTGTGTGGTCCGTAAGGATTGAATTTCATAATTTGTATTATTGCATGCTTGTGTTTTAAGAAAATTGTTGGTGTAGAGCATATTTTGCGTCGATTTGATTTTCTTCTGGTATTCATTTTCTTTAACATATTTGATATGCTTGCCCAATTGTTTTGAGATAATTTATATCCAATCACTCACCTGGCAAGTTTTCTTGCCAGATTCTTAGATCTTTTGTGTACAGGACCTCTGCAGGCGGCTAGTTCGACAGCTCAAAATCCATCTGGGAATGTGGTTAGTTGTTTAAGATATCGAATGATAATGATATGTGTAGTCAGTGCTTGTTCTCTTCGTGAGTCTTGTATAATATCTGCCTATGCATAAGGTTCAGGTGTCGGGTTTGGATTTTTCGTAAAAATTTATATGTTTTCATGAATGTAATATATTAATAAAATGGGCAAGTGCTACCCATATAGCACTATTATACATTAAAATACTGCTGTGTTTTATTTTGTGCTTTTCCGTTATCAAATTTCTTTTCAGCCTTGTAGGCTCAACATAAACATTTATGGTGACTAGAAGTGCGTATGCTAGGTCTACGGTGGGGGGACGGTCGCATGTGAAATAAAAAAAATCCAAGGTATGTTGGTCTAGTACAGTGAGACGGTCCCTCACATTGATTGTTTGGAATGTCGTGCATATATGCCATATTTTGCCTGTGACTGTGCTGCATATCTTTGACTCATTAAATCTTTAACTGCATGTCAGAGTGTGTTTAATAAGTGCATGATTGCTTGTATACTTTGAATATATTTTTTCCATCCGCTCACCTGACTGATTTCTACCAGGTTTTTGGCATGATACAGGAATCAAGAATTGAAGCTTGTTCCCAGACAAAGCATGAAGATTCTAATCGGATTTAAGTTCGACCGAGGTAAGTATGAGGATTTATATTCATAGTTGATTCCTTTGGGTCATTTTATTGTATTGAGTTAATGATATACCATTGATATGGAATTTGAGCATGTAAACATTTTGTTATGCTTATCTTAATATATATATTCCTGGGTTTGCGACTTCACCTAAAGACATCATTATTTTTATTATATCGGCTGTGGCATCAAATTAGACTTATATTCTAGTATCAACTATATTATTTATTATTATGGTACTAGCCTTGTAGGTTCATTATATGCATTGTCGTGTGTTATGGCAGTGTATGTAGTGGGCCTACGATGACTGTGTTGCCCGGAATTTTTTGGTTTTAAGCTGTGACACTGGATCCATCAGTGGTACTTCTATATGCAGTTCCTTATGTCTCTTGTTATCTTATATACTAAGCCAGATCAGTCCTGATGGGACATGCACTCCTCTTGGCCTAGTTCCATTGACAATGCCGGGGCGTTAGGTGATGGTAGCTCTACCTACTTGATCCCCATATTAGGATATCCTATTTATTTTATTTTATAATAAATTATACACTTTGACCCTCCCTATGTGCCTCCCTTTGCAAATCCAGCCACGCTACCATATTCGGAGAGCTCTCAAGAGTTGTATCGGTCACCCTATGCTGTTGCGATATTTAATTTTGTCTCAGGCTTTCGAATAAAATCGAGCACTTCGAATGCACTTCCATTATTATAGTCACACACGGCACATTCGACTAATGCATCACATAATTCATAGCATAGCATAACATAGCTCAAAAACTCAAGCATAAGACAATACAAACAATCTTTAGACATTCGATAGGACATACGATCTTTTTTCGTTCATTACTTCATTATCTTTCTAATTATTCATTCTCATGCATATTCATTCATGTCAATAAACAATGTATTAAAAAGTTCCTTCCACTCATGGATTTTTCAATGTTCAAAGAGCCCACACTTGATTCTCGATAGCTGGACTGATTCCTCGAGGCCCATCACCTATAGGTACTCACCTACACATGCATTCATAATCGAATCCTTAATATGGCATACTCAATACATAAATACACATAAAATTACGCATCTATAACCTTAATACGATGCATTTCTACCTGAAAATCAATCTGAAACCGATCTGGATATTTTTCCTATATTTTTTTGGATGTTAATCTATTTATTTTATCCATCAAATCACATCAGATTCACGCAGTCATAATACCATTAGATTCCTTATTATTTCTACTATTTATCATATTTTTTCAGGAATTTTTCTCATTTTTATTCTATTTTCCCGAATTTTATACCCTTTTATGGCTATTTTTTCCTGTCATTTTCCTAATTTCTAACCAATCACTGAGGAACACGTGGCAGAACAAGAGCTGACAGCCCACTATCCGAAGCTGCCAGGACATGACACGGGGCTCCACAAGAATATGCCACATTGCTTTAATCTCAGGCTCGGGTCCGAGCCTAATTATACTAACAAACGACGCATCAGACAGGCTGGGGACGAATGATGTGTCGTTTGAGGGAGTCTTCTTCAACCTCCAACTAGTGTGAACAGTAAATTGCATAGATTTTTCCTGAAATTAAACCTTGAACATACTCAACCAACGACCATAAAATATACCTCAAAGTAAAGCTCTAACTATGACGATTCAAATCATGTAAAAAGTTTAGAGTTTTACCGTCGGAATCTGGCTAATTCACCAGTGAAAGAAACTGATTGCAGAGGTCTGAAAATCAAGAAACCTCACACCCTCAGCACACCGATTCTCACGATTTCCTAAAGTAGTTGACTCGCAGCTCATCGTCTCAGCACACAGAGGTGTCTTCAGAGCTCGGAAAGCTTTGTATGTAAAATGAAAAAATTTGACCCAAAGGAGAGTAAAATGGGTCCCAGGCGGTGGGAATTTTCTGGGTCTAGCACAGCTGAGGGGAAGGGCAAAACGATGACATCGTTTTTGGTTGAAACGACAGGGCTCGGGGGTACTCCTCCCTAGCGTCAAAATGACAATGCTCCCTGTTATTTTGACCATCTCAGTCAAATGACAGTGTGGGCTGTTGTTTTGACTCATATATATATTATATTAATATAATGATAATATAATAACAGTATTTAATTATTTCCTAAATTCAAAAATTCTTCAAAAAACCGTAATAATTGTCGTACGCCTCCAAAAAATACATTGAAAAATCTGTCAAACTCATTGTAAGTAGTAATATCCATCAATACTATAAAATTATTCTTCTCATGAATATATAATTTTCTAAAAATTAATTACCTTAATTATATATTTTCGGAAAATTATGATAATTTCGATTATATTTCCAAAAATTCTTTGAAAATTTTCTGATGCTTTTAAACCCTTAATGGACCTGTTCAAGGTCCTAAAATACTAAAATAATTATTACATCTCGTCTTTCTATTTTCCAATCATCGATTCTATAAACATCATTAAATCTTCAATAAATATAATAATACCTAAGGAAAAAATTCCAAAACATCCAAATTTCAATTGCTATTCATCATTCGTCCAAAAAATACCAGCTAAGACCCACTAATGTCGGCAATCCTCGATTGGGCTTTCAGGCCCAAGTAGTTTGAAAGTTCCAGATTCTTACAACTACACAACAAGCTTGTTTGTTTGTTCTTGCGCTAATGCAACCTTGTTTTAAGGTAGTGACCATCTTCAGTATTCTCTAACTCTTTCTATTTCTTGAAATTATTGGGTTGTGAAGCATGATGTTGGGATGGGTATCTTCATAGTTTTTCTGGACTTATTCCCATGTTCACTTTAGTTGTATAATTTTTTGATTTATCTATAAATACCTAGTTATTATAGAGATTACCTTGAATTAGGTATTATCATGAAATTTTTTTGTGTCATTTCTCTTCTATTTTATCTTTTATTCTTTTAGATTGAGGTTATGAACTGAAAGATCATAATAACTGGTAGCGGAGAGAGGGAAGATTTACAGTAATTTATAGGGATGTAGAGTGCAAAGGTAATAATTGATAAGTTTGATGGGTATGATTTTAGCTCTAAAAGATACAGATTCAAGACTGCATATACTAGAAAGATATTCAAGAACCTTTATCAAGGATGAAGCTGGATTCTATGCCGCAAGAAAAATGGAATGTGAGAACCAGATATTTTCGAGCTACTTAGGCCGTAAAGCCCATTCGAGGATCGATATTGTTGGTGGACCTTAGCCCACGAATTTGGGATCGATTTTGGATTTAATGAGTAAATTGGAATATTTTAATGAAAAATGTTAATTTTAGGAAATAATTTTAATTACTTATTTATGATTGGAAAATCATAATAGAGGTTGTATTATTGATTTTGGAATTATAAGACCATAGATTGGTCTATTGACGATATTTAAGGTTGTATAAATTTTTGAAGAATTTTCGGAAATATAGTTGGTATTATTGTGATTTTTCTAAGGTGAAAAAGATGATATTTGATTTTTAGTAATTTATATATTTTAAAAAAGTAAAATCATTGGTTTGATGGATTTCTCTATTTATAAGGAATTTATAATTTTTAGTGTATTTTTTAGAAATATACACGAAATTATTATGGATTTTATATTTATTTTAGTATTTAAAAAATAAATTAATTATTATATAAAATATAATATTTTATTAATACATAAAATATAGTCAAAATGAGAAGCAAGCCTGTCGTTTGGACCAAACTGGTCAAAACTACAGTCTGCACTGCCATTTTGAAGCTCGAGAGGGTTCCTCCCGAGCTCGTCGTTTCAGCTTGAAACGATGTCGTTCTGCAGCAAAACAACGTCATTCTGCAATACAACAAAACAACGTTGTGTTGAACCTATGTCAGAATTTGGATTGTTCCCACCACTTGGTCAGATTTTTCACAGGATAAATCGGGTTTTTTCCTATCTTTGTATACCAAGCCTTGAAAACTATCTCGCAAGCTCCCTCTCCTTCTCCTCAGTCTCTCCCCCCAGGCAATTTGAGCTAAATCCAACGATTCTTTTTTCGGTTTGAGGTAAGTTCATACCCAGAAATCTAGGTATTCTCATCTCCAAATTCTTCATTTTAGTTGATGAAAATAGTTAGTTTTGGTAGGATTTTTATAGAGTTTGGGTTCATATAAGAGTAAATCGGTTTTTGGGTATGATTTCTTGCGGATTGTAGGTCATCGCTGGTGACCTAAGGTTGAAGACGTCATCCAAGGTCTCTTTGAGTGACAGGTCATTTGGGGGTGTGGGTAGACAATGTGTCGCCTACATGGGCAGGCGATGTGTTGTTTACATGTGTAAATAGACCGGTCCAGGACGAGGTATGGCACGCCTTGATTAGGACACATATCACCATCAGGCAGGTTCGGGTGTAGGTCTGGCCGCACTAGGTGCTGCCACATTTTGCATTGTGATTGGTCAAGTGAATTTGGGTTATATTGAGAATACAAAAAACGTTATGAGAGATTACATTCTTAGGGGTGACTAATGTGGATATAATGTTTGTTTTGCCGTGTTAAATTGGCTAATATCAAGTTGTTGAGATTCCATGAGTAATAAAGTGCTGTAGATTCAAAGGATTAAGCTTTGAATGTATTAGTTATAAATAAAAGATAAAAGCGGAGTTGTATAGTGAAAACGCGATGTATTGGAGATGGAAAGAATTTAAATAGATTCTAGTATAAATCAATGATGAAGTTGTTATCTAAGTGAGAAGGTTACAAATGTGGTTTGAGTTAATAACTCTTAAGAATTTAGAATTAATTTTCTACAGGAATATTTTTTAGTTGATTGATGATGATATTGTCGAGAAGAACCCGGAACCGATTCTCAAACTAATCGAGGATGAAAGAGATTCCCTACTGTAAATAGTCATGACTAAGGGTTATAGAAATGTATAACCCGATGGGATTGGTGATGGCATATGATTATAGTAATATCATCGAATATGATAGAACAGTTGAGTTGGTTGGCTGAGGATAAAGAGAATGGGATTGGATATCATGTTCTAAACTATGATTACAGAGATATAAAACTATTGGTAAAGTTGAATTACAGTGGATAAGGGATGTGAAAGGTATATAGTGGATACTGTAACTTTGATTTGATTTAGTTAGTGTGAGATTTTTATGATAATCGCAATTTCAGCGTAAGGCAGTTTTGAGGATGAAATTTTTTATAAGGTGTGTAGGATGTGAGGACCTGATAATTTTGAGTTACGTAGGCTGGGAAGCTCATTCGAGGATCAAAATCGTCAGTAGACTTTTGTCCAGGGGTTGAGATTTGACTGTGGACATAAAGGGTAAATTAGATAATTTTGAGAAAAATTATTAATTTTTAAAATTTATCTTAATTACCTACTTATGATTGAAAAACTATACTAGAGGTTTTATTATTAATTTTGGAATCTTGAGACCAGGGATTGGTCTATTGGGTGCATTTAAGGTTATAGAAATTTTCGAAGAATTTTTGGTATTGTATTTCAAATTATTAAAATTTTTCTAAAAAAATATAAAAATATTTTTTTTTAGTAATTGAGTGTTTGAGAGAAAAATATGATTTTTAGTTTGATGGATAGTACTAATTATGAGGAATTTATATAAATTTTTAGTGTATTTTTTGAAGGCATATGCTATTTTCTATGAATTTTTAATTCATATTTTAGTAAATATATAAAACATTATTATTATTATTTTAATTAATATAAATATTAGTTTGGTCAAAACGACACACTATTGTGCGGTTTTGATCGGGACTGGTTTAAACGGCAGTAGTTGATGCCATTTTGACACTTGGGAGAAACCCTCCCGAGCTCTGTCATTTCGAGTAGAAACAACGCCATTTTGCCAAAGGAAAAAATAGTACTGTTTTTGGTTTTGATCCTGGAACCTTTCCAAAAAACTCCTGCACTGCTTGACCCATGTATTTCTCCCTCGGCTCAAGTTCCTTCTATTTGCTGTTGGAGAGCTCATTGAGCTCAAAATTTCGCCTAGAGCTTTGTCTTCGAGCTGCAAATTTATACATGTAGGAAATGCATGATTTTGAGCTGTAGAGCGTGTGTAAGAGGTCAATTTTGAGAGCTTTTGTGCCGGTTTCTTTTTCTGAAGAATTGGTTGGATTCCTTCGGTAAAATACTAATCTTTTAGCATAGTTATATCATGTGGGAGTGGAGCTTCAATTTGACATAAAATTTGTAAGTTTTGGTACAATATTGGGCTATATCAGAATCTGGAGAATTTCCGGTTTCCATTATTCATGTCGTCCGGCGATCCTAAGGTTGAAGACGACCAGAGAAGACTTGTCGTTCAAGACATCTTCGAGTGAAAAGTAGTTCGGGTGGTAAGTAAGCCTTAGACCCTAGCCTGAGGCTCGGGAGACATGGCACGCTCCTGTGGTGCCGCGTGTCACGTCCTGGCAGCTTCGGATAGTGGGTGTCAGCACCTGGTTCCACCACATGTAGGTTCAGAATAAGGTTCGGAATAAGGTTCTGGTGGGTCTTGCAGCACCAGATGCTGCCACATGGTGCATTTTATTGGTCGATAATTAATAAATTATGAAAAATATAAAAAAATAGTTAGAAAATATACAAAATTCGAGAAAACATAATTCCAAAAAAATTATAGAAAATATTAGATTTGATTTGAAGTCTATTGATATCAAATTTTTATGAATTAAACTTGATTTGATAGGTCAATTAAATTGAAAAAAATTAAAAAAATTAAGAAAAAATAGAAAAGTTACCCGGTTGGGTCCTGGGTTGTTTATCGAGTAAAAATGCATCACTTTAAGGAGTTAGGCATGTATTTTATGTATTATTATGATATATGAATGGTTTATTGAGAATACAGAAATATTATGCGTAGGTGAACACCTACAGTGGCATGGCCTCCAGGAATCGGTTCGGGCGCCATCGACGGCTATAAGGACTACAAAACCCGTGAGTGGACGGAAATTTCTTTCTATTATATTAATTTTTAGCATAAGAATAAAATAAGAATAGTATGAAATGAATTAACGTCAATTGTGTGCATGTATTAGTGGAATGCCATGTGAAGTGTGAAAAACTCATGTAGCATACATCGAGTAGCATGATATGGTATGAATTGCACGGATGTTCCATGTTGTTATGAATTATTTGAAATATATTAAATACACTGAGCGTATTCGGGAATCGACATCGGCATGTGGAATACACTGAGTCTGCATAGGATAACCTATACAACCCTTGAGAGCTCTCCGGGTCTAGTAGCGTGATGTCAAGATGTCAATCACAAGGTAACAAGGATGGAACTGGTTTTTATGTATTTTACTGTTAATTAAATTATGAATCAGGATCCTGTAATTTGGGGATCGATTAGGTGGAGCTACTATCACCTAACACCCCAGCATCATCAGTGGATCGGGCTAGGCATTAAATTAACATGGATTTGTCCATTGCTGATTTGATTAGATAAAATGAATAATAATGGGATTAGAGTGCCACTAACGAATTCCAGTCCTATCCCTAGCCCGGATAGACTGGAAGATATTTCTAAACCCAAATGATGGTCATGTGTGCTTTGAAGAATTGTGAGTGTTGTGTCTTTTTAAGGCTGTGATTGTATTTATTAATGAATGAATTGAATAATTAAATAAATGCCTGCAAGTTTTTTTTCATATGTTGCGAATGTTTGTGAAATATTCTGTCTATCTTCCCTGTCATCTCATCTAGCAGGATTCTGCCAGATTATTGGCATGATATGCAGGAGAAATAAATAGAAGCTCACTCCAAGACATCTTGAAAAAAAAATAATGAATCAAATGGTTATCGGCAAGAGCGGTCGAGGTAATTTCACGAACGTCATATTCACAGTGTTTTCCCTTAATATGTCTAAGTATATCAGACCAATCATATTGAGTCAATTTTTGTACTGATATACCTAAATCATTTTACAATGCTTTCCGGACAGCATCGTATTACTAGTCTAAATTTTGTTATATAGTAATTCGATGATTTCTTATATCATTATCTCCTGCTTTACTGTTGTACCATTAGCTTTGTAGGTCGATTATAAGCATTGTCCTTGTAATGGCAATGTATATGGCGGGCCTAAGATAGTTGTCACGTGAAATTTTTGGGATCCAGAGGTTCGACAACTAAATGGTAGCGGAACTATGTTTAATAATTATTCTTAGAAACTCATATATTTCTTATTCCCTACTAATCTATTACCACTCTTTCCTCACCTGTGTGGGTGACCACTTTTAAGATACTTTTACAATAGAGGAACGTATTTTCTTCTTTTGGAAATATTCGTGGTTATAGAGTAACTCTAAACTTCATGTGTTTTCTTTTCTTTTGAGAATAGGTGTGAGCCATTCGTCTCTATTCTATGTCATTGGTTAATGGTGTTTGAAACCTATAAACCCGACTTTACTTGATCACTTAAGTCGGAAAATAGTTGTTTCGAAAATTTTCTTGATACTATAACTCACGGTTCTATTGAGAACTTTGAGATCGGTTATGTCTTTGGTGAAACGTGATTCCTTTTTCATGAGACCCGATTGAGGATTCGATTTATTCTCGTGATCTTGATTGTGTATTGATATACATGTGCATTATGTTACCTCGCAATGCTTTCTTATAGTTACCACTCGAGTGAGTGATGGCCTTATTCATGGCTCTAAGACATTGGTGTATGTATGGTCGTTTCCTTATTGAGAAGGGGTCGATTAATCAAAAAATTATTTGATTGTGAGTTCATTTGAGTTACGGGAAACTATGAATATATGTGTATCGTACTAACATTGATTTCAAATTGGAGAACTTGGGAGGAGCAAGAAAGATTTCCCGTATAACCGTTGGTAAGATATATTGCTTACTGATAATTTGACTAGCAAAAGTACCTTGGATTAGGTACAGTTAATCGAGAATTATTGGTAATTGTGAATAAGCTTGAGAATAGATATTTTCTTTTTAAGGCATAAATTGACTATAGTGTGAAGATCGAAAAATTTTGGGTTACTTGGGCCAGAAAGCTTACTTGAGAACCAACAAGGTTAGTAGGCCATAGCCCACGAACTAGTACCGATTTTGGGTGTAAGAGGTGAAATGAGAATATCTTTAAGGAAAATATTATATTTTATGAATTATTTCAAATTATTTCAAAAGGAGTCTTATTAATGGTTTTGGGATTTTAGGACCATAAAATGGTCTATTGATGACATTTAAGGATGTATAAATTTTTGTAGAATTTTCGGAAAAATATTTGCAATTCTTATGATTTTTTTTTTAAAAATAAAACTATTTGATTTTTAGTGAAACATATATTTACGAGAAGAAAACTTTTATGGTACCAGGAGATAGTACTCTTCAAGAGGAGTCCATAGGAATTTTCATCATATTTTTTGGAGATATACGCTAATTTCTAAGTATTTTTGAAGCTTTCTAGTAATAGGTAAATGATTTAAATATTATTATTATTTATATTATATTATATTATTATAATATATAGGACAAAACGACGGCCAACACTATCGTTTTGACTAAGATGGTCAAAACGATAGGGAGCTTTGTTATTTTGACGCTCCTGGGAAATATCCCCGAGTTGTGACGTCGTTTTGCAAGGAAGCAAAGCGACATTGGTTGACCCACCCCCGTCATCTGTAGCCCTAGAACCTTCCCTACTGCCTCACACCCAATATTAGTCAAAATTGGGTCAAGATCCTTCCTTTCACCTGGAGAGCTCATCGAGGTCAAGAATCGCCACTAGGTGCTTCACCTTTGAGTCACGAATCTATATATGTAAGAAATGCACAATTTTGTGTTGTGAGAGGGGATCGTAGAGTCGATATTTTAGAGTGTCAGACGAGTTACTTCTCCGGCTAATTCAGCTAGATTCTGGCTGTAAAACTCGAAGGTTTTGGTGTGATTAAGTTTGTTAGGCTGATATCTTCGTTTATATATATATATTGTGAGGTTTTGTTAAGTATTCGTGTAAAATGGAATCCAATTGTATTCCGGATTATGTTATTCATCACCGTCTTCAAAGGTTGAAGACGACCTCGAGCAACTTGTCTCCTGAGGCCGCTTGTGTTTGATGGGTAGTTTATTCATAGAACAGACGACGTGTCGTCCGATAGGGGCACCAGGTGTAGTCCGAGATTGTGACATGTGTAGGATCGAGTGTAGACATGCGTGTCACACTCTGCATGTGACACGTGTAGGTTCGGGCAGGCATGTCAGCCCCTGGTTCTAACACGTGTAGGTCCGAAGTGAGCTTCGGGTAATTCTAGCAGCATTAGACATTTACTTATGGGACGCACTTATTGGTCCAAATTAAATAAATTCAGAAAAAATAGAAATATAGCCAGAAAATCTATAAATTCTAGAAAAATTCCAGAAAAATTATAGAAAATACTAATGTTTGGACCAAAACCCAACCTAACATAGTATTTTTCTATAATTGAATCCCAGATAAGCCCTCGCAAGGTCCTATTTGAATCCGACAAGGCTCAAGCCACCTAATTGTCAATTTTATTGGTTGATTTATATGTTATTTAAAGGTTGGAGCATATTCATACATTAATGAATTTCTCGCTTATATGGAGTGAAAGAAAACATCAGCTGAACACTTATATTAATACTCAAAACAAGTGGAAATATAACACACAAGTACCATAGGAATCTCAAAACATCAACCAATAGTATCATACATATTTCAGAAGCAACAAAAAGAGAAAGAGGGATTGGAAAGCCAGAATGCAAATCCACACAAGTTTAAAGACATGTCATGCGTATTCAATAGAAAAGGGGTGCAAATTCGTCCAGCCATGTAGCCTTGATCTCACACCTTTGGTACCAGCAACAAAGTACACACCTAAGCCTATAAAAGGGGAGAAAAGAAGGGATGAGATTAAAAAAATCTCAGTAGGGTCACAACATCATAAGTCCTAGGGATTCCCAATCAAATATCTCCCAAATAGTATCAGATCATCCCCACTCATCTAAGAGTATCACACAATTCAAGAATCAATCAAAAGGGTTAGGGCCAAAACTAAGACTGAGGGTGGACTACAAACACTTCTGAAAATCAGAAGTACACAGGCAGAAAAACTCATCAGGTTACTCTCGGTAGTAGGAAAAGAAAAGACCATCCCCTTCCACCTGTGTTGTCCAAGGCTTTGCTGCACAAAGGGTAAATGGTTAGACAATCAATGTTGCAGAAAGCCTTTTAGTTGTCTCCGACATCCAGACTTGAACTGGCCTAGGAGCATTCTTGCAGCAGCGCATACAAATCATCCTATCACTCTCAAACAGGGCAACCTAACGTCCAGATTCGAACTGGCCTATAGGGCATCTTGACGTCCATACTCGAACTGGCCTATAGGGCATCTTGACGTCCAGACTTGAACTGGCCTACAAGGCTTCCTGACGTCCGGACTTGAACCAGCCTACAAGGCATCCATCGAGCTATTGCTGGCAATAACCACCCATAAACCTCCCGGTTCAGTGAGCATCTCTCTTCTCCCTAGGAGCAACAATACTTACCTCAAATGGCCAGTGAAAAAAGGATCCTTCAAACAAAGCACAAACAGTGCCCATACATGCATACACACATAGTACACACATACACAAATCACAACAAAGAATCCTCAATCAAATCACAATATAAATCAATGATCAATCCTCAAAGTCATAACCGAATCAGGTAACCTAATTTTCTATTAACTTTCGATATTCCCTATCATCATAATCACACATTCCGTATGCATATAACCAAGATAGGCAATAAAATTCACTCATATTCAAACAATCAAACAATAGGGTAACCAAAGGAACCGATGAGTCATAGATCCTACCTCTCACGTGTTTAAATCAGATACAATCCTTTGCCTTTCCAATAAGATCAGAATCTCCTAAACAATTACAAAGCAAAGACCACAAAATACTAAGTCACAATACTACTTAATTAAAAACCAAAGGCATTGGAAATCCTTACCAATTAACCTACTAAAATCCAACGATCCGGATGCAGCAATATCTTTCCCCTGAATGCGTGATGTGATGGACAAAAACTCAGTAAGAATCAACTTGATTATTCATCATAATTTAATATACAAATTTCGGCAACACCTTAAGGTTTATACGACAACTTGTGATTTCAAAATTAGAGAGATTAGGTGTCGTGATTTAATGAAATTAAGAAAGGAATAGATGTTTACAACATGTACAATCAAAAGAAACAATATCAGAATCCAATAAGTTAATCAAATGATCAAGATAGGCAATCAAAGATAGGGCATATTGATTTCATGAATAGGGAAGATTCAAAGGATGAATTCATGATTTTACATCATGAATGGATGCTAAACAATCAAACGAACAAGAGGAACAATAATAGAAATCAATTGAAGGCAGAATCACACAATTTTGAAACCTAATCCCGCTGAATTTTGACCTAAATTACGATAAGAAAAACTAACCTCCAGAAGTAAAACCCAATATGGCTGAATAGATAACGAAAAGAGATTTCCAACAAGCTATTATTCGCAAGAATCCGACAAAGGATGAGAGAGTTATGCTATTTTGAAGTTCAAACAGATTTTGTCAATTTTTCGGGAATACGATTTAACTTTTAACAAAGAAAAACTAATCTTCAGATAAAAATCCCAAGATGGTTGGAAAGAGAATGAAGAGATCTTTCCAACAAGCTATTATTCACAAGAATCCGACAAAGGATGAGAGAGTTATGCTATTTTGAAATTCAAGTAGATTTTGGAAATTCTGTCAAAATACGATTTAAAGTTTAACAAAAAAACTAACCTCCAGATAAAAAACACAAGATGGTTGTTAAGAGGATGAAGAGAGCTTTCCAACAAGCTATTATTCGCAAGAATCCGATAAAAGATGAGAGAGTTATGCCAAGATGAAGATCAAAGAGTTTCGGCTAGGGTTTAGGCAAAAGTCGGAAATTGAGAAGAAGGGGATAAATTACGAAATTTCTATGTGAGTTTTGGTATTTTTAGGTGGGATAGGCTGGCCACTCTTTTATAGGTGTCTAAGGAGGTTTAGCTAAGAGATAAATCCCTATTTTTAAGCTTAAAAAGATAATTAAAGGAAAATTCTATTAGATAGATAATTCTATTTAAAATGATAAATCTATTAAAAGAGATATTCTATTTAAAAAGAAGAATTATCTAATACCTTAGATAATAAGGGATAAAAATAAAAATAATTAATATAAAAATACCAGAATTAAAATAGAAAATATTTAGCAGTAACCATTTTAGGCCATCACGCACTCATTTCTTTAGGGGAAAAATAGTCATTTCAGCTGCATCTGTTCCTGGACTTCCTGGACATCTAAACTACGAAGAGTTGAGGTCTCACAACTAAATTTAATTTGGAGTCTATTGATGTCAAATTTGAACGAATTGGATGTGATTTGATAGTCAATTAAATCAAACAAGATTCGGACAATTAAGAAAAAATAGAAAAATTGCCTGGTTGGGTTCTGAGTCGATCTTCGGGTAGAAATGCATCGAGTTATGGAGCCAGGGACATTATTTTATGTGTTATTATGATATTTGAACAATTTAGAAAGGTTTGCGATTGTTGTGTGTAGGTGAATACCTAAAATGGCAGGACTTGAAGGAATTGGTCCAGAATGCCATTGTCGGCTATTTGGGCTTCGAAAACCCGTGAGTGGAAGGTCTTTTCAATTTCATTATTTAGCTAGTATGAGTATTTAATTGTGTTTAATAAGAATTCATTAATTGAAATCGTACGTGCATGTGTGTGATAATTGATATGTCGAGCATAATAACCAATATAGCGTGCATTGAGTAGCATGATAGGATATGAAATGCTTGAATGTGTTATTCTATGATTGAGATGCTGAATACAACGGCATGGAGAATGCATTGAGTCCGCAAAGGGTAACTTATGCAACCCTTGAGAGCTCTCTGACTCTGGTAACGTGACGTGAAGTCGCCAATCACGAGATAATAAAAGTGGGATGGGTTTTAGTTATTTTATTGTTAATTCTATTATTGATTAGGATCCTGTAGTGTGGGGATCGTTTAGGTGGAGCCACCATCACCTAATGCCCTAACATCGTCAGTGGATCGGGATAGGCAATTACTTTGACATGGATTTATCTAGTTGCATGTAATAATAAAATAAATGAAAAGATAATGAGATTAGAGTGCCACTGATGAACTCCTGTCATGTTCGTGGTCCAGATTGGCTGAAAGATACTTCTAAGCTCAATTCACATTTATGCGTGTGTTAATGAAGAATCGTTTGTTTGCTATATATTATATGATTGTGATCATGTAGGTTAAATTATGAAATAATTAATTCATTAAATGCCAACATGTTTTCTTGACATATGATTTGATTGTGTGTGAAATAATTTATTAGTCTTCCCGTCCACTCACCTGGTAGGATTCTTCCAGTTTATTGGTATGTAAAGTAGGAATGGTGATTAGGAGCTCATTCCCAGGCATCTCGAGAATGGAATAGTGAATCCAAGGAATAACGACGAGTGCGATCGAGGTATTTTCACGAACGTCATATTCATAGCGTTTCCCTAGAATGTTGAGCTTATTAGAGCCAATGTTTTTCCCTGAGTTTGTCGAGTATGTTAGAGCCAGTGTAATAATTGGATTCCTGGGTATTGAATGTTAGATTAAATATTCATCAATGATACCCGAACATCATCGTTTCTCTTTTATAATTCCACTACCCAATATATTTTTTTTATATCCTTTTAATTACCATCTCTGCTCTAATTTATACCATTAGCCTTGTAGGTTTATTATATGCATTATCTTGTGTTATGGTACTGTATATAATGGGCCTACAGTAGGTTGTCATGCGTGATCTTCGGGGTCTAGGGCATGACATCTCTTCCAATGGTAACGGATCGTTGTTTAATTAATATTCTTAGAAACTCATATATTTCTCGTTTCATATGACTCTGCTACCAGACCTTCCTTATCCATGTGGGTGATAATTTTTACGATGATTTTTACAATAGCGGAGCATATTCCTTTATTTGGAAATATTTCTTGTTATCAAGTAACTTTTTAGGTGACGTGTTTTCTTTTCTTTTGAGGACACATGTGGATCATTTGTCTCTATCCTATAATATTTGTTAGTAGTACATGAAATCTATAAACCCGACTTTACTTGACTTCTTAAGTCAGGCAATAGTTGTTCTGAAAATTTCCTTCATTACTATAATTCACAATTTTATCGTGAAATTTGAGAATCGTTTTGATTTTGGTGAAATGTGTATTATCATCACGAGACGCAATTGGGGCTTTGAATTATTCTCGTGATCTTGACTATGAGTTGTTATGCATAAGTGCTGTGTTTTCTAATAGGGTCCTCTTCTAGTTATCGCTAGAGTGAGCAATGGCTTTATTCCTGGCTCTAAAATATTGGTTTGTGCATAGTCATTTTCCTTATTTAAAAGGGACGACCAATCAAAAAACTTGTTTGATTGTGAGTTTAATTGAGTCAAGGGAAAACTATGAATATGCGTATATCGTACTAATATTGATTTCATATTAAAAGGCCTGGGAGGAGCAAGCAAGATTGACTGCATTGGTAAGTTTGTATTGCATCCGAATAGTTTGAGTACGAAAAAGTACCTTAGATTAGGTACGGTATAATGAGAAGTACAGGTAATCGTAAGTGAATGAGAGATTGGGTATTCACTTTTGAGGCATGAATTGGTCTTGGAATTGACTTTAGTCTGACATGCTTATATATAATAAATGCCTCGTTGAATTTTAACTAGGACTATAAGAACCAAAGTGGGATGAAGCCTATTATAGGCTATTGTTTGGTGAGCCGTAGATGCTAAACAAGTGAGTATAACCAGATGAGTATAAGTATTGCTTACCCGATTATCAGTGTGTTTCAGGTTTACTACCCGATTAATTGGGATTGTACCCGGAGTGCCTGTCCCTTTACTGTGTTGTTGAATAATGATATGGTTTATTGCGCATAAAGTGCTCGTCCTTATACTACGTGACTGATAGATGATATGGTCTGCCGTGCAAGGAGTGCACATGTAGTATTGAGCTATGTCGGTTTTGAAATTTGGTTGTGTGTGGTCTATTTTGTAAGATACGAGTTTAAGATGATAGCTCTTGGAAATTCGGGCTATGTGAATCATAGGTTACACTCAAACTTTTAGGATCGAAAATTTTACTTGAAGAGTGTGTTGCTAAAGGATTAACCGACATATTAATCCATCGGTGATCTCAGTTACAAGAAACATATAGGCGAGAATCGTAAGACTATAGCCGATGATAAGGCTAACAAGACTGAAAAATAGTCGGAATTATGAGAATTATATCAATAATTTGAAATTTGAGATTGATGTAATTGGATTAATATTTGTAGCTCTTGTAAGAGAATGATGATTGTTATTATTATTGGTAATGGAAGAAATTTGATTCTTATCGAGAATACAAAAGTGTAGTGAAAGACTACATTAAGTTGTGATTACGGGGGATGTAATGTTAAATTGGCTAATATTGAGTTATTTAGATTTCATAAGTAACAAAGTTAATTGAAATATTATGGATTCAAGGAATGAGACATTGAATAGTTTAGAAGTAATAGAGGAGTTATGCAGCGAAAACGTGGTGTTTTTAAAGTTGGAAAAAGGATAAAGATAGATCTTAAAAAGAATCAACGGTGAAATTTTTTGCATAAGTATAATCATCGTAAATGTGATGTTGGGTATTAATTACTTGTGTTTGGTGCTAATTGTGTTATTAATAGCACTATATTGATCGAAAATGGTATTTTTAAGAAGAGCCCGAAACAGGTTTTTAATCTAAGAAGGGTGAAAGAATCACTCGATATGATCATTGTGGTTCAGAATAGGAAATAAATAACCCGACGGATTTGGTGATGGTATGCTATGCTATCATTGAGTATGATGGAACGATTGAGTTGGTTGATTGAGGATATAAGGAAATAATTGGACATCGTGTTCCAAACCGTGATTATAGAGTTACGAAGCTATTAGCAAAGTATGATTATAATGGATAAGGGATATAGAAGGTATGTAGTAGATACAGTAATCATGATCGTAAATTGGTGTACATGAGGTCCTTGCGATAATCGTGACCTCTATGTAAGTAAGTTTCGAGGACGAAATCTTTTATAAGGAGGGAGGATGTGAAGATCGAAAAATTTTGGGTTACTTGAGCTGGAAAGCCCATTCGAGAACCAACGAGGTTAGTAGGCCTTAGCCCATTAACTAGTACCGATTTTGGGTGTAAGATGTGAAATGAGATTATTTTTGGGAAAATTATTAATTTTTATGAATTATTTTAAATTATCAAAATATGATTAAAAAATCATTAAGGAAGTTCTATTAATGGTTTTGGGATTTTAAGACTATGGAATGGTCTATCGATGACATTTAAGGATGTATGAATTTTCGTAGAATTTTCTGAAGAATATTTACAGCTCTTATGATTTTTCTAAAGGAAAAATAAGAGTATTTAATTTTTAATAAAATATATAATAATGGGAAGAAACATTTTATGGTACCTGGAGATAGTACTCTTTAAGATGAGTCTTTAGGAATTTTCCACGTATTTTTCGGAGATATATGCTTATTTCTATGTATTTTTGAAGATTTCTAGTAATAGATAAATAATTTAAATATTATTATTATTTATATAATATAATATAATATTATTATAATATATAGGACAGAATGACGGCCCACACTGTCATTTTGACGATCGGGAGAAATATCCCCGAGCTGCGTCGTGTCAACCTAGAATGATGTCATTTTGCAAGGAAGCAAAACGTTGTCGTTTAACCCACCCCCAACAGTTGTAGCCCTAGAACCTTCCCCTGCTGCCTCACACCTGATATTAGTCAAAATCGGGTCGAGAGCTTTCATTTCAACTGGATAGCTCATCGAGCTCAAGAATCGCTACTAGGAGCTTCACCTTTGAGTTGTGAATCCATACATGCAAGAAACTCACGATTTCGTGCCGTGAGAAGGGCTAGTAGAGTCGATTTTTCAGAGTGCAAGACGTGTTACTTCTCCGGCTGATTCAGCCGGAATCTGGCTGTAAAACTCTAAACTTTTTGTGTGATTAAGTTCGTTAGGCTGAGAGCTTAGTTTATATATATATATATATAATATTGTGAGGTTTTGTTAAGTATTTGTGTAAAACAGAATCTGCCTGTATTCCGGATTATGTTATTCATCGTCGATCTTCAGAGGTTGAAGACGACCTCAGGCTAGTTCTCACCTGGGGATGCCTTCGTTTGACGGGTAGTTCATCCTTAGAACGTACGATGTGTCGCATGCATGCTCAGGCGACGTGTTGTTCGATAGGGGCAACAGGTGTAGTCCAAGTCTGAGGCTCTGCGTGTGACATGGTAGGATCGGGTGTAGCCTAAGTCATGTGTGTAACACTTTGCATGTGACACATATAGGTTCGGATAGGCATGTTAGCCCCTAGTTTTGGCATGTGTAGGCTCAGAGTGAGCTTCGGGTAGTTTTGGCAGCATTAGATGCTGACACATGGCGCTCTCTTATTGTTCTGAATTAAATAAAATCTGAAAAAATAGAAAATTAGCTAAAAATCTATAAAATTTGGGAAAATAGTAAAAAATTGAAAACAAAATTCAGAAAATTTATAGAAATTACTAGATTTAATTTGGAGTCTATTAATGTAAAATTTACATGAATTGGATGTGATTTGATAGGTCAATTAAATCGAACAAGATTCAGAAAATTAAGGAAAAATAGAAAAATCACCTAATTAGGTCTCAGGTCGATCGTTGGGTAGAAACACGTCTAGTTATGGAGTTAGCCACATTATTTTATGTGTTATTATGATATATGAACAATTTAGTAAGGTTTGCAATTGTTGTGCGTAGGTGAATACCTAAAATGGCAGGACTTTAAGGAATTAGTCTGGAACGCCATCGTCGGCCATTTGGGCTTTGAAAACCCGAGTGTGTACAGTCTTTTCAATTTCATTAAATTGCTGGCATGAGTATTTAATTGTGATTAATAAGAATTCATTAATTGAAATCATACGTGCATATGTGTGATAATTGATATGTCGAGCATAATAACTAATATAGCGTACATTGAGTAGTATGATAGGATATGAAATGCATGAATGTGTTATTCTATGATTGAGATGCTGAATACATCGGATACATCCAAGATTCCTCATCGGCATGGGGAATACATTGAGTCCACATAGGGTAACCTACGCAACCTTTGAGAGATCCGGGTCTAATAACGTGATGTGAAGACGTCAATCATGAGGTAATAAGGGTGAAACAGGATTTATTTATTTTATTGTTAATTCTATTATTGATCAGGATCCTGCAATGTGGGGATCGTTTAGGTGGGGCTACCATCACCTAACGCCCCAACATTGTCAATGAATTGGGCTAGGCAATTAATTTGACATGGATTTTTCTAGTGCATGTAATAATAAGATAAATGAAAAAATAATGAGATTAGAGTACCACTGACGAACTCCAGTCTCATCCATAGCCCGAATAGGTTGGAAGATATTGCCAAGACCAAGTTATTGTTATGCATGTGTTGAAGAACCATGTGTTTGCTGCATATTATATGATTGTGATCTCGTGCGTTAAAGTATGAAATGATTAATTTATTACAACACGTTTTCTTTACGTACGATTTGATTGTATGTGAAATACTTTGTTAGTCTTCCCGTCTGCTCACCTGGCAGGATTCTGTCAGTTTATTGGCATGTAGTGCAAGAATGGTAATTAGGAGTTCGTTCCCAGGCATCTCGAGAATGGAATAACGAATCAAAGGATTAAAGGCGAGTGCGATCAAGGCATTTTCATGGACGTCGTATTCATAGCATTTCCCTAGAATGTTGAGCTTATTAGAGCTAGTGTTTTTCCCCGAGTTTGTCAAGTATGTTAGAGCTAGTGTAATTATTAGCGTTTCTCTTTTATAATTTCGCTGCCCAATATATATTTTTTAAAATCTTTCTAATTACCAGCTCCGCTCTAATTTATACCATTAGCTTTGTAGGTTTATTATATGCATTATCGTGTGTTATGGTAGTGTATATAATGGGCTTATAACGGGGTGTCACACGTGATCTTCGGGGTCCAGGACGTGACATATAGACTGACATCCTTATAAGTAATAGATTGCTTCATTGAATTCTAACTGGAACTGTATGAACCAAGGTGGGTTGATGCCTACTATAGGTTGTTATTTTGGTGAGCCGTAGAATGCTAACTCACTAAGATTTACGAAAAGTTGGAAATGACTAAAAAAGAGAAGAGGTACTACTTATTGTATCATTAGTGTATTCTATGTTTACAGTACCCGAAATGCACATTATAAAAAAATGTTTGCTCAGTAGTAAGGATAGTGCAAGGAGTGCATATCCTTATGTAGTATAATTGGCTGATGATATGTTTCATTATACGTGGTGTGCACATATAGTATTGGAGGATGTTGGTTCGAAACCTTGTTGTGAATTGCCTATGCCATAAGTTATGAACTTGAATAATAGCCCTCAAAATTTCGGCTGTTCGATTAATTACACCTGAACTCAGAGGATTGAAAATTATAGATAAAAAGTATGTATGATAAAGGATTAACCGATAGGTTATTCCATTTGAGAATTTCGGTCATAAAGGACCTAAAAGCGTGAATCGTAAGCATATAGCCTACATTGAGGCTAAACTAGCCCAAGGAATGGGCAGAATTATGAGAATTACGTCAAAAATTCTAAAGTATAAGATTGATGTATTTTTTTTCCTTGTGTTGAGAATATTGGCTATTAATCTTTAGTAATGAAAGAAATTCAGATAGATTTTGATGGAGGTCTTTACTTTATGCATTGATATAGAAATGAAACATATATGACTTTGATGGTTTATTACTCGGTTTGAGTATATAAACTGGCACGAGTTTACTGATTATCTTGTGTTGTATGATAATCAAGTGAAATTGGGTTATATTGAGAATATAGAAAGCATTATGAGAGATTATATCCTAAGGTGTGACTAATGTGGATATAATGTTTGTTTTGCAGTGTTAAATTGGCTAATACCAAGTTATTGAGATTCCATGAGTAACAAAGTGTTCTAGATTCAAAGGATTAAACTTTGAATGTATTAGTTATAAATAAAAGGTAAAAGTGGAGTTTCACAACGAAAACATGATGTACTGGAGATGGAAAGAATTTAAAATAGATTCTAGTATAAATCGATGATGAAGTTGTTATCTAAGTGTAAGGTTACAAATGTGGTTGGAGTTAATAACTCTAAGGATTTAGAATTAATTTTTAATAGTAATACTTTTTAGTTGATTGTTGATGATATTGTTGAGAAGAATCTGGAACCGGTTCTCAAACTAATCGAGGATGAAAGAGATTTTTTGATGTAAATTGTTATGACTAAAGGGTATAAAAATGTATAACCCGATAAGATTGGTGATGACATATGATTATAGTAATATCATCAAATATGATAGAATAGTTGAGTTGGTTGACTGAGGATAAAGGGAATAGGATTCTGCTAGATTATTGGCGTGGTATGCAGAAGAAAAAAATAGGCGCTCACTCCTAGGCATCTCGAGAATAGAATAACGAATCAAACGGTTATCGGCAAGAGTGATCGAGATAATTTCATGAATGTCATATTCACAATATTTCCCCTTAATATGTCTTGAGTATATCAAAGCCATCATATTGAGTCAATTTTTATATTGGTATACCTAAATCATTTTATGATGCCACCCAGACAGCATCTCATTATTAGTCTAAATTCTGCTGCATAATAATTTGATGATTTCTTATATCATTATCCTTACTTTACTGTTGTACCATTAGCCTTGTAGGTCGATTATAAGCATTATCGTGTGTCATGGCAGTTGTCGCGTGAAAGTTTTAGAGTCCTAAGCATGACACGTTGTGCATAGATGGACTTCTATAATGGCAAGACCTCGAGGAATCGGTCCAGAGCCCTATCGATGACTATTTGGACTTCAAAACTCATGATTGGATGAAACTTTCTTCCTTTTGATAAATTTCTGACATGAACGTTAAAATAAAATTAGTAAGGAATCATTAATTGAATTTTTACATGTGTATGCATGAGAAATGTTGTGTTAGGATGCTCTAATCCTTAGTGTGGACAATTCGGTTGAATCCTAGACATTGGATTTAGGTGCGTCTTTTCATTCATCTTCTTTCAAAGAATTATTCTAGAATCTGACAACTGAAAAATTCAAGATGGTGTATCTTGTGAAGAATAAAGCCTTGTGATGACCCGTACTTATATCAATTATTTGATTTTTTTATTGGGCGTTTTTTGGATTGAATTACAAGTCCTTTTAGCAATTTCAGAGAGGCTATTGACATATCTGTTAGAAGTTGTTTAGTAGGCCATTGTAACAGGTTTTTGTAAATAAATACTTTTGGTAGAACAATTCATGTATGGAAAGGAGGAGAAACTGCAAACCGGATCGGGAACGTGAGGGTACGAACAAGATTGCAAGATTTGGGGATGACAGCCAGTCATTGGACTACATATGACTGGTCAAACTTTGCAAGAATTCAGCTCGAAGCAAGAGCGACCGGTTAGTGGACCATGTACGACCGGTCGGTGGCAATGCGAAACAAGACCGACCGATCATTATCTCATTTATGACCTGTCGGAAGGCACACCAGAGCAAGGATGACCAGTTGGAGACTTTGTACAACCGGTTTTACAAACTATATTGACAAGACGGATTCTAAGGTGAAAACCGGTTGTTCGGATAGACACGGCCGGTAAAAAGGGTTCTCTATTTAAAAATACATAGGGTTTTAGTCTTATTTTCATCGAAGACTGTATACACTTTCTTTATTATTTTCAGAGCGGCTCTTGATCCATCAAAGATAAAAACGTTGATATGTTCATTTGAGTCTTAATTAATGCAAAGACTTTTTCAATTAATTCTTTCTCTTTATCTTTTGCAATATTGATTCTTGACGTAAAATCGGGATTCGAATTCACTGTGTTCTGATTACAAGTTCTTAATCCTATTTCTAATCTTAATTTAATAGACCTGACAGTTTGTCCATAGGTAAGTATTGATTGATTCTGAAGAACACTTAAACTTCGACAACAAATTAGAAGTCCTAGGGCATAGTTGAAACTTGGTAGAATAGGAATATATCTGTCAAACCTAGAGTTCATATTGATTAGGCAAAACGATTTAGAAGTTCAATTATCATAGGAGTATAGTTAGTTGGAATCTGGATTAGCTTATAATAGACTGAAAGGATATTAAAGGATTAAAAGATCATAAAAAATAGGTGCAAACATTGGAATTGAATAATAGTTGGATTAAATTTCTTAAATTATCTTACAATCCTAACTCTAACACCTATTAGTTAATTTAACTTTAAATTTTAGTTTAGTTTAATTACAAATCTTTATTTGATTCATTTAACTAAAATAGTAGATTAGGCGAATTGATTAGTTTTAAACGAATTTCTCTGTAAAATCGATACTCATTCTTTTGAACTATATTACTTATTGACAGTCATGCACTTGTGATTAAAGGTAAATTCAATTTTACGCCAACACCTTGGAGAGTGAAGAAAAGGGAGACATTTGATTAGAAACTCTAGTAGAGAATCAATGGACATTGCAGGGTATCAGATACATTCTTGGTGTCAAGAAGAATCTGATCTCTGTGTTTGTTGGAATTCACAGGTTATGCAGCAGGGTTTGAAAAAGGTCTATGGAAGATTGTCAAAAAAAGTTCCAACTCATCTGAGAGGATTTCTTGCTGGTTATTTGGATCCCTATGAGACTTGTGTGTTTTGATTCCAATATTTGGAACTCATTTTGAAAAACACAGCACTCTAATTTTTTCAAGATTAGATTAAATTAGAGTTCCACAACTCATCAGAATACTCTCGGCAATGAAGAAGAAAGGTCATCCCCTTCCACCTGTGTTGTCCAAGGCTTACTTCACAAAAGGTAAATGGTTAACACACAAGCTATTCAGTAAGCCTATTCATTTTTCCACACAAGGACAAGTCATCCCAAGCCACACAAGAACAAGGGCTTCCTGCCACACAAGGACAAGGTTTCTGGCCACACAAGGACAAGGTTTCTGGCCACACAAGGACCAGACATCCAGCGAGCTCATGCTGGGGATTGCCACCCATACGACTCCCATACTAGTAAGAACCTCCCCTCTCACAAGGAGCATCAACGCTTACCCCCAATGGCCACTGGAAAAGGATCCTGACACACAACACGTACCAACACACACAAGCAAGTACAAATCACAATACCATAACAGGGTATCCTTAATCATGTTAAAACACAATCAACATGTTCAATACACACCACATATGCAAACTAGGCACTCATATCCTATCTTAAGGGATTTGGTATAGCCTAGAGGATCGCTTCTTGATCCGCAATTCAAGCATTCCTACTACAACATGTACGCATACAACATTATATGTAAAAGGCACCGAAATTAGAAAGCAAACAACAAGGATCTCTGGAGAAACTAATGAGGCTTAGATCCTACCTCTCTTGTCTCTGAACAAAAAGTTATTCCCTTGTCTTTATTCAATAATTTTGCACTACCTATAGCATCACAAGGCAAAGCCAAAACCAAACTAAGTATGCATATCCAATAGCCAAGAACTTAACAAGAATCAACTTGAATTACCATCCCTAATTACCATACAATTTTCGGCACTAAGAATAGGGCAATAAGGCAAGTTGCAATTTCATGTTAACAAGTTGTAGGAGTTGCGATCTAATGTTAACAAGGAAGGATTAAGGGTTTATAATATGTATAATCAAAAGAAACAAGATCAAAATCCAATAGGTTAATCAATTGATCAAGATAGGCACAATAGGGAAAAGGTAGGGCATACTGATTTCATGTATAGAAAAGATTCAAAGGATGAATTCACAATTTTTCACTATGAATGGATATTAAACAATCATAGGAGTAAAGGTAACAGCATCAGAGATCAATCAAAGGCAGAATTATAAAAATCTGAAAACCTAATTCCGCCGAATTTTGATTTAACTTTAGAGAATGAATTACTAACCTTCAGAAAAAAAACACATATATTTTTAGAAATAATATGAAGAGAGCTTTCCAACAAGCTATTATTTTCAGGAATCCGACAAACGATGAGAGAGTTATGCTTGTTTGAAGTTCAAGAAGATTTTGGCAGTTCTGCCGAATTTCAATTTAACTTTATAGAAAGAAATAGTAATCTTCAGACAAAAAATCATAGATTTATGGAAAGAGGATGAAAAAATATTTCCAAAAAGCTATTATTTTTAGGAATCCGACAAATGATGAGAGAGTTATGTTTGTTTGAAGTTCAAGAAGATTTTGGCAGAAATTGGGAGGTGTACGGTTTTTAGGTCTCTCGAATTTTGTGTGTTTTCTGTATAAGATTTTTGTGTGGCTGACTTCCTATTTATATAAGATGGTTATGAGATTATAATCCCTATCTTCAAGGCTTAGTTAAAGTCAGATAATTATCAAAATTAAATTTTGTAACTATCCCCATTAAACTTAGGGTTTTTATTTCCTAAGGTAATTATCAACCAATAAAGAATCAATTTAAATGGAATTAATACCAGAAATAATTACTAGACACACATCGTT
Organism: Passiflora organensis; assembly: GCA_019739055.1. NCBI lineage: Eukaryota > Viridiplantae > Streptophyta > Magnoliopsida > Malpighiales > Passifloraceae > Passiflora > Passiflora organensis. Next base: position 3,096,223 of record JAEPBF010000187.1, on the reverse strand, counting down.
TCCTTCAGGGACAAAATGGTCTTTTTCACCTGCACTGGCTTCTGGACTTCTAGGACTCAAAATTCAGAGTCTCAAATCCTCGCATCATAAGAATTTAGTCCTCAAACTTTTTAGCACAAGTACCTAAGAAAACAGATAAGGACATTTTGCATGCATAGATTCCTCAGTCTCCCAATATTGTTCCTTAATTTGGCCATTACGCCAAACAACTCGCACCATAGGCATGTTTCGACTGCGAAGCTGTCGAACTAACCGATCTTGTTTGGCAACTGATTGTACGGGATGAGATAGGTCTTTAGCAATTACAATTGGGGGTTCTTCGAGCACGTGAGCAGGGTCTTGCACATACTTTCTCAACATAGATACGTGGAACACATTGTGAATTCTTTCCATATTTGGAGGTAAGGCAAGTCGGTCAGGGCCGATCCTCTCGACAATGTCATACGGACCAATGTAACGAGATGCTAGCTTACCTCGCTGCTGAAAACAAAGGACTCCTTTACATGGAACGACCTTCAGAAACACTTTGTCACTTACCGCAAATTCTAGCTCCCTTCGTCGATTATCAGCGTAGTTTTTCTGTCGATTCTGGGCTGTTTTTAGTCGTTGTCGAATCAAGTTCAACGGTTTCGTTGCTTGATCAATTAATTTCGGATTGTCTAGGCATCTTTTGTCTACTTCATTCCAGAAAATGGGAGTCCTGCAACGTCTCCCATATAATGCTTCATAAGATTCCATGCCGATGCTTACATGAAAACTATTTTTGTAAGCAAATTCTGCCAATGGCAGGCATTGATCCCAACCGGTTTGCTGATCCAACACACTCGTTTGTAGCATGTCTTCGAGTGTTTGAATCATCCTTTCAGTTTGGCCATCGGTCTAGGGATGAAATGCCGTACTGAAATTCAATCTCGAACCCAGTGCATTCTGGAATTTCTCCCAAAATCGTGAGGTGAAAAGAGGGTCACAATCTGAAACGATGGAAACTAGCACTCCATGCAATCGAACAATCTCATCCAATTAACGAACAGTCAATTTCTCAGGTGTATCCGTCACATGTATAGGGAGAAAGTGTGCAGATTTCGTCAATCGATCCACAATCACCCAAATGGCATCGTATCCTTGCTGCGATCTAGGAAAATCGGTCATAAAATCCATTGTGACATGCTCCCACTTCCATTTTGGAATCGGGAGTGACTGAAGTAGTCCAACGGGTTGTTGATGTTCGATCTTTACTTGTTGACATACGAGGCATCAGGCAACGAACTCAGCAATGTGGCGTTTCATGTTTGGCCACCAATACTGCTCCTTTAAATCTTGGTGTATCTTAGTGCTTCCGGATGGATAGTGAACTTCGAACTATGCGCCTCCGATAGAATAAGGTTACGAACATCAGTATCTTGTGGAGCACCTACCTGGTTTCTGAAGACAAGCACTTCGTCATCTCGTATTCTGAAATCATGAACTATGGCATCAACACCATCAGAAAATTGCTTCCGAATTTTAATTAGTTTCGGATCCTCTAATTGCCGATTATGGATTTCCTCAATCAAGGTAGGTGTGACTTCGATTCGTGCCAACAATAAACCAGAATAATCAGTTCCAAGATGCACATGATTAGTCCTCAAATCCAGCAATATAGGCATGTAATGGGTGCTCATATAGGCCAAAACCGATGGGGAAGGAGGATGAAACTTTTGGCTTAAGGCATTAGCAACAACATTTTCCTTTCCAAGATGATATTCGATGATCAAATCGTAGTCTTTGATCATCTCTACCCATCTTCGTTGACTCATATTCAATTCTTTTTGCGTGAGTAGGTACTTCAAGCTTTTGTGATCGGTGAAGATTCGGCATATCTCGCCGTATAAGTAATGTCGCCATATTTTCAACGCAAACACCACGGCTGCAAGCTCCAAATCATGTGTAGGATAGTTGCTTTCATACGGTCGTAACTGTCGGGAAGCATATGCAACGACTTTCCCGTCTTGCATCAATACGCATCCAAGTCCGGATTTCGACGCATCGTTGTAAACCACATACTCCTTTCCGAAAATAGGTAAAGTAAGGTTAGGTGCGGAAACAAACCGATTTTTCAGTTCTTCGAAGCTTCGCTAGCATTTCTCGTTCCACACGAACGGCTCACCATTGTGGGTCAGTTTTTTTAAGGTCCGACAAGCGATGAAAAATTTTCCACAAAGCGGCGGTAGTATCCCGCTAAGCCAAGGAAACTATGAACTTTGAACACAGTTTGCGGGGGTTCCCAGGCAATTACAGCTTCAATTTTCTTTGGATCAACTAACACACCTTGGACAGAAACAACATGGCCAAAGAAACTGACTTTGCGTAACCAGAATTTGCATTTGGAGTACTTTGCGAACAACTGCTGATTCTTTAAAACATTCAGCACAATCTGCAAGTGCTTAGCATGCTTATCTTCCAATTTTGAATAAATCAGAATGTCCTCAATGAAGACTATCACAAATTTATCCAAAAACTCATGGAACACACGATTCATCAAGTCCATGAACACAACTGGTGTATTGGTCAAACTGAATTGCATAACCAGAAATTCGTAGTGGCCATATCGCGATCTGAACGCGGTCTTCGAAATATCAACATTACGAACTCACAGTTGATGGTATCCAGATCTGAGATCGATCTTGGACAATATGGCTGCACCCTGGAGTTGGTCGAACAAATCATCGATTCGTGGCAAAAGGTACTTGCTCTTCATAGTCACATGATTTAGCTGCCGATAGTCGATGCATAATCGCAGCAAACCATCTTTCTTCTTCACGAACAAGACAGGTGCTCCCCAAGTTGACACACTAGGTCGGATGAAACCACGATCCAGCAAATCTTCTAATTGCGTTTTTAGTTCCTTCATTTCCGCAAGAGCCATACGGTACAGAGGAATGGAAATCAGATTCATACTAGGCACTAACTCAATGCCAAATTCAACTTCCCTTATTGGTGGTAGACCGGCTATGTCTTCTGAAAATACTTTTGGAAATTCGCGAACCACTGGGACAGAATCCATACCCGAGAATTCTTTGGAAATATCATGTATGTGCGCGAGATACGCAGTACATCCTTTGCTGATTAGTCTCTTTGCATCAAGCTAGGATATTATGCAAGTTGGAACAACTCCCCAATCACCTTCAAAACAGTACTTGGCACCATCAAGAAAAGTGAACCACACACATTTGGTGAAACATTCAATACAGGCTTTATATTTCGCCAGACAGTCCATGCCTAAAATCACATCTAGCTCTCGGATGTCCAATGGAATTAGATCCACTTCAAGTACATTCGGACCCATACGTACAACACAGCCGATGTAAACTAGATCACAAATCAGTTGCTCTCCCAAAGGAGTTAAAACCACAATAGGAGGAGTCAAAGGAGAAAGAGGTCGATTCGTGCTAAGTGCTATCCTTGGACTTACAAATGATCTATTTGCTCCGAGATCTAATAATACTTTAGCATTTTGAGAAAAGATTGAAACAGTATCTGTCACCACATCAAAACTAGCCTTGGCATCAGTTAGGGTGAATAGCCTTGTTGGTCTTGGTTGCACCTCACCTGTGGATCTGTTGGGTGGTCCTCCTGGTGCGCGTGTTGGTGGTTTGGTGGGGTTAGCATACCCACCTCGGCTCGCACTAGATGTGCCTGTGATACGTCTCGACTTCTGGCATTCCCGCTGAATGTGCTCCATTTTGCCACAGTTGTAATATTGACATTGCTGAGTATTCCATGTATTTCCACTGGAATTCGAACCAAAAAAGTTCTTGTTGTTACTTCCATTGCAGCTAATTTTTGGAGGATAAGACCTGAAAGGATGTACGCCGATTAAATTTCGAATGGAAGGATCCACCACTAGTGGCTGCGGATGGCTTTTTGGTTTGCATGATCTTTTCGGTTTCAATCGTAGCAATAATAAGTTCTTGCAAATTCTGTACCGGTGTCGTACCATTAATGGTTTTGAGTTCGGTATATAGCCCATCCTAAAATCGCCTCGCAAGCTGGTACGGTGAGCGATCCTCTTAAGGTGCAAATCGGAACAATTCCCTTAATGCCTTTTCATATTCCAGCACCGAACGGGTTCCCTGTTCAAGCTTGTAGAAAGCTTGTCGCTGCTCGCTTTTATGGAATCTCGTATAAAACCTTTTGTCGAATTCATATTGAAATTCTTCCCATGTAGGCAGATGATCGCCAAATCGCAAGCTCACAGCTGTCCACCATGCAAGGGCTTCTCCCTCCAATAGGAAAGTGGTGATGGCTACCTTGTCATCATCAGAGATACATAAAAACAAAGATACTCGGCACAAGGTGTCAATTCATTCGCGAGCGGCAGCAGCTCCGGCTGAACCATTGAAATCTTTACATCCCAATTGTCGAGCTTCCTTCAATAGTTTTGTAATCTTGACAATAAGTCTCTCGGCCTCCTTAGGATGTGCCGAGTGTACAGGTTCAAGTGGAGGAATAGGTTCTTACACAGGCGCGGGTCTAGGAGCAATCTGAAGTTGCGCCTCCATACGCTGTTGATTTGCAGCAATTCCTTGCAATACGTTTAAGATTTGTGCCATCACATGATCGATGGCTGGTGCGGCTGGTGCCACAGGTTGATTTTCGGGTTCAGCTTGCCCTCCCTGCTCAATTTGTGCATTCGGCTCCTCTTGCTCAACAGGTTGTTGTTTGGCCTGAACCTCATACCTACCCCGTCGATCCCTTGTAGCATTCAACCTTGTCATACTATACAAACATACGATTGTTACTTAACACATAACTAAATACGATACTAGGAAAAGAAGGGGTACCTGGTGGAAAGGCATGCACCGGACGATATGCAGATGCTAGAAATCAAAGTACTCATGCACACGAGTATGGAAATTTTGGAAACCACATGCACACATGCAATGCACACTCAGAAATTATCTCAACACACACATAAGCACTCAACAACAGTACAACCCATACTTAGAAATCATACAAAACCACATCTCACACATTCGGCAACAAACATGCCTCACACATATTCACATTCGGCAAGCATAGGTTCACACAAAACATACTCGACTTGCATACAAATCAATCACATTCTCGGCAAACTTGACAACAATATATAAAGACATATCTGGCAATGATAAAAAATCACATAGGGATACTCAGCAGCATGCACCAACAAATACACATTCTTGACAATGATAAAAAAACCCAGCTAAACACTCAAAAACACCTCAATTCATACAAGACATAGAAATACTCATAGACATGCAACAAGTTAATCAATCAGACATGACATTTAAATATTTCTAACTAGGTTCTTAACATCTGATTAATTTTTGGTATTAGCTCTCTAAGTAAGTGGGTGTGCGCGCATGTACCTTCCAAAATCAACAATCTAGTTAGCATACAATAAATCATATACCCTAAACCATGCTCCGCTACAAAACCTGTAAAGACCCCAATTCCTACTTATTAAAATTTGCTACGATTAAGGCCATTACCGCCATGAAATTCAAACAAGCCCAAAGACACCTAGAACCTATCTGAATCCCACTAAGCTTACTAATTAAATTTTTAATAACAAATGGAGCATGATATTGAACAATCATTCTGGTATCATACGGAGTGAATAAAACATCAGCGGAAGTCTTTAAATTTAATTATTGGAATCAAAACACACAAGTCCCATAGGGATCCAAATAACCAGCAAGAAATCCCCCAACATGTTCCAAAACATAATAAGCAAAAGAGGGATCTTGAAAAAAAACCAGAAAAGTAGTCCAATCTATGATCATATTGTATGCGCAAGCAACCAAGGAAATAGGAATGCAAAGGTGATGCAATATCGCCCCGCCGTGTAGCCTTGATCTCACACACTGGTAACCACGAACAGTGAATGTACCTAAGTCTGAAAAAAATGGTGGAAACAACAGAATGAGATTACAAGAATCTCAGTAGGGTCACAACATCATAAGATTTGTAAAAACCATAAATACAAATCTCTCAAACAACATCAGATCATTCCAAGCAACTAAAGGGGATCACGCAATTCAAGAATTCAGTTAAAAAGGATAGGGCCGAATCTAAGGCTGAGGAGGACTACAAATATGTTTGAAAATTTGGAAGTGCACAGGCAAGTAGAACTCATCAGATTACTCTCGGCAATGAAGAAGAAAGGTCATCCCCTTCCACCTGTGTTGTCCAAGGCTTACTGCACAAAAGGTAAATGGTTAACACACAAGCTATTCATTAAGCCTATTTATTTTTCCACACAAGGACAAGTCATCCCAAGCCACACAAGAACAAGGGCTTCCTGTCACACAAGGACAAGGCTTCTGGCCACACAAGGACCAGACATCCGGCGAGCTCATGTTGAGGATTGCCACCCATACGACTCCCATACTAGTACGAACCTCCCCTCTCACAAGGAGCATCAGCGTTTACCCCCAATGGCCACTGGAAAAGGATCCTGACACACAACAAGTACCAACACACACAAGCAAGTACAAATCACAATACCATAACAGGGTATCCTTAATCATGTTGAAACACAATCAACATGTTCAATACACACCACATATGAAAACTAGGCACTCATATCCTATCTTAAGGGATTTGGTATAGCCTAGAGGATCGCATCTTGGTCCGCAATTCAAGCATTCCTACTACAACATGTACGCATACAACATTATATGTAAAGGCACCGAAATTAGAAAGCAAACAACAAGGATCTCTGGAGAAACTGATGAGGCTTAGATCCTACCTCTCTTGTCTCTGAACAAGAAGTTATTCCCTTGTCTTTATTCAATAATTTTGCACTACCTATAGCATCACAAAGCAAAGCCAAAACCAAACTAAGTATGCATATCCAATATTCAATTAAATACCTTATTTCCTTATCAATTCCACTCACCAAACCTATCAGAAACCAGTGATCAGATGCCCCAGGTACCTCTCCCTTGGATATGTGATGTGATAGCCAAGAATCAACTTGAATTACCATCCCTAATTACCATACAATTTTCGGCACTAAGAATAAGGCAATAGGGCAATAGGGAAATAGGGCAAGTTGCAATTTTATGTTAACAAGTTGTAGGAGTTGCGATCTAATGTTAACAAGGAAGGATTAAGGGTTTATAATATGTATAATCAAAAGAAACAAGATCAGAATCCAATAGGTTAATCAATTGATCAAGATAGGCACAATAGGGCAAAGGTAGGGCATACTGATTTCATGTATAGAAAAGATTAAAAGGATGAATTCACAATTTTTCACTATGAATGGATATTAAACAATCATAGGTGTAAAGGTAACAGCATCAAAGATCAATCAAAGGCAGAATTATAAAAATCTGAAAACCTAATTTCGCCGAATTTTGATTTAACTTTAGAGAATGAAATGCTAACCTTCAGACAAAAACCCAAATATTTTCGGAAATAGGATGAAGATATATTTCCAACAAGCTATTATTTGCAGGAATCCGACAAACGTTGAGAGAGTTATGCTTGTTTGAAGTTCAAGAAGATTTTGGTGGTTCTGCCGAATTTCGATTTAACTTTATAGAAAGAAGTACTAACCTTCAGACAAAAAAAGATGGTTGGAAAGAGGATGAAATGAGCTTTCCAACAAGCTATTATTTGCAGGAATCCGACAAACGATGAGAGAGTTATGCTTGTTTGAAGTTCCAGAAGATTTTGGCTGAAATTGGGAGGTATAGGGTTTTTAGGTCCTACGAATTTTGTGTATTTTCTGTATAAAATTTTTGTGTGGCTGACTTCCTATATAAGATGGTTATGAGATTATAATCCCTATCTTCAAGGCTTAATTAAAGTAAGATAATTATCAAAATTAAATTCTGTAATTATCCCCTCTTAAACTTAGTGTTTTTATTTCGTAAGATAATTATCAACCAATAAAGAATTAATTTAAAGGAAATTAATGCCAAAAATAATTACTAGACATATCTTACCAATTTTGGTCATCACATATTCTTTCTTTCAGAGACAAAATGGTTTTTTTCACCTATACTGGCTTCTGGACTTTTAGAACTCAAAATTCAGAGTCTCACAATATTAATCTTATGATCTTGAAAATTTTTGAGATAGTTTCCATATATGAATTTAACCTTTTTTTCAAATTTTATAATATTCTGAAGTGTATGGATAATTATTTTAATACTTATATTATTTATCCTATTTTTAATATGAATTTTTAATTTTTAATAAATTAATTATTATTAAAATAATGTGCTAATTTTACTGGATGATAGAGAATATTTTTCTAGATTTATGGTTAAATTTTAAAATCAATATTCTATGTTATATGAATTATTGAAGTTTAATATATTTTTTAGAAATTAAATAAAAATAATGTATTTTAATGAGTCATGATGTTGTTACAGGTAAGACGATAAATGACGTGTAGCACACGAGGGGAGAAAATGATGCAAGTTTTTACCAAAGAGAGAAGACTCGTCGTCTGATATGTAATGCCTTCAGGAAAGAAAACAAAAAGTTTGGACAGTTTATAATTTTCAAATGTTTTGGACATGCCTTTTCTCACCGAGTCGTTCCCTTTATCATTTCTCTACTCAGATCTATTCCCCGACATACCAGCCTGGATTCCCCGGCATCGGTATCTTGAAAAGCCTCTTAAGGGTAGTTTTATTTACCTCTGACATTGTTTTGTTCAATTCTCTCAATTCAGACAACCAAACGAAATGATTTTTTTATTAATTAAAATGATAAAATGAATAATATTGACAATAATTAATAACTCCTAAATACAATATTATTAATAAAAGGATAATTCTGTTTTAAAATAGTTTCCTGTTAATTATCAATGAACATATTATCGTTAGAGAAAATAATAGAAAAAATCGTTGATTGTCAAAGTAAGAGAAAATTATAGCCTCCATTTAGCTTCAAAACATCCATACTAAGGCAAAATGAATTTAACAAATGTATTGTAGAAAGATAAGTGATTTTATTTTTTGTAACGAGAGGAATTCCAACCTAAATCAAAGACAGTTTATCTACAATTTAATCTTGTAATTTGTGAAACCTATTCTTAATGGTCATAAGTCTTCTTAATGGTCATAATTCTTCTAATAGTCATTATGACCTTTATTTCTCTTATTTTCCTCTTAAGTTTTTGGCTTTGTAACCACAAATGAACTCCTTATAAAACATGCATTGGCTTGCAATCTTTTTCGACAATCGTTATAGGCCTACTATATACACTACTATTATATCCAGTAATATATATAATAAACCTACAAAGCAAGAAAAAAATAATAAATAATAGAGAAGAAATAATAAAACTAATTAAAAAGACAACAACATAATTAATTATAGACAACGGTGTTGTCAGGAAGACACCGAATTATGATTAGACATTAAGCGCCCATTCCACTTTAATAAAAATAAGGATTCTCATTTTGTTTAATGTACTCTTAATTTACACAAGACATTTATGATATCAAAAACACAGCCTAGGGAAATATGATATTATATACATAAAATATTGAAGTCCAAAAGGAATCCTGACATGGCCTTAAGTTAATTCCTGATTGACTATCTGTTCGGAAAGAAACCGCAATCATATTCCTTCCTTTCGTTCTTGGTCAAACACAAATCCAGAGATTTGGCAGAAGCCTGCTAGGTGAACGAATGGGAAAAATGTACATAATAATTCACATGCAATCACACATTAAGTTGACTGACATGCTGGCACACATTCAAAGCACTGACGATTCAAAGAACACAGTCACAGTCAATATATGCAGCAATAACAAGACTCTTCAGGCATTCATGACGGTGACTGAGCTAGCAATATCTCTCAATCCATATAGGTCCCACGAATAGGACTGAGATTCATCAATGGTACTTCATGTGACATGTGAGACCTCGTCCCTTCAAGTGCCTAGTCAGCGAGACCGTTCAGCGAGAGTGTCTGAATTGACCGAGGTTGACCAAGTTGACTAAAGAGTTGGCCGCAGACCCGAGAGTTGACTTTAGTGTGGACATATTCATAGAAAGCCTAGGTGTGTGTCTAGGACTCTTAGTGAGCGTTATAGGTCGAGTGTCAAGGTTTGAGTCAGTGAAAATCGATAGTGGCCAATTCCGGGTTTGCTTCAAGTGACCAGGGCCTTTAGGCCGAAAAACTTGTTTTGGACCCGTTAGTTATTTTTCGGACCCGGTTACCCATTTTTTAGCCTAAACAACTATTTAAGCCCATTTTTTATGTTTATTGGTTCTAAAACCTATTTTGGCTCACTCGGGGCATATCGTGTTTTTAAAACATTTTTATCAGGGTTTTCCCGAGATTTTGGGCTTGGGGTATAAATACCCAGGCTCAACCCGACACTTAAATTTTCTAAGTGTCGGAAACAACAACAACAACCCCTTTCTCTCCTCTTTCTCTCTCTCGTCTTTTCTCCCAGTAAAACCATTAGAAATCTGTCAATTTTCTTCCAATGAAAACCACCGGACATTGTCCCTAAACACTTTCCTAACATTCCCCGGCCGATGTCCACTGTAAGTTATCGATCAAGGAGCCATAATCTGATCATTCTTCATGGTAAATGCCTTAAATCTCCATTTTTGTTGTCGATTTTTGAGTCTGATAGTTTGATATTGATGTTTCTAAGTCGGTTTGGTGGTTTTGATCTTTCAAAAATCCCCCCTGATCCGTGGGTGAGCATTTTTGTGTATAGTGTCATTTTGGTAATTTTAGGCATATTGAGATTTCGATTGAATTGTCAATTCTGAGTGTTTCAAATGCTTGGGTTAGTTTATTTATGTACTGTGGAGTGTGTTTGTGGTATGAGAAACCCAATCGTATGATTGGGTGAGCTTGGGTGTCGATTCGGAGCCGTGAGTGACTTGTGAAAGGTCTAGACGTTTTGCCCGTTGGTTAGATTTCCGGAATTTTTAGCGGAGAGTGTGTTGTTAGAGTGAGATGTGTGTTAGTGTGAGTGTCGATGAGGTCTCTAGGGTTTCATTTTTAGTTTTGAGTCTATTTGTCGATTTTTTATGCTTATGTATATGTTGGTTTGGTTTGTGTATTTAGGCGATGCTGGAGCGGTCGATAAGGACAAAGGTATTGCCGCTGAGTTTTCCGCGTAACAAAAGGTGGGAGTTTATGTTTCATTTGCATATGCAAAATCATTTAATGCTTTCGAATTAAAATACGGTAATTGTATAGTTTTGAATGGAGGTCATACGTGTATTGTGATTGACGTGCATCTTAGCTTTATGAACTTGCTTGCCATGATTTGGATGCATGAACTATGTGTTTGAACTCCTAAGCATGTGGGTTGTGTGTTTATGCATGTGAATAGACATGTGATCCGACGTTTAAATTCGTTCGTGTGACTTGTGTTTATACCTGTATATTTGTTCATGTATAACCCCCTTTGATTTGAGTGTTTGGTGTGTTGTGAGGTGTTTTTTGTCACTGAGAATCCATGGTAGGGTTTTCTGAGGGTTTGAGTGAGTTTCAGGAGCGTTCTAGGGTGTGTACCCCGTCTGGAAGGGGTACACACCCGTGTACAATCCTCTGAAGCCCATGTATTGTTTTAGAAAGAATAGTACATGGCCTATGTGGGAAGGTACGCAGTCGTGTACCCAGGCTGTGTGCAAGTACATGGCCTGCACAAGCAGGGTACACACCCGTGTACCAAGCTATGTACATCTCTGTCCCCTCCCCGTGTTTTGATTTCACACGCTCCATACCCATTCTAACAACCCCCATACCCTTCCTACAACCCGTGTACACCATTTTGGGACCCTTAAACCTACCCTAAACCTATTCCACACCAAGTAAACATCAAATCATACCCAAACCAACCCCATATAAGTTCCCTTCATGGTGTTTACTTGCATTATATGCATTGTCAGGTTTTCATGTAACACTATATATGTATGTTCCTAGGAACAACTTGGAATTGACGAATGATGTATAGCCAAACATGGTAAGTACATGGAATCCCAGGCTGAGGGAAATATTGCTTAACGATGGGTAATACTTGCTTTTCTGTGTGTCTCTATTCCACTAGATGTGTTTATTATGTTGTAACTTCCACCAAGATCTTTCATCTTATCCTCTTTTGTTGATCTTTTCAAGGCTAGTTTGTTCATTGTAGCCGATCGTCCTTGAGGTGGAGTTTTCCCAATGTTGGTCTTAGGACTGGACTATTGCACTTGCATGACTTGGAAGCTCGACATGTTTTATGTTTTTGGCATTTTTATACTTATTCGCCATACATGCTTGTTTTAGATTATGGTCTTTGATATGGACTTGTTGTGGGCTTGTTTTTCCAATTTGAAATATCCCATATTTTCGTTATGATATGAGATGCGTGCCTTGGCCACTTTTTAGTGGATCCATATGGGCTTGTGTGTATGGACTCAGTGTATAACATGTTTGGGGCCATATGGCCTGTTGTATGCGATATAAAGACTTCTATTGTTTATGTTTGCATACTCCGTAGCTTATTTGTGTCGGGTGTATATTGTGATATTCCATGCTCCTTTTAAAAGGAAAAATTCAAATTTGTATGCTATTTTGGTAATTTAGTTCTGAAAAGTTAATGTGAAGCTTGTGTGGTTTCGAATGATCTACGTGTTGTGTTGATCGGGACTACATGGCAATAAGGGTCTCATTTACTGGGAGTGGATCTTTACACAACACTTCACATCTTTTCTCTCATTATCTCATTGTATAGGACTTGCATAACACTTAACCCAGACCACTAAGGATACTTGGGTGATAGGTGATGGTAGCTCCACCTATAGAGTCCTCACATTAGGAATTTCTGTCATACATTCAGTTAGCACAATTATATAATCCATGTCCCTCCTTATGACTACCTCGGCAAGTCCATATCTCACTTCCATACTAGGAGAGCTCTCAGGAGTCGCATACTTCACCTTATGTTGCTGCAATACATGATTCACCTCATGGTTCTAGATGCGAGTCGATGCAATACTTTCACTTTATTAACATATTTCACACTTTCATACAAATCACAACAATCCGAAGCATGCAATATATTATTTCATTTAATAATTCACATGTATTTAAGTACATGCAAGATTCCATGCTATTATTTTGTTATAATTTTTTTTATTAACATATTCATATGATCATGCTAGCAATTCAAGCAATTAAGTAAAAGGGTTTGTCCACTCATGCGATTCCTCAAGCTTTTGCATCAGTAGATATCCACCTACATATAATGATATCAAATTCTTCATTAAACAATTTAGAGGGTCATAAATACATAAAATCATATTTCCGAACCCTCTACTCGATGAATTATGGTCCTAGACCAAACTTGAGATCAATCCGAAAAATTTTCTTTTTCTAATTATTCCAAATCTTGTATTACTTAAATGACTTGTCAAATCTCATCCAAATCCTACGTTCTTGATATCACTAAACTCCATATTCAATATAGTAGTTTTCATCATTTTTCTCATTTTTTGCTACTTTTCTTGATTTTTATACCATTTCCGTCTCTGTAATTTAATTCAGCCAATCACATTGTGCCATTTGGCAGCTCCAGGCGTGCCCAAATCAACTTCCGAAGCTATAAGAACGTGACATGTGACCCACTCTACACATGCCATGTCGCTCAAGCCTCAGGCTAGTGTGCTACTTGTCCACGTCTAGCGAACAATACATCGCTTGCTTGTGTAAGCAGCATGTCGCTCAACCCCTAGACTACACGACCCATTGCCTAGCTGATCCCCGAATGACATATCATCTTGGATCTTCTTCTTCCTCTAGCCAACCCAATTCACAAGTTTTTCTAGACATCCTAAAGCTCTATACCTGCGATTATCTTCAACAAAACCCACATAAAAAACCGTAGAATAGTTCCACCCTAATATAACCCACTAATTTTCTCTAAATTTGATCAACTCAATTGACTATACACTGAAAAATAAGATCTGATCTAATCCAGACAGAAACTCACCTGAATCCGATGAAATCAAGCCGGAGACTGCACGATTCCATCACTGGATGGACATGGAAGGCCGAGACAAAATTTAGGAAGAATTTGTGGTGCTCGGAACACACTAGAATGACCTATATGGGAAACGAGATTTTATTCCATAAGTTGACCAAAGAAGGTAACAGGGAGCCCTAAGGCGACAACTAGTGGTCGAGTAAAATGAAATTGTTCAGGCTATATTTCGAAACAATGTAGTTTTCTCAAAAACAACTTCCCCCAAGTTACAGCTCAAAAATGACAAGGCTAGTTATCGTGTCAAAATGAGACACCCACCTGTTGTTTTGAGTTTATAATCTTTTATTAATATATTAATATAATAATAAAAATTATTAATAATAAAAATATTGTTATAGAATATAAAATAAGAAGAATTGAGGAGAAAAGAACAAGAGAGAAAACTAAGAACAATATAGGGAGTATAATATCTTATCAAGTACTCAAACAAGTGTGTAAAACAAATAATGTTACCTCCTATTTATAGGTAACATGATGAGGTATATAAAGAGACATTGGGAGATGAAGAATATTGTAGTTACAAAATATTCATTACATAATTGAATAGACATACTAAAGTTTTTCTTTTCAATCTCAAAACCTTTGATATTCATAACACTCCCCCTTGAATATTTTGGATATTAAGAATGTGAGTACGAAATTAGAATACTTCCTCATTAAAAACCTTACCAAGAAAAACCCAATGGGAATAAAAACTTGATGAAAGAAAAAAGAATGCAGTGCATACTCCCCCTGATTTAGTCATCCCTTTAAATCTTTCAAACGTTGCATTCCGATCTTTCGAACAAGCTTTTCAAATGTTGATACGGGAAGAGCTTTAGTAAATAAATCAGCCAAGTTATCACTTGAGCGTATTTTTTGAACACTGATTTCCCCTTTTCTTTGAAGATCATGAGTAAAGAAGAATTTTGGTGAAATATGTTTTGTCTTGTCACCCTTTATGTAGCCTTCCTTCAATTGAGTTATACAAGCAGCATTATCTTCATACAGTGTAGTTGCAAGTTCTCTATCACTTGATAATCCACATGCTTCTCTTATGTGTTGTGATATTGATCGTAGCCAAACACATTCATGACTTGCTTCGTGAATTGCTAAAATCTTTGTATGGTTAGAAGAAGTAGCAACCAAATTTTGTTTCACAGACCGCTATGAAATGGCAGTATTAC
Organism: Passiflora organensis; assembly: GCA_019739055.1. Taxonomy (NCBI): domain Eukaryota; kingdom Viridiplantae; phylum Streptophyta; class Magnoliopsida; order Malpighiales; family Passifloraceae; genus Passiflora; species Passiflora organensis. The sequence continues at coordinate 3,081,003 of JAEPBF010000187.1, read as the reverse complement.
CTATAGTGAATAAATAACCTATCTTCGATCTGGCTTTATGTGGATCTGACAAATATCATGCATCAGCATAACCAACTAAATCACAAGTGGATAAATTTGAATAATATAAACTCATATCCATTGTCCCTCGTAAATATCTAAAAATATGTTTAACTCAATTCCAATGTCTTCGAGTTGGGGAAGAACTATATCTTGCTAGTAAATTTACTACAAATGATATGTCAGGTCGAGTGTTATTCGCAAGATATGTAAGTGCATCAATAGCACTAAGGTATGAAACCTCAGGACTTGAGAGTTCTTCATTTTCTTCACGGGGTCGAAAAATATCTTTTTTCACATTAAGTGACCTCACAATTATTGGTGTACTTAATGGATGAGCTTTATCCATATAAAATCTTTTAAGAACTTTATCCACATAATTTGATTCATGAATAAACATTCCTTCACTTAGATGCTCAATTTGAAGACCCAAACAATATCTTGTCTTTCCAAGATCTTTCGTTTCAAATTCGTTTTTTAAATAGCTGATAGTTTTATCTATCTCTTCACGAGTTCCAATGATATTTAAATCATCAACATAAACAGCTATTATAACAAAACCAGATCCATATCTTTTTATAAAGATACATGGACAAATTGGGTCATTCTTGAAATCTATTTTAATCAAGCATTCACTAAGGCAATTATACCATATCTATCCAAATTGCTTCAATCCATATAGAGCTCTATTTAACTTTATTAAATAAATTTCCTGGGAATTTGATTTATTTTCATCTTGAAATTTAAATCCTTCAGGAATTTTCATATATATATCAGTATCCAACGAGCCATACAGATAGGCTGTAACTACATCCATTAGACGCATTTCAAGCTTTTCATGTACTGCCAAACAAAGTAAATATCGCAATGTTATTGCATCCACCACTGGAGAATACGTCTCATCATAATCAATATCCAGTTTTTGGGTAAAACCTTGTACGACGAGTCTTGATTTATATCTCACAACTTCATTTTTCTCATTTCTTTTTCGAACAAATACCCATTTATATCCCACCGGTTTTACACCTTTTTGTGTATGGACTACAGGTCCAAAAAATCCACGTTTTTCAAATGAGTTTAATTCTGATTGAATTGCGTCTTTCCACATTGGCCAATCATTTCTATTTTTACATTCCTCCACAGAGGTAGGTTCAAAATCCTCACTTTCTTCTATAATATTTAGCGCTATATTTTATGCAAAAATATTGTCGACAAGTATTGAGCTTCGGTTCCATCTTGTTCCTGTAGTGACATAATTAATCGAGATCTCTTCATTCTCTTGTGTTTCTTTTGAAATTTTATTAATTATGTCAACTGGATTTTCCAAAACTATATCATCCTCATGACCATCGTGTGTAGTTTCTCCTTTCTTTTTCCGAGGATTTTTATCTTTAATGGTCTTCCATGTTTCTGACGTGGTCTAGATTCACTAGCAACTTTAGATTGTCCTTCAGGGACATCAATTCTTATCGGAGTATTTACAGCTGGAATATGAGACCTAGTTATTCTTTTAAGGTCAGTAAATGCATCTGGCAGTTGATTTGCAATCGTTTGTAAATGAATTATCTTTTGAACTTCATGTTCACATTGATTTGTTCGAGGATCAAAACTAGATAATGATAATTCATTCCAAGAGATCTTCTTTTCCAACTGTTTATTTTCTCCCCACGTGTTGGAAATATAGTCTCGTCAAAATGACAATCAGCGAATCTTGCCGTAAATAAATTTTCAGTTAATGGCTCAAGATATTTAATGATAGATGGAGACTCATATCCAACATATATTCCTATCCTTATTTGAGGACCCATTTTTGTACGTTGTGGTAGAGAAATTGGAACATATACCGCACAACCAAAAATTCTTAGATGAGAAATATTTGGTTCCTGACCATGAACCAATTGCATCGGAGAGTGTTCATGATAACTTGTTGGCCTAATGCGTATAATTATTACTGCATGTAAAATGGCATGTCCCCAAACATAAACTGGAAGTTTGGATCTCATAAGCATAGGTCTTGCAATTAATTGTAAGCGTTTTATAAATGATTCTGCAAGACCATTTTGTGTATGAACATAACCAACATGATATTCAACCTTTATTCCAATAGACATACAATAATCTATAAAGGCTTTTGATGTAAATTCACTAGCATTATCCATTCGAATAGACTTTATTGGATAATCAGGAAATTGAGCTCGCAAACGAATTATTTGTGCAAGCAATCTCGCAAATGCCATATTGCGAGATGATAATAAACATATATGTGACCATCTAGTTGATGCATCGATCAAAACTATAAAATATCGAAATGGTCCACATGGTGGATGTGTAGACCCACAAATATCTCATTGAATTCTTTCTAAAAATTTTGGAGATTCAATTCCAATTTTTGCTAATGATGGCCTTATTATTAATTTTCCTTGAGAATAAGCAGCACATGAGAATTCATTAGATTGAAAAATCTTATTCTTTTTCAATGGATGACCATAAAAATTCTCTATTATTTTTCGCATCATTGTTGAACCGGGATGGCCTAACCGATCATGCCAAATTTTAAACACATCATTAAACCGATTGTTTATTATAGAATGAGATTCTATCATTGTAATACTTGTGTAGTACAATCTGGAAGAAAAAGCGGGTAATTTTTCTAATATATACATTTTACCCGAAATTATAAAAGTTTATGCAAAGATACTCAATGCTTCCTTCGTTCATTGTCTTAATATGATATCCATTCAAACGAATATTTTGAAACTTAACAAGTTTCTTTGAGACTTAAAAGAGTATAATGCATCTTCTATCATTATTTTGATTCCACCAGATAGAATAATATTTGTTCTTCCAGAACCCTCAATCAATCTTGTACTACCACCTATTGTATATACATTAGTTTTTCTATTATCCAAATAAGAAAAATATCTTTTATCTCTCAATATTGTATGCGTTGTGGCACTGTCAACCAAACATATTTCCTTGGCGTTCATCTTAGATATATCCATGCCAATATCCATTCTCTTCATTGAATAAATAAAATTAATAAGAAAATATAAAATAAATTAAAATATAAAAATAAAATATGAATAAATAAAAAAAAATAAATAGACTTTTATTATAATAAAAAAAAAGAATGTAATTGAAATTTTTATAGTTATAAAATTAAAATCATTCTTGATTTCTTGCACTTTCATCATTTGGATCATTAAGAAAATCAGAAACATCCAAATGCATTATATTCTCAAGGCCATTAGCAAATTCAATGAAATCATCTTGGACAAAGTTTGTCTCCACATTCTTGCCTTTAGACTTCAAAGATTCTTGATATAGGTCGGCAAAATATTTTGGTGTACGACAGGTACGTTTCCAATGACCTTGTATTTCACATCGATGGCAGTTACTAATTGTAACTTTTTTCTTTATACCACTCATTATTTTTCCAGGTCCTTCATCCTTTACAATTTTTTGATTTTGGAAGATAAATTTACTTGATTGACCACCACCATGACGAAATTTATTATAACCTCGTCCTCGTCCTCGTCCTCGTCCGCGGCCTCGACTACGACTTCGACCACGACTATGGTTATGAGATAGCATCACATTCACTTCAGGGAATGGAGCAGAACTAGTAGGACGAGATTCATGATTTCTCATCAACAGCTCATTGTTTTGTTCAGCCACCAGAAGGCATGAAATTAACTCAGAATATTTTATGAAACCTTTTTCACGATATTGCTGTTGTAAAATCACATTTGAAGCATGAAAAGTAGAGAATATTTTTTCAAGCATATCAACATCAATGATATTTTCTCCGCATAATTTTAATTATGAGCTGATTTTAAATAATGCTGAATTATATTCACTCACAGATTTAAAATCTTGTAAACGAAGATGCATCCAATCATAACGAGCTTTTGGAAGTATCACTGTTTTCTGGTGATCATACCTTTCGTTTAAATTTTTCCAAAGATCTGCAGGATCTTTTATTGTGAGATATTCAGATTTCAATCTCTCATGGAGAAGATGACGAAGAAAAATCATAGTCTTTGCCTTATCTTGATTTGATGCTTCATTTGATGTTTTGATTGTCTCTCCAAGCCCTTTGTCATCCAAATGAATTTCAGCATCCAATATCTATGATAAATAATTTTTTCCAGTAATGTCAAGAGCTTCAAACTCAAGCTTTGCAATATTTGTCATTGTAAAACTATAAAATATTAAAAACACATAAAATTAATCACATAATAAGATAAGAAATAAATTTTTAATTTAAAACATAAGAAATAATCTATAAGAATAACATTTAATGATGGTAATATTATGATAATATAATATTAGAAATTTAGAATTTATTATTTATTTCTTTTAAGATTGTATTAGAGTAATGATTATATTATAAAATTGACATAAATTATTTTTTAATATAACATGTATTTAAACTAATAAAACAATCATGAACTTAAATTTCTAAAAAAATATAGGAAAATAAAATTAAGAACATGCAATATGAAATAATAATATTACAATATGATTATATTTAAATAATTATAAAAATATACTCACCCAAATATACCTTTGTAGAAACTAAGATTCTAGTTTGTTCTTTGTGAAGAACTCTTATAAGACTCTTGATTCTTTTTTTGTTTATAAGAGTATCGTGCTGATAACGTGTTATAGAATATAAAATAAGAAGAATTGAGGAGAAAAGAACGAGAGAGAAAACTAAGAACAATATAGAGAGTATAATATCTTATCAAGTACTCAAGCAAGTGGGTAAAATAAATAATGTTACCTCCTATTTATAGGTAACATGATAGGGTATATGAAGAGACATTGGGAGATGAAGAATATTGTAGTTATAAAATATTCATTACATAATTGAATAGACATACTAAAGTTTGTCTTTTCAATTTCAAAACCTTTGATATTCATAACAAATATTATTTTCTTAATTATTTAAAATCATTAAAAATTCCTAATAAATATCACATTATTCCAAAAAATACTCAAAAAAATTTTATACACTCCTTATGAATACAAGATTCTATTAAAACTCAAAAATTATTTTTTTTTATAAATTTATAGTTTACTCAAAATCAAATATCTTATAAATCACTTTAAGAAAATCATAGTAATTCAAATTATACATTCGAAAATTTCCAGAAACTTCTCCAATCTCTATAGGCCACCAATAGACCTTTCTGAGATCTTAGAATACCAAAACCATTCATACAACTAATCATATAATTTTTCATCGATAATATACATGAATGAGATTAATATTTCATTAATCATAATAAACCTCCGAAAATTCAACTAACCTATCATAGGATTACTGATATATCTTTGAGACTTGAAATTGCGTATTCAAGTGGTATACATATCATGCCTTGGAACTAAAAATTAAGCAATAATCACCGTAGGTCCACTATATACACTAGCACATCACACATGCATTCAGTAAACCTACAAAGATAGTAGTATAAATCTAAAGCGGAGAAGATAATAAAAGAATTAATTAAAATTGTGTGGCAGAATTAAACGAATGACACGATGTCGTCCGTGTAACATCGTAATGATCAAGGTTAGCCAAAACTACCTGGAAGTTAATTAACAATAATGACTTGATTATAGTCAAATACACTAAGAGGAAAAAATTATGAATATACAGTTCCTTAAATATTACCTCGAGTACAATCATTAAGTTTTCGATCGCTTCTCGTTATGCCTGGGAGTGAGCTCCTAATCGTTATTCATGCACTAATGCCAACAATCTGGAAAAAATTTGCTAGGTAAGCGAACAAAAAAAAAATGCACAGCAAAACACATGCAATCATTAACGCATAGCATAAGCATGTTGCCACACAATACTTATCAAGGCAAATCAGCACGGTTATTGTCATAACATAATACAACACAAAATTGCTCAGGCAATCATGACCGTGATTGGACTGGAAATATCTCTCAATCCTTCTGGCACTAGGAATAAGGACTAGGATCTGTCAATGGCACTCTATCTTCAGCTCCTAACATGCTCTCATCATTTCATATGCCGAAACTTGATCAATCCCGATGGGACATGCACACCTCTTGGCCCAATTCCGTTAACAATGTCGGGGTATTAGATCATGCCAGCTCCACCTGCTTGATCCCCATAATAGAATATCCTATTCATTCATATTATATTATAATAAATTATGCTCCCTGTCTCTGCTTGTGCCTCCCTTGGCAAATTCATACCTTACTACCATACTCGGAGAGCTCTTAAGAGTCGCATAGGTTATCCTATACTGCTATGATGTTTGGTACTATCTCATGCTTCTGAATGCACCCAAACACTTCATATGCACTCTCATTATTATAAACATACACGACATATTCGACTAAGGCATAACATAGTTCAGTAATTCAAGCGTGAGGTAACACAGGCAATTTTTAAGCATTTGATAGCACATGGCATATTTCAATTTATCAATTCATTATACTTTATTAATTATTCTCATGCTTATTTATTCATGCTAGCAATCAATAAATAATAAGAGTTCGTCTACTCACGGGTTTCTATATCCCAATAACCCATAACTTCTTCCTTATTAGCTGGACCGATTCCTTAAGGCCCATCACCTGTAAATATCCACCTTCACATGCAATCATAGCCAATACCTTAATAACATAAGCTAGATTACATAATTACATATAAAATTACACATCTATGTCCCTTTCCCGATGTGTTCCTACTCAAGAAACAACATGGAATCGATCCAGATATTTTTCCAAATCTTGATCTAATTATTTAACCCATCAAATTATATCCAATTTTTTAAATCTTGGTACCACTAAATTTCTCATTATTTCTAGAATTTTCATAATTTTTCGGGAATTTTTCTCCATTTTTTACTATTTTTTTCTGAATTTTCTACTCTTTCTAGCTAATTTTCTATTTTCTAGAATTTATTTATTTCTTGTCAATCAGCGAATGCCACCTGCCAGTTCTAGGCGCTGACAGCTCACTATCTGAAGTTGCTAAGACGTGTCATGTGGCTCCACAGGAGTGCACCACGTCGCCCAAGCATTAGACTCATGTTCGAGCCTGCTCCTCTACCCGAATGACTTATCGCCTGCTTATGCAGGCAACATGTCATCCACCAGTGCCCCTAGACGGCATGTCATATGAAGATGTCTTAGATGAGATATCATCTTCAACCTCTAGCAACCCTGCAACTCTGATGACCCAACTATGGCATCTTTCATTTTACTCACCAAACTCGACATATCCTATACCAACGCAAAGCTCTAGTTACAGTGACTATGTATATGTCAAGAGATCAAGAAATTACCGTCAGAATTTGGAAAATCTAGAGGAAAAATGACAGGATTTTAGCTACCCAAAATCAACCTCACACACACTCTTTACAACCTAAACTCATGCAATTTTTGTGGAGGAAAAGAAACGCAGGAGATGGAAGCATAATCATAGCTAGGGGAACTCTATATATAGAATGAGCAAATATCGACCCGAGGAAGATTAAAATGGATCAGAGTGGGGGGAAGGTTCTATGTCTAGGCACAGCTGTCGTGGACAAAATGGTGTCACTTTCCGTCCTTACAAAACAACGTCATTTCAAGGCAAAACGATATAACTCGGGAGAAACTCTCCCGAGAATCAAAATGACACAGCTCCCAGTTATTTTGACCATCTCGGTCAAAACGACATTATGGGTCGTCATTTTGAATTTTATATTATATCATTGTAATATATTTAATAATAATATTTTTATTATTTCCTAAATACAAAAAATAATCAGAAATTTATAAAAATTATTATACCTTTCCAAAATATACATGAAAATTTTTTATGGAATGCTTATAACTAGAAAATTACTAAATATCCATCAGTACTAGAAAATTATTTTTCTCATAAATATACAAATTACTAAATATCATATACCTGAATTAAACATCGTCAAAAAAATTATGATAATTCAAATTATGTTTCCAAAAATTTTCAAAAATTCACCAATATTTTTAAACCCAAAATGGACCTTTCCGAGGTCCTAAAACACCATAAACACATATAACATCCTTTATATGATTTTTGAATCATTAACATATAAATAAAAATAAAACTTCCATTCATTTCCTTAAGTCTTTTTAAGAAGAAATTCCCTTTAAAAATCATCAAAATCATACCATAGACCACATCTAATACCGATCTGTGGGCTAAAAGCCCACTAGTTCTGCCGATTCTCGAATTGGCTTTTCAGCCCAAGCAGCTCAAAAATTTTTAGATCTTACAACACATGTCACAAAGTTTGCATTTCTAAGCACAACTAGTACCGGGTGATGAAATGACCAAATTTTTTCTGAGGCCTGAAGTTCCATAAAACATAGCTCGATACTCCTTTTCTAGAGCCAAAACCCTAAAATACCACCTGTGAGTCCCGATGACTCATCAAAAGTAGATAAGGATATCAAAAACCTAACCGCATATCATATGGGCCCTTAAACTACATAGTGGCCCAATTCGGTAAAATCATTAAACTAAACCCAATAACCCTTCTTAATCACTCAGATAGTTCATTAGACCCATAATAAACCTGGGCTATGATTCAAAGCCCACTAATTTCTCATCGAAACTCGATTTGGCTTTTCGGCTCAAATAGCCTAAACAGTCAAGATCTCATACTAAACAAGACTTATTTTCTCTTATTCTTTTCCTCCTTTGTGTATGTGGTATTCACTTGGGAAAAAAACCCTCTTTGGCTCTCTTATGTCCCCAATATAATATCTTTTTTTGGATAATGTTAGTATATCCTTTTTTAGCTAATGTGAGTAATTTGGACAATTATAATCTATTAAATTCCAAAACCTTCAGCCATGAGTGCACATATTTTGGGGTTGTTGTGTTAAACTTAGGAAGCATTTGATATAGTTGATTGCACCAAGATCCGACTGAAATTCGAGTTCAAGATAATGATCTCTATCATGACACAGCAAAATATCTAATGATTATTTCTATTTCTTATTCTTTTAATTTATTTACTTTGCAGGTTCCAATAATATATGGGTTTTAAAGTCTTTAAGTCATTTAAGATAAATAAAATATCATTGAACATATGTTTTTTTGCTTAAAAAAGTGATTTTAACTAATATATAAACAAGTATAAAATATTACTTACATGAAAAAATACAAAATTATTTTTACATTATATCTTGTTGTATGTGGGTTCTTGATGTTCTCACGAAACTCATCTATCTTTTTAATCATTGATGAACATATTATCTTTGGAGAAAATAATAGAAAAAAATAGAGGATTGCCAAGGTAAAAGAAAATTATAGCCTCCACTTAGCTTCAAAACATCCTTATTAAATTAATTTTAAAAAGGTGCTATAGAAGGAAAATTTATTTTAACTAATATTACAAAATATTATTCATATGGAAAACCACAAAAATATTCTTACTTTATATCTTATTGTATTTGGAGAATTGAACTTAATATCATAGACATACATGATTCATTATGAATTAATTAAAACCAATTTTCTTGAAAATTGCCTTGAAACTGAAAAAATATAATAAACATCTAAGAAATATATATATATATATATTTGTTCAATTAATGATATCACGATAGAAGATATTCAAAACAATTATAAATAATAGAAAGTAAGTATTCTTTAATCATCAAATTATTTTATAATTATTTTCAAACAAAGAAAAAAAATTAATTTTCAATATAACTAGACACTTGGAAAATAACTTCTTCTTTTTTTTCTATGTATATAATTCTCTCCCATTCTTTGGAAGCTCTCACGGGCTAATGGAACCGTGATAATACACTAAGCAGTCTTTTCTTTTCTTTTCTTTTTTTTTTCTGTTTCAATATGTAAGGAATCCTATTATAACATATAGTTTCACCTAAGGCTAACCAATCTATGATCATATCTAATTCTTGCCTAACTGCGATAAGGCATTCTTTAAATAGTATTAGGTCGTGATTTGTGCATGGACCATCAAGTAAAAAATTAGATAAATCAAATTCACACCTTTCTACATGCTTAGAAAAATTAAGGAAAAATACCCAAATACTTGTCCCCACCTTACCCAAATACTAAATCAACCGCCACACTATAAATTAATGTTCTGCCAGTTAGCCATAAGCTAGTTTTCTTCAACTCTTGATATCCTCCCTGTGAAGACATCAAAACTCTAAAATAGCTCGCAGATGGCCTCAGACGCCGCCGTACGGCTTCAGGATTCCGCATACGGGAAAGACTGCATATTGCCGGACACTTCCCATCGAAAGTTTAGGGAATCAGCCAGCTACAGGGCTCGCAAGGCTCCTCAATGGCATCCTAATGTTGTCGACAGCATCTCATGCAGGCAGCTATATTTAAGGAGCTACAAGTTCTCGAGAAAAGAAACTGTTCCACAGAAGACCAAGAAGTATATTGGGCATGTCAGAGATAAATTCAGGCGGATAAAACCAATTACGAGGCCAGATAATGATGGTGAAGTATTGGGTATGAGAAGGATTTATGGCTTCAGGAGGGCCAAACAGGTTTCGTGTGCTGCCGTTTCATCCTTGTTCAATAGATTCAGGTCATGCACTTGCCAGGTTAACGTGACTGATCATGGAGATTAATCGCTTCTATACATAGTCGCCAGTTTCAATCGCTCTATGTCTTCAGTCTTATATCTTTTCTGTGGGTCTGCTTTCTTCACTTATCGGCACAGCTTAGATATTACGATTTGAAATTTAGTTACCCTACTATCCGTTTACCCTAGCTACGTTCGTAAGCGGAGAGTGTGATTGTATACAACTTCCATACTTTGTTATATTTATCCATATTTTCAAGTAATTTGATTCATTTGCTTACAAATATCAATTATTCTTATTGATTATAGATAATTTTACTTTAGAAAAAATAATATAATTTATACAAATTAAGAAAATATTATTTTGTTTAATTACTCGTGGAGTATCTTCAAATCAAGTTTCATCTCCAGCAATATGAAATCACAAGTTGTTTTTGGCCCATCAGAATGTGTATTGAAGAGAGTTGATGAATAATAACTGTGATGACATGCATCTAAATGGGGGCTTCAATGAATGATCAGGACTTGTAGGCAACCCATACCTGTGACATTAATGCTAAAATAACTGATTATTTGATGAAGAAAGCCACCTACTTTTCCATCTCTGCCTTAAGAAGATAATATCATATGGAATGACGAGTTCATAAATTGCTAGCTCTTTACAAGTAACATTTTTCTACAACTACCATAAATCTAACAAGTTTGGAAAGAATATTCATATATTGTCTCACGTTAGAGGAAAGGTTGATTTATAAATGTAAACAATGATGATGGAAAAAGTATTATATCTTTGATCAATCAAGTGTATCTCCTTAAAACATAAGATATAAAGGAAAGTATTTTATTTTAACATCTTAGCAAGTGTAATGTCTAAACTTTTAAAAAGCTAGGTATAATGACAAAGTCCACTCAAATCTGCCGGCATACATACGGTAACCTGCCATAATAGTTTTGTCCTTCTGTTATGTTTTGCAGTCGACTATTTTAAATTTTAAATTTTAATTCCTTAGTAAAGATTTATCCTCTCCAAGTGCACACCAAAGATCTAGTCTCGAATCGATTGCACCAACTCCTTATGCTGACGTCAAGAACAGTTCTTCGAGGCTTTTTACTATTTTGGAATATGAGTGTAGGAAAAAAATCATTATATTTATAGAGTTTAAAATCTAATTTTATTTTGATAATATCATATATTATCTTATCAGATATCATATCTAGATGATATCAGATAATAATAATTTAAAATATGATTTTATCCCGATAACATCACATATTATCTTATTACAATCACATATTATCTTATTAGATAAAAATAAATCTCTTATTTATTTTTAATTTATCTGAACATTATCTCTATTAAATTAGTCAAATTTATTCTAATTAAAACTTCTTCCACAATAGAAATAATTAATTCTATTAATTTAGGCTATCAATTATAGCCTAATGAACACTATTTAATTTGACTCGTATATACAATCACAAAGTTCTAAATGTATATCCCAAAAGGTATATATATAAAAGCTGGTAGTAGAAAGCCCAATCGACTATTGGTGTGAGCATCGAGTATTTTAGATCGGTGAAGTGTATTAGGATAGTTGGGTTTGAATCTGAGGAATGGCCCGTAGCCAGGAAAGAAAGTTCCAAAAAAAGGGATAACAACCCTCCTGTTTAGCTACTTGGGCTTACGAAACAAATTTATTGTATGCAAAGCAAGAGAACGAGTACTTTTTGAAAAAAAAACCCGGACTGATGGTATTTTTGTAATTTCATCTTTAGTCCTAAGAAAATTTTAATTGTTTTTCTTTTGGTTGCCAACCATCAGTATTATTTGTAAATTCACTGGAAAATTTGAAATCCGAAGTAGGATTCGATCATCTTTTATTTTCAAAATTTTATATAGAGATAATTTAGGTATTAAGTACGAAATTATGAAAAATATTTTCTTGTGAAGAGAGGAAGATTTGGTTTATTGAGGATATAGTTATGATGAAGAAAGGGATATGAGAATATGAGAATTTTTTTGGACTTTCAAAAGGTGTGTAATTATATTTAAGGATTTTCTTCTAATTTTGGTGTATTATATTTATTATAAATTTTCAAATTCAAGAAAAATTTAATTCATAGAATGTTATAATGATTTTTAGGAATTTATAGGATTTGTTTGGGAATTTTCAAGGTAATATGCCATTTATTAGGAATTTTATGGTATTTCTGTGAATTTTAAGAATATAATAATATTATATAATTATATTTTTATAAATAAATAAATAAATAGAAAATGGGAGGGTCAAAATGCAGAAGGTTCCATTGTTTTGACCAAGATTGGTCAAAACGACGAACACCTCCGTCGTTTTGGACCAACCCCGAAAAAAGGTTGGAAACCCTAGTTCCCCCACCCTATATAGCGTCGTTTCAGATTAATCCGAAAAGTCACTATATTTCTTTCAAGATTAGTCAACACCGAGAATTATTTTTCACCCTACACGTGATAAGCCTATACTCGTCTCCCTCTTCAGCTCACACGTGGCCGGAAGGAAATCAAGTGTGTGCCGGCGTCTGGGGTAAGTTTTTGCCCAGAAAACTCGAGTTCCCTAAACCTATAGATTTCTAATGTTAGATTAAAATACATAATGATGGTTGGAATTGATTTATTTAGACTAGGACTACATTTAAATGCATGTTTTGAAGTGTTTGATTGAGTTGCTAGGCGAATTAGTGGAAGGAACTATCGGCTAGGGTTTTACAGAAAGGGGGCGGCTGGAGGTTAGGGACGACCTCAGGCGACTTGTCGCCCAAGGGCTTGCCAATGACAGGTTGCCTAAGGTTTGAACAAAAGGCTTGTCATTTGATGTGTGATTGAACTACATGTAGTTTAAGGTTAACATTAAGTGGCATGTCATCTATTTAAGAGTGGAACAACAGACTTTTTAATGATGGAACTGAACGACTTGCAGTCTAATGAGCAGAATGAAGACATGTCGTCCAAACGAAGGGTGAACATTTAAGAAAGGTTGTCATAATTGGTTTATTGTGTGCTCGTGTTTATTTGAAAATGCTGGTGATCTTATTTGATTAAAGTTTTGCTTAATGTTTTAATTTATTTATGTGCTAGCCCACCTTGTTTATACAATGTATATCCAACCACTCACCTGGCAAGTTTTCTTGTCACATCCTTAGATCTAGTCTGCAGGATCTCGTAGACGGCTTGTTTGGTAGCTCAAAGTCCCATCCGGTATTATGGTTAGTGGTATATAATATCAAATGATAATGGTATGCGTGTAAGCAATGCTTGTTCTTATCTGAGCTTTGTATAGTGTCTGCATGTACATACAATTTTGCATGTTTGGCTTGGGGTACGAAAATATATTTGTGTCTAAAATGTAAGCAATATAATAAACTAATAAAATAGCCAAGTGCTACCCGAATAACACTATTGTATATCAAAAACACTGCTGTATATAGTGTATATAGTGGGTCTACGGCGGGGGAGAGGGGGGGCGATCATGCGAGATTTTGAAAATCTTTTCTTTGGAGTTCGGAGCGTGAAAATTGCCACTCCCTATTCTCTTGGTAACGGAACAAATTTTTAGTTCACCTTAAATTCTTGATTATTGTTAGATTATTGTTAGAGAAAATGTCATTATGAAATCAGACGATAATGAAGATTGTTTTAAAAAATTTGATCATACTAGGCATATTTGTAAACCCCCAATTTTTCGTACCACATGTAAGCATAAGTGTATGGGTAATTTTGTAATTTATTTTATTTTATAATTTATTTTGGACTAGTGTGTGATATTTTATGAATTTATGAAGTTTAAAAGTATTTTTCATGATTAATTTAATAATTAATTCATTAATAAATAATAATTTAATATAATTATACACTAAACGACGTTGTTTTGGGCAGGCACCAAAATGACACCGTTTTTGTGACGGTTATGTTTATTTTTAAAAAAAAATTACCGACCTTAGGGTTTTATAAAAAACCCTCCCTCTTTTTTCTTTCTTCTTCTTGTTCCTTCTTGTGATTTCTTTCTCTCTCCCGTTTGAAGGATGAATTCCTTCCACCGGCCACCATTCGGCTCGTCGTTGGTCTCATTTTGTTCCTCTCCTCCGTAGCAACTTATTGGTGTAAGTTTGGTTGTGGTTGGAGCAACAAAATGAGTTGTAGAAGATCAAAAGGGTGCGATTTTTTTCACCGGAAATTTATATTTTCTGGCCAACTCTAGTGAGCTAGTGAAAAATGAATGACATAGTTGAGTTCCTCTCGTCGAGAGCTTTATTTTGACATATAGCAAGTTAAAAATCGTTAAGTTTTGTGTAGGTGGGTTTCCTGGGTTTATTGCCGCTGCCGGTCACCGTTTACAACCACCGAACCACCAAAGAAATATGGATAAATCTTGCTTGATATTTTGACTGCTTGATATTTTGACTACTTTATTTTGACAAATAGCTATGACTTGGTTGGAAATTCTATTTTGTCTTGATATGATTTTTCACAGGGATACAGGATATATTTTTTTTTTTACATAGGGATGTATGAGGTTTAAGACACAGTATTTTATAAGTATTTTCTTTCAAGATTTATATTCCAGTATGATGTTTGATTTAATTTTTCTAAGCTATTTTTTGTGAGATATGAGTAGACAGTTCACTATTGAGTGATATCTAATTAGGACCGATGGGTCTTGTGTATGACTCTTTGGCACCCCGAGAGAGGGGAGGTACTGTTATTGAGTAGGGTCAGTCAAAGTTGACGTGTTGATCAGCATTAAGTAAGAGTGTGTTGATCTAGTTTTCAACAACAATAGTGTGGGCTACAATTTAAATAAAATAAAATAACAAGAAATGAACACTAGTGGGCCTATACTACACCCTGATCAGGAGTAGAATAGGTGCTTTTTTAGCTGACTTTCCAGCCCTATTGTTAAAAAAGGACTTTATGCTTGTGATTCATTACTTCATGTGATTAAATATTGACTTTGATCTAATTTTGATATTTACTTTATGTATGTATGCTCATTTTTTAGTTTGCTTCTGAGTTTAAATTTAGATCTCTATTTTTCGATATAATATTTTGTTCATATTATGATTCTGTTATTTTGGTATGTAAAACCACTCCCCTAGATATTTAACTAACATTGTTTAGTATTGTCCAGACTGTGTTGCAGGCTCAGGTTCTTAGTCATCTTCCTCACGTGACATAGCATCCGGTCCAGCTAGTCACTACTAGGTTTGATCAGACTTTTGATTTGATATGTACACCGAAAAATTGAATATGTATTTTTTTATTTTTGTCCCTTTTGATTTATATCCTATTGATATATGGTTTTCTGGTGTTGTGGACCTTGTGGACTGTATAGATTTATTTTGAGACATTATGATGGGTTGTATATATGGTTAGTTTTTGTTTCTTGTGGAGGATGATACAGGTTTTGTTTTGGATATACTGTGAGATATATAAAACTGTTATAGGTGGAATTTTGTTATACAAGAATTGTGTGATTTCAGGTTTAGTCCTGATTAAGAACCCATATTATAATTTTTTTTTAAAATCTTGTTTATGATTCTAAACTTACACTACGTTTTCATTTTCGCTACGTGTTTAATGATTTTATTTTCAAAGCTTTTTAAGATTTTGAGGATAGCATAATAATTTTAATTCTCAGAGTCTCGTGGAGGGGATGTTTACCCCTAGAGTCGGGTACGGGGTGTGACCTCTCTAAAGTGGTAGCGGAGAAATGTCTTTGATGTGAAATGGAATTTGAACAAAATTTTTTGAGAATTGTTTTCAGACTCTGCCAAATTACTTTTATTATTATTTGGTTGTATAATCAAATCTATAAATTCTGATTATTTATGTGTATTGTCTAAAGTACTGATGTATATTTTGTTTTTAGTGGTTGTGTTGTAGTTCTATTATAATGATTGGATATGCCGCCGCGTGAAGCTAGGGTAGAGGAGGTCGAGGTACTAGTAGGGTAGCAGAGGAGGTGTCTAGTGTGGCTGACAAAGGTGCTGCACCAATATGTTGGGGTAGAGTTGGTCGACACCCTAGGGCCCAGCAGCCAGCTGATCTTAGAGTTAAGGTAGATGTTCCTCCTCAAGAGTTTATTAGAGCGGTGTTTACAGCCTAGCAGGAGATGAGAGCTCAAGAGGAGATGAGAGCTCAAGATGAGATACCTGTTGAGCTAGTGCTAGAGCCAATCCAAGTTGTTGAACCAACGCAAACAGTCATTGGTAGGGACATGCCAAAGATGCTAAAGAGTATGAGAGAGTTAGGTTACACTGCATTCACTAGTAGGAAGATTGATCTAGTGGATGCTAAGGAGTGGTTGGATCGAGTTTCCAATGCTACAGATGATTTGGATCATTTTGAAGAGGACAGGATGAGAGTGATCATGTCACCTGGTGGGAGACTGTAAAGTTCAAATATACAGAGACAATAAAGTGGGAGACTTTTGTGAAAGAATCCATAGCTCAGTTCTTCACCAAGATACACAGAGACAGAAAGCGTTGTGAGTTCTATGATTTGAAGCAAGGGACTAAGTCTATGGCCGAGTATGAGGCTAAGTTTAGAGAGCTTACCAAGTTTGTGCAGAAGTTGAGTATGAGGGATGAAGAGTACTTATAGAGATTTGAGGATGGTCTCTTAGTTGTTATTTGAGGGCGTATGAACGTCATCACAGATATGGATTTTTCCACTATTCTGCATTTGGTCCAGAGAGCAGAGTATGTCTTACAGATTGAGACACAGAAGCTAAGGCCACAGCTCGACCAACTTCTTCCCTATGGAAGAGACCCGCACTTTCAGGTGGTCCTTAGAGGAGTAAACTATTCTTTAAAAGGTCCGGAGTATCAGGTTCGAGTAATACCTCTGTTGTTCCTTCTTGTATACCTACTCCTTCCAAATTCACAGGTGGAGAGCCTAAGAGATGCTTTAAGTTCAACAGGATTGGTCGTATGGTTAAGATATGTAGAGTAAGCAGTAGTACAATTTCCCAGGCTAGTATTGGAGGTCCTTAGAGGATAGGTACATATAGGCCTCCAGTGGCTTCTTCTTTTAAGACTCCGACTCAAACTAGCAGTGCGTCTAGAGTTCAGTCTATTGGTTCTGCTCCTACACCTTCCAGTTCTAGTAGACCAGGATGTCCCACTACCAGAAGCCAGGCCACACTTTTCACCCTCGCAGATGCATAGGCAGTTGCTAGTCCTGTAGTAGTGACTGGTACAATTCTATCTTTTCTCTTTCTATAAGTGTATTGATAGATCCAGGTGCTAGTAGATCTTTTATTGGACCTTAAGTATCTCATTTTGCTAATGTTCATGTATTTTTGTTAGATTTTGTGATTAAGGTGTCTACTCCATTACGATAGCACCAAATATGCAAGCATGTATTGTTGGGTTGTGATGTGTTTATTTTAGGAGTTGTGTTTAAGGCTAGTTTGATACTTCTTGATTTGCTTGATTTTAATGTATTCTTTGGTATGGATTGATTGGCGAGATAAAAAGTTGCTTTAATGTGTTTTGAGAACAAAGTGGTTTTCCAGACATCTTCTAGAGAAGAAGTTATATTTGATGGCGACAGAAATATAGTAGCCTCTTGTTTGATTTCAGCAATTAAGGCTAAGCACTTGTTACAGAAAGGATATCCAGCTTTCTTGGAACATATTGTGGATACATCTATTGATGAGCCTATATTAGATAATGTACCTATTGTGAGTGAATTCATGGATGTGTTTCCTAAGGATTTGTCAGGTTTACCTCCAACTAGAGAGGTGGAGTTTTGTATTGATCTGCTTCTGGCTACCACACCTATTTCCATCCAACCTTACAGGATGGCTCCAGTTGAGATGAAAGAGTTGAAAACTCAGCTGCAAGAGTTGGTGAGGTTCATCCAACCTAGTACTTCAGCCTAAGGAACCCCAGTGTTATTTGTGAAGAAGAAGGATGGTACACGCTGGTTATGCATCGATTATAGGCAATTGAATAAGGTAATAGTAAAAAATTGTTACATTTTGCCTAGGATTGATGATCTTTTTGATCAGTTGCAGGAAGCTATGATATTTTCCAAGATATACCTCAGATCTGGATATCAATAAATGAGGGTCAAAGAGGAGGACATATCTAAGACTGCTTTCCGATCTAGGTATGGGGATTATAAGTTTGTTGTGATGACTTTTGATCTGACTAATGCTCCAGCCTTCTTTATAAATTTGATGAATATGGTGTTCAGACCTTACCTAGACAAATTTGTGATTGTGTTTATTGATGAGATTCTGGTATATTCTAAGTCTAGGGATGAGCATGTCCAACACTTAAGGTCTTTGTTTCAGAATTTGAGAGATAATAAGTTGTATGCCAAGTTCAGTAAGTGTGAATTTTGGTTAGCTGAAGTTGGTTTTTTTGGCTATATAGTCTCTGAGAAAGGAAATTATGTTGATCCTAAGAAGATAAAGGCTATTACAAATTGGCAAGCGCCTAAGAGTGTGACTGAGATCCAAAGTTTCTCAGGTTTGGCTAGTTATTATAGGAGATTTGTGGAGGATTTCTCTTTGATGATAGGACCTTTGACTAGTCTAACAAGGAAAGGTGTGAAGTGCGAAGAGAGTTTTCAGAAACTCAAAGACCGTCTCACACCAGCACCTATCTTGATTCTTCCTACATCAGGTATAGGTTACACTATTCATAGTGATGTTTCGAAGCAAGGTTTGGGTTGTGTTCTTATGCAAGGAAATAAGGTTGTTGCCTATGCTTCTCGCCAGTTGAGAATAGATGAAGGTAACTATCGCACCATGATCTTGAGTTAGCTGCTATAGTATTTTCTCTAAAGATTTTGCGTCATTAGCTGTATGGGGAGACTTGCAGAATTTTTACCAATCATAAAAGTCTAAAATAACTCAAAAGGAACTGAATCTGAGAGAAAGCAGGTGATTGGAGTTGATAAAAGATTATCATCTCATTATTGACTATCATCCTGGAAAGGCAAATATTATTCTGATGCTCTCAGTCATAAGTTTTTAGTTTCTCTATCTTATATCAAAGAGATGTATCTGCCCTTGCTTGCTAGATTGAGATCCATAGGTACTTTATTGGCAGTTGATCGGAAAGGGGTATTATTAGCTAGCTTGTTAGTTTGGCCTATT
Organism: Passiflora organensis; assembly: GCA_019739055.1. Lineage (NCBI taxonomy): Eukaryota > Viridiplantae > Streptophyta > Magnoliopsida > Malpighiales > Passifloraceae > Passiflora > Passiflora organensis. The sequence goes on along the minus strand of JAEPBF010000187.1, from coordinate 3,061,217 downwards.
TTGCTTGATGATATTCAAGATGCTTAGAGTCGTAATCCAGTATTGGTAGGAGTGAGGGATGGTTTTTCCAAGGACTCCGACTTCGATTACCGAGTCCAAGATGATGGTGTATTATTGTTCAAATATCAGATTTGTGTTCCTATAGATGATAAGTTGCGAGGGAAGATCTTTTCTGAGGCTCACTATTCGGTGTATGCTTTGCACCTGGAAGGTACGAAGATGTACCTGAATCTTAGAGAAGTGTATTGGTGGGAAGGTATAAAGAGGATTGTTGCTCAGTATGTTGCTCGGTGCTTAACTTGCTAGCAAGTCAAAACAGAGAGACAATGACCAGGTGGACTATTACAGCCTCTTCCTGTCCCTGAGTGGCAGGGACATTTCTTGCCTATTTGGATGGGTCTTTTGTTGGAGTATCTAGCAGAGCTGTATGTTAGGGAGATTTTCAGATTGCATGGTGTACCAATGTTTGGTGTGTCTGACAGAGATCTCCGTTTCACATCGAGATTTTGGGGTCAATTGCAGGAGGCTTTGGGTACGCGGTTGAATTTCAGTATTTCCTTTCATCCTTAAATAGACAAACAGTCTGAGAGGACTATTCAGACACTTGAGGACATGTTGAGAGCTTGTGCTTTGGATTTTCAGGGCAGTTGGGATCGATATATGTCGTTGGTTGAGTTTGCGTATAATAACAGTTTTCAAGCGAGTATTGGTGTAACGACCCCAATTCCTAACTATTATTATTTGCTTCGATTAAGGTCATTACCGCCGTGAAACCCAAATAAGCCTAAATGACACCTAAGACCTACTTGAATCCCACCAGGCTTATCATGAACTACCGATTTTTAGCTTGTTAGTTTTATTGCTTATCAACAATTGGAGCATGATATTGGACACATGTTCTGGTTTCATACGGAGTAAATAAAACATCAGCGGAAGTCTTAAATTAAACCTTTGGGTACATAACACGCATGTCTCATAGGGATCCACATACGGACTTGTGTGTTATGAACCCAAAGATTTAATTTAAGACTTCCGCTGATGTTTTATTTACTCCGTATGATACCAGAACATGTGTCCAATATCATGCTCCAATTTTTGATAAGCAATAAGATTAACAAGCTTAAAATCAGTAGTTTATGATTAGCCTAGTGAGATTCAAATTGGTCTTAGGTGTCATTTAGGCTTATTTGGGTTTCACGGCGGTAATGACCTTATTCGGAGCAATTATTAATAGTTAGGAATTGGGGTCGTTACAAGTTTGGTAGCGGAGCATGGTTTAGGGAATATAATTTGGTATATGCTAACTTATTTGTTGATTTTGGTGATTGCAGGTGATTGCAGGTAAGAACATGGGCACACACTCACTCAATTAGGGGCTAAAACCGAAAGGGAACTAGGGATAACATGGGATTTAAATGATGGAAATAATAATAGCAGATGTGATGATTGTTCATCTTTAGTATGCCTTAATATGTTTGAGTAGATGATTAGCTATGTTTCTTGTCATTACCGAATGAATATGCATATGATTGATGATGTGAATTGCCGAATATGGATGATGTGTGAGTCTATGTTTGCTTGATGTTTGATAATGATTTCTATGAGTGTTGATGGAATTTCCGAGAATACCTTTGCATGTGTACATGTGATTTCCGAAAATTTGTATATTGTTTTTCAGCATATGCGTATCGTCCAGTGCATACCTCTCCACCAGGTACCACTCCTTTTACTAGTATTGTATTTAGTATATGTTGAGTAGTAAAGGTGTATTCGTGTAGTATGGAACGCTCGAGGCAACAAAGGGACCAACGGGGTAGGTTTGAGATTCAGACTGAACAGCAACCTGTTGAGCAAGATGAGCCAAATGCACAAAATGAGCAGGAAGGGCAAGCTGAGTCCGAAAACCAACCTGAGACACCAGCCTCACCAGGCATTGACCCTGTTATGGCACAAATCTTAAATGTGTTACAGGGAATTGCTGCAAACCAGCAGCGAATGGAGGTGCAATTTCAGAATGTTCCTGCGCCTGCACCAGAACCTGTTCCTCCATTTGAACCTGTGCAGCCGGCGCATCATAAGGAGACAGAGAGACTTCCCGTTATGATTACAAAATTGCTGAAGGAAGCTCGACAACTAGGATGTAAAGATTTTGGTGGTTCAGCTGGAGCCGCAGCCGCTCGTGAGTGGATGGACACCTTATGTCGAGTATCCTTGTTCCTGCGCATCTCGGATGATGACAAGGTTTCCATTCCTACATTCTTACTTGAAGGAGAATCCCTCGCATGGTGGACATCTGTTAGCTTGCGATTCGGCGATCGTTTGCCAACGTGGGAAGAATTTCGGTACGAATTCGACGAGAGATTTTATAAGAGATTCCATAAAAGCGAGCAGCGAAAAGATTTTTACAAACTTGAACAAGGCACCCTTTCGGTGCTGGAATATGAAAAAATGTTAAGAGAGTTGTCCCGATTTGCACCTGAAGAAGATCGTACACCATACCAGCTTGCGAGACGATTTCAGGATGGGTTGAGCACCGAACTCAAAACCATCGTCAGTACGACACCGGTGCAGAATTTACAGGAACTAATTGTTCCCGCAACTGAGGCTGAAAAGATCGTGCAAACCAAGAAGTCATGCGCAGCCACTGGTGGCGGATCCTATAGGCGAGATTCGAGGTTCAATCGGCGAAGGGGACCCTATCCTTTAAGGTCCTATCCTCCGAAAATTGATGGCAATGGAAATACCAACTGGTAGAACTTTTCTGGTTCAAATTTCAATGGATCTTCGTGGAGTTCGCAGCAACGACGATGTTACAACTGTGGCGAGATGGGCATGTTCAGAGGGAATGCCCAAAACCAAGGAGAATCACCGGCGTACCAAACACCAGCCGAGGTGGGAATGTCAACCCCGCCAGACCACCAACACGCCCACCAGAAAGTCCACCCAACAGATCCACAAGTGAGGCACAACCAAGACCAACAAGGCTCTTTACTTTGACTGATGCCGAGGCTAGTCCTGATATGGTGACAGGTACTATTTCAGTTTTTTCTCGAAACGCTAAAGTATTATTTGATCCAGGAGCAAATAGATCGTTTGTGAGTCCAAGGATAGCACTTAGCGTGAATCGTCCTCTATGTCCCTTGACTCCTCCTATTGCGGTTCTAACTCCTTTGGGAGAACAACTGATTTGTGATCTGGTCTACATCGGCTGTGCTATACGTATGGGATCGAATGTAGTTGAAGTGAATCTAATTCCATTAGACATCAGGGAGCTGGATGTGATTTTAGGCATGGATTGCCTGGAAAAATATCAAGCCCGTGTGGAGTGTTTCACCAAGCGGGTGTGGTTCACTTTTTCTGATGGTACCGAATACTGTTTTGAAGGTGATAGACGAGTTGTACCAACTTGCATGATATCCTGGTTTAAGGCGAAGCGATTAATCAACAAAGGATGTATAGCGTACCTTGCGCATGTACAGGCTATTTCTAAAGAATTCTCAGATCTGAATTCTGTTCCTGTGGTTTGCGAATTTTCAGAAGTATCTCCCGAAGATATAGCCGGATTACCACCATCAAGGGAAGTGGAATTCGGCATTGAGCTAGTGCCAGGTACGAATCCGATTTCCATTCCCCCATATCGGATTTGCTGGATCGTGGTTTTATTCGACCTAGTGTTTCACCCTGGCGAGCACCTGTTTTATTCGTGTAAAAGAAAGATGGTTCGCTGCGATTGTGCATTGATTATCGGCAGCTAAACCGTGTGACCGTGAAAAATAAATACCCTTTGCCACGCATCGACGATTTGTTTGACCAACTCCAAGGTGCAGCCGTGTTCTCCAAGATTGATCTCAGATCTGGATACCATCAATTACGAGTTCGTGATGCTGATATTCCGAAGACCGCATTCAGATCGCGATACGGCCACTACGAATTTCTGGTTATGCCATTCGGCTTGACCAATGCACTAGCTGTGTTTATGGACTTGATGAATCGTGTGTTCCACGAATTTCTGGATAGATTTATGATAGTCTTCATCGACGACATTCTGATTTACTCAATATCATAAGAGGATCATGCTATGCACTTGCGGATTGTGCTTAAAATCTTGAAGGATCGACGGTTGTTCGCAAAGTACTCGAAATTGGAATTTTGGTTACGTGAGGTTAGTTTCCTTGGCCATATTGTTTCCGCCCAAGGTGTGTTTGTTGATCCAAAGAAGATTGAAGTCGTGATTGCTTGGGAACCTCCGCGAAATGTGTTTGAAGTTCGTAGTTTCCTAGGCTTAGCAGGATACTACCGTCGCTTTGTGGAAAATTTTTCATCACTTGCCGGACCATTGACAAAACTGACACGCAAAGGTGAGCCGTTCGTATGAAACGAGAAATGCCAGCAAAGTTTCGACGAGCTAAAGAATCAGTTAGTTTTTGCACCTATCCTTACCTTACCTGTTTGCAGAAAGGAGTATGTGGTTTACAGCGACGCGTCAAAATCTGGACTTGGATGTGTATTGATGCAAGATGGAAAAGTCATTGCCTACGCTTCAAGGCAATTGCGACCGCACGAGATGAACTACCCTACATATGACCTGGAACTTGCAGCCGTGGTATTTGCCTTAAAAATATGGCGACATTATTTATACGACGAGAAAAGTCGAATCTTTACTGATCACAAAAGCCTGAAGTACCTCCTTACACAAAAAGAATTGAATATGAGACAACGAAGATGGGTGGAGCTGATTAAAGACTACGATTTAATCATCGAATATCATCCTGGAAAGCCGAATGTTGTTGCTGATGCTCTGAGCCGAAAGTATCATCCTCCTTCCCCATCAATTTTGGCCTACATGCGCACCCATTACCTACCGATGATGCTGGAATTGAAAACTACTCGTGTGCATCTTGGCACCGATTTCTCTGGTTCATTGTTGGCACGAATTGAAGTCGCACCTACCTTAATTGAAGAAATCCGGAATCAACAATTAGAGGATCCGAAATTTACTGAAATTCGGAAGCAACTGGCTGATGGTGTCGATGCCATAGTTCGTGATTTCAGAATACGAGGCGACGAAGTACTAGTCTTCAGAAACCGGGTATGTGTCCACAAAATGTTGATATTCGTAACCTTATTCTATTAGAGGCACATAGTTCGAAGTTCGCTATTCATCCTGGAAGCACTAAGATGTACCGAGATTTGAAGGGGCAGTATTGGTGGCCAAATATGAAACGTCATATTGCTGAATTTGTTGCTCGATGCCTCGTATGTCAACAAGTAAAGAACGAACATCAAAGACCCGCTAGTCTACTTCAGTCACTTCCGATTCCAGAATGGAAGTGGGAGCACGTCACAATGGATTTTGTGATCGGTTTGCCTAAATCGCAGCGAGGATATAATGCCATTTGGGTGATCATGGATCGACTGACGAAATCTGCACACTTTCTTCCTATACGTGTAACAGATACACCAGAAAAATTGGCAGTTCATTACTTGGACGAGATTGTTCGTTTGCATGGAGTACCAATTTCTATAGTTTCAGATCGTGACCCTCGTTTCACTTCAAGATTTTGGGAGAAATTTCATAAAGCACTGGGTTCGAGATTGAATTTCAGTACAGCATTTCATCCCCAGACCGATGGTCAATCAGAAAAGATGATTCAAACACTTGAAGACATGCTACGTGCGAGTGTATTGGACCATCAAACCTGCTGGGATCGAAGCTTACCATTGGCAGAATTTTCTTACAACAACAGTTTTCATGTAAGCCTCGGTATGGCACCCTATGAAGCACTATATGGGAGACGATGCAGAACCCCCATTTTCTGGAATGAAGTAGGCGAGAGACGCCTAGACAATCTGGAATTAATTGACCAAGCAACAAAGCAATTAAGCTTGATTCGACAAAGGTTAAAAGCAGCCCAGGATCGGCAGAAAAGTTACGCCAACAATCGACGAAGGGAGCTGGAATTTGCGGTAGGAGACAAAGTGTTTTTGAAAGTCGCCCCATGGAAAGGAGTCCTTCGTTTTCAGCAGCGAGGTAAGCTAACACCTCGCTACATTGGTCCATATGATATTGTTGAAAGAATCGGCCCTGTTGCATACCGACTTGCACTACCTCCAAATATGGAAAGAGTTCACAACGTATTTCACGTTTCAATGCTAAAAAAGTATATGCGAGATCCTTCTCATGTGTTTAAAGAACCGCCAGTTGAAGTTGCTGAAGACCTATCTTATCCCGTACAGCCAGTTTCCATACTAGACCGGTCAGTTCGACAGCTTCGCAGTCGAAACGTGCCTATGGTACGAGTTGTTTGGCGTAATGGCCAAATTGAGGAGCAGTCTTGGGAAACTGAGGAATCTATGCATGCAAAATTTCCTTACTAGTTTGATTAGGTACTTATCTTAGAAATTTCGAGGACGAAATTCTTATAAGGAGGGGAGGATGTAAGACCCCTAATTTTGAGTCCTAGAAATCCAGAAGTCAGAACAGGTGAAAAGACGATTTTGCCCCTGAAAGAAAGGATGTGTGATGGCCGAAATTTGTAAGATTTTTTAGTAGTTAACTTTGTTTTAAATTCCCTTTGATCTAAGTTCTTATAGGTGGATAATTGTCTTAGAGATTAAAGACCCTAAAAATAGGAAAGATAATTTAGAGTTTAATTATCTGGTAGATTATCTTAATATGATAAAGTGATTACAAGTAGTAATCATAATTCTGTACCCATTCATTATAAATAGGAAGCCAACCCCACAAAAATCATTAATAGAAAACTTACAAATTCGTATGAGCCCAAAACCCTATACCTCCCTATAGCCACCATAATTCGCAGAAACTTCAAACCAGCATAACTCACTCATCGTTCGTCGGATCTCTTCGAGTAATAGTTTGCTGGAAATCTCTCTTCATCCTCTTTCTAACTATCTTTTTTTTTCGTCAGGAGGTTAGTATTTCTTTGTCTAAGGTTAATTTGAAAATCGGCGGCGGAATTAGGTTTTCGCCAAATCTTCTTGAACTTCAAAATAGCATAACTTTCTAATCGTTTATCAGATACTTACAAATAATAGCTTGTTGGAAATCTATTTTCATCCTCTTTCCATCCATATATAAATCTCAGCTTGGATGTAAATATTTCCATATTTAAGGTTAAGACGAAATCGTCCTATGCCCCACTTTTATCGTCAAGATTTGCATAGTTAATTGGAATGGTAAATTCAGATTAAATCATGTTAAGTTCCTGGCTATCATATCACACATCCAAGGGGGAGGCACCTGCAATGTCTGATCACTGGTTTTCTGATAGGTTTGGTGAGTGGTATTGGTAAGGAAATAGGGTATTCAATTGACTATTGAATATGCATGCTTAGTTTGCTTTTGTCTTTTCCTGGTGATAATTTAGGTGGTTCGGATTTACTTAATAAAGGAAAAGGAGTAGCTTCTTTTTCAGAGACAAGAGAGGTAGGATCTATGCCTCATCGGTTTCTCCAGAGACCCCTGCTCTTTTCTTAATGTTTTTGTTACTTGCCCTTGTTGTATTGCTTGCGATTGGATTATAGGGTGAGAGTATGAAATTCGGAATGAGATATGAATCTCCTAGGCTATATCGAACCCCTGAGTTAGGAATTGAGTGCCTGGGATGCAATTTTTATGTGAATTGGATAAGTTGATAGTGTTATGACATGATTGAGGATACCCTGTTGTGGTATTATGCTTTGTACTTGCCTGTGTGTGCTTGTACGTGTCTGTGTGTCAGGATCTTGTTCCGGTGGCCATTCGGGGTAAGTGCTGATGCTCCTAGGGAGAGGAGAGGTTCTTACTGGTATGGGAGTTGTATGGGCGGCAAATCCCAGCAAGAGCTCGCTGGAGGTCTGGTCCTTGTGTGGCCGGAACCCTGTCCTTGTGTGGCAGGATGCCCTGGTAGGTATGTGACCTAGGATGCCCTAAAAGGTATGTGACTAGGGAAGACTTGTCCGTGTGGGGCTAGTCAACTTGTCTTTGCGAGGACAAGGTGATAGACTTACTGATTAGTTTGCGTGTTAACCATCTACCCTTTGTACAGTAAGACTTGGATAACACAGGTGGAAGGGGATGACCTTTCTTCTTCATTGCCGACGGCAATATGATGTGTTTCACCTGCCTTTGTACTTCTGAGCTTTCAGAAGTGTTTGCAGTCCTCCCTCAGCCATAGATTCGGCCCTAACCTGTTTTGATTGGTTTTTGAATTGCGTGATCCCCTTTAGTTGTTTAGGAATGATCTTATGTGAATTGGGAGATTTGTGTTTAGGGATTCTGTAGATCTTATGATGCTGTGACCCTACTGAGATTCTTGTAATCTCAAACCGTTGTTTTTACCCTTTTTCAGGCTTAGGTACATTCACTGTTCGTGGTACCAGGGTGTGAGATCAAGGCTGCACAACGAGGCGATATCGCATCACATTTGCATACTTTTACTTGCGCATATAACATGAATGATTGGGCAACTTTCTGGTTTATTTTAAGCACTCTTCTTTACTTGCTATTTCTGAACCTTGATGAAGAATTTCTTGCTGGTTATGTGGATCCCTATGGGACTTGTGTGTTATGAACCCAAAGATTTAATTTAAGACTTCCGCTGATGTTTTATTTACTCCGTATGATACCAGAACATGTGTCCAATATCATGCTCCAATTGTTGATAAACAATAAGATTAACAAGCTTAAAATCGGTAGTTTATGATTAGCCTGGTGAGATTCAAATTGGTCTTAGGTGTCATTTAGGCTTATTTGGGTTTCACGGCGGTAATGACCTTAATTGGAGCAATTATTAATAGATAGAAATTGGGGTCCTTACAGGCAGGTGAAACACAACAGATTATCCTCGACAATGAAGAAGAAAGGTCATCCCCTTCCACCTGTGTTGTCCAAAACTTACTGCACAAAGGGTAGGTGGTTAACACGCAAACTAATCGGTAAGCCTTTCATCTTGTCCTCGTAAGGACAAGTCGACTAGTCCCACACGGACAATTCTTCCCTAGTCACATACCTACTAGGCCATCCCAAACCTCGCAAGGTAAGGGTTTCCTGCCTCGCAAGACAGGGATCCGGCCTCGCAAGGATAGATATCCAGCGTGCACTTGCTGGTTTTCCACCCATACAACTCCTTAAACTGGCAAGAACCTCTCCTCTCCCTAGGAGCATCAGCGCTTACCCCGAATGGCCACCGGAACAGGATCCTGACACACCGACACGTACAAGCACACACAGGCAAGTACAAAACATAATACCACAACAGGGTATCCTCAATCATGTCATAACACAATCAACATATTCAATTCACATAACATATGAAACCCAGGCACTCAATACCTAACTCAGGGATTCGATATAGCCTATGACATCCATATCTCATTCCGAATTTCATACTCTCACCCTATAATCCAATCGCATGCAATACAACAAGAGCAGGCAACAAATACATCAAGAAAATAACAGGGGGTCTCTGGAGAAACCGATGAGGCGTAGATCTTACCTCTCTTGTCACCAAACCTATCAGAAAACCAGTGATCAGATGTTTCAGGTTCCTCTCCCTTGGATGTGTGATGTGATAGCCAAGAACTTAACAAGATTCAACCTGAATTTACCATTCCAATTAACTACGCAAATCTTGTCGTTAAAAGTAGGGCATAGGACTATTTCGTCTTAACCTTAAATAAAGAAATATTTACATATAAACTGAGATTTATATATGGTTGAAAATAGGATGAAAAGAGCTTTCTAACGAGCTATTATTTGTAAAGATCTAACAAACGATTAGAAAGTTATGATATTTTGAATTTCAAGAAGAATTGGCGAAAACCTAATTCCGCCGCCGATTTTCAAATTAACCTTATATAAAGAAATACTTACCTCTAAACAAAAAATAAAAGATGGTTGGAAAGAGAATGAAGAGATTTTTCCAACAAGCTATTATTCGCAGAGATCCGGCGAATGATGACTGAGTTATGCTGGTTTGAAGTTTTTGAGAATTATGGCAGCTATAGGGAGGTATAGGATTTTAGGCTCATACGAATTTGTAAGTTTTCTATGAATGATTTTTGTGTGGTTGGCTTCCTATTTATAATGAATGAGTATAGAATTATGATTACTACTTTTAATCACTTTATCATAATAAGATAATCTACCAGATAATTAAACTCTAAATTATCTTTCCTATTTTTAGGGTTTTTAATCTCTAAGGCAATTATCCCTCTATAAGGAAAATCTCTAAGGCAATTATCCATCTATAAGAATTTAGATCAAAGGGAATTTAAAACAAAGTTAACTACTAAACAATCTTACCAATTTCGGCCATCACACATCCTTTCCTTCAGGGGCAAAATTGTCTTTTCACCTTCACTGGCTTCTGGACTTATAGGACTCAAAATTCGGGGTCTTACATCCTCCCCTCCTTAAAAGAATTTTGTCCTCGAAATTTTTAACATAAGTACCTAATCAAACAAGTAAGGAAATTTTGCACGCATAGTCTCCTCAGTCTTCCAAGACTGCTCCTCCATTTGGCCATTACGCCAAACAACTTGTACCATACGCACGTTTCGACTGCGAAGCTGTCGAACTGACCTGTCTAGTATGGCAACTGGCTGTACGGGATAGGATAGGTCTTCAGCAACTTCAACTGGCGGTTCTTTAAGCACATAAGCAGGATCTCGCATATACTTTTTTAGTATTAAAACGTGAAATATGTTGTGAATTCTTTTCATATTTGGAAGTAGTGCAAGTCGGTATGCAACAGGGCCGATTCTTTCAAAAATGTCATATGGACCAATGTAGGGAGGTGTTAGCTTACCTCGCTGCTGAAAACGAAGGACTCCTTTCCATGGGGCGACTTTCAAAAATACTTTGTCTCCTACCGTAAATTCGAGCTCCCTTCTTCGATTGTCGGCGTAACTTTTCTGCCGATCCTGAGCTGCTTTTAACCTTTGTCGAATCAAGCTTAATTGCTTTGTTGCTTGGTCAATTAATTCTGGATTGTCTAGGCGTCTCTCGCCTACTTCATTCCAGCAAATAAGGTTTCTGCAGCGTCTCCCATATAGTGCTTCATAGGGTGACATACCGATGCTTACATGAAAACTATTGTTGTAAGCGAATTCTGCCAATGGTAAGCTTCGATCCCAGCCGGTTTGCTGATCCAATACACTCGCTACTGGTTTGCAGCAATTAATTGTAACACATTTAAGATTTGTGCCATAACAGGGTCAATGCCTAGTGCAGCTGGTGTTTCAGGTTGGTTTTCGGACTCAGCTTGCCCTTCCTGCTTAATTTGTGCATTTTGCTCATCTTGCTCAACAGGTTGTTGTTCAGGCTGAATCTCAAACATACCCCGTTGGTCCTTTTGTTGCCTCGAGCGTGCCATACTACACAAGTGTACAATTGTTACTCAACACACACTAAATACAACACTAGGAATAGGATTGGTACCTGGTGGAGAGGCATGCACCGGATGATACACATATGCTGGAAAGCAATATACAAATTTTCGGAAATCACATGCACACATGCAAAGGTATTCTTGGCAATTCCATCAACACTCATAGGAATCATTATCAAACATCAAGCAAGCATAGACTCACACATCACCCATATTCGGCAATACACATCATCAATCATACGCATATACATTCGGTAATGACAAGAAACATAGCTAATCATCCACGGAAACATATTAAGACATACTAAAGATGAATAATCATCACATCAAATTATTATTCCCATCAATTAAATCCCATGTTAGCCTTAGTTCCCTTTCGGTTTTAGCCCCTAAGTGAGTGAGTGTGTGCCCATGTTCTTACCTGCAATCACCAAACATCAACAAATAAGTTAGCATATAACAAATTATAATCCTTAAACCATGCTCCGCTACCAAACTTGTAACGACCCCAATTCCTAACTATTATTATTTTCTCTTATTAAGGTCATTACCGCCGTGAAACCCAAATAAGCCTAAATGACACCTAAGACCTACTTGAATCCCACCAGGCTTATCATGAACTACCGATTTTGAGCTTGTTAGTTTTATTGTTTATCAACAATTGGAGCATGATATTGGACACATGTTCTGGTATCATACGGAGTAAATAAAACATCAGCAGAAGTCTTAAATTAAACCTTTGGGTACATAACACACATGTCCCATAGGGATCCACATAACCAGCAAGAAATTCTTCAAATAAGAGTGCTTCAAATAAACTAAAAAGTTGCCTAATCATTCATGTTATATGCACAAGTAAACAAGTAAGAAAATGTGATGCGATATCGCCCCGCTTTGCAGCCTTGATCTCACACACTGGTACCACGAACAGTGGTTGTACCTAAGCCTGAAAAATGGTAAAAAAAAAGGTATGAGATTACAAGAATCTCGGTAGGGTCATAACATCATAAGATCTACAGAATCCCTAAACACAAATCTCCCATTTCACAAAAGATCATTCCTAAACAACTATGGGGATCACGCAATTCAAAAATAAATCAAAAGAGGTTAGGGTCGAATCTATGGCTGAGGGAGGACTGCAAACACTTCCGAAAGGTCAGAAGTACACAGGCAGGTGAATCACATCAGATTGCCCTCGACAATGAAGAAGAAAGGCCATCCCCTTCCACCTGTGTTGTCCAAAACTTACTGCACAAAGAGTAGGTGGTTAACACGCAAACTAATCAGTAAGCTTTTCATCTTGTCCTCGCAAGGACAAGTCGACTAGTCCTACACGGACAAGTCTTCCCTAGTCACATACCTACTAGGGCATCCCAAACCTCTCAAGATAAGGGCTTCGTGCCTCACAAGACAGGGATCCGGCCTCGCAAGGACAGATATCCAGCGTGCACTTGCTGGTTTGCCACCCATACAACTCCCTAAACTGGCAAGAACCTCTCCTCTCCCTAGGAGCATCAACGCTTACCCCGAATGGCCACCGGAACAGGATCCTGACACACAGACACGTACAAGCACACACAGGCAAGTACAAAACATAATACCACAACAGGGTATCCTCAATCATGTCATAACACAATCATCATATTCAATTCACATAACATAAAAAACCCAGGCACTCAATACCTAACTCAGGGGTTCGATATAGCCTATGAGATCCATATCTCATTCCGAATTTCATACTCTCACCCTATAATCCAATCGCATGCAATACAACAAGGGCAGGCAACAAATACATCAAGAAAATAACAGGGGTCTATGGAGAAACCGATGAGGCGTAGATCCTACCTCTCTTGTCTCTGAACAAGAAGCTACTCTTTTTCCTTTATTAAGTAAATCCGAACCACCTAAATTATCACCAGGCAAAGACAAAAGCAAACTAAGCATACATATTCAATAGTCAATTGAATACCCTATTTCCTTACCAATACCACTCACTAAACCTATCAGAAAAATAGTGATCAGATGTTGCAGGTTCCTCTCCCTTGGATGTGTGATGTTATAGCCAATAACTTAACAAGATTCAACTAAATTTACCATTCCAATTAACTACGCAAATCTTGTTGTTAAAAGTAGGGTATAGGACTATTTTGTATTAATCTTAAACAAAGAAATATTTACATCTAAGCCGAGATTTATATATGGTTGAAAATAGGATGAAAATAGCTTTCTAACGAGCTATTATTTGTAAAGATCTAACAAACGATTAGAAAGTTATGCTATTTTGAAGTTCAAGAAGAATTGGCGAAAACCTAATTCCCCGCCGATTTTCAAATTAACCTTAGATAAAGAAATACTAACCTCCTGAAAAAAACTAAAAGATTGTTGGAAATAGGATGAAGAGAGCTTTCCATCAAGCTATTATTGGCAGAGATCCGACGAACGATGACTGAGTTATGCTGGTTTGAAGTTTCTGCGAATTATGGCAGCTATAGGGAGGTATAGGGTTTTAGGCTCATACGAATTTGTAAGTTTTCTATGAATGATTTTTGTGGGGTTGGCTTCCTTTTTATAATGAATGGGTATAGAATTATGATTACTACTTTTAATCACTTTATCATAATAAGATAATCTACCAGATAATTAAACTCTAAATTATCTTCCCTATTTTTAGGGTCTTTAATCTCTAAGAAAATTATCCCTCTACAAGGACAATCTCTAAGGCAATTATCCATCTATAAGAATTTAGACCAAAGGGAATTTAAAACAAAGTTAACTACTAAACAATCTTACCAATTTCGGCCATCACACATCCTTTCCTTCAGGGGCAAAATCATCTTTTCATCTAAACTGGCTTCTGGACTTCTAAGACTCAAAATTCGGGGTCTTACAATTGGCATAGCTCCTTATGAGGAATTATATAGGAGAGCATGTCGCACTCCATTGTTATGGAGTGAGGTTGGAGAGAGGAGATTGAGTGGGGCAGAGTTGACCGATTTCACCTTGGAGAAGGTGAAGCTGATTCTAGACAAGTTAATAGTGAACTAGGATTACCAAAAGAGTTATACGAATAATAGGCATAGACCTTTGGAGTTTGCAGTCGGGGACAAAGTCTTCCTAAAGGTAGCACCCTGGAAGGGGGTGATATGCGTCAAGCAAAGGGGTAAGTTGGCGTCTTAGTATATTGGCCTTTATGAGGTGATTGAGAGGATTGGTCCTGTAGCTTACCATTTCAGTTTACCTCCGGAGTTGGAAAGGATACATGGTGTATTCCATGTATCGGTGTTGAGGAGGTACATCCCAGACACCAGTCATGTATTGGAGACGCCTCCCATGGATATAGCTAAGGATTTGTCTTATTCTCCAAGTCATTGTCTATTCTAGATAGATCTGAGAGAGTTTTACAGAGTAAGACTGTACCTTTGGTTCGTGTTCTTTGAAAGAGCCCTCAGATAGATGAGGAGACATGGGAGACTAAGGCTGAGATGAAGAATAGATTCCCTCACTTGTTTGCCTAGTAAGTGTTCTACGTTTCTCTACATATTGTTTATGTTTCTCTTTGAGTTGTGATTTATTAAATCATTGTCATTGATCTTATTTGTGCTTGAAGAAAAGTTTTGGGACAAAACTTTACTCATGGGGGAAGGATATAAACCTCCGATTTTCTGTGCCATATTTAAACATAATTGTATGGATAATTTAGAAATTTTTATTATTTTATAATTTATGATTCAAATTGAAATTTGGATTTAGAGTGGCATAATAATATTTTAAAGTAAGATTTAAAGGATTATTGGATTTTCTTTGATTTTTATAATTTAAAAATACAATTTTTGTATTATCTAGAATGGTATTTTATTTTTGATTAAATCAGAAAAATATAACTTTTAGTTCATTGGAAAGATCTCATTTTTTTTAATTTTTGGTATAAATTTCATAATTTTTGGACTAGTGTACGATTTATTATGAATTTATGAAGTTTATAAGTATTTTCTAAAATTTATTTAATAATTAATTAATAATAATTTAATATAATTATACACTAAACGACGTCGTTTTGGAGAGACGACAAAACAATGCTGTTTTGGTACCGGTTAATTTTTTAAAAACAAAAAACGAGATTTAGTGGAGCGATGTCAGTTTGGCCTTAGGGTTTAATGAAAAACCCTCCCTCCTTTTTCTTTTCTTCTTCTTCCTTTCTGTGATTTCTTTCTCTCTCCCGCGTGAAGGACGAACTCACTCCACAGGCTACCATTCAGCTTGTCGTTGATCTCGTTTTGTTCATCTCCTCCGCAACAACCTACAGGTGTAAGTTTGGTTGAGATTGGAGCAGCAATATGAGCTGTAAAAGCTCAAAAGGGTGTGATTTTCGTCACCGGAAAATTACATTTTCCTGTCAACTCCGGTGACATATTAAAAGTAAATGGCATAGTTGAGTTCCTCTCATCGAGAGCTTTGTTTTGACATATAACATGTTAAAAATTGTTAAGTTTTGTGCAGGTTTCCTGGGTTGGCCGTTGCTACCGGCTACTGTCCATCGCCGCAGAACCACCACGCACCGCTCATTTTCATAAAAATCTAAAATTTGCCTATTAAGTAATTTCGACATTCTAAATGCGATGATGTCATCCATTTCTTGATTTGACGCACGGTTTATAAATTATAAGCTTATAAAAAACTTGATTAAAACATATTTTATCATAAAAATAATAAATTAAAATATTCTAACCAATACTATCACATTAAACATGTAATTTGAGACCCTATTAATTAATTAATCTTATATTGCGGGTAATAGTACCTTAGCATATTTAAAAAATCTGTTGTGTCAGTTGGATGAAAAATTGAGTGATTGTATGTTTGGCAAGTTTATGCAGGCTCGTGACTTGTGTATGCGTGATGTGGATATTGTGGTGGATTTACTGAGTTTTGCTTGCTATGTTGGATTGTCTTTTTGCTGCGACTATTTGGAAGTGAGTGGGGATCCCACATTTCACTGTTTAATTTTAAATATACATGTTCGAGATATGTGATTTTTTAAAAAAAAATATTGATAAATCTTGCATGATATTTCGACTATTTTATTTTGACAAATCTCAACGACTTTGTTGGAAATTCTATTTTGTCTTGATATGATTTTTCACAAGGATGTAAGTTTTTAATATGCACAGGGATGCAAGTTTTTAATATGCACAGGGATGCATCTCTTTTTGCACAGGGATGCATGAGGTTTAAGAAACAGTATTTGATAAGTATTTTCTTTCAAGATTTATGTTTCAGTATGATGCTTGATTTAATTTTTCTAATCTATTCCTTGTGACATATGAGTAGACAGTGCACTATTGAGTGATACCTGATTAGGACCGATGGGTCCTGTGTATGACTTTTTGGCACCTTGAGAGAGGGGAGATAATGTCATTGAGCTGGGTCAGCCAAAGTTGACGTGTTGATCAGCATTAAGTAAGAGTGTGTTGATCTAGCTCTCAACAACACTAGTGTGGGCTACAATTTAAAAAATATAAAATAACAAAAAATGTACACTAGTGGGCCTAGACTACCTCCTCATCAGGCGTAGAATAGGTGCTTTGTTAGCCGACTTTCCAGCCCTACTGTTAAAAAAGGACTTTATGCTTGTGATTCATTACTGCCTATGAATAAATATTGAATTTGATCTTATTTTGATAATTACTTTATGTACGTAAGCTCATTTTTTAGTTTGTTTCTGAGTTTAAATTTAGATATTTATTTTCTGATATAATATTTTGTTTATATTATGATTCTGTTATTTTGGTCCTTAAAACAACTCACCTGGATATTTAACTAACGTTGTTTAGTGTTTTCCAGACTGTGTCGCAGACTCAGGTTCTCAGCCATCTTCCTTATGTGACTTAGCATTCGGTCCAGCCAGTCACTGATAGGTTTGATCAGACTTTTTATTTGATATGTACACCAAAAACCAAACATGTATTTTTTTTATTTTTGACCCTTTTGATTTATATCCTGCTGGTATATAATTTTCTGGTGTTTTGGACATTGTGGACTGCATAGACTTGTTTTGAGACATTATGATGGGTTGTAAATATGGTTAGTTTTTGTTGCTTGTGGAGGATGATACAGGTTTTGTTTTGGATCTATTGTAAAATATATAAAACTGTTATAAGTGAAATTTTGGTATACAAGAATTCTGTGATTTCTGGTTTAGTCCTGATTAAGAACCCATATAGCAAAAAAATTTTAAAATCTTGTTTATGATTATGAACTTACCCTACATTTTTTTTTTCGATGTGTGTTTAATGATTTAATTTTCAAAGTCTTTCAAGATTTTGAGGATAACACTGTAATTGTTATTCTCAGAGTCTCGTGGCGGGGATGTTTACCCCTGGAGTAGAGTACGGGGCGTGACAATATTGTTGCATAATCGTTGTTCATTATTGTCAGTTTTTCACTTTTCTTTTATACCCGACTTAGTTGTCATGGTTTGTTGAATATGAAGGTGGGTTTGCTTAGTTAAGATAGGTTTAGGTAACCCCTGAAAAATTGAAGAATAATCAGGTAGATAAGCCAGATGAAGTATTTCAACTATTAACAAGCTAGGGTAGTTTAAAAGACACCAATCTACATGGTGGGCAATTGTTGAGTATGCATTGATTTTTCAGGAAGAAAAAGAACATGCACATACCATACCATTATGATATTGATGGGATTTTCTGACTAAGCCATAGGTGATTATCACTGTTATTTGATGATGTACAAGAAAGAAATGGCATATTACAGATCAAGAAGCTTGTCACACCCCATATCCTGTGGTGTCATAACATTACTCTCTTCCCCCCAGCCGTATAGTACTTGTATGTATCACTAAAAAATTCTCCTTGGTGACAAATACAAACACCATATAAGGCTGTAACTATGCATTGTATTTCCCATTATGCAATTCTCAACCAGTAAAAAATATATACATATTTAAAAGTCTTGCATGGTAATGCTCAAGATAAGTAATAGAATCATATATGGAGTTTTAAAGGGGAATAGTATGTCACAAAAAAATATATGTTTATTTATCTCACAACCCATGATCCTATAGGTGCCAAAATCTTAGATTTACAATAACACAGACACACAATACTCACGTGATGCAAGCCACACATACGGGATAAGTCCTCGTTTATTTATATACCTATTACGGAAGGATATTCACAGTGTTTCTTGAAATGTTGCTACCGTCTAGTCCAGACCTCAGATACCTTGATCAAACCTGGTATGGCAAACCAGGTGAGTGGACTCTTACTTTCTCATTCTCATAATCTTAGGTGAGTGAACAAGTTTCAATAACCATGTAAGAATTCAATAGTGGATTCATATAAACAAGCAAGACACTAAATAATGACATACCATAGAACAAGGAATATTATTGTTTATATCATAAGGAATCTCTTTCACTCATTTTATAACAATAGGCATTTACAGTTCCAAAATATGTAATATCAATCAATGGCTTTCAAGCCTATAGGATTCAATTAGCATGTTAGTGGTGGATTTTATAATTGGCATGCAAATTTTACTATAATCGAGATCACCGTCGTGATATTGAAGAAGTCATCAGTGGTCTGTGTTTCGATGAATAGGTTTAAAACACAGTGATGTTGCCGATGAGCGGTGGTGGTGACTCCACAAGTTCGATCTTAATCTCACACAGGCTAGTCCTCTCATTTTCACACTCTGGTCAGTGCTACTAGTATGTATATCGTATTAGATATTAGTTCACTCTCTCATCAACATGCGCATGGAATTTCATCACCATACACGAGAGAGTCGAAACTCCCTGGAGCTTGTATATAGCAAGTTCTTTAAGACCGTATCCACCATGGGGTTACTCACACAATGTTTAGCAGTTTACGAGTGTATCGGGTTCACACAAATCAAAGCAAACGAACAACGGTTTCAAGGAAATGTCATGACAAAGATAGTTTCCCTCAATAGCAAGCATTTTTATTCATATCACACATTTCCTCAAACAATGAATTTCAACAAGTAAATAATTAACAGAAATGCTAAGGTTATTCCACTCACCTTATTCCAGTGGTACTTGACTAGGTCCCGTTCCAGGGTTCAGTACATGCATTTCAACACCTATCAAATTATATTCAATAATTTCAATTAATTCTTCAATTTCTAAGATAATAGATCAAAATTGATATCACATGACCCCTTTTTTAGTCTTATGGACCTTGATCAACTATACGAACCTTTCCTGGATTATTCCTGATATTTCTTAAATTTGTATAAACTTCTCCTCATTTTATACTCCTCAAATCAAGTCTAAATTAATCAAAATATACATCATTAGATTTCTCTTTATTTTTTCTATTTTCCAGAATTTTTCTCATTTTCTACTTATTGTCCAGAATTTTTCTTATTTTTATCTATTTTCCTCGAATCTTTTTTTATTTTTGGAATTTCTGGAAAATCAATCAAAATTAGCAAAGTCAACGGACACATGTCACCATTAAGACTGTCATGTGTCACGTCCTTATTGATCCTTCAATTCAAGGTTTGACCCGACCCTGACCCGGTTTGACCAGGTCTGGTTCCACTGGTCTGACTCGACCCAGTCTAGCTAAACTAGGTCTGACTCAGTTTGGTTTGACCCAAACCAGGTCAGACTTACCCTAAACCGACAACATATCGGAGGGTCATTACTCGACCTACCTGTCATCTAGTATATTGGCCAGACGACTTGTCACCCGAACTGCTAGCAAACGATCATCTGCTGGTCCATCTTCAACCTCCGGTCTAGAGGTCGAATGTAAGACCCTGATTTTGTGTCCTAGAAGTCCAGATACTAGTGCAGCTAAAATGACCATTTTACGCCTGAAGAAATGGATGTATGGTAGCTGAAAATGATATTGAAGGTTTAGTGTTCATTTCTGATTTCATTTCTGATTTCATTTCTTTCTTATTTCATTTTTATCATTAATGGTACATTATCTATTCTTAAGAGATAATTCTAGAATTAAATACTAAATATTATTTCCTTATATCTAGCCTTAAAAATAGGAGAATTAATCTCATAAAACCCTATAAATATAGTAGTAGGCCATACACATATTCCCACACCAAAAACACACAAATTCATCACGTGATAAACTCTTTTCCAATACCCTTATTGCCGAAAATTCCTTAACACCTACCATTGCCGAATTCTTTCATCCTTCATCAGATTTATGAAAATAATACCTTGTTGGAAACCTCTTTCCATCCTCTGTCTTGCTATCTTGGTTTCATCATCAGAAGGTTAGTTCTTCCCTATGTTTTTCCTTATCGCAATTACCTAGGTATTGGTACTGAATTTCTTGATTCTTCCTTCAATTGGTTTCTGTTGTTGTTCCTTTTTTTTGTATGATTTTTTGGCACCTATTCTTGTTATAATATCAGGAATTCATCCTTTATATCTTCCCTACAAGAGAAATCAGCATACCCTACTCCCTTGCCCTATTGTTGCCGATTTTTACTAATTGATTTGTTTGTTGGTTTCTAATCATGTTTCGTTTAATTATATGTGTAATTAATACATAATCCTTCTTTGTTATGCATGAAATCACAATCTCTAAACCCCTTATACATGAAATCACAATTTTCCTTATTGTCCTAACCTAGTGCCGAAATTTTAATGGTAACTTGGGTTTGCAAATCAGGTTGATTCTTGTTAAGTTCTTGGTTGTCACATCACACATCTAAGCAGGCGGTTCTATAAGCATCTGATCACTGGTTTCTGATAGGTTTGGTGAGTGCAATTGGTAAGGAATTAGGATGTTTACTTGGTTATTGTATATGCATTCTTAGTATGGTTTTGTCTTTGCCTTATGGTCATATAGGTGGTTCGGATCCTTTTAATAAAGACAAAGGATTAGCTACTTGTTCAGAGACAATAAAGGTATGATCTACACCTCATCGGTTTCTCTAGAGATTCTTGTTGTTTGATTGATATTTTTGGTACTTTTCCTTATTGTTGTTATATGTGCATGCCTTGTTTATTGTATACATGATTTGCAGATTGAACTATGGTTCCTTAGGCAATTTTGGACCATGCCTAATTTAGTTGTATTGTATGTATGTGACTTGCTGATTGTATTGTGATATGATTGAGGATGCCCTGCTGTGATGATATGTCTTGTACTTGCCTGTGTGTGCTTGTACATGTTTTTGTATCAGGATCCTTTTCCGGTGACCATTTGGGTTAAGCACTGATGCTCTTACAAAGAGGAGAGGTTCTTACTGGTATAGTAGTCGCATGGGTGGCAATCCCCAGCAAGAGTTCCCTGGATGCCTAGTCCTTGTGTGGTTTGGATGCACTTATCCTTGTGTGGTTTGGATGCTCTTATCCTTGTATGGTTTGGATGCCCTTATCTTTGTGTGGTTTGGATGCCCTTGTCCCTGTAAAGCTTGGATGCCTTGTCCTTGTGTGGCAAGATGGATAGGCTTGCTGAATAGATTGTTTGCTAATTATTTACCCTTTGCGCAGCAAAGCCTTAAACAATATATGTGGAAGGGGATGGCCTGTCTATTAATGAGATCGAATGATGAATTACCTGCCTGTGTACTTCTGTTTTCAGAAGTGTTCTTAGTCCACCTTCAGCCTATTACTTTCGGCCCTATCCTTTTAGTGGTTGATTGATGATTGTTTGATATCCTTTTAGTTGTGTAGGCAAATCGGATGTTGTTTGGGAGATGTTTGTTTAGATTTCTGCAGATCTTATGATGTTATGACCCTACTAAGATTCTTGTAATCTCACCCTATTGTTTTCACCAATTTTTCAGGCTTAGGTACATCATCTATTCATGGTATTGGTGTGTGAGATCAAGATTTCTTGGCAGGACGATATTGCATCACATTTGTATACCTCCTTTTTTGTTGATTGCTTCAAAACGTGTATACCATTAAACATGAAGTTTGATTAGATTGCTTTCTGGTTCTTTGAATCTTTTATTTGCTTGCTTATTTCCAGAATTTTTTATAGGGTTACTAATTGGATTTTGAGATCCCTATGGGACTTGTGTGTTGTGGTTCTTTTAGTTAATTATAAGGACTTCCGCTAATGTTTTATTACTCCGTATGTTACCAGAATGATTGTCCATTATTATCATGCTCCAACCTTTAAAAGGCATAAGACAAGAATCTAATAAAATGATTTAGGATGATTAGAGCCTTATGAATTTCAGATAGGTTCTAGATTGGGCTAGTTTAGGTTTCACGATGGTAAGGGTCCTAATAGGTTGGGTTTAGGTCTTTACACGAAACCTTATTCGGCAATTCACCATTCCAGCTAGTGAATCGTCCTTAAAACCACCCAGAAACATACACCAGTTCACCCGCATTAAAACCCAGCTTAAATCGAACAATTTCATCCACTAAAACATGAGATCTAAGCTAATAAAGTTTCAGGACTTACAATCGAAAAAACTCGCCAAAAGAGCCCCAATTACCAACAGAATCCACTCGATTTATGCACCAATTGATTTCAAAGAATAGGTTTAAAACACACTAATGTTTCCGGGTGAGCGATGGTGGTAACTCCACAAGCTCGATCCCAATCTCACACTGGCTAATCCTCTCATTCTCACACTTTGGCCAGTGCTACCAGTATGTATATCGTATTAGATATTAGTTCACTCATCAATATGTACACAGAATTTCATTACCATACTCAAAAGACCCAAAACTCCTCGAAGTTTGCATATAGCAAGGTTTTTAAGAACATATCTACCATGGGGTTATTCACACGATGTTTAGCAGTTTATAAGTGTATCGGGTTCATACAAATCAAAGCAAACGAACAATGGTTTCAAAGAAATGTCATGACAAAGATAGTTTCCATCAATAGCAAGCATTTGTATGCATATCACACAGTACCTCAAACAATGCATTTCAACAAGAAAATAATTGATGGAAATGCTAAGGTTAGTCCACTCACCTCATTCCGGTGGTACTTGATTGGGTCCCATTCCAGGGTCCAGTGCATGCGTTTCAATACCTATACAAATTATATTCGATAACTTCATTTAATTCTATAATTTGTAAGATAATAAATCAAAATTGAAATCACATGACCCCTTTCTTAGTCCTACGAACATTGATCTACCTATACAAACATTTCTGGGATTTTTCCCTATATTTCCTAAATTTGTATAAACTTCTCCTTATTTTTATACCCCACAAATCAAGTCTAAATTAAGTTTTATACGAACCATTGCCCCCGTTGTTGCCTTAAGTTCATCATGAAACGGATAATGGAAGAAGGCAGAATATTGAGGCAAGAAATCAGCCTAGGGGTGAACAAGGTTATGGTAGAGGTCGAAGAAAACGACCCATAAGAGATAGGTGCTGCTTTCGATGTCGGGGATTAGGTCATATTACTAGAAATTGTCAGGTGATACTAGGAGCAGCCAATGAACTAGAGCCCACACCTCCACCACCTAGACAATTTTATGATCCCGATTTCATTGGACTCCGGACCCTACTCCTGGAATAACATCCATAGAAATATCATTAAATACTAGTACATCGTCGTCCTCTCCAGTGATCAGGCCTTATTACTTAGACGATTCGAGATATAAGGTCGTGGATCGGACCAAGGATCCTTCACGGCCAGAAGAGGTGCGTATTTCATTTGATTTTTATTTATACCTTGTGGTTACTTTGATATATGAGATTGATAGTATGCATGTTAAGTGTGAATACTTGCATGTTAAGTGTGAATACTTGCATGTTTTAAGTGTATTAGGCTAGAATTGTCTTGAATTAGGTAAATTTACTAGAAGAATAAGGTAATTGACGTATTGTCATTGTGGAATTGACATACAGTGAGAAGTTTGGAACGAATATTGGTTGAGTCAAGTATAATAGCGAAACAGATAGAAATAGAAGGATGATATCAAAGTCATTAATAAACAATAATCAGGAATTCCAAAGGACAAAAATTAATGGTGAGTGTGTTTGTATGATAGTATTGAAAGGAAATGAAAGTAGGTTGAAAAAAGAAGAATCAAAAGAGATACTCGGTTTGGATGAGAAGGATATGGCCAATGCCATACCAATATCGGATGAGTACCCTAGACTAAATGAGAATTATAAAAAACAAGTTTCAAGGACAAAACTTATTATAAGGTACATAGATTGTGAGAATCGAGTATTTTAAATCGATGTAGGATAATTAGGTTTGAATCTGAGGAACATCCTGAAGCAGGGAAAGGAAATGCCAAAAAAGGGATAAGAACCCTCCCGTTTAGCTACTTGAGCTTACGGGAACAAATTTGTGGAACGCAAAGCAAGAGAAACGAGTATTTTTTGAAAAAACCCGAACTAAGGCTATTTTTGTAATTTCACCTTTAGTCCTATGAAAGTTTTTAATTGTATTTCTTTTGGTTTCCAACCATCAATATTATTTGTAAATTCACTAGAAATTTGAAATCCGAAGTAGGATTCAAGTCTCTTTTATTTCAAAATTTTATATGGAGATAATTTAGGTATTAAGTACGAAATTATGAAAAATAATTTCTTGTGAAGATTTTGAGGAATATTTGGTTTATTGAGGATATAGTTATGATAAAGCAAGGGAAACGAGGAAGTGAGAATTTTTCTAAAATTTTTTGAAGGTGTGTAATTATATTTAAGGATTTTCTTCTACTTTTGATGTATTATATTGATTATAAATTTTATAATTCATGGAAAAATAATTTTAATTCATAAGAATGTTGTAATGATTTTTAGAAATTTATAAAAATTTTCTGGGAGTATTTTCGAGATAATATGTTATTTATTAGGAATTTTATGGTATTTTGGTGAATTTTAGGAATATAATAATATTATATAATTATATTTTTAAAAAATAAAAATATATAAATATATAAATAAATAAACAAATGGGAAATCAGAGGGTCAAAACACATAATGTTCTACCATTTTGACCGAGCTTTGGTCAAAACGATGGACACCTCCGTCGTTTTGGACTAACCTGGAACTAGGGTTGGAAACCCTAGTTCCCCCACCCTATATAGTGCAATTTCAGATTAATCTGAAACGTCATCGTATTTCCTTCGAGATTTATCAGCACCGAGAATCGTTTTTCACCCTACACGTGTATAGCCTACACTCATCTCCCTCTTCACCTCACACATGGCCAGAAGGAATTCGGTGATGGTGACACTCGTGGATATACTCAGATTCGGCTGGGGAAAACCTTCATTCCAGTGCGAATACCTGCAAGAGTGAAAGAAGAAAGGTTAGCAAATGTGCTGAGAGAGAAACCGAGAGGAAACCGAGTGTGTGTTGGCGTATGGGGTGAGTTTTTTCCTGAAAAATTCGGGCACCCTAAACCTATAGATTTCTAATGTTATATTCAATTAAAATATATAATGATGGTTGGAATTGATTCGTTTAGACTCGGGCTACATTTAAATGCATGTACTGAAGTGTATGATTGAGTTGATGGGTGAATTGGGGGAAGGAACTATTAGCTAGGGTTTCGCAGAAAGGGGGAGGCTGGAGGTTAGGGACGACCTTTGGCGACAAGTCGCCAGAGGGCGCGTGCCAACGACAGATTGCCTAAGGTTTGAACAAAAGACTTGTCGTTTGATGTATGATTGAACTACATGCAGTTTAGGGTTAACATTAAGTGGTATGTCGTCTATTTAACAGCGGAACGACAGATTGTTTAATAATGTAACTAAAGGACTTGTAATCTAATGAGAAGAATGAAGACATGTCATCCAGCCGAAGGGTAAATAGGCTCGGCCTAAGCTGTAGGCTCAAACTAGTTGTGGCAGGCTCCAAGCTAACCACGTGTTGGCATCCCAGAGGCTCGGGTATGTGTTGGCGCACGTCTGTCCTGCCACATGTAGGATCGGAGGAAATTAACAGAAATTGGTAGAAATTAGAAGAAAAACCAGAAAATGAAAGAAAAATCAATTAAAAATAAAGGAAAAAGAAGAAAAAATACCTAAATTATATAGGAATCCAATGATACTAAATTGATTAAATCTGATGTCATTTGATAGGTCAATTAAACTGTGGAAGTTGATAGAAAAATAGAAAAAAATAATAAAAAGGTCAAAAATTTCGTTGGATCGATGTTTAACGTATAGGATCATTGTTTATGAGTTGGAAGAGTGTAAGAAAGGAATTATGACATGGCATGTGAATGATTCAAAGGTGAGCTTTTGTTTAACAGGTGTGGAAGTAAATCGACAAATTCAGACTCCTTCGAAATCAGATCCCGAGGAAGAAATACCATAAATTGTGAGTGGTTGCTGTATGCATGGGCATACATTGCAAGTTGCATCACTCCCTATACTAGTACAACAAACAAGGCTACGGAAATGAATGAATAATCAAACCAACTAACGACACCAAACTGACTTAGACCAACTCTAGGCCCAAACAACATTCTAAATGAACTCCATCTAACTCAAACACGATAACCACAAGAGAATTATACAATCCTCCAACAACTCCATCAAGAACACCATCGCATTAATGCTCAAAAGAGCCAAAATTAAACCAAAGCCTCTCCAAGGCAATCTAATGCCATATGACACTCCATTATCACTCACAAACATCTATCAAGCATCAAGACAACCAAAGAACAGCAAAAACACAACTTTCCTAAATCAATTAAAATCACCTCAAAAAAGAATTCATCAATTTGATGGAAAAGAACAATTTTCTAAGGCATGGGAAATATACACACACTCAAGAAACAAAACCCAAGCAAAAGAAAGCATTGAAAACCATCAGAAATAGAGAACTCACCAAAAATCTGAAAATATGTCTTTTGATTCCAGCCTTTCGATCCAAGTTCATGGAGTTAAAATCTTGAAAAATTGTTTAAAAACAATTTAGGGATGATTTCCAAGAAAAAGAACAAAAAAAAAAAGAGAAATCATCAGATTCTTTAGGTGCGAGGTAGGCGCGGTTAACAAGAGTGGTTTGGAATTTTAAAACATCAGGTCACTAATCTTGATTTTAACTTTAAAATATTCATTTAAATATTTTGAAGTAGTGTTTATATGTTATTTTTACTATTTTGGACTTTAAAAGTCCAATTGGGATTTTAAGTATCAAAACAAACCAAAAAGATTAGATCGAGCCCAATATCAAATGACCACTCAAAATGGACCAAGTTTGGATCCGTTATCAATAAAATATCTCCAATGATTTTTCTTCATACCTATTCCTCCAATATATTACAAATCACTATTCACTCTAGAGATAATGCATACACTATTATTTTGTATATCTGATTTGCCTTGAACTACACACAACAATACCAAAACGAAAAACAAAGACAAAAGCTAAGACTCGACGTTGCACAACTTTACACGTACGCTCTTACGAAAATGTGCTATCTGTACTGGTTGCCTACCAGCTCTTTGGCGAATCATGAAAACTACCTCACTTCCTCAAAGGATTTGGCTATAAAGTTCATTAGAAATAGTTAGGCATTGGTCTAGCCTTTTTATAGCAGTGGGTCATCCATGACACCGTTAACCAGTTTTAGTGGAGACATTGACCACAAACTCGATTTCCTAACGTGCGCCAGGAATTTTGCTCGGTCGGTTGATTTAAAATTAATGTTACCTAAGGAATAAAGATTGAACCATATTAGAACTATTGTCAGGACAGGTTTAAAATGAAAAAAATTAGAATATAATTTATATTATAAAATTTATTTGTATGATTTAGTTTTTGTGATAAAATTAATAAAAAAAGAAAAGAAATTTATATGTTGTTTACTATTGATTTCTCTCGACGTCTAAAAATAATATTTTTAAAATTAAAATGTAATCATTATCAATAACAATAAAAGATTAATTTGATATAATATAAAGATTTATCAAAGATCCATTTTAAAGTTTTTAAGAAATAAATAATATCATATGAAACTATGAAGAAAATATTTTAAAATTTGAAATGCATCCTTATTTTCTTACTTAAAACATAATAATTGAGATGTAAACTTATGTCATGATGTAATGCAAGACAGGTGATTTGTATTGACCGGAGAACAGAAGCAGCAGACTGTGGAACCAACCAAATATACACAGACACATACTTTGTGTTTTGTGCATTGTGTGCGCAATAACAAGACAAGGCAGTAATGGATGGTGCGCGGCTCAAGATTCCAACCCCAAAGGAGTAAGAACAGTGTCGTAACATTTATTAATTGGACAAGTTACAGAAAAAATGTATATATAAGGTGTCATAATAAGACTGTTGTATCCCTTGGCCATGACTTAATACTCCTCAAAGGCAGCCGAAAGTATAGAAGGAAAACTTCGTACCACAATAAATTAATGGAGGACAATCATGACCATGTTCGACATTACTTGTGCTTTGGTTTATTACGGAGAAAGGTAACAAGAAACACTTAAATTTAACCAATTATATTTGTACCAATATATCCTTCTTTTATATAATTTGTTATTAGCCAACATAAAACAGTAGAGGCGGCTAGTTTTAGCATGCTTTTGGAGCCATTCCACTGTCTTTATACGATTGGGTTCAGATGTGGGCGGCATGAATAGTGTTATATAAGTAAGGCCTTGTGACCAGATCACAAAAATAGACAATGTTATTCACAGCGGCATTAAATCTGACTTTCAATTTATTCTTTTTTATACATTCGATTTTACCCATGTACCAATTTTCGCCTACCCAAACAACCTTATTTGGAATTAGAGGCAGGTCCTACTGAACACTTTTAATATTATATCTTTCTATTTCATAAGTATCATCCAAGCCGTCATGATTCATGCTTTGTTTTTAAATTAATTATCTTAATTAGTGTCGACCGCAACCGAAAATATTAATCTTGTGTCTGGTAGAAATATTACCTGCGTTAATATCTTAAAAATTATAACGGTTATTTGATTATAAATTTATAATTTCAAATTCAGGATTTACATTAATAATATGTGATTTTATGTCGCGTAAATATTTAATCCAAACTGGTAATATATGTTTTTTTTTTGCAATAAAACGAAATCATTGATTACGGGTCCACCCTTTATCTACCTTTACTGTTAATCATTTATCTGTTCATTTAGATAACAAAAAATAAGGACGTATCCATCACAGTGTGAGTTATTTTTACTTGTTAACAATCATAATTTTAAAAAATTGTACAATGAGTCACTATTCATTATTCAATCATAAATTTTCTCATAACTTGATACATTCAAGAATTGAATAATACTTTTTTTACGTTTTCAGCAAATATTTAGTCAAAAACTTAGTTTTATACATAAAAACAACCTACCTTTTTTTTTTTTAATATCTATCAATTTTTATTTTTTAAAATTAAAGAAATATTCATGGTAACTAATCTTCTCCCTTATATTATAACCAAACTATAGATAAACCCAATTAACCTGAAATTTGTCAATTTATCAGGTAAAAGTTTGTACACTACCAATAAACACTGGTGTCCTTAATTAGAACATCACTTGTCATTCTACAGTAAATATATTGGTCTTTATTAGTCACAAACTATGACTACCCTTATTATTAGACAATTTTAAGAATATATAAATAAACAAAATTTGGTTTAGAAATTGCCATAATTATTTTTACACCAAATATTAAAAATTTATTATAATATACAACTATATAAGATCTTCTAACTTCAAAATCACACTTTTCAAACTGATATTATGAATTATATCCGTGCAATATTAAATATGAATGCATATTTAAATCATAAATTCAAATCCAATGTATAAATTAATCCAAAACTATACCCAAACAATTTGATGCCCTGCGCCAGTAAATCTAAGCTCAGATGACATGACCCATAAGGTTTGTTCATTTACGTGGAATGGCTAGAATTGAAATTGTTGAATTTTTTTTTGTTTTAAATATATATATTATTTTTAAAAAAAATATTTATAATAATATACTATTTTATATTTATATTTATATTTATATTTTAAAAATATATATATATATAAATAATTATGATTTTTTAATTCCCGAAATTTGGAGGAGTTGGACCAACTCTATCATTTCCGGATAAACGAAGACGCTGTCATGGTGATAGAAGATTCAAATCCCAATTAAGTGGATGGAAGAGGAAAGGGTGGGATAAGGATAAAAATATCTATTTAAAAAAATATTAAAAAAATCGATAGCCTGCGGTAAAAAAAAAAAAAAAAAGTTTTGCAAAATCGTACCCAAACAATTTGTAGGTTATCCTAGTGGACTGTGGATCTATTTTCTGAAACTCCGGTAATCATGATACATGGATTTATGTCAATCCTTACAACCGCATGTACTCATAGATCTGTCATTTATCTATAAAATGTGTACATCATATCATGTGCAATCGAGTATACAATCACCATAAACATAAACACCCGATCATAAGTAAAATCAGAAGTATTATGCAATTCCACGCATATGTTATGAATCATTATCAATGAAAAAAAATCTAACGATACATAATGAGGAAAAGACAAATATGATTGATATGAATATGAAGACTTATCAACGATTTAATAAAATTAAAGTTCAAATTAAAATATTAATTATTTCTTTATTTTCTATTGGTCAAGACTTGTCGAAATTTTCTCACAATTGCTAAATCATGATACCGATTGGGGATAAATATTTACAAATTTATCATATATGCTTTAATATATAAATGGTCAATTTTTCTTTATATTCCTCTGAATTTGACTTCTTTATCCAAGATTATTTATATCAATTTTTGCTAAGAAATTTATACAAGTAGTTGTCATGGTTTACTTGTCAAAAAGTTAATTCTTGTGAATATGATGTGGCCTTTGGGAACTCGAGTCAACGTGCCTTTTAAGCATTTGCCAAATGTTCTAAACACTTGCACACGACTTAGAGAGGGTTTTGAATATTCACACGCACACACTAAATACATGGGCCATCCCCAGGAATCTAATCAATTTTTATTTTTATTGTTTTTTCTTATTTCCTGAAGCTTGCAGTTGTATTGTTTTGACGTTGACTCTTATTTTTGTTTCTTAAAAGAGGATTCTAAATTCACGGATTAATATAAAATTTATAATGGAAATCTTCGTCATAAATTAGATAAAATTTAGTTACGTGTCCATCCTATTTTAAAATCTTCGTCATAAATTTGTTTTCTTTCTTCCTCCTTAGTATAATTTTTTGCCCTTTCCCGAAACAAGACGACGAGACGAGGGAGAGGTGAAGCGTGAAGCAGAGCGGAAGGTAATACCGAAACCTTAAGAGGTATAAGCAAAGGTAACGGCATATTCCCCTTCTAATAAAAGGTCATCCGGTCCTCCCAAATATTTTATCAATCGCACAAAGAAGCGTTTAACGGCATATTCCGTCTTCCAATAAAAGTCTCGCACAATATTTTAACACCTTCCACAAGGAAGCACAGGTAAATGAGGACGAAACTTCGTACGACAATAAACTAATGAACGACAATTATGACCCATCTCTGTACGCCAATTTCAAAGTAGAAATTCAATTTAAGTTAAAAAGAGAAAAGAGAAAAGAAAAAAGAAAAAACTGCCCTTACTTGCAGGATCTGCTGTTTCGCGCACCATGTTCCACACGGAGGTTGAACCTCTCATTTTCTGACACGTTTACAAAAGCAATCCTAGTATGTAGCGCGTGACATCATCACTCACGAGCATGAAGAAACATTTTATGGGCCAAACCTATATTTTGGTTTACGTGGCATATTCGGATTGGTCGATCTCAAAAGAAACTTACCGAATCTGACAAGAGGCAAACCACAATCTGAAGGCAGCACAGAGATTGAGAGAGAGAGAAGCGGTGAGATGAGACAATAAAAAAACCTACGATAATAATAAAAAACGAAAAGAAAAAAGAGAGTCCCAATTAAGCTATTGAATCGCTCTCTCTCCACTTCTAAACAATCGTAGTAGATCTATAAAACTATGGCTCGATTATAAGTGCTTGGTTCCGTACCCTAAAACACCATCTCTTATTTTCTGGTGACAAAAACAAACTGTGATATAAATAAGAGATCAGTAACGGCAGCGGAGATACAGAGTGCACGGAGGTTCCATCTATTCTATCTATTAACCACCCCACTCCTCCCTGTAAGTGCGACTCTATTAACCGATTTTTGGTTTTCTTTCGTCGTAGTTAAAGATTGAGTTCTTAATTTTTTGATTTTTTTTTTCTTGAATTGATTGGGGGAAAAACGATTCTGAAAAGTGATTGAAATAGTTCCTTCTTAGATCTGTTTTTCCTTTTCTGTTTTTTTTTGAAAAAAATTTAATTACCAGATCGTGACGTATATTGTTTTGTATGACCTGATTTAATTGGTATCAGGTTTTGAGAGTGAAGAAGATTAGGTTCGATTGTCGTTGTCGGTATTTGACTCGTGATTGTTGGATTTGATGGGAAAAGGAGGTGAGGATTACGGAAAGAGGGAGAAAATTGATCCCCAACCACGGGACGCCAGTGTGTTTCCTGCTTGGTCGAGGGACGTGAAGGAATGTGAAGAAAAGTATCAAGTGAGCCGCGAGGCTGGATTATGTAGCGCCGAAGCAGAGAGTAGGTTGAAGATCTACGGCTATAATGAATTGGAGAAACACGAGGGTGTGTCGATTTTTAAGTTGGTTTTGGAACAATTTAATGACACTTTAGTTAGGATTTTGTTGGCCGCCGCCGTTATTTCATTTGTCTTGGCTTGGTATGATGGTCAAGAAGGTGGAGAGATGGAGATCACGGCTTTTGTGGAGCCCTTGGTTATTTTCTTAATTTTGATTGTGAACGCAATTGTCGGGATTTGGCAAGAGAGCAATGCTGAGAAAGCTTTGGAGGCTCTTAAGGAGATTCAATCAGAGCATGCAACTGTCATAAGGGATGGAAAAAAGGTTGCCAGTTTGCCTGCTAAAGAACTTGTTCCAGGGGATATTGTGGAGTTAAGGGTGGGTGATAAGGTACCTGCGGATATGCGTGTTTTAAGTTTGATTAGCTCCACAGTAAGGGTTGAGCAAGGTTCTTTGACAGGAGAGAGTGAAGCAGTGAGTAAGACAGCCAAGGCTGTTGAAGAAGATGCAGATATTCAAGGAAAGAAAAGTATGTTTTTTGCAGGGACTACGGTTGTCAATGGGCATTGTATCTGCTTGGTTACACAAACTGGAATGAACACAGAAATTGGAAAGGTGCATTCACAGATTCATGAAGCTGCTCAGTCTGAGGAAGATACACCATTGAAGAAGAAATTGAATGAATTTGGGGAGCTTCTCACATTGATAATTGGAGTTATTTGTGCTCTGGTTTGGCTTATTAATGTTAAGTACTTTCTCACTTGGGAATATGTTGATGGTTGGCCGAAGAACTTCAAGTTCTCTTTTGAGAAGTGTACATACTATTTTGAGATCGCTGTTGCATTAGCAGTCGCTGCAATCCCAGAAGGGCTCCCTGCGGTCATTACTACATGTCTGGCTCTTGGAACTCGAAAGATGGCTCAAAAGAACGCACTTGTTAGAAAGTTGCCTAGTGTTGAGACTCTTGGGTGCACTACTGTGATTTGTTCTGATAAAACTGGTACACTGACCACCAATCAAATGGCTGTGTCAAAGCTTGTTGCTGTGGGTTCCAGGATTGGCACTCTTCGGTCTTTCAATGTGGAAGGGACTACATATGACCCTCTTGATGGGAAAATAGAAGATTGGCCTGTAGGTCGTATGGATGCTAATCTACAGATGATTGCAAAGATTTCGGCCCTTTGTAATGATGCTGGTGTTGAAATATCTGGTCATCATTATGTAGCTAGTGGAATACCCACTGAGGCTGCTCTAAAGGTGAGATTACCTCAGTCTTAAATGTGAATATTTCCTGGAGAGTAATTATAGTGATGTTCTCTTTTTTTTGGTTGAACAAACCTGATGTTGCATCAATCATGCCTAAAACACAGGATATATAGGCATCATATTGCCAGTAATTGCTGCTTTTTAATGCATTTTTAGTTCAGAGCACTTTAATCTGTATGTCGTGCAATATTGATCATCTTCCATGTTGTGGATGAGAACTTGAATCGAACATTGCACTATTATTTTGATCCAAACTGTGATTTTAATTGGATTTTGGTTTTGGAGTAACTTTGATTCTTTGTTATCCTTCTCTCTCTTTTTTTATACTGGTTTTTCCTCTATGCATTACTTTTTGTTTCCTAGTTGCTGTGATTTTACTTCCCATGATTCATGATTCAGACTTTGTTTCAACAATTCATCTGAAGTTGATGCATAAAAGTTATATGCATATGTTTATTGATATATAAGATTTCTTTGATTGATTTCTTTGTTGATTTTGTTCTTTTTTTCTCTCAGGTTCTTGTTGAAAAGATGGGATTTCCTGGAGGGCTTAACAATGAATCAGCTTCAGGTCATGGGGATGTTTTACGTAGGTTATTCAATTCTTTTCTTCATTTTTTAATGTCAACTACGGTTTTGGCAACCCCTAATTTTTTTTTATTTTTTCCTTTTTTTCCGGAAATTGTTATTTTACTGTAGGCTGTTCACAATTGTGGAATCGAATGGAGCAGCGAATTGCTACCTTGGAGTTTGACCGTGACAGGAAATCCATGGGAGTTATTGTGAATTCCAGCTCAGGCAAAAAATCACTTCTTGTGAAGGTTCATTCCTCTCTCCGATTGGCTTTTAGATTACAGCTCTTTACATTATGTCACCTGTGGTTTATTTTCTTTTTTATCCATTCCATATGTCAGTTGTTTTCAGCTTTTTGGATTATAGAGCTAGAAAACTGTGGGTTCCCTTTGTATGTAATCTCAAAATATATTTGTGAGTGATAAGCTGTATCTGGGCTTTATAGAGATGAATGATAGCAAATTTCTGGTTTAAATTTCCTGATGTATACATGCTGCCTTGCCAAGGTAATGTGTTTCATATTTATTCTGTTGATTTTTTAGTCGGACCACTTTGATTGTTTCCTTCATTATGAACAAAATCTCTGGCTTCATTTCTTCTTCACAATGCATAAAAATTTTTACCTTTGTGAGCAAAGTTTATGCGTGAAGTTGGCAATTTTCTTAAATTTTGATTATATTCTTCTGATATTATATTCATATCTCCCTAAAATGTGGCAGGGTGCTGTGGAGAACTTGTTGGAGAGGAGTTCTTCCATTCAGTTGCTTGATGGCTCGACCGCAAAGTTGGATGATTATTCAAAGAACCTTATTTTACAGACACTTCATGATATGTCAACAACTGCATTACGATGTCTGGGATTTGCACATAAAGAGGACCTTCCAGAGTTTGCAACTTATAAGGGCGTTGGAGATGAGGAACACCCAGCTCATCAACTTTTGCTTGATGTGTCTAACTATTCTTCAATCGAGAATAATCTCACTTTTGTTGGTTTAGTTGGATTGAGGGTAAGCTAGCACAAACATCTTCTCCATATTACATCATTATATCACAGCTTTTCTTGTCTATGACTAACATTTGTTATAAATTCCAAAATATAAAAGGATCCTCCTAGGAAAGAGGTTCGTCAAGCAATTGAGGACTGCAAAGCAGCTGGAATCCGTGTTATGGTCATTACAGGAGATAACAAGGATACAGCTGAAGCCATATGTCGTGAAATTGGAGTATTTGGACCTTATGATGATATCAGTTCAGTAAGCTTGACAGGTAAAGGTTTTATGGACCATAGAGATCAAAAAGGTCACTTGAGGCAAAGTGGAGGATTATTGTTCTCTAGGGCTGAACCAAAGCATAAACAAGAAATCGTCAGGTTGCTTAAAGAGGATGGTGAAGTTGTTGCTATGACTGGAGATGGAGTTAATGATGCTCCAGCATTGAAATTAGCTGATATTGGTGTGGCAATGGGAATCACAGGGACAGAGGTATCTATTCTGATTTTCATGGAATTCATACACTTAATATGAATGAATTTGCAACTGATTGTGTTTCTGAATACTAATAATAGTATTTATGCCATGAATATTGAATATACTGGTATTGTTTTTCCTCCACTTTTGTTACTGATCAAAGTTTATAGATTATGATAACATATAAAATATGCAATCTTACTCCCAATGGTGTCTATGGTCTTCTGCTATTACTAGCTAAATTTGGAATATATAAAACATATCACT
The DNA here is from genome assembly GCA_019739055.1 of Passiflora organensis. Classification (NCBI taxonomy): domain Eukaryota; kingdom Viridiplantae; phylum Streptophyta; class Magnoliopsida; order Malpighiales; family Passifloraceae; genus Passiflora; species Passiflora organensis. The sequence continues at coordinate 3,024,661 of JAEPBF010000187.1, read as the reverse complement.
AAGCCATTGCAAGTATAATTTTCCTTTGTAACTGCTCATTTTATTTGCGGATTTTCTCACACCTAATCCCTTTTTTCCAGGTTGCAAAGGAAGCCTCGGATATGGTGTTAGCAGATGATAATTTTAGCACTATTGTGGCTGCTGTTGGTGAAGGGAGGTCCATCTACAATAACATGAAGGCTTTTATCAGGTTTGGCATTTCATCAAAGTCAATATTTGTTTGTGGGAGGCAACAAGAACTAGTCAAAGTAAATGAGAAAATGTCCAATTGTAGGAACACTATATGATGTGTGCTTTACTGTCAACCTACACCAGAATGCTGTTTACCCTTTTCAATTCTGTCACAACAGTGGTTATTTCACCTTACAGTAAACCACATTTATTGGGCATTACTTGTTACGGTAAAAAAAAGGTATAGGAAGTGAGAATGAATTAACAACCAATGGCAGGAGCAACTAATTTTTTTGGCCATGGATTTATAATGCCAAGTACCTTTAGTTGAATGGTTTCTGTTCCTTAGAAGCTTGGAACTGTTATGCTTTACATACCACTGGCTTAATATATCTCTACTTGATACGTCAAAAGGGAATTTTTGTTTTGGATGCTGTCGATCGTGTTTTTTTCTTGTGCAACATTCATATTTTATGGAACTCCAAATTGTGCACTCAGTACTAGTTGTCTTCTAGCAGCTAGTTATGTTAATACCCCTGCTATGTCTAATAAGAGGTCAAGACTGTCTATATTCGTCTATTGTGAATTGAGATTGAACGTTTTTGGATGTTGATGTTCTCCTCGTAGGCTTGAGACTCGCACCCATTTGGATTTGTGACTTCTGACAGTGAACAATTATGCAGATTCTTCCTTATCTTATATAAACTTCTTTTTTTTCACTTTGTTGAGGATGTTTTTTCTTTTTCTTTGTTCGGCTATTGAAATTGTTTGGACCATAATTGCAGGTACATGATCTCCTCAAATATTGGCGAGGTTGCCTCTATATTTTTGACGGCTGCATTGGGTATTCCTGAAGGAATGATTCCTGTTCAGCTTCTCTGGGTTAATCTTGTCACTGATGGACCCCCAGCAACAGCTTTAGGTTTTAACCCCCCAGACAAAGATGTAATGAGGAAACCTCCTAGGAGGAGTGATGATTCCTTGATCACTGCTTGGATATTATTCCGTTACCTGGTACCAATAACTATTTTCTGACCGTTGGAACAGTAATTTCTTTTTAATGGAATAGATCTCTTATCTAGGATTCGTTAACCTTAATCGTTCCTCATGCAGGTGATTGGAGCCTATGTGGGGATAGCAACAGTCGGAGTATTTGTCATTTGGTACACGCATCACACATTCTTGGGCATTGATCTGAGTGGAGATGGTCATACACTGGTCACGTACTCCCAACTTGCTCACTGGGATCAATGCAAATCTTGGGAGGGTTTTTCAGTATCTCCTTTCACAGCCGGGTCTACAGTATTCAGCTTTCAATCAGATCCATGTGAGTACTTCCGGTCAGGGAAAATCAAGGCTTCAACGCTCTCCCTTTCTGTTTTGGTAGCCATCGAGATGTTCAATTCTCTGAACGCCCTCTCTGAGGACATCAGCCTTGTTAGAATGCCCCCATGGGTTAATCCATATCTCCTTCTAGCCATGTCTGTCTCATTTGGTCTGCACTTCTTGATCCTCTATGTACCATTCCTGGCTCAAATATTTGGGATCGTTCCTCTAAGCCTGAACGAATGGCTTTTGGTGTTGGCCGTCTCATTACCTGTCATTCTAATTGATGAAGTCCTCAAATTTGTGGGAAGATGTACGAGCAAGTGGCGGTATTCTTCTCGCGGTCCAAGCAGATCCTTGAAGCAAAAGACACAGTAAGAACGAGATAAAGCAATTGCGAGTTGAGGAAAGGTTGACGTTCGAAAAAGCATTCTTGGTTGGACCTTGTTACTTTTTTTCTCCTCAATTTATATAACCCTCGTATTCTCAACAAGAGACAGAGGTCTGTTTTGAATCGTTGATTAGATTGGTTAGCTACAATTGTATTAATTTTAACTAGATTCTTCCGGATTTATATAGGTTATCCATTTTTAGTTTATCGAATATCAACTGTCTAAGCTTATTGCCAAACAATTTGATGTTATGTACGTCACAATTCTGACTATTCCAGTTGAAAAAATTTACTGACCTAGGTTGCTCGTTTCTTTCAGAAAATTTGAATAAACGTTTAATTAGACAATACTATGGTCATCAAGTTGTACCTATGCAAACAAATTATCCTGCAATCCATTTACTAGTTTTCTTAGCCGTAGAAGTTCAATTTGCCCGTGAAGGATCAAATTCGTGAATTTCTCTATGCTGAAATTTACTAGACATGAGGCGTATCTTGCTTGTGAAAATTCACAAAGTGACCAAGATATTGTATGGTTCTTATCTCCAAGATCCTGCGGAATGCTGGCTAAGACAAAGCAGCAGATACGTTGCACATCCAAGATTCAAGATTGCTTGCAAAGACAAACAGTGAACAAAATTAAATCCAATTCACGACTGCAATTCAGTGAAATAGTCCAGCAACCTCCCAAACAAAACATAACACCTCTAATTACATAAAAGCCCTAATTACCCTAAAAGATAACCACCATGAATCTAATTTCTTGACAGCAAGACTTGTCAAGGCTAACATAACCCATGACCCTAACCCCCGAACCCATACAGCGTCCTCCCCTGCCTCTTGAGGGCGTACACCACATCCATGGCAGTGACAGTCTTCCTCCTGGCGTGCTCGGTGTAGGTAACCGCGTCACGGATCACATTCTCCAAGAAAATCTTCAGGACTCCACGGGTCTCCTCGTAGATGAGGCCGCTAATTCTCTTCACGCCGCCTCTGCGAGCCAGACGACGGATTGCGGGTTTAGTGATGCCCTGGATGTTATCGCGAAGGACCTTGCGGTGACGCTTCGCTCCTCCCTTTCCGAGACCCTTACCTCCCTTTCCACGACCCGACATCTTTCAGATTTCTGGAACAGGATGAGCCAACACAACTGCTTTCAGTGAAATGCTTTGGATACCTGAGACTCGACATCTACTGACCATTTATATAGACGGGAAAGGAATGTCGATCCATGCGGTGGCATTAAGGGTGAGTCTGGACCCTCGATGAATTTCAATGGACGGTTAGGATAGGAGATGAGAATAGTTGCGGATAGATGATGTGGACGGATACGTATCTTTAGTTATTTATTGAGGTTCCGCGGGTTTATTTGGGCGAAATTTTGGTTTTTGCCGCTTTGGGTAACAGTTTGAAATTTCAGATTTTGTTTTCCCAACCCACTCTGTCATACAGAATAAATTATTTATACAATATATTAATATCCACAATTCCCCCCATACATAGAACACTCTATATCCGTTTTGTTGTCATGAAAACAGACTAATATTAATATCTTTTAGGTTTGGGGCTAAATTCATAATGACAGAGCAAGCCTACAAGGAGATATACGTATGATGGAGTCAATGAAGTACAAATGGATCTAAGAAATAGTATTGTGGTTCTCGGTACCTACCTGTTAATTTCTATTATTTATGTGTGTTAGTGTGTTAGTGTGCTTGTGTTTTGCTGATTTGCGTTGGCTTGTTTTCTTTTTTTTTATTAAATGACGCAGGTTCTATAAACTAGAAATCTGGACGAAATATTACAGAACCAGCATAATCAAAAAACAAAATTTGCTATAATGATAAAAGAGGACTAGGATGGATATGGGTTCCACGGGGTAGTGAGATCACTAGTCTCGCAAGCTCATCAGTAACTTGGTTAGCTTCATGGAATTGAGTGAGCAATTGTCCACACTATACTAAGAGGGGACTCCGAGGGGGTTTCAATTCCCTTAGCTTCAAAGCTTGTATAACATCCCAAGAGTCACTCTTCAAATGTAGTCGTACCACTCCAAATGTATTATGGTTTCCATCACAATTCAATTTAATCCACCCTTAGAGGGAAGGGATTCATCTCACCCATTTGTTCCAACGACTAGCAAAATTGGGACTAAGCTGAGATACAACTCTTAATGATAAATAAATCTTTGTTGCATGTTCCATAATCTGCGCATTGTCGGGACAGAACTATCCGCAAGGAATCAGGTTCTTCTAAGCTCATGGGCGGACAAATTTGTGCTAGCAAGATACATGCAAAATTTTGGCAAATGATCTTTGAAGAGGCTCCACCCCCAATTGCCTTGAGTACGTAAACAAAGTGCTTTACCTCTTTTCCCCCTAAATTTGGTTGGGACTGTTACAAGTACATACAAATAAGAGGGCACTTGATCAAGCCAAAGAATTTCCCAAAAACAGATATGACTCCCCATTTCCCAATGCCGAAAACAAATTAAGTTCTATAAGAAGACCAAGTACCATGGAGAGCCTTCCAATCGCAGCGAATTCCTCTGCGTCATAAGAGGCTCCACTCCCAATCTGTGGAACACTTGATTACCCATTTGACAATTATATTTCCCGCCAAGATCTTGTGAGACCCCTCCTTTTGAGAGTACTAGTCAGCCATTCTGTCAAGATTTTTGAAACAGATTTTTCGGAGGTTAGTTTCGTTTCGGTTTGAGTGAGTTGACAATTTGACAGTCAGAGTTGACTTTTTGACCGAGTAACCTGGACATAGTCATAGAGCTTAGGTGTCGAGTTTAGGATGTCTAGAACGCCATGTCGTTGGTAGTGTGTCGATAATTTGTGCGTCGTGTCATTTTGGAGTTTTAGTGTGCAATAGAATAGTTAGTCGATTGTGTGTTGTTCGAGGCTTGAGTCCAGTGGATATACCAATTTCTACTTCTTTGACCCGCGTATGAGTTTTGGAGGTCCTTTTTGAGTGGGCGGAGGTCTTTGGGCCGACTTACCTTTGGTGGGCCTGATTTTTGTTTCTCGAGCCCAATTGCATTGTAAAGGCCTAATTTCCATAATTTGAGCTTTTAAACTTTATTTTGGCCCATTTTATAATTATTTCAGATTTTGTGAATTTTTCCAAAAAAAAGAGTCAAAAGTCAAAGTCAAAAGAGTTAAAAGGGCCATATTTTCAAAAATGCCCTCACCCCCCCCATTTTCTCCCTTTTCTACACGTGAGTGTGCAAAAAAGCAAAGCACCCTCTTTTCCTTTTTTTTTTCTTCATTGCCGAGAACTCCTCCAAAGCCAAAATTCTCGTAACTCATTTTCTCTTCAAATTAAAGTGTGGGTTTTGTTCCAAAACCTAAACCTAACCCCCTCTCCCTATATTTGCTCAGGTATTGTGTTTATTTATGGTGATTTTACATTAATTAGAGTATTTTTAGCAAATTCGGATTTTGGTAGTATATGCTTAATTTCTTCATTTTCCTTTCTGATTTGTGGTTATTCTAGCATGCTTAGATGTTCATGGTTATAGTTTGACACTTTAGATTGCTCGAAAACATCATTTGATCCATGATTAATCATTTTGAGTATCGATGACATTTTGGTAATTTCGGAAAAATTTGTGTTTTTGTGGAATTGGATGAAATTGGTTGATGTCATTGCTTGAATTAGGTTGTTTGTGTGTTGTAGAGAAGATTTGTTGATTGAGGAAACCAATCTTGATGTTGGTGGAGCTTGGAATGAGAATTTGAGTTTATGAAGGTTTAGATGTGCGAAGTGATTGTTTATTTTTCTTAAGGGATTGAGTGGTTTATGTTTCTAGAGGTTGTATTGAGTGAATTGGGACTTAGAGTGAGTGTTTAGTGGGGTCTCTTAAGCTGTTTTTAATTATGGTCTTTTTCGAGAATATTATTTTCGGTTTTATTCTTAGTGTGGTTTTGTGTGCATGGTTGTTTAGGTGGTGCTTCGGCGGCCGATAAGGGCTAGGGTTTAGCCGTTGAGTCGTCGACGCGTCAAGATGTGGGAGACTGTTTCATTTACATGCATGAAATTATTTTGTTTTATTAATTAAAATTGGTAAATGCTTGTTTTTGAATAGAGGCAATATATGCATTGACGAATGACTTGGCATGCTAGGTTCATTATGTGTGAGGCATATTTATGATGCATAAATTGTTATTATGGACCTATATACATGTTTTGATGAAATTGAAAAGCATTTTCAGAATATTTATATATATTGAATTCTTGAGTTGTGGAGGCTCTTAGGGAGCCTTTGAGTTGATTGTGAGTGCATTACATTTTATTTTGAAGTATAACATGATTTGAGATTCGTTTTACACGTTTGCAAAAAATGTGCATATATATATATATATATATTTCGAGGTGTATCCTGGAATTGACGGACTACGCTTGGCCAATGCGAAGGTAAGTGGATAAGTATCCTTAGATAGAAGGATAGTCCCTAGCCTAGGAGTATGAATGGATTATGTATGCCTTGTGGGAGTAGGTGATGTTATAGGCTGCATGGGCCTTCGGGCTTTTTGAGTTGTGTGTGAGTTGGAATCGTGTGATAGTTGATTTCTCCACTTTTTCCCGAGGACGACACTGGTGGTAGGGGACCTATTATTATTTTGAAAATGTGCATTAAATTAACCACAAGTGGGCTTTCGATTTCCCTTTAATCGAGGTTATCAGTGAAGCGGTTTTAGAGGTCCACCCCGATAGTTTTTGGGCATAGTAGCCCACGAGAACAAGATTTCGGATTTATATACTTATTGGGCAAGGGGCTGAGATACATGTTTATATTATCAAACTCATGTATATGCATTTGATCATATTTAAATGTGAGATTGTTTACACGAATATCATCATAGACTTACGGTGAATTTTATTATAAAATATTGATATTGGTTTTCGTATATGCCTCTATTCCAACGGAATTGTTTGTGATGATGTGACTCTCACTGTGGTCCTTGAGATCTCACCCCCTCTTGTTGCTATTTTTCAGGACTAGGTCGAGAGTCTATGTAGCTGACTTTATTTTGAGGTCGAGGTTTCTGGTTTGTCATAGGGCTGGTCTACTACATATGACACGTTTGAAAACTCGACACTTTCTTTTGTATTTTGGATTTTGTTATGATTGCTTATCTTGTTTGCATGCTTGCTCATTGACATTGTGACCCTTTAGTGGGCTTGGATTGATGCATGCTGTTGGATATTGATGTATTCTTTTGAGCTTATGATATATGAGATTAGTATGATGCCTTGGGAACCTTTTGTTATCCTTGGGCTTGAGTTGATTGGGCTTATTTTGATAAAGCATGTTTGAGACCGTGTGACCTGTTGTGTGTGAGATTAAGACTTCCGCTGTTTGTGATTGTACTCTGTGGTTGATTATGTTGTGTTGAGATGTTTGTTTAAATACATGTTCCTTTTTAAAGAAAATGAAAAGTTTCAAATTTACATATGTTTTTATATATTTTCTGAATTTGTTTTGAGGGTAAGACTTGTGTAGTTTTGATTGGGCCACGAGTTGGGCCAATTGGGACTGCACGACGGTGAGGAGTCCATTTATCGGGTTCGGGTCCTCACAACTCTAGCCTAAAGACTTTCTTGGTTTGTCAAGAATTTCTACCCCAATTTGAGTATGAGAGTTTTATTTGTCTCAGTCGTAGGGAACAAACCTAAGCCACCTTCATTTTTAGGACTGCATATTCTCTCCTAATTTAATAGATGTAGGATTCTTTTCTCAGCACTCGAACCCCACACAAAATTGCAAGTGATTTGGTTAATTTCCTTACAAACACCTGAAGGAAACAAGGTTGTTTGCATCAAATAAGAGGGGATAGCTTGTAGAACTGACTTCGCAAACATGACTCGGCCAACAAAAGAGAGAGAACTCGTCTTCCAACTAGAAAGTCGACTGTGAATCTTGTCTAAGAGCTTAGAAAAATAATTTCTTGTAAGACGTCCATGCAATACTGGCGCCCTAAGATACACACCAAGATCATTTGTCGTGGTAAAATCCAAAAATTGACTAATATCTATTTGAGTTGCTCCAACAGTATTTTTTGAGAAAAATAGTTTGGATTTTGCACGACTCACTTTTTGCCCTGAAATTTGACAAAATCTGTTCAAAAGATATTGTATCATGTACCCTGATTCCTGATTGCTATGGAGAATAGGAATAAATCATCAGCAAAAAACAAATGAGAGATTTTAGGACCAGATTTACCGAGTTGTATAGGCTGCCATGATCCCTCAGCAACTGCATGCTCAATCATATGACCAAGCCTCTCCATGCATAAAACAAACAGGTATGGCGACATAGGATCACCCTGTCTCACACCTCTAGACGGGGTAAAAGATTCTGTCATCACACCATTCCAAAAAACCCGCATAGATACAGACGATACACAAGTCATAATCCTATCTGTCAAATCGATCATAGGCTTTTTCAAGATCGATTTTTATAGCCATAAAGCCCTTTTTTCCAAACATCTTCCGCATAGAATGTATTATTCCTTAACAATAATCACGTTGTCAGAAATTTGACGGCCTTGAATAAAGCCAGACTATGTCTCTTTCACCAATTTTCCCATTGATGGCTGCAGTCGAATAGAAATTAGTTTAGTATGATCTTGTAAGATACATTACATAAGGTAATTAGACGAAATTGAGTCAAGTTGCTAGGATTCAGGATCTTGGGTATCAAAACAATAAGAGTTTCATTAATAGAAGGATCCAAGATGCCATCTCTTAAGAAACGACGAACAAAATCACAAATTGTATCACCAAGAATCCTCCATTGAGTCTGAAAAAATATAGGTGAGAAACCATCAACTCTAGGCGATTTGTAACTTCCAAATTTCTTTACAATCCCTTAAACTTCATCATTAGGAGGGAGAGACAAGAGCCTATCATCAACAATATCTTGGAGATGTGGGAAACTAGGCACCACTCCAGGACAGAAAAGGTCCCCTCATCAATGTACAAGTTACGAAAATAGTCTACCATCATTTTTTGAAGCTCATCTTCATCAGAGATCCAAAGTCCCGCCGAGTTCTGAAGTAAAGAAACCCTATTCCATCGTCTTCTTACTATTGTCATAAAGTGAAAAAATGAAGTATTTCGATCGCCAAAGTTCACCCAGTTGCTCCTTGACTTTTGGTACCGTAGGAGCTCTTCTTGAAGTAGGGAAGCTTCATAGTCTTTCTTAAGATCACTAAGAATGACTCGCAACCTGTACCGAGTCACGTAAATCCAGAATCCTTTCCACTCCCTTGATACGCTTCAGCAGATGATTCTTTCGTTAGAAGATATTCCCAAAACTCTTAAAGTTCCACTCCTTGAGGGCTTCAATGAGATGAATATGAGAGGTTTCCCAATCATTGGAGGACTGCTAAGTCTTGCAAAAAAAATTATCAAATCTGGGGTGGGTTAACTAGGCTGCTTGGAATCGAAATGGACGCTGAATACTCACATTCTCCTGATTATCAAAATAGTGAAGAAGAATAGGTTTGTGGTACGACTTGATTTTCGGTAAATGTGTCAAACAACCATCGAGAAAGAAGTGATGCCACACTGTGTTACATAAAGCCTTGTCCAGTCTCTCACGGAGGTCCCTTCTAAACCATGTGAATCGAGGTCCTTCAAAGTCAATATCTAACAAAGCGCAATCCTCAATCATTCTCGCAAAGGGTTTGCTCAAAGCATGATTGTAGATTGTAGCAAGCTCCTCCTCTTTTATCCTCAGCTCTTAAGATTGCATTAAAGTCTCCAATCAAACACCATATAACCCGGATAGCACTCTTCAGTTTTCGCAGGACTTCCCATAATTCTATACGCTTATTCGGCAGAGGACTCCCATAAATTGCTGAACATTCATCTAAAGACGTAAAAGAATTCCATGCAAAATGAATAAATTACCGTGATGATTCCTTGATAGTCACAAAAACTACTGACTTGCGCCACATTAACCATATTCCCCCTGAGAAACCCACTGCTTCCATATAAAAAGATTCATCAAAACCCATTTTCTGTATAATCTTCTCAACCCTCATTCTACTTATTTTGGGTTCCAAAATAACACAAAATATCTGGACGATACCTCTTAATTCGATCGTTCATTACCGGTATGAAGGCTTTATTGGCAGCCCCACAATAATTATAGGAAAAGATCGACATAAAGATGAACAAAGTATGTAGGAATATACGAGGTCCTACACCCCGTCCCTATAGCTTCAATATCACTAGCCTGTTGCTGCTCTTCAATACCCGTAGTGGAGGAAGAAGGATTATTGTCCATAATATTGGGAGGGTAGATTTCATGAACATCGCACAAGTCTCTCGTTAATAAAGGAGAAATAGGTATTCCCACCTTTGAACGCTTACCTATTTTACCGCCTGCCTGTAAGTTGAAAGTGAAAGCAGACTGAAGTTTCTCCAAGTCCACGGGATCTTGGAACTCTGGAGAGAAAGGAGGCTTCTCCTTCATCCTTTTTTTGGAAGTGGGCCCTTTAATTGTCTGTTTCGGGACATGGGCTTTATTCAGCTTTAACGAAGATGGGCAAGATATAATCTTTGTGGTAAACTGAAAATTCAGGTCCCATTCTTGTTGCTTGGAGTGGTCCCCAATACTACTTGTAGGTGTGACAGATCTGCTCTTCTTGTGGTCATTAACTTGCAATTTAATGCCTCCAAGATTCGTGGAAACAGATGGTTGACCTTGATAAGAATCTTCACTCAAACTATTGCGTGGCTTGATACTAGCTTCATTAACTTTATTCTTTCCTGTAGTCCTCATCTTAGTTGCTGCCGAAGACTCAGGCATATCATTTTGAAGATTATTCCCTTTCCTTACTATACCCATATATGGCTGAATCCTATTAAGGTCTTGGAAATCTGCACCTTCCTCTGCTAATACCACAAATCTCGAGATCGAAGCTTCTGTCTGAGGAAAATTACCTTTCTTGTTCTGTCTGTTTGTTGTTCCCGTGATCTTGTTCGTTCCAATATTCCGATGAACCTGAGTAGGGGCATGGATCCACGGACCAAAGGCCTCAGTGGGCTGCACCAAGGTTGATCCCTCTTGCTTATTGGTTGTTAACTTACTCGCCTCAGGGTAATCTGATCCTTGAGCAGCAAGAGCTTGCTGCTATTGGTTAACCGCACCTTGTCGAGCAGTGAAAGCACAAATTGATTGGTTGTGTCCAATACGGCCACATCCGAAGCAAATTAGAGGAAGGTTCTCATATTCAATCCGTAACCACTCTCCATTGATTCTCAAGCGTGGTAGAAGAGGCTTAGATAAATCCAACTCCACAGCGATTCTAGCAAATTTTCCTCGCTGAGCTGTGAGAGAATTCCTATCGATTTTAACCATCCGTCCAGCCAAGTTACCTACCTTTGTGAGGACTTTCTCATAATAATACTCTAGTGGAAGATCTGGTTTTTGCAGCCAAGCTACCACCCTCGTATCATTAGCTGTACTTGCTCTAAAACCTGGTTGCCAATGTTGGACTGTGAGATAGTGTCCAAGAACAATCCACGTGTCACCTAGTAAGATACCATTCACTTGTTCTTCACTAGCTAATTTAACAAAAAAAAGCCATTGTCCAAGTCGATGATTCTTGCATCCGTTGGAAGTCCCCACATAAGTCTCAACTTGGAGACCATAAGAACAAAGCCAATATTCTCACCTGGCAACTTAACCATCATGGATAATTTCCATGATTCCTGAAGCTGTGCATGAGCCTTGTCAGAAACTGATATGAACTGGTCTTTCCCATCTTTTGACACAACAATGTCCTCATCACTTATTTCGACAAAATCAATCAAATTAGATTGATTTCCCACTAGAGATTGTTGATACGATTTCGGAGACTCGATCATCTCCATATCTGGTGAATGACAGTCATCAAGAGGACGAAATTTCACCCTTCCCTCTGTTGCAGATTCGTCTTTGGTTGCATTCTCATGATCAGTTGAGAGCATGTTGTTCAACTAAGCTTTCTGCCTTCTCGTATTGCCTCAATTCCAACCGTGGGCTTGTTTTCTAAACTATAATGTGTGGGCTTTTAGTGTAGGGTTAATTAATTAGTATGAGTTTTAGTTAATTAGGTTAGGCCCGTTATGTATTTATTTGTTTAAATTAGTGTCACCTACTGTGCCCACCCTAATCTATAAGATTGATCAATACGAGACTTATCGGGTAATAATACAATGCTAAAGTTAATATAGGTAAACAAGATTTATGGGGTAAGATAATTTAAAGAGCACAAAAACACCAAATTTGCACAGTTTTTATCTTATTCCAAAATTTGCCAACATCCCAAAGCAAGAGGAAATCCTCCTTAACCGCATCTAGTAAAACAAGCAAACCAAATTCAAACAATGTAAGGCTTTCATCCAATATCAAATTTACAAACTTTGTTGTAACTTCATAAAATAAATATGTCCCAAAATTATATAAGGATATCCACCGGTTAGAGTGATGTTTCTTGGGAAAATTCTTCTTCTCTCTTCTACCGACATCATTCCACGTTGAAGCTATCTGCGGAGTGTGTTTTTGTTGGAAGAAAAGTTAGGTTTTCTTCTGTCTTTCCCTACTTGCAGCCCAGCCGCATATTAATGTCTTGTAGCATTACAATGTCATGCATTTTTATGACCTCTGTTGTCTTGAATACACGGCGTCTCCTCGCTGAGCAGCACATGCAGCAAAATCCAAAGCAAAAAGGAGACAGCATCATGCAAGTAGCTGTGTGTATGCAACAATGTGTTTGCATATCCCTTTTTCTTTTTTCAGAAATGGAAAATCTTTCCAGGTTTTGGCTACATTCTATACATACTGTATAAATTCGAGTAACCTAGCTAGAGATGCCATAAAGTTGCTGTGTGTATGCGCTTCGTCGAAATAGCATATCAGCCATCTGTTGTTTCCCTTACGTTCCCTCTTTTCTTCTCTTTTCCAAGTTTAGAACACTTTATCAATTTTTCAGTCTTGTTTCTTCTCGTAATCCTTGGGGCCAAAACTGGGAAAAGGAAGCTCCTACTTTCTAAAGAGCCACATTCTCGTTTCTTTGTATTTGAATGGCCCTACAAGACACACCCTGCTTCCCATGTGCTACTCCATACGAGTTCTTATTCATTACCGGCTCTAGTGCTGTTTTAGAAAAATTTCACATAATTAATCATGGCAAAACAGGCTTCCATCCTGCTCAGCTGCAATCACCATTAGTTAACATGCATGACCCAAATTTATAGGATTGGTTTCACATAATTTGTCTTATCATCTTTATGGTATCTACTTTAGGGTATAAGTATTTATCCATACCTGCCCATACTGAATATTAGGCCTATTGATATAAATGCAAGCTTTGCCCGGTATCGCTTATTTTGTGGGTTCATCAACTATTATCCATCACCTATATACATTCTGTGGCAGAAAAAGGCAAGAGAGAAATGTCTGCCTTCCACAATTTTGGCCAAAACAGAGCCAACTCCTGCCTCCCGACTTGCACCAGCGCACAAAATCATCATGATTTAGAAAAATGCATACGAAATGAGGTGAAAATATAATGATACTTGACGCACAAAAATATGTGGGCTCCTGGAAACACCGCACTGTCACTCGGAAAAGTTAAAATGAAAAGGTAACAAAGGAAAACTTTGCTAAAAAGAACCTACACCCCTAAATATTAGTATAACCATAATCATTAACGTACTTAATATTTAACTTAGCAAAATATGATTCCTATGGTTAGTGGGTAACACACAGACGGCGCAGAAAAAATTAAGGCGCGCCATCCTTCCCACCTCTATGGGTTCCATTAAGATTCAGATCCTGCTTCTCTTAACCATCATTATGATCGAGGATTAAGTAAATATTATTATTATTAATTGGAAAAGCTAAAGCATACACCAAGTTCCCTTCTATTCTAGAGCCCATGTTCCTTTACCACCAAGCTTGCAGATTGCTACATCTCTTTCTGTTCTTCTTTCGAAATTAAACAGTACGTTTCTTTGAAAATGAAATAATTGATTGGTGGGCGTATGTATGAGTGGTATATGATAAATATTTATGGATAAAATACATTTGAGATTCAATAATATATAATGAAAACGAAACTCAAAATTGACTTGCCAGTGTGACAAGACTTTAGGTTTGACTAATAAAGCCAGGGGTATCATTGTGGAAGTGGAAAAAGGTAGGGGAAGTTTATAGCCTCCACAAAAATGAAAAAAATACTTTTGGAGTTCGATGGATTGGTAAAACACTCTTTCAATCAAATCTGCCGCTAAAAACTATCTTCTACCGCTAATTAAAAACTATCTTCTACATCATTGGCTACTTTCGTATCTTGATGGAGCTCATCCACTATCGATATAATATTTTATAGAATTAGAAATGACTTCAACTTAAAAAACATATCAGTAAAATAATAATGTAGCTACTGCTTTTATTATACTTGAATTATACAAATTCATCTACCTTTAATCAAGATTTTGAATAATAACATTAGATTTTTTTTTCTTATGTACTCAATTCTATCCTCACCGTACTCCATCCTCCTAAATTCACCTTATTGGGTTCCGCATTAGATTCTTTCCTATACCGGGGTGTCGAATGCCGCAACTTGGAAGTTGGAATGTGCGAAAAATTACCTATATAGCACAAACAAAGCGCATCTTATTTATCTAATGATACTGATCAGCAAGTGCCCCTAAAAACAACAGCATTCCAGGCAGCCCTTGTGGGGGAAAATGCAAGAGACACTTTACGCCGCTTGTGCCTGTCAAATCTACAAGTTCTTTATGAGTTGCTAGCTCCATCTTGAAAAGCGCCATCATCAGTCACAATCTAATCTACAATGAGCACTAGGTTGACACAATTCCCCTAACGACAAGCCAAGAAGGAAAGAAAAAAAGCTCAACCTTCCTCCTCCTCGTCAAAAGATAGACATGGAGGGCCAGAATGAATAAGAGAGACTTGATTTTCGTTGTCACTGACTTTTTTTTATTTAGATTTTAGTGGGACTGGGTTAGAACTTGCAAGTGTACGCCACTATATGATATTCACAACGCACGGGAAACTGGTGTGCAATGAGGATTTTGGTCAAGGGCAGATAGATGCCTGTGTACCTGCCAGAGCAGAAGTGCAAATTGGTATCGATCGTGCTGCTATCAAATCTTCTGAATAGTGCCTCTCGCCATAGCCACTTAACTCTTTGACTATAATGATTTGGCTTTTACATTGTCAAGTGATTTATCATTATTCATCCACTAGTTTCAAACTGTGAGAATCAGTTTTATTATATATATCAATACCTATACCTCTACCTTCAAAAATTGTAAAAAATTCGGAAAATTTGGCACTTGCATCACAATCAATCAACTATATTTACATTACCTTCTTACCAGAAAGCAAAAGGTTAAAAACTGGATGATAACAATATAGCAAACAAGCAATCTATAACTAGCTAAACTAAGACTAAGACTGCCACATAATATGAGATTAAGGATTTGGGCTGAAAAATAAAGCCTCTGATATGGTAATTAAGGAATTGAATTAGCGGAGAATGCATCAAGCAGATTGATCCAATTATTATCATCATCCTCTTCTTCCTCTCCATTTATATTGCAGTACTGAAGTTGAGGAATTTCATCATTCCTTGCAAACCGTCCTCTTATGCGTGGCCTGCTGTCTGCCAATGTTTTCCTACACGCATACTGGATCCAAAACCATAAAAATTCAGAATCAATCAATCCACATAAACCATTATTTTTATTTTTTCTATAAATTAATGGTACACAGAGAGCTACTCAAACCCACGAGGAAAAAATTTTTCTTGAAGGAAATTAAGTGCTAACCCTTTTCGTATGAATAGAAGAAACAAAAGTTATGGAGTATTCTGGAATTTCAGATATCAATTGAATTTATTTCGCTATTTGATACTAATTCTCGAGGAATACTTACCCAAGCCATTATGATTTATTACCTAATTGTATTATACTATAATTAGCGAGACAGCCTCCGATATCAGTTGAACTGACATTTTAGGACGGACTGTTAGCTCACCATTACAAGACACTATCATTTTGTAGTGTTAACAAAAAGACAGATTACTGTTTACATTAACATGTAATTAAGAGGTTGTAGCTTTCTCATCACTTCAGGCAACAAATTCAAGACAACTGTTGCAATGCAACTTCTTTGTGAAAGTGCAACCAGAAAAGAAAGATTTGACAGAAAGTAACGCGCTTCATATACCTTTATTATTGTGAAATAAATTCAGTTTAATACTGTATTTTGTGTATTTTATTGGTTTGGTTTATTACAAATGTACTAGAAACATAATGGTAAAAAAGACAAGCTAAATTAAGTTCATTAAAATGTTCTATGCATTTAATTATGACGGTTAAAAAATATAGAAAATATAGAAAATATAGTGGTCAAGAAAAAGACCTTGATCTTCTTGTTGAAGTTTCTCTGGTTTCTCTTGCTTCTGTATCTCTCAATCCTTTCTTTCTTCTCTTCCGGACTATATTTGCAGGCTTTGGTCATGCTCTCTATAATCATACTACTCTCACTCGATAATGGACTGTCAGCCCTGTGACCATGGCCATGAGCATGACCATGCTGTGCCACATACAAATGGCAAGAGACCACAGTTAGCAGACATGATGCTGGGCTAAAACCAAGTATGGAATACCAACAATGCATATATTGCATTTTATAATTTTCTTTCAGAGATGCATAGTCCTTTTTTAGATATGAGATGGCACTGTACCTGTTAGTGGAAAGGGTGTACTGGAAGTGCACAACCAAGCAAAGAAAAGAAAGAAAAGGAAAGTACTTGGTGTAATACCTAATCATACTAGAGTGACAAGGGTGAGATGATTCGGATAAAAAGGCTACTGAGAGTTCGGAAAACTGAGATTATAACTTTTATAACCCCGCAAGTTACAATTTTGCAAGAGTCGTACAGCATAATTTTATCACGATGGGACCCGCTTTTCAGACGCTGACCTCCGAATAGAAACATTGAGAAGACAATAATGCAGATTTTTGGTGTATTTTTTAGAACTGGAGCTACTAATATAACTAATACCTGCAAATCACCAGTGCTAAAAGCTCTTCTGACAGAGCTGGTGTCCATGTCCCAAAAGCCCCGAGGAGAAGCGAAGGGAGAATGATGCCTATTCTTTTGAAGAGAATGACTGCTAATACTCCTCTGGAGCAAACTGGGTCGTTGCGATGTCCCGCAACTTGCCAGTGAATTTGGCGAGCCATAGGCACTGTTGTACCCACCCGCAGGAGTGGTGGTGGAGCTACTATTACTATTACTATTACTATTGTTATTATAACCAACCATTTCCAAGGCACCAACGGCGTGTGGGTGATCAGAAACGATCAAGAGAGTACTCGCCGCCGGCGCTTGCAAGGTGAGTTCATGTGGTGAAGCGGTGGTGTCTGGAGAGAGAGGGTGGGGGTGGTTGCCTAGGAGGAGGAAGTGATCGTTGGGCGAGGAGTGAGTGTACATAGTGGCGTGTGTGTGGTGTGAGTTTGCCTTTTGCGTTTCAAGTTGTTGTAGCCAGTATGAAGAGTACCCAAGGGGAAGGTTTGGGGTATTTATGTTGTATCAAAGGGAGGAACGAACTGGAGGATGACGTGGGTAATGACGTCGTCATTGAACTTGCGTTGACCTTCGCCGGCCTCGACACTTCCCTTCCACACATCCATTTGAAATAGAGCGATAGGATAGTAAAGTTTGGGTGGCGTAGGGTAGGCTGTGTGGTGTCTGAGATATTATTATAGACAGGTAATGCTAATGTATGCAAACAACTCATCTAATCTATGTTAAACGAGTGATTTATAACTTAAATGATTTTGATGTATTTAGGTTATTAATTACCACCCAAATTGAAGAATACACCAAGTAAATTAGTTCACTGCCAAATTCCGTCAAACAACGAAGTAGCAAGAGCAACACTTTTCAATGTGGTCCTATGTACGTATCGCTTCTTGCAATGTAGGCTGTGCTTCTCTGTATCTGATAAACGCAAAAGAGAAATTGCTTATTCCCTACGAACAGGCAGGTAGGCACATCTCAAAAATCATACCCATAATGCATTTTGAAAACATGGAAAGAGATCCCACCACTATGTACAATCCATCCGTCCCTGCAAGGGAATCACAATTATTTAAATTCATCCCATGTGAGGGGCATTTCCTCTTTAATCATTTACTACTAGCCTAATAGGTTAGGGATGACGAGATTAGGGTTTACTCATCAAACATCATTATAATTTTGTAAGATAAGGAGAGCCGCATACCCATTTATAAATAGTGGTCAATGTCTTTTATCATTTTTTCTTATAATAATCGAGATATATTAGAATAAAAAAGAATAACAGAGGCCAACCATTCAAATAATTTCTGCTCCGTTAACTAATGAAAACAATGTATTTATCATTTAATTGAGTTCATACAGTAACGTAACCGGTTTTGCTGCTTCGTTAACTCACTTGCTAGTCCACTTGTTGGAAGCAATAGTTATTTTAAGATCCAATTAGCGGAAATAAAATTTAACGTGGGTGTTAATAAACTGGCCCAAAGAGAACCTGTCGACGCCGTGGACCAAATGGAATATTGTACAATTTTTTTTAAAAAATTTATCCAAAATTATGAAAAATTTTAAAAAAATTATTTTTAAATT
Source organism: Passiflora organensis (assembly GCA_019739055.1). Taxonomy (NCBI): domain Eukaryota; kingdom Viridiplantae; phylum Streptophyta; class Magnoliopsida; order Malpighiales; family Passifloraceae; genus Passiflora; species Passiflora organensis. The sequence continues at coordinate 3,006,052 of JAEPBF010000187.1, read as the reverse complement.
CTTGACTATCTTTGTTTATTTTGGAGCGCATGTCGGTAATTACTGAACACATACAGTGGAAATCTAAACATGCACCGGAAGATAAAATCAGTTGAGATATGACATTTTAAATTTTTTTTTTTTAAATAATCTAAAAATTAAAAGATTCAGAACCCAATTATATCATTTTCTTATATTATAATATCTTATTTAGGTTTATGTGTCTAGAGAGAGAGGCTAAGTATAAAAACCCCCAAACCAACAAAGTTTCATAATTTGGAAGACGAAACCGGATAATTAAGTGTCACGATGACAGTCGTTTCCTTGCAGCATAAAATGCTGTCATTTGGTACTCCCATTAGCATGCCTCAAGTATTGGCGACATGGTTTATTATTAAATAAAATTATATTAATTTATTTCCGCCTTTTAAAAATCATAGAAAATGTATCATTCCTCCAAAAATCATCAAAGCTTTATCGTAAATTTAGAAAAAAATATTTATTTGAAAATTAAGACTAACCGGATCCACACAGTAACGTTCTTTATAAAAGTCTAAAATTTATTTTTCTGAATTTACATACAAATTAAAATTTTTATTTAAATAAAACATAATTTGTTTTATATTTTAAAACCACTTGACATGCATCATTGCACAAACGAAATATTGTAAACAACGGATTAAAATCTTTAAAACATAATGGAAGATTTTTAATACAAAGGCCCAAATGCTCAAAGCACAATACACAGTAAAGGTTCTACTCATTAAATACAAACACAATCACAAACACAAACACAAGACCATACGACCAATCTTAATTACACATAACAACCATATGACCCACACACGCTCAATATCATTTCAACATACACAATAGGCTCATTGGCCACTAAACAAATAACACACATCTCATGCATACTAATATAAGTATAGTATCAGATCATACATACAATATCATATATATACATACATACTATCCTAGTTGTAGTATTTGCACTCAAAAATACATGTCGAGTGCAAAACATATATACACTAGTCCAACATCTTACCAAGGTTCACCAGGAACCTAGACATGCTCACCGCTAATAGCTAACACCTAAAAAATCAACAATAATAAGGAATGAGATCATGAGGATCTCAATGGAAGTTGAGATGTCATACAAAATCCCAAAAAACTGGAGGCGTAATGTAAAACAGTAATAAAATAGTTAATGCATGAAAATGTACTTTTGCATTGCCCATGTAACTATTCATACATCCAACAAGTCATAAATACCAATATGCAACTAAAACATATATGATAAGGCCATACAACAATCTAACATAGTGTGCAATATATTAATGCAATGTCACAAACAATGCATCATCATGCATACATATGCAATTCTCATGCATGAAAGTGTTTTATACACATGTATATATTCAAAATACCACTCCAGTATCAAAATACATATAAATATAGTATATTTAAAGACCTTACATAGATACATGTATACATACACACATATTATGCAAATCAACCATATATATACACATATATATCCAACCCAATATAGATCACAAAACCAGTACGCATATACTCATCTCACCTAAAATCTATTAGTGTGGATAAGTAAAAACACTTCACAATCAATCACCCATCGGCGGAAAACTTAGAAAACCATTAGTAGTTGCAGCTATAAATACAAACAAAAGTCCCCTTCCAACTAACGTTTATTCAAGTAATGAATGTTGCAAAATGACTCAAATCATGCTCCATTACCTTTTGTATAATCTGAAAGACATTGAAGCATTCACAAATTATCAAACTATTCGCTAGGAGTTCTCCTGTGAAATCTTTATTTTTATGAGAGTTGCAAAATTATCATTTTGTCCCTGTGTGAGAAAATAATTATTTTTCCCTAACACTTTCTCCTTGAAAGTGGAACACCAAACCAGTATTCATGAATAATTGAGTCAATAGATTGAATTTTTTTTATGGTTTGTTTATTTTTATGGTTGGGCAGGCTTTAGTATAGGTTTATCGACGAAAGGAAGCTATTTCGGATAAAAAACTACACCCAAACAAGTATCGAGTCGTATGTCACCTGCAAAAGTCCACCAACTAGTTGGTGTCAATGAACTGGCCGGTAGGTTGAAGAGGGGATTTAAGTGAGGCTAAATTGACTGGTTGGTTTCACAATATCAACAATGTGAGAGTAAACCAACCAGTCAATTCAACTACATGGACCGGTCAGTTAAAAAGGCAGAGAATTTTTGGAGATGAGTTGAGTTGAAATCGACTGGTCGGTCCAATTTGACTGACCGGTCAGTCACACGAAAAAAACACCAACTGGTCGGTGTATCTACACAGACTGCTTGGACCAATTTTCTATTGTAAAAATAAACACCTTGATGTATTAAGGGACATTGAGTTCTTAGTTTTAGAGCATACAAACCTATTTCTTTTATTTTCATGATTAACTCGATCCTTTATAGATCAAATCACGGTATGTTATTGGATTTTCAGTATGACAATTGATTTTTTTTTCTTCTCTCCCTTTCTCTCCATCGATTTAGTTTCTAAGTGCTAGCCAGAATTCAAGCCAAGATCAGTTAATGAATTAGCTAGGAAGATTAATTCTACCTTGCAATCCAACACGAACTTGATCACTTCCTTTAGCTGAACCTAATTTGGTTGGGAGATTAGTTTAGGTTTTGAAAAAGGGATATGATTTCTAGGTTACGCCAATTGACAAAATAGAAATATATCTTCCGAACCCAGAGTTCATATTGATTTGGAATTATACAATCCTATAGAAAAATTAGCATAGGGATATAGCTAATTAGGTTAATTAGATTAGCTAATGATAGCCTAAGAGATTATTATTAGAAAATTAGAAATCAAGAATATCTTATGAGTTAACTAGTTATACAAATTCTAGGTGTGAATTCTGAATTCACCATATCTTAATTAATTAGTTTTAAGTATAATAATGTTTAGTTTAGATTTCCTGTTAAATTCATTCAATTTATTATTCAATTCATTTAACAAGAATGTTAGGTTAGGCAAATTGATTGGTTTTAAGCGTAATTCTCTGTGGATCGAGACCCATTCATCAGAACTATATTACTTACTGACGTCGTGCACTTGTGATTATTGTAAATTCAGTTTTACATCAATAAGTTTTTAACGCTGTTGTCGGGGAACTATGGTTTTAAAGCTAACAATTTTATCCTATTCTTTTCTAGATTAAATTTCTTTCTTTTGATTTTGGTGTGCAGAACTGGAGAATAGGTATAATTTGAGGAGCAAAAAGCTTGACTTAGATCCTATTAACCTATCGATCAAGAAGACTATCCAGAGGCTTAAACGACTCAAAATATCCGATCAAGCTATGAATCACTAGAATGCAGACCCCAAAAGAGGCAGTCAACAGCCAAGGCATAGAATTTTCATGGATTATAACCCCCCAACAGCTGATGCATCAGATGATTCAGATGATAGAGAACTACAAGTTCTTTAGGCTGGAAAAAGAGGACCCTATGAAGCATGTGAAGAGATTTATCAAGCTAATTAAAACATTTAGATTTAATAGAGTATCCTCGAAGGCAGTTAGGCTGCAAATTTTTCCATTCTCCTTACTAGGGAGAGCTGCAGGCTGGTTGGAGAATCTTTCCACAAGTTCTATTATAACCTGGGAGGAATTAATGAATGCTTTTTTAACACAATTCTTTCTAGTGGAAAAGACTTCTAAGTTGAGGCACAAGATCAGCAACTTCAAATAATAACCAAAGGAGTCACTTTATGAAGCCTATGATAGATTTAAGGGGTTGTTAAAGAAGTGTCCACATTATGGCATTCTAGATTTTCTATTGTTAGATGCTTTCTTCAAAAGATTGTTAGAAATGCACAAGTTTATGCTGAATGAAGCTACAAATGGGAATGTTCTAGACAAGGAAGCTGGTGAAGCCTTTGATTTGATAGAGAAAGTAGCACGGGGATGACATATGTCATGCCCCGAACATCAAATTTATTTATTTATTTCTGCACCCTTCCCCTCCCTTGCCCCCGCTGTAGGCCTACTATATGCATGACTATTCACCGTAATATATATACTGAGCTTACAAGACTAAAATTTAATAATTGATAACGAAAAGGAGTACTTAAAAATCGCAGCGGCGTTTTAATGTATAATAGTACTATTTGGGTAGCACTTGTCCATCTTATTGATTTGTTACACTATTTACATTTTAGACACAACATACATCTGTATCCCAAGCCAAACATGCACACTGTATACATAAGAAGATACTATACAAAACTCAAATAAGAACAAGCACTACTCACACACACCATTATCATTTGACTTTGCATACTAGTAATAACCGTAATACCGGATGGGATTTGAATTGCCAAACAAGCCATCTACAAGATCAAACAGACCAGATCTAAGGATCTAGCAAGAAAACTTGCCAAGTGAGTGGTCGAATATATATTGTATAAACAAGGTGGGCTAGCACATAAAAAAATTAAACATTAAGCAAAAATTTAATCAAATGAGGTCACCAACATGTTCAAAGAAACACGAGCACACAATAAACCAATTTATGACGACCTTTCTTAAGTGTTCACACATGATATAACTTGGTATTTCCGGTCCCTGGACAAGACTAGGATCTATTAGTGGTAATCCTAACCATTTTTATTAAATCTTTTTTCTTTTGAATCAACCCAAGTAAATTATCGAATACTTATCTAAGGCCCATTCAACTGACAATGTCGGGTCGTTAGATGATGGTAGCTTCACCAAATCGATAACCATAACCTGTAAATAAAGATTAATTAATGCGCATCATAAAATTAAACCTTATTCATCGGAAAATAGATCTGGCATTTTCATGTCTCGCTACCAAGCCCAAAAAGCTCTTAAGGGTAGTGTAGGTTACCCTATACTAACACATGCCGCGTGCATATTGTTATTTCAAGACACACGACACAATACGACAAACAAATACCATAGTAACAAAACTATACACAACTGAGTTATGAGTTTAACGATCATAAAAATTCAAATTATGTGTGCATGTTTATACAATTCGAATCCTTATAAAGTCTAAAACCTTAATTTAAGGAAAATATAAAATCTACTATGGATGCTCACACACACACTAACCACTCAAAGGTTTATGGAATTTCTTCCTATGGATCCAATTCCGGAGGAGTCTGAATTTGTCGATTTACTTCCACACATGTTAAACAAAGGTCCACCTTAAAAATGTTAAACAAAGGTCATCTTAAAATTATTCACATGTCATGTCATAATCCTTTATTTACTCTTTTCCAAGTCACAACAATAGTCCTATATGTTAAACATCGATCCGACAAAATTTCAGACCCTTTGTATTATTTTTTTCTATTTTTTTATGAATTTTGATGATTTAATTGACCTATCAAAAAACATTAGATTTAATCAAACTTAATACCATTGGATTCTTTTGAATTTCTAGTACTTTTCATAATTTTTTCATATTTTTCATTCTTTTTTTTCTATTTCCTAGATTTTCCTTGTTTTTTTCTGGCCTTTTTACTAATTTCTTTTGAATTTTTATTAATTTCCTCTGAAACAACATAGGGCAGGATGGACACGTGCCAGCACATACTTGAGCCTCTGGGATGCTGACACATGGCTCACCTGGAGCCTGCCATGACTCGTCTGAGCTTGTCTACCCTTTGTCTGAACAATATGTCCTCTTTCTACTCATTAAACTACAAAGTTGTTCAGTTCCATCATTAAACGATCTGTTGTTCCACTCTTAAATAGATAATATATCACATAATGTTAAGCCTAAACTACATGTAGTTGAATCACACATCAAACAACAATCCTTTTGTTCAAACCTTAGGTGACCTGTCATTGGCACGCCGCCGCCCGAGGTCATCCCTAACCTCCAGCCATCGAGGGTTTCCTGTAAACCCTAATCGGAATTATTATTATTTTCTGATTTACTTAAAAAACACCAATAATTCCTCCAATAATTCTACCCCAACGTAGTTCTCATGCATCCGAACCAAACCCACACAGAAATTAAAGATTTCACACGATGTAAAGCCCTAGATTATGAGATTTATGCACTCAATTTCACTGGGTAGAAACTTACCCAATCTTGTCGATGATTAGCTCGATTTCACTCACAGTCACTCGCAAGTCACTCGTCCTCAACCCTCGCAGGTTTTTTGCACACCAAAATGGAAAATCTTGGGCTTGATTGGGATTATACCCAAGCGTGTCCCTTCCCCGGATTGGCTCCGGCTACGTATGAGGCATAGGAATTGATGGGTGGAACGTGGACGAGTGTGAGGCAAAGTGAAGGCTTGGTTGGTGACTAAGCCCAAAGACAATATGGAGACGTTTCAAATTAAATGAAATGAAGTCGTATAAAGTGGGCGAACTAGGGTTTCTAACCCTAGTTCTGCATTAGTTTCCTCGATTTTTTCTTATTTTTCTGGCCTTTCCACTAATTTCTTTTAAATTTTTGTTAATTTCCTTTGAACCTACACGTAGCAAGACGGATGTGTGCCATCACATACCCAAGCTTGTGGATGCTGACACGTGGCTCCCCTGGTGCTTGCATGACTCGTTCGAGCCTATCTACCCTTCGTTTGAATGCCATGTCTTCTTTCTGCTCATAAAACTACAAGTCATTCAGTTCCATCATTAAGTGATCTATCATTCAACTCTTAAATAGACGGCATATCACTTAATATTAAGCCTAAACTACATGTATTTCAATCACACATCAAACGACAAGCCTTTTGTTGAAACCTTACGCGACCTGTCATTGACATGCCGTCGCCCAAGGTAGTCCCTATCCTCCAGCCACCGAGGGTACCCTGTAAACCCTAGCCGGAATTATATTTTTTTCCAATTTACTCAATAACACAAGTAATCCCTCCCATAATTGTACCCCGAAATAGTTCTCATGCATCCGAACCAAACCCACACAAAAATTAAATATTTCACACGATGTAAAACCCTAGATTATGAGATTTATGCACTCAATTTCATCGGGTAGAAACTTACCCAATCCTGCCGATGATTAGCTCGATTTCACTCACGGTCACTCGCAACTCACTCGCCCTCAACCTCACAGGTTTTTTGCACATCAAACTGAAAAATCTCAGGCTTGACTGGCATGATACCCACGCGTGTCCCTTCGTCGGACTGGCTCCAACTACGCATGAGGCATAGGAATTGACGGGTGGAACATGGAAAAATGTAGGGAATAGGGAAGGCTTGGCTTGTGACAAATCTCAAAGACAATACATAGACATTTTGAACTAAATGAAATGGTGTCATATGAAGGGAACGTTCCAACCCTAGTTCTGCATTAGTTTCCTTGATTTTTTCATGTTTTTTGCGGCCTTTCTACTAATTTCTTTTTAAATTCTGTTAATTTTCTCCGAACCTATACATGGCAGGATGGACACGTGCCAGCACATACCCGAGCTTTTGGGATGCTGACATATGGCTCACCTGGAGCCTGTCACGACTTGTCCGATCCTGTCTACCCTTCGTTTGAATGACATGTCTTCTTTCTGGTCATTAAACTACAAGTCGTTTAGTTCCATCATTAAATGATATGTCATTCAACTCTTAAATAGACGACATATCACTTAATGTTAAGCCTAAACTACATGTAGTTCAATCACAAATCAAACAACAAGCCTTTTGTTGAAACCTTAGGTGACCCGTCGTTAGCACATCGTCGCCTGAGGTCGTCCTTAACCTCCAGCCACCAAGGGTTTCCTGTAAACCCTAGCCAGAATTTTTTTTTTCGATTTACTCAATAACACACGTAATCCCTCCAATAATCCTACCCTGACATAGTTCTCATGCATCCGAACCAAACCCACACAGAAATTGAAGATTTCACACTATGTAAAGCCCTAGATTATGAGATTTATGCACTCGATTTCACCAGGTAGAAACTTATCCAATCTTGCCGATGATTAGCTCGATTTCACTCACGGTCACTCATAACTCACTCGTTCTTAACCCTCGCAGGTTTTTCGTACACTAAACTGGAAAATCTCAGGTTTGACTGGGATTATACCCACGTGTGACCCTTCGACAGACTAGTTTTGGCTACGCGTGAGGCACGGGAATTGACAGGTGGAATGTGGACGCGTGTGGGGAAAAGGGAAGGCTTGGCTTGTGACTAAGCCCTACAACAATACGAAGATGTTTCAAACTAAATGAAATGGTGTCGTATGGAGGGAACGAACTAGGTTTTCCAACCCTAGTTATGCATTAGTTTCCTCAATTTTTCCATGTTTTTTGCGGCTTTTCGACTAATTTCTTTTTAATTTCTGTTAATTTCCTCCGAACCGACATGTGGCAGGATGGACACGCGCCAGCACATACCTACACCTCTAGGATGCTAACACCTGGCTCACCTGGAGCCTGCCACGACTCATCCAAGCCTGTCTACCCATCGTCTGAACGATATGTCTTCTTATTCTTTATTAAACTACAAGTCGTTCAGTTCCATCATTAAATGATCTGTCATTCAACACTTAAATAGATGCCATATCCATTAATATTAAGCCTAAACTACATGTAGTTCAATCATGCATTGAACAACAAGCCTTTTGTTCAAACCTTACATGACAAGTCGTTGGCACGCCGTCGCCCGAGGTCGTCTCTAACCTCTAGCCACTGAGGGTATCTTGTAAACCCTAGCCAGAATTTTTTTTTTTTTTTGATTTACTCAATAACACACATAATCCCACCCATAATCCTACCCCGATATAGTTCTCATGCATCCGAACCAAACCCACACAAAAATTGAAGATTTCACATGATGTAAAGCCCTAGATTATGAGATTTATGCACTTGATTTCATCGGGTAGAAACTTACCCAATCTTGCCGATGATTAGCTCGATTTCACTTACGGTCACTCGTAACTCACTCGTCCTCAACCCTCGCAGGTTTTTCGTACACCAAACTGAAAAATCTCAGGTTTGACTGGGATGATACTCATGCGTGTCCCTTCGTCGAACTGGTTCCAGCTACGCGTGAGGCATATGAATTGATGGGTGGAACGTGAATGAATGTAGGGCAGAGGGAAGGCTTGGCTTGTGACTAAGCCCATAGACAATACGGAGACATTTCGAACTAAATGAAATAGTGTCATATGAAGGGAGAGGGTTTCCAACCTTAGTTCTGCATTAGTTTCCTCGATTTTCCATGTTATTTTGGGCCTTTCTACCAATTTCGTTTTAGTTTATGTTAATTTCCTCTGAACCTACACGTGGCAGGATGGACACGTGCCAGAACATACCCAAGCCTCTGGGATGCTGACATATGGCTCGCCTGGAGCCTGCCACAACTCGTCCGAGCTTCTCTACCCTTCGTCTGAATGATATGTCTTCTATCTACTCATTAAACTACAAGTCGTTCAGTTCCATCATTAAACGATCTGTCGTTCCACTCTTAAATAGATGACATATCACTTAATGTTAAGCCTAAACTACATGTAGTTCAATCATACATCAAACGAGAAGCCTTTTGATCAAACCTTAGGCGACCTGTCATAGGTATGTCATCGCCCGAGGTCGTCCTTAACCTCTAGCCATCGAGGGTTTCCTATAAACTCTAGCCAAAATTATTTTTTTTCCTATTTACTCATTAACACAAGTAATCCCTCCAATAATCCTACCCCGAAGTAGTTCTCATGCATCTGAACCAAACCCACATAGAAATTGAAGATTTCACCTGATGTAAATCCTTAGATTATGAGATTTATGCACTCGATTTCATCGGGTAGAAACCTATCCAATCTTGCCGATGATTAGCTCGATTTCACTCATGGTCACTCGCAACTCACTCGTCCTCAACCCTCACAGGTTTTTCGTACACCAAACTGGAAAATATCAGGTTTGACTGGGATTATACCCACACATGTCCCTTCACCGGACTGGCTTCGGCTACGGGTGAGGCACATTAATTGACAGGTGGAACGTGGACATGTGTAGGGAAATGAGAAGGCTTGGCTTGTGACTAAGCTTGACAATAATATGGAGACGTTTCGAACTAAATGAAATGGCATCATATGAAGGGAGCGAACTAGGGTTTCCTCAATTTTTCCATGTTTTTATGGCTTTTCGACCAATTTCTTTTTAATTTTTGTTAATTTCTTTTTAATTTCCTCTAAACCAACACGTGGCAGGACAGACACGCGCTAGCACATACCCAAGCCTATAGAATCTTGACACTTGGCTTGCCTAGAGCCTGCCACGACTCATCCAAGCTTGTCTACCCTTCGTCTGAACGACTTGTATTCTTTCTGCTCATTAAACTACAAGTCATTCAGTTCCATCATTAAACGATATGTCATTCTACTCTTAAATAAATGCCATATCACTTAATGTTAAGCTAAACTACATGTAGTTCAATCATACACTAAACGACAAGCCTTTTGTTCAAACCTTACTCGACATGTCGTTGGCATGCCGTCGCCCAAGGTCGTCCCTAACCTCTAGCCACCGAGGGTATCCTGTAAACCCTAGCCGAATTTTTTTTTTCGATTTACTCAATAACATTAGTAATCCCTCCAATAATCCTAGCTCGACATAGTTCTCATGCATCCGAACCAAACCGACACAAAAATTGAAGATTCACACGATATAAAGCCCTAGATTATGAGATTTATGCACTCAATTTCATCGGGTAGAAACTTACTCAATCTCATCGATGATTTGCTTGATTTCACTCATAGTCACTTGCAACTCACTCATCCTCAACCTCACATGTTTTTCGCACATCAACTGGAAAATCTCAGGTTTGACTGGGATGATACCCACACGTGTCCCTTCGTTGGACTGGCCCTAGCTACGTATGAGGCATAGGAATTGATGGGTGGAACGTGGACGAATGTAGGGAAAGGGAAGGCTTGGCTTGTGACTAAGCCTGAAGAAAATATGGAGACATTCTGAACTAAATGAAATGGTGTCTTATGAAGGGAGCAAACTAGGGTTTCCAACCCTAGTTGTGCATTAGTTTCCTTGATTTTTCCATATTTTTTCCGGCCTTTCTACCAATTTCTTTTTATTTTATGTTAATTTCCTCCGAACCTACATATGGAAGGATGGAAACGTGCCAGCACATACCCGAGCCTCTGGGATGGTGACATGTGGCTCGCTTGGAGCCTGCCATGACTCGTCCGAGCCTGTCTACCCTTCGTCTGATTGACATGTCTTCTGTCTGCTCATTAAACTACAAGTTATTCAGTTCCATCATTAAATGATCTGTCGTTCCAATCTTAAATAGATGACATATCACTTAATGTTAAGCCTAAACTACATGTAGTTCAATCACACATCAAACGACAAGCCTTTTGTTCAAACCTTAGGCGACCTGTCATTGGCACGCTGTCGCCCTAGTTCGTCCTTAACCTCAAGCCACCGAGGGTTTCCTATAAACGCTAGCTGAAATTTTTTTTGCCGATTTACTCAATAACACTAGTAATCCCTCCAATAATCATACCTCAACGTAGTTCTCATGTATTCGAACCAAACCCACACTGAAATTGAAGATTTCACACGATGTAAAAACCTAGATTATGAGATTTATGCACTCGATTATATTGAGTAGAAACTTACCCAATCTTGCCGATGATTAGCTCGATTTCACTCATAGTCACTCGCAACTCACCCGTCCTCAACCTTCGCAGGTTTTTCACAAACAAAAATGGAAAATCTCGGGCTTGACTGGGATTATACCCACGCGTGTCCCTTTACTAGAGTGGCTCCGACTACGCATGAGATGTAGGAATTGACGGGTGGAACGTGGACATATGTAGGGCAGAGGGAAGGATTGGTTGGTGACTAAACCTGAAGACAATAAGAAGACATTTCGAACTAAATGAAACGGCATTGTATGAAGGGAGCGAACTAGGGTTTCTAACTATAGTTTTGCTTTAGTTCAAAACGATGGAGGTTTTTGTTGTTTTGACCAATCTTGGTCAAAACGACAGTGCTTTCCGCATATTAACTCCCCCACCCCCTCCTCCCACCTCACCACGTCCTCCCTCCTATTTTTTTTTTAAAATGTAATTATATAAATATTATTGTATTCCTAAAGTCTAAAAAATGCTATAAAATTCCTAATAAATAACATATTAACTCAAAAAATTTCCAGAAATTTTTTATAAATTTCTAAAAATCATTATAAAAATACTAAGAATTAAAATTATTTTCTCCAGAATTATAAAAGTTATAATAAATGTAATACCCAAAATTAGGAAAAAATCCTTAAATATGATTACACGCCTTCGAAAAATTCCGAGAAAATTTTCACATCCTCATATACCTTCCTTCATCATAACTATGTCCTTAATAAACCAAATATTTGTCAAAAATCTTCAAAAGAAATTGTTTTTCATAATTTTGTACTTAATACCTAAATTATCACCTATATAAAACTTCAAAAATAAAGAAAACTGGAATCCTACTTTAGATTTCAAATTTTCTAGTGAATTCAGTAATACTATAAATTGTTGGTAATCAATAGAAATAAAATTAAATGTTTCATAAGATAGAGTGAAATTACCAAAATACCCTCAATCCAGGTTTTCCAAAAATGTACGGCAATTTCGTTCCTATAAACCCAATTAGCTGGAAGGGAGGGTTCTTATCCCTTTTTGACACTTTTCTTTTCCCGGTTATCGGCCGTTCCTCAAATTCGAGCCCAACTACTCTAGTACACTTAACGTGTTCAAAATATTCAATTCTCACAACAGACTTGGGCTTCTGATATAGATTTTTACAGGACTCTAAAAAAATTTGGAAGTGGATGCCATTACTAAATTGACTATAGAGGTAGTAGGAATGAAGCATGAATTTTCTCACAATAGGGCATCAATAGCCGATTTTAGTGGCGGTTCAGCAAATCAACTAGTTCTCGCTTTATGCATCAGTGTCCTGGAACAGTGTAAGAAGTTAATTATGTTGGCAATCCAGGAAAGCAGCCTTTTTTACCTTTGGACCACTTATAATGAAAATTAGAAATATTATCTTAATTTTTCTTATAAGAATAAGAATCCCTATCCTGATCCAAATCCTAATCAGAATAAGGGAGGAGGTTTTAATCCACGCTACTAGTAGGGGAATCTAAATTTTTAGAATCCACAGCCAACTAAGAAGAAGGATAATTTGGAAGACCTTATGCAGCATTTATTATGTCTTCAGACTCTAGAATTAAAATCCTAGAGACTCAGGTGAGCCAGATCTCCCAGATGTTGCAAAATAGACTATCAGAGGCTTTACCTTTAGACACAAAGCCTCCCTTAGAATCTGGATTGACTGAGATTGGTGGTCGATGGGTCACATACTCCCTTTGGCACCCTTTGTCGCAGTGGGGATTTAATGTCAAAGGGAGATAGTCAACATGGGTTAACCTTAGCCTTTGGCAACACTAGCGTGAGCTATATTTTTATAAAATCAATAAAAGAACCACTAGTGAGCCTCGTCTTCTCCCTTGGTCCAAGTGTAGGTAGGTGTTCTGTTAGCCGACTTTCCAGCCGTTTTTAATAAATAAAAGTATGCATGAATGAATGATTCACCATTTAGTATTTACTGTTTACCTGGATTTGAGTTAGAGTACTGTTGAGAGTTTATAGAGATTTTATAATTTCAGCTTTGGTTTTCGATGATGTCTTTATTATTTATTTCATGGTCCCCATTTTCCCTCACTTGGATATTTAGCTAATGTTTTAGCAGTGTCTACTTATAATTGTAGGTTCTTCAGATTAGCTATTGATAGTAATGTTTTGTTGTTTGGTTTATCAGTTGTTGTCAGGTATGATCAGACTAACCGATTTAGATTACACACATATATACCAGACGTGCTTCTCTTGTTTTATATTTGGATTTAATTTTGCATATTTTCATTATATTCTGGTGTTCAAATTTATTGGTTTATGTTTGAGATAAGATGGCTTGGTTTACCATGACAATACGTTATTGATTACTATTCTGATTTTATACATGTTATCTGGTGCTTGATTTTTACAGATTTTATTGGACATGTGGTTTATGATGATTGATTGGATTTGGTTGACTGAGATAGATTTTGATGCGATCCAGATTTATCCTACCTTTGATTTTATTCCACAGTGACATTTTTATAGTTTTATTTTACTAGCCTTACGGAATTCTGAGGGTAGCACTGTAATTGCTATTCTTAGAGTTTCATGGCAGAGGTGTTCACCCCTAGAGTAGGGTACGGGGCATGACACAAAACCTCCCTCAGAATTGAAGGTAGTAATTTTGAGATTAGGGATAGTCTTGCTAGAACCAGTAGCAGTTAAGAAGCCTAGTGCAGGTCAGAATAACAAGCAACCCAAGTTTGAGAAAGTTTAGGAAAAGTAAACTGAAGCACCAGTTGATTTGATAGAAGAGAGTCCACCCAATAGCAAGGAACAACTACCCTCAACACCTTTTCCTAGATGGTTGAAGAAAAAATAACTTGACCAACAGTTTGTATAATTTTTGTAAGTCTTCAAGAAATTTCAAACCAACATACCATTTGCTGAGGTCCTGGAGCAGATGTCATCTTATGTGAAGTTTATAAAGGATATCTTGGCCAAACATATGAATTTTGGAGACTATGAGATAGTGGTGTTGATAGAGGAGTGCAATGCCATTTTTTTTTTTTAAAAAACTGCTCCCCAAGCTTAAAGGTCCAAGGAGTTTTACTATTCTTGTAGAAATGGGGGCAAATCAATTTGTAAGGCACTATGCGATTTGGGTGGCAGTATAAACCTTATGCCACCGTTATGGAAGAAAGATTGGATCTAAAAGATATTAGACCTAACTCATGCACTTTACAAATGGCAGATCACACACTATCTTTCCCAATAGGTATTATGGAGGATATTCTAATCAAAGTGGACAATTTTTTTTTCCAGTAGATTTCATTATTCTGGATATGGAAGAAGACAAAATAGTTCTACTCATCCTTGGGAGGTCATTCTTAGCTACAATGAGAGCATTAGTAGATGTGCTTGCTGGCCAGTTGGCTATAAGAGTGGATGACCAATAGGTTACCTTGGATATTTGTTCTTTAATAAAGTATCATGACGATGAGAGTATTAATGCCATCACTTCCTGGGACACAGAGCACTAGACTGAAGAGGGTGAACTTGTTTTCCAAGATCTTTTTAGAAGCCGTCCTACTTGGTGTGGTAGACAATGAGGTTGAAAATGTGATAGGCTTAATTAAGAGTATGAATAATTTACCCAGGTAAAGAAAAAATCAGTTTGAGACCCTTGATATGACTTTAGGGCAACTCAATAGATGAAAGCCTTCACTGGTGGTGCCACCTATGCTAGAGTTGAAGTAATTTCCTACTCATTGATATACCGGTTCTTAGGGGAGAATAATATACTGTTTGTTATCCTTTCAACTACACTGACAGAGTTGCAAGAAGAGAAGATAATGAGAGTTCTAAAGGATAAAAAGACTGCTAGGGGTTGGACTTTAGCTAATATCAGAGGGATCAACTCTTCCTTATATATGCACAGGATTATATTGGAAAAGGGACATATACCGTAAATTGAGCATCAAAGGCTACTGAATCCTAATATGAAGGAAGTAGTAAGGAAAGAAGTTATCAAGTGGTTGGCTGTTGGGATCTTCTATCCTGTCCCAAATAGCAATTGGGCGAGTCCAATATAGTGCCTCCCAAAGAAGGGAAGCACCATAGTAGTGAAAAATGAGAAAGGTGAGTTTGCACCTACCAAAACAATCATAGGTTGGAGAGTTTGTATGGATTATTGCAAGTTGAACAAGGTAACTTGCAAGGATCATTTTTCACTAACTTTTATTGATCAGATGCTGGATAAATTAACTGACAGAGAATTCTATTGCTTCCTAGATGGTTACTCTAGTTATAACCAGATTACCATTGCTCCTAAAGATCAGAGTAAGAACATATTCAGCTTCCCTTATGGGATTTTTTCTTTTAGTAGGATGCGTTTTGGGTTATGTAATGCGCCTGCGATTGTCCAAAGGTCCATGATGGTCATTTTTATTGATTTGATTAATAGGTGTATGGAAGTATTTATGGATGATTTTTCTGTATTCAGACACAATTTTGATTAGTGCTTAAATTATTTGAGAGCAATTTTATAGCAATGTCGCAAGGGAAACCCGATGTTGATTGAGAAAATTTCACTTTATGGTCACTGAAGGCGTATTTCTGGGGAATTTTGTTTCAGAAAAAAGGATTGGCAATTGATAAAGCCAAAATTGAATCTACTTAGAAATTGCAAATTCCAACTTCAATCAGAGCTTTTCGAAATTTCTTGGGACGTGCTGGGTTCTACCGGCTGATTTATCAAGGACTTTTTGAAGATTACCAAGCTACTATGCTAGCTGCTTCAGAAGGATTAGAAATTTAATTTTGATCAGAACTGTGTGGAAGATTTTGAAGAGATCAGAAAGAGACTTATAAGTGCTTCTATCATTGTTACATCAGATTTGGAGCAAGAATTTGAATTAAAATATGTTGCCAGTGACTTTGCTATCATAATTGTACTTGGGCAGTGGAGCAATAAAATCTTTCATCCTATTGACTATGTAAGCAAAACCCTTAATAAAGCTCAGGTGAATTATATTGTTACAAGGAGCTGCTGGCTGTTGTTTTCGCTTTTGACAAGTTTCAATCCTATCTGATTGTGTCGAAAGTGATTGTCTATTCCAACCACTGCTATCAGACATTTGATGAAAAAAAAGATTCCAAAACCACGCCTAATCCGTTTGGGTATTGATGCTATAAGAATTTGATTTGGAGATTAGAGATTTTAAGGGAATTGAAAACCAAGTGGCTGACCATGCTATATGAACGAATGCTTGCTGTTTAAAATTCTGATCCTCTGTATGTTGATATAGAAAACTACCTAGTTTGTAAAAAAGTACCTTCTGAGCTTTTTAGAGAGTAACAAAAAAAGTTTATTCACACTACCAGATTTTAGGATCCTTTTTTGTAACGCTAGTGCAGTGACCAAATCATTAGGTGATGTGTCCTTAAAGAAGAGTTTGAAGATATTCTGAAGTAGTGTCACTCTTCCCCATGTGGAGGGCATTATGGTGCTAATAATACTGCAGATAAGGTACTTCGTTTTGGTTGCATATAAATTTGTTTTACATTGTGATAGATGTTAGAGGTATGAGAGTATAGGGAGAAGGAATGAAATGCATTTGAACTATATGCTTGAAGTGTAACTATTTGTTAAGTGGAAAATTGATTCTATGGATCTCTTTCTTTCTTCATATGGAAAGAAGTACATATTATTGGCAATGGAGTATATGTCCAAGTGGATTGAAGCTGAAGCTTATGAAACCAATAATGCCAAGGTAGTTCTGAATTTATTAGTAATGAGGGGAGTCATTTTTACAACACTCAATTTAGAACCCTACTGAATATGAGTTAGACATAAGGAGGCTCTTCCCTATCACCCCTAGACTAATAGCCAGGAAAAGGTCTCCAATAGGGAGATAAAAAGGGTTCTGGAAAAGACTATTGGCCCAACAAGGAAGGATTGGTCTAGTGCATCATTGGGAATGATACCTTTCTAGTTGGTGTTTGGTAAAACTTTTCATTTGTTTGTGGAGCTGGAGCATAAGGTTTACTAGGCCGTCAAGAAGCTGAATTATGACTTTGCTAGTAGCTGGTGTAAAACAAATGTTATAGTTGAACGAGCTGGATAAGCTGCACCAGCAGTCATATGAGAATGCCAGAATTTATAAGGAAAAGATAAAAAAATGGCATTACAAGCATATTAAAGGATAGGAATTGAAGCCTGGTATGCAGTTGCTACAATTCAATTTTGAACAAAGACTCTTTCCTGGAAAACTGAAATCAAGGTGGTTTGGTCTATTTACAATAGTAGTTGTATATCCCTATGGTTTAGTAGAGGTACAAAACCCCAAGTTTGGAAATATTTTTAAGGTGAATGGGCAAAGACTGAAGCTATATTATGGTGTGGAGGTTTCTCTAATCTCGACCATCATTTTAGAATCTAGGGATTGAATGTGTAAGGTCATGACATGACCATAATTAAAGAGCTTAATAGGAGGCATCCCATCAATAAAAAAGAAGAAGAAAAGAACAGTGAGAAGAGAGAAAAAAATGAGGATTTAGTACTGATTTGTCTGCTTCCTGTGCAGGCGAATAAGTTTGAGGACAAAAGGATTTTAACACGGTCTTCTAGATTTTATCGACCAGTCAACCAAAAGCATGCCAGAGATGCATGACTGGTCAGTTTAACTACACCGACCGGTCAGACATATGGGGGTTTCAGTGCAAATGAGAACCGACCGGTCAGTGCTCATTTGCTGAACGGTCGGTGAGACCAAGTGGATTCACCGAATGAAGATTGACCGGTCGATTCCCTTAACCGACCGATCGGAGATTTAATAAGATGGGTCGAGTGAAGATCGACCAATTGGTGAGATACTACCAACCAATTAGACCTTTTAAGAAGATATGCCAAATGATGATTGGCCGGTCGGTCTATGAACATTGACTGGTCGGTGTGTTGAGAAGGGGTTTTTTAAATGCCCTTCCTCCTTCTTTTTCCCTATACTCTTTTAAAAACCTGCATAACTCCTCTCTCTAGAACCCTTGCTCTTTCTTCTCTCTAAAATAAAACAAACCCTAACATCCCCTTCCTTCTTTTCACCTAAACACAAATCACCAAATACCTCCCTTTCCCTTAAAAACTTACCCAAGTTCGTCTTATGTTTACCTCCTCTCTTCTCCACTTTTACAACATTATAGGGGAATAAAAAGAGCAACACAAGACCCGTCACCTCCTCGATAACCATCCAAGCAATCCCTCACATCTCAAGCTTCTTACTCTAGAGCAGCTCTGAAGTATGAAAACCTTAGATTCATGTCAATTGCAGATGAGAAACGCTATGAGGCATTAATTGTATTTTCAGTAGAGAAAACATGTGGTTTCGACTTTAGGGCCAGATTTACTTGGGGTTTCGTTAACTGTCATCCAGTGTATGAAGAATTATATAGTAAGTTGGGCTGGGAAAATTTTACTGTTCGTACTCTTTTAGATACCTATTGTAAGTTGATTTATGAATTTTATGCCAATTTTCTTGATGTAATTGAGCAAGTAGATATGGTTAGACAAAAATATATACCTTTTACTGCTAATGTTGTTAAAGATTACTATGAATTAGAGTATCAAGAGGATGATGAAGTTAAGGAGGAAGAACTCGATTTGCTATTGGTTTATGATGACTATGGGGAGAGGATTGCAGGAGCTACTAGGTAGTATGGTGACAGTGACAAATTTATATAGGGAACCAAAGTTTTAAAGGAATGTTTTTGGTCATAATCTTGTACCCACTTCACAGGATCATGAAATAAATAAGAAGGTTATTGGTGGGAAGATTTTGTTCTTGAAGAAGAAGACCAACAACCTTCTCTCATTCCCACTTTTGATTTCAGGACTTTGTCTAGAGGTAAAGGTGGTGCCTCCGGAGGAGCTGCATTTCCCGATATTGAAACCATTTTTATCCTTTACCCATTCTTAGATTGCTTCGAAGATTCGGTGACTGCTGTAGAGGTTGAACAACAACAGACTGCTTGTCATGCTTATTACACTAGAGTGTATAATGGAGCAGGTGCTGCCACCCCACCCTCAACACCATTGTCTAAAAATTTTCGCGAGACTTGTTAGCCAGAGATAGGCTCATCTTCACAGGCTGATGCTATGGGTGATGATATTACAGCCCGGTTGGAGGCGATTTCATTGCAGTAGCAGGTGTTGATATGTGAGGTTTCGTATCTTAAAGGGTTGGGCCTTAAGCCCAATAACCCAATAAATCATAAATCGATGAGCCCATAACCCATAGTCCAAGGGTATGAGATAGATGCTATCAAAATGGTAAGGTATGGATATAAAATCAGTGAAGATTGAAAATAGTTGTTGTCAGGCTATGACATAAGTGTGCGGGTTGAAAGTAGCCGATTTAGATATCATACTCATATTCCCTCCTTTAGAGTCATTTGGACTCATAGGTGTGTTTCTCGACTTCTGACACCTCCGAAAGAGTCTCAGGTGGTGTATTTTTTGGAACTCGGTATGTGGGGATAATTTTATCCTTTCACTACTCGACACCTGTCAATCTTGTAATCCAAGTCTTTTGATGACTAAGGTCTTTGAGTCTATCCTTTGAGACTCATGAGAAAATAATTTACACTATAAAGAATGAAAAAAATTATTAAATTCTTCAAAAAGAATAATTACATGATAATTTGGGAATCATATACAAAGGATTAAATATATATATGATATAAAAATGAAAAAGATATGATAAAAGAGTAATTTTGGTGGTTTAGGACCATGAATAGGTTCCTTGATTGAATATCAATGTTTATAGATTTTCGGAAAATTTTGGAGAAGGTATTTCTATTTTTTGACATTTTTCTAAGAAATATCATTTCATATTATAATTTTTAGTAAATTATGCATATGAGAAAAATATAATTTTTCAATTTAATTAGACTCTAATATTTGTAAGGAGTCTCTAGCATTTTTTGGATATTTTTCTGATTTATATGATATTTTTCATGAATTATTAAATATTTAAGTATATTTAAAAAATAATAATTATATTATAACATATAACAAAAGGACAATGCCATCCCTTCATTTTGATCATCGTTGCTCTGTCGTTTTGACGGGCTCGCCGTCGTTCACTCTTTCAGTGAAACGATGCTGTTTCATCTTCAGGAAGGTCACATGTTTTCTCTTGTCTGGCGACCCACAGGTTAGAGAGGGTTTATCCCAATCTCAATAGAGATTTGGGCATTTGGATACCCACCCCTGAAAACTCGAGTCTTACTCCCTATCGTTTTCACTTCACTCACGTGAGTGTGTCTGCACAATTTCCGTGCGATTTCCATTTATAATAATGGTAAGTATCACTGTTCTTCACCGGAAAACCTTCTTCTGTCGATTTCATAATTTCAAACTTGATATTAAGTTTGTGATTGTGTGGGGAGGCATTTCAAGTAGATTTTATGAAGCTTTATGAAATATTTTATGGGTTGAGGAAACTAGGTTTGATAGAAAGAGGTAGCAGGAGGAAGACGTTGACTGTGGACGACATGTCGTCCGCAGGCCGTTTATGCGACACATCGTTCATGGGTGGAATGAACGACATGTCGTCTAGGTATGATTTGGTAAGGTTAGACCAGGCTCGGTATTAGGTCTACTCTGGGTCAGATTTTTTTAGAATGTGACTGTGTCACAGTGTGACACGTATCCTGTTGACTTTGACCAAAAAATTAGAAAATGACAGAAAATGATGAAAAATTGGGAAAAATAGGAAAAAGTAGAAAAAAATGTAGAAATTTTTTTAGAAAATATAAAAATTATAAGGAATTTGATGATGCAAAATTTTGATGTGTTTTGATAGTTATAAAATTTGGTAGAAGATCTGGAAATTTATGAAAAATATGTAAAGTATCCAGATTGAATCCGAGGGCGATCGTGGAACATCTAGGGTAAGTTTGAGGGCCTTGAAATGTATAATATGATACCATTAATATTCATATGACGATATTGAGTATTGGAATATTGTTCTATGTATAGGTATGCAATAAGAGGATCAGGAATCCGGATCGGATATGGATCTAATCAAGAAAGAGAATCAAGATGATAAAATCTATGAGTGGATGAATTTAAATTAATTCCCATTGTTTTAAAAGAATCTGGATTGATTCCATATGATCTGTGATATCCATGAGTTGCTTGCATACATAAATACATGATCGATAGGAAATCTCGATTACATGCATTTAATTGAAATGAGATGTGATTCGGTGGCTATTTTCTGAGTTGTGTTTAAATATTGCGACTATGATTGAGATAAACATGATATAGAAAATGATAGTATTGCAATGTTTAGTGGGAATTCTAAGAATAAATAAAAAATACCTTGTATGGCTTCAAGGTCATACCAGAAGAGTATCGAATCTCGTGTTAGAAAAGTACAACACTTGAGTAACTGAAATAATAATTGAAGTAAAAATAAATTAAGAATATTAAGGGACTCAAATCCTACTGATAAAAGACCCTAACCCTACTGATTATAAGGAAATATCCTAAGAATATAAAAAGGATATTGGTTGTGCTGAAAATGAAACATTACCCTGTAAGAAAACTGAAATCCAAAATAATAAGAAAAATAAATGATTGAGGGTCAACCCAATCTAGGAATCCCATAGAAATCCTATCAAGAACCTATCAAGGAACTAATGATGATTAATTGATATTTGCAAAGAAAACTTAAAAGATTACAAGAGTAATAGCAAATCATTAGAGTATGAAGAAAGTAAGTGATGACTCAAAGTAAAAGTATGTGAAATTATGATAGTAAGAAACAAAGATTGAAGGATGGATAGTCAACAATATACTAACCTTAACAGAATAAAAGATATGATATGGGTTAATTAACATTATGCTATCCCTAGTATAATGAAAGGAATAAGGGTTACGAGATGATACGATGGTCAATATCCTAACCTCTGATGAATACAAAGGTGCGAGTCTATTCTTGGGTTGGATACAATAGCAAATCAGATTATTGAGTGTTAAATCAAATTACTGTGTGTTCCTAGATTACTACGTGTAGATATTATTACATGTTCCTAGACCACTGTGTGTGAGTATGAACCCTAATAAAGTGGGAGTGATTATAATACTAACCTGTGATAATGTTTTGGTTATACTAGCCATCCATTATAATGGCTACTGAATGTATACCAAGATCTATAAGATCTCTATCTATTTGAGAAGTATGTGGAATGTGATGACATTTCTATGTTGTTTGATGTCATTGCTTGAGTGTAACCCTGTGATGTGGTTATATGTTCTGTGTTGTGATATCTTGTGGCATTGCTTTGCCTGGATTTATCATTTATGCATTGTTATGAATGAATCTAAATGATCCATTGCCATGATTTTTGTTCTATGTTTGCTAATTTGTGTGATTAAAATAAAATATATAATCTTGTTTAAATTTAAAAGAGTTTGTAAAGGAAAACATCCACTCACCTGGTTGCCATGCCAGCATTTTATAGGTTTCTCGAGTTTGAGCAAAAGGATTGGCTTCGCCCCAGATTGTAGACCTTTTGAGTGGGTACGAATTGCAAGGTATGATCTAGGATTTGGGTTTTCATATGTGGAGTAGTTGTATATGGCATTTTGTGTGTGTTGTGTCATAAAATGGAACCCCTCATATTATTGTGTAATCAATCAAGTATTGAAATTCAAAACTTTGCATGATGTAAATTCCACAAAATTTCTGCACGTCAATTTTTTCCAACATGTTCTCTTAGTCTTGGGATTGCTTCCTGAGGCATATCATGCATTTAAAAGATAAGATGAAATTTAAACAAGTTTTGTTCTTGCCTTGTATGGTTATTGTATATCCTTAGGATGACCATCTAAGTTTGTACAGTAGCTATATAACGGTTGTTATATCTTGGTGGATTCCGGGGTGTGACATGATAGGCCAGCAGTAGGTGTTGATGAAGACTATGCTGGAGTTGAGAGTTGATCAGGGATAGATAGTTGATGTGCTCATGACAATGCAGGTAGCTCAGGCCAGTACTATAGAGTTGCTTAGGAGCTTGCAAACTCATTAGACAAGGTCTATGATGTACCAGAGAGAGACTGTCCAATGAATTTATGATCAGTTCCGATCCCGATGGTCCACCTTTGCCATAGTGGAACGATGATGGCCAGGCCCTTGGAGATATTTGAGTTTGCTGTCCAAAGTATTTTTCTTTTATTTTCTTTTTCTATTATGCTATTTTTATTTTATTTGTCTTTTTATTATGTCAGTATGACATGTTTGTGTTATTCTGATATTTATTTGATGTTCATATTATGTCCGTGGACATCTATTAGATTTAAGTTTGAGGAGGTTGATTCACTTTTAACTACAGGTAATAAATGCTTGAATTGGTTTATTATGGTTAATTAATTTATATCCTGGTTTTGTATTGAATTTTATTTTTACAAATTAAGAGTGGCATTAGGTTTGAGCATTAACCAATACTTAAAGTAGTGAAGCATTAAATCAGTTTAGTTTATGTTGAGAAAAATAAAAGGGTTGCTTAGTACTGGTTAAACTAAAAGTTTGACTCACCTACTTGTGCATTATTGTTGTGAAAAGAAAAAAAATGAGATGAAAATGAATAAACTTATGCATACATGAAATTGAAAAGAAAAATAAAATTGAAACACAAGAGAGAGACAAAATGAAGGCACTGAGGTGAGTTGAACTTGTACCTCCTTACTCCAATAAGCATTCTGGCTGGTTTGGTGAACTAGTTGTCACGGGACTAGATTTTTGCGGAATAGAAACTCTCCGGCCTTCCTCACAAAGCTAGCTAGAATGCTAAGCTTAGAACACAACCAAAAAGAGAGAGACACAAAGGAATGAAGAGAAAACTTTAAACTCTCAATATTGCAAGAATTGCTGGATGATTACAAATGAGGAGAGGCACCCCTTATATAGCCAATACAGCTCCCCAATGAATGGTGGAGATCGAGTGAATTGATCTAACGGTGCCTATACAAAGATATACAAGGCAAGCACTAATGGCTGATTTCCCATCTATGGTAATCTTTGATTACATTCATTACCTTGATTCCCAAAATCCGGTCTCCTATATGGCAGGAACTGATTTCCATTGAATTCCCTGATTGCCTCTAATTGATCCTCCATTAATGTGCCGATTCTCCTTGATTGAGGCACCATATTTGAAGGACGGGTCATACACGAAGTCAAATGACGCGTAGTCTGATTTTCGGTCGTGACATTCTCCCCCACCAAACTCGACAACGTCCTCATTGTGTGCTGCCTCAAGAATTCATCGATCTCGTCTCGATGTTGCCAAAGATCAGATTCACTCTCCCAACTAGTCTCACCAAGAGGGTCTCCTTTCCAATGAACCAGATACTCCACATGGTTCAAGTGCTTCCCGCTCACACGCCTTGATAAAATCTCATCAAAGTGTTTGTTATGAGTCTTGATGGCTGCAAGCTCGGCCCTTCTACTAAGAGCATCCATCACCAAGTTCGCCTTCCCTGGCTTATACTCAAGTATGTAATCAAACTCTGCCAAGAAATCTTGCCACCTCGCTTGCTTCGGTGATAGCTTCTTCTGCGAAAGGAAGTAGGTTGTGGCAATGTTGTCAGTCTTGACAGTGAACTTGCTCCCCAGCAAGTAATGTCTCCAAACTCGCAAGCAATGCACCACGGCTGTCATCTCCTTCTCTTGCACCGTGTACCGCCTCTCGGTATCATTCAGCTTGCAACTCTCATAAGAAATTGATTGGCCTTCTTGCATCAAGACACCACCAATTGCAAAATCTGAAGCATCTGTCTGTACCTCGTATGGAAGTAGGTGGTTAGGCAAGGCTAACACCGGCTCCTCCACAATGGCAGCCTTCAGAGCATCGAATGCCTCTTGGCATCCACTCGACCAATCCCATGCCTTGTTCTTCTTGAATAACTCGGTCAAGGGTGTGGCAATGGAAGAGTACCCTCGTATGAACGGCCGATAGTAATTGGCCAACCCCAAGAAGGAACAAAGATCCGTGACCTTCTTTGGTGGTTGCCAATCCTTAATAACTTGGATCTTGGCACCATCCATCTTGATCCTTCCTCTGCCCACTATGTGGCTAAGAAAAGTCACCTCTTGTTTGGAAAATCCACACTTTTCCCGCTTGACATATAGCTCATTGTCCCTCAAGGCTTGAAACACCATCCTTATATGTTGGATATACTCTTCAAGTGTGTGGTTGTATATCACTATATCATCTAAATACACAACAACAAAGCGATCCAAGAACTTGTGGAGTACTTTATTCATTAGTGTGCAAAAGGTAGCAGGTGCATTTGTTAAACGAAATGGCATGACCAAGAATTCATAAGAACCATACCGTGTGACACATGCGGTCTTGGCCTCATGTCCCTTTGCTATGCGGACTTGATAGTAGGCCGACCTCAGATCCAACTTGGTGAACCATCTCGCATCCCCAAGTTGATCGAACAAGTCAGCAATGAGAGGAATGGGGTACTTGTTCTTCACAATTACCTTATTCAAGGCCCGGTAGTTGATGCACAATCTCAGCGACCCATCTTGCTTCTTTTGGAAAAGCACCAGTGCTCCGTAAGGTGCTTTGGATGGTTGGATGAAGCCCGCATCCAACAACTCCTTCAGCTGCCTCCGTAATTCAGCTAACTCCGGAGGTGCCATTAGATAAGGGGCTCTCGCAATTGGTTTGGCCCCGATTTCTATCTCGATGACATGGTCTACCTCCCGTATGGGTGGTAACTTCTTCGGGAGTTCCTTGGGCATCACATCGGCAAACTCCGCAAGAACTTCCATGACTTGGATGGGCACATCGTCATCAGCAGTTGTGCCTTCATCCATCACCAAGGTAGCTAGAAATGTGGGTTCTAGCTTCCTTACTCCCTTCTTCAGCTGCATGACTAACAGTGTTTTTGCCTTCAGATCCTTCTCTCGTGCAACAGGCACCACGCAACACTGGCTCTCTTCTGAAAGTATGAGGGTGTTTGTGCAAGACACTGGGACTGCTCTTGTCTGATCTAGAAATTTCATTCCTAACACAATCGGAAAATCATCCATGGGAACAATGGAGAAGTCAAGTTTACCTTTCCATTCTCCCATTTGTAGCTCGACCCCTCGGGCTACTCCAAATTTTTGGCTGAGCTTTAGTGTTCACCGTCTTCAGCCAACCTTTCTCCTCTTTGAACTTGATGCCAAGTCATTGTGCTTCCTCCTTCTTCATGAAGTTGTGAGTAGCACCAGTATCGATCAATGCACGGGACACCCTCCCTTACACGATGGATCTAGCAAACATTCTCCTAGCTTGTTCCACCTTGGCATCTTTGGTTGAGGCTTTAACGACACTCAACAAGTGCATGGAACTCATCCTTGGTGCTTCCATCTCTTTGGCCTCCACAGCAATGGTTGTAAGTTTGTTCCTCATCAGGCAATCCACTGCTCTATGTGGCCCCTCGTATAGAAAGCATGAGAGCTTGGGTCTCTCACCCTTGCCACGATTTTCACCTCCCCCTTGTGTGGGTTTGGCTGTATGAAAGGACTTGAAGGACTTGAAAGGTTTTTCCTTCCCCTCCTTGGCTTCATGGACTGCTCCCCCACCTTTAGTCTTGTAGTCGCAGAAACTCTTAGGCTTAAGTGGGCTTGAACCCTCAGGCTTCCTCTCGAATTCCACCAAGGATTCAGCCTCGGTGATCACATAGTTGAGCTCCTTGACTTTGCATCGATGAAGCTCTAGCTTGGCCCAACTTTGTAGGCCTCCCATAAACATGTACATGGCCTCCGTCTCGGGTATGTCTGGGATCTCCAATAAGACTTACGTGAACTCCCTCACGTAGTCTCGGATATCGCCCTTATGGGACAACTTGCGAAGCTTCTCCCTCGCTTCCAGCTCCACATTTCTCGGTGAGAATTATGCTCTCAGGAGTCTTTTGAAATCTGCCCACGTCTCCAACTTCAAGGTGCCACGCTCGATTTGAGCATACTTTATCCTCCACCAGGTTGTGGCACTGTCGGTTAGATACAGTGGGGCTTGGGAAAGTCTAACTCCATCACTCTCTATGCCCATACCTTGAAAGTATTGTTCAAGGTTGAAAAGGAAGTTGTCCACCTCCTTGGCATTCCTCATCCCACCAAATGACTTTGGCTTCGGGACATCTAGCTTTACGTTGAGCATGGCAACTACTTGCACTACGCCCTTCTTGCATTCATTCCTGATTTTAACCAAGTCATACTTAAATGATGTGATTTCAGCAAGAAGATTTACTTTGTAATCATCTAACTCTTGCCTCCAAGAGTTGATAGCAACGAGGGCGCCTAACATCTCCTCACGAAGCTTATTCACGAAATTAGTGTTTTTCAGTACGTTTCGGGTTTTCGAACTATTAATGTTCTAAGTTTGAGGAGATTTGATGACCTATGTTTTGCATTGTTCATCTGCGTATGTTTCTGATTCATTTTCTACTTATAGTAAATAATTGAGTCAGTAAATTGAACATTTTTATAGTTTGTTTAGTATTGTGGTTAGGCAGGCTTTAGTAAAGGTTTATCAATGAAAAGAAGCCATTTCAGATAAACCGACCCCCAAAAGAATATCAAGTCATATGTCACTTGCGGAAGCCCACTGACTAGTTGGTGTCAATGAACCAACCGGTCGGTTGAAGTCGGGATTGAAGGCGAGGCTAAACTGACTGGTTGGACCCTTGTCACTGATAGATCTGTTGCACAATATCAACAATACAAGACTAAACCGACCGATTACTTCAACTACACAGACCAGTCGGTTCAACAAGACAGAGAACTTTTGGCGACGAGCCGAGACAAAACCAACTATTCGGTCCAATTTCCCCGACTGTCGATCATACAAAAATAGACACCGATTGGTCGGTATGTCTACACGGACCGGTTGGACAAGTTTTCTACTATAAAAATAGATGCCTAAATGTGATAGGGGAGATCAACTTCTTAGTTTTAGAGTATACAAACTTATTTCTTTTATTTCCATGATTAACTTGATCCTTCAGAGATCAAATCAAGGTATGTTATTTAGATTTTAAGAATGTCAATTGATTTATTTTCACTTTACTCCCTTTCTTTCTTTCAATTTAGTTTCTAATCGCTAACAAGAATTCAAGTCGAGATCTATTAATGAATTAGCTAGGAATATTAATTCTACCTTGTAATCAAACGCGAACCTGATCACTTCGTTTACATAAACCTAATCTGGTTGGGAGATTAGTTTAGGTTTCGACAAAGGAGTAGAATTTCTAGGTTTAGCCAATTGGCAGGATAGAAATATATCTACTAAACCTAGTGTCACGACCCGGCCCCCGGACCCTTGGCCCAGCGGTCCTGGACGTGTATGTGCGTGTGATGGATCACAACTGCAACGATGAGTTGGCCTTATAACCGCATGGCCCAAAAGATGCATCTTGTTACAAATGATCCACTCACACAACACATATAAGCCCAGGACCTCCCTCGCTCCTTTCCGATGTGGGATTAGATAACCTGATCCCCCCTACGGGCTGAGTCTCACAATATCCCCTCCTTATAGACCTTGTGTCCTCACGAGGGGAGACAAACGTAACTGCCTTGATACCAAACTCACGAGCTCAAATGTGAACGCACAACACGGCCCAAGCCCACCTGGAAGAGGGAATGAGATCGGCTCCGCTACCATTTGTCACGACCCGGTCCCCGGACCCTTGGCCCAGCGAGCCTGGACTTGTATGTGCGTGTGATGGATCACAACTGCAACGCTGAGTTGGGCTTATAACCACATGGCTCAAAAGATGCATCTTGTTACAAATAATCCACTCACACAACACATATAAGTCCAAGACCTCCCTCGCTCCTTTCCGATGTGGGATTGGGTAACCTGACACCCCCTACGGTCTGGGTCTCACAATGTCCCCTCCTTATAGACCTCGTGTCCTCACGAGGGGAGTCAAACATAACTTCCTTGGGCCCAAACTCACGAGTCCAAACATGAACACACAACACGGCCCAAGCCCAACCGGAAGAGGGAACGAGATTGGCTCCGCTACCATTTGTCACGACCCGGTCCCCGGACCCTTGGCCCAGCGGGCCTGGACTTCTATGTGCGTGTGATGGATCATAACTGCAACGCTGAGTTGGGCTTATAACCACATGGCTCAAAAGATGCATCTTGTTATAAATAATCCACTCACACAACACATATAAGCCCAAGACCTCCCTCGCTCCTTTCCGATGTGGGATTGGGTAACCTGACCCTCCCAACGGGCTGGGTCTCACACCTAGGGTTCATATTGATTTGGAATTATACAATCCTATAGCATAATTAGCATAGGGATATCGCTAACTAGGTTAATTGGATTAGCTAATAATAACCTGGGAGGGTATTATTGAAAAATTTGAAATTAAGAACATCTTCTGAATTAACTAATTATACAAATTCTTGATGCGAATTCTGAATTCACCATATTCTTAATTATTTGATTTTAAGTGTAGTCTTGTTTAGTTTAGATTTCCTCTTAAATTCATTCAATTTATTATTCGATTTATTAACTAAAATATTAGGTTAGATGAATTAATTGATTTTAAACATAATTTCCTATGGATCGATACTCGTTCATTAGAACTGTATTACTTGTTGATGTCATGCGCTTTCCATTATAGTAAATTCAGTTCTACGCTAACAAGATTTTGATGATGTGGGCACTTTTTTCATGCTAAGCACCCATTTTGTAAGGGCATTCATCAAGAAAAAGATAATTACCAAGAGCTCGAAATTCCCATATTGTGTCCAGAAAGTTGTCCTCGATATATTTGACTCTCGGATCCTTTATTGATGATAATCGAATCTCAAATCGATCTTCGAAAAGATTGAAAAACCCCATGAATGGTCAAATAGGTCATTGATCCTAGGCAATGGATATTGATTCTTCACTGTATGTTCAGCTACATATAGTAGATACACAACCGCATCAATCTATCCTTCTTGTTTAGGAACAAAATTCGTACTCCCGATGGTAAAGTACTAGAATGGATGAAACCTCTGTCAACTAACTCTTCAAGCTGAATTTTGAGCTCCTTTAACTTTAAAGGTGCTAGCCTACAAGGAGGAATGGAGATAGGGGCGGTTTCTTGAAAAAGCTATATCTCAAACTCAATATCCTTGACTGGTGGTAATCCTAGCACCCTTGTGAGATCCTTAGTCTCCACATTGGTGTCCTTGAGATGTGTTAAAAATACAATACAACCATTCTATACCAACCTATCAGCAACAACACAAGAAACTAAGCAAGTATGCACTACACGCCTATTGCCCTAAAAAAAAAATCTGACCCTTCTGGCAACCTGAAATACACCCACTTGGTGTAACAGTTCATATTGTTTTTGCACTTGGACAAACAACCCATACCAAGAATCATGTCGAAAGTCTCTAAACATCGAGGAAAATCAAATTTTTCTCCAACACAGTTATACCCATCTACAATACACACACTAGATATACACTACCATAAGCATTATGCTTTCCTAGGGGTGTCAAGATAGTAATAGATGACTCTGATACCACATCATAGTCCACAAGGGTAGGTCATCTGGTCTTTACCCCTTAGTGCACACGAGATCATATGGGACTTTTGTTGGATATTAAGGTATGCCATAGGTCCAATCAAGATGCTAAGAAGCTTATATCATATTTGAATAATCAATAAAGAAATTTATTCTTTAGAATTGCTATTTTTCAATTAAAAGAATAAATTCATTGATCCTACTTTGCTAAACATGGGTTATCAAGTGTGTGATTTGATTGTGAAATCTCATTTAAATAAGATCATAAATGAATCCTAAATCTAATATGTTAATGTTAAATAGATGATAATAACATAAAGACTTGTATGTATAAGATAGATGACCAAATTTCACAAGTTATAGACATATTCATACCATTTCATTACATAGACATCCAAGTAAAGAATAACATGTTGAATTCACCTTACTAAGAGGATGCAATATGGATCATCATATGAATCTCATATGCGGTTATCTTAATAACCATAGAATCATAACATTCTGAAACCAGAATTTGTCATGGGCCTCTAGATGAACCATTAGTTTAGGGGTATTTCAACAATCTTCGTAACTTTCGTGCAAACTAAATACTTATAGGCTTATGGGTTTATAGTTGAGGATGGACAAAATGGACGCTATTTAAACAACCCTTAAGGCTCCTTGATATATTGAATGATGAGAAACAATTGGCTGAGCTTGGTTGTTATCATATTAAGATACAAATCATAACTGTAAAATTGAATCGAATATGAATCAAGAAACCAAAATTTGACTCTATACAAGGATGACAAGGATGACAGACCTTGTGACCCAAATAGAGATGTTGTGATAATAGAATTAGCTTGAACCGAATGTTGGTTCTTGATAGGTATAGAATAAGCTTAATAATAAATGTATTTATCTGGATACTACAATAGCTTGCAGGAGCCCGCACATACCATACCTTCTGAATATATAAATGAAAGGTATTCATTGGCAACAACATAAGTATGTAACTTTTGAGTCACACACAAAAAAACTCTAAATATAACATAATTAATTAGTGAATAAATAAATTATTTTGATATAATTAAAAAAATTATTTATTTAAGCTTATTATTTTATCTTATAATTTATTATATAGATAAATAAATAGATAAATAATGATAAGCTTTATTAAATAAATTATGAACTTATAGTAATGGATATAGCAGTCCAAATAAGTTAAAGGATTAAATAAAATCTCTTAACTTATACCAAATATGTGCTTAAATTATCTTATTTTGAATAAGAAAAATTTCGATCTATGGATATGTATGACCGAAATCTACCCTAAAAAGTAAAAGGATTTCAGACAGAATATTTTTTTTCCTCATATAAATAAATAAATTAAATTAGGATTAAATATATTAATAATAATTGATTTATTTCTTTATATGATAAATTTTTTTGGCAAAATTATTAGTATAATAAAGTGTCAAAATCTCCTTATTATTAACAAGGAATTTCAGCCACAACCCGTAAAGAAAGGGAGAGAAAGTCTCTCCCCTTCATGGTTATAAATAGGGACCAAACCTATGTTATTTATAACATTTTATTTTTTATTCTTTTATAAGAAAAAGTTATTGTCCCCACTCTGTGAGCCCTACTTTTAAAAGAATAGTGGCGGCTTTAATTTTTCTCTATTTCATTTATAAGGAAAGGGTTTGTGTGGATACTAGAAGAGAGTTCTTTCTTCGCAAAAATTATAGAATCTAAAGCCTTTCATACAACTACTAAGTCCTTTCAAACAACTACTAAGTTAAGGAGGTCTTGAAGTGCCGTGTACTGTGTTGTCGATTTTATTCCTATACATGATTGTTCTTGTGTAGGACGACATATTTTTATAAATTTTAAATCTTCCAGCTATAGTATAAAACCCCACAACTTCTTCCCACATAACTCGTTCTCAACCCATCCAGTTTTTCAGAGTGCGAATAGGTCATATAGGCATCGAGATATGGGAATTATAGACAGAATCAATCTCCATGTATACAGTTGCCAAGATATTATGCGTGTGACAAATTTGGCCATGTTGCTAGAGCTTGTCTTGGGGTTGGTACATCTCAATTAGCAACTTCTTAGTCTAGACCTCTAGCTATTACAGCGGTACATAGGTCAGGTATTGGTTATATAGGTTCTCGCGAGTCTTCAATACCATAATAGAGAACTCATTTAGGTAGACCGTCTAGTAGCAAGGCTATAGGTTAATTGTAGCATAGGCAGAAGACTCGCCTCTTCACCTTGGTAGATACAGGGACAATAACCAACCCAAATGTTATGATAGATATTATTTTTATCTTCTTTTTTCTCCGAGAGTTTTTTTAAACCTCAAAACAAATAAGTTTTTTATTAGTCCTAGAGTTACTAAGAGTGAAAATAGAGAGTTGTCACCTCTAGAGTCACTTATTGTAGTATTGACTCCTTTAGGTGAGCACATTACTTGCAACAATGTGTATTTGAGTTGTGTTATTATTATGAGTATTGTAGAGATTGAGCCAAACTTGATTTTATTATATATCAGATATTTTGATATTATTATGAGTATGGATTGTCTAGCCAGGTATTAAGTTTTTGTAGAGTACTTCACAAAAACAAGTGAGGTTCAGTTTGCTAGATGATATAGATTTGGGTATTTTAGGCATAAAAATTTGGGTATTTTAGGCATAAAAATTTGGATATTTGTAGACGACGAATAGTCAATAAATAGTCAATCCTTAATTGACTTAATCTTTACATTATACCCTTTGACAGAACAAAAAATGAGAAATTCTTTCATTCTTTTTCTGGCCAATCAAAAGAAGAAAAATTCGATTTTTTATTCTATAATAGAGTCGTTTGGTGTTTTTAGCACATGTCAGAGATGTTATAATTGAGTCACTAACTGAGGATTCAAGAATCAGATCTCCTGAAGACAATATTCAAGTCAAGATATGAACATTATGAGTTTTTAATGATGTTATTCATCAAGACACCAATAGAGATATATTATTGGGTAAGTTTGTAAGAAGAAATATATGGTGGTGTCTTTTCACAAATAGTTAAGAAGAAATAAGAATATATTAGTAATATGTAGAGATTAGGATGATCTTGTCCTAATTAATACAGAATTGACTAAAATTTTCCGTTACCTACAGCCAAATCCTAACCAAAATCTAATTTTATTAAGTGTAACTTCCATGTTAATTGAGGAGAAAAATGGTAATTCAAAGTTTTGATCATGAATTGCTATCTATTAAAAATATTCCATATTACTTAAAGATTATTTTTGGATGATTTTATTTATAACAACTTGTAATATATAGATTCTCAATAAGCATTTTTTCTTACAAATTCCATTTTAGTTTTCTATTCGAGTATAGTTAATTAGTTACAGACTGGTTCGGTTTTGCACATTTATCATCTGGTCAAAGAGTCGATCATTCCAGTGTGGCAGAAACTGTTTTGCTTCGGAGCCTATCTGACATGCACACCATAAAGCCTACGTAGAAAGTTGGTTCAGAGTAAATTCCAGGTCTTGATTGCTGTAACTCTCATATTTCACGTCCGGTGGGAACCCTACCTTCATTTTCTCCACGTTGCTCCACGCAAGAAAGATTGAATCAGTGTCTACAAGGATCGCATAGGAAGTTGGGTTCGAAAGATGCTTTTCTTTTCTGTATTCTTTCACAGAAATATAAATAAAGACAAGAGAATATAAGGAAGATAAGTGGGATAATCCCCGCCATTCGTCTCCCAAGTCACCGAAAACTTCAGGAAATGGTTGAAGGTGATGTGAAAAGAAAGTTCGTACATTACTTTTGAGAAACATTCAAGTTCGAATCTCTAATGATGATGATGTTGATGGCTAGGTGAGATTTAATGTATTTGATTTGTAATAGAAACAAATATAAGATTATTATATATCTATAATTCTTTTATAAATGAAAACAATAATCACTAGAAAAAGCTATTAATTTTGTTTTACTTAATTCAAGAATCAACTGTCACGATCCGATTCCCGGACCCAGCGGTCCGGACGTGAACGCTCGGTTGGATTTCTAATCCTATGATCCAAAAAATACATCTTGTTACAAATGATACCATCACACAACATATATAAGCTCAAGACCTCCCCCACTCTTTTCCGATGTGGGATTGGGTAATCCGACCTCCTATGCAGGCTGGGTCTCACACCAACTCTAATAATTATCATCACTATAGCTTCCCAACAACTTGACATGTAAAGAATCAAATTAAATAGTGCACCACATGCAAGCGATGATGACTACATGGAAAAATAAGAAACTTAATTACCCAAGAAGGGCGTGTTACATCAAATTGGTAGATGCAAGTACTGTAACAACTGCATCGATTTGATGGGCAATGTCATAGTAGGGAAGCCCATAGAGTGTATGTTATACTCGATGACTCTTGTAAGTTGGTGGATTCATGCTGGTCTTGGCAGGATATGTTGTTGATATTGGCTTTCAACTGACTTGCCCTTGACGTGACTAGAGCCCTTGCAATTGATGACCAACCATGGATCGAAACGTTCAACGCATCTTGGGTTCCTTTTTATGCACCAATGTGGGTGAGGGAATCTACGCCTATCAAATTTGGGTGACCAAGTTCTTTCAAGAAATAGGCAACCATTTTGAAGTGATGTAGATGATTCTTGGTGGCCTACATGAGAAGTTGCTGCTGGTGTCCCCACCTATCTTATTGCATTTTAGACATGTTCTCAGACTTCAGAAAATGCATTTTCAAAGGGTACATCATTGTTGAACAATTTGGTCAAGCATTTACATGTGCCTTAGATTCCATATGATTCCGATGATTGAGTATATGCTTGGTGTCTCCTGGTTTCCTGTGTTGTATTTTTAATGAAGTACCAACAATTTCTAATGTTTGGAATCCGTGAAACGTAGTTGATTGGTATGATTTTTCCATATTCTTAATAAAGTTTAAGTATTTGATTGTTCATTTTGGATATAAAACATTTTAAATATTTTAGGTTAAATAGACCTAATTTTAATTATTATTTACTGCACAACTAAGAGATTTAATGGATATTCTTTACTTTGTTTTAAAAAAAGTTACAGTGTTTGGGTTCTGTACATGCGGAATGAGATACAGTGAACTGAAAACGTATTCTTCAACAAAGTTAGCGTTTGAGAGAAAATAACAACCTCATCATAGATTGTTCAGAAACTAAGTGCTGTATTGCATATCTCAAAGTCTCAAATTTAAAGTAATAAGAAAGATACTAGATATACATATCTAGGAAGGTGCCAACTAGTTACGGTTTATGGATATTAACCTCCCTATGCAATGCAAGTGATAATCCCTCTCATTCTCTTGAATCGTACCATCATAGAAAAAAACTTTTATATATATTATAAATAAAATAGTGAGATATAATTGAAAAGTTGCAACGAAAGTTGTGATAACAAGAGACATATCCAAAATAACATCCAGTAAAATATATCCAACCTTAAAATGCAATAAAACAATGGTAAAAATGGAAATAACCAAGGTACATAAATACCCTTAAATAAAAAGAATAACACCTATATGTTGAAATCATTATTAATCAAAGATCAAGGATTTAAATTTTAGTTTTGGATATCTAGCATATTAAAAGATGCTGGATATGAGTGAACCCGAGTGTGGTCGTAGTAACAACTCATGGAAAACAAATATGCATGATAAATATATAGATTTAAGCATAGACAGATCATGAATGAACGAAGACAGAATGATATGGTAGTATGTAACATATCACGCATACGTGCATAAGTTAAAGATACCTATTGGAGGGAGCCATTGAGCACAACTCATCCATTTCATGGTTGTGGTCTAGTTGAACCCAATAATGAGATTTTAGTCATTACTATACTTTCATTGTGATAGTTTACATTGATGGTTGATAGCGTGTCTATATTGCTAGTTTTGGCACGCTATGGAGCTTTATTATTAGATTTTTTTGGTTTAATTGGTGATTTTTATCGTAATAATATTTTGATTATTTTGCCACTTGAACTTATTTTTATTTGGATAATGTGTGCAGAAATCGGGGTGTTATGGGAGATAATTAATATCAAGACCTTTTAGATGGGGATTATTTAGTTTTAATTTTGGTTATAAATACGTATTGCTGCGGCAGAAGCATCTCTCATCCTCAACACTTTCCATCTTTTTTTTATTGCTTTTCGTTTTCAATCATGTCCGCCTAAAATTCATTTCTAGTATCGGGTAATAGTGTCTTGTGGTCAGGCTTTGTGAGGTTTTGTAAGGCTTTATGAGGCTTTGTGAGGCTTTGGCCATTTTAATTGAAGTGTTTATTTAGTTTATCCTGCTTTTGAAATATAATTATTCAATCTGTTTAATTCTATTCTCAGCTGCAATAGACACCCCTGATTCACCTCGTTAAATCTCAACAATTTATCGTATAAACACCTGATTGAGTGATATCTAAAAGAAAGTTAAAATGTCTATAGTTTCACTATGCTAGGATTCAACAGATAGGGGTTTCTTGCCAATGAGCCTTAGCTTAGATGACATGATCCCTTATGAGGTTGGAGGAGATTCTGGGTTCAAATCTCCAGTAGGTGGTTCTAGGTGATTAAAGGGTGATTAAGGGTGGGGTGGGATGAGGTGAGGAGTAGACTAGGTGATTAAGGGTGGGGTGGGGTGGGATGAGGTGAGGAGTAGACTAGGTGATTAAGGATGAGGTGGGGTGAGGTAGTATCGAATGTATTCAAAAAAAAAAAAGAAGATAGGGGTAGTTTCTTAACCAAGGGTAAACTAGGAAGCTGTCAGTTGTGCTAAACCCTGTAAATGTCAGGTCCTACCTGGCAATATATCTGTTAGAACCTGGACAAAACCGAACACCATCATTCATAAAAGAGCCAATAATCAAGTCATTCACAAGTCCACCGAGTTATATGTTCTTTTGAGTTTGTTTTGATTCTCCCTTTCTGTGGAAGTTCAAAAGTTTATCTCACCTAGTTTGTGTTGTCTTTGTATAAATTTTTTAATAATATGATCATTTATTATTAAAACTATAAATGGATAGAAATTCTATGATTATGAACAAATTTATTAAGATTAAAAAGAAAAATATAGAGAGAAATCACATTTTTTTACAAGAAAAATCACGTTTGTTTTAAGATAAAACATTTTATCTTATGTGTGACATGGACAATTTATCTTACATTGAAGAAATGTGAATGACATAGATATTTCTAGTAATCGTTAGCTTACATATATGAAGAGACTATCAATACTAATAATCTCTCTCTCTAATCAAATTCTAATAAGAAAACACAACCTTGGAAAATTAATATTATCTTTAATTATATAAATGAGAGCATAATAACAAAACCTTTTATCCTTATAAAAGTAATGATCAACTTCGAAAGCTAATGGTTTGGACAGTAGACACGATAAAAACAATTATATATAACAGAACAAAGTTTTGAAAATACATTATATTGACACAAGACAAGCATGGGTAACACTTTATAGATTTTTCTTTTTCGGTAGAAGGTAACACTTTATAGTTGATGCTATATATATAATTGATAGATATTTATGAGCCACTTGTTTTATTTTCCTCTTCCTCATTGAGAAGAACTAGGCTAAATTCAACCACTATTAGATGCTAGAAAACCTTGTCTCAAGTCCGTCTTAAATCTTTCTTTTGGAAAAAAATAAACTCAATATATTAGTACCGATCAATTTCAAGAATTTCACAATTGAAAACTGGGTGGGAAGTTGACAAACATGACAGATACAAAGGTGTCAACCGACCGTCAAGATAAGAGATAAGACTTAAGATGACAAAGCATTATAGTCCTTTTCATGCATGTGTTTTCAAGTCAGAATAATCGGTTCTTTTACTAGAATCAAGAACCACCTAATATGATGAAGAACATGATATATGTCCAAGTCAGCTTAGTTCTAAATAGTTGATTAGGTTTCAAATCATGAAGCACGATCTCTTATAGCCAAAAAGTGCAGCCAAAGTAATGTATTGAATTTGACCCATATCAAAATGACTTGAAGCTGCCTGTCGCTGCACACCCGCAATGATAGAATATCTTCTTCATAGTCATACCTGCCAATATTGATGAGTAAGTCAATATATTGGTAATAATTAAAGAGGATGAAGCATGATGAAAAATATGTATTTTGCATCTTTTATATAAGAATATTGATACCCTAGTCTTGTATATATATAGAAAAAACACAGTAATAATTCTCTAGTGACGAGAAGTACTAGCAAAACAAGAAAACTAGGTATAGAAATAAACCAAAAGAAAAGAGAGAAATCTGAACTTGATTTACTTACATCCTTTAAATTTTGCCAAGCTGCCAGGAAAACAAATGGACTTAGATTCTTTATTGTGACAGTGGTGATTTTGACAGCTTTTATCTGGGATTATAGCTAGCATGTCAAGAGAATCTTTGGCTAGAGAAGAAATGGCCAACAACTAAATGACCATAAAGTTGTACAAAGTAAATAAAACTGAAGAAAAAACTCAGAATAAGACAAGTGAAAGTACAATATCAAACTCGCGTGGCGAGCACTACTACTCAATCTTTTGATCGAATCAGTTTAAAGCAACAGTTTCTTAGCATCAAAA
The DNA here is from genome assembly GCA_019739055.1 of Passiflora organensis. Classification (NCBI taxonomy): domain Eukaryota; kingdom Viridiplantae; phylum Streptophyta; class Magnoliopsida; order Malpighiales; family Passifloraceae; genus Passiflora; species Passiflora organensis. Next base: position 2,966,181 of record JAEPBF010000187.1, on the reverse strand, counting down.
GCGAAATCCCTATAACTTTTTGTTCCAATGTAGTTTACGGAAGCATAAGGAAAAATTTATTTCGAATAAAATTAGATCTTCATTCGTTTCTATTTTGTCTAATAGACTTTTTAGAATTTTTTTTTCTAATAATTCTTATGAAATATTTTGAGCAATTAATTGAATAGACCAAGAAAAATTAAGTGGTGCAAAAATAATAATCTCAGTCACAACATCATAAATTCTACGGAAGAATAGAGGCAGATACTAAAACAAAGTAGAACACGTATACTTTTAAAATATACGGGTAATTGATGCACCACAAAAATCCATAAACAAGTTTCTCACTTAAAAAATGTAAAATGAAGATCCAGCCCAGTAGGTTATAACAAATACAAACAATAGAACATAGGCTAATAGTGCCAAATAGAAACCCATCGGGGTGGACATAACAAAATACTTCACAAGTAACCTCAGCTAAAGAGAAACCGGAAGCCCACTTGCAATGTTAGTTTTACTTGGAAAAAACTATACATATATATATATACCCCTACAACCAATGTTGTCTGAGACAAGGCAGAGAAAAGAAACATATAAACATGTCATACCTGTCTTAACACTCAGAATGAACAATACTCAGCACGAACAAACCTGCGAAGACGTGACAGGTAATCACAAGTATAAGCCTCTATTCAAAACACACATAATACAAGTTAAAATGAAAATATAAACAGATTCTAATCAAATTGATGAGACGTAGACTCCCACCTACAATTTCAGATCAGTGGTGATACCTTTTCATTTATCACATAAACCTGATTGGCCTATACAAAAGAGCACGTATACTAAGATAAGAATAATAAATGAACAAACAAATAATAGAAAAGAATCCTATAACCCCTCCTAACTCTTCTCTAATGAACGAACAACTGATAGGGTGGTTCTTACTTTCCAAACCCTAGCTACACAATTAAACTTGACGAATGCCAATACGAATGAGTGCAGTGGAGGCCAAAAAGTTTGCATACGTGATGAACGAATGGAAGGAATCGATAGATGCCAACACCCAATCAGGAAAGACACGAAGTAGGGCTATCCTAAGTAAAAATAGAAAAGAAAGGACTCATTGGGAGAGAACTAGATAGAGAGATGAACGAGAAAGAGAATGTACGTACAAATAAGCGGATGATGATTTTATATAAGCTAACATAGGTTTAAATAGCCTAGGTCCTACCCTAATAGCCTAGTTCCTACCCTACTAGCCTAACAAGGAAAACAAGCCCGGTTTGGAAAATAAAAACGACCGGCTCGAAAAAAACTTATAAGATCTGATGACAATTAATTGGGCCTAAAAAAGAGCAAACGGCCTGAAAACAACAAATGGGCCCAAACATAGCAGAAACGGCTCAAAGACCTACAAAATGACCCAAAAACACTCGGTTACTCAAAACAAGCCCATAAATATGTTCAAGTCTGACAGGGGTAAAAAGGTAACTTTCTACTGCCTAGATTTTCGTCTCGGTCAAAGTGTCAAACAGACACGTGGACCACTAGAACAATGTTGACTAGACAAAAGAGAAGGATGGGGTTTCACAACCCTCCCACTTTACAAAAATTTTGACCTCGAAATTCGCATACCTTGCTATTTGAAGAGATTCGGATATCAATCCTGCATCGACTCCTCAATCTCCCACGAAAACTCCTCGGTCAGACCATCTGAACACTGCATGTACGGAGCTTTCTAATAGCTCGGTCAACGATAGCCACTGGCTGTGTGGGATATGATAAATCACTAGCATTCTCAGCTAGCGGTGCGTCTAACACATGAGACAGATCTCGAATATACTTCCGCAACATCGATATCGTGGAAAACACTATGGATCCTCTCCAGATACAGTGGCAACGCCAACCGGTATGCCACTAGCTAGATGAACTCAGTAATCTCATATGGGCTAATAGAACGTGGTGCTAACTTGCCCCGCTGCTGAAACCGAAGCACGCCCTTCCACAACACGTCTTTTCTACGTAGAAAAACACAAACTCAAACTCAAACTCAAGCTCATGTCAATGATTATCTACGTAGTTTTCTGTCTGTCCTGAGTCGTCCTCAATTTCTATCTGATTAGTGCTAACTACTTGGTTGCCTGATCAATTAACTCTTGACTGTCTAGGTGCCTCTCACCTACCTCATCCCAACACAATGATGTTCGACAACGCCTACCATATAATGTCTCATATGGTGCCATCCCGATATTGACCTGGAAGCTGTTATTGTAGGTAAACTCTACCAATAGAAGACATCTATCCCACATAGTCTGTCTGTCGAGCACCCATGCTCGAAGCATATCCTCCAATGTCTGAATCGTCCTCTCAGACTTACCATTTGACTGTGGGTGAAAAGTTGTACTGAAGTTCAATATAGAACCAAAGCATTGTGAAGCTTCCCCATAATCGGTAAGGAAACCTCGGGTCTCGGTCAGATACTATGGACACTAGAACTCCGTGCAACCTCACAATCTCATCCATATATCGAGAAGCTAACTTCTCTGGTCTATCAGCAACTCGAAGGGGAAGGAAATGGGCAGACTTGGTCAATCTTTTCACAATCACCCACACAACATTGAAACCACGTTGAGCCCTCGGTAAACCTACGAAAAAATGTATCGTGATATGCTCCCACTTCCATTCGGGAATTGGAAGCGACTGAAGCATACTTGCGGGTTTTTGGTACTCAGCCTTGACCTGCTGGCATACAAGGCAATGAGCAACGAATTCCGCAATGTGTCTCTTCATCCCTGACCACCAATACTGTTCCTTAAGATCACAATACATCTTGGTACTATCGAGATAAATCAAGAACATCAAACTGTGCGCCTCGGTCAAAATCAACTAACGTAACTCCTCATCTCGAGGAAAACAAACTCTGCATTGGAAAGTCAGAATCTCATCATCTCAAACTCTGTACTCACTAATTGTATCTCCTCTGACTCCACTATCTAATTGCTGCCTCAATTGAGTCAAACTGGGATCTTCTAACTATTTGGCTCGAATCATAATGACAGCCTGACGACAATCTGCGACAACAATACTTCCATACTATCACTGCAAAGCTAAACTCAGGATGCTCTCAAACACATCAGCATCGGCATATACTCCTCTCGGATGTAAGCTAAGGAAGATGAAGTTTTCCTACTTAAGGTATCGACAACCACATTAGCTTTTCCAAGATGATAATCGATCACACAGTCGTAATCTTTTATCAACTCTAGTCATCTCCTATGTCTCAAGTTAAACTCCTTCTGGTTTAGGAGGTACTTGAGACTCTTATGGTCTATCAAGACTCTACAAGTCTCACCATATAGATAGTGGTGCCAAATCTTCAATGCAAACACCACAGCTGCTAACTCCAAATCATGAGTCGGGTAATTGCCCTCGTGTGGCCTCAACTGTCAAGAGGCGTAAGCAACTACCTTCCCATCCTGCATCAGCACACAACCCAAACCATGCTTTGATGCATCACTGCACACCACATACTCCTTACCACTGATCGGTAAGGTAAGAATAGGATAGGAAACGAATCTAGACTTCAATTCCTCAAAACTCTGCTGACACTTCTCAAATCACACAAACGGTTCGCCCTTGCATGTCAAACATGTCAACGATCTTGCTAACGTCGAGAATTTCTCCACAAATCGACGATAACTTGCTAAGCCTAGAAAACTTCATACCTTAGGCACACTACGGGGAGGCTCTTATAATACAATAGCGTCGATCTTCTTGGGATCCACCAATACACCTCTGGCTGACACAATATGTCCTAAGAAACCGACTTCTTGCAACCAGAACTCACACTAAGAGAACTTGGTGTATAACTGCTAAGCTCTAAGTGTCTCCAACACTATCCTCAAATGCTCGAAATGCTCCTCCTCTGACTTTGAATAAATGAGCATATCGTCTATGAAAACAATCATGAACCAATCAAGGTACTTCCGGAATAACTGGTTCATCAAATCCATAAACACTGTCGACGCGTTTGTCAACCCAAACGGCATCACCAGGAACTCATAATGTCCACACCGGGACCTAAAAGCTTTTTTCGGAATATCTAACTCCCGAACTCAAAATTGATGATAACCCGACCTCATATCAATCTTTGAGAACATAAACAATCCTTGAAGTTGGTTGAACAAATCATCGATCCTGGGGAGAGGGTACTTGTTTTTCACAGTAACCTGGTTTAACTGCCGGTAATCAATGCACAATAGCAATAAACCATCCTTTTTCTTCACAAAACATATCAGTGCTCCCCACGATGATACACTAGGCCTAATGAACCCATGATCCACCAAATCCTCCAACTGGATCTTCAGCTCCTTCATCTTAATTGGAGCCATCCGATACGACAGGATGGATATCGGGCTTGTTCTGGGCATCAACTCGATCCTGAACTCCACCTCTCTCTTCGGTGGTAACCCAACTACATCATATGGAAATACATCTGTGAACTCACTGGCAGCCGGAACTTGGCTCAACTCCTGTGATATGGCTGAGGTATCTTTGATGTGGGCTAGAAACGTTGTATAGCCCTTACTAATCATCTTCTTCTCACTAAGCCATAAGATCATACAAGTAGGCACAACACGCCTATCTTCCTCAAAGAAGTACTCGGAACTTTCGGGTAGACTGAACCAAACCTGTTTGGTGAAACACTCCATCCGAGCTCGATAGCGAGCTAAATAATCCATTCCCAAGATAACATCCAACTCCCGGATGTCTAACGGAATCAAATTTGCCTCAATCTCAACTGATCCCATCCACAAAACACAACCCAAGTACACTTGACTGCATGTCAGTTGTTCACCTAACGGGGTAAAGACCTCGATCAATAAAACCAAAGACGACAATTGACGATCTACACTAACTACGACTCTTGGACCCATAAACGACCTCTCCATGATCTAATAATATCCTAGTATACTGAGAAAAGATTGTAATAGTACTTGTCACCACTTCAGGGCTGGCACAAGCCTCAGTGTCTGTCAATGTGAAAAGTCTGGTCGGCCTTGGCTGTGACGGCTGAGTAGACCGTGAATCAACATGACTACCACTCGGTCTCGGGACTCCGAAAGGCTGTGAGGCATTATGCCTCAGCTTTGGACAATCTCAAGACATATGGCCGACCTCGTTGCAGTTATAGCACTTCAGCAAATACAGACAAGGAGGGATGTGGTATTGAAGGCAACTGGCACATAACGGCATAAACGGTTGACTCACACTATGACTAGAAGCAATTGGCTATAATCAAGTGGTCATGTGACTACCTCCTCAAAAATGGGATGGTCTCGAAGGATATGGTCCTGCTGAATGGCTCGGTCTATGGTCATATATCGAACTGTGTCGAATCAAACCTCTGCCTGATGAGAAGTCTCTAAGGCCCTGATTGTGAGTCTTCCAACTCTGAACCATCTTCTCAACATCGGTGGTAGCAACGACCAAAGCCTAAAGATCATAAATCGACATCGTGCCCACAATCAACCTGATATCACTGCTCAACCCATCCTGAAAATAACGGGCTAATTTTTGTTCCACACGATCCTCAGCTAGAGCAAAGCGAGACAACTCCCTCATCTCTACCTTGAACTCCAATACAGATCGGGAGCCCTGCTCCACGTTGTATAATTCTGACCGTTTCTCATCTCGGTGAAACTGCGTATACAACCGGTTGTTGAACTCACCCAAAAATTGATCCCACGACGGCTGCTGATCTCCATACCTCAAACTGACTGCAGTTTACCATGATAGGGTTTCCTTCTAGAATAGGAATGTGGCCAAGGAAACTTTGTCCTCCTTGGAAATTCGTAAAGCCTGTGCAGTCCAAAAAACTGTATCAAGCCACTCCCCAGCTACGGCCATGTCTGCTATCCCAGAAAAACTCGTGTAACCCAACTGATAGGCTTCCTTTAGCAGCTTTGTAATCATCACTAGGAGTCTCCCAGCATCCTGCTGCTAAACTGGAGCTACTGGCTACTGCATTGGAATTACGGGTGCTACTGGAGCGAGAATTGGTTGCTGCTGAGCCACTAACTACTGCGTTGTGGACTACACCATGGCAAAAATCTAAAGTAATGCAGGATCCTGAACTAGCTCGGCAGGAACTACTGGGAAGGCCTGAACTGCCTGAGCTACTGGTGAGGCCTGAATAGCTAGTGGATCGCTGATCCATCTGTATATCGGGCTCGGCTAGCCCATTAACTAACTCCCCACTCCCATCTTGGTGATCTCGTGCGATGTTAGTACACGTCCTAGCCATAATAACTAAACAAACCATGCATAACATAAGTAAGCCTCAAACAAATAACTTAAATGATATAGTGCTGGACTATGCAGGTGCAAGTGAGTTTAAAACATGTTTTTCGAAAATATTTTTGGAATCGATTTGAAAAACCATGATCCGCTACCACTCTTGTAAGAAGCCAAACCCAAAACCCATGCCCTTACCCTCGTGAAACCCGGACAAGCCCAACATATGGACCAATATAAATCCCACAAGGCTTCAAAGACTTTTCAAACACATTTCCGAAAAATATAACATTTAATTTTATTAAAATGGAGTATGTACGAATTACAGTAAGACATCTGGCATAGAGACATGAAGCATTAAACAACAACAAAAGTCTTTTCTTAAAATAAAAATAAAAACACGAACAAGTCCATAACACACAACTCCAAAAATCAAACCGGCCTAAAGCCCACAGCATAAACATATTGTGTCCAAAATACAAATAATAATCCAAGTATGTAATCCAAAACATAAAGTGAAATCCAAATGAAAAGTGCCAGAAAAGAAAACCGCATAAAATATGCAGGTGCGATTGTCCAACTATGTCGTACGAAACTAACACCTCTAAATACAACCTATGGCTTACGAACTACTCCTGAAAGGGGGAAAGAACAATGGATGAGATAATAATCTCAGTAGGAGTCACAGGATCATAAGTCCAACGGGAGAACTGAGGCATATACTAAAACATAGTATAACATATACACTTTTAAAATAAACTCGTAATTGATGCACCATATATATATATATATATGTATATATGTGTATGTATATGTATGTATGTGTGTGTATGTGTGTGTATGTATGTATGTGTATGTATATATATATATACATATATATATATACACATATACATATATATACATACCCTTGCTACCAATGTTATCCCAGACAAGGCAGAGAAAAAAAACATACAAACGTGCCATATCTATCTCAATAATCAGCATGAACAAACCTGCGAAGGCGTGGCAGGCAAAACGATACATCACCATATGACTCCCGAACAGGTAAGTAACTCTCCCCTAACATTGGGATTCCATATACTCACCTTGCATTGGCCAAGCGAACCTTTAATAACTGTAGATACCAAACTGATGTATATAGAATGTTTATAAAACAATATACTTGATAAATGCCACAGTACCAAAAATAATACGTTTATAAACCAATATACTTGATAAAAACCATTATACTAAAACAATAGGCTTATAAACCAATATACATAACTAAACCAATAGTACAAAACCAAACGTCTATAACCGAGTGTAAAACATGCACAGGCATCACCCATCCTAAAATATACTCATATAATCTTGGCTTACCAAACTAATGCTCACGATATAACATGTTTAGAGGACAGGAAAATCACATAGTAAACATACACAAGAACACTCATTTGGATTCCAAGGAAATAAACTAAAGGCCAAATGTACAAAGAATGATTTTATATGATCAAACCACACATTTTCAAATATACCCAAGTATAAACTCGTTTTACAATTTTATTAAGCTCATAAACTAATATTTATAAAATTCAACAATAATACCTTTCTAAAACGCAAAAATAAATATTAATAATAAGAGGCATAAATTCCATAAGTTTATTTTTAACTAAACTCATATTATAAAATCCAATTAATCATACCCTTTTGTACACCTATAATTTTATCATCCCAAAAGAATATCCTTTTTCCCTTATATATTAAATCTTTACCATATGTTAATTGGGTACAAGACTACAAAGGAAAGAAAATCAAAAGCCAATAAGGCAAAAGAAAGGACAAGTGGCTTATTGTACATACATATGAGGTTGCAAGAAAGAAAAAAAGCAAAAAGAAACGTGTGGTCTAAGTGAGTTGCGCCTATGGGGATAAAAGAAAGAAGAAAAGTGGCAAGATGGCCTGATTGAGCTGCGCATATGGGAATAAAAGAAAGAAGGAAAGTAGCAAGATGGCAACGAGCTGCATCATTAGCAATTTTACCTCAAAGGATCAAAATGTACCAGCAAAGGATATAGCAAAAAGGACAATGTGGTACCATAAGAATTAAAAGAAAGAACTAGCAAAGAGAAATCACAAGAAGATAAACAACAGTCCCAAAGAAGCGATTCGCAAGAACACAAGTGGGCACCATAAGAAAAAAAAAAGAAAAACAATATTAATAAATAAGAAGGAAGCACATAAAAAGCTGAAAGGAAGACATCACGAATGCAGCCACCAAATCTGCGATGCCGAAAAGAAGAAAAGACAACCAAACCACAAGAAAAATATAGGAACGATAACCCAAAGCAAAATTAATCCTCAATATCAACATAAACACATAAATTAGCCTAAAATCAATAACTCTATTGGTGAATTGAAGCAATAACATACAAAAGTAATCATAAATACAAGCCTCTATTCAAAACACACATAATACAAGTTAATATGAAAATATAAACTGATTCTAATCAAATTGATGAGGCGTAAACTTCCACCTGCGATTTCAGATCAACGGCGATGCCTTTTCCTTTGTCGCGTGAACCTGTTCTGCCTATACAAAAGAACACATATACTAAGATAAGAATAATAAAACAATAAACGAATAATAGAAAAGAATCCTATAGCTCCTCCTAACTCCTTCTTAATGAATGAACAACTGATAGGGTTCTTACCTTTAAAACCCTAACTACACAATTAAACTTGACGAACGCCTAGACGGATGAGTACAATGGAAGCCAACAAGTGTGTGTGCGCAATGAATGAATGGAAGGAAGCGATAGATGCCGGCACCCAATCAGGAAAGAAACAAAGCAGGGCTATCTAAAATCAAAACAGGAAAGAAAGGATTTGTTGGGAAATAACTAGATAGGGAGATGAATGGGAAAGAGGATGTACATACGAATAATCAGGTGGTGATTTTCTATCAGCTAACACAGGTTTAAATAGCCCAGGTCCCGAAACCCTACTAGTTTAACTAGGAAAACAAGCCCGGTTAGGAAAATGAAAACAACCGGCTCGAAAAGAACGAATAAGATCATATGACAATTAATTGGGCCCAGAAAGGAACAAATGGGCCGAAAACAAAAATCGAGCCCAAACATAACGAAACCAGCCTAAAGGCCTACAAAACGACCCGAAAACACCCGGCTACTAAAAACGAGTCCAAAAACAAGTTCAGGTCTGATAGAGGCAAAACGGTAACTTTTTACTACCTCGATTTCTATCTCGATCACAGTGTCAAACAGATACGTGGACCATTAGAACAATGCTGACTATAAAAAAAACAAGGAAGGGGTTTCACAACATGCCCTGACCTTTTGGTAGTGGTGGTTGGATGGGCGTGTCTTCGAGCCATGACCTTAATGAGGTCATGGTTTGTGTTGTTGTTATATCATACACTGCTGGTGTCTCCTATGGTTGGACTGCTGCTGTTTGTGAATCTGACATTGCTACAGGTTCTATATCGGCACTCTAGGATTGGGTCGGAGCCTCGGTTGAGGAAGATGTGCTGGACAAGGACACTATGATTGGGTTGTGTCCCTGGTTGGTTCCTTGAGACCCTGTCATGCCAGCAAATACCTGAGTCAGTGTCATCTCCAGGCCAAGAGGAGGTAGAGGGGGATGCCAAGGCAGGATCTGTTCGCAGCTACTAGAGAAACACCTCTATAGTTGATGGAGCAAATGCTAAGGGGGTGGCATTCAGCAGCTTAATTGATTCTGGTCTTAAGGGGTGTGGGCTCTATTAATGGAATGGTTTTAGTCGTCCTCTGCCGCTTCTGGTAAACCTTCGTGGGCATCCATCCTATCCGTTTCCTGTGAATAGAGGACAAAAAAGTGGGGATGCTGCTTGCGGATGTGGTTGCCGATGTTGGAACAAAAGATGACGTAATAGGATTCACCGGTTGTGGGGCTATTTGGCTGGACTCTAACTCTGCATGTCGTCACAGATTGTATAGTACAACTTGTAAGCATTTTCGATAGCACGAAGAATCTTCTTATATTTGATTTCCTCCAGAGTATGTTATACCATAGCTAGAGAATCGAGACTGGGAGGTGCGATCTTCTTCCCCTTTCAAGCTCTTGGTTTTGTTCTTCTTGGCTTGCTGCTGGAGAAATCCATGGTGGCTTTTGGAAAAATTAAGGTTTATGGAGTAGGGTTGAGAGCAATTCCTGAGAGTGTTTGGGATGCAGTGAGAGAAATTAGGGTTCTAGGCATATGGTACCATTAGTGGGGCAGTTAACGCTCACTTTTGGTTTGTGTCCACAATCGTTTCAAATTGTTTCTCTCTCTGATAGTTTTCCTACATGAATTGTCATGATTTCAAAATCTTTCACTTGTAACCTCAATAGACCCGTTGGGAACCTCTGATCAGTATACAACTCCGATGAAGATAGACTATGCACAGTGTTCCTGTAACTTATAAAACAAAAACAACAACAACAATTAAAATTAAAAAGGTTGGAGTATCTCCTAGTAGTGCCTTTGGTTAGGGTCGTTAGCTCGAGCTACTCACCCATATGATCAATTATACTGGGGAACACCGAGCACATGCTGCTTTGTGATCCTTGGTAGTTCATAGAATAGTTTCACTCTCTGTGAGTTGATTTTGAAGACCTTTCCAGTCTCTTGGCTGGCAATCTTAATGGCTCTATGTGGGTAGATCTTTGCGACGATAAATGGTCCCATCTATTTGGAGTGCAGCTTCCCAGGGAAGAGTTTCAGTTTGGAGTGGTATAGCAAGACCTTCTGCCCCACAAAGAAGGTATTATTTTTTATTCTATCATCATGAAACCATTTTACCTTCTCCTTATAAATTTGTGAGCTGTCATATACACTTAGTCAGATTTCATCAAGCTCATCCAACTATAGTAACCTTTCTTGTCTATCTTTCTCAAGGCTAGAATTGCACTGTTGGACAGCCCAATAGGCCCTATACTCAATCTCCACTAGTGAGTGGTAGGCTTTTCCATAAACGAGTCTAAAAGGGGTAGTGCCAATAAAATTCTTAAATGCAGTTCTATAAGCCCATAATACATCATTAAGCCTAACACTCCAATCTTTGCAGTTTGGATTGACTGTCTTCTACAGAATAGTCTTTATTTCACTGTTGGAGACCTCGGCTTGCCCATTATTTTGCGGGAAATAAATAGTGGAGGTCTAGTGCACCACTCTATATTTCTTCATCAGGTTTCGGCAAACTTGATTGCAGAAGTATGACCCTCAGTTGTACCATACTTGTAGAAAATTCTAGCATGAACGAAGTCCATTATGGTCTTGGCATCATTCTTTCTTGTGGCTTTGCCTTCAAGCCATTTTGATAAGTAGTCCACTGCCAGAAAGATATAAATATTGCTGAAGGAAGATGGAAAAGGGCTCATAAAATCTATGCCCCAAACATCAAAAACTTCACAAACTATAATAGGTTGTTAAGGGGCTTCGTCTCTATGTCCTAATCATCCTTCAAGTCAACACCAGGGGCATGCCTTGCAAAATTGATATGCATTATAGAATATGGTGGGCCAGAAGAATCCACATTCTAGAATTTTCCAAGCTATACATCAAGGCCCAAAGTGATCCCCGCTGATTTTTAATTGAAAAAATTGCAGAATAGAGTGTTGTTCAAAATCTAGAATGTACCTGGGAATGATCTTATCCATGTGATACCGCCATAGATATGGTTGATCCCAAGTAATTGATGGTGTCTTCATACCATGGTAAGTTAGCAATACCTCTGGAAGGTTGAGGTATTCGTTTAAAAGGGTTGATCATGATTTCTCCTAACCACAGGATATATTCATCTGGGAATGTTTTTTTTAGTGGTTGGGGGTCCGTCATGGTTAATGACCTGTTTCTAACACCAGTCATCCGTTACAACTTTGGTTTGATTTAAGGACAATTATGATCTATATAAGGACCCCTAAACCTAACCTATTCTTATTTGCTCCTAAGAGGACCCTTACCGCCTTGAAACCCAAACAAGCCCAAAACCAGGATCTATTTGAATCCCACAAGGCTTACCCATCTAAATTTCCGATTTTAGCATGATCAATCTTTGTACTTATAAAAATTGGAGCATGATATTAGACAAGCATTCTAGTATCATACTGCGTGAATAAAACATCAGCGAAAATCTTTAAATTGAATTATTAAACACACAAGTCCCATAAGAATCTAAAAATCCAACAAGTAAACCTCAAATATAATCGGAAACAAACAAGCAAAGGAAGGACTTGAAGAACCAAAAAATAGTCCAATCAAAGTTCATGTTATATGCGCAAGCAACCAAGGAAATAGAAATGCAAAAGTGATGTAATATCGCCCCGTCGTGCAGCCTTAATCTCACACACTAGTACCATGAATAACGAATGTAACTAAGCCTGAAAAATGGTGAAAACAACAAGATGATATTACAAGAATCTCAGTAGGGTCACAACATCATAAGACCTATAGAAATCTTAAACAAATATCTCCCAAACAATATCAGATCAGCCTATACAACTAAAGGGAATCATGCAACCATAATTCAATCAAAAAAGGACAGGGTCGAAAGCTAAGGCTGAGGGTGGACTACAAACACTTCCTAAAATCAGAAGTACATAGGCAGGTAAAACTCATCAATCATCTCAGCAATAGGAAAAGGTTGTCCCCTTCCACCTTTGTTGTCCAAGGCTTCGCTGCACAATGGATAAAGATTAGCCCACAAGCTAATCAACAAGCCTATTCATCTTGCCACACAAGGACAAGGCATTCAAGCCACACAAATACAAGGACATCCAAACCACACAAGGATAAGGGCATCCAAAACATACAAGGATAAGAGCATCTTGCCATTCAAGGAGAAGGCATCTAGCCACATAAAGACTAGGAATCCAGCGAGCTCTTGCTGGGGCCACCCATACAATTCCCATACCAGTAAGAACCTCTCCTCTCCCAAGGAGCATCAGTGCTTACCCCGAATGGCCACCGAAAAAGGATCCTAACACACAAATGCGTGCAAGCATACACAGGCAAGCACAAAGCACAATACCATAATAGGGTATTCTTAATCAGATCAGAACACAATCAGCATGTTCAATATACACAACACATGCAAGCTAGGCACTCATAACCTATCTTAAGGGATTCAGTATAGCCTAGATAAGCCTCAAATCAATCCGCATTCATGCTTACACTATCTCACACATATGTGCATAGATTAACACAAGCATAGGTACCGAAATCAACAAGCAAACAAAAAGATCTCGCATAGATCCTATAAACAACACTCATTCCACAAGCATGCATAGACCATTATCCAAAGCGAAAAAAACAAACAAACTAAAAGATCTCTAGAGAAACCGATAAGGCATAGATATTACCTCTCTCGTCTCTGAACAAGAAGCTATTCCTTTGCCTTTATTCAAGGGATTCAAACCACCTATAACATCATAAGGCAAAGAAAAAACCAAACTAAGCATGCATACTCAATAACCAAGTAAATACCCTATTTCCTTACCAATTCCACTCACCAAACCTATCAGAAACCAATGATCAAAAGCAGCAGGTGTCTCCCCCTTGGATGTGTGATGTGATAGCCAAGAACTTAACAAGAAACAACCTAAATTACCATCCCAATCAATATACAAATTTTGACACTTAGAATAGGGCAGTAGGGAAAATTGTGATTTCATCTTAACAATCTATAGAGGTTGCAATTTCATGTTAACAAGGAAGGATTAGGTGTTAATAACACGTACAATCAAAAAGAACAAGATCAGAAACCAATAGGTTAATCAATTGATCAAAATCGGGAACAATAGGGCAAAGGTAGGGCATGCTGATTTCATGTATAAGGAAGATTCAAAGGATGAATTAATGATTTTACAACATGAATGGATGCTAAACAATCATACGAACAAGCGGGACAACAACAAAAATCATTTGAAGGAATAATCACATAATTTTGGCACCAAACCCGCAGAATAACGAGTTAAATTTCGATAGTGAAAAACTAACATCCTTATAATCGGACAAAATGTAGCTAGATAGAGGATGGAAAGAGCTTTCTAACAAGATATTATTTGCAGAATTTTGACAAAGGATGAGAGAATTATGCTAGTTTGAAATTGAAGAAATTTCGACAGCAATAGGGGAAGTGTATGGTTTGATGTTTGACGAATTTTGTTTATTTTTGACTTAAGATTTAAGCGTGGTTGGCTTCCTCTTTATATGGGTGGTTATGAGATTAATTTTCCTACTTTAAAGGCTAGATTAAAGCAAGATAATTATCAGAATTAAATTCTGTAATTATCCTTTCTTAATTTTAGGGATTTTATCTCCTAAGGTAATTATCAACCAATAAGGAACCAAATAAAAGATAATTAAAACCAGAAATAATTACTAGATATTTCATACCATTTTTGGCCATCACACATCCATTTCTTCAGGGAAAAAATTGTTATTTCATCTGCACTAGCTTCTGGACCTCTAGGATTCAAAATTCGGGGTCTCACAATTTGATTGTGTTAAGTGAATTTTTTAATGTTTGTTGAGTAGTCTTAAGAAGTGTTTTAGCAAGGAAAGATAGTGTTTTCGGAAGAAAAATATAATAGAATACTTGCAAATACATTGGGCTATCACAGATGACTACCGATTGGTCGATTAACATCAACCGATCGGCTGGTGAAACAAAGAAGCAATGTCGAAGTTCAACCAACCAATCGGTTCAAAGTACCCCAGAAGCCAAACCTCAACCAACCGGTCAATTCATCAGACGAGAAGAAAATACAGACTTGTCAAACATTAACGGACCGGTCATTTCACTTACACCAACCGGTCAGTCCCACGAAATCCACACCAATGATATTAGATAAAGACGACCAGATATCGGATAAAATAGATGTCAAGGTTGTATTTTTTTTCATCAAAGACTGTAAGTGCTTTCTTTATTATCTTCAGAACGACTCTTGATCCGTCAGAGATCAAGATGTTGGTATGTTTGTTTGAGTTTTAATTAATGTAAAGACTTTTTGGATTAATTATTTCTCTTCATCTTTTGCAATTTTGGTTTCTTGATATAAAACTGGGATTCAAATTCACTGTATTCTTATTACAAGTTCTTAATCCTATTTCTAATCTTGATTAATTAATAGACTTGACCAGTTTATCCATAGTTAATTCTTAAGTGATTCGGAAGAATACTTAAACTTCGACTAACTTTGACAATAAATTAGAAGTCCTAGGGCATAGCTGAAACTTGGTAGAATAAGAATATATCTGTCAAATCTAGGGTTTATATTGATAGTGCATAATGATTCAGAAGCTCAATTATCATAGAAATATAGTTAGTTGGGAATCTGAATTACCTCCTAATAGTCTGGCAGGATATTAAGGGATTAAAATATCATCAAGAACAACACAGAAAATTGGAATTAAACAATAATTGGATTAGTTTCCGAATTAACTAACAACCCTAACTCTAACACCTAATTAGTTAACTTAGATTTAAAGTTTAGTTTAGTTCAACCACAATTCCTTATTCGATTCATTTAACTAGAATAGTGGATTAAACAAATTCATTGGTTTTAAACAAATTTCTCTGTGGGATCGATACTCGTTCTTTTGAACTATATTATTTGTTAACATTCATTCGCTTGTGATTAAAGGTAAATTCATTTTATGCCAACAGTGGTCACCAGTTGACTAAAATGATCAGCAATATAGTTTTCTACTCCCTTTTTATCTTTGATTTCTAAGTCAAATTCTTAGAGTAACAAAATCCATTAAATTAATCTTGGTTTGGATTCCTTCTTTATCTTCAGATAATGGAGCACAGAATGGTCTGAGTAAACTGTGAATTTGGTCCCCAACACATAAGAGCGAAACTTCTCTAAGGAAAATACGATTACCAACAGTTCCTTCTTTATGGTAGAATAGTTCACCTGAGCTGCATCAAGCATCCTAGTTGCGTAATAGATTACATGAGCGTCTCGGCCCTCCATCTATCCAAGTACAACTCCAATTACATAGTAACTGGCATTGCACATTATCTCGAATGACTGGGAATAGTTTGAGGCCTTGATGATCGGTGCTGAAATTAAAATGTTCTTGATCTTATCAAAAGCCTGTTTGTAATCATCTGAAAACTCGAATGGCACATCCTGTTGTAACAATCTGCACATAGGCTGCGAAATCTTAGAGAAGTCTTTAATGAACCTGTGATAAAACCCAACATGTCCCACAAAAGATCTAATCTTCGTGGTGTTTGTGGGGTATGTTAGGGCTCTAATGGTCTCAATCTTCGCCTGATCCACCTCTATGCCTCTGGCCAAAACTATGTGACCCAATATCAACCCCCGATCCACCACGAAATAGCATATTTCATAATTCAGTACTAGGTCCTTCTCAATACACCTTCGCAGGATCTTGGTGAGATTCCTTAGGAAAGTTGCAAAAGAATCACCATAGACTATGAAATCATCCATGAAGACTTCAATGATGTCTTCCACATACTTAGAGAGAAAACTCACCATGCATCTTTGGAAAGAGGTTGAGACATGGAAGAGTCCAAAAGGCATGCATTTATAAGCAAACGTGTTGAACGAGCTAGTGAATATGGTTTTCTTCTAGTTCTCTGGGGCCACGGGAATCTGGTGGAATCCTGAAAAACCATCCAAATAGCAATACTGGCTTTTTCCTGCGAGCCTTTCAAGCATCTGGTCGATGAATAGCAGTGGAAAATAATCTTTCTGAGTAGCTTTGTTTACCTTCTAGTAGTCTATGTAGACTCTCCTACCATTCTGAACTCTCGTGGGTGCCATCTGCCACTTGTTGTTCTGGACAACTGTGACCCCAATGCTCTTTGGAACCACCTAGATGGGACTAACATATTTGCTGTTAGAGATAGGGTATATCATGCCTGCAACCAGCAGCTTCAAAACTTCTTTGTTCAAAACATCCATCATACTCGGATTAAGTTGCCTCTAAATATCTCAGCTGGGCTAATTTCCTTCTTCTATTAGTATCCGGTGCATGCATGTGGAGCGAATCATACCCCTAATGTCAATGATGGTCTACCTAATGGCTCGTTTATATTCCTTTAACACCTCAACCAGCTACTTAGACTCCTCATCCATTAATTTACTGGAAAGAATGACTCGTAAACTGGGAATAAGTTTCTCATGAGCCGATAATGATTTTAATTCAAGCTTGAGTGGTTGCTCAATGCTGGGAATAAGTTTCTCATGAGATGCATACAAGTTAACATAATTGAGCCACTCAAAACTTTCTATGCCCCCCTCAACTTCACGAAAGGCATCCAGCATCAGATCATTAATCTACATTTACCTTCATTGAAAATTTGGAGTTTCAAACTATGCTCAAGGGTCACTTGTAGCTTATCTAGATTGATTGTAACTAATGCATCTTATGTGAATGGCTTAATAGTGTCGATTACAGAAGTTGTGACCTCAGTGTTTGGATGCCGTATAGCTTCATAAATATTAAATATTAAATGTAACCATGTCATCATCAAATTTCATTGTTAAAGATCCATCATGCATGTCAATCTTTGTCCTTGAGGTCTTCAAAAATAGCTTACCCATCAGGGTGAGCTGAGGGTCGTCATTCTTCATCTCCAAGATGATGAAATCAGCAGGAAATACCAGTTCTTTTACTTGTACAAGAAAATCTTCAAAGACGCCAACTAGAAGGACAAGTGACCTGTCAATTAGCTATATGAGTACTCCTGTCTTCCATAATTTTTCCAGGTTTAGTGATTAATACAGAGAAAGAGGCATAACATTAATAGAGGCCCCAAGATCACACATAGCTTGTGCCACCTCTTGTCCACTAATCTTGATTGGGATTGAAAACATGCCTAGTTCTTTGCATTTCTCAGGCATATTCTTTTGATGTACAACTGACATATTCTCTCCCATGGTGACCTTCTCATGATCCCTCAATCGCTTCTTTTTTGTATAGAGTTCTTTCAGGAACTTAGCGAATCGTGGGATCTTCTTAATGGTATTGAGCAGAGGTATATTCACCTCAACCTTCCTGAACTCCTCTAGAATCTCCTGCTCCTCCTATGATTTGTGATTCCTAGCAAGCTTAGAAGGAAAGGGTGGCAGTTTGGTGATCTTTGACCAAGGAATGACTTCAATCTTTGCCTCTGTTTTCTCCATTGTTGGTGTAGTGACACCATGAGGTTTCTATTTCTCCTTGGAACTAGATTTCTCTATCTCATGCTCAGCCTATGCTTGAACCTCAGCTAGAGTTTCCTCAAGATTTTATTCGTCTTGGGGGTTCACTAGAGCCTCGAGGCGCATAGATGTCTTTCGAGTGGATGGCTCCAGTAATTCCTTTCCCAACCTAAGAACCATAATATTCACATTATGTTTAGAGTTAACTTCACGTTGAGTGACTAATTTACCTTCCCAGATTTCCTAACAATTTAGGGGAGTGGCCAGCTGTGTGAGAAAACCTTGTTGGCTTATGGTTAATTGCTTGATCTTACTTCTTAATTCCTTAATTTTTTCTATTTTTCTACTGGATGGATTCCTATCGGCATATGATCATCCAGCTCGATTATTGAAATAGGACTTAGACTCATGTTGTCGATTGCCTTGATAACCTTGCTAGCTTCCCCCATAGGACAAATTGGGATGGTTCCTTGGTTGTTCATAGGTCATCTTGTTCATGTCCTCCATGTTTCTTTTATGTGGAGGAACGTATTGATTGTATATGTTAACATCCTATATGTTGTTATTCATTACGGTAGGACATGAATCGATGCCATGGTCTACACATCCACAAAACTCTTAGAACTTCATTTGGATCTTGGCCTCACTAGTAGTCCACTTCTGGAAAGCATCATTTATACCAAAAGTGATAAGATCTTTCACAACTGTTAAATCTTCTAGTTTTGAACGTCTTGCTGCTGAATTGCCTCGTTTGTTGTATCATTTTCATCCCTTTCGTCATTTTCACGATGAGTCAGCATGCTTCACGATGGTCTAGGCTTAGTAGGTAACCATTGGTAGCTGAATCCATGGGGATCCTTATTTCATCTAGCATGCCTGCATAGAACACCTGTATCAATTGATTGTTTGAATACCCATACTAGGGGCTCCATAAGCACAACTTCTTGAACCGCTCCCAATACTCATACAGATTGTTGTCTTCTTTTTGGCTAACTAATGCTATAAAACACCTAAGGTTGGATTCCTTCAAAGGCAGAAAATATTTGAACAGAAAGGAATCTGCCATTTCATCCCATATACCAATAGAGTGAGGTGGTAGTTCAAACAACCAGTTCTCAGCTTCTCCTTTAAGGGAAAGGGGAATGATCGATGCAAGACTTCGTCATCAGAAAGACCTTTTGGTCTGAAACTCGAACAAGCCATTTCAAATCTCCTCAGATGACTATTAGGATCTTTGTTTGAAAACCCATGGAATGATAGAAGCATCTGGATGAGACTTTTTCTAAGTTCAAAAGAAACATTAAGTTCTCTACGCCTAATGCAAATCTGCCATCTTCATCTTCTAGGTGCTCCTTCTTCCTCCAGATAACCCTAGCCTTGGAATGCGAACGTTGTTAGCCCTCAACTATCCTCCCATTTCTCTCGTGCTTTACTCAGTCACTCTATCTCGCCAAGTGTGTCACTCACAAAATAAAGAACTTACGGAATAAGATACTCATGCTGGTTTTGAAGATAGAAATCTATTTTGTTGAATTGATAAAAAAAACAAGGATAGAAACCATAAAATTATGTAAATGAAAGATAAATTGAAAAACTAGAATTTCACTGATAGTAAACCGAAGCCTCACTGAGGACTCGAGATTGACTACAGTTCAGGACTGGAATAAAAGTACTTAGCTAGACATAATGTAACAGTCACACAACTAAAAATCCAAAGTAAACTGAAAGCAAAAGATCAACTATGAACACAGGAGGTCTGGGTATAAATCCCCCGAAAATTGGATCATGCAGGATTGCTTCATCAATTCTCAATTAATTGTTTGTTTGTCGAAAAGGAAAAACTCATGGAATGTCTATAATAGGAAAGTAGAGTAACAGTCAGCTGACATGTGAGTCTATCTACGCGCCTATAAGTCCGAGATTTATGGTGGCCCCAAACGTCCCTTAATCCAGGTGCTTTCCATATCAAAATTTGCATATATGTATCAATTGCGAATAAAATAAAAAAAAAACAGATTAGATAGAGCATTTATATGCATAGAGTTCCATAAATATCATCAAATATCAGAATAATAAGTATTAAGATATCTGTAAAATAAACGCATTATCAGAAACTATAAGACCTTATCTTTTGGAGAGTCCAGTCAGCAACTAAGTATAGTCAGATTGAACCAAAACTCAAGCATGCATATAGGTTCCAAATATAAATTTTATATAAATACTATACACATAATGAACCTAGCATCCCAAGTCATTCATCAATGTACATATTGCCTTCATTCAAAATCATGCATTCAACCAATTTTAGTTAATAAAAATAAATCAAGTTTATAGGTGTAAATAAAACATAGACTTTCACCTCTTGTCAAGTCGACTCACTAACTACAATGTGAGACCTAGCCCATAGGGGGTCAGGTTACCCAATCCCACATCGGAAAGGAGCGGGGGAGGTTTTAGGCTTATATATGTTGTATGATGGTATCATTTGTAACAAGATACATCTTTTGGGCTTGCTGGGCCGAGGGTTCGGGGGCCGGGTAATGAAAAATGGTAGCGGATCCGATCTCGTTCCCTCTTCCGGGTGGGCTTGGGCCGTGTTGTGTGTTCATGTTTGGGCCCAAGGCAGTTACGTTTGGCTCCCCTCGTGAGGACACGAGGTCTATAAGGAGGGGAGATTGTGAGACCTAGCCCGTAGGGGGTCAGGTTACCCAATCCCACATCGGAAAGGAGCGGGGGAGGTCTTGAGCTTATATATGTTCTGTGATGGTATCATTTGTAACAAGATGCATCTTTTGGGCCATGTGGTTAGAAGCCCGACTGAGCGTTGCAGTTGTGATCCATCACATGCACATACATGTCCGGACTTGCTGGGCCGAGGGTCCGGGGGCCGGGTCATGACAATAATGTCTTTTCCTTTTTCGAAATCCAAAACGCTACCTACAAGAAAAGGCAACCAAACCAAACTAAACTCAAAATGAAGACAAATAAGAAAATAACTCTAAAGTGAAAACCAACACCTATGACTCCTTTCCAAACATTCATACCAAGCCTCACACACTCCAGAAAAATCATGGAATCTACTAAACTCGCAACTCAAACCAAAAGAGAATGGCGATCAAAGGCCCATCACCAAGCCACAATCTGAACTAAGACAAACCGATGGCATCAAAGCCAACGAACACTCTCAGCAAGCTTAAAGGAACCAACAACATTCATTGAAAGCAACAATGGGGACATTGGGATCAAAATCCTCAAAATCTCCCAAAACTCGTAAACCATCAAAACTCACAAATCTCTCCAAAGGAAAAAAAAAATCAAACCAAACTATTAAAACACCCTAGGAAGCATCTTAGCGGCACAAACAACAAGAAATCGAGCAAGAAAGGAAAGAAATTGGAACCTTAGCACACAAGTGCAATGTCACCCTAAAACGCTCAAACCGGCCAACTCCGCACCAAACCAAGCTAACACTAATGGAAATTCATTGAGAAGGATTATAATTTATGTTTAGAAAAATGCCCAAGTATCAATTTTGAGTGAAAATTGAATTGGGAAGATTTTGGCTCTTTAAATGTAAAAGAGAGGAAAATGTCAAGATAAGATCATGAAAAAAAGAGAGAAAAAGGGAAAGGGGAAAGATGGAGTATTTTGGGCTCTTAGGCTGCAACATTTGGAAAAATTCTAAATGTTAGGCTCAAATTGGGTATTTAGATCCCAGGATCCAAGAAAGCTCAAAAAAATTAAAACAAAATATTTTAAAATGTCGAAACACCTTAAGTGTCCCAAAGTGAAATTTTGAAACTTAAAGCATCAAAATGAGTTTTTAAAAATACTAATGGGTTCAATGAATAGTTACAAAACCCATAACTGGTAAATTGGCTCCAAGACCCACACTCACTCAAAACGAACTCCATAAATGCACATATAGGGCACAAAGAAAAGAATGGATATTTTAACTGGACTCAGGCCTCGAATGACCCACAGATCAAGATAACCCACTAGTGCATGCTAATATCACCAACATAATATGCCATGCATACTATCTACTCACAACTAATAACACGACACTCTAAGCAATCCTAGACACGACACCTAGGCTCTATGACTATGTCCATCTCACTACTTAACTCTAACTAGTATATGGGTCAAAGTGTACAACTGGACCAATCTGCTCAATACATTGTGAGGAAATGTATTGATGGTTACTTGATGCCATGCTTAAATATTGAGTGGATGATTGTTTTGGATTAAAATGATGTGGCTTAGGTTGTTTTTTCATATAATGAATTGAATAAGGGAGTTGTGAAAATGTTAGGAGAGCTTTTATGATTATTTTGAGTGAAAAATGGGTGAATCATGAGTGTAGAAATGCTGATTTGCTAGTGTGAGAGAAACCCAGAAGCATGTCCTAGTTGCTTTAAGTTATTCGTACCTAGTTTTCTCACATGTGCCCAGTTTTCTCACTTGTATCTATTTTTCTCACATGTGCACAGTTTACTCACTCGTGCCCAATTTACACATCTATGCCTAGATATTACACTTGCGCCAAGAGAAACACCTACATAGCCTTCTCCATGTCATGCCCCATACCTTATTACGGGGGGTAAACACCTCCATCACGGAACCCTAAAAATAATAGTTACTATGCCACTCTAAGAATTCCTTAAGACTAGTAAAACAAAACTATAAAATTTTGTGGCTGAGTAAAATCTAAGGTAGGGTGAAACCATATCTTATCAAAGTATATCTCAGCTAAAAAATATCCAATCAATCAACATAAACCACATGCCTAATAAAATCTATAAAAGTCAAACACCAGATGACATATATATAATCCAAATAGTAATCAAAAGTATAATGACAAAATATAGTCCGGTCCATATGTACAAATCAAATCGAATATTGATCAAACCTAATATCAGGTTGCTCCAAAATCAACCATGTAAGACAGACGACTGACAACCTGCACCTGTAGCACATTCTGTATGACACTAAACCAACTAGTTAAATGTCTAGGTGAGGAGGATAGGGACCATGAAATAAATATATAAAAACATAAACAAAATCCAAAACTGAAAATGGAAATCTATACAAATCAACAACTTAACTCAATCTCGAATTCAAATCAATCAGATATATCAAAAATGATGAATCATGCACATACACATACATTTCTTTTTTAAAAATAGGGCTGGAAAGTGGGCTTGGAAACACCCGTCTTACTCCTGACCAAGAAGTGTTCAGGGTCCACAATTGTTTATTTTATTCATTTGAAAACATACCACACTTGTGTTGCCGAAGGCTAAGGTAAACCTATGTTCACCATCTCTCTTTAACATTAAATCTGCTCTGTGACAAGGGGTGCCAAAGGGAGTAAGTGACCCACTAGTCACCAATCTCAGTCAATCATCATCAGTGCACTGGATACTCACAGATAATCAGAATAGGATAAAAACCAATTCAAAAGCAAGTCAAATCTTAATCCAATATGATAGTATCAAAACAGGCATGTAATCCAATAGACATCCACATATCTCAATAGTTTGTGTAACTACACACACAACATCACAATATGCCTCTTAGTATCAAAACATATTAAAACCAGTATACATGCCAAAAATTCAAAACCATAGAACTAATAATTTTCCAGCAGGAAGGTATATAAGTCTAAATGCCAACATGATTCACCATTTAATTTTTTGAAAACTGTAAATCTCACTCATATATTTTAAAACAAATTAAAGTAAAGTGTGAGGCCCCCACTCGCCTGTATAAAGCCATAATACAATCCAACTAGGGAGTAGAATAAAAATCCAAACCACAATCCACACCAAACCAATATAGGTCATATGCCTGCATAATATACCAAACATATAATTACTATTCATATAAGCCAATATAATCATAACAAAAATTATACTTATATATTAAACATAAAACAAGGAAATTACATATTTTCCAAAAATAACTCAAAATCAGAAGTTAGATTGATAAGTATTCAAATTATATTTTTATCAACATAAAATTATTGTAAAAATTATAATTTACTTTTATAAAAGAAAACATATTTTTCGAGAAAATTTTTAGAAATCAATATCTTAGAAACCACAAGTCAAAACACAAAATAGACAACATCATAGCGTCAAGGATACCTGAATTATCAAATGGGAAAAATTAAAATTTCAAGATTTGGCGGTGCCACGTGGGCTGATGGAAGGATGAAGCCGGAATTTGCAAATTTACAAAAATCAAAACCAAATTCAAGGATCCACA
This sequence comes from Passiflora organensis, assembly GCA_019739055.1. Lineage (NCBI taxonomy): Eukaryota > Viridiplantae > Streptophyta > Magnoliopsida > Malpighiales > Passifloraceae > Passiflora > Passiflora organensis. The sequence continues at coordinate 2,941,425 of JAEPBF010000187.1, read as the reverse complement.
CATCTTTTTGAAGCTCTCAACACAAGGAATGCAATTATACAGAAGATACAGTGATATATGACCGGGGTATGCTGGAAACGATGATTTTCCTTCTCAAAAAATTGCTACCTTTCTGAGCTGCTACAAGACACGTCCGGCGTTCGATCGGTGAACCACTTGCGGCTAAGTGTTGTTGGCGACGAGAAGAAGCTGATGGTGGAAAAGGTGCAACTATTGGTGGCCGGATGAGGGAGCTGCGATTTCTAGTGTCCAGAGAGAAAGAGAGAGAGAGGGAGAGAGAAAAAAATAGGTTTTTATAAAATTCTTTGTCCAAAACGGCTTCATTCCACTAATAATAGGACAGGCCAACACTTGAACGATGTCATGTTGACTTTCATCAAAATGACGTCGTTTTAAAATAATAAAATAATATTTAATTTAACTTTTAAAATAAGAAAATAATTCTAAAAAATATATTTAATCTTAAAAAATCCTAATAAATAGAATATTGATTTAAAAGTTATGAAAATTTTATCACAAATTTAGAAAAATCATATTTTTCTAATGAACTAAAAATTATAATTTTCCAACCAACAAATATTTAATTATAAACAAAATATCATTCCAAAAAATAATAAACTATTATTTAAAATCATGAAAAATCAAACCATACCTTATAATCTTTAAATGCATACCCAAAAGTATTTTAAAATCACAATATCACACAAATATTTTAAAATCACAATGTCACACAAATATTTTATTCAACACAAAATACACTAAGAAAGGAAATTATGAAACTACCCTTAGACATAACACACAAAAACACACCAAAGGCTAATAAGTTGCATCAAAAAACCTGGGTTTACACTCCATGCCCACGAGTAGTGAGTTTACAAGCTTAATCTCAGTTATGACCCACCAAACACTATTCAAACACCGTCTTATAACTTTCTTAACCTTAGATGAGTATTCGTTAGTGCTCCATTATGCATGGCATCATATTTGTATTAAATTATAATGCGATTTGGGATTTGATCCTTATGTTTGCAAAGTGCATGAATATATACATATGTCAATGCAGAGGTAAGTGGATGAGCACCCTTAGATAGAAAGGTATTGCTTCGTAGAAGTATAAAGTGATACTTGTATGCTTTGTGATGATGTGTGTATCAGGATACATATATTATGTGTCTTTAGACTTTTCGAGTTGTGTATGTGTTGACACTTGTGTGATAGCTTGGTTTCTCCACTTGTCCTAATGACAACATTGTTGGTAAGGGATATTATGTGCCTTCGGACTTTTCGAGTTGTGTGTGTGTTGGCACTTGTGTAATAGCTTGGTTTCTCCATTTGTCACAATGACAACATTGCTGGTAGGGGATATATATATATATATAGATATTTATATATGCATTAAATTAGCCACCAGCGAGCTTCCGATTTCTCTTTGGTCGAGGTTATTAATAAAATAGTTTTAGAGGTCCGTCTCGATAGATTTTTGGCATAATAGCCCATGAGACTGAGATTATAAATTTGTGTACCAATCGGGCATGGGCTTGAGGTACTTGCTCATGTTAATTGAACTTATAGATCTGCATTGGATCATATTCATATGTTGAGCTATATGCACGATTAGCATTATGGAATTACTGTGATTTTATTATGAAATGTTTATACTCATTTTTCGTATGTGCCTCTATTTCACCGGAACTATTTAGTCCTCGAGTTCTCATCCCCTCTTGTTTTTGTCTTTTCATGTTGGTTCGAGTGTTCATGTAGCAACCTTCCCTTTTAAGGTCAAGGTTCCCAGTTTATCATAAGGCTAGACTACTACATATGACACATTTAGAAACTCGACATTCTCTTTTGTATTTTGATTCGTTGCATGTGATGTTTATAATATGCATGCCTTGATTGATTGTTTGTATTGTGACCTCTTAGTAGGTTTTGATAGATACTTGTTTTTGTATATGCATGTATTCTTTTAAGATTATGATATATGAGATGTATGGTGCATTGGGCATATTTTTTATACTTTGGCCTTGTGGTTTATGGACCTATTATTGTGTTGTATGTTTGGAGTTGTGTGACCTGTTTTATGATGATTTAAGTCTTCCACTGTTTATGTGTGCTATTCCAAAGTTTGTTATAATGTGTGATTTTAGGTTTAGCTTTATGTGGTTTTGATTAGGCTATGAATTGTGCCAATTGAGGTTATATGGCAATAAGGAACCAAGTTACCAAATTCGGATCCTCATCAGTACTGTTCATTTACGGCTTCAATTTTTCTGCTAAAGAGCTGTTGGCAGTTTACACCAATTCTCTTTTGAGGCTGTGATGTGATGAGGTTTATAGAGTAGTTGTCTTAATGTTTCAATTAGTTGGTATCCCATAATCATTCAAACTATCTTGACATAATCTTTATCTTCCTGACTATGGTTTGTTTTTTTCTTATAATATATATAAGAATATCTTTTAAGGTGCAACCTATAGAACAAATTGTTACTGGACCAATTGTTTCTGTGTTAAAGATCAATCCTTTGTTGGTTCTAAGACCACTTCGTAATTGGTTCTATATGGTTCGTACTATAATAATACAAGTTTTGTATATCTTTTCCAAACAATGTTATATGTTTTGTTAGCTACTGGGAAATGATCACAATAGTTATTAACAAACAGCCAAGTGCATATGTTCATATATCATATAAAATATACAAGAAAGCAAACAAAACCCACTCAGAAATACGAGAGAAAAGAAAACGTTACAGCAGAAGAGCATATAGATATGTATATAAATGGAACGGATAATTCCGCTAGTGATGAACTGATAAAAGTGACTGCGATTGCTTCTCATAGCGGAATCCATTTGCCATAGAGTCATCTGCAGACCAAACAAATATACCATTAAGTTGTTGCTGACTCTGAAGCTTACTACAGGCAGTAAAGAAACCATCTGAAGGAGATAGGCCTCCGCTGCCATCGCTGATGAAGCTAACCAAGACTTTACCACCCTGGTAGTTAGAGCTCTGAGTCTTGAAGTAGTCCAAAAACTGAGATACAGTGGTTCCCTTATCATATGCGTAGAACTGGAAGTTGACATAATCTATGAGGTGCCCGTAGCCCTTCCACAAGGCTTGGTAATGGCTTTGGACTTGGTCATCATCAAAAGGAGCTATAGAGGCAAATGAGATTACTCCATTTTTCTTGAGGGTTGATATGAGCTGTCCTATGCACTCTGCAAAGGTTTGAGGATCGGCCTGGAAGTGCTCATAATCGATATCGATCCCATCCAGATTGTATTGTTTGATGATCCGTGTGAGCGATGAAACAGCATTAGAAACCCAGGAACCAACCGAGGAAGGGTTGAAATATGCATAGCCACCCTGAACACTATCCCCGCCAAGGCTCAAGGCTACCTTGACATTTGAATGAGAATTTTTAATAGAAGAAACCTCTGAGGGGCTGAGGTTGTGAGAGTCCCAAAAGATGTTGAACTTCCCATTTGTGGGAGAGGGTGAACTTGAAGTGTCGTAGTCAATGGCAAATGAGAGAATGAAATGGAACTCAACATCGGGGTTAATTGGCACGTCTGTGAATCTCACATTGTTGAAGTCTGCCCCTATGTATTCTCTAAAAAGGTTGGAGTTTTTAGGAGCTGCTTGGACTGATATTAGGTCGGGATTAAATGTTTGAAGAAGGAGAAGAGCAATGAAGAGTGCCCCTGGCGTTTTCATTTCTACCTGTCTTATGTTTGTGGAGTGGGTTGTGAGTGGGGAGGATAACCCTGGATGTTGTTTATATACCGATCTGGGACCAACGGGAACGCAGAAAATTAAAAAAATAAAAAATATCCGTAAGGATTTGTAAGTTGCCGTGGACGCAGATTTGTGATAGAAGCAAAGTTTCGGCTTGAGATTGATCCTTGGGAATTTTGTGGCCATAGGAAGATTACGGTGACTCTGTTGATTAATGTAAGGCAGTGTGATGTCCCCTTTGACGCACGGCACTAATCTTGGGGGTGGGCACACTTGGTTAACGTTTAAATAAATAAAGGCATCCTGACCGGAATGCGACGGAATTGTAGCCTAGGGACCGTTACTGACCCAGCTACTGGCAACAGAAAATTGTGCGAGTTCGAGTTGCATAGTATTTATATTTAATATCCATCTGCATTTTTTAATGAGTCAAATATTGTTTTGTAGTCTTAGCCACAGGCGACGTGCAAGAGCTGTAAAGGTTCCATATTTTATCTGCGTAAGTAGATGGCTCCACCAACCTCTATTTCACTTCAGTTTTTTTTTTTATTTACAAATCAAATATTCTGACCGGAAATTGATCATCTTCTCTTTCTGTCTTCTACGCTGGAAAATTTTCGGATGGATTATATGCACATATGAAAAGTGTGTGCTTTATTTTTTTATAAATAAACAGTATTTATAATTTTTTAATATAATAAAAAATAATGAAAATATTTATTTTTATTAAAGTATTGCATTAATCTTCTATGTTGACTAAGAATAAACTTGTGAGCATCTTGGTACAAGGGTTGCTGCCTGTATATGTATAAATTAATCTTATCCCTCGGGGCTCTCCCTCTTGGGACCGCTCACTGGTTTGTCAGTCAGTCTAAAGATCTATCAAACCACAAACTCATTACCATCATCTCTCACAACGTGAATAACTTTATAACTATAAAATTAAATATAGATAATTATATATTGTGGTGCGAGCAAGTGTTGGCTTTAGTCGAGAACCAACGTTATATCAAATAACTTCTCAAATAGAATAAGTGAAAAAGGAGAAAATTCATTGGAGGAAAATATTGTCTGGAAAAATTCGTGATCGGCTAATCCAAAGGTAGATTATTGGAACACTTTTAAAAAAAAAAGGTACTAAGATTGGTGATCGGCTTGGAAACAACTTAACTTGCATGGGAGGCTTTAAAAGAAGAATATGTTCCAGATTCACAAGAATGAGAGTCACGCTTAAACAACAATTTACTTTTTTTTTAAAGATGATAATACTCCGAACATTTAAAGTACTTTAAGAGTATTTGAGATAATCTCATATTAGTAGCCAATATTGTTCTAGAAAAAAAACTAAGATGTCATATCTGGTACCTTACTACAGGGATAAATATCCCTAATGTGAGATTCCGAAAATAACAATCATCATATTATTCTCAAATCAAACTCATACTTAACAATTCATATCATAAAGTATATCTATAGTGTTCATAGCACCAGAATATAAAAAAATAATAAAAAATATATAAAAAATAAATATCAAAGATAAATCTGAAAATATGAATGAATGTAAAAAGTAACATATAATGATGATAAACTGCATCACATGTTCTATATGCTACACTATACTAAAAAAAGTGGACATACATGGTTGCAAACTAACAAAAATGAAAGAATGATGAATTTTCAAATATATCATATGCAATAGTCCAATCCTATGACAAAATGAGAATTTTGACCTCAATAGGAAGATTATTACACAAGCTCACAAACTAGAGCTAAAAAAACAATGATAGTGTGTATATTATATCGATTTTATCTGATATTCCCTGACAAATTTGGTACTTAAATTGATCTAAATATTATGTTTATTCTGTTATTTAATGTGAACTATGGTCACAAGATAATTGCAAATTTTGTATTTTTAAATGCTGAAAATAGGGAAAGATTAGGCCCTCTGAGATTTTTGGACTTGAAGAAGCAGTTGGACCAGACGCACACTAAAGGAAAGCTTATGACCCAAATGGACCAACTTTTCTCTTTTGGAGCCTGAAGCAAGATTTTCTCCTAGATACCTACTTTGTAGTGTCACATCCCGGACCTAAAAATTTTCCGACAATCATCATAGGCCCACTATATACACTGCCATAACATTCTAGCAATGCATATAATAAACCTACAAGGCTAGTGGCATAGAAGTAAAGCAGAGAAAAAATCAAAAGAATTAATTGATATCTCATGCAGCGAAACTAAAAGAAAACACGATGTTATCCTGGTGGCATCGGTAAATGATCAATTTTAGTACTACTACCCAGAAATAAATTTAATACATTGCCTCTAGCATACTTAGATATTCTAGGGGAAATGCTATGAATATAATACTCCTAAAATTACCTCAATCGCACTTGTTCCATCCTTGTTTCCTTTTTGTTTCCTATATTGCCTGGGAGTAAGATCTTAATTATAATTTCCTGCATTTCATGCCAATATTCTGGCAGAATCTTGCCAGGTGAATGAACAGGAAAAATATACAAAATATTTCGCATATAGCAACATGAAAATCAAATAAACATGTTGGCGTACCTTAATTCTATCAGTTCACACACACACCAATTCATTAACGTATGCAGTTATTCTCATATGATAGCACATGTAAATCACAGTCAATTCATATGTAGTATACATAACTCATCAGAGCACACATATGAGTGTGATTTGAGCTTGGCAATATCTTCCATTCTATCCGAACCAAGAACAGGACTGGAGTTCGTCAGTGACACTCTATTCTCATTATCATTTATTTTATCTTATCAAATAATGTAGTAGACAAATCCATGTCCAATTTAAATCCTAGCCTGATCTACTGACGATGCCTGGGTGTTAGGTAATAGTAGGTACACCTAATCAATCCCCATACTAAAAGATCTTGATTAATTGAATTATAATAAAAACAATAAATAAAACCCTTTCCATCCTTATTATCTCATTATTGATGTCTCAACGCCATGCTACCAGACCCAAAGAGCTCTCAAGAGTTGCATATGTTCACCTATATGGACTTAGTGTATTCCACATGCCGATGTCGTTTCCCGAATAGCCTAGTTTATTTGATGCATCTCAATCATAGTATGACACATTTATGCATTTCATATCATATCATGCTACTCGATACATGTTATACGAGTTATCATGCTTAACATAGCATTTTACTAGCATACACATACAATTCCAGTTATTAATTTCATACTAATCACAATTTATTACTTATGCCAGCAATTACGCAAATAGATTAAAGGTTTGTCCACTCACTGGTTTTGAAGCTCAAATAGCTATCGATGGTGCTCCAGACCAATTTCTTGAGATCCTGGCACTGTAGGTATCCACCTACGCACAACATTTCCACATCCTCAATAAACCATTCATATATCATAATAACACATAAAATTACATTTCCACATCACCTGGGATCCAACCGGGTGATTTTTTTATTTTTCATATTTTTCCAAGAGTTGGTTGATTTAATTAACCCATCAAACCAAGTCAAATTCATGCAAACTTGATATAGCTATACTCCAAATTAAAATTTGTATTTTTTGTAATTTTTCTCAATTTTCCGTTATTTTTTCCCAATTTTTATTCATTTTCTGACTATTTTTTCAAATTTCTATAATTTATTAATTATCGACCAATCAAAATGCTACACATGGCAGCAACTAGTGCTGCAAGACTTACCCGAAGCACCCAGATCATGACATGCGGCCCATCCTGCATATGCCATGTCGCCCGAGACTAAGGCTTGGGTGCTAACCCAGCTCTACCCATAGACAACGTGTTGTCTGCGCATGCAAGCGACACGTCGTCCAAACCTATGCCCAAACGACCCGTCGCTCAAGGTGACCTCGAATGACAAGTTGTTCGAGGTTATATTTTTCCTTAAGTCACCGGTTTCTGCAACTCTCAAAAATAGATTTCATCGACATTCCGATCTCCCTATACATCATGCAATCCTCTACAAAATATTTCATCCAATTTATTATTTAAAATTATTCAATTACAATATGGTTACAATCCTATAAATCATATAAATACGTTTTCATATATAAAGCTTAACTCTCAATCACATGTATAAATCAATGTAATGCATTTTATGCATGATCCTCACCTCCTTAATTGCATGCACACGAGTTTACGACTTATATCTTGGGACTTGAAAAACTAAAAAATCTTGAAACAAAATTTTAAAATGTCAAACACACACCAAAGGTGTGAGACCCAACAAGCAGTAGGGGTCATGTTACCCAATCCCATATCAAAAAGGAGTGAGGGAGGTCTTGGACTTATATGTGTTGTGTGAATGGATCATTTATAACAAGTTGTATTTTTGGGGTCATGTGGTTAGAAGCCTAACCGAGAATTACAGTTGTGATCTATCATGCACACATACACATCCGGGCCCACTGAGCTCAGGGTCCGGGGACCGGTCATGACAAATGGTAGCGGAGCCGATCTTACTCCCTATTCCATATGGGCTTGGGCCACATTGTGTGTTCAGTGCACGTTTTGGCTGGTGAGTTTGGGCCCAAGTCAGTTATACTTGGACTTCCCTCGTGGGGACACGAGGTCTATAAGGAGGGGAGATTGTAAGACCTAGCCTACATAGGGAGTCAAGTTACCTAATCCTATATCGTAAAGGAGTGGGGGAGATCTTGGGTTTATATATGTTGTGTGAATGTATCATTTGTAACAAGTTGCATGTTTTGGGCCATGTGGTTAGAAGCCCAACAGAACGTTGCAGTTGTGATCTATCACATGTACATACATGTCTAGATCCACTGAGTGAGGATTCGGGGGTCGGGTTGTGACAAATGGTAGCGAAGCCGATCTTGCTCCCTCTTCCTTGTGGGCTTGAGCCATGTTGTGTATTCAGTTCACGTTTGGGCCCAACTTAGTTATGTTTAGACTCCCCTCGTGAGGACACGAGGTCTAAAAGGAAGAGAGATTGTGAGACTCAGCCTGCATAGGAGTCAAGTTACCCAATCCCATATAGGAAAGAAGTGAGAGAGGTCTTGGGCTTATATGTGTTGTGTGAATGCATCATTTGTAACAAGTTGCATCTTTTGGGCCATGTGGTTAGAAGCCCAACTGAGCGTTGCAGTTATGATCCATCACATGCACATATACGTTCAGGCCAACTGGGCTGAGAGTCCAGAGGCCGAGTTGTGACAAAAGAGGTCTAATTAACATTTCAAAAAGTTAAATGTCAATTTTTGGCTTTTAAAACACCACTGGCCTCGTAAAACAAAAACATGCCAAAATTAGGAAATTGGGACCCAAGGCCCTCGACCATTCAAAATGGCTTAGTAACACTAAAAAGGGTTTCCAAACGTCACAACGACTTTCTGCTAGACCCAAATTCTCAATTGCATGCAAAACGAGACAAATCACATACATATGCTAAAATCAAAAAATAACATATCACGTGATATTATCGACTCACAACCACCGACGCAACCCTCTAGACACATAAGACACAACTCTTAGGCTCTATGACTATGTTTGTAGCTTGCGGTTAATCTAGTAGCTCTCAGTCAACTTTGATCAAACTGAGTCAAATGGGCTGAACTGACTAGCTAAGTTGACTAACTCAGGTACTCGGAAGGACATGATCTTCACTTATGATCAACCAAGTGCTCCACTCTAGGTATAAATACATCGAGTTGGATAGTCATTATATCAAGGAATATTGTAGCTTAAGGTCTCTTAACAACTCAACATGTTTGTTACTCCACTCAAGTTGCAAACATTCTAACCAAAGCTCTATCCTCGTCTCTCTCCCATAACTTGTGGTACAAACTATATCTTTAATCCCAACATAACTTGATGGAGTATGATAAAATAGTAAATACAGGCGATGAAGTCGGAAATAATGTTAATGATGACAAAATCATACTTTAGGAAACAAAATAACCAATCAAAAGAGGTCCATCTAAGAAAATAAAATAATAAACGACAGTAATACTTATAAAGAAGACCGTTGATCACCTCTTCTACCTAGCCTCTATCTAGTCTCTTTATACCGGTTCTGTAAAGTAAATGAATAAACACAAAGGAAATACAAATTATTCTTCATAGTTACCAATCTCTTTCTCAATTTCCTTACCACCCCGTTCTGTAGTGGGAAATTGGGTTTAGGCTGATGCCACGAGACAGCTTTTGTGGTTACCGATTTTATTCTGGAATAATTGACGAAGTTTTATTCGTTGACAAAAAAGATTAAGGAAATCAAAAATAATATTAAAAAAAATGATTAATGATCATTAATTTGTCTTTCAATGAAGCACAAGATGGCACACGAGCTAATAAACAAAATTAACGGGAAAATCCAAGTGCAGCATTTTACATAACGTGACAAGCAAATCATACAGGACATCATTGAGGGTTAAAACAAAAAACTCAAATTTCCTGAAAGCAAGCTTCGATGAGCTGGTCGTGGGGGAGACACAAGCTGAAACTGATTGAATCGAGGAGGTGTTCAGATTCCACCATCATGTTCTTGCCGAATGCATTGCTTTTAATATAATAAACTCAGTTCTGCAGCAGACAAGATGTAACTTGGATGTTACAACTTCTTAGAAAACATTTGTTTGTAAATCCAGCATTTCAGGAGGCACAACTTGTTCTTCCTTCTCTAAAAGCGGAGCTTCCAGCTCAGGAGGATTCTGCGGATACATACATAAGAATTGCAATTGATGGAATCAAGAAAGGAGAGTTGGACATTGTCAACCATGATTTAGCCCCAGATTCGTTTGAAAGGAACATCTAAAAATCATAACAGTGATTAATTTCTTTCCCCATAACTTTTCAAGATAACAAAAAATGGTTTATCTCGTTTCTGTATGCGTATAAGTTAGCATGAAGAGTCAGTATTTACTCAAGGTGGGTTAGTAGAAACTTGAATGAAGAAATCAGTATTGAATTAGGCTCAGAATTATTTATGATCTTTCTCATTTTCTGTTTACGAGAAATGGATTAGTAGGACATATTATTATCTTACCATGGAACGGACTAGTGCCCAATTGATACCCTTGAAGAATGGATGCCGCTTTATTTCATTTGCGCCTTCACGAGAACCCAACCTGTTTTTGGGGTCTCTGTGCAGCAGCCTGTACATTAATTGCTTCCCATTGAGACTAACCTGCGAAGAGATAGAATATGGTTTACGTCTAATCTTGACAGATTTGTTCTCTGGAGGCGTTTCACAAGAGAAATTCTCATGGAAACATCATTATCTACATGAAATCTTATTTTGATAAAGCCCGTATGAAGCCTAAATAATGCATATTTATACCTAACTGATATGTATTGAACTATTACGGTTATGTTAATCTCCTTTCTAGTCGACCTTAATGATGGGTCGCAATGATCAGGAAACTTACTGTCATGTGTTCTTCTCTACTGATGAGATAAAAACTGATTCCTTACCTGAACACTTCCTGGGAATTTAAGATCTTTGTGAAGAACATTGGCAAATGTCTTTTGCCTAGTCTTTCCTCTAAACGGTGTGTACCCATAAAGCATTTCATACAGAAGAATCCCTGCAATCGAGAATTGGTGTTAAAGAACAGAACTTTCGGACGTATAAATAAATGTATGGCCCAAATCGAATGATTACCAAGAGCCCACCAGTCCACTGCACTAGTATGGCCTGCCCCAGTTATAATTTCCTGCCCGAAAATGGAGAAAGGAATAGGCAATCAGATAAAATAACCTTAATATCAGAGTGACTTAATCATCTTCGACTTCATTCGTTTGAACCAACAAACGCAGCTTTAAATCGAACAAAATTAAACGCACCGGAGCTATGTACTCTTCAGTGCCAACAAAAGAATTTGAAGCCCGCATGGGTTCGGCCACAAAGACTGGAGCCTGCTGGCGTTTAATCTGCCTTTTCTTTTCATTTTCGGTAGGAATCAATAGCTGCAATTACCATCAAAGATCCTTACCGCATCCATTTATTAAACTAAATAGAAGGAAAGGAGATTTCTTATCTAAGTTAAGAATTTTGGGATACCTGCGGTTTGCACGAGGTCAAACATGATAGATCAAAATCTGTCAATGCCACATGCCCGCTGCTCTGTAGAAGCACATTTTCAGGCTTTAAATCCCTGTAAATTATCCCTGCAGAGGATACACCACCAACACAACTATTTAGAAAGCTTCTAGAATTTCATAATCACCAATGGCCAACTCAATCACTTACCTTGGCAGTGAAGATACTCCAATGCAACCACCACCTCTGCTGCATAAAATCTACAATATCAAGCAAACAGGTCAGGGAGTTTAAGCCAATGAATATGGAAACATTCCTATATAGTTCTCTAAAACAAGATGAGAGACACGAAGATTAATGCCAGACCATGAAGTAATTAATAATTCCATAAAATAAAAAAACAAGTTTCAAGAATTTAATCCGGTTGCTAATAATACTACAACCACTTCAAAATTTGTGAAATCCATGTTCTTCCTTTCTTGTTACCTTACTGCATCTTCCTTGAGCACCTTCGTCGGTTGTCTGTCGAGAAGCAGGAAAAGCTCTCCTCCAGGGCAGTAATCAGTAATAAGACAAATATGTGTTTTTGTCTGCAAAAAATGCGATAACAATGGAAACTCGGCGATGTAGAGAGATAATTATCAATCAAACGTTGCATTCCCATTATCTAACCTGAAATGAAGCATATAATGCAGGAAGAAAAGGGTGGTCCAACATATCTAGAATTTCTCTCTCTGCACAGGCTCTATGAACCTGCAAACAGTTTATTTAAGGGTATTTAGCTGATTAGCAAGAGGTAAATAAAGGAATATGTCATCATATAATTTATTTACCTTGTTTCGGTTCAGCATAACAGCCTTGTCCATAGCTTTCATGGCGAAGAACTGATCAGTCCCATACAATTCTACCAAATGCACGCTGCCATTCCAATTGATCAGTCAAATGGAAATTTGAAGTTAAGATGGCAATGAAGAAAAAGATTTTGCGTAAAGAACAAAAGATTTGCATGAAAATTGATTGAAATAAGTCTCTCTCCATTATTGTAGATGAATTGAAATCTTGTTGCACCAAACAAGAAAACAGAAACAAACCTTCCAGTGTCTCCCGATCCCAAAGGCTTGACAGGCCTGAAATGCTTGAGGCCGATTTGCTCTCCGCTATCTAGGATCTGCAGAATTTAATGGAATTAGCATTCAAGAAAAAATGAGAGAACAATGACTAACATTCTATGTTGCAGACACTAGACAGACACGAAGAAATGGAAACTTCCTTTCTTGCACTCATTAAAACATCTCAAAATGGAGCGCACACCTTTTGAATTGCATTCCATGCGGAGCTGTTCCTCCTATGAGGCTTCGGATAAACCACCTTGGAATGATTTGCCCACAAATCTTCCGGTGTCTGCAGATTGCATTACCTCTTATCACTTGAGTGTCACATAAAAGGTTTCACAAAGGTGTATTTCGCAGTTAGATATTTTTACCAAATTGGCATCCGGTAGCTCTCTCACAGCATCATCTACATTTTCTGCTGTTTGTTTCACCTGATACTCAAAATTCATCTAACAGGTCAAGTGGGTTTAGAGGAACGAAATTCATCGTAATCTAATCAAAATCATGTTAAATGAAAGATGCATGTGAAGGAGTTTTGACCAGATGTTCACTCTCTTTTGCAGTTGCATCTGGGATACAGTTCATTCGTGGCTCAACATGTTCACTGCCATCTAATTGTACTCCAATAAAGTACTGCACTTCTCCCTGTTTATATAAATCATAAGTTAATAAAACATTTCAATTTTCTAGCTGAACTTGAAGTTCTATAGCGTACAGCTGACATAAAAACAGTAACGAGATTACGTGATTTCTAGTACTGTGGAAAACATACCTTTTGATCACGCATAGGTTGCAGATGGAACAGGTTCCAGAATTTCTTGCCTGGATGGAGTGAAGAAATTAGATGATAATCTTACAGGTGCAAGTAATCAGAAGGTTAATGTCCAAGGTCAAATTAGCATTATTTCTTGGGCTACAATGGCAGAGTACGAAGAGATATCTCTTCTTTTGTAATTTGAAATGTTTGTAAGATATCCATATTACACTGCAAATCGCACACCGATAAGATGCTAGTGCAGAAGTAAGCGTACCACTCTTGGTATAGTTAATTAGCTGTACGGTAACCTCTGTCTGGTTATCAATTGCTTCTCTTATTTTTCTGACGGTGGCTGGATCAGTTTCAGGTCCTTGCAAAAATCTAAAACAGACCGACACAAAGTTTAAGAATCATGATATAAATCGGAAAGTAAACATTTTACAGGTATAAAATGATATAAAATGAGAGCAGTGATGCTGATGCAACTTTAATTCAGAAGCAAACCTGCAATTTCTTCCCAAGATTTCTTCACGACTGTACTCTGTCAGCTCTAAAAAGCTGTCAGAGGCGAATATCTGAAATTTCCAACAAGAGAGAAAATGATGATACCAGTACTGGAAAGCAAACAAAAGTTCTAAATGACTGAATTTTTGGTGAAGTTGCAAGGGCCTTACAATGGGATTATCCGGTAGCCTTGGATCAGTGATGACAAAGTTTTTCTCAATACGTTCAAGTGTAGTGGCAAGATCAATACCCTTTCTCATTTCCTTCTTCCTCACTTTGTCATCAAGGCTGTGAGGCCTTACATCATCATCGCTATCGAAATCATCATCCATCGCAGCTTCAATGTCAAAACTGTCCAAATCAGATTGAGCACTACTTTTTCTCCGGAGCCTAATTAAACAGAGGGAAATATATGTCATTTCATGGCATAAAAAGTGTAATTAGTTAAGACAAGGACATGAATGCCTTGTTTTGACATCATAGTAGCAATATCCACCTCATGAAAGAAAGGCGGCTGGATTTTCTGGGTTTCTTTTCGGGCAGTTCACTGATTCGCTGCATTGAGCTTCTTCTGCCTCCAAGAGAATTCCGTCTATTTGGAGCCACATTCTCAGAATTTCGTCTTCCCGCTGCTCCTTTTCTTTCTTCTTCTGTCCCACCTTCTGATTTTCTCAGCAATGGACGATTCGTGGATTCACTCAGTGAACGAGGTCTCTTCACTGCTTCAAGAAGCTCGGTTACTGAGCTTTCAGCCATCTCCTTTTGACGTGCTGCATGCACAATTAAACAAGATGTTAACTCACACCATCAGCAGAGTAAGATTTCTTTTACTAATCTATTCAATACAGGGATTTAACCAGGAATTTTAGCCACCGGTAGTAGTTTTACATGGTTTATATTAATATTACCAATGGTAGTTTTACATGGTTTATAACATCTTAACTAGACTCCGCCCTAAAAACCATGCATTATCTGTCCAAAGCATCAGCTCTTGCCACCACACACCCTGATAAGCTTTCATTGTTCTTGGACTCCCCAGCCGATACAATTTATGGGGTTACATTATTGTTCATTTTGATCATATTATTGCTGAGATTATCCCCTGTTTTTTTTTCATTGATTGTACAATTTTTGTCGTGTTGATCGAGAGAGAAGGCATTGTCTTTGAGAGTATTAAGGTTCGGCAATCCGCACCTAGACTGGTTCATTCTACATCCAAAGCTACACCTTAAAAGAAGGTCTCTTCTTACCACGTCAGAAAACTTCAAGTGTAATAGTACGAACGCAGCTCAAAGGATACATTGACAATTAATATTTTCTTTTTTTTTAGTTTCATATTCTCAAGCTACTGTTGATCATGCAAATCCTATCTAATGAGAACGGAGAAAGATGACCGCAAGCTATATAATAAAATAAATTAGTTCTTTTTTTTTCAAAAAAAATGAAATAAATATCTTAAACTGCAAGAAAAAAGAACAAGACAAACACAAGCAATATAGTTCCTAAAGTTAGACCCCAGCAATAACTGGAATTTCTAACAACAATTGGATCCGACAAGCTGGAGTCGGACCAACATCCAACATAAGAGCAGACAGCATCTGAAGCCCACGTGCAGCAATTATGCGTATAGTTACTATCTTAACTACTTTTTCTACGGATAAAAAGTTAATATGAAAAAAAGAGGAACCACTTTAGCAAGGGGATACTAGTAGTGAGTGGACAAGTAGAGTACCATCATATCGGATCAAGGATTCAGGCAATCCATTGGGACGCAGCATCTTATCCTTGGACCCCTCCGTGTGCTTGCTAACCTCCACTTGCATTCTGCCCAATCAGAGGAAATAAGCAACAGTGATGTCCAAATAAATCCAAAGCAAAATTTTCCTTTTCTTTACATGCAAATATTTAGCCTATAAAGGCCCCCCTGCCCATCATTCTCAAGCATTGAATCTAAGCAACCCATCAGGGTGTGGATGACCCAACTGGCACAGACAAAATTCAATTATTGGGTACATATGGGGCAATAGGTATTTATCCTTGTTCTCTCCCTCATCACTGAGCATTTGCGATTCGGGGACAGCTAGTTACCTATGTATTCTTATCCATGCCAGAAAAGATGTGATTCACCTACAATATTCTTAGAGTTTTTATGTTTGGTAAACACTGTAGATTTTGTTCTCTTAGAGCATGTCGGAATTGCATTGCATGACATCGGGATCCTATGCCCCTATCCTTCACCTGAGAAGAAAGCTAAAGTGGTGGATATCACAGTAGGTGACATAGTCTGTCTGTTCTGTGTCATATACCACAATGGGTTGCTTGTGCAAGCCCTGCTATCTGGTTTGCGGAAACATTTCTTTTTCATTTTAGAAAAAAAAAAAGGGACAGTTATTATTTACCCCATTTTCATCGGTTTGATCATTTTTGCATGATGTACTACTTGTCAGAGTAGCCAAGTAAGGTTAAGGTTGTTCTTAAAATATAAATACACAATTAGTAATTTATATAAAAAAGAAAATACTAGGAAAAATTCACTGACCCTATAAACTTGAGGACTTTTCCGTCATCATCTTTGATAGGTGAGATTGTGAGAAGATTCCAAAATGGTGTACCATCTTTCTTGTAATTCAACAATCTTCCACAGTAACTGTTCCCCTTCTCTAAGGCTTCCCTTATCTTGGCTACATCTTCTGGGTCCGTGCCAGCTCCCTGTAAAAACCGACTGCTTCCACGAACAAAGAGAAGAAATTTTTTTTTAAAAAAAGAAGGTAAAGTTCACGGGAGTTATTCGAGATAGATGCCCATAATTTATTAATTTATTGTGCAAACCAAATATTAGTTATTAGGAAAACATGAACAGATGTACGTTGCTGCTGGTAGAGCATTCATTACCAGTTCCTGCCTATGACCTCTTTGGAGGTATATCCTGTCATTTTAAAGAATCCAGCACTTGCATACATTATTGGGAAATCGGGTTTGGTTGCATCCGATACCACAAATGTTTGCTGGAATGTGGAGAGTGCATCTTTTATGTCCTCGGAAACTCTAGGGAAATTTCCTTTGCCGCCATCATCACTTAATTCACCAGAAGTCCTTATCGAGTTATTTGAGTTCCTTCTCGAAGCACCCGCCTTGTTTCCACTCGGCTCATCCCCTCCGGAGGTCCTGACACTAACCCCCTGTGGCTTCCCTGTCTCAGTATCTGTTTTCAGTACCAGGCCCCACTCAGCCGCTCTTTTTGCTGCCACACCAAGCTCACCGGAGAGCGGTTGCTGTGTGGCATCTGTTGCTTGGGATTTCTGTGGTGACGAGAATGAAGATAGCAGCGGGGTGGGGGCGGGCGTGGGGTCCTTGAGGGCCATCCACGAGGTGATTTCTTCTGGCTGACCCGACTTGGAAGAGACTCCGGAGGGATCCAGCTCAGAGACGTCACGTGGCTCATTCCAGCTTTGCCACGTGGGGTTAGATCGGATGACCGGATTAGTGGGTCGGGTTGAGTAGGTGGAGGGATTGAACACTTCGAGAGAACCCCGAGGGTCCCTAGGTATAGGTGGTACCGTGGTGGGTGAGTTCTTGCTTGACTTGTCTGCCGTTCCCATGTCTACATGAAACAAGAAATAGCACACCTCAATAATAGATTGAATTGAAAAGAGCCAAAACAGGAGCACTCTTTTTGCTATATACACGCAAAAATCACACATCGAAACAAAGATATGTGCAGGCTTGAATTGTACATCCATGACAGAATTGTCATGCATTTGTGGTCTAACACACTCGCTCAAGAAATCTTGAGCTGTAAAGTGGACCACTGCATGCGCGAGGGGGGCCATGAGAAGCTGATATTTTTCAACTCATCCAAACTCTGAGGTGATCAGAACCAAATATGGGGAAGGCTATCTGATTATGATTCTGGTTTTCTTAAGTTGGGAAGGAGCCTTACACATCAAAATCATGTTGACACATGACAATGACTACCTTAGTTAGCATTAATTCCAACTCACTCTTAAGTAGAAAACGAAAAAAAGCTTAAAAACAGTCAGAAAAATAGAAAGAGAAAGACGGCAAGGAAGCAAACCATAGAAACCGAATTAATGAAGAAGGTAGTTGGCTAATTAAAGCTTTGTCTATTTGCTGCTCGTGAAATGAGTGGTCTAGCAGAGCAGGGCATGAAAAGCGAAATTTTCATCATCCATAGCAGATAAAGCATGAAACTCAATTAACAGATTAACTTAATTCGAGATGTGGTAATTAACAGTTTGAAGAAAGCATCAGAGTAACAACACCAGAGTCTTTTGGCTTGACATGGAGCTAAAGATCATTGAAACCCAATTCAAGAAAGCATCAGGCCATGCACGTAAGAGAAACATACATAGATTGACTAGAAAAGAATTCGCAAAAAGAAACCAATATTTCAGTTGTTACAAGGATGGGGTAAAATTAAGAGACGTGGACTTGAAGTATAGAGCTAGAAATCAAAGTGATTCAAAAGCAGATGATGCAAGTGAGAAGGATTGATCAACCTTTCAAGAGCTCAAGAGCTAGAGAATAAAGGGTAAAGGGAAAAATTAACAAACCTATATATAAGCTGTATGTATAGTAAGTAGTACCTTAGTTGAAGGTGTATTTGTCTTCCAACTCCGAAAAGCTGATCATATATATACACACACTCCCAGGATAAACACCCGTACTAAGAGGAGGTGATGGCACAGAAAGGATGTCTTTAAATGGTAAAAAAGAGTACTGAAAAGAGAATGATTGTCGAAACAGCTCGGCTCTCTCCCATCCCTCTGCACCGAAGATTCACATGGCAATTGCTCCAATCCCTATGCCATAATGAAACTACTAGAGATTTTCTTTGAGGGAACAGATTTTGTAAATTTTCTGTTCATTCCAATCAATCTCTGGCCTCGCGGATATATATGGGGTGTGTTGGGTAGCGTTTTTTAAGAAGGGAAATGGGCTGGCAACTAGAAAAGTAACAAAAAACCAGCAAAAGCAGAAGCAGAAGCAGAAAGTTTAGAGGAGAGGCTGTATATCATTGCACGTTGGGAGATGGAGGCTTTACCGACCGGGACCTTGAGCAACAATGCTTTTCCTGTCTCCGTGTCTCACTAGAGGCGAAAAGTTGGGGATAGAAACATATATTTCAACAGTAGGGAGAAGGGACGTCGTGTTTAGCAGGAAAAGGAAGGAAAAAAGAAAAGAGAGTGAACAAGATTATCTGAATATAATAAAAGATAGTATATATTTTCATGGTAAGTTTCAAAAATCAAAACAACCGGATATATATACAGGTTGGAGAGATGTCTATTTGGTGGACGTAGACGAGACCCAGAATCTAACAAAAAGGCATGGCAACTTGCAGACGCGTAGAGGTGCGCTCGTCGCTAGCTGTAGGGGTCGTGTTCTCAATTAATTCCCCATCTCAGTTTGGGTTATCGCTAAATTTTTCATCTTATCTTTTCTGGCTTTTTAAGTAAACTTTTTTTAGGCCAATCCAAAAACTATATAAATCAGGTTTTCTGAATTCAAGTTATTAAAACTAACCAACCGTACAGGAGGTCTTGACTGGTCAATCATTCCACAGTAAGGAGTAACTCCTATTTGAGAATCCAACCAATTAGACATGAAAACCAACCGGTTGAACCATTTCATCCAAAAATTAACTCAACAAGATATTTAAGGAATCAAGCCCGATAGCTAAGTATATCAAACAGATGAAAGTCGAACAACAGCTCGGTGGGTCCCAATCGGTCAAACCAAGATGATCTTACAGGTCGGCTTGGTGAGGGTCGAATTTTTCTATTTTGGGAAGTATGTGCATCGTAAAACATAATAAGATTTTAGAATTCATGAAATTTTCCGGATTGTTAGAATTGACTTAAAATTATAAATAAAATAATTTTTTTATTATAAATATATTGTTTTGAAATAATAATAATGTATCATATTTAAATTTAAATTTTTAATAATATATAATTTTTTTTAAATTAATATATTATTAAAACAGAAAAAGTTAATAAGCCAATTCTATTCATTTTTAGAACTCAAATAAAACGTTAAAGAATACATAATATAATCAGTCTCTTAAATTTAATATCCTGAAAATTATTATCCTTCGATAATTAATAATTCTTACATTTATAGATATCCTTTTTTTGTTATAATTAATATTTCTCTAAATTTTAATAATTAATAAAATCTTTTAAGTATTTATCAATTTTGAGTGTATTTTGCAAATGATGTAAGACTCAATGCACTTTTTTGGTCTGCTTTATCAATGTCCAGCATCTATACCATCATGCGCATACCATGCAATTGATCATGAAAACTAGAAGCTAGATTGTCCTGACCAATACTCTCTTATCCTATCGTTGATGCTTGCTAAAAATAAATATACTTTCAATTTCTTCTTAAAAAATTATTTCAGACTCTTAGTTTTATAGAAATCTTTTGAAATATTTTTAGAAATTTATGATATTTTATTATTTTTAATAATTTATTTTAATTTTCTAGAAATTAATTTACTTTTATACTCCTAGTGCACAAATGGTCTAGATCACCCATGATCCAATCTATTGATTTGTTGACCAATTGATTAATGGTGAAGACCTCCGATTGCACGAAATAGTTATGGAAATTTATGTCACCTGTCATGTTTTGGAATCTAAACAATTTGAGCGACAATCGCTATAGGCCTATTATATACACTACTACGTCACATAGGAATATACCTATAAGGCTAGTGGTATAATAACAAATAATGGAGTCAAAACTAGAATAAACGTATAAATTAAGGCATAGTGGATATAAAAGAAGTACTGATGTCTCCAGGTGACATCGAACAACCCCAGAAATATATATATCAAGATGAGCATGACAAAATATTTACATACTCAAATTCGATATCAATGGCATATCAATAACTCAATATAATCAAATAACTCGGGGAAATCAACTATGAATACAAATCCTCATACGATATCTCAAATTCTCACAATCCACTGAACTCTTCTTATTATACATTGGAGTGAGCTTTTATTCATTAACCCTGTACTCATACCAAAGCCTGGCAGAAATCTGCCAGGTGAGTGGACGGGAAAAGCATATTAAAAAAACATAGAAAATCATGCATTTATTAAACACACACACTGGCATGCAGTTATAGACTTGATGAGTCAAAGAATATGCATCACAGTCGCACTCAAAACATGGTATACTCATACAATTGTTCAAACAATACGACCATGACCAGGCTGGCAATGTCTCTCAGTCTATTGATGTCCTGGGATTTGGGACTGAGATACGTTAGTGGTAGTTTTCAACATACTTTTTTTTCTTATTTACCGCATTGCCCATTCCACTGATGCTACCAGGACATTAGGTGATGGCAGCTCCATCTAAGCAATCCCCACTCTACAGGTACCCATCTTGCAGTTATCAGCTTGCTCATGTCATCCCTATCCCACCTTATAACCTCAATATTATTGGCATATCCACTCATGTTACCATATTCAGAGAGCTCTCAAGAGTCGCAAAGTTACCATATGTTATGCTTGAGCATTTCACATCTCGTATATCCGATGAATTCGATGCATTGCATGCTTAACAATTATCATGTCATACCAAGTGCATCGCACATCTTATAATCTCGCACATCATACTAAACATAAGCATACCTTATTACAATCAATCACACTACATGCGTAGCATTTCAAGTTATCAATTAATTAATTAATCCTTTGTTAATTGAAACTAATTAATCATATTAGTAATAAAATATTTAAACAAATCCGTCAACTCACGGGTTTCCATTATTCGAAAAGCCCACACTTGATTCCTCCATATATACTAGACCGATTCATCAGGCCCCATCACCTGTAGGTATATCCACCTACATATACATTAATAACCAATCTTCAATATCATATGTTAAGTTACATAAACACACATTAATTCATGTGTCTATAATCTTAATTTGACGCATTCCTACCTGATAACCAACTCGAAATTGATTCAGATATTTTTTCTATTTTCTTTTATTTTTCAGAATTTGTTCTAATTATTTGATATTTCAAATCAATTCCAATTCTTGAAATCTTGGTACAACCAAACTCCTTATTGATTATAGTATTTTTTGTAATTTTTTTATGATTTTTTTATTTTTTTACTAATTTTCTTGATTTTTCCTTTGTTTCTGCCGATTTTCCTATTTTTTAAAATTTTATTATTTTTGACCAATCACAGCGAGTCACCTAGCAGCTCCAAGTGTTGCCAAGCCATTATCCGAGCCTCCAAGATGGTGACACATGGTTTATCTTTTGCGTGCCACCCGTCTCTCGAGTCATAGGCTCGAGTCCTAACCCGACTATACCAATAGATGACACATTGCCTACACATGCAGGAGACACGTCGTTGGGACCTCCGATCGAATGACTATCACTTGTCGGTTGGCCCAGATGACTCATCGTTCAACTGGGTCATCTTCAACCTCAATAACCAGTCACTTGTCGGCTAGGCCAGATGACTCATCGTTCAACTGGGTCATCTTCAACCTCTAACTGCCCAGCCACTTGCAAACTCTAGCTTTTTAATCTCCAAAATACACAATAACACCTCACCAAAACTATATCATGTTCTAAATCATCAAATTCCGATAAAAATCCTACATAAAACAACTATTTTTATCAATTAAATCGTGCTTAAGGAGGAGGAAGCAACCCGGTTTTTCCTAGGTAAAATCTTACCCAAAAACAGAAAAAACTGATTGGAGAAAGCATCAAACTCACAGGAACACGATCAGGAGTGCGAGAGGAGTGTTTTACAGAAAGTTTCGTGGCTCGGGACAACTGTTATGGGCACTTGGCAAAAAGAGGGTCTTATCCCATTGGGCTCTTCAGAAACAGGCTTGAATAGGGAAGATCTCAGGCAGTAGCAAGTGATAGGACCGAAACGACATCGTATGGAACATGCAACAGAATGACGTCGTATTTTGCAAAACGACGTCCCCCCCCTATAATGGCTCAAAACGACAAGGCTGGTTTTCATTTTGACCAGCCTTGGTCAAAACGACACACTAAACTGTCGTTTTTGGGTTTAACTATATTTTATTAATATTCAATAATTTATATTATTTATTAATTGTATAAAATCAACAAAAAAAATTGTAATAAATACTATATTGCTCTGAAAAATATCAAAAAAAATTTTACGGAATATTTATAAATAGTATTATCCATTAGTACTATAAAATTATTTTTTTTATAAATATATTATTTACTAAAAATTAAATATCTCTATATTTTTCTTTAAAAAATCATGATAATATTAAATCCACTTCCGCTTGAAAATTTTTTACACTCTTAAATACTACTAATAGACCATTTTAAGGTCTTAAAATTCCAAAATCTATCAATAACACTTTCTTAATGATTATTCAATCATTAAAAACTTAATTATAACAATCTCCAATAGTAAAAATATCTTAAAAAACGTACGAACCGAACCATAAGTCTGTAGATGATTCTAAATTATGAGCTAAGGCCCATTAACATTGATGGTTCTCCCTTGGGTCTCCAGGCTCAAGCAGCTCGAAGATTGCAAGTTCTCACATCACAATTAGAATTTACAAATCGCAGGCAGTCTTGGTATGCTTTCTATATATACTGTTAAGATCCAAACAATACATATAGTAAACCTACTAGGCTGGTGGTACAAAAAGAAAACAAAGATGATAGTGAAAAGACCTATTCAAAATAATACGCAGCGAATTTAATAAGGAAGATACAATGTCGTTCCATGTGACATTGCCATACAACAAATGTAAAGCAACAACCCAGGAACAAACTTAGGATATACTTATACATAAAGTAGCTCAATCATACTTATACATACTCAGTGAAAATACTATGAATATAATACTCTTATGAAATACCTCAAATGGTATTACTATCCACTTCTCGCTATGCTTGGAGTGAGCTCTTATTTGTGTTTTGCTAGTGGTACCGAGGTGTGATATCAGGGTTATACGGCAGGACGATTGCATATCACATTTCAATTCCATTTTGGCTTTCCTATTCCTATTCTAATTTCCGCATATTGACAGGAACAGATGCTTGTTTATTGAGTTCCCTTGGGACTTGTGTGTTATGTTCCCATTGGTTTTTCATTTATGAAAGTCTTCCGCTGATGTTTTCTTCAACTCCATTTTCTCCTAGAATGAAATTACATGCTCCAACCTTAAAAAAAACTTAATTAACTAATGAATTTAATAACTAATCATTTAGAGCCTTATGGGCTTCGAATAGGATCTTACGAGGGCTTATTCGGGTTTCACGGCGGTAAGGGTCGTTATAGGTTGGGTTTGGGTCTATTACAATGAGTGGATGAAATTTTCTTCTTAATCTCTTAATTTCTAGTATGAGTTATAAAATATCATTATTATGAAATAATTAATTGGAATTGTGCGTGTGTATGCTTGAGAAATACTATATTATGCATAATAGCTAATATAGTGAGCTATAGAATGTGCCTTGCTATGATTGGATTATTAAGATGCATAAAATGCTTTGGGTGCATTCAGGATATGATATCGACATGTGGAATGCACTAAACCCGCATAGGCTAACCTATGCAACCCTTGAGAGCTCTCTAGGTTTCGTAACGTGGCATAAAGACGTCAAATAATGATGTAATAAGGAAGAAAAGGGTTTTTATTAATTTTATTTATGAATTAAATTATATGAATCTAGATCCTATAAGGTGAAGATTGATTAAGTGGAGCTACCATCACTTAATATCCTGGCATCGTTAGTGCATTGGGATAGGAAACCTGTTTGACATGGATTTGTCAATTGATTGCAATAATGAGATAATTTGAAAGATAATGAGAATAGAGTACCATTGATGAACAACACTCTTGTCCCTAGCCTAGATAGACTGGAATATACCGCCACCACAATTCATGGTCATGTGTGCTTTGAAGAGTCATGCTTGCTGCATATGAATTAACTATGCTAAATATGTGTTATGATTAAATTATTGCATGCCAGCGTGTTTATTGATTCAAGCAATTGTTACAAAAGAAATACTTTGAATATTTTTTTCATCCGCTCACCTAATAGGCTTCTGCCAAAATATTGACATGAAATGCCAGAATGATAAATAAGATCTCACTCCAGGCATCTCGAGGAAAAAATAGTAGATCGATCCCATTAAAGGTAAATCAGATAAGTATTATATTCATAGTAATATTTTTCCTGAAATTTTTTGAGTTTGATTGGAGTATGGGACTAGATAAAAACTTGAGTTATTGTGTTAAAAGTCTGCTTGTTATGAGATGCCAGCCGGGACAACATCATGACTTTTAATCTTTTCCCCTGCATATTTATATGTTCTTAGGATGACAAATTCTTCTCTATTTAGGTTTTGTACCACTAGCCTTGTGGTTTATTATATGCATTGTTGTGATTTGTGGCAGTATATATAGTGGGTTTATTGATATTGTCACACAATTGTTGATCCCGGGACATGACACCATTATTATTGGATTTTGTTGGATAATATTTGATAGTGGATTGATATTGAAGTGTTTTAAAAGAAATTTATTTTCAAACTGAATTATCTTATATTTTATTTACCTTGTGTCATTATTTTTACTGTTTATTTTCTCAATTTTACATGATTTTGAGAATGACACAGTAACGTTGCAAGAATATTGGCCCCTAAACTATGATAAAAAGCATGACAATCCACCATAAAATAATTGTTTTAGTGATTAGCAACAAAGCCCGTATATAATTTGAAGAGAAAACGAAAATCAAGCAAAGGGAAGTAAATTGGTGTTTGTCCTTGTATCATATATACCTCAAGATCCAACAGGTTCAAGATTTCTCGATATATGTTTTGAAAGCTTAAAACCATTTTAAAATAATCATATTAATATAAATACAACATAAAAGATTAATTTAGATTTATCAAGATTTTAACATAGAAAGTGTCATGCCTCAGACCTAAAACTTTTACGTGACAATCATTGTACACCCACTATATATACTGCCATATCATCCAGCAATATATATAATAAACCTACAAGGCTAGTGGTATAGAAATAAAGCAAAGAAGAAATCAAAAGAATTAATCAATATCTCATGCAGCAGAATTAAAAGGGAGACACGATGTCGTCTGGGGTTGTATCGTGTAGTGAATAATTTTAGCACTACTACTTAGGAATCAATTTAATACATTGGCTCTAGCATATTCAGACATTCTAGGAAAAATGTTAAGAATATGATGCTCATAAAATTACCTCAATTGCACTCGTTCCATCATCCTTTCTTCATATTGCCTGGGAGTGAGATCCTAATTGTTATTCTTGCATTACATGTCAATATTCTGGCAGAAATCTGCTAGGTGAGCGGACGGGAAAAGTGTAAGAAAGTAATTCACATTCTGAAACAATATAATCAAATAAACATACTGGGATACTTAATTCTATCACTTCACTCACACACCAGTTCATTAACGCATGCAATAACACTTGTAAATCATAGTCAACTCATATTTAGCATGCATGACTCATCAAAGCACACATATGACTGTGATTTGGGCTTAGCATTATCTTCCAATCTATCCGAGCCAAGGACAGGACTGAAGTTCATCAGTGGCACTCTATTAATCTTATCTTTCGATTTACATCGTTAATACATGCAATAGACAAATCCATGTCCAATTTAAATCCTAGCTCGATCCAATGATGATGTTGGAGCGTTAAGTGATGGTAGCTCCACCAAATCAATCTCCATACTGCAGAATCCTGATTTATTATTTAATTAATTATAAATAAGTAAAACCCATTCCAACCTTATTATCTCGTGATTAATGTCTCCAGGCCACGCTACTAGACCTGAAGAACTCTCAAGGGTTGCATAGATCACCCTATGCGGACTCAGTGCATTCCACTTGCTAATGTCGATTCTCTATCATAGTATGGCACATTCATGCATTTCATATCATGTTATGCTACTCGATACATGTTGTACGAGTTATCATGCTTAACATACCATTTTACCAGCACACATGCGATTTTGGTTATTCATTTCATACTAATCACATTTTATAACTCATGCTAGCAATTATGCAATTAGATCAAAAGGTCTGTCCACTCATAGGTTTCAAAGCTCTTATTGCTGTCGATGACACTCCACACCGATCCTTCGAGGTCTTGCCACTGTAGGTACCCATCTACGCACAACCATATTAAAATTCTTAATAATTCAATTCAATCACAAAATATCATATAAAATCATGAGCCTATGTCCTTAAATCGAAGCGTTTCTACTAAAAAATCAACCTAGGACCCAACCGGGTAAGTTTTCTATTTTTTCCAAATTTTTTTGAGACTTTTTTTATTTAATTAACCTATTAATTTAAGTCCAATTTAGGCAAATTTGGTACCACTAGTTTTCAAATTAAATCTAGTACTTTTTTATTATTTTTCTGGATTTTTCTCAATTTTCTATTAATTTTCCTGTTTTTATATATTTTTTGGCTAATTTTCTAGTTTTCCGGAATTTATTAAATTTCAACTAAACAAAATGCTACATGTGGCAGGCTGGTGCTGCCAGACCTACACCCGAACCTCACTCCGAAACAACATATGGCTCAACCTACAGCTGCCATGATGCATCTAAACCTCAAGTTCGGATGCCTTCTCTCCACCCAATCGAACGACATGTCATCTACGCATGCACATGACACGTTGTTCACTTTAAAGGTCAATTAACTTGTCACTCAAGCAGATCTCGAACGTCTTGTCATCCAAGGTCATCTTCTTTCTCTTGTCGCTTGATTTGGGAACTACAAACCGGAGCTTATGCTTGACCTCCGATTTGCCTAAATATACCATAATTTCCCACAAAATTCATACCATTACGAAGATAAAACTCATACAAATCTAACTCGACCAAAACCCCTAATTTAAACTAACTAAAATGACAGATTTAAGGGGTAGGGTACCCGGAATTCTGGAATAAAAACTAACCTGAAACCCACTATAAAAACGTCGGATTCAGTACGAAATGGGTTGAAGAAACTTAGGAGAAGGATGAAGAGCCTCCCAAGTGATTTTTGGGGCTCGATTCACAATGAACAGCAAAATCCTACATATCCGAATTTACCCTGCAAGTCTCTGGTCAAAGACGGTGGGAACCTTCCAGGTTCCGGGGTGGGTTCAGCACGATGTCATTTTGCTGCAACCAAAACGACATTATTTTAAAGTGAAACAACTCGCTCGAAAGAAACCATCTCAAGCATCAAAATGACAGTGCATGTTGTCGTTTTGACCAGCCCAGGTCAAAGCGATAATACTACGGGTCGTTTTAATTATTTAATTATTTAATATTATATTCTATTTTATATAATAATTAATATATTTTTTAAATACTAAAATTTGATTTAAAATTCATAATAATTTGTACATATCTCTGAAAAATACATCAAAAATTTATATAAATTTCTTATGATTAGTATTATCCATCAATACTATAAAATTATTTTTCTCTTAAACATATAAGTTACTAAAAATCAAATATCATCTTTTTTACTTTAGAAAAAATCACAATAATACCAAATATATTTCTGAAAATCCTTCGAAAATTTATATAACCTTAAATATTGTCAATAGACTGGTCTTAGAATTTCATAATCAATAATACACCTCCTATTATAACTTTCTAATAAAAAATAAGTAATTAAAATAATTTTCTTTCAAAATATTCTAACTTATTCATTAAATTCAAAATCTATCCCGATTTGTGAATTAAGATTTACCAACGATATCAATCATTGAATAAGTTTTTCAGCCTAAATAACTTAAAAATATTGGATTCTCATATGAACGGGTCAAAAATTCAATTTTGGGTCCGAAAATTATCGGCCACTCAAAATGGTTAATGATAGTAGCCTCAAAAGTAGGAGGTTCGAATAAAACACGTGAATTGCTCTAGTTGTAATAATCTTATCTATTGAACAACCCACAAGCCGGTGATAGGTCACATCTGACAGCTGACACTCCCCGGTTGATTCAAGATGGACGCCCATAAGAAAAAATATAACGTGGCTACAAATTAACTCGTGGCCCAAGTTAAATAAAAATTATTAAAAAATTTTTAGAATAAATTTTAGAATAAAAATGTTTTTTTGTCGATAAATTTTTAGTTAAATAAAATATTTTATTAATATAAAATATTTTATTCATATCTTATTAAATAATTTAAGAGTCTCGATTAATTTTTATTTATATTATTTAACATATATCTTATCATCGCAATGTTATATTTCATATATTATACAAAAAATAGTTTTGATTATGTGATACAATTTTTTAAAAATTTTGCATAAGGTATTGTTTTTAATAAATTAATATTTCTTGAGTTTTAATGAAATCATATTGCTTGATAATTTAATCCATTTTGTAAAATAAATTTTATTTTATCAAAATTTTAACATATTTGAGCTGAATATATGGAATGTTCAAAGTAATATGTATGAGAGTTTACAAGATTAACATATTTTCTTAAATTGTTTGAACCACGGAGAAAGAATATTTTAGATAAATTAATCCAATGTCGGTGGATAAAATTAATCGTGAATCGCTAATGGCATCCTCATTTAAGATTTCTCAATGAAGGAAAAGTGTAGGGGATCTCTGCTAGCTAACAACCCGACCTCAAACCTAAATGAATACAGTATGTCCAAAATTTTAAACAAGAAAAAGTAAAAAAAAAAGGAAAAAAAGAGCTGATATGTGAGAACATAAATCCAGCTCTGTATTATGAAAGTACTAACATGAGAAAAATAAAAGCAATATAATTATTTCAAATCAAATTTATCCTTGATCGAGTTCTGTTTTCAAAAGATTATTTGTCTTAAATTTTTAAATTTCATACGATTTACATGGACCTTTTGTTTTTGTTTTTTCTGAATATGAGATGTTTGAGTTTATTCATAAGTAGCTTGATGGGTTGTTACTATAAAGGTCAGATTGACAATGAATCAGGAATCCAAATAAATTATAAGGAATCGCAAATCGGTGGTCCTTTAAGGTCTCAGTAAGGTATGCGACCAGCAGCAGTCAGAATTTAGATGCTTTAAGCAAGTGACAGGCGATAAGTAAAAAGGCAAAGAGATTTTTCCCACCCATTATTAGGTAATAGATTTGTGTACAAAATATGTATTTTTCCTGTTAATGTTAAGTCAGTATGGCATCTTCCACAGTTGTCACAAGCTCTACATTATTGGTACCACAACAAGCTCAATCACCAACCCAAGACTATCAATGGTACAATGGTCCCTCATCTCTCTAAAATGATAGGTCATGTTGGTGGAAATAAATATTTTTCCCCTTAAATTTCAGATTGGCCAAAACCTAACCACCTATCAAACTGTCAGGTCATGTCCTAAGAGATAAACTTATTTATTGGGAATATACATATTTGTAGACATCTCTTCTACATCACACATCTAACTATATCCAATAATCATGCTTTGTATTTACTTGGAAGATACATCTCTGCCCTTTCAAATATAAGACTTTTACTATATCATTGCCAAATCACATATAGCATATTAATAATCCAATCAAAGGGAAGTAGAAGATGCGGTGGAATGTTGAAAACATAAAGGGAAGTAGGTAGATACGGGCTAAATTAGCCAAGAAATCTGTACAATGGTTGTCTTCCCCATAGATATGCCTCCTAGCTGCTTAATAGTATAACTTTTATTATCCGTAGTGATAGACTATGTCTGTCGTAGTGTAATGTGTTACCCAAGATCATATCTAGAACCCATTTACAGCAAAATTTGACAATTATCAACTTGACTCCCTTCTCTCATGCAAATTGAAGACTATTGTCAAATGGTCATGCGTTCAATTTTGATTGCTAAATAAGCCAGTAAATTTACGAAAAATCCAAAATACCAGTCTATGTTGCAATTTCTCACAAGTTTTCAAGATCACATGACCCATCTCAAATCACACACAATATAGTCACATACCCAAACATGCTCAACAACACAAAATATATAACAATAGGCCCACTGACCTCTCAACAAGCAACTTAATATCTAAAGGGGTCCAAAACAGCATAATATCAAAATATAAAACATCAATAATATACATACGCATGCATACTATCCTAGTCATAGTATGTCTACTCAAAACCATGCTGCATGGAAAAACATGAGTGTAATAGTTCAACATTCTAAGAAGGCTCATCGGTGGACATACTTATAGTTAACATTTGAAAAATATCAACAAGAAAATAAGGTTTTAGAGGACTGAATGCATAATGTAAAACAATAAATAAAACTTTTAATGCATAAGACTTACCTTTGCATCGCCTATGTAGCTATCAGTTGCGAACACCGTGCATATCACATATGCAACATAAAGCATAACATACAAGGCCATACAAATACCCATATAGCATGCAACATACTCAATGAAATGCCTGAATATGCATATCTTATGCATATGTAGACGTGAATACGTCTCTCAGGCAAAAAAAATTATATACAATGTTTATATCCAAAATACCATTTAAATTTGAAAATACATATATCATAGTACTTTTAAAGACCTCACCTCGGCATACATGTGTCACGTCCTGAACCAAGATCGGAACACGTGGCAATGCCATATATCAAGGCACGCAAGACAACTATATAACTCTTAACAAATGCAACCAAAGCCTTTACGAGCATGGTTTCTCCAAAAGAAACAAAACATCTAAAGGAGCTCTACACCAACCTTGAAGAAAATCCAAATAAACCATCAATTCAATGTCACTGATATAGTCTGATATCAATGCCCTTCACTAATTCTGTCTAACTCTAAAAGGGAAAAACAACAATGAGGAGTATAACTCAGTAAGTATATAGCCTAAGCTAGACTGAGCATGACCCAAAAATAGTTCAAATATCATAATACAAAAATATTATTGAGTAATTGAAACAAAATAATTACTGATTTTAAATGCCAACAAAATTTCAAACTGAATATTAGAACAATAATAATAATAAATAAATCTGAACAAACAGAACAATCACAAATATAGGGTTATTGTAAGGACTCAAACCTAATCTATTAGGACCTTTACCGCCATCAAACCCAAACAAGCCCAGCCTAAGACCTATCTGAATCTCACAAGGCTTATTCTCCCTAAGTTCCGATTTTATTAAACTCTTTTCTTATGCTTTTAAAGTTTGGAACATGATAATATTGGAAAAATATTTTAGTGACATACAGAGTGAATAAAAACATCAGCGGAAATCTTTATAATTAACTAAAAGAACCACAACACACAAGTCTCATAGGGATCTCAAAATCCAACAATTAGCCCTTCCGGAAACAAGTATGAATAAGAGGGATTCAATAAACCAGAAAATATTCCAATCAAACTTCATGTTTAATGGTAAATGCGCAAGCAATCAACAAGGAAGGAGGTATGCGAATGTGATGCAATATCGTCCACCGTGCAGCGTTGATCTGACACACTGGTACCACAGACAAATGATGTACCTAAGCCTAAAAAATAGTGACAACAACAAGTTGAGATTACAAGAATATCATTAGGGTCACAACATTATAAGAACTACAGAAATCTAAACAAATATCTCCCAAACAACATCAGATTCGCCTACACAACTAAAGGGATATCAAACAATCATCAAACAATCACAATAGGGATAGGGCCGAAAGTCATAGGCTGAGGGTGGACTACAATCACTTCTGAAAACAGAAGTACATAGGCAGGTAATTCATCATTCGATCTCATCAATAAAAAGGTCATCCCCTTCCACCTGTGTTGTCCAAGGCTTAGCTGAACAAGGATAAATGGTTAGCACACAATCTAATCAGCAAGCCTATTCATCTTGGCACACAAGGACAAGGCATCCAAACTATACAAGGACAAGAGCATCTAAACCACACAAAGTAAGGGCATCTTGCCAGTACACATGACAAGGCATCTAGCCACACAAGGACTAGGCGGATAACGAGCTCTTGCTGAGGATTGCCACCCATACGACTCCCATACCAGTAAGAACCTCTCATTTCCCTAGGAGCATCAACGCTTACCCCCAATGGCCATCAGAGAAGGATCCTAACACACAATCATGTACAAACACACATAAGCAAGTACAAAGCATAACACCATAACACGACATCCTCAATCATATCATAACACAATCAACATGTTCAATACACACAACACATGCGAATTAGGCACACACAACCTATCTCAAAGGTCCGAAATTTCCTAAAGAATCATAGCTCTATCAACAACTCATGCATACACTATACAAGGCATGCGCATACAATCAGCAACATGGATATACACTCAAAATATCAAACAAACAACAAGGATCTCTGGAGAAACCGATGAGGTATAGATCAAATCTTTCTTGTCTCAGAACAAGTAGCTAATCGTTTGCCTTTATTAAGAGGATCCGAACCACCTATATAACCATAAGGCAAAGACAAGATCATACTAAGCATACATAATTCAGAAACCAAATAGACATCCTAGTTTCTTACCAATTCCACTCACCAAACCTATTAGAAACCAGTGATCAGATGCTGTTGAGACCTCCCCCTTGGATGCATGATGTGATAGCCAAGAACACAACAAGAATCAACTTGATTTCCAAACCCAATTTACCATACAAATTTCAGCACTAGGTTAGAACAGTAAGGAAAATTGTGATTTCATGCATACAAGGTTTAGGGTTGTGATTTCATGATAATATAGAAGGATTAGGTATTAATTACACATACGATTAAAAGGAACAAGATCAGAAACCAACAGACAAGTCAATTGGTAAAAATCGGCAACATGAGGGCAAGTGTATAGGGCATGCCAATTTCATACATAGGGAAGATTCAAAGGATGAATTCATGATTTTATGACATGAATAGGTGCCAAACAATAATACAAACAAGAAGAACAACAATAAAAACCAATTGAAGGATCAATTAAGGAATTTCGACACCAATACCTAGGTAATTGCTATAAGGAAAAATATAGGAAAGAACTAACCTTCTGATGATGAATCCAAGATAGCAAGATAGAGGATAGAAAGAGGTTTCTAACAAGCTATTATTTGCAAAAATCTGATGAAGGATGAAAGAATTTGGTTATGGTAATTGTTAAAGAATTTTTGGCAGCAAGGGTAAGGAGTAGTGATTATCACGTGATAAGTTTGTGTGTTTTTTGTGTGGCATTTTATGTATGGCCGACTACTCTTTTTATAGGGTTTAATGGGATTAAATTTTCTACTTTTAAGGCTAGATATAAGGAGATAATCCTTAGGATTTAATTCTGGAATTATCTTTTAAGAATAGATAATGTACCATTAATGATAAAAATCAAATAAGGGAGAAATGAAATCAGAAATGAACACTGAACTTTCAATATCATTTTCAGTTATCACAAATCCATTTCTTCAGGGGTATAATAGTTATTTTCGTTGCATGACTTCTGAACTTCTAGGACACAAAGATCGGGGTCTCACAGTTATGACCACTTTTAATCTGGTTGCAACGGTTCACATACTGTCCTTGTGAACAGGTCCAAAATACTGAATCTGAAGACATCACATCGTTCCTACTATAACTCTGGAATCCGAGGATTCTGAACGTTCCTATTATAAATATTGGAATCAGAAGGTCCTAGACTTAGCCAAAACTTATTTTATGGAAACTGAATTACTATACTGATTTCACATTTAAAATTTTCTTATTAAATACTTAGTAAATACTTATACAAATAATTCACCTTTTAAATCAAATCTTTTGAATTCTTATTTTATTTTCAAAAATAATTTTTTCAAAGTTTGTTAAAATATTTTAAAATCTATAATTTAAAATATTTTATAAGAAAAATGTTTTCAAATAAAAATATTTATAAAATTTAAAAGTAAAATATTTTTCAAAATGAAATTCAGTTTAAAATCTTAAAATTATAAAATCCCAATTTAATCCATCTCGTACCCATGTCCTCCTAATTTTCAATCTCAAAGCCTAATCCTAACGTTTTCTCAAGAATTCAATAATACGATAATACCGGAATATTTCTGACTTTAACTAACCAAAACTATGGAAATTTATTTACCTCGAATCTGCAAATAATTCAATAGATATCACATCACACCTATGTATATCAAAATACATACATAATCATATTTCGGTAGGGACTCTAGCCAAAAATATATCGAGGTGAACAAGTAAAAACACTCCTCAGTCAATCGCCAATTGACGGAAGATTTGGGAAACCGTCAGTGGAGTTTTATATACTTTTTAGAATATATAATAAATCTTTTGTCCACTGACATTTTCCTAGGTAACAAGTGCATAAAACGTCTTAAATCACACTCTGTTATCTTTCGTATAAATCTAGAAGTGTCAAGCATCTGCTGGATCTGTCAAACCACTTACTAGGAACTATCAAAGCATCCTCGAATGAGATGTATAACAACTGCTTTGCCGAGATACACCCGCACCAAACCAGCTGAGATTTCCCTCATATAACTCCAATGGGTAGAGCATATAAGATAGATCTCCCTTCCACATAAGATTGATCGCCCTCACACATAAGGTTGGTCGCCCTCACACATAAA
This sequence comes from Passiflora organensis, assembly GCA_019739055.1. Taxonomy (NCBI): domain Eukaryota; kingdom Viridiplantae; phylum Streptophyta; class Magnoliopsida; order Malpighiales; family Passifloraceae; genus Passiflora; species Passiflora organensis. The sequence goes on along the minus strand of JAEPBF010000187.1, from coordinate 2,905,596 downwards.
GTTGGTCACCCTCACATTATATTATCATGCCCTGCAACCCAAAAATTACACGACAGTTGCCGTAGGCCCACTATATATACTGCTATCTTACACAACTTCATATATAGTAAACTTAGAAGGCTAGCGGTACAATACCTAAGCATAGATGATATTAAAAGAATTAATCAAAATATTATGTAGTGGATTTAAAAGGAAGATATGATGTCATCTTGGGTGATATCGTAAAGTGATCAAACTTAGCAAAACAACCCAGGAATAATCTTAAGTAACAACCCTATCATACTCAAAAATGCTCAAGGGAAGACACTATGAATATAATACTTTTAATTTACCTTAAGTGTGATTGATCTGTTATTTTTTTTTCGAGATGTTTGGGAGTAAGCTCTTATTGTATCATCCTACACACAGTTAAAATCTGGTAGAAGCCTGCCAAGTGAGTAGATGGAAAAAACATGCAAAATATTTCACATGCACTCAATATTATAACATATAAGCATGCTAGCGCATAACAATTCATTGCCACAACCATTTAAGCAAAGCATTATAATCACAGTTGTCTGACAATGCAGTAGTATAATTCTGATACATTCACAATTATAGCTGGGTTGGCAACATCTCTATATGTAGCTCCTCTTAAGACTCTCATTATCTCTTGTGTTGTGACTTAATTAGTCATGATGGGACATGCACACCTCTTAGCCTAGTTTACTAACAATGCTGGGGCATTCGGTGATGGTAGCTCGACCTACTAGATCCCTATATTAGGATATCTTGTACACGTATTTTATATTATAATAAATATACTCCCTTTCCCTCCTTATGCCTCTCTTCGCAAATCTAAATCCAACTACCCTATTTGGAGAGCTCTCAATTGTTATATAAGTTACTCTATGTTGCTATGATGTTTGACACGTCTCATGCTTTTGAATTCACACAAACACATTATATGCACTTCCATTGTTATAAATATACACGACACATTCTAGTAATTCATAGCATGGGACAACAATCCAAACATGAGGCAACATAGGCAACACTTAAACATTTCATATCACATGCGATATTTGAGTTCATTAACCCATTGTCATTTTACCTATTGATACTCATGCATTCATGCCACCAATCAATGAAATAGAAACGTCCATCCACTAATGGGATTCAAAGCCCACCATTTGCTCCACAACATGTTGGACCAATTCTTTGAGGCGTATCACCTGTAGGTATCCACCTACACAAGCAGTCATTATTAATTTCTTAATATCATAAACTAAATTGTAGAGAAACTCATAATATTATGCCTCTATACCCCTTTCTTGATGTATTTCTACTCAAAAACCAATTTGGGACCAAATGGGGTATTTTTTCTTCTTTTTTTCCGAATCTTATTCTACTTAATTAACCCATCAAATCAAGTCCAAATTAAAAAAAAATCTGATACCACTATAATCCAAATCAACTCCAGTATTTTCTATAATTTTCCAAAATTTTTCTTGATTTTTGCTTTTTTTTTTAATTTTATATATATTTTAGCTTTTTATCAATTTCTGTAATTAAATATATTTGGACCAATCATGATGCACCATGTGGCAGCATCAGGGGCTTCCACACCTACATCCGAAGCACAGACCATGACACGCGGCCCATCTTACGCATGCCACGTCGCCCGAGCCTAAGACTCGAACCCTAACTGGTCTATGTACCACAGACAACATGTCACCCGATTTAGCAATCAGACGACCTGTCATGTGAAGACCCCTCTGATGACATGTCGTTTTAGGTCATCTTCAACTCCATTCTGGTCGGCGAGACCTGCAAATCCGAGAAACTCAGAATTCGATCCACCAATATATGCATCTCCATCCCTCAAAATTCACACTAAACAAAGACAATAAGATCCCAAACTTACCCATACCAAAACCCCTAAATTTCATAATCTAAAACTATAGATTCAATCAAAAGAATATCTGGACTTTTGAGATGAAAAGTCACTTGATTCCGACTGTAGTATGATAAAAAACATCACAAAAATGGGTTAAGGATACTCGGGAAGAGAAGGGAGAGCTTGCACGGTGATTTTTTGGGCTTTATTCACAATGAACAACAAAAACCCACAAATTCTGATTTATCTCATGAAAATCTGATCAAGTGGTGAGGTACAGCCGACGACAATCTTGATGCCAAAACGACGTCGCATGGGGGCCTCTATTAAATGACACTATTTTTCTTAAAACGGCAAGGGTTCTGCACGAGTGGTCAAAACTACAGCTCCTCATCTGTTTTGACTAGAGATGGTCAAAATGAAGATGGTCAGTGTCATTTGACTATTCTAATAAAATATTAATATAATTTAATAATATTAAATATAAATATTATTTATGAATTATATAAAATATTAAATTTTTTTAATAAAATTATATTACTCCAAAAACTATCCAGAAATTTTTTATGAACTCCTTAGAGAATCTATCAAGATTTTAAAATTATTTTTTTTATAAATATATAAATTATGAAAAATTTAATACCTCAATTTAATGTCTTAGAAAATGACCATAATTCCAAATACATTTCGAAAAATTCTCAAAAATTTTATCAATATTTTAAGCCCTCAATAGACCTATCCAAGATCCTAAGACACCAAAAATAGTTATGTCATCTTTCTTATGATTCTCCAATCATTAATATATTAACAGGAATAAAATTTTATTAATTACAATAAACCTCATTAGTAAGGCACACTCTTTAAAACTATCCAAGTCACACCACTAACCTATCCGATTCTGATCTATCTATTAAGCCTACTAATACTAATGATCCTTACATTAGCGTCCTAGTCCAAGCAGTTTGAAAATTTTGGGATCTCATAAATAAGATTGCTCGTCTGCCTGAGCGACTGATTCAAACACTGAGGTTTTACAACACCATATAGTCATCACTACCTAATCCTACCGGTTGGACACTCTTAAGGTTTTCTTCCAATTACATTTCAACTTACTCAACATCCTCAAACTTACCTCGGTTCCAGCTACCCATATGCTTTCCCACTCATTATATGGCACAAAAAAACCAAGAATCATTCACAAGGGTCATCTCAACATGCATCCACAATATTCATAATCAATATCATATGGTCAAACACATCCATCATGCATAATCTAGTTTATACATTATAAAGACATGCATACAAGTCTTGTGAGCATACAATTATAGCCTAAACATGCTTTGAACACAATTAACACATATCTCAAATCAAAAAGATATATTTTATTAATTTTATATTAATTAACAAAATTCATTTCTATTCACGAGAATGAAGAATTGACTCCCACATCTTGTGACAAAAAAGTTGCTTGACTCCTTGTTGCTAAGCCTCACTGCAATGGGGACAAATTTCCTAAGAGGATCAAAAGCCAAACTGATTACACTTAGAACAAAACCATACCAAAATCAAAACTCATATAACCAACACATAAAACTAACTCTAACACACCCACAAACACTCTAGCATATAGGAACAAGCTCCACAAACACAGAGCAACCACTCGAATGGGAATCCTTCGATAATCTATTTGCCTCACCACCAAAAATGATTTGGAGCTCAAACTGGGCAAACCACCAACCAATTAAACCTTCAAACACACTCAACAACTACCAAAGATCATGACCCAAGCATCAAAACCAACCAACAACTCAAGTCCAAGAAAACCTAAAGAAGACACAAACCAACAATTCACAAAACAACTCGAATCCAATTTCTTATGAAAGAAACCACTCACAATGCATCTAAACAACCCCAAGCAATTGAAATCTAGCAAAAGAAAACAACAAAAATGAATAAATCAGGCATTACTTCAAGGAATCTGAAAATTTCATAAACGTCCAAAAATCCTCGATTGAACCACCAATTTGTGTTGCTAACTATGCAAATTTGAGCATAGGGGTTGTTTATTATGTGGGGGAATGATTACCAAATGGTGGGAATCAAAAAGGAAAGAGAACAAGACTTTAGGGAAAGAAGTAGTGTCTGGGTAAAAGGGATTGGAAAAACAGACTGAAAACGGCTAAGGAGGGCTAGGATTTTAGTTTTTTGACTAACCGACTAGTTGGAACATTCCAATTCAATCAATCGAATGAAAAGGCTGACCAACCCATTTCTTGCACTATCAGTTGTCTAAAGTGTCCCATACTCGACCAGCCAACCGGTCGAAGACTCCTGCTATACTGATCGTGCTCATAAAACACAAATTCACAAGGGCCCAACTTGTGCCGAAAAGAGTAACACCAATTCCAAAGCCCAAGGCCACTCAACATGGGCTTACAACTAGTCAAAGGTCCGTGATAGGCTGGAAATGGACCTGCACAGCTGTCACATACTTTAACACCTCATCTCTACTCCAAACATACCTCAAGACCAAACCTCAAAAATTATGTGCAGGACAAAAAAGAAACTAAATACACTATGGTTTAGTGCCAACAAGTAGGACCTAAGAGTCAACTATGGTCAAAGAAATCCTACAAGGACTGGTCCCACTCTTACATATCTGTTCATATGATTCTATCAACTTGTCAACTCTACAGTCTAACTATTCCAACTAGACCAATTTGAATAATTTACTATGTACATACCGGCAGACTAGAATCTCTGAAGAATGGCATCTCATATAGGTGTCAAACTCAAAAAAACTGAGAAAAATATTCTTTGATTGGTTGACCGATCAAAAATACAAAATCTATGTTTTCAACACCCACACCTCACATGAACTCTTCGATTCTTCCTAGATTTAACCTCACACACTTCCAATAACACTCACAGCCCATTTTTAATATCACTTAAGGTCTCTCAAATCATCACATCTCAACCATAAAATCAGTTCCATATTGAATCAATTCATTCAAGACATAAACTAATTCTGAATGCATTTATATCACACAACAAACATACATAAGATTTTTTTTAAAAAAGGCCGATCATGTGAGGGAATGATTCCCAAATGGTGGGAATTGAAGAGGAATGAGAATAAGACTTTAGGGAAAGAAGTAGCATCTGAGTCAAGGGGAGGAAAAAAAACGAACTGAAAACGGCTAAGGAGGGCTAGGGTTTTAGTTTCTCGATTAACCAATCGGTTGGAACATTCCAATTCAATCAATCATATGTAAAGCCCTACCAACCCATGTCTCGCATGATCAATTATCTAAAGGGTCCCATACTCGGCTAGCCAATCGGTCGAAGACTCCTGCTTAACTATTCATGCTTATAAAACAAAAACTCACAAGTGCTCAATTTGGGCCGAAAAGAGTAACACCAATTCCAAAGCTCAAGGCCACTCAACACGGGCTTATAACCAATCAAAGTTCCATGATAGGCTGGAAATGGATCTTCACAGCTGTCACATACTTCAACAACTCATCTTCACTCCAAACACACCCCAAGACCAAATCTCGAAAATTATATGCAAGCACAAAAAACAAACTAGATACACTATGGCTTAGTGCCAATGAGTAGGACCTAAGAGTCAACTACCGTCAAAGAAATCCTGCAAGGACTGGTCCCACTCTTATGTCTCTGTCCACATGATTCGATCAACTTGTCAACTTTATAGTTTAACTGTCCCAACTAGACCAATATGAACAATCCGATATGTACATACAGGCAGACTAGACTCTCTGAAGGATGACGCCTTACATAGTGGTCAAACTCAAAAAAATTGAGAAAAATATTCTTTAATTGGTTGACCTATCGAAAATACAAAATCCTTGTTTTGAACACCCACAACTCACATGAGCTTTTTGATTATTCCTAGAATTAACCTCATATACTTCCAATAACACTCACAACTCGTTTTCAATATCACTCAAGGTCTCTCGAGTCATCACACCTCAACCATAAAATCATTTCCACATTGAATCAATTCATTTAAGACTTAAACTAATTTGAATGCATTTAAATAACACAACAAACATATATAAGAGTTTAAAACATAAGTTGATCTATTATAAACATAATAAATATTCAATGAACCTAATATGTCATCCACACATTCTTGCATGCATTCCTTCTATTCAAAACAATATATTTACTAGATTTAAAATAATAATGTCACACTCTAACTTAATGGGCCTGGACTCGAGTGCGTACACGTAGAATTACTGTACAATATTTTATTGGACTTATGTCCACACAATCGAAAAGATATCATGATGCTCATAATTGTAGAAGTCCACACTTAAATATACAAAACCACTCCTAATATTTTTCGATGTGAGATTGAGATATCATAATGTTCCCTCCTTTAAGACCTTGTATCCTCATGAGAAGAGATCAACTGATAAAGTAACCCCTTAGTATTATCCCCTAAGGTCAAGGTTTAAAAACTAGACCGAATTGGCAAGTTCATTCGGGTTGAACTGGACTTGATACCTAATCTAGTTCAAATGAACCTTTAATTCTTATATTATTAAAAAATTATTGACCTGGACGATTTTTTGAAAACCGATTAAACCAGACACATGTCAACCAATTTTTTAAAAAATTTAAATAAAATTATTTTTTAATTAAAAATAGACTGATAAAAATAAAAAAAATCTTTAAGAACATGAAACATCATATTGCCTAAAAACAAATGAATGGAGGATTGAGACTTCTTTGTTCATTTTCTGTGTTTGTCTGATTTCTTTGTTCGTCTGATTTCTTTGTTCGTCTTTATCCTTTTTTCCCATCTTCATTGGTTTGAGGTTCGTGTTCATCTTCTTCTTCATGGCGGATTGCTCTTCCAACAAATAAAAACGGTTGGTGGTAAGATTTTAATTTTTATGTTGCCGCTTATCTATTTTTGTTCCTTTTTTTTCCCTTAAAATTTACTAGCAATCTAATTCAAATTAAATATATATATTATTTTTTTAACTAATAGCTATTTTGTTTTTAATTTTTGAGGATGTGCTCGGTTACATTATTTTATTGCTATACAAAATCCATAATTTGGGGGGATCTTTTCAACAAATATAATCTCTATCCTAAGATCTCACAAAATTTGTCAAAATCTCGTTTAGTTTCCTTATGCACACTATTTGACATATGTGATTATGGTAACTTGAATGTATTTTACCGGAGCATATTTGGCAACGATAATTAGTTTTGATAATTGTTGAGCTTTGCAGTGTGATTACTTTCGACAATGTGGTTGACTTGCTCTTTGCAGTATACTTTAATTTTAAGGATTCTGATCCATTAGCTAAATTAAATTTGAACAATATTTATTTACCTTCGCTAAAACATGTATATCATTAGTAACTTAGTGGATATGAATATGCTACAAGCAACATTTTTTTAAACATATGAATATGCTGCAATTTGAAGCGAAATCCTGAAGTAATTTGTGGATCCTAATATGGGTGTCTCCTTCCTTTGACTACTTTATATAAGTAGTTTTTTTTTTCAGAAGAACATGCTTTTAATGGATATATTAGAGACATCGATCTATGACCATAAATACTGACATTGCACTCACCAGCAGCCTCGACCGGTGTCTCCAGAAGAAGGTGCTTGTTTTGGTAGCCTTATTGCTTTTTGATATGGCTATCTTTTGCTTCACATATGTCCTCTTACTTAAACGTGGAAAAAACTTCTCCCATTTTAGGTAATTTGACATGCGAGAGTGATGTTATAGATGTTACTGTTGAGATTTGTGCACCTAAAATTCCTTGAATCTTGTGGAACGATAGAGCACGCTTGATATTGTGAAATTTCACTGCATTAGAATAAGCAATTTCTCAAAAGGGTATCACCCATTACAATTGTATAGGAATTTCTCATTCCTATGCAATTCTGCATCAGATCTATCGCTGCATTTGTTTAAATGTTTTATGAGATGGAAACACTTTTTATCCTTCTGGGGACTTCAAAGAGCTAAACCCCGGTCCTTTTTCTGCCCGATAATGTAGAATTTGGATTCGATTCTATTTGGCTCTATATGACCTTCTAATGCGTTTTCTTGTCAAAGAAGCTACTTTCTTTCTGGCGGGTATACCCAGGTCTTCCCCGTCACATTTCTAGGACGGGCCTCGTTCTTATTTCAGTCTTGCGAGTGGTCCATTTCCCTAATCCGTCAGCCCATCTATTCCTACCTACCTTCTCTACGGCCGGTACGGGAAGATGCAGGTTCTGACTTTGATTACGACAGTCTATCCTTACATACGGCGAATGATGGTCTAACTTAACACTACAATCCTTCTATTAAAGATAACCATCCCGACTCATGAACGACTCGGATCATGAGTCTCTATATCTCAAGCCAGCATAAAAAGTTGCACCTGGTTCGCTGGTTTTTGGTAAGGATTTCGGTAAGGATCCTAGGATGTCTTTTGATTTTGTATCATATTAATTAGTATTGTGTTGTCTTTGCCTTGTGGTTGTTTAGGAATTTTTGATCCTATTGATAAAGGCAAAGGGGATAACATCTAATTCAGACACGTGAGAGGTAAGATCTATGCCTCATCGATTTCTCTATAAACCACCTTGCTTGTTTCTTTGATTTCGGCTATGTAATGGTGTATGCATGCTTGTCGATTGAGTCTTGACTGTAGGATCTATACCTCATCAGTTTCTCCGGTTACCCCTAGTTTGTTGTAATTAATTTAAGTTGTCTAATGGTGTACTAATGCTTGCTGTTTATATACCTATGTTGTGTGGTAATTTCTGAATGTGTTAGGGTATGTTGTGTGCCTATTTCAATATTGATATGGTGTGTTGGATTGTGTATTGTGATAATGTTTGGTTGAGGATACCCTGCTGGATTTCTGTATGTTGTATTTGCTTGTGTTTGCTTGTACTTATTTGTATGTCAGCATCCTCTTTTCAGTGGCCATTCGGGATAAATAACCAATGCTCTTAAGGAGAGGTGATGTTCTTACTGGTATGGCTGATTGTTCCCAGCAAGTGCACTTTGGATGCCCCTATGCCAATTTGAGTTCGGATGTGGGATGCCCTGTATCTCAGTTTGATTCTATATGGCACAATGCCTTGTATGCTAGTTCGAGTTCAGACATCAGGATGCCCCTTATGCCAGTTTAAGTCTGGACGTAGGAATGTATGAAGGCCTATTATTTGTGCTTATTATTTAATGAGTTTCGACCTATATGTGTTTTGTGTTTCTTTGCTGGTTATGTTTATGGTTGAATAGGATTCGGCTCTACCTATTTGTGTGTGCTTGCAAATTATTTAACCTTCTATTAGTACAACTATTGATCTTATATTGTTTGAGAGATATTTGATTGTGATTTCTGCAGATCTTATGATGTTGTGATTCTACTAAGATTCTTGTGCTCACCCCCTTATTCTTCCCCTTTTCCAGGCATAGGTTTGTGCTTTGCTGGTGATACCAAGGTGTGAGATCAAGGCTGTACGACAGGAAGTTTTGTTTCACATATGCATTGAACATACCTGCTGGTTTTAATTGCACATGCTCCCTTATATTTATGAACTATTTTTCTGGCTTTGATTTCTGTCCTTCCCCTTCCTTTTTCTGAAATTATGATATGGATAGGTATTGATATTTTGAGATTCCTTTGGGATTTGGGTATTATGTTTCCACTAGTTTCCAGAATTTATATAAATCTTTCGCTGATGTTTTCTTTCACTCCACATAAGCCAGAATATTGCTTAATGAATTTACATGCTCCAACCTTTTAAAACATATAAATGAACTAATAAAATTGACCACTAGTAAGACTTGAGCCTTGTGGGATTCAGATGTGTTCTTGAGAGGGCTTGTTTGGTAGCTACGGTGGTAAGGGTCTTTATAGGTTGGGTTTGGGTTCTTATAAAAACGGACTCTCAATCATTAGAGAAACAAACTATGACAACTGGTTTTAGTCAAGGAAAAAATGATTCAGCATGGGACCACTTCTCTCTTTCAATTGGACTTGGTGGGGAATAGTTGTACTCTTGTCTTTATTGTGGACAACACTATGAAAAAGGAGGAATTAATTGAATGAAGTACCATATTGCTGGTATCTAAGTCAATATTACTTCATATAAAAATGTTCCATATGATATTCGTCATCAAATGAAAAAGAGAAAAGATGCCAAGAAAGCTAAGCAAGTCAAATAAGATGAAAGGTATGCGCAAGATGATGAAGAAGACTTGCAAGATATAACTTCTCAACAAGATATAAAAATACAAACTTTCCAAGTTGAAAGTAAGAGAAAGAGAAAACAAAAGGAAGATGACATGAATGATTTTGCTCCTAAAACAACATTAGGGTCCCAACCAAGCATCAAAAGTGTTTTAGCTGGAAAAGAAGCAATATATAGAGCTCACATGGCAGTTGCTAGGTTCTTCTATTAGAATTGCATTCTATTCAATATTATACATGTGAGGACCCGAACCTGGATCTTGGGCTCCTCACCACTATACATCCCCAATTGGCCCTACTCGTGGCCCAACTAGAACCATACAAGGCTTATCCTCAATCTCATTTCCAAAAATATATAAAAATATGTATAAATTTAAAACTTTTCTTTTAGAAGGAACATGACATTAAAATTCAGTCGACTCGACAAATACACACCAACGAAGTACACAAACATTCAATGGAAAACTTAAAAGCATACACAATAGGCCATGGCCCCAATCATATAATACATAAAGGATCCATACTCACAAGCTTATTAGATTGAAAATGTGCCCAAGACACCATGCTCATCTTAATATATCAAATTAAAGGAGAATACATGTAAGTCCAAAAGCATATAAACAAGAAAGCCTAGCAAAGGTTGCATCAATGAATGAGAAAACATGCATTAATAAAATAAACATACATGTCAATATCCAAAATACAAAAAAAAGGTCGAGTTTCTAAACATGTCATATACAATAGTGCAACCCTATGGAAAACTGGGAACGTCTGTGAGGACCCGTTCCCGGTAATCGGGAGCCTCACCGCCGTGCAGCCCCGATTGATCCAACTGGTGGACCAAATGGAATTACACAAGGCTAAATTTTGTTTTACTAATCGTAGAAATACACAACATTCTTATGGCTTTCAAAACATGGCACGCAGCAAATAATACTCAGCATAACTTACAAACAACGGAGTAGCAAACACCTGCAGCGGGAATATCAGATCACATACAACGGGCCATACGGCCTCAACCATACAACACCGTGAGTCCACACTCACAGTTTCCCAGAAATTCACAACAACGCTACTTTGTATATATCAAAACATCAGAATACGCAAGCATGTGTTGTACACAAATGCACCAGAAAACGACACAAGTATTTCAATATACAAGAAGATGTGAAAGATGCTGAGTCCAAAACGTGCATGTGCATTTGTCCAGCCCTACGACCAATACCGGGATAGTAACCTCAAAGTTGAACAGCTAGCTCTCACACCTTAGTCCTGAAACAAAAAGGGAGGGGGTGAGATCAAAGACCTCAGTGGAAGTTACCGCGTCATAAGCATAAACGGTGGAATAGAGACAAAACCAAAGCATAGTATCAAACATTTATTCAAACCAGTTCAATCCATACTATTCAATGTAGCCATTATAAGTGCACACACCAAAATGCAAAAGGAAGTAAAAACAGTTTTGATACTTGGCTACTATGCCCAACATAATGGGGTGGACACAAACCACTTTTATGTAACCCCCGCTAAAGGGTTACTTAAAAGCCTACTGATGGTTTTCAGTTCCAGCATATATCTAAACAAAACCCCACCATCAGCATTGTCCCAAAATTGAATGGAGAAAACACAATCTGTCACATTCAATTTTGCACACGTATATAACGTCGTAAGATATATATGAAGCATTTATAAGGCCTTTCCCTTCATCGTGCACACAGCACTCAATATACATACACAGCACCACCCATACCTCTCCAAGGTAAGCAACTGTCCTCTCTATAGGACTCCATATACTTACCTAACTTGATCAAGCATTAACCGTCAACTCCAATCGGTACAGTGACCAAAAACGAATTTTCCAGTATGGGTCATTAAAAGTAAAAATTCATAAGATATTCCATGCATGCATTTAAACATTGCCATCTTAGAATCAGGTGCCAAACATCTCAAAATAATATTCGAAGTATTCAGCCACAATAGAAAAAATGTCTAAGAAGCCGAAAAATCATATCGTATGGAAAGTTGCAAATCCCGTATGAAATTTCATGTACACCAAACAAATCAGCATGTTTCAGCTTTTGAATATCCAGCATTCAAACATGGCCAGAAAATTATCATTTGAACACAATTGTTAAACACAATTCAAGTCATGCCTCCATTCAAACCAAAACATTAGATCATATATGAATTCTGAAAACAAAACGTTACGCATATGCAAATGAAACATAAACTCCCACCTCTCGTTGCGTCGATGGTTCGCCAACGATATCCTTTCCTCTACTGATCGATCCAGTACCTCCTAAACAAGCACAAACCATACAGCCATACTAAGCATAACCAATCCAGGAATCAAAATGCAAAATAATTGAAAGAAATCCTATGGACCCTCTCACGCTGCACACACAGCTACATTCCCTTATCCAATCTAAACACTCCAATCATATCCAATCTAAACACTCCAATCATATCCAATCTAAACAACCAATTCATATCCAATCTAAACAACAAAATCACAGTACTTCAGATACCCTCCTTTGACCACAACCACTCAATTAACATATACCAACATGATCAAGAACATGAAAAAAAAACAACCCCCTGATACTGTTCATCCGAAATTCATACAAGAATCAGAGGTTGTTTCCAAGCATTTCCATCCATCAAAAACACTCAATCACATCACTAGCAACCTGAATAAACTAACCAATCCAAAAGAAAACCAAAGATTAAACACTTACCAACAACTCTGGAATTTTCGTCCAGAATGAAGAACACCTCAAAATCAGGCCTTAGACATCAAACTAACAGTGGAAAAGTGTAGAAAATTGATGGGAAAGTGTTTTGGGACAATCCCCCACAAGTTTTTGGGATCAATTTGAGCAAGGGTTGGATTTTGGTAGGTTGGAAGGGTGAAGGAAGGAGAAAAACGAGTTTAGGTCTGGAATGTGCTGGTTATTTTTGAAAGAGAAGTATTTAAAGGATGAAATGTGGGCTTGGCTGATGGGTTTCAGGCCCAAGGGCTGATAGGCTGATGGGCTTCAGGCCCAAAAATTCAACAAGGCTGGACCGTGCCATCGACGGCCCGTTTCACACAAACGAGCCCAAACGGCTCGTGGTCGCTAAAAACGGACCAAAAGAAACCTGGTTTGTTTTCCACTGACTCAACCTCGATCGTCTAACCTATCTTACTCACACTCATACGTAAACACTCTCAGATTCACCATGGGTTCCTTAAAGGCTTCCTACGGCTGTGTTCACAAACCAACAATTTAGCATCGGCACACAGCCGATGTCACTAACGCTACCGTTGGCGCTGCAACTGACCGGCACCATAATAGACGGGATCTCACATCCTGCCCTCCTTATAGAAATTTCGTCCACGAAATTTACTTACCAAGGTCATTGAATAACTGTGGATACTGCCGCCTCATCATCTGTTCAGGGGTGAGCACAATGCTGCAGCAGTGCAAAAGACCAGTGGGCTGGGTGTACTGTGAACCCTATGAGCATAATAATACCCGATATGGGGAGAGGACGGTGCGGAGCACGTCTCTCACAACGTCAACCTCAAAAGGAGTATGAAATCAAGCACTCGGACCTAAGCCTACAAAATAACGACAACAGAGGGTGAGATCTCGAGGACCTTAGTGAGAGTCACCACATCATAAGGAATAATGGGAGAATGGAGGCATAAACTAAAATAATTGTAAAACATTTATTAATAAAAGTATATTCGGTCTATGCTTGCTACTCGTGCACCAATACATTCAGTTATGGTAATCACATACAAATACATGAGTAAAATACATGCTACTCTCACACTTCGTTTCAAGCCCAAAAAATACCCAAATCCACATTCTCACTTTCATGAGCTAATATACCCAAAGTCTATGGGTTGGACCTCTAAAATTACGTTAGTGATAACCTTAGCCAAAGGGAAATCGGAAACCGAACTGGTGGTTAGCTTTAACATATTTTAAAAATAAATATATAAACCTCTACCACTAGTGTTGTCCTAGGAACATGTGGAGAAAAGCACATTATAACACATATTCCATACACACACAACTCGAAAAGCCCAAAGGCATAATTTATGTAGCCCATCATAACACACATCTACTAGGTATACATTTACCATTCAAACTTCTAAATAAGGGACTATCCTTCTATTTAAGGATACTTATCCACTTACCTTCACATTGGTTAAGCGTTGTCCGTCAATTCTAAGTCACCACTTAGATGATGTATATGTACTTGAATATAACTCATAAACATAACGATGAACATGATGCATGCTATCTTAATCATCAAGCACATGTATCAACTCACTCCTCAATCCACACTACTCAATCTTTAGAATTTCAATGATATAATGCATGAATAATACTCACGGGGACTCACATGGGGTTAAAGAAAGGTGTAGGATGGTATTATAAAAGGGGTTTACCAAGTATGGAGTTAGACTGACTTAAATATAAAAAGAAATGGTAGAAAAGACAAAATTTACAGAATTTTGACAGATCTAAATGTTTAGGTTCCACTGATGTAAGTTCTTCCACCGGTCTACAAGTTTGGCTTTGACCAATCTTTAGGCTCTCTGAAAAATTTTATGGATTTTTGACCGATCTAAAAATTGATTTTCGATCGGTCTAAAATTTGGTTTTGACTGATCCTAGAATTCTCTAGAAAAATGGGTGGAAGTTTGATCGGTGTAAGTGTCTGGTTTTGACCGGTTTTAGGGCTCTATAGGAAGGCTATCGGTTTTTCAACCAGTCTAAAAGTTTGGGTTCGATCGGCTTAAGATATTTGTGGAGGAGTTTGACTGGTCTAAATTTTGACATTCTGGTTTTTCTGTATTTTTCTCACTGATTCAACACCAAAATCGAAAGCTACACACACCGAATATGATTCTCATAGATTTACATGCTATTAAACATGACTAACAACTACCAAACCTTAAATATTTGGCATCAAACATGCAATTATACCAACTCATAGAATGTGGATACTCACAATGCATCATTAACATTCAATCATGCATAAACAGTTTGCAAACATATTCGATACATCCAAAATATGTCAAGCAAGCCAATTGAACCTAGCATGATATTCATACACTGTGAGATACAATGTTTCTATTCAAAACCATGCATTTACCAAATTTTAATTTAGCGAAGATCAAAATGAGTTCGAGCATGCAAATGAAAATTAGAATCCCACCTCTTATTGCACGGATGACTCACTAATGGCCACACCTTTTCCTTTATCGCGAACCGACGCACCACCTACAACATGGCAAGGAACCAGAAAAACTCGATCACAAAATTGAACATAAAGTATAAAATAAATCGAAAATGAAAACAAAACCTACGACCCCTTTTAACACTCTCTCTAACACCCGGCCAATCCACTAACTCTCAACATAATAAGAACAACCTTAAGAGACCATCTACTCTCAATCCACTAATAGAAATGGCCATCGACAAACCTGACACATGCCAAAATCTGCTCCACCTCAAACCAATGGCACCAAGGCCCATAAACACACTTTAAAAACTCAAGAGATTCAAAATCAATCACTGGAATCACTAGAACACTGCTAGGGTCGAAATCCACCAAGACCCATATGCAAACCATCACCTTAGAGCTCACACACTCCTCAAAACACTAAACCAATCAAAACCAACTATCAAAGCATCCTAGACAACATCACAGCAAGCTAATACAACAAGAAATAGAATAAAAAATAAAAGAAATCAAGCACTTATCTCACAAGCTTAATTTTCCCTAAAAAATCAAAACCGGAAAAACTTGCAGCAAACCAAGGTATCACTAGTGGAAATCCATCGATTAGGTTTGAGAATCAAGTGAGGAATGAAGCCCGATTGTTGATTTGAATAGAAAATGGATTTTGGTGGAGATGAGTTCTTCTTTGGGAGAGGGGTGTAGGAAAACGGGAAAGAGAGGATGAGAAGGCGGTTTCTTTGTTTGAGCTGCCAACACTTAGAAAAATTTCTAAGTATTGTGGGTTTATATATCCCGTGGCCTGGAAATCCCGAAAAATCCGAAATGAGTTTTAAAATGATTCATATGCCCCGAACAGGCCAAAATAGTGTTTAAGATTTGAAAATAACAAACTAGGCTTTTAAAATAAAATTAGGCTCGATGAATAGTGATCGGGCCTATATATAGTAAATCAGGGTCAAAGGCCTACGACCACTCAAAATGGGCCTAAAAGGAAATCTCTCGGGTCCAAATAGGCAAAATGGAGAATTCCACTACTCGAGCCTCGAAAACACACCAATCTCACTTATGCATGCTAAGTGTCCATATGGCACATCGTGGATAACCATCGACACGATATCCTAGACAATCTAGACTCGACAAATGGGCTCTATAACTATGCCCAAGTCACTTGGTCAACTAGTTAACACATGGGTCTGTCTAGCTGGCTGGTTAATTAGTCAAACCCATTAAGATGGACCAATTCGATGAATCCAAATTTACTCGAATACTGACCGGAATCTCTGAAAGATGAGGTCTCACAAGACAATGTAATAGTTTCCAATATATGTGTGATGTTATTACTGTAGTTGTACCCCATTTTCAAAACACTTTCTTACCATGATATGAGGATTAATTTATTAAAAGACTGCAAAAAGGAATGCTCATTATATATAGAATCATATAGAAAACAATTGGGCAACTAATGGGTGTACAACTATGGCTGATGGTTGGATTGATCATAGGAAAAGAAGTTTAATCAATATTTTAGTATATTGTTCTACTGGCTTATCATTCATCAAGTCTGTATATGTTTCTAATATTGTCAAAGATGCAAGAACATTATCAAAATTGTTTATTGATGTTGTCAAGTGGATTGGTCAACTAATGTGGTGCATTTGGTTACTGAAAATGAACCAAACTATGCTATTGCTAGGAGACTGTTACATCAGAGGTATGAATATATTTTTTGTCACCTTGTGTTGCACATTATGTGAATCTTAGGTTATGAGATATTGGTAATCTACCAAATGTAGAGAATCTTGCCATCCAAGCATCAAAATTCACTATCTTTGTATATAATCACTGTGCATTATTATTATGGTTAAGGAAAAGAGAAGGATGGTGAGAAGTTCAGTCTCATGGGGCTACTCGTTTTGCCACCATATTTATTAAATTAAAGAGTATTTGTGACCACAAGCATGATTTGCAAGCATTGGTGACTAGCAAGTTTTATACTAATCACAGTCTTTCCAAAAGTGCCAAAGGGAGACTTATCATAGCTACGATTATAGATAATGATTTTTGGAATAATTGTATGATTGTTATTCAAATTTTTGCTCCTCTTATTTGATCATTAAGGATAATAGATGCAGATGAAAGACTTTTTATGGCTTATATTTATGAATACTTGGAAATGAGCATAAATGGGACAAATTTTTTTTTTTGAAAAAAATCAAATGCTACAAACCTTATATGGATATCATTTATGGAATATGGGACAACCATCTATTTTGCAAGCTCTATATAGCTGCCTATTTTTGTAATCCGGCTTTTACGTATGATAAATAACATGGTGTTTCTATCAATGCCTAGGCTTCATCTCGTTTACTTGATTTAATTCAGATTCCAAGTTTATGTCGTGATTCGTAGATGGAAGTGATGGAGATTAGACTATATCGAGATAGAAAGCAATGTTTTAGCAGGCCATTGGCTTTCACTTCTACCACTCAAATGCAACCAGGAACATAAAGTCGTGCAATTAATATTTAATAAATATTATTTATATTTTTTTGTATTTATAAATATATTATGTTTTTGTTTCTTTTTTAGTAATTATTTGAACTTTTCTATAATATAATTCAATACATTAACACTATCTTTAAATATAGATGAATGGTGAAAAATATTTGACAATGATGCCCCATATTTGCAAAAGCTTGACATTAGAATTTTAAGTAAAACATCTTCTGCTTGTGGATGTGAGAAGAATTGGAGTTTATTTGATCGAATACATACGAAGAGAAGAAATATTGTCATGCTTTTTACCCTACTCTAGGGGTGAACACCTTCGCCACAGAACCCTAAGAGTTGCAATTATGATACTACCCTCAGAATCCCTTAAGGCTAGTAGAAAAAAAGTATAAAATCGCAGCGGAATAAAATTAAATGGTAGGGTAATACTACATCTCATTTATAACCAAAATGAACAATAAAAAATCCAATCTCAATCAAAATACACCACATTCAAATATAACAACTATAAAATCAAACACTAGATAATATGTATAAACAAAAATCGTAATAATTTGTATAAAGTCAAAATACATTTGGTATGTATATACAAATCAAATAGAAATACTGACCAAACTTAAAATCACAAGTCCACTCAGAAATCAGCCCTGTGAGGTGGATGACTAACAACCAATACTTGTAGCACAATTTGGACAGTATTAAAGTAATTAGTTAAAAATTCAGGTGAGGGAAAATGGGAACCACAAAATATATAATAAGAAACATAGTTGGAAACCAAAACTGAAATGATAAAATATTTAAAACTGTCATCAATACTAAATTTCAAATCCATATGAATAAAAACATAGAAATGGTAAATCACACACTCACGCATTATTTTTTTATTTAAAAGTGCTGGAAAGTCGGCTAACAAAACACTTGCCTACCCCCAATACTTGTAGCACAATTTGGACAGTATTAAAATAATTAGTTAAATATTCAGGTGAGGGAAAATGAGGACCACAAAATATATAATAAGAAACATAGTCGGAAACCAAAACTGAAATGATAAAATATGTAAAACTGTCATCAATACTAAATTTCAAATCCATATGAATAGAAACATAGAAATGGTAAATCACACACTCACGCATAATTTTTTTATTTAAAAGTGCTGGAAAGTCGGCTAACAAAACACTTGCCTACCCTTGGGTCAGGGGAGAAGACAAAGCCCACTAATGATTCTTTTATTAACAAAAACATAGCCCACACCAGTGTTGCCGAAGGCTTCTATTGTCAACTCCTGTGACCATCTAAATATATGACCCGTCGGCCACTAATCTCAGTCTAGGTCATGAATGAACTGGAATACTCAGTAACCAGAATAGGAAGTAAAACTGGTCAAAACATGGTATGTACAACCCAAAATCTCAATGTCACATACAAACATATACTCTTATAGACAATCTTATATCTCAACAATTCATGCAACTAAATACACCCAATCACAATATGCCTCTTAATATCAAATATAGTAAAATCAATGTACATGCCAAAAACCAATATGATTCACTATTTAAATTTTCTAAAAAAAAACAATAAACACAAACATGCATTTTTAAACAAGACAAGTAAGTGTGAGGTCCCCACTCACCAATATGTAGCCACAATATAGAAAATAAGATAGTATAGTAGAGATCCAATCCACAATAATCAATACAAGTCACACGTTTTCATAAAATACAAACATATAATCACTAACTATACAACGAACACGCAAAACAAAAAAAATTCGTATTTTCAAAAGATACATAGAAATCTGAAATTTGATTAATAAGCCCTCAAATTATATTTTTATCAACATAGTATTATTTATAAAATCATATTTTATCATTTAAAATAAATATATATTTTTTAAAAAAAATCTTTAAAAGCCCATATCTCACAAACAACAAGTCAAATCGAAAAACCGACAATACCCTCACGTCCGGAACGTCGAAATTAGGTATTGGGGTCAAAATAGAAAGTTAGGGTTTCGCTCGGCCAGTGGCCAGAAAATTAAAAAGAAACCAGGAATTCCAATCTGCACAAATTTGCTCCAAATTCAACAAACAACCCATCGAAATGAAACCGTCAAACCAAGAAATGCAAATACACCAACGAATCGTCGATTGCTCACCTATGCTGGCCAGAAACTGTATCTTTATCTAGCAGAAAACCCAAATCTTTCGGAGCTCGAGGGAGGTGTGTCGGGTGGCGGATTCGAGAATTTCTTGTTGTCGCGTGTAGCGGGCGATGAAAGCTCCCGATTGGTGGTGGCGGTGAAGCTCGAGGAGGCCGAATGGTAGTGCTGTCTTTTCTGGCTAAAGAAGAAGGAGAGACAGTTGGGGAAGGAAAGAAGGAAGAAGGAGAAGAAAAAACTATACCTTAAAATTATAAAAAATCAAACTATATAATATAATCCTCATATGCATACCTAAAAATACTTAAAAATCATAATATCACACATACACATATTCCATCACAAAAATACTAAGGAAAGAAACTACAAAACTATCCCTATGCATAAAACACAAAAAACCTGGGTTTTACAAATAGATTAGAGCATTAAAGACTTTATGATCTCATTTTTGTATATAACAACTTGCATCTGAAAATATAGGTATTTGATTGTATTCATTATGTGATAGTTAGTATTATTTTCTTTCTATCATTAAAGGATGTGATTACATATATTAATTTTTATTTTTTTAGGACTCAATTCAAGAAAAGAGTTTATGATCTTGTTGATTATGATTCTATCGATAAGACCGAATTTGGTATTGAAAAAGAAGAACAATAGGAGGATCTTGATTATGAAGAATCAGAACAAATGCTTTATCAATAAAGCAATTTTCCGGTTACTAATGACAAAAAAGTCATGCTCACATTCATGGTATATTTATAAGTAAACTTATCATTTTAAGTTTGATGTTTAACTTATTTTTAGAATTTAAAATTAAAATAATATTGTTTTATTTGCATAACAGTTGATGCTGATGAATTTTCTACTCCAGTTTTTCCTTCGAAAAGTCTTAATTTAAAGGCTTTTGCTGCAAGTATTTCATATGATGATCATCTGAGAGATAATAGAGATGATATTTGATAGAATTTGACTATCATGTTATTATTTTCATTTATGAAAAAAACTACTATGAAAATGTTTAAGATAATTTATTTTTAGTACGTATTTTGACTTAAATTTATCTTTAAGATGTTGTTATGATTTTTAATTATTGATATTTCAATTATCGGTTCAATTTTCCGGGTATAGAATCTGTTAATTCATGTTACTCCTAAAATCCTTGACACTTTAGCTTTATCGGATTGAAGACTAGTCTGGTTCTTAAAATCTTGCTTGAGGTGCAGGCCAAACCTCAAAGGTCCAAGCCCACACACGAAAAAGAAGTGAGATCGATTCCACTATAATTTGTCATGCAATGGCCCAACGGGCCTAGACGTGAGTGTGAGTGCATGGAATTACAAGTGCAACACTATGTTAGGATTGTGTTCTCACATCCCAAAAGATATCTTGATGTAAATGATTCCACTAGTCCACACTTAACTACTCAATATCGCCCCTACTCTTTCCTGATATGGGTTGACTTCTCACAATCTTTCCTCCTTGAAAACCTTGTGTCCTTATGAGAGGAGCCAAAACCAAAAAAATAACCCCTCAATGCCATCCCCTGTGAGATCAGCTTTGCCAGCATTTATCATATCCCAGCTCAATGGGTCCGGACATGAGTGTGTGCATGTAGAATCACAGATGTAACAATATGTAAGACTTATGTCCTCACAATCCAAAAGATATCTTAAGGCACATGATTCTATAATTCCATACTTAAATGCCCAATAACACCCCCACCTTCACTAAACCCTAGACTACACCATAATAATAAAACCCTAGCCTACATTGTCAAACCTTGTCCTTTGGAGGGTCTAGTCAGAAGTTGAGTATAGTCAGATTAAGTGGATTGGTCTAGTTGTTCAATTTGACCCGTGGACTTGTTAGAATAATCTATTTGACCAGCCAACTAGGCAGTGGACCAGAGCATTGATAGTTTGACTGAGTGAGATGAACATCGTCATTAAGCCTAGGTGTCGTATCTAGCTTGCCTAGGCTGATATTAGCATGCATTAGTGTATTGTCTTGATCTGTGAGTTGTTTAAGGCTTGAGTCTAGTGAAAATATTCGTTCTTGTCTTTATGACCTTGTATGTGCTTACTAAGCCCATTTTGAGTGGTCGTAGGCGTTTGAGCCAATATACCAATTGTGGGTCCGATCAATATTTGTCGAGCCTATTTATATTTTTTAAAAGCCCATTTTGATGTTTTAAGTTTTAAAACATCACTTTGACCCACTTGGGGCATATGGACACTTTAAAATTTTTTGTTTTGAGTTTTTGAGATTTCTTAGATCCCGGGGTCTATATACCCAATCTGTGCTCAACACTTGGAATTTTTCTAAGTGCTGCAGCCCAAGAGTAAAGAATACCCCTCATATCCATTCTTTTAATATTTCCTTTTACTCTCTCTCTTCCCCTTTCCTTATTCACTCTCGACATTCACCTCCCAAAGCACCCATTTAGTAACCAAAATCAACCCACACAAAATTCTACCCAAAATTGATGCTTGAGCATTATTCTAAACATAAATCCTATCCCTTCTCAATGGACTTCCACTGGTCTGGCTTGGTTTGAAGCGGATATGACCTGTTTGAGAGTTTTAGGAAATATTCAGATTTTTTAGATATGGATACAATTCTTTTGCTTTCTTGCTTGATTTCTTATTGTTTTGTAGTGCTAAGATGCTTCCTAAGATGTCTTGATAGTTTGGTTTGGTTGGTTCTTCTGTAGGATAGGTTTGTCAACTTTGATGGTCTAGGGGATTTGTGAGATTTTAGAGATTTTGATCCCATTGAACCCATTATTGTTTTTGATGCCACCGGTTTGCCTTGGTTCGGATTGTGGTATAGTGATGGGCCTTTGATGGCCATTCGTTTTAAGTTTGAGTTGTGAGTTTAGTGGATTCCATGGCCTTTTTGGAGAGTATAAGGCTTAGTGTGAGAGTAGAAAAAGGATTCTTAGGTATTGGTTTTCATTTTAGATTCATTTTCTTGTTTTGCTTCATTTTGAGTTTTGGTTTGGTTTGCGTGCCTCGCTTGTAGGTGGTCCGTTAGTTCGAGATAAAGACAACAACGTTATGGTTTGCGAGTCACCGCAACAAGAGGTGCAAGTATATGTTTTATTTACATGCATGAGCTTGGTTTATTTTTTTTTAATTAAATTTGGATGAATACATGGTTTTGAAAGGAGGCAACATGTACATAGATGAATAACTTGGCATGATATGTTCATTATGTGTGTGACATATTTATGATCCATAAAAAGTATATTTAGAACCTATATACATGCATGTGATGTGATTGAAATGCATTGTGAGGATATATGATGATGGTAATTTGATGCACATGATTGAATCTTAAGTAGATGATTATTATGGATTGAAATGATGTGACTTAGGTTGTTTTTTCATGTGGCATATTGGTTGAGTGAATTGTGAGGGTGTTGGGAGAGCTCTTGTGATGATTTTGAGTGACAAATGGGTGAAATGTGAGTATAGAAATTTTGATTTGCGAGTGTGAGAGAAAACCAAAAACAGTCTCCTAGTTGCTTTGAGTCACTCATGTCCAGTTTGCTTTCTTATACCCAGTTTCTCACTCGTGACTAGTTTGCTCAACCGTACACAGTTTCTCACTTGTACACAGTTTCTCACCCATGCCCAGTTTACACACCAACGCCCAATTCTACACGTATGTGCCCAAATATAACACCTAACCCATAACCCACCAAACATAATCCAAGCACCGTCTTATAACTTCCTTAACCTTAGATGAGTACCCACAAATATTTCATCATGGATTCCATTATTTGATCCTTATGATTGCAAAGAATATATACACACACACATATATATATATATATATACATATATACATGTATACATGTATACATGTATACATGTATACATGTATACATGTATACATGTATATATATATATATGTATACATGTATATATATATGTATATGTATATGTATATATATATATATATATATATATATATATATCTATATCTATATCTATATCTATATCTATATCTATATCTATATCTATATTCATATCTATATTTATATCTATATCTATATCTATATCTATATATGTATACATGTATATATGTATATATGAATATATGTATCTGTATATGTATATGTATATGTATATATATATATATATATATATATATTTTCTTTGCCATATCTATATACATGTATATGATTTTGTGAAATCTCGAAAATTTTGTCATACTTGAGCCCAAAAGCCCAATCGAGAATTTATGAGGTTAGTGGGCCTTAGCCCATATTCACGAATCAATGATGGACTCATAATTTGTTTCGATGATTTAGAAGATAAATTTCAATTTTGGAGAATTTTTGTAATTATTAAGAATTTTAGTCATTTTTATAATCGATGATTGAATCATAAAATGGGGAGTCTAGTGATGATTGTTGGTATTTAGGACCATAGGTCCATTGGAGGTTTAAAATAATTGGTGAATTTTCTAAGAATTTTCTGAATCATAATGTGATTTATTAAGATTTTCTATATTATATTATAAGGTATTTGAATTTTTAGTAAATTATAAATAAATGAGAACATTTATTGGTACTTTTCATAAGGATTTAGTAAAAATTTGATGCATATTTTTCGGAGTGATATTGGATTTACTATGAATTTTTAAAGATTTATAAGAATTTATGAATAATATTTATTATTATTATTTTATTAATATATAATATATAATAATATTATATTATTAAGCTCAAAATGACCTGCAGTGTGTTGTTTTGACCATCTTGGTCAAAATGACAACACGTTCTATCGTTTTGGCCGAGTGTCAAGGGCTTATGCCGTTTACGGTTAACTGACGTCATCTTGGAAGGATTCCAAAAGGATGTCATATTATAGTGAGTGATGGTTTGATAAAATGCGGTTCTGCATTGCGTAAAAACCAGCCATCTAACACCATTTATTTCCATACCTACACGTATATAGGGTTATTAAATGATATCTTACAAGATTTCTGTGAAAGCAGGGTTTCACAGGTTATTCTGACGATTTAAAGCCGGAATTTTCTGATGACAAGTCAAAGGCCACGATTCGGCAGCTGTTGGCCTGGAAGATCGGAGGCCTGACCGTGATCACGGTCCGAAAATCTGCCTGGAATCTCGGAAGATCTTAGTGGATATAGTATTAATTTGATTCGGATCCTGCGAGATCTTGATTGGTGATATATAACCATGGCAGCCTGTGACCGAAAGGAAGTGAGGAAAACTTTGATTTGAGGATTACATCTTTACATATTTTTGCTACGAAAACTCATGGAAGGCTAGACTTCCTTTCTTCCTTGATTTAGTTTATTTACCGGACCAAACCCTTGTGAGGTCCCGTTCAATATATTACTCAGTTTCTTTTGTTATTTCTCGCCATTCTAGTGCATATTGATGTCATGGTGCTTGATCAACTCCATAACAAATTAGAAACCAATCACTGTAATCGTGGGCGGTGAGTGAAACACGAGTGACGAGAGGGCATACTCAGATTAACTACGTTGCTAAGCTGAGGGTGAGGTTTTCTGGAAAGTTGGACACGAAAGGGCGAAGGACGTTCCTTCCCTCTGGAGTGCTCAGTCGTACTGAGCAACCTACTAACTGGAATCCAGCAGAAAAGACGTGAGTACATCCTTAGAAGACCCGTGATCACGGGGCGGTCTCGGTATAAATTGAATCAAGGAACATCACAAGCATCTGAATTATATTTTTATTTCTCACCTTCGAATCGTTATATTTGTTACACAACCTCTATTCATCACTGAGATTCTATAACCCTTCGATCTCATCGACCGTGGGCATACCGTGACCACGACCGATTCAAAGACTTCCAACTCTTATAACCCATCTCCCTGAGGATTCGACCTTCCTTACCGCTAGCTACCTAATCAAAAGAGGAAGATTATTTTGGTGAGCTTACGACAACTCATCAGTGAGACTGCTGCCTAGAGCTTTCTTAGTCTCCGCCTATCATCGGTGCTATAACGTGATAATTGTCCCATTACGAATCTCACTCTTCAAAAGCGTATCAAGCCTCAAAACTATACCGAAGTTTTCCTCTTGGGCTTACGAACAAATTCCAGCGATTTTCATGTTGCTCTCATGTATCTCCGGCTAGTTTTTGGTATATTTCGTACCTGGAATCTGGGTATCTTCCTTTACCTTGTTTCACCATTTAAAGTTAATGAGATTAGGTGATTGTGAGATGGTTGGATTCGAAATGGAATGATCTTTGAGTGGTTGTGGTTTTTGTGAAGGATAATTGGATGGTTGCGAGTATTAGGGTGCTGAAAACTAGGGTTTATAGGGATTTACAGGCAATTTCTGGTCAGATGACCAGACGACATGTCGCCTGCAAGGATAGGAGACAAGTCATTCACGGTAAGGATGAAATAGGCTCGGTCCAAGCTTAAGGTTCAGACCAGGCATGACACCTACTGATTAGAATATGTGTCAGCAGCCTCTATGAGAATTCGAAACTTTCGAGTTACTTGGGATGGGAAGCCCATTTGAAATTGAGGATGTTAATGGGCCTTAGCCCGTATTTTAGACTGATGAAAAATAACAAGTTTGATTTTTGATGATACGAAGTTAAATTTTATTTTTCGAGGAATCAAAGTATTTATTGGAAATTTCGGATAGCTATGAAATCGATCATTAAAAAATAGTGAGATGAGAACTAATGGTAGTTTTGGTCAATTAGGACCTTGGGTAGGTCCATTAATAGTTTAAAGGTAATAGGGGATTTTTCGAGAATTTTTGGAAGTGAAATCAAAATTTCATAACTTTTTGGGAATATTTAAGTAAAGTAATTAATTTTTAGTAAATATTATATTTATGGAAAGATAAATTTGATGGTACCAAGGGATATTACTATTCAAGAGGAGTCCGTAGAAATTTTCCACAAGATATAAACTACATTTTACTTATTTTTGAAGATTTTTACTAATTAGGAAAATAATTTAAATATTATTATTATTATTAAATATTAAATATATTATTATAATATTTATTTGAAAAGACAGCGTCAGCTGTAGTTTTGATCTGCGAAGGGGCATGTTGTTTAACTAAAATGGCATTGTTTTATCTAAACACTAAACGACTATGTATCAAACTTACCTGTTGCCACCTTGGGACTTCCCGGTCATCGCCCGTAGCCGATGACCCAATGGAATAAGCCTCGTTCATTATCCAGACTCTGTGTAAGACCATACTAGGGCACGAAAAACTCACCCCCAGTATCACTTTATCGTCACGAATCTTTCCTCGGCAAAATCGAATACTTTCCTACTAAATCTCACCATAAATGGGTAAGAACTAACTCTGTTAGGTCGGGATCTTTCCCCTCTCATGTTTTCCTAGTCGGGTCACAATTATTATCAATATATACATGTAAGGATTTGGATTTATGTGGGTTTTGATTTGGTTACAATTTAGTGAGCTATTGATTCATGTTTGTGATTATAGGACATTAGGGTTTTTCGGTTTTAGGGTTAATGTTGCAGGTTTCAGAGGTTGAAGACAAATTCAGGTGACTTGTCGCTTGAGGCCGCCTTCGTTTGACAGGTAATTTGTCCATAGAATAGATGACGTGTCACCTGCATGTGCAGGTGACGTGTCATCTGAGAGGGGCACCATATGTAGTCCGAGCCTGAGGCTCGCACAACACGTGTCACATCTCGCGTGTGACACGTGTAGGTTCGGAGTTAGACCCGACATAGCATGTCACATCCTTCATGTGAGACACATAGGCCCAAGATGAGGTTTGGGTAGGTCTGGTCACACTAGATGATGCCACATGGCATGCTCTTATTGGTTGGAAAATAATAATAAGTAGAAAATGAAGAAAAATAGGCACAAAAACGGAAAATTCGAGAAAAATACTAGAAAATTGAGAAACAAACTCCCGAAAAATTATGATAAATGCTAGAAATAATAAAGAATCTAATATGGTATAAAAATTATTTAAATCTGATATGATTTGATGGGTCAAATAAATATATTAAGATCCGAAAAATTAAGAAAAAAAGGAAAAATATCCAGATCGATTTCATATTGATTTTCGGGTAGAAACGCATCTTATTAAGGTTTTAGATGCATAATTCAATATGTGTTTATGTATCAAAGATATGATATTAAGGATTTGATTATGAATTCATGTGTAGGTGGATACCTATAGGTAATGGATTTCAAGGAATCAGCTCAACAATCGAGGATCAAGTTTGGACACTTCGATCATTGGGAAACCGTGAGTGGACGGACTCTTTTTATACATTATTTACTGGCATGAATGAATAAGCATAAGTAGGACTACTTAGAATTATAAGGAATGAATTAATAAAAAAAATTATTGTGTGTGCTGTGAATTAATTGTGTGTTGCTTAAAACCTCATGCTTGATTACTGAGGTGTGTTAGGCAATGAGTTATGTTATGCATCTATTGAATGTGCCATGTGTGATTTTAATAATGGAAGTGCACATGAAGTGTTTGGGTGCATTCGACATCATAAGATAGAATCAAGCATTGCAACAGCATAAGGTGACCTATGTGACTTCCAAGATCTCTCTGAGTATGGTAATGCGGCATGGATTTGCCAAGAGAGGTATAAGGTGGGACGAGGTATTTTTAATTAAATAAAAATAATATGAATAAACAAGATATCCTAACGTGGGGATTGAGTAGGTGAAGATACCATCACTTAACGCCATGACATCGTCAGTAGAACTGAGCCAAGAGGAGTGCATGTCCCATTCAAAACTGATAGAGTTAGCATACAAAATAACAAAAGGGATAAGGTGTTGTATATAGAAGTGCCACTGATGGATCCCAGTTGTATTCCTGGCGCTGGAGGTGTGAGACCCTGAATTTTGAGTCCTAGTAGTCCAGAAGCCAGTGTAGGTGAAAAGACCATGTTGTTCTTGAAGAAATGGATGTGTGATGGCTAAAAATGGTATGGAATATCTAGCTATTATTTCTGGTTTTAATTCCCTTTGATTTGATTCCTTATTGGTTGATTATTACCTTAAGAGATAAAATCCCTAAAATTAAGGGAGGATAATTATAGAATTTAATTCTGATAATTATCTTACTTTAATCTAGTCTTTAAAGTAGGAAAATTAATCTCATAACCACCCTATATAAAGAGGAAGCCAGCCACTCATAAATCTTATACATAAAATACACAAAATTTGTCAAACATCGAACCATACACCTCCCTATTGCTGCCGAAATTCCTTCAACTTCAGACTAGCGTAAATCTTTCATCCTTTGTTCGAGTTTTACAAATAATATCTTGTTGAAAAGCTCTTTCCATCCTCCATCTAGCTACCTAGGTCTGGTTATCAGGAGATTAGTTCTTCACTGTCGAAATTCAACTCGTAATTCAGCGGGTTTGGTGCTAAACTTGTGTGATTCTTCCTTCAATTGATTTTTTCTGTTGTTTCTCTTGTTCATATGATTGTTTGGAATCCATTCATATTATAAAATCATGAATCCATCATTTGAATCTTCCTTATACATGAAATTGGTATGCCCTACCCTTATCCTATTACTGTCAATCTTGATCAATTGATTAACCTATAGGTTTCTGATCTTGTTCCTTTTTATTTTATGTGTTATAAACACCTAATCCTTCCTTGTTAACATGAAATCACAACCCTTATAGCTTGTTAACATGAGATCACAATTTTCCCTACTGCCTTATTCTTAGTGCCGAAATTTGTATGTTGATTAGGATGGTATTTCAGGTTGTTTCTTGTTAATTTCTTGGCTATCACATCACACATCCAAGGGAGAGGCACCTACAGCATCTGATAATTGGTTTTTGATAGGTTTGGTGAGTGGAATTGGTAAGGAAATAAGGTATTTACTTGGTGATTGAGTATGCATGCCTAGTTTGGTTTTGTCTTTGCTTTATCATGTATAGGTGGTTCGGATCCCTTGAATAAAGGCAAAGGAATAACTTCTTGTTTAGAGACAAGATAGGTAGGATCTATGCCTTTTTGGTTTCTCAAGAGATCCTTGTTGTTGGTTGTTGTTTTCGATGCATGTCTTTTTATTGATGTATGCATGAGTTGCGCTTTGATTTGAGGCTTACTTAGGCATTGTTGAACCTTTGAGATAGGTTATGTGTGTCTAATTTGCATGTATTGTGTGTATTGAACATGTTGATTGTGTTCTGACATGATTAAGGATAGCCTGCTGTGGTATTGTGCTTGTACGTGTTTGTATGTTAGGATCCTTTTCTGGTGGCCATTCGGGGTAAGCGATGATGCTCCTGGGGAGAGGAGAGGTTCTTACTGGTATGGGAGTTGTATGGGTGGCAATCCCCAGCTTGCGCGCGCTGCCTAGTCCTTATATGCCTAGACGCCTTGTCCTTGTGTGGCTTGGATTCCTTGTCCTTGTGTGGCAAGATGAATAGACTTTTTGATTATAAGCTAACCTTTATCCTTTGTGCAGCGAAGCCTTGGACAACACAGGTGGAAGGGGATGGCCTTTTCCTATTGCCGAGATGATTGGTGACTTTTTCCTACCTGTGTATTTCTGATTTTCGGAAGTTTTTGTAGTCCACTCTCAGCCTTATTTTCGGCCCTAACCCTTTGGTTAGTTCTTGAACTGCATGATATCCCTTAAATGTGTAAGGATGATCTAATATTGTTTGGGAGATGATTGTTTAAGATTTATGTAGATCTTATGATGCTGTGATTCTACTGAGATTCTTGTAATCTCATCCTGTTGTTTTTATTATTTTTTAGGCTTAGGTACATTCGTTGTTCGTGTACCAGTGTGTGATATCAGGGCTGCACGGCGGGACGATATTGTATCACATTTCCATTCACGTTTCTTTGGATGCTTGCACATATAACATGAACAATGATTGGATTATTTTTTTATTTTTCAAGTTCCTCCTATGCTTGATTGTTTTTGGATTATGTTGGAGGTTTACTTGCAGGATTTTTGGATCCCTATGGGGCTTATGTGTTGTGGATTCATTGATTAAATTTAAAGACATCCGCTGATATTTTATTCACTCCATATGATACCAGAATTCTTGTCCAATATTATGCTCTAAATTTTAAAATCTTAAAAGAATTAACATACTAAAATCGGAACTAGATGGATAAGCCTTGTGGGATTCAGATAGGTCCTGGTTTGGGCTTATTTGGGTTTCACGGCAATAAGGGTCTCACTAGGAGCAATTTTGAAATATGGGATTTGGGTCCTTACAGGAGGGACTGTGAGACATTGCCAGCCCAGCCACAGTCCTGATTGGTTGAGATGTTACGTGTTGCATTACATTATGCTTGTGACCGTGATGATTGCTATGATGAGTATGCAAATGTTTATTGTATGCTACTATGCATGTGTTATTGTTAAATGATTGTATGTATTTTTCTATGCATATTTTTCTGTCTACTCACATGGCAGGCTTCCACCAGATTATTAGCATGTGTGCAAGAATAGTGAATGATGATTAGTAGCTCGTTCCCGAGCATGGCAAGGAACGACTATTGAATAGTCAAACTCGAGGTAATCCTAAGGAGCATTTTATTCATGGTATTTCCCCTAGAGTACTTAAATATATTAGATTCAATATAATTAACGAAGTCTTGGCTACTTTTAGATAAATTCAAAATTAATTGATGATACCCAGACATCATCATTTCTCCTTTGTAATTTCGTTGCTCAATGTATCAATATTCATTGTTCATGTTGACCGAAAAATGGCAGCAAAATTTTGAAGAGCTGAAGACCCATTTGGTGTCCGCACCAATCCTTACTTTGCCAAAGATCGGAAAAGAGTATGTGGTGTATAGTGATGCATTAGAATAATTACCCTATGTCTGATTTAGAGCTTACAGCAGTGGTATTTTCATTGAAGATATGGCACCACTACCTATACAGAGAGACTTGAAAAATCTTCATCGATCACAAAATTTTGAAGTATCTCCTTACATAGGAAGAGTTGAATATGAGACAACGAAAATAGATGGAGCTGATTAAAGAATACAACTTGACTATCAAGTATCATCCTGAAAAGGAAAATGTGGTAGCTGATGCTTTAAGCCAAAAGATGCCTCCTTCTTCTTCTTCTTCTTCGTCCTCTATTTTGGTCTATGTGATTGCACATTACATGCCTATGTTGCTTGATTTGAGAGCTACAAGTGTGTATCTTGGCAATGACTTTTCTCGTTTGTTGTTGGCCCAAATTGAAGTCAAACCTGCTTTGTTTGAAGAGATCTGAAATCAGCAATTTGAAGACCCAAGATTGGCTGAAATTTGGCAGCAATTAGATGATGATGCTAATGCCACAGTTCGTGATTTTAGAATCCAAGATGATGGAGTCCTTGTTTTCATAAATCAGGTATGTATGCCACAAGATATTGATGTTTGCAATCTGATTTTGTACAAAGCTCACAGTTTGAAGTTTGTTATTCATCTCGAGAGTACCAAGATGTACCGAGATTTAAGAGAATAATTTTGGTGGCCGAATATGAAATGTCACATTACTGAGTTCGTTGCACGATGCCTTGTATGTCAGCAAGTGAAAATTGAGCATCAGAGACCCGCTAGTTTACTTTAGTCACTTTCAATTCTAGAATGAAAGTGGAAGCACATTATGATGAACTTTGTGACCGGTTTGCCTAGATCTCAGCGATGGTTCAATGCCATTTGGGTGATTGTGGATCGACTAACCAAATTTGCATATTTCCTTCCTATTCATGTGACAGACACCCCCCAGAAGTTGGTTGTTTGTTACTTGGATGAGATTATTCGATTGCATGGAGTACCGGTGTCAATTGTTTCTGATCATAACCTCCATTTCACTTTGCAATTTTGGGAGAAATTTCAGAATGCATTGGATTCAAGATTGAATTTCAGTACTGTATTTCATCCACAAACTGATGGACAATCTGAAAGAACAATTCAAACCCTTGAAGACATGTTGAGAGCGTGTGTATTTGATCAAAATACCAGTTGGGATCAATGTCTTCCTTTGGCAGAATTTGTTTACAACAACAGTTTTCATGTAAGCATTCCAATGGCCCCTTATGAAGCGCTATATGGGAGACGTTGCAAAACTCCAATCTGCTGGAATGAAGTAGGCAAGAAACGCCTAGGTAATCTAGAATTAATTGATCAAGCAACTAAACAGTTGAATCTTATTTGACAAAGGTTGAAGACATCACACAATCGACAGAAAAATTATGTTGATAATCGATGAAGAGAGTTTGAATTTGCGGTATGTGACAAAGTATTTCTGAAAGTCACCCCATGGAAAGGTGTCTTTCATTTTCAGCAGCGAGGGAAGTTAGTAGTTTGTTATATTGCTTCGTATGACAATATTGAGAGAATCGGCCTAGTTGCATATCAACTTGTCTTGCCCCCGAATATGGAGAGAATTCATAACGTGTTTCACGTTTCGATGTTGAGAAAGTATGTTCGCGATCCTACTCATGTTCTTGAAGAACCACCCATTGAGGTTGCTGAAGAATTTTTCTACCTTGTATAGCCAATTGCCATACTAGAATGGTCTATTCGTCAGCTTCATAGTAGGAATGTGCCTATGGCAAAAGTTGTTTGGCGTAATGGTCAAATCAAGGAGAAGTCTTGGGAGACCGAGGAATAGATGCGACCAAGATTTCCTCATCTGTTTTCTTAGGTAATTATGCTGAAATTTCGAGGATGAAATTTTTATAAGGAGGGGAGGATGCGAGACCCTGATCCTTCCTTGATAGATGTCCTAGAAGTCCAGGTATTAGTGCAGCTGAAATAACCGTTTTGCCCCTGAAGAAATGAATGTGTGATGGCCAGAAAAGATTGTGATGATTCTTTCCTATTTTGTTTCATTTGATTTCCTTTCTTTTTTATTTCTTTTCTATTTAATTTCTTTCCTATTCTGAAAGTTTCTAGAAGATTTTTTCAGATTTTATTCAAAATTATCTCCTAAGCATTATCCTCACTTATGTAGGCTTAAAAGTAGAAAAAATTATTTCCATAAGACCTTATTCATACAGATGCTGGCCTACCTATTTGATACACCTAAACCTCTTTTATTTTTTTGAAAATACACCCTTCCTCCTGCCTTGCTGCCAAAATTTCCCTTCTCCCTTCCCTTAGCGAAATTCATCATCTTTCATCGGATTTCTTCGTGTGATAGCTCATTGGAATCCTCTCTTCGTGCTACCTTTTATTATTTAGAATTCATCATTAGAAAGTGAGCATTTCCTTTTTGATTATTCGTGTCAAGATTACCCCACCATGTGTGTACTGATTTTGTGATTCCCTTTGTTGATGATTTTGAATTTTGTTTCTCTTTTTTGTATGAGTGTTTGGCATCTATTCTTGTTATAATATCATGAAATTGGCCCTTGTATCCTTTTGTATGCAAAAATCAACAACTCGACCTCTGTTCCCTATGTATGCCGAAAATTATACCTTGAATTGGGATGAATAATTAGGTTGATTCTAGTTGGGTTCTTGGCCATCATATCATCAAGGGAAGGTTGCAGCTGCATTTGATCATTAGTATTTGATAGGTTTGGTCAGTGAAATTGGTAAGGCATTAGGATGTTCTTTGGTTTCTGAATTCGTATGCTTAATATTGTGTTGTCTTAACTTATGCTTGTTTAGGTGGTATTGATCCTATTGATAAAGCCAAAGGACTAGCTACTTGTTCAGACACAAGAGAGGTAGGATCTATACCTCTTTGGTTTCTCCAGATATCTTATTGCTTGTTTTCTGGTTTCGGCTGGTGTTGTGTGAATGTACATGCTTGCAGTTTAGGATGCATGCTTGTGGTTTGATTGCAGAATTCCTTAGGTAATTGCGGATCATATATTGAGAATAGAATGTTTATTACAACTATACCATGTGATATTGACTTGCTGATTGTGTTGTGATTGAATGAGGATACCCTGTTATGTCCTTATGTTCTTGTACTTGCTTGTGTGCTTGTATTATGCTTGTGTGTCAGGATCTTTTTCCAGTGGTCATTCGAGATAAGTGACCGATGCTCCTATGGAAAGGAGAGGTACTTACTGGTATGGGAGTCGCATGGGTGGCTAGGCCCAGCAAGTGCACGCTGGATGCCTAGTCCTTGTGTGGCTAGATACCTAGTCCTTGTGTGGCAAGTTGTCTTGTCCTTGTGTGGCAGATGCCCTTATCCTTGTGTGGTTTGGATGCCCTTGTCCTTGTGTGGCTTGGATGCCTTGTCCTTGTGTGGCAAGATGGAAAGGTTTGCTGATTATTGTTTGCTAACTATTTACTATTTATGCAGCTAAGCTTTAGACAACACAAATGGAAGGGGATAGCCATTCAATTGTACAAATCAGATGATGAATTACCTACCTATGTACTTCTGGTTTCATAAGTGTTCTTAGTCCTCCCAAAATCTATTGATTTCAGCCTAGCCCTTTATTGTGCGTGCTTGCTGTTTGTTTGATTCCTTTGCTAGTATATGCGATCTGATATGTTGATTGGGAGATGATTGTTTGGATTTCTGCAGATTTTATGATATTGTGACCTTACTCAGATTCTTGTAATCTTCCCCCATTGTTTTTCCCTTTTTTAGGTTTAGGTACATGTTCTACCAATGGTACTAGGGTGTGAGATCAAGGCTGCATGGCGGGACGATATTGCAACACAATCAGATCCACCTACCTTGTTGGATTTGATTGTGCATATTTCTTATTCGTGCTTGCTTGATTGGACTACTTTATAGTTTCTGATATTCTGTTCTTTATTCCGAAATATGCATGACGACAGATGTTAGATTTTTAAGAACCCTTAGGGACTTGTGTGTTATGGTTCCTCTGGTTATTTGTATTTATTAAGACTTCCACTGATAAATTTATTCACTTCATAATATACCAGATTGTATGTCTAATATTTACATCCTCCAACCTTTAAAAGCATAAGAATGAAACCTTAAAATTTGTAACTAGTGTGACTTGAGCCTTGAGGGATTCGAATAGGATTTTGCGAGAGTTTATTCAAGTTTTATGGTAGTAAGGATCCTTATAGGTTGGGTTTGGGTTCTTACAAGTAGCATGGGTTGACTTATACTACTCTTGATAGCTTTTCATGTATGGTAGTGAGGCATGGACATATCGAGGGAGCCATAAGGAAGATAGGGTTGATATAATTATACTAACTAAATGTATAACAGGAATTCCTAATGTGGGGACTGCTTAGGTGGAGCGACTATCACCTATCACTCTGGCATCATCAGTTGTCTGGGTCAAGTGATATGCACATCCAATCGGGACATACCAAATCATCATAACGAGATAACAAGAGGAAAAGTGTAAGGTGTCACATGACGTGCCACTAACATATCCCAGTCATATTCCTAGGACCTATATGGACTGAGAGATATTGTCAGCCTAGTTATGATCGTGAATGCTTAAAGAGCTTTGATATTGCTGCATATATTGACTGTGACTGTGTTTATGACTCAATGATGCTTTGAATGTGTGCCAACATGTCAGTATGTTTAGAGTGTGGTTGCATGTGAACTATTATGCTTGTTTTTCCTGTCCGCTTACCAGACAGGTTTCTGTCAAATCTCTGGATCTATGTTTGATCAAGAATGAAAGGATTGGATGTGACCGTGATTTTCTACCCAGACAGATAGTCAGCTCATCGAGAATTAGTTTAATGCCAAGTTAGGATTTCTATTGTGGACCCCAGTATTCTATGTACATGACTAGGCTGTATATTTATGTCATAAATGAGTTGTATAAATTGGGAACACATTAAATCATATGGGACCTAAAGTATTATTGAAGTAGCCTAGGCTTTAGATACTTAATTGTAATCCAATCTCTCCCAGACAACACCATTGTCAATAAATAAATCTGTTGTTGTATTTTTAATTATTTTTATTGACTCTCCTCCATTATTTATTGTTTCTTTCTAGCTTTGTAGGTTTACTATGTGCATTGCTGGATGTGATAGCAATATATATAGTAGGCCTATGATGGTTATGCACAAAACTTTTAGGTCCGGGGTGTGATAGATTTTCTTTTGGTCGATGTTATTTGTGAAGTAGTTTTAGAGGTTTGCCCCAATAGATTTTGGGCATAGTAGCCCATAAGATTGAGACTATGAATATGTGTACCAATTGGATGTGGGCCTGAGGTACTTGTTTACATTATTAAACTCATGCATTTTCCTTCGACCATATTCATATGTTGTATTGTTCACACAGTTAACGTCATGAACTTACTTTGCTTTTATTATCAAATGTTTATACTCATTTTCGTATATGCCTCCATTCCATTGGAACTGTTTATGACACGGTGACTCTCACTGAGGTCCTCGAGATCTTATCCTCTCTTGTTGTCTTTTCATACTTAGTTTGAGTGTCTTTGTTGCATTCTTCTTTTAAGGTCTAGGTTCCTAGTTTTTCATAGGGATGGACTACTACATATAACAGGTTTGAAAACTCGGTATTCCTTTTCCAATTTTGATTTATTTCATACGATATTGTAATATGCATGCCATGATTGATTGTTGATATTGTGTCCCCTTAGTGAGTTTGGTAGATACTTGCTGTTGGATATGCATGTATTCTTTTGATCCTGTAATATATGAGATGAGTATGGTGCCTTGGGCACACTTTTGATCTTTTGGTTTACGATTTATGGACTTACTGTTGTGTTGTATGTTTGGGATTGTATGGCCTATTATATGACAATTTAAGCCTTCCTTTATTTGTGTGTGCTACTCTATGGTGTATTATGATGTGCCAAGATTTCCAATAAGATACATGTCCCTTTTTAAAGAATTTTTTTTTTCAAATTTATATGTATTCTTACATTGTTTTGGGAAAAGAGATTTCCAGTTTAGCCATGTGTGGTTTCAATTGGGTGAAGAGTTGGGCCAATTGACACTGTACAGCAGTGAGGAGCCTAGTTATCGGGTTCATATCCTCAGAAGAGAGGTAGTGGAGCATGGTTGTTTATGTGTGCAATGTTTGCAAACTGATTTAAAATTACATACTTTGAAAATGCATTACACTCACATTGCACATGCTTAGTCTACATAGAGCTGTGTCTAGTGGTCTTGTTTTGTTCTTAGGATTCATTATATGACTATGTGTCCAGCTAGTTGAGATAGCTTGTGTTAGAGCTCAATATGTTGCTAGAGGGAAAAGAAACCAAGGAGATCAAGTAGTTCTAGTAGGTCATGCCCAGGAAACTAATTTAGATGAGAGAATAGATGTCTGTGGACCAGTAGTAGAGGTAAAGCAGCCAAAAGGTGTATAGGGGGAACAACTAGTCGCTTTAACACTTGCAGGATAGGGTAACCCAGCCCTTCTTCAGGCAATCGTTACTATGCAAGTTGCCTTGGGACAGATATATAAGATGGTGCAAAGTTGAGTAGCTTAGTAACCACAAGTTCAGTCACAGGAATAGGTACAGCCAGAGCCCTCAATATAGGTTGAGCTAGAGGTTCATCATATTTGGGCATAGGGTGCTAGATTACCAATCTAGTTATTAAAGTTAGTGAAGGAGGCTAGGCAACTCGTTTGTGAGAGTTTCTATGGCACAGTGGATATATTAGCCACCAATAACTGGAAAGATAAGATTTAGGACAAGGTGACACTAGTTATCTGACAACTGAAGAGAGATACCGCTAGTTGGTGGGGTCTGTTGAGGGATAAATATAAAGGCCAGCCTTCCTGGGAGGAGTTAGACAACGAGTTCGACCGATAATATTATACTAAGTACTTCAAGGATCAGAAGATGTCAAGGTTTTATGGGCTCCGCCAGGGGAACAAGATAGTTGCTGAGTATGAGGCTAAGTTGAGAGACTTGGCTCATTTTATACCAAAGGTTGAGTGGTCAGGCACTATTTTGGCACATAGTTTTGAGCAGAGTCTCAACCTTGACATCCGAGTTGTTGTTGGTGTCAGTCAGGGTAGGAGCTTCAAAGAGCTAGTTGTGGAGGCCGACAAAGCAAAGAGGTCTTATTTAAAGGCGTAAGGATCTTATAGTTGGAAAGAGTCCTTTGATGCGCAGTGATAGGTTTGATTCGAGACAGAGGAGGATGATGTCCACTCCTTACTCTGTAGTGCAGACCAAATCATAAGGCACATCTTCTCTTGTGACCCGTTCCTAGCAAGCTCTTTCTATACAGATTTTAAGTAGACTAATAGGACATCCTTGGTGTGGAAACTACAAACAGAACCATCCTCCACCATTCCCACAACCGCCCTGGTGTTATGCTTGTGACAAGTTTAGGCATTTGGCTAGGGATTGCCCTAAAGGTAGTGCACTTAGACTTCCAGCTTCTCAGTCTAGAGTTCCAGCTTTGCCAGTGGTGCAGAGATTCTGTATGAGTCATATGGGTTCACAAGGATCACCAAGGCCTCAGACAAGATCACATATAGGTAGAGCTTCTAGTAGCCAAGCTATAGGTCAGTAGCAGTAACAGAGGCCACAAACCTGACTAGAGACATTAGCAGATGCGGATGCATGTGCCAGTCCAGACATCGCCATAGGTATTATTTATGTGTTTTCTTGTTTTGCTAGATTCCTGTTAGATCTTGTACCTAATAGGATGTTTGTTGGTCCTAGAGTTGCTATAAGTGCAGATACAGTGTTTTCACCCCTAGAGTCCATAGCTATATTGATCTCTCTATGTCAACAGATGACTTGTAGTAGTGTTTACTTGGGTTGTGTGTTGAGAATGGGGATAGTACATATAGAGGCCAATTTGTTACCATTGGATATTAGAGACTTTGATGTGATGGTTGGTATAGATTGCTTATCCGAATATAGAGCTTGTACGAAGGGTATGGTTCAGTCTTTTGAATGGGACATAATATTGTTTGACAGAGATAGATGGGTATTGTCGACTTGTGTGATCTTTTGGATAAATACCAGATAGATAATCCAAAAGGGTTGTGTAGCTTTTCTAGCTCATGTCAGCAATGTGTCAGTTAAGTCTCCGGAGTTGAGTAGTGTGCCAATTGTCAAAGAGTATGCAGATGTTTTCCCCAATGATATGTCACGCCCCAGAATTCACCAAGATATAACAACCGCCATATAGCTACTATACAAACTTAGATGGTCATCCTAAGAATATACAATAACTATACAAGGCGAGAACGAAACCTATCTAAATTTTATTTCATATTTTGAATGCATGATGTGCCTCAGAAGCAAACCCAAGACTAGCAATACATATTGGAACAAACAGTCATGTGGAAATTTTGCGAGGTTTACATCATGCAAGATATAAATCAAAATCTCAATTTATTTATCAATATAGTATGGGATCCCAATGTACAATACATACACACACGAAATTTCATATGCAACTAGTCCACATCTGCAACCTGAATCCTCGATCATACCTCATAGTTTGAACCTTTCAAAGAGTCTAAGATCTAGGGCGAAGCCAATCTTTTTGCTCTAACTCGGAAAACCTATTAAACATTGGCATGGCTACCAGGTGAGTAGACATTTTCCTTTACAAACTCTTTTAAATTTAAACAAGATTATGTAATATTTTGATCAAATGATTTAGCAAGTACAAAACCAAAACCATGGCTAAGGATCATTCAGGTACAATCATAAAAATGCATCAATGAAAATCAAGGCGAAGTAATGCCCCACGAGATCACAACATACAACGTATAACCCCATAATCAGGGTCACATTCAAGCAATGTCATCAATCAGCATAGAATTGTCATCACACACTACACACATCTCAAATAGATAGAGATCTTATAGATCTCAGCGTACAATCAATAATCATCTAGGAATAGTAATCTAGAAACACACAGTAATTTGAGACAACACCCAGTAATCTAATATGCTGGGGTGATCCCATGATAAATTCATAAACTATACTCCTCAAAGGATAGAGTATTGTCAGTTGACTAATTCCATAGCCGTTATTCCTTGCATTCCACTAGGGTTAGTATCACATTAATAAACCCTTCTTGCATCTTTCGTTCAATTAAGGTTAGTATATCTTTAACTAACAGGTACTCCTTCTCTACTCCTTATGGTAAATTCTATTAAAATATCCTTGAGTCGTTACTTACTTCGTTTGTATATTCTTAATTGCTTATACTTTTATAATCTTCTTTGTTTGCCCTCTAAAAATTACATTTAATAGTTTCTCAATTATTTTTCATTACCTCTTAGATAAGTTCTAAATAGAAATCCTTTGATTTCCTAGGTTTGTTCGACCCTCTAAGCATTTCTTTTTCTTATCGTCTTCACTTTCGGTTTCTTATACAACAGTGCTATATTCTCAGCACGATTAGTATCCTTTCGTAAAACTAGTCAGTCATACGAGATGTTGTTAGGATGTTTTCTTATAATCAGAAAATTTAGGGTTCCTTATCAGTAGGACATTAGTTCCTTAATATTCTTAATTTATTCGTACCTTAATTATTGTCTTAGTTATTCAAGTGTTGTACTTTTCCAACACAAGGTTCGATATTTTTCTCGTATAACCTGGAAGCCATACAAGATATTCTTGAGTTAATTTCACGACTCCCACTTGGTAGTACAATACTGTTGTCCCCCATATCACAGTTATCTCAAGCATATTTGCCACACTTAATTACGGCTCAGGAATAACTATCGAAGCACGTTTTAATTAGATTGAATGCAAGTAAACAAGACTTTCCATGATTTAAGAAATTTCCTATTGATCATGTGTTTATGCGTGCAAGCAATTCACAGATATCACATTTAACATGGAATCAATCCATATTCAATTAAACGATGAGAATTAATATAAAATTTTCCACTCACAGTTTTTGTCTTCCCGACTTTCTCTCTGGATTCGATCCGTATCCGATCTAGATTTTTTTATCCTCTTACGTACAACCTAGACATATAATCATAATCTGAAACTTAATATCATCATATGAATCTTAATAATTTCATCACAGACACTTCTAGGCCCTCAA
This sequence comes from Passiflora organensis, assembly GCA_019739055.1. Classification (NCBI taxonomy): domain Eukaryota; kingdom Viridiplantae; phylum Streptophyta; class Magnoliopsida; order Malpighiales; family Passifloraceae; genus Passiflora; species Passiflora organensis. The sequence continues at coordinate 2,863,572 of JAEPBF010000187.1, read as the reverse complement.
ACCTATCCTAAAAACCCTATGATCATCCTTGGATTCAATCTAGACATTTTTTGTACTTTTTTTTTAATTATCAGAAACTTATACTAATTTTTACATCTATCAAAACTCATCAAAATCATTAATATTTTATATCACAAGACTTCCTACAATTTTCTCTATTTTCTAGAATTTTTCCATATTTTTTCTCATTTTATTTCTAATTTTTCCAATTTTTATTCATTTTCTGTCATTTTTATTTATCTAGCCAAAGTCAACGGGACCCGTGTTACTCTGTGACATGGTCGTGTATCTACCAGAATCGACCCGATGTCGACCCAATACCGAACCTTAACCTTCCTTACCAAACTAGATCAAACGACATGTCACTCATGTCGCACCTATACGACATGTCATCTATCATGCCCCCTAGATGACATGTCTTTCGAACGACTTGCAGACGAGGTGTCATCCTCATTCATCTTCTTCCTTCTGCTAGACCTGCAATTCGCCATTTCCAAAAAACCCTAGATGGCAACCTGTTAATTTTCACCTTAATTCACAACCTAAGCTACCCATGACTTCTCTACACTAAACATGCAACCAATCTAAACCTAAATCAGGTTAAATCATGCTAAAAAATGGGAGATATCCTAGATTAAACTCTCAACCGGAACTGAAGAACACTCACCGGATCCTTAGAAGAGTATGGGATGAAATTACTCAAGAGATGCATGCACAGGTTTGGGGAGATGAGGCGAGTAAGTTTTCGAGGGAAAGGAATGAGTTTTGGGACTGGGTATCAAATACCCAAATCCCAATCTAGGGTCGAGCTTATTCCCATTAGTTGGTGGGTCGCCAGTCAAGACAAGCCGGCGACCCTTCCAAGAATAAACGGCGTCGGAGAAACGACGTCGTTCCATAACAAACGACACAGGTTCGGTTTAAGGCCGAGCCTATCAAAACGGTAGAACTTGCCACATTTTGACCCTTTTCATTATTCTTATTATTATTAATTTTTATATTATTATTTATTTATATATATATAATATAATATTATTTTCTTTTAAATTACGAAATCTTCTAAAATTCGTAATAAATAGTATACTAATAAAAAAAATACCTAAAGAATACTAAAAATTTCTTATGAACAGTAAAATCTAATTATAGTGAAAGATTTTAGTTTTTATATATAAAAAATTTATTAAAAATTGTAATACCACTTGGTGTTTATTAGAAAAATATCACTAATTAGAAATGCCTTCCCAAAAATTTCTAAACACCAATATTCAATATAGTGACCTATCCATGGTCCTAAACCATCAAAATTATTCTTGAAACATATCCTTTTCATTTTAATATCATATATATATATAATTCTATGTATATAAAATTCTCAATTTATCATAGAATTATTCTTTCCGAGTAATTTAGTAACTCAATGTCATTTCTTTTAGCATAATTTATTTTCTTATGAGTCTAACAGATAGACTCAAGGGCTTAGTCATCAAATGACTTGGATTTCAAGATCGACAGGCATAGGGGTATGAAAAGACAAAATTACTCTCGGATATCGGTTTTCAAGAAATACACCGTATAAGGTTCTTTCGGAGATATCAAAAGCTGAGAAACACACCTGTGAGTCCAAATGACTTGAAACATTGGAGTATGAACACAATACCTAAGTCGGCTTCTTTCGAGCCATACACTTACTTCACTACCTAACAACTGTAAATTTCGGTATTCACCAATCTATGATTCATACTTATCCATTTCAGTAGCATCTATAGCTTTTTATATCCTTGGCCCATAGGTTATAAGCTCACCCATCAATGATCGATTGGGTTATTAGCTTAAGGCCTAAATCGTTAAGATATTAAACCTCACATGATGTGACAGAATTCCCTTCAATTCAAGAGATTGAGTTACAATTAGGGACAACAACGATTTATATTCCGCCATATCGGAAGACACCAAGTGAGTTGAGAGAGTAAAAGACTTAATTGGAGGATTTCATGGATCGATGTTTCATCAGCATGAGTGCATTTCCTTGAGGTCTGCCAATTCTTTTCTTCAAAAGAAGCACGACACCCTTCAGTTTTGCATTGAATATAGGCAGTTGAATCGGTCTATAGTGAAGAACATGTACCTGCTACCGAGAAAAGACAACATGTTCAATTAGTTATAGGGTGTTGCAATGTTCTCAAAGATAGATTTGAGATCGAGATACTATCAGTTGAGGGTTCGGGAGTCTGATATCCCGAAGATAACATTTAGATCAAGATACAGGAACTATAAGTTTGTAGTTATGCTATTTAGGTTGTCGAATCTGCCTGTAGTGTTCATGGACCTCATGAATCGAGTATTCTAAGAATATTTGGATCGATTATTCATCATCTTGATAGATGATATTTTGTTGTATGCGAGGACCGAGGAGGAGCATGAGGTGCACTTAAAGACAATACTAGACACACTTAGAGCTCGATAGTTGTATGCTAAGTTCTCTAAGTGTGAGTTATGGTTAAGAGAGGTCAACTTCTTAAGGCACATAGTATCAATTAGTGGAATGTTGGTAGACCCTAAGAAGATTAAGGCTATTGTTTTGTGGGATCCGTCTTGTAGTGTGACCAAGGTGCACAGCTTTTTGGGCTTAAGAGGATGCCATAGACAGTTTATGGAGGACTTTTCAGTTTTAGCTGCTCTTTTGATGCGTTTGATGCGTGAGGGTACTCTGTTTGTGTGATAATATATCAGGCTATATACATATATAAATATACATTAAAATACATTAAACTAACTACCAGTGAGTTTCCGATTTATTTTTGGCTGAGGTTATCTTTGACGTGGTTTTAGAGTTACACCCTAATAGATTTTGGACGTACTAGCCCATGAGATTCAGACATGGATTTGTGTACCAATTGGGAAGGGCCTGAGGTACTTGTTTACATTATTGAACTTATGCAACAGCCTTGGACCATATTCATATGGTGAGTTGTTTGCACGATTAGCATTATGGACTTACTGTGCTTTTATTATCAAATGTTTATACTCATTTTTGTATGTGCCTCCATTCAACCGGAACTATTTATGACATAATGACTCTCACTGAGATCCTTTAGATCTCACCCCCTTTTGTTGTTATCTTTTCAGGCTTAGTTCAAGTGTCTATGTTGTAGTCTTCTTTTAACGTTCAGGTCCCCGGTTTTTCATAGGCTAGATTGCTCCATATGACACGTTTGGAAACTCAACATCCCTTTTATATTTTGATACATTACATGCCATGTTTTTGATATATGTTTTGATTGATTGTTGATATTTTGACCCCTTAGTGGGCTTTGGTTGATACTTGCTTTTAAATGTGTATGTATTCTTTTGAGACTGTGATATATGAGATGAGTATGGTATCTTGGTTATACTTTTGATCCTTTGAGCTTGGAGTTTATGGAATTATTATTGTGCTGAATGTTTCAGGCCGTGTGGCTTGTTGTATGATGATTTATGTCTATTCTTGTTTGTGTGTGCTACTCCATGGTGTATTATGTTATGTCAAGGTTTTCAATAAGATACATGTTCCTTTTTAAAGATAAAGAAAATTTTCAAATTTATATGTATTTTTACATCGTTTTGGGAAAAGACAATTCAGGTTTGACCTTGTGTAGTTTTGATTGGACCAAAAATTGGAACAATTGAGGTTGCATGATGATAAAGAGCCTAGTTACCAGGTTTGGGTCCTCACATACATAATATAGATAAAACATACGTTATAGCTCAAATTTTGGGATTATGAATAAGAATGTTAATATTTAATTTGTTATTTGTTGTTTTGATATTTGATTTGATATTTTGTTTTGATATTGATTTGAGATTTATTATAATATATTTATTCAATTTTTTTTTTAAATTAGAGGGTATCGATTGTCATTAATAATGACTAATTCATTTTACTGTATAGTAAATATTGGCCTAAAATTGAATTTAGCTTTAATCACAAGTGCATGGCTGTCAACAATTAATATAGTTCAAAAGAACAAGTATCGATCCCTCAGGAAAATTCATCTAAAACTAATTAATTTGCCTAATCTGCTACTCTAGTTAAATGTATCGAATAAAGAGTTGTAATTAAGCTAAACTAAAACTTAAACATAAAGTAACTAATTAGGTGTTAGAGTTAGGGTTGCTAGTTTATTTGGGAGCCAATTCAACTATTGTTCAATTCTAATACTCTATACCTATTCTTGATAATCTTTTAATCTCCTAATATCCTTCCAGACTATTAGGAGCTAATTCAAAATCTCAACTAACTATATTCCTATGATAATTGAACTTCTGAATCATTTTGTCCAATCAATATGAACCCTAGTTTTGGTAGATATATTCCTATACTACCAAGTTTCAGTTATGTCCTAGGACTTCTAATCTGTTGTCAAAGTTTAATTGTTCTTCCGAATCAATTAAGACTTATCTATGGACAAACAGGTTAGGACTGTTAATTAATCAAGATTTAGAAATAGGGTTGAGAACTTGTAGTAAGAACACAGTAAATTTGAAACCCAGTTTTACGTCATGAAATCAAGATGCAAAAGATGAAGAGAAAGAATTAATCCAAAAAATCTTTGTATTAATTAAAACTCAAACAAATATACCAACTTTTTGATCTCTGATGGATCAAGAGCTATTCTGAAAATAATAAAAAAATTGTGTACAATCTTAGATGAAAAATAATACAGTCATAACGTCTATTTTATAAATTATAATAAATAGATACTCTTTAACCATATCTGATCGTCCTTATCGGCGTATTTCTGGGCTTGATCTCATACAACCGACTGGTCGGTGTAAGTGAACCAATTGGGTCCGTTGATGTTCAGCACGATCGTCTGAGTGAACGGACCGGTCGATTGAGCTTTGGCATCTTCATCTTTTTTCTCTTTTTTATCGGTCACCGACAGGTCGTTTGAGCTTTGGCAAAATTATTTAATATCACTGACCGGTTAGTTGGCTCTCCCAATCATCAACATTGATTTCGATGTTTTGGTGCATCTTTCATACGAAAATGCTTCCTTTTGCAACTAAAATCCATTCCACCTGCTCAACTACAACACTCAATAAACGATCAAAACGTTCACTAAACTAACACAATTAGAATGCAATTATCCTTAAATTGAACAAATCATAACGGATGACCATTACTAAAAATAGGTCATCAAATCTCCTCAAACTTTAAACTTTGCTAGTCCCTAACAAAAGTAGTTCGATAAAGAAACGCAAACACCTATACCCAAAAAATTAAATCAAGGAAATTTACTTCACTTCATCCATAACCAACAACAAACACTTAATTATGAAATTCCGGTCTTTCAATTCTTACCTAATTGTACCAATTTCAATTTCGTTCAAAGGAATTAGGATTTGAAAACACCCAATACTCATGTACTAGTTCATTAAATCAATCAAAATGTTTATTAGAATTTCATAAGTGCAGCTCAAAGGTCCTATTGAGTTAAACCCACCATAAGGGCTTTTTATTCGTTCTTTCAAAAAATCTTTTTTTTCTTTCTTTTCAATTGAACCTAATGCCACCTTTAATTTGTCAAACCAATTTCAACACATCCCAGGTTCAAATTTAATCAACCATACTAAACAAAATCTAGCATTCATTGTCAGTTTTTTCAAAAGTGAACCTATCACCTCAAACTTAAGATAAATAGATGCTGACGGATATAAAAATAACATTAAACATAATATGTAACTAATTTAAACATGAGTGACTGACCAACTTAAATAACACTAAGAAAAATAAAACAAAAGTAAACATAAGAAAAAAAAAAGAAAAAAAAAATATTCAGGACAACGCACTCAATTGTCTCTTGGGTTGTTATGTTCCTTTGTAGCATCTCATTAAACTTGTTTACCTATATAGTGAACAAAAGCATAAGTATAAAACTATAAAGACCCAAATTCCAACCTATTAGGACTCTTACCGCCGTAAAATCCAAACAAGCCCAAAACCAGGACCTATCTGAATCCCACAAGGCTTATCCATCTAGTTCTGATTTTAATAGGTTTATTCTTTATACTTTTAATGGTTGGAGCATGACAATGGACATACTTTCTAACAATAGACTGAGTGATTAAAATATCGTTGAAGTCGTTATAATTCAACAAAGGTACCATAACACACAAGTCCTATAGGGATCTCAAAATCCAGCAGGTATACCCCCAATAAATTTCGGTAACAAACAAACAAAGGAGGCATTCAAAAATCCAGAAAGTAGCCCAATTGAACTTCATGTTATATGCGCAAGTAATCAAGGAAATAGGTATGCAAATGTGATGCGATATTGGTCTGACGTGCAACCTTGATCTCACACACTGGTACCACGAACAATGAATGTACCTAAGCTTGAAAATGATGAAAACAACAGGATGAGATTATAAGAATCTCAGTAGGGTCACAATATCATAAGATTTGTAGAAATTTTAAGCAAACATCTCCCAAATAATATCAGATCAACTTATGCCACTAAAGGGTATCACGCATGCATTCAAACATTCAAAGGAGCGTAAGACCGAAACTAAGGCTGAGGGTGGACTACAAACTCTTCCGAAAAACAGAAGTACACAGGTAGGAAAATTCATCAATCACTCTCGACAATCGGAAAAGACCATCCCTTCCATCTATGTTGTCTAGAGCTTCGCTACACAAAGGTTAAAAGGTTAGCACACAAGCTATTTAACAAGCCTATTTATCTTGCCAGCACACAGGACAAAGCATCAAGCCAGCACACAAGACTAGGCATCAAGAGTACACAAGTTGGGGATTGTCACCAATACAACTCCCATACCAATAAGAACCTCTCCTCTCCCAAAGAGCATCAGTGCTTACCTCAAATAGCCATTGGAAAAGGATTCTGACACGCAGACACGTACAAGCACACATACGCAAATACAAGACACAATACCACAACAGGGTATCCTCAATCATGTTATAACACAATTAGCATGTTCAATACACACACAACACATGCAATTTAGGCACTCATAACCTAACTCAAGGGTTCGGTATAGCCCAAGTAAGCCTCAAATCAATCCGCAACTCATGCATACACTATTTCCAATATGCGCATACAACCATCAACAAAATATACACCGAAAACAACAAGCAACAACAAAGATCTTAGGAGAAACCGATGAGGCATAGATCCTACCTCTCTTGTCTTTAAACAAGAAGCTATTCCTTTGCCTTTATTCAAGGGATCCGAACCACCTATAGCATCATAAGGCAAAGGCAAAACCAAACTAAGCATGCATACTCAATAATCAAGTGAATATCCTATTTCCTTACCAATTTCATTTACCAAACCTATCAAAAAATAGTGATCAGATGCCGCAGGTGCCTTCCCCTCGGATGTGTGATATGATAGCCAAGAACTTAACAAGATTCAACCCGAATTACCATTCCAATCAACCATATAAATTTCGGCACTAAGGATAGGATAATAGGACAATTACGGTTTCATGATTACAAGGTATAGGGGTTGAAATTTCATAATTACATAGAAGGATTAGGTGTTAATAACACATACAATTAAAAGAAACAAGATCAGAAACCGACAGGTTAACCAATTGATCAAAATCGACAACAATAGGGTAAAGGATAGGGTATGCCGATTTCATGTATAGAGAAGATTCAAAGAATGAATTCATGATATTACAATATGAATGGATGTCAAACAATCATACGAACAAAAAAAATAACAACATAAACCAATTGAAGGGAGAATCACACAATTTCGACACCAATACCTTTCAATTTGCGATAAGGATTTTAACAAAGAAAGACTGATCTTCTGATGATCAAACCAAGATAGCTTGATAGAGAATGAAAAGATCTTTCCAACAAGCTATTACTCGCAGAAATCTGACAAAGGATGGAAGAATTCGGCTATGATGAAAGCTTAGGTAATTTCGATAGCAATAGGGTAGGTTTAGGGTTTGATTGCTTGATAATTTTGTGTATTTCTAGTGTAGAGATTAAGAGTGGCCGGCTACTCCTTATGTTGGGTGTAATGGGATCAATTTTTCCTGCTTTTAGGGCTAGATAAGGGAAGATGATCATTAGGATTAATTATTGGAATTATCTCCTTAATTTTAGGAAATTACCAACCAAGATAAGATTGAACCAATAGGGAAATGAAATCAGAAATGAACTCTAAACCTTCAATACCATTTTCGGCCATCACACATCTATTTCCTCAATGGAAAAATGGTCATTTCACCTGCACTGGCTTCTAGACTTCTAGGATTCAAAATTTGGGCTCTCACACAAACCCTATTTTCTTCTCTCTTCTCACTATCCTCTTGCTTCTTCTTTTTTTTCCCATTTCTTTATTGAATGATGGGTTGCCTCCCATTAAGTGCCTTAGTTATGGTCATGGCATGAACCTTTCAGCTTCAATTTGTAGCCTCATTGGTGGCTTTGCATCATCTAGATCTTTGCAGGCTTGATTTAAAAGTTATTGACTTGAATAACAGGCTTGCGGATGCTATCTCCTAATGTCTCAGTTGTTGGCGTATTGTAATACATGATAGTCCTACGCCTTGGCTGCAGATTGTCTATTGTTGGAGCTAGTTCTGCATTTGTCTACTTCATTGACAGCATTTGTAAGGACCCCAAACCCATATTCCCGAAATTGCTTCTATTAGGACCCTTACCGCCGTGAAACCTAAATAAACCCAACCTAGTACCTATCTAAATGCCACAAGGCTTACTCACCTATTTTTTTATTTTAGTATGTTCATTCTTTATACTTATAACCATTGGAGCATGATAATGGACAAGTATTCTGGTATCATACGGAGTGAATAAAAACATCAGTGGAAGTCTTTAAATTTAATCAATGAATCCATAACACACAAGTCTTATAAAGATCTAAATATCTAGTAAGTAAACCTCCAACATAATTCGGAAACAAACAAGCAAAGGAGGACTTGAAAAACCAGAAAATAGTCCAATCATAGTTCACGTTATATGCGCAAGCAATCAAGGAACAGGTATGCAAATATGATGCGATATTGCCCAGCCATGCAGCCTTGATTCTCACACACTGGTACCATGAACAGCGAATGTACCTAAGCCTAAAACATGGTGAAAATAACATGATGAGATCACAAAAATCTCAGTAGGGTCACAACATCATAAGATCTGCAAAAATTTTAAACGAACATCTCCCGAACAATCATCAAATTCAGCCTATACAACTAGAGGGTATCACACATTCATTCAATAACCAAAAAGAGATAGAACCGAAAGCTAAGGCTGAGGGTGGACTACAATCACTTTTGAAAATCAGAATTACACAGGCAAGTAAAGCATCAATCTCGACAATAGAAAAGGCCATCTCTTTCTACTTGTGTTGTCCAAGGCTTCACTGCACAAAGGATAAAGGTTAGCACACAAGTTAATCAGTAAGCCTATTCAACTTGCCACAAGGACAAGGCCTCCAAGCCACACAAGGAGAACATCCAAACCACACAAGGATAAGGGCACCCAAACCACACAAGGATAAGGGCATCTAGCCACACAAGGACTAGGCATCCAGCAAGCTCTTGCTGGGGATCACCACCAATACAACTCCTATACCAGTAAGAATCTCTCCTCTCCCATGGAGCATCTGTGCTTACCCCGAATGGCCACTGGAAAAGGATCCTGAAACACAAACATGTACAAGCACAAACAAGCAAGTACAAGGCACAAGACCACAACAGGGTATCCTCAATCATGTTAGAATATAATTAGCATGTCCAATGCATACAACACATGCAATTTAGGCACTCATAACCTATCTCAAGGGTTCGGTATAGCCTAAGTAAGCCTCAAATCAATCTGCAACTCATGCATACATTATCTAACATATGCGCATACAACCATCAACAATACATGCACTGAAAACAACAAGCAACAGCAAGGATCTTCAGATAAACCGATGAGGCATAGATCCTACCTCTCTTGTCTCCAAAAAATAAGCTATTCCTTTACCTTTATTCAAGGGATCCGAACCACCTATAATGTCATAAGGCGAAGACAAAACCAAACTAAGCATGCATACTCAATAATCAAGTGAATATCCTATTTTCTTACCAATTCCATTCACCAAACCTATTAAAAACCAATGATCAAATGCCACAGGTGCCTCCCCCTCGGATGTGTGATGTGATAACTAGGAACTTAACAAGATCCAACTTGAATTACCATTCCAATCAACCATACAAATTTTGGCACTAAGTATAAGGTAATAGGAAAATTGGGATTTCATGATTACAAGGTATAGGGGTTGTGATTTCATAATTACAGGGAAGGATTAGGTTTTAATAACAGATAGAATGAAAAGAAACAAGATCAGAAACCAATAGGTTAATCAATTGATCAAAAGCGGCAACAATAAGGCAAAAGGTAGGGCATGTTGATTTCATGTATAGGGTAGATTCAAAGGATGAATTCATGATTTCAAAACATGAATGGATTCCAAACAATCATATAAACAAAAGGAACAACAATAGAAATCAATTGAAGGAAGAATCACACAATTTCAGCACCAAAACTGACGAATTATGACTTGAATTTTGGCAGGGAAGAACTAACCTTATGATGAACAAGCCAAGATATCTAGATAGAGGATGGAAAGAGCTTTCAAACAAGCTATTATTTGGAGAAATCTGACAAAAGATGAGAGAGTTATGCTAAGATAGATTAAGGAAATTTCAGCAGCAATAGGGTATGGTGTAGGGTTTGATATTTGACAAATTTTTGTGTGTTTTAGGTGTGTGTAGACAAGTGTGGTCAGCTACTCTTTATGTAGGGTATTTTTGGGATTAATTTCCCTACTTTAAAGGCTAGATAAGGTAAGATAATCATCAGAATTAAATTATGGAATTATCCTTCCTTAATTTTAGGAATTTTATCTACTAAGGTAAGATTGAACCAATAAGGAAACAAATCAAAGGAAAATGAAACCATAAATGATTATCAGTCCTTCCATACCATTTTCAGCCATCACAGATCCATTCCTTCAGGAGCAAAACAGTCATTTCACCTGCATTGGCTTCTGGACTTTTAGGACTAAAATTTCGGGGTCTCACAGTATTTGGGTTTTGTTGCTCCATCGGTTGGTCTAATAACTTAAGCCACCTGAGCCTTTTTATAGTTTTATCAATCGAAAGGTTAATAGGTTTGAGCTCAAGCTTCTTGCTCCTTAAGTTATACATGTTCTCCAGTTCTACACACCAGAAATAAAAACAAGAAATTTAATCTAGAAAAAGAATTAGGGTTAAATTATTAGCTTTAAAACCATTTCCCAGGCAATGGCACCAAAAACTTGAAAGCGTAAAATTGAATTTACCTTTAATCACAAGCGTACGATTGTCAACAAGTAATATAGTTCAAAAAAACCAATATCAATCCCACAGGAAAATTTGTCTAAAACTAATCAATTTGCCTAATCTGCTATTCTAGTTAAATGTATCGAATAAAAATTTATAATTAAGCTAAACAAGTGTGTAGACAAGTGTGGTCAGCTACTCTTTATGTAGGGTATTTTTGGGATTAATTTCCCTACTTTAAAGGCTAGATAAGGTAAGATAATCATCAGAATTAAATTATGGAATTATCCTTCCTTAATTTTAGGAATTTTATCTCCTAAGGTAAGATTGAACCAATAAGGAAACAAATCAAAGGAAAATGAAACCATAAATGATTATCAGTCCTTCCATACCCTTTTCAGCCATCACAGATCCATTCCTTCAGGGAGCAAAACAATCATTTCACCTGCATTGGCTTCTGGACTTTTAGGACTAAAATTTCGGGGTCTCACAGTATTTGGGTTTTGTTGCTCCATCGGTTGGTCTAATAACTTAAGCCACCTGAGCCTTTTTATAGTTTTATCAATCGAAAGGTTAATAGGTTTGAGCTCAAGCTTCTTGCTCCTTAAGTTATACATGTTCTCCAGTTCTACACACCAGAAATAAAAACAAGAAATTTAATCTAGAAAAAGAATTAGGGTTAAATTATTAGCTTTAAAACCATTTCCCAGGCAATGGCACCAAAAACTTGAAAGCGTAAAATTGAATTTACCTTTAATCACAAGCGTACGATTGTCAACAAGTAATATAGTTCAAAAAAACCAATATCAATCCCACAGGAAAATTTGTCTAAAACTAATCAATTTGCCTAATCTGCTATTCTAGTTAAATGTATCGAATAAAAATTTATAATTAAGCTAAACAAGTGTGTAGACAAGTGTGGTCAGCTACTCTTTATGTAGGGTATTTTTGGGATTAATTTCCCTACTTTAAAGGCTAGATAAGGTAAGATAATCATCAGAATTAAATTATGGAATTATCCTTCCTTAATTTTAGGAATTTTATCTCCTAAGGTAAGATTGAACCAATAAGGAAACAAATCAAAGGAAAATGAAACCATAAATGATTATCAGTCCTTCCATACCATTTTCAGCCATCACAGATCCATTCCTTCAGGAGCAAAACAATCATTTCACCTGCATTGGCTTCTGGACTTTTAGGACTAAAATTTCGGGGTCTCACAGTATTTGGGTTTTGTTGCTCCATCGGTTGGTCTAATAACTTAAGCCACCTGAGCCTTTTTATAGTTTTATCAATCGAAAGGTTAATAGGTTTGAGCTCAAGCTTCTTGCTCCTTAAGTTATACATGTTCTCCAGTTCTACACACCAGAAATAAAAACAAGAAATTTAATCTAGAAAAAGAATTAGGGTTAAATTATTAGCTTTAAAACCATTTCCCAGGCAATGGCACCAAAAACTTGAAAGCGTAAAATTGAATTTACCTTTAATCACAAGCGTACGATTGTCAACAAGTAATATAGTTCAAAAAAACCAATATCAATCCCACAGGAAAATTTGTCTAAAACTAATCAATTTGCCTAATCTGCTATTCTAGTTAAATGTATCGAATAAAAATTTATAATTAAGCTAAACAAGTGTGTAGACAAGTGTGGTCAGCTACTCTTTATGTAGGGTATTTTTGGGATTAATTTCCCTACTTTAAAGGCTAGATAAGGTAAGATAATCATCAGAATTAAATTATGGAATTATCCTTCCTTAATTTTAGGAATTTTATCTCCTAAGGTAAGATTGAACCAATAAGGAAATAAATCAAAGGGAAATGAAACCATAAATGATTAATAGACCTTCCATACCATTTTTGGCCATCACATATCCATTTCTTTAGGGGAAAAACGGTCATTTCAACTACACTGGCTTTTGGACTTCTGGGACTCAAAATTCAGGGTCTCACTGTATTTGGGTTTTGTTGCTCCATCGGTTGGTCTAATAACTTAAACCACCTGAGCCTTTTTATAGTTTTATCAATCGAAAGGTTAATAGGTTTGAGCTCAAGCTTCTTGCTCCTTAAGTTATACATGTTCTCCAGTTCTACACACCAGAAATAAAAACAAGAAATTTAATCTAGAAAAAGAATTAGGGTTAAATTATTAGCTTTAAAACCATTTCCCAGGCAATGGCACCAAAAACTTGAAAGCGTAAAATTGAATTTACCTTTAATCACAAGCGTACGATTGTCAACAAGTAATATAGTTCAAAAAAACCAATATCAATCCCACAGGAAAATTTGTCTAAAACTAATCAATTTGCCTAATCTGCTATTCTAGTTAAATGTATCGAATAAAAATTTATAATTAAGCTAAACAAGTGTGTAGACAAGTGTGGTCAGCTACTCTTTATGTAGGGTATTTTTGGGATTAATTTCCCTACTTTAAAGGCTAGATAAGGTAAGATAATCATCAGAATTAAATTATGGAATTATCCTTCCTTAATTTTAGGAATTTTATCTCCTAAGGTAAGATTGAACCAATAAGGAAACAAATCAAAGGAAAATGAAACCATAAATGATTATCAGTCCTTCCATACCATTTTCAGCCATCACAGATCCATTCCTTCAGGAGGCAAAACAATCATTTCACCTGCACTGGCTTCTGGACTTTTAGGACTAAAATTTCGGGGTCTCACAGTATTTGGGTTTTGTTGCTCCATCGGTTGGTCTAATAACTTAAGCCACCTGAGCCTTTTTATAGTTTTATCAATCGAAAGGTTAATAGGTTTGAGCTCAAGCTTCTTGCTCCTTAAGTTATACATGTTCTCCAGTTCTACACACCAGAAATAAAAACAAGAAATTTAATCTAGAAAAAGAATTAGGGTTAAATTATTAGCTTTAAAACCATTTCCCAGGCAATGGCACCAAAAACTTGAAAGCGTAAAATTGAATTTACCTTTAATCACAAGCGTACGATTGTCAACAAGTAATATAGTTCAAAAAAACCAATATCAATCCCACAGGAAAATTTGTCTAAAACTAATCAATTTGCCTAATCTGCTATTCTAGTTAAATGTATCGAATAAAAATTTATAATTAAGCTAAACAAGTGTGTAGACAAGTGTGGTCAGCTACTCTTTATGTAGGGTATTTTTGGGATTAATTTCCCTACTTTAAAGGCTAGATAAGGTAAGATAATCATCAGAATTAAATTATGGAATTATCCTTCCTTAATTTTAGGAATTTTATCTCCTAAGGTAAGATTGAACCAATAAGGAAACAAATCAAAGGAAAATGAAACCATAAATGATTATCAGTCCTTCCATACCATTTTCAGCCATCACAGATCCATTCCTTCAGGAGCAAAACAATCATTTCACCTGCACTGGCTTCTGGACTTTTAGGACTAAAAATTCGGGGTCTCACAGTATTTGGGTTTTGTTGCTCCATCGGTTGGTCTAATAACTTAAGCCACCTGAGCCTTTTTATAGTTTTATCAATCGAAAGGTTAATAGGTTTGAGCTCAAGCTTCTTGCTCCTTAAGTTATACATGTTCTCCAGTTCTACACACCAGAAATAAAAACAAGAAATTTAATCTAGAAAAAGAATTAGGGTTAAATTATTAGCTTTAAAACCATTTCCCAGGCAATGGCACCAAAAACTTGAAAGCGTAAAATTGAATTTACCTTTAATCACAAGCGTACGATTGTCAACAAGTAATATAGTTCAAAAAAACCAATATCAATCCCACAGGAAAATTTGTCTAAAACTAATCAATTTGCCTAATCTGCTATTCTAGTTAAATGTATCGAATAAAAATTTATAATTAAGCTAAACAAGTGTGTAGACAAGTGTGGTCAGCTACTCTTTATGTAGGGTATTTTTGGGATTAATTTCCCTACTTTAAAGGCTAGATAAGGTAAGATAATCATCAGAATTAAATTATGGAATTATCCTTCCTTAATTTTAGGAATTTTATCTCCTAAGGTAAGATTGAACCAATAAGGAAACAAATCAAAGGAAAATGAAACCATAAATGATTATCAGTCCTTCCATACCATTTTCAGCCATCACAGATCCATTCCTTCAGGAGCAAAACAATCATTTCACCTGCATTGGCTTCTGGACTTTTAGGACTAAAATTTCGGGGTCTCACAGTATTTGGGTTTTGTTGCTCCATCGGTTGGTCTAATAACTTAAACCACCTGAGCCTTTTTATAGTTTTATCAATCGAAAGGTTAATAGGTTTGAGCTCAAGCTTCTTGCTCCTTAAGTTATACATGTTCTCCAGTTCTACACACCAGAAATAAAAACAAGAAATTTAATCTAGAAAAAGAATTAGGGTTAAATTATTAGCTTTAAAACCATTTCCCAGGCAATGGCACCAAAAACTTGAAAGCGTAAAATTGAATTTACCTTTAATCACAAGCGTACGATTGTCAACAAGTAATATAGTTCAAAAAAACCAATATCAATCCCACAGGAAAATTTGTCTAAAACTAATCAATTTGCCTAATCTGCTATTCTAGTTAAATGTATCGAATAAAAATTTATAATTAAGCTAAACAAGTGTGTAGACAAGTGTGGTCAGCTACTCTTTATGTAGGGTATTTTTGGGATTAATTTCCCTACTTTAAAGGCTAGATAAGGTAAGATAATCATCAGAATTAAATTATGGAATTATCCTTCCTTAATTTTAGGAATTTTATCTCCTAAGGTAAGATTGAACCAATAAGGAAACAAATCAAAGGAAAATGAAACCATAAATGATTATCAGTCCTTCCATACCATTTTCAGCCATCACAGATCCATTCCTTCAGGAGCAAAACAATCATTTCACCTGCATTGGCTTCTGGACTTTTAGGACTAAAATTTCGGGGTCTCACAGTATTTGGGTTTTGTTGCTCCATCGGTTGGTCTAATAACTTAAGCCACCTGAGCCTTTTTATAGTTTTATCAATCGAAAGGTTAATAGGTTTGAGCTCAAGCTTCTTGCTCCTTAAGTTATACATGTTCTCCAGTTCTACACACCAGAAATAAAAACAAGAAATTTAATCTAGAAAAAGAATTAGGGTTAAATTATTAGCTTTAAAACCATTTCCCAGGCAATGGCACCAAAAACTTGAAAGCGTAAAATTGAATTTACCTTTAATCACAAGCGTACGATTGTCAACAAGTAATATAGTTCAAAAAAATCAATATCAATCCCACAGGAAAGTTTGTCTAAAACTAATCAATTTGCCTAATCTGCTATTCTAGTTAAATGTATCGAATAAAAATTTATAATTAAGCTAAACTAAATTTAAACTTAAATTAAATAACTAGGTGTTAGAGTTAGGGTTGCTAGTTAATTTGGGAGCCAATTCAACTATTGTTCAATTCCAATATTCTATACATGTTCTTGATGACCTATTAATCTCCTAATATCCTTCCAAACTAATAGGAGCTAATTCAGAATCCTAACTAACTATATTCCTATGATAATTGAACTTTTGAATCATTTTTTCCAATCAATATGAACCCTAGGTTTGATAGATATATTTCTATTCTACCAAGTTTCAGCTATGCCCTAGTACTTCTAATATGTTTTTGAAGTTTAATTGTTCTTCCAAATCAATTAAGACTGATCTACGGACAAATTGGCCAAGTTTGTAGTTAATCAAAATTTAGAAATAGGGTTGAGAACTTGTAGTACGAACACAGTGAATTTGAAACCCAGTTTTATGTCAAGAATTCAAGATGCAAAAGATGAAAAGAAAGAATTAATCCAAAAAGTCTTTGCATTAATTAAAACTCAAATAAACATACCAGCTTCTTGATCTATGATGGATTGAGAGTCATTTTGAAAATAATAAAGAAAGCATGTACAGTCTTCGATGAAAAATAATGCAGCTCTGATGTCTATTTTATAGTTAAAAATAAATAGATAGTCTTTATTCGTATTTATCGTCCGTATTCGTATATTTGTGGACTTGATCTTGTACAACTGTCCAGTCGGTGTAAGTGAACTAACCTGTTCGTTGATGTTCGGCACGATTGTCTGAGTGAATTGACCGATCAGTTAAGAGCAACCGACCGGTCAGTTTAGCTTCGATATCTCCGTCTTTTTTCTTGTTTTTAACAACCAACTGGTCGGTTGAGCTTCGGAAAAATTCTTTAATATCACAGACTGATCGATTGGCTCTCTCAATCACCAACATCGATTTTGTTGTTTTGGTGCGTCTTTCATTCGAAAATGCTGCCTTTTTCCGCTCAAATTCATTCCACACCTGCTCAACCACAACACTCAACAAACGATCAAAATGTTCACTAAACTAACACAATTAGAATGCAACTATCCTTAAATCGAACCAAAATCATAACTGATGACCAATACTAAAAATAGGTTATCAGTAAACATTAAACACCAACCAATATGGTGGATCTACCAATGGAAGATCTAGCTAGCTCAAACTTTTTAAGTACTCAATACCCAAAATTAAAGATTGAATATTTGACATTTTCTTAAAAATAATTGATTCTTATTACTCTATAATGGTCCTCAAGTTGTTTTTTTATTTTGATTTATGCTTTTGAGATATTAATATATATTTTGGGTGTTATAAGATTTGAAATTATTTTAATGCTTAATTCATCTAAGGTTATGGTTAAGTACCTATTGAGTTTTATTCGCTCTGATATTTTTTCTTTTGAAAATATTAATTTAGACGAGTATTAATTTATACAAGCTCAAACACTCCAGATTAAATTGGTACTTGTTTAGATATTGCAATGATGATAGAGCTCTTTAAGACAACCAATATTTAATCATAAATTATAATTTAACTATGACTTTAATCATGCTTGTTGATAGTGCTGTGCAAATATTTTTGACCCGATGGGAATTTACCAACCCGACCGATATCGGTTGGTAAATCGGGCGAGAAGGCAACAATGCTCCCGAATGAAGAGTCAGGAAGATATTTATTGACATATGAAGTCGGTAAATTTTTTTAAAAATTGATCGACCCAACATCAGAATATAAAAGGTCTTCAACCGAATTCCTTTACTTTTTGTTCCTCTCTCTCTCTCTTCTCCTCTCCTCTATATCTATCTGAATGTGAATGCTGATTTTTTATTTCTCTACCATCAATCTCCTTTGGTTTCCCCTCATCCTTCTCTTCGCTTTCTTCTTCCTATTTGTTTTTCTTCCCTATGTCTTGTCTATTTCTAGATGTGGCCTTGTTTTTTTGTGTTTCAATCACGACTTGTGTGAAGATCTAGAAAATTCATAGAAAAGAAATTAATTTATATAAGTATCGAAATTATCGTATTGGGTTGTATATAATAATAGTGTGAGGGTTATTAAATGGAAATTAGGACCTTTTAAACTGTCCAAGGTAATTTTGAACCCTAGGCATGTTTGAAATTGAATGGTCTGGATTAGAAAAAAAATTTCAAAATTTTTAGGAAACTATATTTTGTTATTTTTAAAATTTTATAAAACTTATATTAAATCATATAATTATGAAAAATTGGAAATTCAAATTTAGATAGGGTTTACTATTCACAATGAGCATGTAGAAATTTTCTGGATACTTTTCTGATTTTTTTCTTTTTTAATGATTTTTACAAATTTTAATAGGGATTTTAAATAAATATTATTATTATATTAGTATATTAATATTTTAAATAAATTAATATTATATTAGTTAAGTCAAAATAGCGGGCTAGTGCGTCGTTTTGACCGGGATGGTCAAAACAGTAGCATGCCCTGCCGTTTTGATCAAGCTAGGGTTGGGGAGAGGGGAATGTCGAGTAACCTAAAAACAATGTCGTTTCACAAATGGTGAAACGATGTCATTTCACTTGGGGGTGGGCGTTGGTTTGGCTGTTTTCGGTAACCCACTAACGACGAGCATTAAGCTTGACAGCTGGCGCTAATCAGACATTTGGACATTCAAGCAAGAAAACTCGAAGATTTTAGGCAATTCTTGGACAATTTGTCATCCTGAATCATTTGGTGCTGGATTTAAGAGGATTCTCGCAATGTATAGGCTCTATCTGGTGAGATTTTCTAACCTGTAAGTCGAAAATTTTAATTTCTTTGATCTCTCGATTTAGTAGGTCAATCGGTTTGATTTTGGTTGGGGTGTGTTGCGGGTGAATTGGGGAAGGATTCTGGGGGTTTTGGGGGCGATTCGCTGGCTAAAATGGTGAATCACCGATTAGGATTCAACCTTTGGACTTTGTCCATAGGTTGAAGACGAACCAGCAGACGACAACTCGTCTGCTGGCTACTCGGAAGACAGGTCGTCTGGTCAAGGGATCAGACAACAGGTAGCTTGGGGTAGCTTGTGTTAGGAACCCACTGACTTGTCATCGGTTTAGGGTAGGTCCGATCCGATTTGGGTCAAAAAAAAAACCGAGTCAGACCGATCTAACCATAATGGGTTGAATTGTACTGGACCGGGTCAGGGTCGGGTCAAACTAGTATCCAGCTTGTGATATAAACAGTAATATTCCTTGTTCTTACGGTATTTTATTGTTAAATGTCCAACTTGTTTGTATGAATCGACAAATGAATTCTTACCCAGTAATTGTAACTTGTTCACTTACCTAAGATTACGGGAATGAGAAAGTTAGGGTTCACTCATTTGGTTTGCCATGCCAGGTTTGATCAAGGTATCTGAGGTAGATGGTGGCAACATTTCCAGAAACATTGTGAACATTCTTCCGTAGTAGGTATATAAATAAACAGGCACTTATCTCGTACATATGGCTTGCATCATGTGAATATTGTGTGTCTGTGCTATTGTAAATCTATGATTTTGGAACCTATGGGATCATGGTTTGTGAGATAAATAAAGCATATGTTTTTATAATATACCATTCCGCTTTAAAATTCCACACATGGGATGTGACAACATTCTGCTTTAAAATTCCATATATGGGACGTGACAACCTGTCCCCCGGGGGTGGGTGGGGATGGGGGAGGGGGGTGGTAAGGGAGTGGAAGAAGAGGGATGGAAGAAGAGGGATGGAAGAAGGGAGTAATATTATGACATCACGGGATACGGTAAGTGACAACCTGGCCCCCGGATCCCCAACCCAACTGGCCCGGACATCTCGTGATGGATCAGAACTGCAATGCTGATCTCCCCCACTCCTTTCTGATGTAGGATTGAGTAACTTGATCCCTAGCAGATTGGGTCTTACAATTTTTCCTCTCTATAGACCTCATATCCTCACATCGAGAGCCCAAATTCATGGGCCCAAATGTAAATAAATTCACATCAACTCTATAAGTGATTAAAAAAATTATAACTGTTTAATATATTTCAAAAAAATATAAATAAAATAAAAACATAATATTTTATGATAAATATTTTAATTTAAAATAATGAAAAAAAATTATTTAATTTTTTTTATTTCCGACATCTCTATTCCGATGATTGCGGATAAACAAACAGCACCTAGATAAAAATATAGAAATATACCCGTGAAATTAAGAAACACCCCTTTTTATGTTCGTTTGGACGACAAAAACTTGAGACCAAAATTGCTCTGAAAAGTATTTTGTTGCCAAATAAATAAGTAAAAAAAAATAATGTAGTCATACACAAAATTGGTTTGGTTCAGATCCGAAGAATTCTCAGTTTTATGATGTAGATCTCATCATTCCTATTTCCTTGATCACCATGAATGGTAAGCGCAGATAAGCTGAACAAAAGCAATCTGAGGAGCTTATGTGACAAGAACACAGCAACCTTTGCATGAAAAATGCCCTCTATCCACCAACGCATGCCACCAACACCCTCCAGAAAAACACTGATTTGTTTCTGTATCATCCTTTTCATGCTCTATGTTGTCTACTCTTTCCAAAACTTGTTAAACAGCGAGCGCCAATGTATTACAAACGAAGAAAATCTGCAAACCCTCGCCAACGTGTCTGCATCAATTCGCATCGATGAAGAAGAAAAAGAAGAAGAAGATCAAGACAATACAGAAGCCGATGTTATCCCCCGTAGATCACAGTCAGTTGATACACAGCTTAAGCATATAGTTTTCGGGATTGCAGCTTCTTCCAGTTTGTGGAATACTAGAAAGGAGTACGTAAAAGTATGGTGGAGGCCGAAAGAGACAAGAGGAATTGTGTGGATGGATAGAAATGTTAGGACAAGAAGAAATGAGGGGCTTCCTGAGATTAGGGTTTCCGGGGACACATCTCGATTCAAGTATTCAAACAAGCAAGGACATAGATCAGCATTGCGAATTTCCCGGGTTGTTTCGGAAACAATGAAGCTTGGATTGAAGGACGTGAGGTGGTACGTCATGGGAGATGATGATACGGTGTTTATTGTCGATAATGTGGTAAGAATACTATCCAAATATGATCATAGGCAGTTTTATTATGTCGGGAGCTCCTCGGAGAGTCATCTTCAGAATATATATTTTTCTTATGCCATGGCCTATGGAGGAGGTGGATTTGCCATAAGTCAGCCCTTGGCTCAGGAACTGGCTAAGATGCAAGACGGGTGCATTCAACGCTACTCTGGACTTTATGGAAGTGATGATAGAATTCAAGCATGCATGTCTGAGCTAGGAGTGCCGCTTTCAAGGGAACCTGGATTTCATCAGGTATATATTAATTTCCTTGAAAAATGCTGTCATAAATTTTTCGTCCTGTATTTTCCTAACGAAAGAGGAAAATCTACACAAGACATGCATGTTAACCAGATATGATTGGAATCTGTATGTTAACCAAAATTTAGATGTTGGCTTCCCAGTAATTTTTCTCTTTGGTAAATGCAGTATGATGTTTATGGAGATCTGTTAGGCCTTCTAGGAGCCCACCCTGTGACTCCACTGGCATCCATTCATCACCTGGATGTGGTCGAACCTGTTTTTCCGCGCATGAGCCGAGCCAAGGCCCTCCAACACTTGTTCAAGTCTGTCAGGCTTGACTCGGCTAGTATACTGCAACAATCCATATGCTATGACAAGAAAAGGTACTGGTCCATCTCAGTATCGTGGGGGTTTGTAGTCCAAATCTGGAGGGGAGTTGCCTCTCCCAGAGAGCTTGAGATGCCCACGAGAACCTTTCTGAATTGGTACCGAAGAGCCGATTACACTGCATATGCTTTCAACACAAGGCCTGTGACCAAGCATCCTTGCGCGAAGCCCTTTGTTTTTTACATGAGCTCCACTAGCTTTGATAGAACTAGGAATCAAACAATAGGGACCTACAGTCGGCGCAAAGCTCGTGCTCCTTCTTGCCGCTGGAAAATGGCGTCTCCAGAAAAGATTGACTCGATTGTAGTTGTGAAGAGGCCAGATACTCATCGATGGGAAAAGGTAAGCTCTCGTACAACTCTTGGTTTTCCATAATGTTCCTGCTGCTGTTCTTGTGTAGCCTTTCAAACAACTAGTGATTATGCATGTTAAAAAATAAATTATTGGGATCAATAATAATAATGACTAATCTCTTTTCTTATTATATAGTAAGTTATAGCTAATCCAAAATTCTTAAATATTTTATGTTCAAAACTAAGAATCAAAACCATGATTTTTGATTGAAAATAAATAAGCTTTATCACTCAACTATACTTCTGGAATATATTCCTGATTTGCTTGTAATATTTTAGTAGTTGAAATGAATCTAAATAGCTTCCAAAAAATGATTTCAGTTCTCTATGTTATTTACTAACTGAACTTGCTACATGTAACTTTTGCAGTCACCGAGAAGGGATTGCTGCAGAGTTCTACCAAGTAATAAACCGTCAACTATGTACTTATGGGTGGGAAATTGCCGAGATGGGGAGATAAGCGAATTTCATAAGCAGAAAAAAATATAGATTGGTGTTCTCCGATTTTATTTTCTGCCAAAGATTATCATTACATGTGGGAACAAAAAACAAAGGTCAATGGGATGAGAAAAAGAAATATTTAATTTTTTTGATAAAATCTTTTGATTCATTCATTCCAGAATGTATGTACAAGTTTACAAAAGATATCATTCCCAGAATGATATACGGTTAGGCTAATGACCATCCACAAACAACATCGGACGAAATGGCTGAAAGGCAAGAAAAACTAACACTATCAGAACTCTAACCCCTCTTTGGTAGAATTGTTAGTGTTGGAGTTTTAAAACCAATGGTATTGGTTTTATTAGATTTGATTTATTGGTTTTTATAAAATAATGAGATGTTTGGTAGGTAGAAAATTGATTGGTGTTGGTTTAAATATTTTATGAGTTACTTACAATACCCTTTCTTCCCTTTTATATATATATATATATATTATTTCAGAAAAAAAATTTAAAAATATGATTGAAAAATATTTATCTGAAAAAAAATATGATGAATCTACAAACAAAATTTCATGAATGATTCTTGAAATTTTCTCCAAATTTTAATGATATGAATAAAAAAATGGGGTTTAGTGGTGGTATATTGGTCAAATGACCAATTAGTTTTGCTAATCCCAAAGATAAGTTTAGGTTTTCTATTTCCAGAAGTATTGGTGTTGACAAACCAATAGTTTTGTTAAATCAACAACTCTAACTACCAAATAGAAGATTTATTGGTTTAGTTAAACCAACACCAACAATACTAATAAAATCACTATACCAAACAAGGGGCAAGTGTCTTCATCAGATCAATCGAGAATACTATCAAAGAAGGAAGGGGAAAAAAAACCCGCAGTGCATTCCTTTGCCCTCTCAGTATAGAAAACCAACCATATGTTCTCCCACAGGGCTTTTTCCTTTCTAAAATCAGAGTTTTTCTTGCTTTATAAATGCTTTAAAAAATAGACTAAAACAAAATTCCCTCCTTTTTTATAGGAAAGTGATGATACATCTTTCAAGCTACAACCAAAAATGTTTAACGCTCATCAGCCTTCATAAGCACTAGTATTTATGTAGTTGACATTCAGTCCTTTTATGTATATAAATTTAGTACGAGCTCGAAAACTACCAAGAGTTTTATCTAAAACTTATAGTCATTACTTGTAGTTATTAGTTTTTTTTATATTAGAGCGGTTGCGTAATAAGATTCCATGATAAATATATTGATCGTATTATAAAATTGAATGTTTGTTAGTGAAGGAATGTTATTCTTCAAGGTAATGTCTTCCAACAAACGTAATTTTTTTTACTGTTTGATTCTTTTTCTTTTTATTCTGTTGTATACGATCAATATAGATATTTTACAGAATAATATCTCTCTTTATTATCTCTTTATTATCTCTTTATATCTTATATCTTTCCTCTTTATCTTTCTCTTTTTCTTTATTTACAACACGTTATCAGAAAAAAAAAATCTCTCAAAATAAAATCCAAATCATTATAAGATATTTTCACAATAGAGGAGAGAGAATAAATTATTCTTGAATAATTTGAAACAAAAGAGTTTGTGGGATCAAAGAAAAAAAATTAAGTATTTTATTTTTTTATTTAAATTTTTATTTTTTTATTATGATAATTGATATATATGAGCTTTGGTTGGTCTTCTTTTAGTTATGTACATGAATGAAAAAAAAATATATAATAGATGGATGGACAATATATTTAGTTAGTGGTTTTTATTTTTTATATTGTTTATTAGTTGTAAGATGGTATATTTAAATATAAATTTATAATTATTTTTTAACTATATGATTATATTTTTTATTCAGTTATTAGTCTATATAATTAAAAATAATAATGGATTAGGTAGTTTATATTTCCAATTCAGTATGAATATATATATATATATATATATATATATATATATATATAATTATCATTTTGATGATCATTTAATAACAAAAATTGTTAAGGGAATTATTCATTCCTAAATAATAAGGATCTTTTTTTTTTTGGCTATAAGGAGAAAAGGATAAACACCTAATTAAGAAATCAGTTATATAGTAGATTAAAAAAAATCACTATAAAAGTATGAAATCAAAATTATCTATTAAATCTGTTGAAAATATATCTGGAATAAAATAGATGTCCTCATAATTAGGCATTTTTTAAAAAAATTACCAAAAAATGAATTGTTTTTAAAAAAAGGAAAAGAAAAAATAATTAATTTTTTTATTATTAAAAAATTATTAATTAAAATCAACCTCATTCATTTCGCTTTTGTGACATGTTGTTGCATATATATCATGGTGAGATTATAGAATACGTTGTGCTCTATACAAAACATGTATGTATTGTGTCATAACTTTCTTTAGCAGGTTAATACTATACAAAACATGTGATATTATGGTTATTATTATAAGATGAAAAATAGATTGGAAATGTGACCAACTTCATATACGAATCTAATGTTTATAAATTTATTATTTTATTATTTCTTATTAAATATATATTTTTATATAGTCATGAGTATAACTATATACGAGAATAAAAATAAATTAATGAAATATGTCATTTCGGTTTATTTTTCTGAAATGAATATGACATTATGTTATAGTCGTGTATACGACTATATCTCATCCTGAAAATTAAGCACAATCTCCTGAAGTGAATGTGTTACAATATTATATTTATGAATATAAATATGAATAAATTGTTAAACCTTTAAAAATATTACAAACGATGAGATAGTACAAATATTACAGATTGGCATAATCGGTGAAATCATCCCAATTAGATACTAATGTAATGTATAATTTGAAATGTTATATCCTATGCTTAGAAAATTATAAGTTGTTCCATACTACATAAGCTCTCGAATATTACTGTGTAAATACATCTTAAGCACAAAGTCTCTACTTACTTAACTTGATATCGAATCAGGATGAAGATGTAAACCATAAATATTTGGTTTGGATTATATATCTACTAAAATGTTCACATATATAAGTATAGTTACAATGCAAGTGGCGTTTGTTATTATGAAAAAAAAATGTTGGCCAGCATGTGCATCCTTATAATTCGATACAAATAATATGGATATATATTATGAGTATATCTATATTTTGGACTTTTGTGAGATATCATATGCTTATTATAATGTATTTGTCATGCAACAATCTTATTTACATTATGCCAATATACAATCATTCGTATCCCATCATAAATTGGTTTATGATCAGGAACCAAGTAAAATCATCTATGAAATTTATATGTGCGATAAATAATATTATTATCCACCATACCACACAAAGATAGATAATCAAATAAAGATATAAATTAGGCAATGTTCTAACATTGAGGAAGAGAAAAGATAAATAGCTAGAGAAGAAATATCATGACCAGTTATCATTATTACGATCCTCATTATAATTTATGAACTTAAAGTTCATAAGATAACTCATTAATAAATATCATTGTCAAATGAATTTATTAATCTTATAATTAAGTTCCAGCTATATTGCTTCAATGCAATATAATATTGTAAAGGACAATATTATATATGAATTTGGTATACGTTCGGAATGTAAGTTACCAATTGGTTCAAAAAATATTAAATTCTCACAAAATGAGCAAATATTTATGATAGTCTAAAAAAGAATAAATTTGAAATATTTTATTGATATTATTAATTTCTGAAAGAGATTCAGAAAAAATAAAGAGATCTTGATAAGTTATGTCAATATGAAAAAAAAAGATGGCACCGAGATTAAATGTCGACAATATAACTTAAGAGCTCTATATTATGAGGATCTTGATTAAACTCTTTAAGGGAGTATAAACTATAAATAATTGATCAATCTAGAAAGATATTTATGATTAATTTGCAACATGAGTATTGTTGGACTTGTGGTCTATATACTAATTTGTGTGAAAATGGTGATATATAAATTGATAGTTGTGCGAAAATGAGATAAATTATATTATAATAAAAATAGCTTATCGCACAAGTTTTCACACGAATAATTATTTTGAAGACAAATATCTCATTATGA
Source organism: Passiflora organensis (assembly GCA_019739055.1). NCBI lineage: Eukaryota > Viridiplantae > Streptophyta > Magnoliopsida > Malpighiales > Passifloraceae > Passiflora > Passiflora organensis. The sequence goes on along the minus strand of JAEPBF010000187.1, from coordinate 2,836,342 downwards.
TAGTGGATGAATAATGTTGCAATATATGATAAATCTGACAGTGAATAGATATTTTAAATGCGTCTTATATATAAAAATCTAAGATGGATATATATATATATATATATATTGCAAAAGGTAATGGGCATCTTATATTAATTATTATTATATTATTATAATATATGCAACCCCGAACAACATCATTTTGTTCCCAGCACTGGCTGCTGCTCAGCCCTCTCCCGGTTTTTCCCATTCTCTGGTCAACCCATGGGATAAAAATCCCGTTTGAACAACTGGCGCTTCACTTTTGTTTCGAGCCTCGTCTCTTTCCCAAAACCTCCCCTGTTTGTTTGTGAGTGTGAGTCGGCCATGATCGTGCCGATTCGATGGATTTCTGACTTGTTTTTGGTAAGATTCATGCCCGAAATCCGTGCATCTTCACTCTCCTAGTTTGTTGGTTTTAATAGATGAAAATGCATAAAAAAACATACGGTAGAGTCAGGATTTTGAGTTAGTGTTGGTAGGGTGATGCTTCAATTGTGTTATTGATGACTTTGTAAGCTAGGCTTTCCTGCATATCTAGGGCATATGGGGAAGAAGATGACCTCGGATGACGTGCTGTCTGGGGGTCATTTGGGTGACCTGTCGCTTGAAGCAAAACAGGTGACGTGTTGTTTGGATTTGAAGCCAGACAGGGCCCCAAGCCTTAAGGTCGGGGTCGCGTGGCATACGGAGAGTGAACTACGTGCCACGGCCTTGGAGGTTCGGAGGTTGGTCCAGATATGTTCTGATGGTGACACATGGCATGTTCTGGTTGATTGGAATTTAAAATAATTTCAAAAAATAAGAAAAATAGGCATAAATGCTATAAAAATTAAGAAAATTAGTAAGAAAATCAGAAAAAATTCTGAAAAATTACATAAAATACTAAATTGAATAAAAAATCTATTGATACAAAAATTATTGAATTTGAAGTTGATTTGATAGGCCAAATAAATCATGAAAGTTTCAGAAAAATAAGGAAAAATAGAAAAATTTTCTGATTTGGTTTCGTATTGATACAGGGGTAGAAATACATCGATTAAAGGGGTTAGACGCATAATTTTTTCTGTTGTTATATATTGAGTATGATATGTGTGTGTGGGTTTGAAAACCCATGTGTGGATATAACTTTTATTTGGATTAGCCTAGAGTGTTGTTGTGATCCCTCAGGTTGCTATTTGGAGCCCTTTAGGATTTAGACTATTGCACTCACATTTTGATCACTCAGCATATTCTTGTTTATTTTGGATTTGATGAATATTCATTTGATGTTTTTATACTCCTCGTTTTGGTTTGTGTGATTAATATATGTGGTTTTATACGGGAGATACAATATGTTTTGTATGGCTGGTGGACCTATTGAGTATTTATGAGATTGCGGAGTATAGTTGGGTCGTGTGGCCGTTGAGTGTGTATTGTGATATGTATGTGGGCATTGGGACTTGATTTTTATATAGTAATTGAGATTTGGTCTTTTGGCCTTCATTTATAAAGCCTTCCGTTGTAATTGTATTATGTGAGTCTGCTGCTTTATTTACTCTGTGTAGTTGTGATATTGCTGACTCAATTTTAAAAAAATAATATCGTGTTCTTATTAAAAGAAAAAGTTTTAAATTATTTATATTTTTTTGGGAAAGATATTTTGAGAGTTTTATAAGATAAGTCTTGTATGGTTTTAATTGATTTACTAGTTATGCTAATTTAGGCTGTACGATGGTGAGAATCCGGATTTCGAGATGGAGTCTTCACATATATCCTATGTATTGAGTGACTCTTATTCTTAAATCATCTATTATGTTTACTATTTTTTCTTGGTATCTTCAGTTTTGTTTTGCATTTGTGGTGTGATTAATATTATGAGTGATAAATTCTGAACTTGAGTTTAGGGCATAACTGTGAGGTATATTTTGTGAATTTTAGAGATAGGGTTTAATCTTGAGCATAGCGGTGTAAGTGAAAGAAAGAAGGGAATATAGAAAGTAAAAAAATAAATAAATAAAAGTATCGTTGGATTAGATTAGGGTCAAATACCCGTTGGAATGATTATTTTGTTGGACTAGGTGAATAATTAATTTTATATTATATCAATCTTGTCGTGATAACAGAACGGGTTCGTTAGAGTTCAAATACAAAATGACAGGAAACTACGTCAATGATAATTTTATCAGTAGCACTCCATAAGCCATCACTTGTACTCAGTATCCAAAATCAAATAACAAACTTTTGATATTTAGTTAAAGATAAATTTTAATAGTCAAATACACTCATCTGACTAATTTGGCTGTTATTTATTCTTCATCAAAAACAAAATGGAGTTGGAGCAGCATTATACATGATCTTGGATTGGATCTTAATCTTAAGAAAAAATAAGTTTCAGTGGTTGAATTACGAAAATAATTATTCTTCATTATTAAAACAAAAGTAAAGATTATTCATTGAGACAATAAAGTAAAATCTCTAGTATCCACTACTCTTGGAAAGAAAGATTTTCTTTTTAATTGACACTCTTGGTTTACTCGTTGGCTCAACAATAAAATATTTAATATTTTTTTTTAAAAAAGTTGTCTATCCCATTATATAAATATTATATATAAAAGAAATAATATCAAAAGTAAATATTGATTAAAAAAGAGGATACTTAGATTAAATCATGATTAGCCTTTTTTCTTTAAAAAAGAATATAAAGAAAAAAGAATTAAGAAAGAAGAAATGAAAGGTCACATCAGTTATGTCCTACTTTTTCAAGATATATAATAATCTTTTTTTTCAGGAACATGTCTCTTGTTTGATACTAATAGTGATTAATTTATTTCATTTTATTTTAATTATTATTACGTTGTCATATATTTAATTTTTATTTAATATTAATTATGATTAATTTCTTTTATGTTGTTATGAGGGGGTCGAGTTCAATTTGGGTATGTATCATTAGTAATGTGACTAATCTAATTTGTTTGAAATTTGTAAGTACTAAATATCCAAAATAAAATATCAATATTTAATTGTAGATAAGTAAATCTTAATATTATTTACAGTCTTCTGATTGACTCGGTTGTTATCTACCCTTTCTCAGAACAAAATGATTAAATCTGACTTAATTTTGATTTTATAAATCCTACTTATGGCTAAATCATTATAAACAAATTAATGATTAAAAAAGTGAAGATTATTCATTGAGACAACGCAAAGTAAGATTCCCTTTCTGGTACACCCCCACTTTATAAAATGGATGAATTAAGACTCCTTCACTCACGGGAATATCAGCGACAGTGATAAAAAGGCAATCACCAATCTCTCATCTTAAATTCGAATGGCAGCTTGTGGATGCCACGTATTCTCATGGTGGGGATTGGCATAATTCCGTGTCTTCATCTGTGCAATTCTTATTTTGACCAAGGGTCCATGTTTCAGGTCCCTTTGTCTCATTTTGTGAATGTAAAACAGAAGAGACACTACCACAAAAAACAATTGCTTCTTTCTTGACTTTCTACAGGGTAAGCTCTTCTGTCAACCACTTAGATTCATAGTAGAAATAAAGATGACTCTCCATCTATGAACTACCATATTTTTCGTATTTGTTTCCCTTGTATACAAGTTCAACACACCCGTACCTCCGTTTGGTAGTCAGCATTATTGATCTTGGTGTTTGAACCAAAGCAGGTTGAAACTCTACACTTTGACTATATATCATGGGATGGAAGAAATGGTGAAATATGATTTAATTATGGTAGAAAAATCTACAAGCAAAGCAGACCAACATAGAATGGACCAATGCTTTTCTCGGTGTTGTCCCACCCCATGTCTCCACCATTACCAAGCGAAAATGTTAATTTAAGCTAGAAACAACGTAGTACTGTGGGTTTCAGTGGTGGGTGTTATCACTTATCTGTACTTTACCCCAGTTTTAGCCCCTCTTCCTTAATGAAATCATAAACAGGTGGAGGGTGCATTCGTCGGCAGAAATTATTGGCCTGTTATGGCGAATCATTTGTCTGTATTCTCATTTTACCTGTAACTGGGTGAGGGGGAAGAAGGATATTAAGGGACCAAGGTAATAGCTCTTAGCTAGTGGAGGATGCGCAGGATAAGCAGGCAAATGTCCATCTTAAAAAGTCTTTCTCCCCCACCACTCAACTTGAGCAGGCAAAAACTATATAGTAATATCCCAGATTAGGAAGGGCATGCAGGGTACCTAATTCCAACTCGGATACTACTTAATTTATTAACTGATTCTTGTAGCCAGAATACCCCTTTCCTCTTCTTGACTCGTCTTGTTTCCTGCCCGCGCTTTCTGATCGACTCCCCTGCAGGAATATATGGAATTGGTTATGGCGGCGCATTTATCTTGCAGAGGGAAGAAGATGGTTGCTTCTCTCTTATTGTTGGTGCTTTTATTAATGGAACCTCGAACTGTGCCCATTATATTAACTCATGCTGCACCCAGAAGCACCCTGTCTCAGCAGAAGCTAGACGCTCACAACCATCTCAAACGCTTAAACAAGCCTTCTGTCAAGTCCATCAAGGTCCCCTCATCTCTTCTGTATCATTTTTTATGTCTTCTTTTCCTCTCCTTTTCAGACTTCTACCATATCCTTCTTTTATCTTTCTTTCTTTGTCATTCACTATTGGCTGTGAATTGGTTTACTCAAATGGTGTGCATCGGTTATAATTCCAAGAAAAAGAAACTGCAGAAAGTTAGAAAACTTCACACTCATTGTTTTCTTTCTTTATTTTCTTGTTTAGACCAATCTATTGCTGCTTTTGCCTCGACACTTACTCAAGTTTAACTGAAACAGAGCCCGGATGGAGACATCATCGACTGTGTCCATATAGCCCACCAACCGGCTTTTGATCATCCATTGCTCAGGAACCACACCGTTCAGGTTTTACTTACAGATTCCTTAACTTCAATTTATTTTCTTCTCTACATCTTATGGTCTGCCTTTTGAATTGTGGCTGTATATTTCTGGTTTTACAGGTGAGGCCGAGTTTCCATCCAGAAGGTCTTTTCGGGGGGAGTAAGGTGTCTACGAAGGCTGATGCCAAAGAATCAAAACCCATTACCCAGCTGTGGCACTTGAATGGCAGGTGTCCAAAAGAAACTGTTCCCATGAGAAGAACCAGAAAAGAAGATATCTTGAGAGCAAGTGCAGCTCAAAATTATGGCAAAAAGAAGCGCACCGCCATTATGCCTCAACCTAGGTCTGCTCAACCTGACCTCATTAGTCAAACTGGCCATCAGGTACTAATAATAATTCTTTGCCACATAAGAAAGAAGAAGAAAATAATATTTTTTTATTCTCTTGCAACTGCATCCATGTGTAAATGTGAAGAAAGAAAGCTGCTTTTTTTCAGCCAGCCTTGATGGTATTGTCTTTTCTCTCTTTGGAGTTTTTAGCATGCAATAGCATACGTGGAAGGAGACAAGTACTATGGAGCCAAAGCAACCTTGAATGTTTGGGAACCCAAAATTCAACAGTCCAATGAATTCAGCTTGTCTCAAATCTGGATATTGGGAGGAACCTTTGGTCAAGATCTTAATAGTATTGAAGCTGGGTGGCAGGTACAATCACTGTTGTTGTTGCTAAGTTTTCTTGGGTACTAGAATTATAAATGTACTTTGTTTATTGCTGTCTCTAACTTGCTGGGCATAACACAGGTCAGTCCAGATCTCTATGGAGATAATAGAACTAGACTGTTCACCTATTGGACTGTAAGTGTCCATATTTTACGTCTTTTGTTCTATTGATCTTCTTTCAATCGTGATACGAACATGCACCGTGGATTGGTGTGGCCATTAATTTACTGTTTGTTGCAGAGTGATGCATATCAAGCCACGGGCTGCTACAATCTCCTCTGCACAGGATTTATTCAAATCAACAATGAGATAGCAATGGGTGCAAGCATCTATCCTCTTTCTGCATATCATGGCTCCCAATATGATATCAGTCTACTGGTTTGGAAGGTAGTAGCACGTAAAGGAATAAACAACCCAATCCTTTCAAATAATCATTTTTATTTGAAAAACCATCCAATATGTGGGGAATCTTTTACATGTGCATGGGATTATATGTATGCATATGATATGTCTTTGAAGTTTGAATTTGGTGACAATAATGCTTTTGTAGGACCCAAATGAAGGTAACTGGTGGCTTCAATTTGGAAATGATTACGTTCTGGGGTATTGGCCAGGCTTTCTCTTCTCCTACCTGTCTGACAGCGCTACAATGATTGAGTGGGGAGGTGAAGTGGTGAACTCAGCGTCGGATGGGGAGCACACCACCACCCAAATGGGAAGTGGCCATTTCCCTGAAGAAGGCTTTGGAAAGGCTAGTTACTTTAGGAATATCCAAATCGTGGATGGAGGCAACAATCTCAGGGATCCTAAAGGCCTTAACACATTCACCGAGCAATCCAACTGCTATGATGTCCAGAATGGCAAGAGTGGTGATTGGGGCACCTACTTTTTCTATGGTGGTCCTGGAAGAAACCCCAGTTGCCCATAATCGTACACAATTCAAAATATTATGCCATGACCCATCACCCATGACCCATGACCCATGACCCAAGAATTGAGTTGTGTGTGTGTGTGTGTGAAAGGCCTTCTTCTCTTCTCGTTACGCTCCCATTAAGTGGACCTCTTTCTTTAGCTTAGCAATCCAAGTTGCGAAGCTCTGTTTCCTGCACCTATAATATTGTTGGAAGTTTTGACGACTCCTCTTAATATTCGTAAGTATGGTTGCAAATTGTACAGAAGAAAGCGAGAGGCGAGAAGTTTCTTAGGCTAGAAAGAAACTACCACCTCCATGTACCTCATTGATCATCTGCAAATTGTTGGGTCTCCCAAATATATAATTTTTAATGTATCAATTGCTTGTTTTCTCTCCAAAACTTTTTGCGTCTTCTCTGCTTTGGATGAAAGACATCCTTACATTGGATAGGATATAAAACTGTGGTGCAGTATTAAAAATACTCTGAAAATATTGCCACTGGGCGCAGGGGAGAGTGCCCATGCATCTTATGTATGCTCCACACGTTTTGTGATTCTTCTACCTTTGACCCTTGGGAGCTAGTAAGTACGTACGGGAGGCGTTTGTTTGATGTTGATTGCTGGTTGTTGGTTGTAGCCGTAGGTATGCATGCACGTGATTCTGTGAGTGGATAGAACTGCAGAGCTAGCTAGCATGGCCCCCTTTTTTATAAATGTCTTGTTTGGCACCAAACTTTCATATCTGTGTGGCTTTTGGAAAGTGATTTCTTTCTGCTAAAAGGCTTATCCTTTGATAAAGCAGAATAAAGGAAGAAACTTATCCCACAGCGAACTCTCCCGCAATGGCAGGGCGACAGGCAACACCAGCAATAGACCTTCTGTTTTCCTTTCCCATCATTTTCCCCATTTGATGGGGACCTTCAGGAGCTGTCGCATTTCATACAAGTCATTTAACTTGACATTTTAACCAATTAGGTCAGGAGATTGTGATATTCTTTAATTTTTTTAAAAAAAATTATTTTATTAAAAATATTATAATTTTACTAAAAAAATTTATATATGACTGAAACTTGAAACAAAATTAACTCAAAATAACATATTGGCTCATGTGCTGATCATCATCGAGTAAATTTATTTTGTGAGGGAGGGAAAAGAGAAGAGTTGACGTGCTTAAGAAATTTCTGTCTTCTCTTGCAAACTACTAATGTACTGGATTGACATTAGTTTCCATCAGATATATTGTTTTGATTTAAAATGATCCTGGGAAAGAGTTAAGAAAATCTGAAGCATCATAAAGAATACTTCCAGTGATACAATGTGGAGCCGTAGCATAAATACGAGTTCCTTGCATGTGAGTTGTTAGCCACCTTGTTTGCTTCGTGGAATATGTGGATTAATTGGAATTCTTGAAATCGTATCAGCATGCGACGACTTTCAATAATGATGGGACTCCATGGATCTCCTATGTCCTCTGATTGTAGAGCTCTAATGATATCAAGTGAATCCGATTCGACTTGGAGTTTGCTAACTCCAGAGGATAGAGCCAATTGAAGACCAGTCAAAATCGTCATAGTTTCAGATTCTCACTATTGAGTAGAACCTAAATTTTGAGAGAAACCGGTTACCCACTATCCCTATGAGTTTCGTAGAATTCCTCCAGCTGAAGATAACCCACTGGATGGATTGTGGCCTCCATCGCAATTCAATTTAATCCATCCAGGTATTGGTGGTATCCAACGGATCCATCTATTTTCTTTCTTGGCTTTCATTGTGACGATCTGGGCAATTTTCCTTTGGGATAAATATATCTCTTCAGCTCGAGAGACGATTGTATAGCAAGTATTTGAAGGATCACCTAGTTTGCCTTCAAATACCAAAGAGTTACGCCAACTCCATTGTAACCAAAGTGTAGTGCTGAACATTATTGGTCAGAGCATAGATCCCCACTCTACAGATGATAATAGATTATCTAGCAGCCAATTCTTTAAGTTTCAACTAAAAAATATATTTTGATCTTCATACGCAACCATTTTTCTCCATATTGCCTTTGAAGCATTACAATCTCTCATTACATGTAGGGCCGATTCAGAGTACTGCTTGCATCTTGGACAAGCATCATCAGGGATTACTCTCCTACAGTAACATAACAGTTTGGTTGGAAGCCTTTCATGAGCTACTAACCAGATAAAAGTTCTAATTCTCTCCGGTATGGGGCACTTCCATATAGCTCTCCACAATCGATTGGTCTCAACTCCATTCTCCTCTTGTAGATTTTTTCGAGCTGATTGTGCTGAGAATCGGCCGTTGGCTGTATATTTCCAGTATAGTAAATCCAGTCCTCTCGAAATTGTTGGTGGCCTAATCTATGCTAGCTGTAAGCAAGTAAAAGTGGGAAGATAACCCTGAAACATTTCCCAATTCCAGTTGCCTGAACTGGAACAAAATAGCTAATCGGGGCCTCTTTCCATTCCACTAGTAATTCTTTCTGCAGTGAAACTGAAAGATGGCCCATGCTTTCAATCCAATGGTCCTCCCAAAAGTGAACGGTAGCTCCATTATTAACTTGCCTTTCACCTGCTTTAAATAGAATTTTCCAATTTGCTTGAAGTGCTCTCCACAATAAACGAACAACTAGTGCTCCTTTTGGTGACTCCATCTATGCTAAAACTTGATGCCTTCTAATCATATTTGTGCCGAAGAACTTTAGCCCATAGTCTATCTTTCTCGATCAAGAACCTCCATCCTAGCTTAAGAAGCAGTATCCTGTTTGTATCCGTTGCCCTGTGCAACCCAAGCCCACCTTGATCCTTGGGTGAGCAAACATGATCCCAATTCAACAAATGAAGACATCTTCTATTTGAATATGAGTTCCATATGAAGTTACGAAATAATCTATCTAATTCTTGGATCACACTACTTGGGAGAGGTACTGTTTGCATCAAGTATGAAGGAAGTGCATGTAATACTAATTTTGCTAAAGTGACTCTACCTGCAAAGGACAAACTGTTTTCTTTCCAAGAAGCCAGCTTTCCACGAGTTTTATCCAGAAGGTAAGCATAGAAATCCTTCGATACCCGCCCATGAAGAAGTGGCACACCAAGATAGATACCCAGGTTTTATGAGACAGTTGAATTCTAAGCATTGGTTGATCTTCCTTTGTGTGGACTTGGATATGTTAGAGGAGAAAAATATCTTTTTTTTTCTTTGACTCACTTTTTGACTAGACAGTGCGCAGAAATCATTGAGAACTTTTTTCATAGTTTGTGCTTGCCTTGGTGATGTTGTAGAAAAAAGAAACAAATCGTCAGCAAAAAAATGAGATAAAGGTGGACCTTCTTTTCCCAATTTAATTGGCTTCCAATTATTTCCTACTATTTGTTCTTGGATTGCATCCCCCAATTGCTCCATACACAAAATCAATAAATAAATAAATAGGGAGAGAGAGAGTCTCCTTGGCAAATTCCTCTACTGGGTATAAACTTCTCTGTGAGAGTGCCATTCCATAGTACCCTCATAGTGGGAGTTGATACACAGCGCATGATGAAGCGAACCAGGGGAGGAGGAAAGCCAGCTAGAGTCAACGTCTCTTCAATGAAAATCCATCTTAACCTGTCATATGCTTTTTCCAGGTCAATCTTGATAGCCATCCAGCCTTCCTTTCCCTTTTTTTCGACGCATGGAGTGGATGACTTCTTGTATGATGACTATATTATCTGTAATTTGTCTTCCTTTGACAAATCGGATTGAGTCTCAGCCACCAATTGTCTCATAATCAGGCTGATCCTATCAGCAAGCAGCTTAGTGATTATTTTGTAAGATACGTTACATAAACTGATAGGCCGAAATTCCCTAGATTAGTAGGGTTTTTTATTTTTGGGAGCAATACTAAGAGAGTTTCATTTAATCTTGGCTCTAAGACACCCGATTCCAACGTCTTGTTGACCATTCTTGTCATAGATTCGCCCACCCTTTTCCATTGTGACTGGTAGAAAATTGGTTGAAGACCATCTACTCCTGGAGCTTTAAAGCTTCCCATTGTTTGCACAATCTTCTTTACTATTTCATTTGAAACCGATTGCATAAAAATATCACCATTAAAATCTTTTAGTTGTTGGAAACCGTTAGGAATAATAGCCCAAGTATCAAAGATCTCTTCCATGTACAGATTTTGAAAAAAATTGACTGATAAGGAGCAAATCTTTTGATCATCAGATATTCAATTCCCCTGATTATCTTGCAGCACTTTTGTGTGGAAAAAGGATGTATTTCGATCCCCAAACTGAAGCCAATTAACCCTTGCTTTTCGGAACCACAAAATTTCTTCTTGAAGGAGAGTATCTTCAAATTCTTCCCTTAGAGCTTTATGGATTTCATGTAACGATGAAGAACTACGTCTACTCAAAATCATCTCAACACCTTCAATTCTTTTTAGCAATTTATTTTTTCTATGAAATATATTACCAAACTCTGTTTTGTTCCACTTTACTGCTTTATCTACAAATGAAGAATAAGCTCGACTCCACTGTGCAGTTTGGTCTCAGCTTGCGTCCATAAAAGCCTCAAATCCTGGGTGGGTGAGCCATCCTGCCTGAAAACGAAAAGGCTTCGAAACGAAGGGATATGGAATGAGTATAAAAAAGTTCAAGTAAGATCGGTTGATGATCTAACTTGACTCTCGATAAATGTTTGAGTATAGCATCCGGGAAAGAATGACGCCAAGCCATATTGCACAATGCACGATCCAGTCTTTCACATAACTATCCTCTAAACCAAGTGAAATTAGGTCCTGCAAAACCCAAATCCAATAGCTCACAATCCTCTATTTCTTTTACAAAATCCCTTATTATACAACACCAATGGTCCACTTCCATTTCTCTTCTCATCGCAATGAAGAATGGCATTGAACTCACTGATAAGAGCCCATGGTTCAATAGTGGAAAATTTCAATCTTAGCAAATTTTTCCATAAATCCCTCCTTCGGTTTGGAATCGGGCTAGCATAAACCTCAGTACATAGTCCCATCCCTGTTTTTGTGAACCAACAAAAGTGAACAAATTGTTGATGTGACTCAATCACTTGTAGCTTAGAAACATCCTTGTCCCATAAAATCCAAATACCCCCAGCAAAACCTTGAGCCTCTTCCTTGTACCAATTTGTGAAACCTATCTTCCTAATTACTTTGTCTGCCTTCTCTCCACTAATCCGCGGTTCAATGATAACACTAATACTCAGTTTATATCTTCTTATTAGATCCTTTAGGACTGGCCGCCCCTCTACATTTCCATGCTAACACAGAAATAAGAAAAAAAAAAACTCAGATTGGTGGTATCACAAACTGGAGCTACCCTGCTCCATCTCCAAACTCTCCCCTGATGAAGTTGCAGAAAATGTCCTGCTATTGCCATCAAGAAAAATTGTCTCCATTTGTAAAATTGTTTTACTTAAATTCATCGTATCAAATATAGATGTAGGGTGGGCTTTATGAGGAATTCTTTCCCCTTCCTCCACACGTGATCTCTCTGCCAACCCTGCCCCTTGAGGTGAGGTAGGTATGAAATCTTGAATCTTGTGTGAAGGTGTGTTGGATCCTCTTTGCGCTAGTCCTTTAGCTTTGGGTCGTTTCTTGGATTGCAAGCCACTTGGACTGGATTGATCCTGATCCATAGTATTGCTTATGGGGCCCACTAAAAATTGAAAATTAGGCTCATTATCTACAGGGGAAGCAATATTAAATTCACAAGGGTTGTTATCTCTCTCTATAATTGTTTTTTTTGAAATACCCTTTCCATTTTCCTGTGTCTTGATAGGCGCTTGCTGAGGAGTTGACTTCTTACCTTTTTGTTCCTGTAAGCCATTAAGACTTTCCTTGTTGGTATTATTGACTTGCCTTATTTCCTCTTCCTCACTCAATGCCGAAAATCTTGATCCTGTCACATCCCTAGGAATCTAGGATTGAGGTTTGTGAATCTCCTGACTCTGAGTCTTTCCTTTATTGGTAGTTGCGGTATTCCGGCGAGGACGTCTCGGTGCATGGAGCCAGGGGACGAAACCATCTGCATCTGCATTATCTCTTTCTACGGATGAGCTCGCCTGAGCCTCTTTTTGACCACTTGATGCCATCGGTACAGGTGGGGTGTTGTCTTTGGGTACTGCATTTTGACCATCACTTTTGAATTGACAGCTTGCATTATCATGTCCTATCCTCCCGCAACCAAAACATATCAAAGATAAATTCTCGTATTCCACCCGTAACCATTCACTATCAATGCGAAATCGTGGCAAGAGGGGTTTGGAGATGTCTAATTCCATAACAACTCGCGCAAACTTTCCTTGGTGATTCTCCAATGTGTTCAAATCAATCTTTACTGTTTTTCTGATAAGATTACCCACCTTTCTTAGAACCTTGTCGTGATAATACTCCAGTGGCATGTCTGGGAATCTAACCCATGCCATAACTCGGGAACTTGTTGCAGTACTTGCTCTGAATCCAGGATACCAATGCTGAATCATCAGGTAATGCCCAAGAACAACCCAAGGGCCACCTAATAGTGCATTATGCATATCTTCAGAGTTGGTGAATTTCACAAGATAAAAGTTGTTTTCCATGTCAATGATCTTTGGTTCTTGAGTAAATTTCCACATGGCACAAATCTTCGAGCACATTAGAGAATATCCTATAGTCCTTCCCAAAAGTCAGACGATAACAGAAAAGGACCAGGGTTGTTTGAGACGAGTATGCGCTTTATCGGATATGGACAAGAAAGGACCTTTATCATCGGTATCAACCAGAATGTCCTCATCATCTACATCATCTAGATCAGGTTAATGGGTGATTGACCTACCAGCCTCTCTTTGTAAGAAGCGGTTTGTTTCTGCATCACTACATCTGGTGGATTCTCTTTGGTGTCTTGCCGGGGAGAAGGCTCGCCGGTAGCTTCATTGTTTTCTTCAGTAGGGTCGCATGTCGGGAGCTTTTTTTAAGACTATTAGGGCAATAGAAATGATTTGTTCACTTCCCTCTTAATCTTCTGTGTTTATTACTTGAGAAGAAAGTCAGGCATTCTCTAGTTTCCATCAAATATATGATTCTATAAATCAATGTTTAAATCAATAAACAATTACAAATTAAGTGACAGAGCGAATTAATGGGAGTTATTAAAGTTTTGATTTGGTTTGATTTCTTCCTTAATTTAAGCAATTTGGTTTAGGCTTTCGAAGCTAACATTTCCTCATTGGAAATCATCCCAAAAATAACAAAAATTAGAGAGAAAATAAAAGAGTTAATCATTTGTATCTTTTTATAGAAAAGGAGTTTTTTTAAGAAAATCTCTTTTTTCTAATAAAAAAAGATTTTTTTTTTCTTATAATGAAATTCTTCTATCCTTATTCTTATTTTTCAAAATAAAAATTTTCAATTCTGTTGTTTTTATCCTAAATTACAAAAAGAGTTTTTCATATAAAAACTTATTTGTTCTTATTCTATCACTTTCAAATCTTTAATAGTTTATAATAAAATATTATTATGGATGAGATTCCTCATCCATAGCCACATGCCAACTGCTTATGTATCTAAGACGTCTATATTGAGATCTGAATTCACATTAGAAATTTTGGTTGAAAGAATATATATATACGAAATGTTTCTTGAACCATGGATTCATGAACAATGAGAGAGAGAAACAGAATGGAGCAAACTCAAAGGAGGAAGGGAGACAAAGAGGGAGGGAGAGTTTTCAAAAGCTATTCTATACGAGAGCACCTAGGAGTTGATTGGTGTGGTGATTAGGCGATCGTGGCCACCTCGAGTTGTCACATTTTAAAGAAAAACATAGCCAGTCGGGTAGCTTTAAGTTGGGTAAATCTATCGGTGTTCCCAGATACATATTTTTTAAAATACTGACGTTAGTACCATGAATTGTGTCTGGGAGCACTGTAAATTTATCTCTTTTAAGGTAATTCTCATACACCTTACATCATCTACATTATCTAGATTTAATAAATATTTTAATATATAGTCAGTGTCATTATAATATATTGATATTTAAAGTTTTAAGCATATCTTTGTATTTAATTTATGTTATTCCGACAGATTATTTTTTTTATTCTAATAAAATAATAATCTCTGTATTTTTATTTTTTTTTATTTTTTTATTCTATAAATTACAATCTCTCTTTTTTATTATTTTTTATTATTATATTCTCAAATATTGTCTGTCTTTTTTGTTATTTATTCTGAAATACTATTATTTCTCTTTATTATTATTATTATTATTATTATTATTATTATTCAGATAACATTTAGGTATTATTACCTTAGGCATAACAGTAGAATATATTAAATATACACAAACTCTTGAGAAAATATCTCGCAGTCGACCTTTATTCAGCGAAGGAATGTCCTAATAGTAGTAAACATTCCAGTTTATTTCTAACAGAGACATTACATCAAAAGATTATCAGAATATATAGGATATCTCTTTTCCCGATGTCGGTCAAAGCTTGAATCAAAGACAACGACTAGTTGGAGAAGAGGGCATGCATCCGCAGGTTGTTCTGATTTCAATTTACCCTGGAAACACATAATGATAGTAGAAGAAAAAGCTTTCGTCAGCTAGGATATTCGTAAATGCCTGCAAGTTCCATAAAGAATATCTGAAATTTAGAAAAAAAAAAGGGATTTAATTTAGAGCAAAATAGCCAAGTGTATATACGAACCTGGAGCAATCCACATTGGGTGAAACACTGAAGGACAAGTTGATTCCACAGTTGGCTGGAAGAGCCTGTGCTAACTGAGCGTTTAGGTTTATGTTCTTGGCAGCTGATTTAATGCAGTTGCAAGCAGTCTGTCTGTCAGCAGTAGTTGATGCAGCAGATTGGAGTGCCGAGACTCCGGCACAACAAGTAGCTGGTGGTTTGCCGGAGCCATTCATGAGGTAACTCAAACATGGCCGTAGATCCTTCGAAACATCGCTGCATTGAATCGCAGCCTCAGAATGTGGGGTTACTAATATCACGAACACAAGAGCAGCAATGGCTGGAGCCACAATTCCTGAAGAGTTCATGGTGAACTCAAGGAGAAGGAGAGTATATAATGAAGAGGCGCCTGAGTTTTCTTTTTGGCAGTGGAGAGATGCTTGACTTGAGGATACCTTTCATAGGTTATCAAATTTATAGTGATCAACATGGAAGCTAAACCATGCAAGAAAGGTTAAAGAATAGCAAAACCTAATCAGTCGGTGATTATTTTGTTACAATGGTTAATGAGTGCAAGAAAGAACATACGCAATGAATGGAGACGAAAAGGTTGAGTTAGATAAGTAGGATTGATGTAGTAAGGGTCATGTCAAGTGTGTCATACAATTAGCAAGTGTTATGCAGCTGTCCTTCCTTAGATTTTGCTACTTGTACTTCACTGAACGGCCCAGGGAACCCTGGAGTCCCGGACCAAATATAACCACACCACAACAATTCACTTTCTAATAGCAATAATGTCTCTCAAATTTTTTTTTATATAAATAAAAGATATTATAACTTAAATCAATGATATTACTGAATCTTGAATCCAGAATCTTTTAATTCTCAAGTCACTTAAGACAAGAAAAGATGTCATTGAACTGTGTCTCTCAAGTTTCTAATACAACTAAAATTGTTACTTGCATGTTAATAGTTTTCTAATATAAAAACTTATTGAACGGTGATTTAAAACATTTATAGAAAGCAAATACTGATTTGGCGCCGTAAATTCAGTAATTAATTGCCCATTCTTTAATGAAATCCAACTAAGTAGACTACTTTTTCAAAAAAAAATTAGACTATTTGTATATAAATAATAATTAATTATATTTATTCCCTCACGAAAGTGAAGACGACGAATGGGTATGATTAAATTCTCAAGTATATATCTTCGAAGAAGGTTATGACTGGAGTTTTCCCATGAATGGACAGCTCAACCATCCTTGATAGATGCTCCATAAATTATCACAGATTAAAGATCCTTGTTCATATACTATAATAATATTGGTTTCGTGAACGTGTGTCTTATTTTCTGTTCCTCAGTGAAAATTGTTGAACAAGTTTGGGAGGACGAGAATTGACAATAAAGGTTTCACGTTTTGTGGGAGTCCATTCATAAGTTGATTAGTTTTATTTTTGGGTGATATGATAGAGCTAAGTGCTGCTTCTGCTATATTGATCCCTCAGTTCTTTTTCTGGCCTTTGAGGAATGAATTTGGGTGGCCATGCAATTAATGAAAGAAGTCGACTTCCTATATATGTGGTCATGTAAAAAATAGGGTCAATGATGAAAAATTAGGAAGCGAAATATGTTTCCAACCAGACAAGTCCTTATACGTACAAGATAAGTCCTCACATATGCAATTAATAAACCTCCATCTCAATCGGTCATAAGCTTTCTTCAAATCTACCTTAATAGTCATCCACTTCTTTAGGCCTGATTTCCTCCTAAAAGAATGCATCACTTCTTGTGCTATAATCACATTATCTGTGATCTGGTGACCAGGTACAAAACTCGATTGGGTTTCATCCACCAAGCCGCTGAGTATTGGCTTCAATCTTTCCACAATCAGTTTTCTAATTATCTTGTAAGATACATTACAGAGACTGATCTGTGTAAATTGAGTCAACTTCTCAGGGCTAGCTACCTTCGGGATAAGGACCAATAGTGATTCGTTAATCTATGGTTCAAACTGACCCACGACCATGAAGTTCCTCACCAGGTCGACTACCAAGTCACCTACTACGTTCCACTGTAACTGGAAAAAAACCGGACTAAGGCCATCAATACCCGATGCATTGTAGCTACCCATCTTCTTTATAACACTAAAGACTTCCTCCCGGGTCACCTCTTGCAGCAGCCTCTCTCCCTCCTCCAGAGGCAACCGACGAAAGCTTTCTTTCGTGTGCAATGCAGTAAAGGCTGAGCTTTCTTCTATGAAGATCAGAAAATTTTGGGTTATTTGGACAGAAAAGCCCATTCGAGAACCAAAAAGGTTAGTGGGTCTTTGACTATCGATTTTGACCATAAGGTGAATAAGGTGAATTGAGATTATTTTTGAGAAAAATATTGATTTTTATGAATTATTTTAAATTATCTATTATGATTGAAAAATGGGATTCCTATTAATAATTTTGGGATTCTAAAACTATAGGATGTTATCGATGATATTTAAGGGTTTATAAATTTTTGTAGAATTTTCAGAAGAATAGGTGCAATTTTTATGATTTTTTCTAAAGAAAAAATAAAAATATTTGATTTTTAGTGAAATATATATTTATGGGAAGAAAAATTTTATGATGCCAGGAGATAATTCAATAGAAGTCCGTAGGAATTTTCTGCGTATTTATTTAAAATATATGCTAATTTTTACGTTTTTTTGAAGATTATGATCAAAATAACAAGGAGTGCTATCGTTTTAAAGCTCGGGGGAAATATCCCCGAGCTCCGTTGTATCAACCTAGAACGACGTTGTTTTACAATGAAGCAAAACGACGCCGTTTAACCCACCCTCGACAGCTGTAGTAGCCCTAGAACCTTCCCCTGCCGCCTCACACCTGGTATTAGTCAAAATCGGGTCGAGATCCTTCATTTCTCACCTAGAGAGCTCATCGAGCTCAAGAATCGTCACTGGGAGCTTCGCCTTTGAATCCCGAGTTTGTCTATGTAGAAAACACATGTTTTCGTCTCACGAGAGGGGAGAGTAAGATCGATTTTCAGAGCGTAAACCCAGCTTCTTCTCCCTCCGATTTAGCCGGTTTTCGGCAATAAACCCTTAGTTTTTTTACACGATTGTGATCGTTATGCTTAGGGGTTTAAGTTAATGCGTGTTTGGTGAGTTATTGTTGGGTATATCGAAGATTAGGGTTTTAGGAACAAACCTGCAATTTCACTGTTTACAGGCTGGAGGTTGAAGAAGACCTGTGTGACTGACAGGTCGTTCCCCTCAGCCCTTGTGACATGTAGCCCATCATGCAGGTGAACGACGAGTCACCCACGGATACAGTTGACAGGTCATCCGACTTGGATCCGAGCCTGGGGCTGGGGCGACGTGGTATGCCTTGGTGTACGCACATCTCACGAGTTGGCAGGTTCTGTTGGCTTTCTGGGCATGCCTGGTTTCGCCAGGTGTCGCTCAATGATTGGTCAGAAAAATAGAAAATAGGCAGAAAACAGTTAAAATTCGGGAAAATGGAATAAAATGGAGAAAAATTTCTGAAAAATTGTGATAAATACTGAAAATGATAAGAAATCCAATGGTATAAGAATCATTTAAATATGATGAGATTTAATGGGTTAAATAAATCAAAAAATATTTGGAAAATTTAAAAAAAAAAGGAAAATCACCCAGTTGGGTCTCAGGTCGATTGTCTGGTAGAAACGTGTCGATTTAAGAGCTTATGTAAGCCTCCAATTTTTTTTATGCCACGTATAATCATACGAGTGAGGATAATTTAGTAACTTTCTTTATTTTATAATCTATGGTTCAAATTGAATTTTAGATTTAGAGTGATACAATAATATTTTAGAGTAAGATTTAAAAAATTATTAGATTTTATTTGTTTTCATGATTTAAAAATATTATTTTTATATTATTCTGAGTATTATTTTATTTTTTAAATTAAATATTCGTTAGTCAAAAAAATATAATTCTTAGTTCATTCGAAAAATCTCATTTTTTTGAATTTTTGGACTAATATATGATTTATTATGAATTTATGAAGTTTATAAGTATTTTTATGATTAATTTTAAAATTAATTAATAATAATTTAATATGTATATACACTAAATGACGCCATTTTGGACAAGCATCAAAACGAAGCCGTTTTGGTGTTGGTTAATTTTTTTTTAAAAAAAATTTAGTGGAACGACATCGTTTTGAGCAAATGCCAAAACGACATTGTTTTGGCTTAGGGTTTAATGAAAAACCCTACACGTCTTTTTCTTCTTCTTCCTTATTTCCCCTGCGTTTTTCTTCTCTCTCCCGAGTGAAGGACGAACTCCCTCCTCCGGCCACCGTTTGTCTCGACGTTGGTCAGGTTTTGTTCCCATTCTTTGCAGCAATCTTTTGGTATAAGTTTGGTTGAGATTGGAGCTGCGAAATGAGCTATAGAAGCTCAAAAAGGATGCAATTTTGTCATTGGAAAATTGCTTTTTCCGACCAACTCCGGTGAGCTATTGAAAAACGAATGACATCGTTGAGTTCTTCTCATCGAGAGCTTTCTTTTGACATATAACATGTTAAAAATCGTTGAGTTTTGTGCAAGTGGGTTTATTGGGTTCGTCGTCGCCGTCGACCACTGTCCGCAGCCAACAGACCACCATGCGCCACCTATTTTCTGAAAGATCCAAAATTTTTCCGTTAACTATTTTCGACATTCTGAACGTGATGGTGTCGTCTGTTTCTTGATCTGACACATGGTTTAAGAATTATAAGCTTATAAATAATTTTATTAAAATATATTTTCTCATAAAAATAATAAATTATAATATTCTAAGCAATACTATCAAATTAAACATGTAATTTGGGACCCAAGTGATTAACTAATCTTATATTGCTGGTGTTAGTACCTTAGCATACTCAAATAAACTGTTCTATCAGTTGAATGACAAATGTAGTGATTGTATGCTTGGTATATTTATCCAGGCTTGTGACTTGTGTATGCATGATGTGGACATTTTGGTGGATCCATTGAGCTTTGCTTGTTGTGTTGGATTATATTTTTGCTATGACTATTTGGAGGTGAGTGGGGACCTCACATTTCATTGTTTGATTTTAAATATACATGTTCGAGATGTGTGATTTTCTTTAAAAGAGAATATAGATAAATTTTGTTTGATATTTCGACTAGTTTCTTTTGACAAATCACTATGACTTGGTTGGAAATTTCATTTTGTCTTCATATAATTTTGCATAGGAATGCAGGTTTTTAGTATGCACAGGGATGCATGAGGTTTAAGACATAGTATTTTATAAGTATTTTCTTTCAAGATTTATGTTCCAATATTTTATAGTGCACTGTTGAGTGATACCTGATTAGGACCGATGGGTCTTGTATATGACTCTTTGGCACCCCGAGAAAGGGGAGAAAATGTCATTGAGCAGGGCCAGCTAAAGTTAACGTGTTGATCAGCATTGATTAGGAGTGTGTTGATCTAGCCTTTGGCAACACTAATGTAGGCTATACTTTTAAGAAAAAAACTAACAAGACATATACACTAGTGGGCCTAGACTACCCCTGATCAGGAGTAGAATAGGAACTTTGTTAGTCGACTTTCCAGCCTTACTGTTAAAAAAAGGGAGACTTTATGATTCTAATTCACCACTGCTTGTGATTAAATATTGACTTTGAGCTAATTTTGAGATTTATCTTATATATGTATGCTCATCTTTGAGATTCCTTCTGATTTGAAATTTAGATTTCTATTTTACAATATAATATTCTGTTTATATTATGATTTCGTTATTTGGGTCCCTAAAACCACTTACTTGGATATTTAACTAACGTTGTCTAGTGTTGTCCAGACTATGTTGGAGGCTCAAGTTCTCAGTCGTCTTCCTCATATGACTTAGCATCTGGTCCAGCCAGTTAGTGATAGGTTTCATCAGACTTTTGATTTGATATGTACACCGGAAAACCAAATATGTATTTTATTTTTTATCTCTTTGATTTATATCTTGTTGATATATGTTTTTCTGGTGATTTAGACTTTGTGGATTGCATAGAATTATTTTGAAACATTGTGATGGGTTGTATATATAGTTAGTTTTTATTGATTGTGAAGGAAGATATAGGTTTTGTTTAGATATACTGTGAGATATATAAAACTATTACAAGTGAAATTTTATTATACAAGAATTGTGTGATTTCTGGTTTAGTCTTGATTAAGAACCCATATTGCAAAATTTTTTAAAAATCTTATTTATGATTCTGAACTTACCTTATATATTTTTTTGCTACGTATTTAATAATTTTATTTTCAAAACCTTACGAGATTTCGGAGATAGCACAATAATTGTTATTTTCAAGGTCTCATGGCGGGGAGGTTTACCCCTGGAGTATGGTACAAAACGTGACAGCTTAGACTCATTATTTTATGTAATATTGTACTATTGAATTGTGTTACTGAGAATTTGGAATCGTTGTGCATTGGTGGATTCCTACAATGGCAGGATTTTGAGGAATCAGTCCGGAATGCCATCGACGACTAATTGGGCTTCGAAAACCCGTGAGTGGACGGTCTTTTTAAATTCATTAAATTGCTGGCATGGGTATTTAATTGTCATTAATAGGAGTTTATAATTGAAGTTGTGTGTGCATATAGGTAATTAACAATGAGTCGAGCATGATAGTTAATATAGTATGTATTGAGTAGTATAACATGATATAAAATGCATGGTTGTGTATTATTATGATTGAGATGCATGAATACATCGGTTATATCTGAAAATCAACATTGGCCTCTAGAATGGATTGAGTTCGTATAGGGTAACCCATGCAACCTTTGAGAGCTCTCAGGACTGGTGGCATTGCGTGAAGATGTCAATCATGAGGTAATAATGGTGGAACTAGATTTATTTACTTTATTGTTAATTCTATTATTGATTAGGATCCTACAGTGTGGGAATCGTTAGGTGGAGCGACCATCACCTAGTGTCTCGGCATCGTTAGTGGATCGAGCTAGGCATTAAATTGGTTATGGATTTGCCTATTGTATAGCATAATAAGATAAAATAAACGATAATGGCAATAGAGTGCCACTGACGAACTCTAGTCATGTTCCTAGCCCGGATAGGGTGGAAGATATTGCAAAGCCCAAACCACAGTCCTATGTGTGCTCTGATGCATCCTGCATGCTTCATTTGAATTGATTATGATAATGTGTATTATCGCATGAGAAAAATTGCATATGTTAACGATTTGTGTGTGTAAAATAATAGAATTGAGATATGCTAGGACATTTATTTGATTATGTTGTTGATGTTTGTAAATATATTGTTTGTCTTCCTTGTCTGCTCACCTGGTAGGATTCTACCAGTTTATTGGCATGTAATGTAAAAATGGTAATTAGGAGCTCGTTCCCAGGCATCTTGAGAATGGAATAGTAAATCAAAGGATTAACGGCGAGTGCAATTGAGGTATTTTCACAAGCGTCGTATTCATAATGTTTCCCCTAGAATATTGAGTTTATTAGAGCCAGTTTCTTTTTCCCGAGTTTGTCGAATATGTTAGAGCTAGTGTAATAATTTGATTCCTGGGTATTAAATGTTAGATTAAATATTCATCGATGATACTCGAACATCATCATTTCTCTTTTATAATTCTATTTCCCAATTTTTTTTTAAATCCTTCTAATTACCATCTCCACTTTAATTTATACCATTAACCTTGTAGGTCTTTCGTATGTATTGTTGTGTATAGTAGCAGTATGTATGGTGGGCCTATTACGGATTGTTGTGTGTGATTATAGGGTCTAGGCCGTGACAACTAAAATGCTAGCGGAGCGTGGGTATGGTGGGTGGGCCTACGGCAGGTTGTTGTGTATGATTATGGGGTCCAGGCCGTGACAACTAAAATGCTAGCGGAGTGCTGTTTAATTAATATTCTTAGAAACTCATACGTTTCTCGTTTCATATGACTCTGTTACCATAACTTCCTCACCCGCATTGGTGATAATTTTTATGATGATTTTTACAATAGCAGAGCATATTCCTTTATTTGGAAATATTTGTTGTTATCGAGTAACCTTTTAGATGACGTGTTTTCATTTCTTTTGAGGATACATATGGACCATTTTTCTCTATTTTATGATATTTGTTAGTAGTACATGAAACCTATAAACCCGACTTTACTTGATTTCTTAAGTTGGGCCATAGTTGTTCTAAAAATTTCTTTCTTTATTATAATTCACGATTTTATCCTGAACTTTGAGAATCATTTTGTTTTTGGTGGAATGTGTTTTCTCATCACGAGACGCAATTGGGACTTTGAATTATTCTCGGGATATTGACTGTCAGTTGTTATGCATAAGTACTGGAGGAGAGGGAGATTGGTGAGATTGTTCAAATCAGTATAGTGAGGAAAGACTTGTATGGCATCCTCGATGGGATTCTGAAAGAGACCAGGAATGGGTTTCACAGTATTGAACCAAGAAATCCACCATTGGGGAAAATTTCGTTGGCATGTTTTAGAAAAGTAGAGAAACCATGTATGGTAGGTGGGTTTATACCAAAGAACTCGTAACCAGGCTTTCTGATAATCAAAGTAATTATAACTGGCAAGTTGCTGATCAGGGATTTTGGCAGAGAACATTTTATTGGTGAATGGGTGTTGTCTCCATTCGTCTTTTGTCATGACACGAAGAATTTTAATTCGAGAGAAAGCAATTTGATCAGGGAATTTTTTGTCCATGGTATGATTGATTTCAACTGATTGTGTTTCTAACAGAATTTGTTCATAGAATAATCGTCCTTTGTAAGGATGATCCAACATAAGGTATTCTCGAGGAGGGAATAGCTGAATCATAAGTTCTTTTATCTCTTTGTTCTCATCAGACTTTTCGAGTTCAGTAATCTTGATGTCAGTTTTGGGAGTATATAGGTCAGTTTTATCGGTCTGGTTGTAGAGATTTTTGAAGATAGGGGCAGGACGAGAAGATACTGACTGAGGGGCTTTGGATGGATACAGTGGTAAGGGTATGAGTCCCCTGCGGTTTTTTGGATCTGGTGTAACCGGAGGAGTAATGAGTGCAGAAAAATAGCTTGGCTGTAGGTATGGCTGAGGGGAAGAGGGAGAAGAAGGAGGAGTATACCTTTCCTTGGAGGTAGAAGCTAGCATCGCGGTTAATGACTTTTTTCTCTCCATTTGTCAGATGAGCACTGGAATTTTGAGTAGATCACGATGGAGGTACCGGAGAAGATTATTCAAGTCGTTGATGCTAAGGCCAACATTTTCTCGATGACAGAGTCGCCGGTGTAGTACAGCTTCAACCGCTTTTATCTGCTTTTGAATGGCGAGCTGATCTGTTACAAGATTATAGGCCTGTTGTTTGAGTGAGAAAACTCGTTGGTAGACGTATGTAGCCGTGATAGTCCTTCGATCTGCAGAAAGAGTCTCAGTTACCCAAAACCTACCAAATCGTCGTTTTCTTGGATAATCTTCTTTCTTTGCAGTAGGTCCTGCGCTGTAGGTTAGTCTCGAATAGTGGGGCATGGATCCTGTAGATGGTCAAGGTCATGTAATAATTCACATAATAGTGTAACATTTGAATTTATTTTTTGTAGGTATTTTCTTTGCTTTGTTTTTTTATATTTCATCCAATTTTTATCAATAAGTTGATGAAGCTGTTGTTTAATTTTTATAAGTCCATGTATTTTTTTATTCATGTTCCTCAATTAATTCTTCTAGTATACGAATCATTTTTTGACCAAAGCGTTCTTTTTTCTCATATTCTTTACAATTACAGTAATCATCAGGTAATGCAGTATGATTTAACATATGATCTTCTATGCTTTGATTTATTCCTTCAATTAGATTTGTCTTTAGAAGCCGTATTTCAGCTATATTTGAAAAATCAATTTGCATTAATTTATCAATACTTTTCTCAATGATTTGTTCTTGGAAGTATGGAACAGAGGGGGTCATTATACCTGTTTCTTTGTTTTGATTCCCTGCAAAAATTCACGTGATAAAAAAGCAGGTAAATTATTCTGTGTGCCTTTTATGAATTCAATTGTAAAGTCAAAATTAGACAGTAAAGCTTGCCATCTAGCAAAGATTTGTTTTGACACCAAATTTTGAACATCTTTTTCTAAGATGAATTTAACTGATTGACAGTCAATGCGTATTAAAAATGTTTTATTGAATAAATCATCTTGAAAGGCATTTACACAAAGTACTAAGGCTAATACTTCTTTCTTAACAATAGAGTAATTAGTCTGTGCTTTATTCCAAATTCCTGAGTAGTACCTTACTAATTGTTCTTTGTTTTCTATCTTTTGTTTTAAGATTCCTCCGTATCCGTAATCAGAGGCATCAGTTTCCACAATTAGGAAAGCATCTGGTACAGGTATTCCTAAACAAGGAAGCTGCTTAACTTTTGCTTTTATAGATTTAACCACACTTGTCATTTCATTATTCCAATTCGGGGCATTTTTTTTAAGTCGAGTATATAGTGGTTTACATATGATACGTATGTTAGGGATGAAATCAGCAATATAATTAAGGCATCCTAAAAATCTTTGTAGCTGCTGTTTTTCTTTAATCTCATCAGGGAATTTATCAGCAAATTCTATACTGCGTGCTATAGGAGTATATGTTCCTTGATCAATATTATATCCTAAAAATCGGATTTTTGTCTGAAACAATTTTAACTTAGAGGCAGATACAACTAATCCATTCTCTTTGATGACCTGTATAAATTTCTTCACATGTTTGAAATGATCAGTAATGTTTTTAGAAAAAATCAAGACATCGTCAATATAAACAATGGCAAATTTATCATAAGGATTAAAAATATCATTCATCATATGTTGGAATTCAG
The DNA here is from genome assembly GCA_019739055.1 of Passiflora organensis. NCBI lineage: Eukaryota > Viridiplantae > Streptophyta > Magnoliopsida > Malpighiales > Passifloraceae > Passiflora > Passiflora organensis. The sequence continues at coordinate 2,810,272 of JAEPBF010000187.1, read as the reverse complement.
AAGGAGCATTTTTTAATCCAAAAGGCATAACATTCCATTCATAATGCCCAAAAGGGACAGTAAAAGCTGTTTTATATCTATCCTGTTCCTGAATCTGTATTTGCCAGAACCCAGATTTCATGTCAAACTTTGAAAAGACAGTTGCTCCTGAGAGTCGTTTAATCAAATCTCTTTTATTTGGAATTGAATATCGTATCCACTGTAAACATTTATTTAAAGGTTTATAATTTATGACAAGTCGGGGGGCTCCTCGTTCAAGTTCTGCATTATGTTGAACATAAAATGCAGCACATGACCAGGGGGATTTACTTTGTCGAATTAATCCTTTTTCTAGCAATCCTTGGACCTCTTTTTTACAGTATTCTAATAACTCTGAATTCATCTGAATAGGTCTGGCTTTTGTAGGAATATCTGTTTCTTTGAAGTCCTTTTCATATGGGAGTGCTACAAGATGTTTCTTCCGAGCCCAAAAGGCATTAGGTATGGTTGAACAGATATCTGCTTCAATTTGGTCTTGGAGGTATTTTATTTGTTTTATTATGTCTGGGTTTTGCAAAGTTTCTTCTATGCGTGTTAAATTAAGCTCATTTACTAATGAGTGTATGTGTTTTTTCTTATTGATTAGTGTGATCTCTTTATTTACTTTTATTGACGTTATATTTCTTGCTAAAATACTTCTGCAAAAGTCGAAAGTAATGTTTTTTCCTAGGATTTTTGTTGTAAGTCCTTTTTCTGTTATGGTAAAAGGATATAGTTGTGTTAGGAAAGGAGTTCTTAGTATAATATCTTGCGATAAGTTTTTAACTAAAAGAAATGTAGTTTTGAAACATAAACCTTGTTTGCATATATGAGCATTTGTGAGTTTATATTTAACTTCGAGTTTTTGTTTGTTGGTAGCATGTAGGCGTTCCGTTGTTTTTTCATAGTATTTAGTTGGAACCAATCCTTCTCTAATGCAATTATGATCAGCTCCGGAATCTAAGAGTGCTTTCAATTCTAATTTATAGTCTTTGATCGTTATATTGACATACGTATACCATCTTTGAAATTCTATTTGAGATAGAGCTTGTATGAATTCTTCTTCGTGTAAAGGGGAATCTTCTATTATTGTTTTTCCTTTCGTATCCTTTTTTATTATTTTTATTTCTTCTTTTAAGGTTTCAATTTCTTTTTTGACAATACTAATTTCGTGTTTCAAACCTTCTAGGGTTAGTATTTCCTTATTTTTCTCTGTTTTAAATAAAATATCGTTGAGGTTATATGTCTTTGTTTCCTCAAAGTGGGACTTCTTATTGGTGACGTAAGATTTATATTCCTCTAAGTATTTCTTTTGTAATTCTGTATCTTCTACTTTCATGATTAATTCAAATAAGTCTTTTTCACTAGAAATAGTGTTAAGTTCATAACACTGACAAGGTCCTATACAGCCACATTCTTCTATACTTTCTTCGGAACTAGTACTGCTATCATCTTCCCTTAGGAGGTTTAATATCTCATCTTTATCAGTATCATTTATCATTAAGGATCTGATCTTTTTTAACAAGGGACAATCTTTCTTAATATGTCCAAATCGTCCGCATTTATAACAGGTAGGGCCATTTTGTTTTGGTACTAGTTTTCTAAAGTTTTTCTTTTTATATTTTATTTTCTCAGGCTGTTGTTGCTGCTTATAGTTTGGTCTAAAGGGTTTCTTATTTCGTTGTCTTTTAACACTCTTTCTATGTTTTGAGGATGGGGCAGTTATTTTTTCATACCCATATTGGGTACAGAAGGATCCCAGTTCTTTTCTTCCACTGAGTTTGTCTTGCTTTAGTTTAGATTTTAGTTTTAATTCGTTGCATAGATTTAACCCTTCTGTGTTTACTTCCGTAATTAGATCTCCATACGTGATAAGGTCATAATGAATATTACTATCATTAAATTTCAGTTTTATTCTATTTCGGACTCTATCTGCAAAAAGTCGGGGTAGTCCTGCTATAAATCTTTCTTTCCAATAAGATTGCTGACAATCTTCTCTAGTAAATATTTTAGACAGAAACATATCCTTATACCACCTAAAGTCTTGTAATTTTGGACAGGTTAGATTGGTCAGGATGATAGATGCTTTTTCAGCAATGCTTTGAGGGTTACCTATGAAATGTTTGGTAATGGCATAAATGAGAGTAGCAAAAGAGTTTTCTATTGTGAAGGTTTGTCCATCTCTGACTTCGGGTTTAACCATGAGTAAGATTTCATTTTTATCTGCTAAGGATAAGTAGTTATCCCACCATCCTTTTAATTGTCCAGTAAATCCAGAGGTGATTATTCTAGTAATTTCTTTTTCATTATTATTCATTGTTTTGTAGGCAGTAGCTGCCATACACATTTCATTTAGCATATCAGTTATTCCATGTTCAGTCTTACCATCTAGATTCCATTCATAGATACTTTTGCCGTCATATCCTCTTTGGCTATAAAAAAAGCCTCTAGTACTGAATGTCCGGTGTAGGAAAAATTGTAAGCAAGTATTCGAAATGAAACTCTCTTGTTCTTGTTATTCCTCGTCTATTCTTCATCCCATCTGAAGTCCCTGGTCAAGTAATAAAATGTTTTATCACTTGATCCATCTCCATCATAACCCTCGAACTACATGACAAGCTAAACACTCCTTCTCTATCCTTGCATAAGAGCATAGTTCATACGATAATCAACACAAAACGATCCGGACACGAAATGGTAGCGGAGCCAGTCATGGCTAACAATGTTCAGCGCTTATTAAACGAGGTTAATAGCGTGGTTTAAAGGTGTTCCCGGCAGCAGAAGTCAAGTAAGTCCGTTGGTAAGCCTTGAGCGTGTTTCCTCTTTCTATAGTTGCTGAATATACGAAGTTATGATAGTTTCACTCTTATTCGTATATGATTACTTTGTGTTGATATAATTGTGTGTTCTGCTGCTACCACTTGGATGCCATTGGTTGCTAGATAGTCCGTTACATTTTGCACATTGTAACGGAAACCTGCATAACTCGTGTTGGTCAGCCTTCCTACGAGCGATCGTGTGATAAGGAGGTTCGATTCCCCTCCTATCCATTCCTCATAGCCTCGTGTTTGTATTGATAACTGGATATGGCGGAAGAAGTCATGGATGCTTAGCATCATGTTAGGCGCGATGTAGATCAATTGTGTTCCTCGTGTCATGTCCACTTCCATGGTACCGATGATGGAACGATCATCTCCTCCCCATCGTGTGTCTCGTAAGACTATGAGTACGTTGGTTCCTGCTTCCCTTCGATGTAGCGCATGAATGCGAATCATTAGAAGGCCTAAATGTATATGTTCCATACCTTCCTGTAGTAGTCTGTCATAGGCCTGTCGATTGATGAAGCCTAGATCCCTTTGCTCTCCTTCGCCGGTGACAAGGATCCGTTCTTCAGAATAGTGTTGATACACCCGGTAGACTGGTTCTGACCATGCAGTGGTGTATAGTCTTTCTGCGGGTACTAAGTTGGCACGTCTCTGTTGAGACATGCGTAATTCTTCTTCAGGATTCAAGTAAGTTTCCAAGCTGTGCTGATACCTTTGTCGACGTAAGGACCTTGGTATTCGTCTTGTTGCTTCGTAACGGAGACGACTAGATCGTCTGTAATCCCGGATTTGGTCTTCCTGTGTAGCTATTCGGGATGAGGACTCACCTTGGTTGTTGACAACTGGTGGTAGGACCTGAGTCTGAGTCCTTGTGCGGCTCATTTCTTTTCCAACCGTCTCTTTTCTTCCTCAAAAATAAGATAGGGGTCCTTATAGACGTAGAACGGTGGTTTCTTCTTTTTCGGTGGTTGTGAGCTTTCGCCAAGTGGTAGTTTTTTGAGCCTCTTGGTCAGGGATTCAATAGCTCCTTCTAATTCTTCTTTGGGGGTGTCTTCTCGTTTTCGAACAAGGTTTTTCACCTGACCTAGTTGTTCGTGGAGATCTTGAATTCCTTCTATGGTTTTTACTAGTAACTGAATAAGCAGGTTATTCTGCTTGATGATATTAGCAAAGTTTTCTTGTGTGGTTTGAGTTGGTTTGATAAAGCCAACAGCAGGTGGTTGAATGGAATCTACAGAGTTTAACGCCTCAGTGTAAACAGTGCTTAGCGTGGTGGTTTTCCAATTCATGTGGCTTCTTTCTGGTGTTTTATGTGGTCATACTCATGCATGGGTAGTCAGTACACTATTGGACTTTTCCTGGTAATGATTAGGCCATGCCCTGTTGTATTAAACACATAAAGACAACAAGAAGATAGGGTGTACCTGTGATGAACCGTGCTCCGCTACCATGCAAAAATTCCCAGTTTTTTATCTTTGTTTTTGAACTTCTTGTAAGTATGAAAACAAGTAAACAGGTACTCAGAAATAACAAACTGAACTTAATATTGATAGAGAGAGGGAGTAGTACATAGAGAGTGGTGTGTGTGCTCTTGGCACACAAGGGTTTATATAGGCAAAGGCAGATAGCTCGGGTGCTGCTTGTGGGCCCCATCGACAGCTATCTTCCTTGTCCTATTACCAGGTGTTGAGTAACTAGTGGCGGATAAGATTTCTTATCTTATCATCGACTTTTGTGGCCAGGATAAGATTCCTTATCTTATCGTGGCCGACAAGACTGTAAGATAAGATGTCAGATCCTATCTCTTTGGGTACAGGACAAACGACTTTACGCTATAGGACAAACGACTTTGTGGCCAGGATAAGATTCCTTATCTTATCGTGGATGCGTCCAGGTTGTCGGCTGTCAGAGGTCCCCACCACGCTTAGCTCGCACTCCGTTGTTTAGTGGCAGATAGGTTCTTCACTATTGAAATCGTCGCTGGAGGAAGAGGAGCTGGTGGGAATAGGGCGAAAGAGATAGGGCTCGCGTCGGTAGTAGGGGGAAGGGGCTCGTCGTGTAGTGGAGCTGGAGGCTGAGGTTCGATCGGTGAGGGGCGGATAATTTTGTGCGAAGTCCTCGGCCGCCTCAATTGCAGCAAGATCTCGACTTTCCCGCTCGATGCTTTCAAGGCACAACGGGCAAATATGACGTCATGATGAAATATACAATGACCACACAAACCCCGTGGCCACAACAAGCCACAGGATGGGAAGACGAAGAAGACAAGGAGACTGACGATGATCCAAATGACAAGGATGAAAATCCTCAACACTACGCCTTCGTGATCGAAGAAAAAGACGAGCCAATATGGGACACAACACCGACAATGTCCGCTGCTGATACTGAGGAAGAAAGTAATGACGACGACGAAGAAGACTCCAGCTGGTATAACTGTCCTGACCACAGTTATGCCCTTACCGATGATTTAATCGAACTCGACTATCCTCTCTTTCACGAATTTCAACAAGAAGCAGTTAAGATGAGCAGTTCAGAAGTAATGTCATCTCCGTATAAACCTCCGCAAGATGAAAACATGAGGCAAGGAGTGCAATATCCCCCAGCAATGGGAGCTTCTACTTCCTATGACCAAAAGGATCCTTTGGTTGGATATGACACAAGCAAGTTAAAAACCAGAGCCCGAGGATACACATCCAATATGTGGACATTACCATCAGCACAACAAAACCAGGGAGCCATTCTCGTTCTTCCAGATGATATAGGGTTATACCGCGAAGTATTTGACCGCTGGGAAAAGATAACCCTAAATCACATGGATGACCCAGGCAAAGTATGGAATGATGATAAAGCAAAAGTAGATTACCTTGAGAATCTACTAGGAGAAGATGAAAAACTCACATGGATACAATGGAGGATGGCCTTCCCAGAGGCCTGCAAAATGTAACGGACTATCTAGCAACCAATGGCATCCAAGCGGTAGCAGCAGAACGCCACACAACGGAAGGATTGCGAGGACAAAGATGGATCCTCCAACCTCCAGCACTCATCACAGCTGGACGACCTTCATCCGTTCAAACAAGAACAAGGTCAGATGGATCTGTCAGCTTAAAATTTAACCATTACCAGAATACTATGATCGAACAGGAGGAACAGGAACATGAGGACATCAGAGAAGATACAGCATTGGTTTGCTTATTTCCTGAAATTATCGAAGCACAAGAACGTAACCCAGGGGCGAGAACAAGACAAGAAAAAGAAAAACCCTGGCTATCCCAACCAGGATGGGATATTCACTGCACAACGGGCAAATATGACGTCATGATGAAATATACAATGACCACACAAACCCCGTGGCCACAACAAGCCACAGGATGGGAAGACGAAGAAGACAAGGAGACTGACGATGATCCAAATGACAAGGATGAAAATCCTCAACACTACGCCTTCGTGATCGAAGAAAAAGACGAGCCAATATGGGACACAACACCGACAATGTCCGCTGCTGATACTGAGGAAGAAAGTAATGACGACGACGAAGAAGACTCCAGCTGGTATAACTGTCCTGACCACAGTTATGCCCTTACCGATGATTTAATCGAACTCGACTATCCTCTCTTTCGCGAATTTCAACAAGAAGCAGTTAAGATGAACGTCTCTCACAGAAGCACAAGAGGCATACCGTTGCCTTGAAAGCATCGAGCGGGAAAGTCGAGATCTTGCTGCAATTGAGGCGGCCGTCGAAGGGAAGCAGGAACCAACGTACTCATAGTCTTACGAGACACACGATGGGGAGGAGATGATCGTTCCATCATCGGTACCATGGAAGTGGACATGACACGAGGAACACAATTGATCTACATCGCGCCTAACATGATGCTAAGCATCCACGACTTCTTCCGCCATATCCAGTTATCAATACAAACACGAGGCTATGAGGAATGGATAGGAGGGGAATCGAACCTCCTTATCACACGATCGCTCGTAGGAAGGCTGACCAACACGACGCATCACCCTCTACCACCATCTTGTCACAAAATACACGTACTGTACTGTATTGTATTATGTATCATACTGTATTGTATTACGTACTCTCTACGCTACAATACTTTGTCGGCCACGATAAGATAAGGAATCTTATCCTGGCCACAAAGTCGTTTGTCCTATAGCGTAAAGTCGTTTGTCCTGTACCCAAAGAGATAAGATCTGACATCTTATCTTACAGTCTTGTCGGCCACGATAAGATAAGGAATCTTATCCTGGCCACAAAAGTCGATGATAAGATAAAGGCTTCTAAAGACAAATCTAATTGAAGGAATAAATCAAAGCATAGAAGATCATATGTTAAATCATACTGCATTACCTGATGATTACTGTAATTGTAAAGAATATGAGAAAAAAGAACGCTTTGGTCAAAAAATGATTCGTATACTAGAAGAATTAATTGAGGAACATGAATAAAAAAATACATGGACTTATAAAAATTAAACAACAGCTTCATCAACTTATTGATAAAAATTGGATGAAATATAAAAAAACAAAGCAAAGAAAATACCTACAAAAAATAAATTCAAATGTTACACTATTATGTGAATTATTACATGACCTTGACCATCTACAGGATCCATGCCCCACTATTCGAGACTAACCTACAGCGCACAACGGGCAAATATGATGTCATGATGAAATATACAATGACCACACAAACCCCGTGGCCACAACAAGCCACAGGATGGGAAGACGAAGAAGACAAGGAGACTGACGATGATCTTACTTCTGAACTGCTCATCTTAACTGCTTCTTGTTGAAATTCACGAAAGAGAGGATAGTCTAGTTCGATTAAATCATCGGTAAGGGCATCATCAGAGCCATGCAAGGAGGAGTAAATAAGTTTTGAAAATCAAATCCAGTCTCATAAATTTTATTAGTAGGGATCTTTGGAATAGTCCAATTTTATAATTTCTGCTCAATAGCAGAAATATGTAATTCTCGGGTATTATCAATATCCATGTAAACACGGTTTGTGCATAGTCGTTTTCCTTATTAAGAAAGGATAACTAATCAAAAATTTGTTTGATTGTGAGTTTAATTGAGTCAAGGGGAAACTATGAATATGCGTACATTGTACTAATATTCATTTCATATTAAAAGGCCTGAGAGGAGCAAGAAAGATTGACTGCATTGGTAACTTTGTATTGTGTATTAATAATTTGAGTATTAAAATGTACCTTGGATTAGGTATGATATAATGAGAAGTACAGGTAATCGTAAGTGAATATGAGATTGGGTATTCACTTTTGCGGCATGAATTGGTCTTGGAATTGACTTTAGTCTGACATACTTATAGGTAATGAATGCCTCGTTGAATTTTAACTGGGACTATAAAAAACAAAGTGGGATGAAGCCTATTATAGGCTATTTTTTGGTGAGCCTTAAATGCTAACTCATAGATAGCTATGAACAAGTGAGTATAACCAGATGAGTATGATTCTTATTGAGAATACAAAAATGTAGTGAAAGACTACATTGAGTTGTGACTACGGGGGATGTAAGGTTAAATCGGTTAATATTGAGTTATTTAGATTTCATGAGTAACAAAGTTGATTGAAATATTATGGATTCAAGGAATGAGTCATTGAATGGTTTAGGAGTAAGAGCGGAGTTACGCAGTGAACACATGGTGTTTTAAGGTTAGAAAAAGGATGAAGATAGATCCTAAAAATAATCAACAGTGGAATTTCTTTTGCTTAAGTATAATCATCATAAATGTGATGATGGGTATTGATTACTTGTGTTTGGTGTTAATTGTGTTATTAATAGCTCTATATTGATCGAAAATGGTATCGTTATGAAGAACCTGGAACAGGTTCTTAATCTAAGAAGGGTGAAAGAATCGCTCGATGTGATCATTACAGTTCAAAATAGGAAATAAATAACCTGACGGATTTGGTGATGGTAAGCTATCATTTAGTATAATGGAACGATTAAGTTGGTTGATTGAGGATATAGGGAAACGATTGGACATCCTGTCCCAAACTGTGATTATAGAGTTACGAAGCTATTAACAAAGTATGATTATAATGGATAAGGGATATGGAAAGTATGCAGTAGATACAGTAATCGTGATCATAAATTGGTGTACATGAGGTCCTTACAATAATTGTGACCTCTATATAAGTAAGTTTCGAGGACGAAACTTTTTGTAAGGAGGGAATGATGTGAAGATCAGAAAATTTTACGTTACTTGGACCAAAAAGCCCATTTGAGAACCAATGAGGTTAGTGGGCCTTAGCCCATGAACCAGTACCAATTTTGGGCCTAAAAGGTGAAATGAGATTATTTTTAAGGAAAATATTAATTTTTATAAATTATTTCAAATTATCTACAATGATAGGAAAATCATAAAGGGAATCCTATTAATGATTTTGGGATTCTAAGACCAAAGGATGGTCTATCGATGATATTTAAGGGTGTATAAATTTTCGTAAAATTTTTGTAAGAATAGGTGCATTTTTTATGGTAATAGGAGATATATTTTTAGTGAAATATATATTTATGGGAAGAAAACTTTTATGGTAATAGGAGATAATACCTTTCAAGATAAGTTCATAGGAATTTTCTGCGTATTTTTCTGAGATATATGCTAATTTCTACATATTTTTGAAGATTTCTAGTAATAAGTAAATGACTTATATATTATTATTATTATTTATATTATATTATATTATATTATTATAATATATAAGACATAACGACAGCCTACACTGTCGTTTTAACTGAGATGGTCAAAACAACAAGGAGCCCTGTCATTTTGACGCTTGGGGGAAATATCCCCGAGCTGCGTCGTATCAACCTGAAACGACGTAGTTTTGCAAGGAAGCAAAACAATGCCGTTTAAGCCACCCCTGACAGCTGTAGCCCTATAACCTTCCCTTGCCGCCTCACACCCAATATTAGTCAAAATCAGGTTGAGATCCTTCATTTCACCTGGAGAGCTCATCAAGCTCAAGAATCGTCAGTGGGAGCTTCGCCTTTCAATCCCGAGTTCGTCCATGTAGAAAACACATGTTTTCATCTCACGAGAGGGGAGAGTGAGATCAATTTTCAGAGCGTAAACCTAGCTTCTTCTCCGGCCGATTTAGCCAGTTTCCGGCAATAAACCCTAGGATTTTTACACGATTATGATCGCTATGCTTAAGGCTTTAAGTTAATACGTGTTTGGTGAGTTATTGTTGGGTATATCGAAGATTAGGATTTTAAGAACAAACCTGCAATTTCACTATTCACGGCATGCCTTGGTTTATGCACGTGTCACGATTTGGCAGGTTCAGTTGGCTTGCTAGGCGCACCTGGTTTCATTAGGTGTATTGGATGGAAAAATAGAAAATATGTAGAAAAGGGTTAAAATTAGGGGAAAATGTAATAAAATGAAAAAAATTCCTGAAAATTGTGATAAATACTAGAAATGATAAGGAATCCAATGATACAAGAGTCATTTAAATCTGATGAGATTTGATGGGTTAAGGACAAATAGGAAAATCACCCGGTTGGATCCCAGGTCGATTGTCTGGTAGAAACACATCGATTTAAGGACTTGGATGCGTTATTTTATATAATATTATACTATTGAACTCTGTTATTGAGAATTTGGGATCGTTGTGCGTAAGTGGATTCCTACAATGGCAGGACTTTGAGGAATCAATCCAGAATGTCATCCACGGCTAATTGGGCTTCGAAAACCTGTGAGTGGACGGTCTTTTCTAATTCATTAAATTGCTGGCATAGGTATTTAATTGTGATTAATTGAAGTCATGTGTGCATATGTAAACAATGAGTCGAGCATGATAATTAATATAGTATGTATTAAGTAGTATAACATGATACGAAATGCATGGTTGTGTATTATTATGATTGAGATGCATGAATACATCGAGTACATCCGAGAATCGACATCGGCATCGAGAATGCATTGAGTCCGCATAGGATAATCTATGCAACCCTTGAGAGCTCTGTGGGTCTGATAGTATGGCATGAAGACCTCTATCACGAGGTAACAAAGGTAGAACGAAATTTATTTATATTATTATTAATTCTATTATTGATCAAGATCCTGCAGTGTGAGAATCGTTAGGTGGAGGTACCTGTTGGCCTAACACTACCCATGGACCACCCATTAGTGCATGTTGCATGTCAGCCTGACTCGAGAAATTCACCAAGAAATATCCATTTTCCATATCTATGACCTTAGGTTCTGGCAATGGCTTCCATAATGCCTTCAGTTTTGCAAACAACAATGTGTAACCCACGCTCCTCCCCAAAAGTTTCACTACCACTGCATACTTCCAGGACTCCCTAGCTCTAGCATTAACCCTCTCTGAGATCGATATGAATGGGCCTAAATCATCATATGCAACCAGGACATCCTCTTCTCCTACCACGATGTCTTCCATGGAACCCTGTACCCCATCCACAAGCTTCTCCTTGTAAGAATGGCTTGCTTTCCCTTCTCCATATCTCCATGCCCTTTAAGAAGGGGAGATGGATATGTGGAGAAATGCGTCTCTCTCACACTAGCCTCCAGAACATTCGAGTTTTCCTCTTCCTCCATTTCTACAACAGTTATTGATATATATCTTAAGTTACACAAGTTGGATAGTACTTTTATTTTTCATAGTTAAAATCCCTAACTATTTGTTTCTCCACCCTCCATCCTATTTATTTATTCACTAACGCCGTGGATACTCAGAAATAGGTCCGCGTGTTTCTGTTGATTTAAATAGTGGTATAATATTTTTAAGGGTTTTAACTGTTGATGTTGTATGTCTGAGTAAGATCAGATAGTATGAATGTTGGATTGTTTCAAAGAGATATAAAGGTGGGTAATAATGTTTCATTAGGTATTCACGTCAATGTGTTAACTTATACAATATCTATGTCAAGTGTTCAAAGGGCATCCAAGACTATTAATGGAAATACAATATTTAAAATAAAAAAATTAATAAATACATAATATACTGATTGATTTATTTCTTTAACAGTCCCTTTAAGTTGAAGTGCATAAGTTATGCACACCAATTTGCTTGCCAAGTACTGAAATTGTTGATGCCCAAGTGTTTTGGTAAAAATATATCGCCTACTCTTTTTTTGGCATATATATTGTACTTGCATTTGTCTCTTTTTATTTTTTTCTCGAATGAAATAATAATCTAATTCTATATGTTTGGTTCGCTTGTTAAAAATAGGATTGACAGCAATTAATTTGTAGTGCAAATTTGTTGTAGTTGTGAAACAATGCTTCTCCCACATCCAATATTAAGAAACTTAATAATTTTTTAAGCCAAACTAGTTCGCTTACAGCACATAGCACCATATTCTCTGCTGATGATCGGGATACAGTAGCTTTTTTTTTTTTTAGTTTCAAGAAATTGGTGCACTTCCAAATGTTACAAAATAGTTTGTGATGGTTTTTCGAGTTATTATATAAGTAGCCCAATCGGAATCACAATAGCCAATTAACTTCATCTCTTTATTGTTCTTGAGAAGTATTAGTCCTTGGTCTACATTCATTTTTAAGTACCTAACAAGTCTCATAGTTACAAGCTAGTGGCCCTCTCTTGGATGCTGCATGACCTACCTCAAGATGTGCTCGTCATATGTGATTTTCAGGTCTTTTGACTGTCAAGTATAGAAGCCACCCAATCAATCTTCTAAATTATTCTGCATCCTCTATGGGTGCACTTGAATCATGCATCAATTTATGTTGTTGTTCCATGAGAACCTGACAATCTTTTGTCTTTGACAAATTACACTCATTTATGACATCCAAGTTATATTTCTTTTGAGATAAAAGTAAGCTTTGTTTGTGTGAGGACCTACTCCAAATAAACGGGACCCTCACTGTCGTGTAGCCCCGATCGACCCAACATGTGGATCAATCAAAATAACACAAGGCTCTCGTTAACTTTTCAAAACCGATTTCCCAAAAATACATATAAATTTAAATTTTTCCTTTTAAAAGGAGCATGACACGTCACGATTCATACTCGGCACAAGCAAACATGGAGTATACACGCACAATCAATGGAAGACTTAAAATTGCACACAACAGGCCACATGGCCCCAGCATGGAACACAAGAGACCATACACAGAAGTCCATAACGATCCATACGAAAAGTTTCCAAGGCATGCATCTTATACCATAACGTAAAATACAAGTTATGCATGCTAACAAGAGTCAAATCAGGAATAAGCCCACAACGGGTCTATATAAACAACCAAAATTCAACACAAGCATGTATATCATCAAAGTATGCAAATATAAAAAACATAAGCATGCCGAGTTTCTAAGATGTGCAAGTGAAGCAGTCCGCCTTAAGACCAACACCGGGAAAAAATCGACCTCAAGGACGAATAGCTACTAGAACGGACTAACCCTGAAAAGATATCAACAAATAGGGGTGAGATCAAAGATTTCAGTGGGAGTTACAGCATCATAAGCACATCCGAGGAGTAAAGGCATATAAAAAGTCAATTATAAAAGTAGTTATTTAAAGCTCAATTATCGTCCATGCATGCCAATATGCACTCAAGGTGTTTCACACGTAATTATGCGCAATGCATATTTTGTAAAACACAATGCCATATATATATATATATATATACCAACCAAATATGTTTCCTCAACTCACAAAATGCACATATTCACATGGTACTATGTCATAAAACCTATTGGGGTAGATTGTAAATCACTTTCAGAATCCCTCGCGCTAAAGGAAATCGAACGTCCATTGGTGATTAGTTTCAATTTACCAAATACGTATAAATCCTCAACCACTAATGTGAGACCCAGCCCGCAGGGGGGGTTAAGTTATCCAATCCCACATCGAAAAGGAGCAGGGGAGGTCTTGGGCTTATATGTGTTGTGTGAATGAATCATTTGTAACAAGATACATATTTTGGGCCATGTGGTTATAAGCCCAACTGAGCATTGCAGTTGTGATCCATCACAAGCACATACACGTCCGAGCCCACTGGGCCGACGGTCCGGGGGCCGGGTCGTGATAATTGGTAGCGGAACCAATTTCGTTCCCTCTTCCGGGTGGGCTTGGGCCGTGTTGTGTGTTCACGTTTGGGCTCGTGAGTTTGGGCCCAAGGCAGTTACGTTTGGCTTCCCTCATGAGGACTCGAGGTCTATAAAGAGGGGAGATTGTGAGACCCAACCCGTAGGGGGGGTCAGGTTATCCATTCCCACATCGGAAAGGAAAGGGGGAGGTCTTGGGCTTATATGTGTTGTGTGATGGTATCATTTGAAACAAGATGCATCTTTTGGGCCATGTGGTTATAAGCCCAACACGCACATACACGTCCGGGCCCTCTAGGCCAATGGTCCGGGGGCCAGGTCGTGACAACTAATGTTATCCGAAATTGAGTGGAGAAATCACACTATCACAGTCAACCTCAATTCACATATACATAGATATACACAAGCCTACAAAGTCATCGCAAACATCAGGCAATCATACATATTCCAACCATACAATACTCTTAGATAAGTCATATTCCCCTCAGCCTGGGATTCTATGTACTAACCATATTTGGCTGAACATCAATCGTCAATTTCAAGTGTTCCTAAGAACATACATATATAATTTCACATGAAAACCCAGGAATGCAATATAATGCAAGTGAACACTATGAATGGCACTTATAAAGGGGATTTTGGGTATGATTTGGTGTTTGATTGAGTGGAATAGGTTCCCAAATTAGTGTACAAGTGTTGTGGGAGGGGTACGTTTGTGAGACCCAGCTCGTAGGGGGGAGGTCAGGTTACCCAATCCCACATCGGAAAGGAGCGGGGGAGGTCTTGGGCTTATATGTGATGGTATCATTTTTAACAAGATGCATCTTTTGGGCCCTATGGTTAAAAGTCCAACTGAGCATTGCAGTTGTGATCCATCACACGCACATACACGCCCGGGCCCGCTGGGCCGAGGGTCTGGGGGCCGGGTTGTGACAACGTTGGTCACCATAATCGAAACAGGGGCTATCAGAATCAAATCGGGTGAAGGTGGGAAAGCAGTACTTGGCCTGTGTATTGAAGTACACAGCCGTGTTGTAAACCACAGATTTTTTTTTACCATATGTCAGCCAGTGATTCGTTTTGTGTTTTATACCTAAGGAGAATTTCATAATTTCCATTTTGTGCGTAATAAGTAATGGTTTGAGTGTGCATGTGATTGTGTGATTTTAATGTATTTTTGAGTTGGTAATTTTAGATATTATGATATGTTTTGATATTTCATAATTTTAAGATATAGTTTATTATTTTTTTGATAATATTTTATTTTCAATTAAAAAACTATTGATCAGAAAAATATAATTTTTGGATTTATGAAACTAAAAAACTAAAAAAACTATTTTCAATTAAAAAATTAAAAAACTATTTTCAATATGATTTTTCTGGATTTATGATAAAATTTTCATAATTTTTGGGTTTATATCCTATTTACTATGAATTTTCTATGATTTAATTATATTTACTAGATTTTTATTTGTATTTCAAAAATAATAAAATATTAATATTAAATTTCTAATGTTAAATGTCATTGTTTTGGCGAAACCTAAAACGACGACCGTTTTGAGATCAAATGTTTATAAAATACTTTTTCTTGTCTTTTTTTTCCTTCTTTCTTTTCTTTTTCTTTTTTCTCTCTTTCTTCCTCCTTCCCTTTTTCTCCCGACTGTTCCTTCCTCCTCAGGCCAAGCTCATCCATCTCCCTGTCCAGCAGTCCATTCTCATCACTACAGCCACCAGACGAAAGCCCACATCACCATCAACCTCTAGCGACCGGTCTCGGTGTGATCCGCTCCCCGATGCTCCCGGAATCAGCTCTGGAAGTCACGGGTGGGTCACCGGAAAAAGAAGCAATTTCTGGCTTATTCCAGCTAAGTACTTTGATCCAACCCTGGATCTTCAATCCTCTTGTTGTTAGCTTTCGATTGATGTATAGAATGTTGATTTTGGTGATTTGTTAGTGTGTCTAAGGTTTCTGATGAGTTTTCTAGTTTCCGGCCACCGTTTGGTCACCGGCCAGTCACACGTCTCTACGCGTCGCCATGTTGCTGCCATGCACCGCCACCATCCTGCCCAAAACCCTAATTTTGACATTCTGAAGGCAATGGTATCGTTTTTTTAATTCAACTTGTCATTTGTGAGATATGAGCTTTTAAAGATTTTTTCGGAAAACGTATTTTGATTTTAAATGATAAACTACGGTTTTATAAATAATACTGTGTTAATAAAAATATAATTTGAAGAGTTATTAATCTAATATCAGATTTAGTGTTTATTTTCGAAAAGTATATCTTTGCCTCGTTTTGCATGTTTGTTGTATAGTTATTGATTATATATTTGTATTGTATGTAGACGTGTGACTTGTGTTGATTATTGTGGATTGGATCTCTGTTGTGCTGTCTGATTTGTTGTGTTGTTCTATATATTAGTGAGTGGGGATCTCACGTTTACTTGTTTTGTTTTAAAATACATGTTTGAGTTTTATATTTTTTAGAAAATTAAATGGTGAATCATATTGATATTTTGCATGTATATTGATTTTACTATGTTCGGTATTGAGAGGCATATTGTGAAGAGTTGATATGGTTGCATGTATTGTTGGGATATGTGATTGTCTATGAGAATATATGCATGTTTGTGACACTGTGATTTTGGAGTTGTGTATATTATGTTTTGACCGGTTTTACTTCTTATTCTGGTTACTGAGTATTTCAGTGCATTGACGACCCTTGATTGAGATTTGTGGCCGACGGGTCACATGTTTAGATGGTCACAAGGAGTTTGACCAAATAAGTCTTCGGCAACACTAGTGTGGGCTAAGTTTTAATAAAATATTAAAGGAATCACTAATAGGCCTTATCTTTTCCCTTGGCCTAGGGATAGGAAAGTGTTTTGTTAATCCACTTTCCAACTCATTTTAAATAAAGAAGAGTATGCATGTGTGAATGATTCACTATTTCTATATTATTGCATCACTTAGTTTTGAATTTGAGTACTGTTGAGAGTTTTTCACAGATTTTATAAAATTTGGTATTGGTTTTTTATTATGTTTGTTATTATGCATTTCGTGGTCCTCATTTTTCCTCATCAGGATATTTAACTAATAATTTTAATGCTGTCTAAATTGTGCTACAAGTTCTGGTTGCCAGCCGCCCACCTCACGTGGCTGATTTCAGAGTTGTCTCATGATTTAAGTTTAATCAGAATTTCGATTTGACTTGTACATACATACCGGATTGTACTTTGGATTTTATACGTATTATATGGTGCTTTTATTCTACAAATGATATTTTGAAATATGATATATGATATTTTGAAATATGATATATGGTATTTTGAAATATGATATATGATATTTCTGGTTGGGTTTTTGGTTGTTTGTTTTAGATGTGAATGAAATATCATTTACCCTACCATCTAATGTTATTCTGCTGCAATTTTATACTATCTTATTTTACTAGCATTACGGGATTTTTAGGGTAGTATCATAATTGTTACTCTTAGGGTTTCGTGGTGAAGGTGTTCACCCCTGGAGTAGGGTACGGGGTGTGAAATGTACTCTCTTCCTGTACACGGCCTGGCACATGGCCTTATACCTGGTCAAGCGAGGTCGTGTATTATTCTATCCATAACCGTACACGAACTCCTCCAACAGTACATAGGCGTGTACTCCCTTCTAGTAGGGGTACGCACCCAGAAACATTTCCGAAACTCGTCCAAACCCTTGGGAAACCTCACCATGGATTCTCAACACATCAAACACTCGAATCAAAGGGCTCAAATATGATCAAACACATAAGCATAAACACAAGTCTCAATAACGGATTCATAGGTCAATTCACATGCACATTCATATGCATCAACACACAATCAACATGCTTAATAGTTCAAATACATAATTCATGTATTCAAAACATGTCAAGCAAGTTCATGTAACTAGCATACTCGTCAATCACATCATATGCATAGCCTCCATTCAAAACCATGCAATTATCTTATTTTAAATCGAAAACTCAAAATAATTTCGCATACGCAAAAGAAACATAAACTCCCATCTTTTGATGTGTTGAAAACTCAGCGGCAATACCTTTTCCCTTATCGGCCGCACCAGCACCGTCTAAATTTACAAACAAAACAAACACACGATAAGCATCAAAACCGAACAAAACAACCAAGGGACTCGAAATTGAGAACGAGCCCTAAAGACCCCAATGACACGCTCACCAACATACATCTCACACGAATGACATGGTCGCAACTCAGGATTTCTAGAAACCAGCCAACGGGTGAAATCCACCAAACCTCACACAAGCCTCAAACGGCTCCTAAACGACACCCAAGCTTGCCCGATCACGTGATCGGGTTTCTCAAATCACAAACACACTCTACAACATGGAAATCAATTATCCTAACCATTAAGCTTACACACAATCAACAGTACCATAGAAATAATAAAACACCTAAAATTATCGAAAATGCCACTAAACTGAAAAATATTCACCCACGGATCAGGGGACATTTTCAAAGGATCAAAACCACCAAACAGAATTAGAAATGATGACAGCATACTATCAGAACCAACAATCGATGAAAGAAACGGAAATATAGGGCATTTACCATAAAATTCCCAAAAATACCCTTAAACAGAAAACCGATCGATCACAGCTCCTCAAGTGACAACTAGCATGTGGAACATTAGGAAAAGGGTTAGCGTTGATGCCTGGTAGTTTTCGTCAAAATAAAATCGACGAAGGATGAACGATGTTATCGAGAGAGAAAACGAGAGAGAGAAAGACGGGAAATAGGTTGCTGGATCAGATTCCAACACTTAGAAATTTTATGTATTGGGTTCGGGTTAGTCATTTACACCCTAGCCCAAAATCTCAAAAAGACTTCGTTTAAAACGTTTTAAAAGCCCGATATGCCCCGAGTGGGCCAAAACTGGTTTTAAAAACAATAAACATCAAAAATAGGTTTAAATAATAAATTGGACTCGAAAATGGGTAATCAGGCTAGGAAAATAACCGACAGGCTCAAAATAGGTTTTTCGGCTCAAAGGCCTTGGTCACTCAAAACGGGCCCAGAATGGGCCAATCACAATTTTTATTGACTCAAACCTCAACACTCAACCTAAAACACTCACTAAAGACACCTAGACGCACTCCTAGCTTTCTATGACTATATCCACCCTAAAGTCAACGTTCGGGTCAACAGTCAATTCTTTTAGGTCAAAAGTCAACTCAGTCAAAATCTGCCACTCTCGCTGAACTCTCAATGACTAGGCACTAGGAGGGATGAGGTCTCATAATTTAGATCTTGCTACTTTTATGCTACGAAAATAATTAAGTTTGCCAAGATTTTTAATGTTGAATTTTTAGTTGAGATACGCCTTCATTCTTTCCCACTCACATTGGTTGTTTCTTGTCCAGAAAATATCATCCACATAAACCAAAAATATTTTAAATGTCTCACTTTTAGATCAAATAAACAAGGATTCCTCTGCCAAATTTTGAATAAAGTCAAACGCCTTGAGAGTCACTGATAGCTTGGTGAACCAATTCCTGGTCAGTATTGTAGACTTTGAAAGTCTTTATATGAGTTAGTTACAGTTCTGTTTGTATTTGATTTCCAGATTACTAAGAGTATATCTAGGGAAATATATTACTCTCCCATTGTATTTAAATACTCTATCATCATTGAATAAAGCATTACAAATTCTCTATTTCTTCTAGTTTATTTATGGTAGTGCAATATTACAAGGTTTTAATAGCTTGATCCATATATTACCACTTACACACACAAGAAAACTATCTGCCATGACTACCTCCAATCCCACCACCAATCTCATCACAAATCCTACAACAGTTAGTCCACAAGACTCACTTATTTCTGCTCAAACTACAAATCAATTAGTATAATTTAATCCCTACTCACAGGTGCCACTAAAACTCTCAAGACCAAGCAATTTTGCCACTTGGAAAGCTCAAGTTGAATATCTCATGTTGGGTTATCATCTCTACCCTTTTCTTAATGGATCAATGTTAATTCCATCCAAAAATCTTGTCACCAAGAATTAAGAGTAGCCCAATCCAGTAAAAAAATTTTGGTTTTACAAGATCAGCTTATACAAAATACGTAAATGGCATCTATGGCTGCAATATTGCATCAGTTATTATAAGAACATCGACTTTTAAGGATGCTTGGAATGCTATCCATAGACTTTATGCCACCAAGTCACATACGAGATTATTCAGTCTACACAATTCTCTCTCCACTATCATGAAGGAGCACAAATCAATGATTGCCTGCATCTAATAAATCTATTCTATTGCATATGAATTAGCAATAGTTAGTGCTCCCATTAGCAATGATGAACTAGTTATCGAAATTCTGAGTGGACTTGGCTCAGAATACGATTCTATCTCAACTGCAATCTAAGCTCGAAAAACATAAATATCATATGAAGAACTGTTTGACATGCTAATCAATCATGAGATCCGCCTAAAACAAATCAATCTTTACTAATAAAAGAGCTAATAACTACTGTTGTTTCCCAACGAACATCAAACAACTCCCCCCAACATTGGTGTACCTCAACTAATTATAGAGGACAAGTCCTTCACCAACGATGGTGTTCTCCAAATACTCATGCATCCAGCAACCCCTTTGCTCAGACCTTTTGATCTTCATCATTGATAGTATGATAAAATGCGGTTTTACATTACGTAATAACCGACTGGTTAGCACTTTCTATTTCCTAATATATACGTTTATGGAGTTATTACTGGTATCTTACAAGATTTCTCTGAAAGCAGGAATTCACAGGATATTTTGAAGATTTAAAGGCAGATTTCCTGAAAGAGAATCAGGAGCCACGATTTGACAGCTGCTGGCCTGGAAGATCGGAGATCTGACCGTGATCACGGACCAAGAATCTGCCTGATATCTCGGGTGATCCTAACTGATATGGCAGTAATCTGTTTCTGATCCTGCGAGATCTTGGTAGATAGTATATAGAGGCCCTGGCCGCCTGTGGCCAGGGGAGGCAATTTTTGAGATTTCTCTTTGTTTTAGACATTATTCTAGATTTTACTCTAGAACTCAATGGAGGGCTAGAACTTATTCTTCCTTGATTTAGTTTATTTACCGGACCAAACCCTTGTGAGGTCCCGTTCAATATATTACTCAGTTTCTTTTGTTATGTCTTGCCATTCTAGTGCATATTGATGTCATGGTGCTTGATCAACTCCATAACAAATTAGAAACCAATCATTGTAATCGTGGGCGGTGAGTGAAACACGAGTGACGAGAGGGCATACTCAGATTAACTACGTTGCTAAGCTGAGGGTGAGGTTTTCTGGAAAGTTGGACACGAAAGGGCGAAGGACGATCCTTCCCTCTGGAGTGCTCAGTCGTACTGAGCAACCTACTAACTGGAATCCAGCAGAAAAGACGTGAGTACATCCTTAGAAGACCCGTGATCACGGGGCGGTCTCGGTATAAACTGAATCAAGGAACATCACAAGCATCTGAATTATATCTTTATTTCTCACCTTCGAATCGTTACATTTGTTACACAACCTCTATTCACCACTAAGATTCTATAACCCTTCGATCTTATCGACCGTGGGCACACCGTGACCACGGCCGATTCCATATTAAGACTTCCAACTCCGAGCCATCTCCCTGAGGATTCGACCTTCCTTGCTACTAGCTACCTGTCCAAACAGAGGAAGATTATTTTGGTGAACACACGACAAGTCATCAAATTGGCGCCGTTGCCGGGGAGACGGCAAATCAAGATTTGGAATTCTTAACAGTATATGACCCGTTCGGGCCGGACAGGACCCTTACTGCCTTTTGATCCAGAAATTGAATCAACCTGTCGGCTGAACAACTCTAGAAGAAGACGAGACTGGTCCGCGTCTGCTGCATCCAGTTCTGCTGCATCAAGTTCTCATCAAGCAGGTGACCGTGACCAGACCGAGATCACAGTCGACTCATCATCAAGCAATCCCTCTTCTCCAATTCATATATTGACTCCACCAATGGCGGATAACCAGAATAGAGCGAGGAATCTTGGGGACCCACCAGCACCAATAGGAAATCCTCCATATAAGGATCCTCCTCATGTGAATGATGAGGTTGAAAGAAGACGACCTTACAAGGTACTCGATGCCTTTCTAGCTGATGAAGAAGAGGATGAAGCTCAACTCATCCCAATGGAAGAAATGGGGGGAACCGGGAGATTTAGAAGACCAATGTGCATCATCCACGAGAATGATAGAGATGTTAACTATGAAATGAAGCCTGGACTTCTTCAAACGTTGCCTTTCTTCCATGGACGAGCCCGTGAAGACCCAAACGAACACCTGAGAAAGTTTGAGATGGCATGTACAAGTTTTAAACCAAAAGGTTTGGTCATGGATCAGGTACTGCTCCGATCATTCCCTTTCTCATTGAAGGGAGAGGCTGAAGAATGGCTTAGTGAGATGCCCCCTGGATGCATCAGGACATGGGATAAAATGGTAGATGCATTCTTATACGAATATTTTCCACCTTCTGTCGAAGACGACCTCAGACGGAAAATAGCTGTGGTTCGACAGGATGACGCAGAAACTTTGTATGATTACTGGAGACGATTTAAGAAACTCTGCTCAGCATGCCCACGGCATGACTATACTAATTTCCAGTTGCTTCAAGCTTTCTATCATGGTATGGACGACGAGACTACGGAGTGCTGTAGATCATTCTGCTAATGGCTACCTGCTCTCCCTTGACTCCCGGAGAGCTAAAGATCTTATTCTCAACATGATAAAGGGAGCCAAGCATCGTGTAAGGCGAGGGAGATCACCTCCAAAACCTTCCACAAGAACAGCTGCAGCAGCCACCACGGTCATCGCAGAAGCAGACCTACAAAAGATAATCGACAAAACCGTGGGCAACGCATTCCAGAAATATGTTTCACAACTTCAGGCAAGGCCATGTGAGTTCTGCGGGAACCGTGATCACGGTACAGACCAGTGCCCCAAAGTCCTCAACAATGAGATCCAGGATGCAAACGCATACAATCAGTATGTCCCTCCTTACCGCAGGAACCCAGAATTTGCTGGCAAACCAGGTGGGTTTTACGAACCAAGAAAGGCCTATCCAAACCCGCCTTATGATGGCGGAGTACAAGAGCAACAGACCAACCACCGAGGACCTGACCACAGATCAGGAGCCACCTACGAGAGGGGTTCTTCCAGCTGTAACCATCAGGAGGAGTTGGACAAAATATGGGATGCCCTGAAGCAAGTGACACTGAACCAGCAATTATTTGCACAACAACAGCTGGCCAACCAAAATGCTCAGAATGCGTGGGAAGGTAAGTTACCTGCACAACCTGAAACTAACCCCAAACATAATGTTAGTGTTATTACTCTCAGGTCTGGAAAAGAGCTTCAGGAGCCACCACAGGTGCAGGTCAGACAAACTAAGGCCACGGAGGAACCACAACCTACTCCAGTAGGAGCTGATATTTCGGAGACACCCTCGTCTCAGCCAAAAACAGTGCCACAAGACGGTGAAGCGGAAGTTGAAAAAGAAATCGAAGTACGACCCAGGCTCGTGATCACGATACCTCCACCGTTCCCTACCAGATTAGCAAAGGAACAAAATTTGATGACTTGTCGTGTGTTCACCAAAATAATCTTCCTCTGTTTGGACAGGTAGCTAGTAGCAAGGAAGGTCGAATCCTCAGGGAGATGGCTCGGAGTTGGAAGTCTTAATGTGGAATCGGTCGTGGTCACGGTGTGCCCACGGTCGATAAGATCGAAGGGTTATAGAATCTCAGTGGTGAATAGAGGTTGTGTAATAAATGTAACGATTCGAAGGTGAGAAATAAAGATATAATTCAGATGCTTGTGATGTTCCTTGATTCAGTTTATACCGAGACCGCCCCGTGATCACGGGTCTTCTAAGGATGTACTCACGTCTTTTCTGCTGGATTCCAGTTAGTAGGTTGCTCAGTACGACTGAGCACTCCAGAGGGAAGGATCGTCCTTCGCCCTTTCGTGTCCAACTTTCCAGAAAACCTCACCCTCAGCTTAGCAACGTAGTTAATCTGAGTATGCCCTCTCGTCACTCGTGTTTCACTCACCGCCCACGATTACAATGATTGGTTTCTAATTTGTTATGGAGTTGATCAAGCACCATGACATCAATATGCACTAGAATGGCGAGACATAACAAAAGAAACTGAGTAATATATTGAACGGGACCTCACAAGGGTTTGGTCCGGTAAATAAACTAAATCAAGGAAGAATAAGTTCTAGCCCTCCATTGAGTTCTGGAGTAAAATCTAGAATAATGTCTAAAACAAAGAGAAATCTCAAAAATTGCCTCCCCTGGCCACAGGCGGCCAGGGCCTCTATATACTATCTACCAAGATCTCGCAGGATCAGAAACAGATTACTGCCATATCAGTTAGGATCACCCGAGATATCAGGCAGATTCTTGGTCCGTGATCACGGTCAGATCTCCGATCTTCCAGGCCACCAGCTGTCAAATTGTGGCTCTTGATTCTCTTTCAGGAAATCTGCCTTTAAATCTTCAAAATATCCTGTGAATTCCTGCTTTCAGAGAAATCTTGTAAGATACCAGTAATAACTCCATAAACGTATATATTAGGAAATAAAAAGTGCTAACCAGCCGGTTATTACGTAATGTAAAACCGCATTTTATCATACTATCAAATATCCTCATACTTAAGTCATGCTTGTCCCTAAGCATGCATTCTAGTCCAAAGAAACTTGATCATTCACCTCAAGTAGCCTATCAGAGATATATTAATCAGGCAGAGAATTTCTCAAAACGGGTGTATGCGAGAATTTAAACACACACAACCATGCGCTTGATCAAACCACATAGAAATTTCAGAACTACACTACCAAGGACCTCTCCTCATTCACACCAGGTGTTAAATACCATAAGCTTGCCAAGCTTTCCAAACTCCCCTGCTTGCCTAAGTAAGTCTAAAGATCAATGGGGCTTTGTTCGGGGACTGAACAGTGGCCTTGGACAGGGGTATGATGAAAAAGGCTATTTGGCAGGGAGGGTGCCAACCAACCCCTAACCGTTTTGTTACCTTCCCTGACCTATTCCTCTTGCCCAAGCACTTCCCGCGAGCTGTTTGCAGAAGATAGTTCTGCATTCTTCTGTTGTTTTTGTTTTCTCTTGGGTCGATCATTGTTTTTGATTGTACCCTTCGTCTCCTTCTCTTCGTGTTGTAATTCGTCGTATATCAGGGGTAATGTCATTTCCCTTTTTCTTTGGCTTTCTTTTACACATGGTGGAGGAAGGACATGCATATCAACCGTGGTCACGGGGCGGTCATGGTGTGTTTACTGGCACAGGTCAGGATTTCTTTCTTTGCTGGTTGGTAGTGGCTGGCCCCCAGGTTCTCTAGGAGCAGGAAAGAGAGCTGTTTCCTGGGTAACAACAAGAATAGGCTTAGGCTCAAGAATTGCTCCTAATGATATTGTGCAAGGGTCGGCTTCAACAAACAAAGGTCTATGTATGCAAAGGTTTTATTCTAAGTGCCCAAATCACGTCTCTAGACATACTTACGATGTAGGTTTATGAGGCAAACTTGGCAAGTTCTAGATTTGTTCCCTGAGTATGAACCCCTCATAAAAATTTGTTCCCAAAATCTCCCATGTTATGCTTTGTGGTCTTATCCCAAGCTAGCATAGTGAGTGTGCCTAGGTCAGGCCGTGACCCTGGTGAGGAATTCAACATCTGAGCCTACACTCTGTAGGTTCCAAGTGGTGGCAGGTCTAATTCCTATGGCTTTGAACACATAAATAAGTACAGGGCATGAAATAGCTAGAGGGTAATTATCAAGTATGACAAATGCAAAGGAATATGATGCGAAAATCAAAAAAAAAAAAAAAAAAAAACATGAAAACAAACAATAAATAAGCAAATAAGCAAAGTGTACCCATATCCTCATACTTAAGTCATGCTTGCCTCTAAGCATGCATAATATAAGCACAAGGAATAGAAATACTGCGATATTGGAACCTGGTCTGGGTTGCTAGACCCCTTAGCCACCCCCATCATCCTCGGAGTCGTCAAGGTTCTCAACGGAATCATCCGTGGGTAGCCCGAGGGCATGAATGACACTGGTGCGGAGTCTCAACATCTGCGTGGTCAGCACCTTCAACCGCTTGTCCACGGATCGCATCCACGCCAGAAGGTCCGGGTGGATTGTTGCAGGGGTGGATGAGGATGGTGGTAGGTCAGAAGTGGATGGGGCTGAGGGCTGTTTGGTTCGTGGACCTCTGCCCACCTTGGGCTTCCCGGGGGCACGGAATTGGTATCTCCCCTATTCGGACTGCATCAGCAGTCCCATGTTGAGAAGACTGGCTGTATTCAGAGGGGCCATCTCATGCAGCCGCCTCAGGTTACTCGGGAGCTTGACCTTTAGTGACTTCGCCAGGTGCGTGATGATACTCCCGAGGATTAATGGCTGACCCTTCTTCTGATGTTTCTCGAACTGCCGGGTCAAGAACATAGCCAAATTCAGCTTCGTGGTGGTCTGCATACACCACAGAATCAGCAGCTCCATTCGATTCAATGTGGTAGCCGCGTTTGGTTGGCCTGAAAAGCTGTAGGATAGGAATCGGTGGAGGCACAGGTACGCTGGTCGGAGCAGGTAGTAATCTTTGGACCTCCCAGGATCATAGGCCGTGGGGCAATTGAACCACTTCTTGTACAATTCTGCTGGGTTGAAGTCTTGAGGTTCCTGTGCCCTCGCAGTTCGGGAGTGAGCGAAACCCAACAGAGAGTTGAATTGGGCGTATGACAGGCTGAAGGCCTGGCCGAGCAGCTGAAATTGGATGAGATCAGGAGTCCGCATACTGAATTCGGATGGCCGCCGGCACTGAAAGGTAGCATAGAAGTCTAGTATCAGCTCCATATACGCTGGTTAGTTGATATAAAAATAGGTCCGCCAGCCTATGTTATCTATCAGTTCTTCAATCTCCTCAGACAACTCCAGCTCCGCCATCGTGTCAGGGCACAAGCATTTGCATTGATATACGGAGCGTTGTCTGAGCTCCTCATACTTGTCCTGCATAGTACAGGCAGAGACCGGTAGTGGGCTGCTCGTGGCCACGGCTTTCCCTTTCGCCTTTTTGCTTAGCCGTGGGATGGATTCGACAGCCTTTCTTTTCTGAACTCGGCGGCTGGATCGGGATGAGGGCCCTGCTAGGTCAGCCAGGGGCACATCCGAGTCTTCGAGCTCATACTCACTTCCTGACGGGAAAGGAGTATGAGCGTTGTTACCGGTTGTAGTAGCAGCAGCTAGAATTCGGGATGCACCCTCTCCTGAAGGCTCGGGTGACTCAGACGACCAATCAACGTCTTCGTCATCATCTTCTGGAACTCGGGGTGCATTCTCGCCCGTGGTCTCGGAGGACCAATCAACACCATTTTCAGAATGTTTAACCGAAGAGTGAGTTCCTAGGTCTGTTACCTCGGGCGTTGGACTCTGTATGTCCATCGCTTCTGTCCTTTCTGGAGGAACCACGTCCTGGGAGGTTACCGGAGGCTCCATAGTGTCTGGTGTGGGCTGAAGGTCCCCACGGTTCTTCAGGAGGTCAGGATACGCCTTCTCCAAGGCCGCCATGTCTGCTGCCTCCTGGTCCGAGCCGTCTGGCGTGGAAATCACAGGAGTGCCTGGCTCGTCCCCTGTCGGGCTAAGTGGAGGGGTGATGAGGATGGGGTTCGTTGTGATGCTACCCTCCTCGGTAGGGTGTCCTCCACGGCCACGAGGTATCGTATTGTCAGGTTGAGTCTGCCGTGGGCGCACCGTGGGTAGGGCTCTCCCGGGGTGCTCGTGTTGAACCGTGGCATTGGAAGATAAGACGGGCACCTCCGCTGCCTCCTCCATTGGCATTGTATCCAGTGGCGGCACGTCTAGGACCATCGCATCCGGAACGAATCTTTGCTCAATGCGGGTGGCTACGGTTCTCTGAATCATTGTAGCGGCGATTCTGTTGTTCCGTCGTTGTATGTCTGCCATCGCCGACTGTACAGAACCAAAAGCTGGGTCTGTGGGTGCAAGGCGAGATGATCTCCGAGTGTAGGTGCGACGCCCGGTGGGGTTTGACTATTGGAATGGGATTTTTCTCGGGGGTGCCATTGAGTGATTTTGGGAGAATCAGGGGCTAGGGTTTATCGTGGTTGAGTCGGGTGTAGCTGGGGTCGTTTTGAAATCGGGCAGCTATTTGGGTTTTGGTTTGTGGTTTCCGTCACTGGGTTTTAAATGGACAGGTGTTACAGCGGCTGTGCCTTCCCCTCGTGACCGTTCCTAGTCTTTATATATGCGCCTGGTTCCGAAATCAGCAATGAGGCACCTGAATAACTACAAAAACAACAAGCGAAATTAAAACAAAAACTGCTGGGTTGCCTCCCAGAAGCGCCTTTGGTTAGTGTCGTTTGGCCCGACTTATTGCTGATATTTTCGTATCACTGGTACTCTGGAACTGCAAGATCTTGTCTTGCGCCTTCAGCTGGTAGTTCATAGAAAGGTTTAAGCCTATGAGCGTTGACTTTGAAAACCTTTCCGGTGTCCTGGCTCACAATTTCAATAGCACCGTGGGGGTAGACCGTGGTCACGGTGAAGGGTCCTATCCATTTGGAGCACAATTTTCCTGCAAAAATTTTGAATTTTGAATGGTATAGCAATACCTGTTGTCCTTCAACAAAGTGCTTGCTTCGGATTTTCTTGTCTTGGAAGTGTTTGATCTTTTCCTTGTATATCTTCGAACTGTCGTAGGTGTTAAATCTCAGCTCCTCAAGCTCTCCTAACTGCAACAGCCTTTCTTCCCTAGCTTGTGAGAACTCCTGGTTGCACTGTCGGATAGCCCAGTAAGCTCTATGCTCGATCTCTACTGGAAGGTGACAGGTGTTCCCAAAAATGAGGCGAAAGGGGGTAGTTCCAATTGGAGTTTTGTATGCAGTCCGGTATGCCCAAAGTGCATCATCAAGCCTGAGGCTCCAGTCTTTCCGGTTAGGATTGACTGTTTTCTGGAGTATAGATTTGACTTCCCTGTTGGTGACCTCGGCTTGTCCATTGGTTTGTGGATGGTAGGTTGTGGAAGTTTTGTGCACCACACCATATTTCTTCAATAGATTCCGGAAGAGCTGATTGCAAAAATGTGTACCACGATCACTGATGATGGCCCTTGGCAAGCCATATCGGCAGAAGATGTTCTTGCGGATAAATTTCACCGTGGTCTTGGCACTATTGTCTCTGGTGGCTTTTGCCTCTGCCCATTTTGAAACATAGTCCACAGCAAGAATGATGTATTGGAAGCCAGATGAGGTAGGAAAAGGGCCCATAAAGTCGACTCCCCATACATCAAAAACTTCACATACCAGGATGGGCTGTAGGGGTGCCGCATCTCGATGGCTTAAAGTACCCTCTCGTTGGCATCTGGGACAAGCCTTGCAAAATCTGTAGGAATCATTGAACAAGGTGGGCCAAAAGAACCCGCTTTCCAGAATTTTCCTAGCGGTTCGTCGGGGTCCGAAATGTCCTCCAAAGGCCTCATCATGACAGAACCGTAGGATGGATTGATGTTCTTCCTTGGGTATACATCTCCTGATCATCTGGTCATTACAGGAATGCCATAGGTAGGGATCGTCCCATATGAATAGCCGTGACTCCCTCACGATCTTGGCAGCTTCATTGCGTGTCAGGTGATCAGGCAACTCGTTAGTAACAAGAAAATTGACAATATCAGCATACCAGGGTATGGATATGGCTTCCGTAAGCATGAGATGTTCATCTGGAAAAGTCTCTTGAATCGGCCGTGGTTCGGCCGTGGTCACGAGCCTGCTAAGATGATCGGCAACATAGTTTGCGGCGCCCTTTTTATCCTTAATGGTGATGTCGAATTCTTGTAAGAGTAGCACCCATCGGATCAACCGTGGTTTAGACTTCTTTTTGGCCATCAGGTATCTGAGAGCAGAATGGTCTAAGTAGACCGTGACCTTGGTCCCCAGTAGGTAAGGTCGAAATTTCTCCAAAGAAAAGACTA
Source organism: Passiflora organensis (assembly GCA_019739055.1). Taxonomy (NCBI): domain Eukaryota; kingdom Viridiplantae; phylum Streptophyta; class Magnoliopsida; order Malpighiales; family Passifloraceae; genus Passiflora; species Passiflora organensis. The sequence continues at coordinate 2,780,263 of JAEPBF010000187.1, read as the reverse complement.
TCGCTAGGAGCTCTTTTTCCGTGGTTGTATAATTTACTTGAGCAGCGTCTAGCATCCTGGAGGCATAATAGATTACGTGGGGGTCACGGCCTATTCTTTGCCCAAGTACTGCGCCTATTGCGTAATTACTGGCGTCACACATCAATTCAAAGGGCAGTGACCAATCCGGGGGTTGTATGATTGGGGCAGAGATTAGCAAACTTTTGATCTTGTCGAAAGCCTGCCTACAATCGTCGTTGAAATCAAATTCTACATCCTGTTGTAGCAAGCGACACATTGGCTAAGTTATTTTGGAGAAATCTTTGATGAATCGTCGGTAAAAGCCTGCATGGCCCACGAACGACCTGATTTCTCTGGTTGTTGTGGGGTAAGGTAGGGTCTTGATGACTTCTATCTTGGCTTGATCGACTTGGATACCTTCTGATGAGACAATGTGTCCCAAAATCAACCCTTTGTTTACCATGAAATGGCATTTCTCGTAATTGAGGACTAAATTCTTTTCTATGCACCGCTGCAAGATCTTCGTTAGATTGGTTAAGCAGACTTGAAAAGAGTCACCATATACAGTAAAGTCGTCCATGAACACCTCAATTATGTTGTCCACGTACTCCGAGAAAATGCTGACCATGCATCTTTGGAAAGTAGCCGGTGCATTGCATAGACCGAAGGGCATGCGTCTGTAAGCAAATGTGCCGAATGGACATGTAAACGTTGTCTTCTCCTGATCCTCCGGAGCTACAGGAATTTGATGGAAACCTGAGTAACCATCTAAACAGCAATAGTGACTCTTTCCAGCTAACCTTTCAAGCATCTGATCGACGAAGGGAAGTGGGAAATGGTCCTTCCTAGTTGTCGTGTTTAACCTCCTGTAATCTATGCAGACTCGCCATCCATTTTGAACTCTCGTGGGCACGGCGCGCCCTCGATCATTCTGGACCACTGTGACTCCGGTCTTCTTAGGCACCACTTGCACTGGACTGACCCATTTACTGTCTGAAATCGGGTATATCATACCCGCATCTAGTAATCTCAGTACTTCTTTTTTTACCACCTCCATCATTGGCGGGTTTAGCCTCCTTTGTGCATCCCGTGTGGGTTGTGCATCATCTTCTAGTAGGATTCGGTGCGTACAAACAGCGGGGTTGATTCCTTTCAGGTCTGCCAACGTCCATCCGATGGCTTGTTTGTATGCTTTGAGTACCGCTGTTAGTTGTGCGTGTTCTTCCTCAGATAGCTTGCTGGAGACTATCACTGGAAGGTGTTATTTTCTCCCAGGTAGGTATATTGCAGATGCGACGGTAGTGGCTTCAGGTCCAGGGCTGGCGGTTGCTCTATGCTCTGTTGTAACTTTTCGTGCTCAACTGGGAGGTTGACATAATTTACCTGAGGTAGCTCTACCGTGGTCACGGTAAGGTCACGGAGAGCGTCGATCATAAGGTCGTCTATTTCGGTGCTTTCCTCCTCGAAACCTTCGATTTCTATGCTGTCTTCCAAAGCGATCTGTAATTTGTCCGTGTTGCATGTCCTGGATGCAGTCTGAACAAGTTCGTCAATAGTGTCTAGGGCGAATATAGAGGCTCCAGGATCCGGATGTCTCATGGCTTCAGGTATACTAAAGGTCACGGTATCTTCATCAAATTCCATCGACAGAGTACCTTGGTGGACATCGATCTTCGTCCTAGCTGTCTTTAGAAAAGGTCGTCCGAGTAGTATCAATTGTTGTCCATCGTTCTCCATCTCTAGTACAAAGAAATCTGCTGGGAATACCAATCCTTTTATCTGTACTAACAAGTCTTCAACTACTCCGGCTGGATGAACCACTGATCTGTCGGCGAGCTGAATTATCACCCCAGTTTTCTTCAATTTCCCAAGGTTGAGAGTCTTGTACACAGACATTGGCATTACGTTGATTGATGCACCCAAGTCGCACATAGCTTGTGCTATTTGGACTCTTCCAATTTTCAGTGGAACGGAAAACATTCCCGGGTCGTTGCATTTTTGGGGTATGTTTTTCTGGAGGACTGCTGACACAACTTCTCCCACCGTGATCTTGGCATGATCAGACAATCGTCTTTTGTTGGTGCATAGTTCCTTCAAGAATTTAGCAAATTTTGGAATTTGCTTTATCGTCTCTAGAAGCGGTATATTGACTTCCACTTTTCGGAAGATGTCAAGAATGGCCTACTCCTCTTGGTTCCTTTTGTTCTTTGCTAATCTGGTAGGGAATGGGCAACATTGGTGTACCTCAACTAATCGTAGAGGACAAGTCCTTCACCAACGATGGTGTTCTCCAAATACTCATCCATCCAGCAACCCCTTTGCTCAGACCTTTTGATCTTCATCATTGATAGTATGATAAAATGCGGTTTTACATTACGTAATAACCGGCTGGTTAGCACTTTCTATTTCCTAATATATACGTTTATGGAGTTATTACTGGTATCTTACAAGATTTCTCTGAAAGCAGGAATTCACAGGATATTTTGAAGATTTAAAGGCAGATTTCCTGAAAGAGAATCAGGAGCCACGATTTGACAGTTGCTGGCCTGGAAGATCGGAGATCTGACCGTGATCACGGACCAAGAATCTGCCTGATATCTCGGGTGATCCTAACTGATATGGCAATAATCTGTTTCTGATCCTGCGAGATATCAGGCAGATTCTTGGTCCGTGATCACGGTCAGATCTCCGATCTTCCAGGCCACCAGCTGTCAAATCGTGGCTCCTGATTCTCTTTCAGGAAATCTGCCTTTAAATCTTCAAAATATCCTGTGAATTCCTGCTTTCAGAGAAATCTTGTAAGATACCAGTAATAACTCCATAAACGTATATATTAGGAAATAGAAAGTGCTAACCAGCCGGTTATTACGTAATGTAAAACCACATTTTATCATACTATCAATCATCTACTTCCCTATAATGAACTACATGCCAATTGTGTGATCATTTTGGAAACACCGCAAATGTTTGTCGCTCCAAATCACTCAATAATCTTGAAGCAAAAGCATTTATCTCATCTACTCGTAAACCATCGTCCTCCAATTGCATTTTAGATATAAGAGCTTCTCACTATATTGCCACTGAACCCCATGATCTCTCAGAATATCATGAACTAGAAGAAATTACCATGGGTGATGGTAATAAAACCTATCTCTCACATTGGTCCTATAATATTGAAAGCACCAAATACAAACTTTAAGCTATCTCAAACTTTATATGCCCATTTAATTAAACATAGTTTAGTCTCTTTTTCACAATTTTGCCAAGACAACCTCACCTCTATTGAATTTTTTTCCTTCTTCTTTTTGTGTTAAGGATCTAATAACGAAGAAACTTCTGGTATAAGGGCAGAGAAAAATGGACTGCACGAGTGGCCTCAACCCCTTACCCTCACTCCCATTACTATTTGCATGTCCACTGCCATATTAGTTGAAATATGGCATCATTTCTTAGGTCATCCTTATTCAAAAATTTTGAATTTCATTCTCAATAATATTCAACTGTCTTATAATTAAAAAGATCATGTCTCTTATTGTAATTCCTACAATTTCAATAAATCACATCATTATCCTTTTCGTACTCTCACCCTTTCAAGCTCTCAACCATTCTAAACACATTTTAGTGATCTTTGGGGGCCATCTCCAGTGTTATTTATTAATAAAAAATTATATTATTTGATTTTTATTGATCATTTCACAAAATATATTTGGTTGCAATCCAAAAATAATGTCATTGATATTTTCAAATACTTACATCCTTTGTTAGAAAATCATTTGGTCATCAAATTCAATGTCTTTATACTGATGGTGGTACAGAATCGAAATCTCTTACACTCTATTTACACTCTCATGATATCGATCACCTCTTATCCCCATCTTACACACCACAAAGAACTACCATTGTTGAATGTTGTCATTGACACCTTATCAAACTATCAAGGACTTTACTATATCAAGCCTCTCTTCCGAGTAACTTCTGGACTTATGCCTGTCACCATGCAACCTATTTAATCAATAGGCTATTGACTCCTGTCTTAGACAATCAATCCCCATTCTAAAAATTATTTCAAAAAAATCCTATCTATGCAACTATCAAAATTTTTAGATATCTATGTTATCCCTAGCTCAAACTTTATGGCTCAAACCTTATGCCTCTCACAAACTTGCTCCAAAATCCACAACATATGTATACCTTGGATTCACACATCAAAAATCACACTGACCAATGTTTTTCTACCAAAAATTCAAAACTCAATTTTTCCAGAGATGATATTTTTGAAGAAAATATATTTTCATTCCAAAATATATTAGCTTCTTTAATTTCAAATAAAATTTAAATTTTGAAAAAAAATTGGGATCATCTTGACTCTACTACCCCTAAAACTCTCATACCAAATGTGAGACTCCGAATTTTGAGTCCTAGAAGTCTAGAAGCTAGTGCAGGTGAAATGGTCATTTTGTCCCTGAAAAAATGGATGTGTGATGGCCGAAAATGGTATGAAATATCTAGTAATCATTTCTGGTTTCATTTTCCTTTGATTTGGTTTCTTATTTGTTCAAAATTACCTTATGAGATAAAATCCCTAAAATTAAGAAAAGATAATTCCAGAATTTAATTATGATAATTATCTTACTTTAATCTAACCTTTAAAGCAGGAAAATATATCTCATAACCACCCTATATAAAGAGGTAGCTGGCCACTCTTAGATCTCACACCAAAAATACACAAAATTTTTCAAACATCAAATCCTACACCTCCCTATTGCTGCCGAAATTTCTTCAACTTCAAACTAGCATAACTCTCTCATCCTTTGTCGGATTTCTGCAAATAATAGCTTCTTGGAAAGCTCTTTACATCCTCTATCTAGCTACATTGGTCCGGTTATCAGGAGGTTAGTTCTTCACTGTCAAAATTTAAATCGTAATTTGTCGATTTTGGTGTAAAAATTGTGTAATTCTTCCTTCAATTGATTTATATTGTTGTTCCTCTTATTCATATAATTTTTTGGCATCCATTCATGTTGTAAAATCATGAATTCATCCTTTGAATCTTCCCTATTCATGAAATCAGCATACTCTACCATTGCCATATTATTGCCGATTTTGATCAATTGAATAATCTGTTGGTTTCTGATCTTATTCCTTTTGATTGTATATGTTATTAACACCTAATCCTTCCTTGTTAACATGAAATTGCAACCCCTATAACTTGCTAACATGAAATCGCAACTTGCCCTATTCTTAGTGCAAAAAGTTGTATGTTGATTGGGATGGTAATTCAAGTTGTTTCTTGTTAAGTTCTTGGCTATCACATCACACATCCAAGAGAGAGGAACTTGCGGCATCTGATCACTGGTTTTGGATAGATTTGGAGAGTGGAATTTGTAAGAAAATAGGGTATTTACTTGGTTATTGAGTATATATTCTTAGTTTGGTTTTGTCTTTGCCTTATAATGTTATAGGTGGTTCGGATCCCTTGGATAAAGACAAAGGAATAGCTTATTGTTCAGAGACAAGAGAGATAGGATCTATGCCTCATCGGCTTCTCCAGAGATTCTTGTTGTTTGCTTGTTGATTTCGGTACCTATACTTGTGATATTATATGCGCATATATGTGAGATGGTGTATGTTGTGTTGTGGATCAATTTGAGGTTTATCTAGGATATACCTAATCTCTTAAGATAGGTTATGAGTGTCTATCTTGCATGTGTTGTGTGTATTGAATATGTTGATTGTGTTATGACATAATTGAGGATACCCTGTTGTGGCATTGTGCCTTGTACTTGCTTGTGTGTGCTTATACATGTTTGTATATCAGGATTCTTTTTTGGTGACCATTCAGAGTAAGCGTTGATGCTCCTTGGGAGAGGGGAAGCTCTTACTGGTATGGGAGTCATATGGGTGTCAATCCTCAAGCTTGCACACACTGGATGCCTAGTCCTGTGTGCTGGCTAGATGCCTAGTCCTTTATGTTGGCTAGATGGCTTGTCCTATGTGCTGGCAAGATGCTTTAATCCTATGTGCTAGCTAGATGCATTGTCCTATGTGCTGACAAGAAGAATAGACTTGTTGATTAGCTTGTGTGCTAACCTTTACCCTTTTTGTAGCGAAGCCTTGGACAACACAGGTGGAAGGGATGGCCTTTTCCTATTGCCGAGAGCGTTTGATGTGTTTTCCTGCCTGTGTACTTCTGTTTTTTCGGAAGTGTTTGTAGTCCACCCACTGCCTTAGCTTTCGGTCCTAAACTTATTGGTTGTTTCTTGAATTGCGTGATATCCTTAGATGTCTAAGGATGCTCTGAAGTTGTTTGGGAGATGTTTGTCTAAGATTTCTGTAAATCTTATGATATTGTGACCCTACTGACACTCTTGTAATCTCATCCTATTGTTTTCACCATTTTTCAAGATTAGGTACATTCACTGTTCGTGGTACCAATGTGTGAGAATCAAGGTTGCACGGCAGGGTGATATTGCATCCCATTTGCATACCTGTTCCTTGTCTACTTGCACATATAGCATGAAGATTGATTGGACCACTTTCTAGTTTTTAGAATGTCTTTTTTGTTTGATTATTTTGAAAACTACTGGGGATTTACATGTTGGATTTTTAGATCCCTATGGAACTTGTGTGTTGTGGTTTCCTTGTTTAATCATAAAGTCTTTCACTGATGATTTATTCACTCAGTATGAATCCAGATTGTTTGTCCATTACTATCATGCTCCAAACTTTAAAAATTTAAGGAATAAACATACTAAAATTGAAAATTAGATGGTTAAGCCTTGTGAGATTCAGATAGGTCCTGGTTTTGGGCTTGTTTGGGTTTCACGGAAATAAGGGTCTGACTTAAGAACAATTCAGGAATGTGGGTCCTCACCAAATCCCTCTTCAGATTTTGAAATCCCAAAATCTAGTCCTTCAAATACACCTAACAACTTACCTCTCACCTTTATGGGCCCCACAATTTGTCCACCTTAGCACCTATACCTGCAGATTTCACGTTACCATCAAGATTTCCATGTATGTCCCCTACTTTCTCTCACTCCTTCTCACGTTCTCCACCTTTTCTTTTCTCTGACTTTTTTCTTCCACTCCCACTTTATCTATTTCTCACAATTTAACTTCTTTCCCCTCACGCCAATTCCTCCCTTTTTCTTAACCTATTTTTTCTCCCCCTTTATCTAAATCTCACACTTTATCTCAAAAACCCTTATCCCAACAACCCCAAAGCCATCTACCACCCACCATAAAAGTCACTCACAATATCTTTCACCCTCCAAAAATTTTAACTCACCTAAACCCTCCCTCAAAGATTGCTCATGCCGCACCATACCTTTCTCCACCTTATCAACTATAGGATGTGTTGAGAGCGAGTAGTCCCCTATCTCAAACATCGTAACCCTTTAAGATGACTACTCGCTCTTTGAGCAATATCTTTAAACTAAAAACCATTGTTGATTACCTTACCCAGTTAGAAACAAACTATAGGATGTGCTGAGAGCGAGTAGTCCCCTATCTCAAACATCGTAACCCTTTAAGATGACTACTCGCTCTTTGAGCAATATCTTTAAACCAAAAACCATTGTTGATTACCTTACCCAGTTAGAAACAAATAGTCCTCCACTCACCTATAAACAAGCTCAGTCTCAATCCAATTAGAAAAATATAATACAAGTAGAGATTGATGCTCTTCATTAGAATTATGCTTGGGATTAGTTCCTTATATATCTGATTCTAATATTATTGCTTGTAAATGGCATTATAGAATCAAATGAAAGGTAGTTTTTGTTCCATATTATTTTTACTAGCAATTCTTCCATGTTGATTCACAAGGTAGTTTTTGTTTTAGCTCATAAATTCTCTTTGAAAGACCTTAATCCTCTCACCTATTTTTTGGGTGTAGAAGTCATCCATTGTGAAAAGATGACCTACTCCTCACAGAAGTTAATTATTTCAAAGAGCTTCTTCATGCTGAATGTATGTTTGATTACAATGGTGTACAAACACCCATAAGTATGTCCCATGCACTGATTCATAATGATGTTTCTCCACTCATAGATGCTACACAATTTCGACATGCTATTGGTAAACTTCAATATTTATCATTCACTCGACCAGATATTATTTTTTTTTATCAATAAACTATCTTAGTTCATGTAATCTCTTTCCAAAATTTATTGGAAAGCTGCTAAATGCATCATTTGTTATCTTAAGTCCATAATCCACTATGGTATCCATCTATGTCGTTCTAGAGACAGCAGTCTCTACATTTATTCTAATTCTGACTGGGCTGAAAATCTCAGAACCGTACTTCTACTTCAGGCCACATTCTTTATTTGGATACCAATCTCATTAGTTGGTCATCCAAGAAATAACCCACTATGGCCCGTTCCTCCATAGAATCAGAATATAGTTCGGTTGCCAATGTTGTTGCTAAAATCATTTAGGTTAAAAACTTATTGTGTGAACTTTGTGTGCCTCTCTGCCAACCTCTTATTATCTTTTGTGACAACTTGGGTGTCTTATACCTGTGTGAAAATCCTGTGTTTTATAGTCGCAAGAAGCATATTGCTATTGATTTTCACTATGTTCACAATCTTGTCCATCAGAAATAACTCTTTGTGCTTTATGTCATCTCTCAGCAGTAGCTAGTGAATTGTCTTACTAAACTGTTTTCCAAACCTGTGTTACGCCATCTTCTCAAAAAATTAGGTATTGTTGTCTGCCCCCTAACTTGACAGGGTATATTAGTAGAACTACATTATTCAGCTTTAGTTCAAGATATTTTTTATCTATTCTTTAGCTTAGTTAGTACTAGTTCTGTTTGTATTTTATTTCCAGATTACTAAGAGTATATCTAGGGATATCTAATAATCTCCTATTGAATTTAAATACTCTATCAACGTTGAATAAAGTATTATAAATTCTCTCTTTGTTTTTGCTTCTTTAGGATGACATGATCTGATATTTGAATTAATACTTAGTTGATTTCCATCTTGAATAACAACAAGATTATCTGTAGCTATATTTGTGGAAATAAGTGGTCTATCATTATCTTGAATATCAAGATTATTAGATGCCAATATGTTAGTAAATATTGGCTCACCTTTCTTTTAAGATTCTTCTGAGATAATATCGATATTGGAGAAAATATCTTTAAAAGTTGAAGGCATGATATTCTATTACGTGGTTGTGAATTCTTTGTCTAGCACTGGTTTAAAAGGAAATAAATCCTTGTCGAAGACCACATTGCGAGACAAAAATATTTTTTCTAGTTTCAAATTATATACTCTTCATCCCTTATTTCTAAGTGGATACCCAAGAAATGTGCACATGGAAGATCATTCAGCAAATGTATCCTACATCTTCTCATGATTACGAGCATAATATAAGTAGCAAAATACTCTAAAATGATTATACCTTCGTTGTGTCTTGAAGAGAAGCTCATATGGACTTCGACCTTTCAGTATCATGCTTGGTGTATGGTTGATTAAGTACCAGAAAGTCAAGATATAACTCCCCCAAAAATGAATGGGTAGGCCTGCCTCAAAACACAATACTCGAGTCACGTCCAATAGATGACAATTGTTTTGTTCTACACGTCTATTGTACTGTAGAGTATAAGAAATTGATGTTTCATGTATGATTCCTTCTTCCAAAAACTACTCGGATAGGCAACTGAACTTTGTGCCATTCTCTGAGCTCACCTTCTTAACTTCCCCTCCAAATTGACTTTGAATCATGCTAATAAACTATTCCTTCTCTGCTTTGTCTTGTGACATACAATACATAGCATAACCAGTTGCTTCTCTATTTTATTTTGTAGTGACAATAATGAGATTTTATTCATGAATGCATGTCTCATCCGTTGGTGCCATAATATAACTTCTCCTTCAATACAAACTAATTCTTGTTCTTGTTCTTGTTCTTGTTCTTGCTCTAGATAATAAAAACCTGTTTGAAATTTATCTATACTCATCTTCTTCATCTTCATTGGGTCAAGTATGGCTCAAGAAATGGTGTCGTAAGTTATTATAAAACCATGAGATTAACCATGAGGTTGCAAGTTAAAATTGCTTTAGAAATATATATTACCAATTTATTTTGTTACAGGAAGATGAAGACATATTATTCAGTATAGACCTATTATTTAGGGATGGTTATTTAGTCAGCAACCATCCTAAGATATAGGATACTTTCTAACTTTTCAGTTTCTTATTATTATTATATAAATCGCATTATAATGGTGGAATAAATCATCGTTCATAGTGTATTGCATTCTCACATTTTTCTCACATTACCTATTGCCTTCTCAAACTTTTTCTCTCGTTGTCTAGCTTTCTGAAATTCCCACTTCCAAATTCCACCAGTGGTCTTTAGTTCTTTTTATTGTCTTTTTTTTATATAAAACCAACATCGGGTAAAACATCGGGTAACGGAGCTCTCTTCTTAAGAGATCTACGCTGAAACAATAGAAGTTTATTCAATTTTTTCTCAGCTTTCTCCTCCTATCTTTGATGGTGAAAACTATCAACTTTGGAATAGTGAGGATGGAGACTTATTTGAAGGCTTTGGATTTATGGGAGGCTATGGAAAAGGGTTATGAAGTTTCAAATAATCCTATTGTGGCTCAGATCAAAACTCATAAATAAAAAAAAATAAAAGAGTCAAAGGTAAAACTAACCTTGTTTGCTACAGTTTCAATTACTATTAGTACAAGAATCATGATGTTTAAAATAGCCAAAGAGATATGGGATTATTTGAAGAAAGAATATGCAAGAGATGAAAGAATACAAAGAATGTAAGTAATGAATCTTATAAGGGAATTTAAACTACAAGAAATGAAGGATTCTAAGACAGGTAAAGAATACTCAAATAGATTGGTTGGCATCGTCAACAAGGTGAGGTTACTAGGCACTGAATTTTTAGATCCTAAAATTATATAAAATATTTTTTCACTATCACCTTGGAAAAATTGTTAAATGCCAGGCTCAAGAGCAGTGGAGGCTTATAAGACAAGATAATACTATCAAAAGGGTATTGGCAGTCAAATGCAAGGATGTGGAGAGGAATTTTAGGAAGAAAAATTTAAGAAGAATTAAGTCTCAAATTGTGAGAGCAATTCAAACAACCACGATCAAAGCAATGGTGGAAACTTAAAGAGAAATTTCTCTCCTTGTAAATATTTCACAAAACTGATCATCCACCATTCAAGTGTTGAAAGAGACCAGATGCAAAATGCAGAAAATACAATCAACTCAAGCATGAAGAGAATATTTGCAAAAGAAAATTTTAAAAGTAAGAAGCAAATGCTCAAGTTGTCGATCAAGACGAAAAAGACCAAATTTTCATGGCAATGTGTTATTCCACAAGGAGTTCTTCAGAGTGTAAACTAATTGACGGTGGTTGTACAAACCACATGACCTATGATAGAACTCTTTAAGGAATTAAAGCTCACTAAAATCATAAAGGTCAGAATTGGAAACAGTGATTATATTGTTGCAAAATGAAAAGGAACTATTGCTATAACAACTTGCTTAGGTACAAAAATAAATTTTAATGTTCTTTATGTATATGATATTGACGAGAATCTACTAAGTGTAGGTCAGTTAATAGAGGAAGGATATAAAGTATCTTTTGGGAATTGATATTGCTATATCTATGATGTAGCTAGAGAGGATATCTTTAGAGTTAAAATGTGAGGCAAAAGTTTCTCATTTGACCCAACAAAGGAATAATTTACAGCTTATTCCACCGAGGTCAATATTACTGAAATCTGGCACAAGAGACTTGGAAATTGTCATCTTCAACAAATGTTGAAAATAAAGAAAGAAAATATGAAAAGAGGCTTGCAAATTCTTGCAAATCAGTTACCGAGTTGTCAATTTGGTAAACTAAAAAGGAAGACATTTCCTAAATCAGTTTGGAGAGCCTCACAAAAGTTGCAACTTTACACACATGTTGGAGGCCCTCAAAGAACACCATCACTTCATGGTAGCATTTACAAGAATGTGTTGGATTTTTTTCTTAAAATTCAAGTCAAAAGTGCCTGGAGTCTTTTGGAAGTTAAAGAAAAGGATGAAAAATCAAGGTGATTGCAAAGTTCAAGCTATCAGATTTAATAACGGAGAAGAATACATCTTAATAGAATTTAATTTATTTTGTGAAAAAGTTGGCATTGAACATTAGCTCACTAGTCATTATATTACAGAACAAAATAGGATTAGTAAGAGGAGAAATAGATACATTATGAAGATGACAGGATGTATGTTGCATGAGAAGGAGCTACCAAAGAAGTTCTAGGTATAGGCAGCCAATGCTATAGTATTCCTACAAAACAAACTTCCAAGCAAATTTTTGGAAGGCAATATTCCATTTGAATCTTGGTATGGATATAAACTTTCACTAAGCTTTCTTAAAGTGTTTGGTTTTGTTTGCTTTGTCCATATTCCACAGGTCAAGCAAGAAAAACTTGATAAGAAAACAATTTCAAGTATCTTTGTAGGTTATAGCTTAGTTTCTAAAGCCCACAAAGTATATCATCTTCCAACAAGAAAAATGATGATTTATAAAGATTTTCACTTCAATTAGGATGATCAATGAGATTGAGAGGATTAAAAAATAGCAAGTAAAGTCTTACAAAATTCGCTTGGATAAGAAAAAATAGACTAATGGAAAAATAAAATAAAAGATGATCCTATTAAAGGAACAAAGCTCACTGCAAACTGCTCTATCAACAAATACAAAGTCAGGCTTGTCATTAAGGATTATGCCCAAACTTTTGGTGTTAATTATTCTAAAACTTTTTCCCCTGTTGCCAAATTAGATATGATCAGATTGTTGCAAGCCATATCAACACAAAGAAGTTAGAAAGTATTCCAATTAGATGTTAAATCAGCCTTCCTGAATGGTATTTTAGAGGAAGAGATATAAGTGGAGCAACCGAATAGATTTATGATGAAAGGTGAAGAAGATAAGGTCTACGTGTTAAAAAAGACTCTCTATGGCCTCAAGCAAGCACCTAGTATAGTAGGATACATGAGTATTTATTGAGCTTAGGCTTTGTAAAATGCCTATTTGAGACCACTCTTTATGTCAAACAAAAGGAAAATGATATTCTCGTATCCCTTTATGTTAATGATATTTCATTAACTGCATGTTTTTTAAATGACAAATCTTGGTCTTTTGTCTTATTTTCTTAGAATGGAAACTAAGTGAAGCCAAATTGAAGTATTTATCTTTCAGAAGAATTATGCAAAGGAAACAATAAAGAAGTTTCAGTTGGAGGAGTGCAAAGCAATAAGTGCACCTATCTGTCAAAAAGAGAAAATGAGCAAGGTAGATGGTGCTGATAAAATTGATGAAAATTATTATCAAAATGTGATTGGATGCATGATGTATCTTATTGCGACAAGACCTGGCATTCTACTTGTTGTAAGCCTTTTATGTAGATTTGTGCATTGTGCTAGTGAAATGCATTTCAAAAAGAATGTATTAGAGGTGTTACTGATCATGGTGCTAAGTGTAAGAAATGTCAAAATTTCAAGTAGTGTGGATTCTCATATAGTGATTGGGTTGGGTTTATTGATGATATAAAAAATACCTCATGATACTATTTTAGCTTGGTTTATGGTGTTTTCTCATAGTGCTCGAAGAAACAATAACTTGTATTATAATTCACTGCAAAGGCAGAATTTATTGCAACAATAGTAGTAATAAACCAAGTTTTATAGCTGAATAAAATTTCTATCTGATCTATATCTGGAGCAAAAGAGCAGCACTTAGATCTTGAGAGATGTAATTTTTCACAATTCAATATTTCAAGAAAAAACCAAGCATTTCAACATTAAACTCTACTTCTTGAGAGATGTGCAATAAAACAGAGAAATAACTTTAATCTACTGTAAATATGAACACCAGCTAGCAAACATGTTTACAAAACCACTTCCAGGCACCAAATTTGAATTTTTAAAACACTAAATTGGACTTTGCAATTGAAGGAGGAATGTTAAAATTACTCTAGAAATATAGGTTACCAATTTATATTTTTGTAGCTAGATAAAGACTTATTATTCAGCATAGACCTATCATTTAGGGATGGTTATTTAGTCAGGAATGACCCTAAGATTTAGGTTATTTTCTAGCTTTTCAATTTTTTTGTTGTACTATATAAATCGCGGATTTAAATAGTGGAATAAATCGTCATCTGTAGCATATTGCATTCTCATATTTTTCTCTTGTTGTCTATTGTCTTCTCAAATTTTTTCTGTCGTTGTCTAGCTTTCTCAAATTTTCACTCTCAAATTCCACCATAATCTTTTGTTCTTTCTATTGTATTTTTCCTTTTATAAAACCAACAAGAAGTTTTAGTGATAGTGGTTAAGGAGTTTGCACCAGAAATGAGTTCAGGCATACTTGCTTTGGCCTGGTACTCTGCTACCATGTAAAGAGACAAATCTGGGACATAATATTCTGTTGGTATTCACGTCAATGAGTAACTTATACAATATACATGTCATGTGATCAAAAGAGAATGAAGATTATTAACGAAAATACAATATTTAAAATAAAGAAGTCATGAATACATAATATACTGATTGATTAATTTCCTTAGTAATTGTCTTGATGGCAGTTTTTGTATGTTTTGCTTTGTCTGTATGTTTATATACAGTTTATCTTCTTAATACAGATTATAAAAAAAAAATCCAATAGCAATCCTTCTAAAGCATCCAAGAACAAGAAGATTTAATTTCTTTGTTGATGTGGAAATAGAGCCACTAGACGATAAAATTTTAAGATATTTTAACTTTAATATCAAAATATTTTTATAGTCATGATGTATTTTATCTTTACGAAAATACATCATTAAAGCTTAACCTGGCCTAAATTGCGAGGGATAAACTCAGGAATCGCAACAGAATTTATGGATAACTATGAATAAAAAGTAAGGATGGCAATTTGATTCAAACTCATGGGTATCTGCCGACCCATACCCGGTCTATTGCCGGAAATGACTAGGTTTGGATTGGATTTAGATTAAAGTTTGACCCTTCCCGGGTATTATGGCGGCGAAAAATGACAGTATAAGCTACGCAAATCGCAAACCTACCGAGGAAAGCCACATGAAACACATGTACGAGTATTCAAAAGGAAGGACGGAGCAAAAGGTCGAATCCGCAAATGTAAATGTTATATTTGCGGAAAAGAAGGTCACTTTGCACGAGAATGTAAAAGCGAAGTAGGAAACATGGCGCGAAAGGCAGTTGTCAATGACCTCGCCTTAGTTGATGATCTAGATGTTATCTCTGTAGATCAGAATGAGGATGATGTAAGCGACATCTACAGCTATCTTGATGGAGAAACTGGGGATTTTGGAGGAACTGATGACTTTATCCTCATGCTACAACAAACAGACTTACGGTGGTTACCAGAAATCAAACTCAGAGAAGAACAATGGCAATGTAAGCACACGAACAAACAATTTAGCTGAAGCACAAAAGCCCTGAGATGCCAAAGCTGCAACATTGAGGTAAGTCACAACATGAAGATGTTCTGTGTTGATTGTGACTTACTCCTTTGCCCTATGTGTGCAAAGATACAACTACAGATAGACATTCCTGTGGTAAAGAAGCAAGCAACAACTTATATGGCCAAGGATCAACTGATCAAGGAATTGTTACAGTACACGGACTATTTAGTCCGAGAAAATGAAAGGTTGCAAGAAGAAAACAACACATTGAAGGAACAAAGTCTGGAAAATCAATTACAAACTGACTTTGATAACCTGGAAAGGACAAGGAAAGGCAATGCAATCCAGGAAGAAGAAAAATATAATGGGCATAAGATCCGGAAAATTCTAAGTTATTTGGACCAATAGCCTATTCGAGACCATCAACGTTTGTGGGCTTAAACTCACCATTCAGCATCGTTTATGGAATTAAGAAGTGGTTTTGAATATTTTAGAGGAGAATTTCAATTTTTGAAATTGGTTATAAATATTTTTCTAAAGATCTATTGGGGCTTTAAAAATATTGATAAATTTTTTGAGAATTTTTAAAAATATATTCAGAATTTTTATGATTGTTCTAAGATGGAAAAGAGGGTATATAATTTTTAGTAAATTAAGTATTTATGAGAAAAATAAGATTATTAGCTTGATAAAAACTCCTATTTATAAAAATTTTATAAAAATTTTTATGGTATTTTTTGGAGGAGT
Organism: Passiflora organensis; assembly: GCA_019739055.1. Classification (NCBI taxonomy): domain Eukaryota; kingdom Viridiplantae; phylum Streptophyta; class Magnoliopsida; order Malpighiales; family Passifloraceae; genus Passiflora; species Passiflora organensis. The sequence continues at coordinate 2,764,050 of JAEPBF010000187.1, read as the reverse complement.
ATAGTATTTATTAGGAATTGTTCATAATTTTACTATAGAAAATAATAATATTTAATATTATAATATTATAATAAAATATAATCAAAATGAGTGGAGGATATGTCGTTATGACCAAGATTGGTCAAAATGACACCCATCATGTCATTTCGACAAAACGCGCAAGAAGTGGGTGTTTTAGCCAAAACATTGTCGTTTTGGAGGAGGTCCAAAGCAACATCATTTTGAATGGTGTACTGGCTGCTGCCTTGAGATCTCCCAGTCACCGCCCATGGCCACTGAGATAACGGGATAAAATTTCGTTTTCTGCCATATGTTAGGTTAATGCTAATCAAGCTTCTTCTCTACCCCAAAAACATTCCTTTTTTGTTCATGAGACCTCCCCGACAAATTTTGTGTGATTTCCAGCCATTTTATTGTCGAATTAAGGTAAAATTTTATACCTAGAATCCAGATACACTTCCCTCCCGATTGCCCATTTTAGTTTCTAGAAACCAGTTGATTTTGGTAGGGTTAGGTTCGGGTTTGAATGAGCATGAGTTGGGTATAATTTTTGTGAGGTTTTTAAGTGTATTTGGGTAGACTAGAGCTTTGGATTGCAGGATGAACAGTGCAGATCACAAGTCTATCTAAAGGTTGAAGACGACCTTGGATGACATGTTGTCTGAGTCATCTTCATGTGACAGATCGTCTAAGTGCATAGATAGATGACCTGTCACCTACATGTGTAGGCAACTTGTCATCCATGGTATATAGGCCGGCTAACGTCTAAGCTTTAGGCTCGGGCAACATGGCATGTAGAGAAGAGGCTATGTGTCATAATCTAGGTGCTTAGCGTGTAGGTGTGGCAGCATTAGGTTGTGCCACGTGGTGTATTTTGGTTGGTTAGAATTATATAAATTTCAGAAAATAGTAAAAATTGACAAAAAATATATAAAATTCAAAAAAAATTCTGAAATATTATAGAAAATATTAGATTTAAATTTTAATCTAGTGGTGTCAAATATTTTAGAATTGAATGAGATTTTTTTGAACAAATAAATGATACAAGGCTAAAAAAAAAAAATACCCAGCTTGGTTCTTGGGTAGAAGCACGTCAATTTAAGGATATAGACACATGAGTTTATGTGTTAATATATGATCGAGTATGATTTACTAAGAATTCAGAAATCATTGTGCATAGGTGGGATACCTACAGTCGTAGAACCTTGAGAAATTGGTCTGACGAGCTGTGGAGCGATATCTGGGTTTCGAAACCCGTGAGTGGATGGAACCTTCTTTCTTTTGATAAATTGCTGGCATGAATAATAAAATATGACTACCAAGAAATGAATAATTGGAATCATGTGTGTGCTTGAGAAATGTTCTATTAAGCATGATAGCTAGTATAGTGTGCATCGAGTATCATGATAATATGTGTATGAATGTGTCTTATTGTGATTGGATTATTGAGATGTATAAAATACATTGGGCGCATTCGTGATATGACATCAATGTGTGCGATACACCTAGTCTGCATAGGGTAACATATGCAACCCTTGAAAATTCTCTGGGTCTAGTAGTGTGGTGTGGGGATGCCAAACAACAAGGTAGTATGGAAGGAAAATGTTTTTATTTACTTTATTATGAATTAAATTATATAAATACAGATCCTGCAGAGTGGGGATTGAGATTTGGTAGAGCTACCATCACCTAACACCTTGGCATCGTCAGTAGATCAGGGTAGGAATTGATTTGATATGAATTTGTCTAATAATAAGATAAATAGAAAAATAATAAGAATAAAGTGTCACTGATGAACTTCAATCCTCTCTCTGGTCCAGATAGATTGGAAAATATTACCAGTCCAAATCATGGTCATGTATGCTCTGAGGAGTCATGCTTGTTGCATATTAATTGACTGTGATTGCCTATATTAATGTGCTAATTGAATAACTTATTGCTTGCCAGCATGTCTATTTATTAAAGCTATTATTGCATGTTAAATGTTTTATACGTTTTTTCTTGTCCGCTCACCTAGCTGGCTTCCGGCAGAATATTGGTATTAAATGCAGGAATAATATATAGAACGAGACATCTTGAGAAAGAAATAGCAGATTGATCCCATTAGAGGTAAATCGAACAAGTATTATATTCATAGTGATTTTTTCCCTGAATTTGTTTGTGAATTGATTGAAGTAAGAGACAAGATAAAGGCCTAGGTTATTGTGTTAAAAGTTTGTTATTATGGGACGTCAGACGAGATAGCATCCTAACTTTTAATCTTGTCTGTTGCAAATTTATATGTTCTTGAGATGACAAATTCTTCTTTGCTTAGTTTTTGTGCCGCTAGTCTTATAGGTTTATTATATGCATTGTTATGAGTTATGGTAGTGTATATAGTGGACTTACGACTATTGTCGCGTAATTGTTGATCCTGAGACATGACAGTGGGTACAAGTAGGGTATGGATTTGACGCAACAATAGATACAGACAGGTAGGGTATGGATTGGTATGGATTTGATCCAAATTCGTCCGATCTAACCCAATCATATATAATATATAATTTTTAATGATAATAAATATTAATTTTTATATGAAGATATTTTTTATTAACGAATGTAAAAATTTAATGATTATATTTTTAAAATAAATATATAATAAATTAATAATAGATAATCTGATTGATCCATAAATAACCCGATAACCCATCGGGTTTATTATAAATTTATACTTAAAAAATCTATTAGATTTTAAATTAGATTTAAGTATAATTTTAAAATATAAATATGAATATAAGATTTAAAAAATCATCCTCAACCGGCTGACACATCCATCCCGAACAACAAGGCTAACCAGCGCAAGTAGTTTAATGATATGTCTTAAGTAAGATGAGAAGATTCCGCGTTTAAGTAAGAATTTAGAGATAAAGACTGAGCTGGGATAGAATCTATAAATAAAAAACTATGAACAAAAATATTATCCGATCCAAGCAAGGGGATCCCAGAACTTATGGATAACTATGAATAAAAAGATTTTCTAGAGCTTTATTGCTTTTGTATGGGCCCCTATTTTACATTTTGCGTCTGTTCTTACACACTGGTTCTATCAAGCAACCCAAAGTATCACCTTTTTTGTCATAGAGATAGAGGTCTTTGCTTCAATCTGAAGAATCTTTTCCTCTTGCAAGAGTAAACTGGGGAATCGAGACTCCATAGCCTAATTGACTGAATGCAAAGCAATTGATAAACAAACTAAAAGGAGACGGGAAAATGAAATGCTTCCATCTTCAAACATCATCTTGGGTGGTTTAAATTGAAACAATAATCAGATGCACCATGGCCGCCACAGAGTAAATGCATAATACAAACAATATGTGCAAGCAATGAATTAGGACAAGAAAACAACACATCACTGCGATATTAGTTAGCGGAAGTTAACACATTGAAGGGAAACAATCTAAGTCGCCAGCAGTTTACAAACAAGGCAACGTCAGAAGTGTATCTCCTAAAAAGGTTACAACAACATCGTGATAATGCCCGTTCCCCTCCCCCTTCCCTCCCCCCCTCCCCAAATGTCTATCCACACTCGGCTCAAATCTATAATACCTTCCCACATGTGCCAGTTACAAATCAAATGGCATTAAAGGGGCATAGTTGGGTTCATAATCACCAATCATGTGCTATCTGACACTTTCACAAGAATTATCCTCAGACGTAAGGTCATTGCTTGGACAATCCTTTCCTGCTTTGTCATCAGACCTGAACAAGACACGAAACCGCATCTGTTAAATAGAAAGCTTGGAAAATAAAAGAAACAGGCCAAAACATTCAATGCACCCATCAAAGCTATGCCCTGCGAACTGAATTAGAGACAGTCCTACCCTTCCAGCACTCTTGCTAGAGGGAGGTGCCTCTCTCCAGCCTACAATATAATCTTGTTATTTCAGGCCCAGGATCTTATTAAATGCATAAATTAAAAGAATTCGTAAAGGTTTCAAGTTTGAAAGTGCCATACAATATTTGTCGAACAAACTGTCCTTTGACACGAGGACGCTGTTCCGCCAACTTTTTCCTGCTTTGATATCGAACCTGAAGTTTAAAAGAAAATATTAGGGTCCTTCAGCAATATCTACTTTTAAGAACAATAGGCTTAAATTATCAGTAGTGCAGACCCAAAATGGTTATACTGATGACAACATCATTCACGCTGTCATCCAGTGCGTGTTAGCAAGTGAACCGAACAAAACAACATAAAACTACCAGGAATTGATTGGCTCAAGCAAATAAGGAAAAGAAAAGATTACCCGTTTCTCAAAACATCTTTCTTTCCTCTTCTGACGAAACTTGGACAAGGCAGCCTCCCTATGTGCAACACGATCTTCATCTGCCCCATTCCCAACTATTCTCCCACTAATGATACCAGATCCACCATTCCCAGCAGCTTTATCATCACTCTGGGTGTTGTTAAGTGCAGTATTCACATTATTGCTACTTCTATTTTGTCCATTACTGCCATGGTTGCTGCCTGAAGCACTCCCATTCATACTGTAGTTTCCAGCATTGCCTTCAGTTGGCCCTCCAACCATATTTGATGATCCACACTGTAGAGCTGCGGCTGCCATATTTGTCAGTGAGAGATCCTCATCATCAGGGTCTAATTGATGCTGCTTTACACTGTCAACGTGATGGTGATAATGATGATGGTGGTGGTGATGATGCTGGACTTGGATATGCTTAATGGACCTCCTAAAATGTGCTTGACCAGTGTTGGACCCTATATCTTCTACCTTTGAAGTCATCACTTGCTTGGGTGAACAAACTCGCCCATTCTGCACAGGTTGGAAGGCAGAGAGATGGCATGATTTGAAAGCTGATGAGAACTCTGACTGGTCATTCAATGCTTCAAGCTTAGGATTAGCGTTTTCAGTAGTGGAGGCTATGTCATTGTTGTTGCTACTTCCATTAGACTGTTGATTAGCCTGTTGATTGACAACAGTGCTGCTTAAATGAAATGGAATATTGTCCGTAGCTTCTGTCTTCATTGCAAGAGAACTATTTTCATTCGGAGAACAGCTTGCTACATTCGCTGTAGGACCCTAGAGAACAGCGAACAGCAATGTCTGCATTAGACTAACTCTTTACTTCCACAAATTATTATGAATAATCATTCCTACCACTGTCGGTAATACTATCTCAACGTGGGCAGTTTATGAGATACAAAGCCACTATCAATTATGATCAGTCCCAATGGTTATCCACATAGTAATATGCTCATATTATGAGAAGAATTGTACAATTTTCATCAGATATAGAATTATTATTCATAGGCAAACGAGGATTTAAGGACAGGAAAGATGTCACCCGTTTATCTGAGATTTTCCAGCTTGGGACGGGAATGGATAGTTAAATAAATAGGAATAAGACAATTAGTCAGAAAACTACCATAGGATACCAGGTACCTACAGTCAGAGCTGGTAAAGAGGATTACTGAAACGTACCTGATTAACAGAAGAGGCAGTGTTGTACCTGCACAATCAGAAAATTTATAGAACAACCTCAGTTTAACAAGAATATAAAATGCAGAAAATATTTTTTGTTTCGTTAACATAAAAACTCATCTCACTTTGAGAAGGCAGATACATCAGAATGTCTTAAAATGTTGCGGTCATCATCTGCAGCATTTCCAGTATCTCTCGCACCCCTTGACCTTTTCAGTGATAATTCAAGAGAGGGCAATTCTCTGGAATCGCAACATTCTTTGACTTGTGAAATGTGGAGACCATTAGAAGCATCACAAGTTTTGCTTTCTGCATATGGGATGCTATTGGCAGTTGTACCAATAACTTTTGGAGCTGTATCCGTCAATGTGGTGCTTATATTTTTGCTGTTATGCTCTAGCAACCCATTCTCAAGTGGCATACAATTTGCTTGGGAAAATTTTCCCCGCCTTTTGCTTTTAGGGTGAGATGCTAAATTGTCACACTCATAGTCAGCTTGTAAATCTGCAATCTTAGACACTCCGATTTCCATCTCTTTGTTCATCTCAATATCATCTTGCAAATGGAATTCATGCTATTATTTCATCTTTTAAGGTAAGGCCAAACAAAGGTACTAAAATCAACTCATGCTAAAATAGGAAGCACCAAAGCATACCGTGTTTCTCATTATTTTCCATGGACTCTTTAGTTTCAGTCACTTGTTCCCATCTGTTACCAACAGCTTCCGGATTTGTATGAATTACCTGGGCACAGGTACTGTCAGGAGCATCAGCAAGTTGATATGAGGATGACACAGGTAGTGAGTTATCAAATTCAGCTGCTTTCTTCGTCCATGAACTCTGTCAAAGAGATACATAACCAACAAATGGTCAGCAATTAGAGTTTATATAAATGGTCTCCACATGCTTCTAGAATATTTTTGAGGTCAATATTTGAATATATGTTGTCCAATATGCTTGAAAACAATATATGTATAGATATATTTACATATATATATATATATATATACATACTTACATACATACATACATATATATAACATATACATATAACATATACATACATATATATATAACATATACATACATATATATATATAACATATACATATATATATATAATGTATACATACATACATACACACACACACACACACACACACACATATATATATAAATATATTTATTTATTTACATGATTATGAGCTAGAATTTAGAATTTTCTCCTCTCATTAAAGATTAGACTGCACAAGTTGCCAGATGCATAGCATTACAGCGCTCTGAACATGTGAAGCAGGGATAAAATCCATCTGCTGCACGAGTATTAAGCTGGGAAACTTATCTACAAATTAGGATGAGGAAAATCAGTCACCCAATGAAAAGTGATACAGGAAAAGTATCTAATAACAGGGGGCAGAGAGCAGGCTCACATGCTATAATTCCAAAGCCATTCAGTCGAGAAATATGCTCATGGTGCTATGCAGGTCATGGTACAGTTAAGCTAGCTAAATTTACTAGCATAAGTTCACTTAGTAGGGATTGTAGAGCAAATCTGGAAGTATATGGGGGCATTTGCTATGGCCTTGTTGAATTGTATATTCTAACAAACAGACCCCAATAGCACCAACTAATAAAAATCTGGAGAAACCATTCAATCAATATGGATATGTGGATCACTCACCTCCACCCTGTAATTTTGTAAGACTATAATGACAATGAACTGTATCCTTTTAACAATTCTCCTTCTAGGTTTTCGACTCCATCTACCATTTTTGGCTCACAATTGAATCCAATTGCTATGTCCAATGCATTTATTGGCCTATTTCACAATCCTTCTACAAGTTGTCCTTGAGATATCATTTACACAATCTTCACAGTTCAATTTAATATCCTCATTTCCGTGGCACCTACCATGGTAAGCAATAGCAGGTCTATGATAGACCTCCAGTACTGAGTATATTCGAGGAGGAAGAAAAAGCCCATGTAACAGGCCGACTAAGGATTTCATCCTAGCAGGCAGAAAGGTAGTGGGCATTAGTGTCAGTTAGTGATGTCAGGTGTATATAGGATGTGAATTTTGAAGGGTGGCAGACATAAAAGAATAATGAACTTTGTCCTTAGTGGATTAGAACCTGGGAAAGAGAATAGACTCTCGAATGCTAAACATTCCCATATTCATCAATTAAAAGACTTCTTTCCTTTTTTCCAAAGGTCACCGGCTAATAAAGCTCTTCATTTAATGAAATGACAATGAAATTGAAAAGATTTGGGATCGTAGTGATCTCATTTGGACATTCCTTGCAACAATCTTTCTTCAATGGGAATCTAAACGAAATCTGATACAATAGGACACATGGACTGAGGAGCCATATGATCAGGAAGTGTTTAGACTAACATAAGAAACAAAGTAGTATAAAAAAATAGACTTTTAGCTCCATGATGCTCTTTAAAGCCTAAAAAGGAAGAGGGTTTTACAACTCAGATTCAAGTCTATGCTGGACATTTCATCTTTTGTCAAGGAGAAAAAAAAAGGGCTAAGGCTAGTATTATGCTTTGTTTTTAAAGGCACCAGAGCAGAGGCAACCAAAAAAGAAAAGGTATCTGCAAAGCATAAAAACAAATCTAATGGGTAAGATGGTGTCATAAAAGCTGGATCGAGAAACATGAAGTCCTCCCAACAAAATCAGCACATATACTAGCCATAAAATTATTGCTTGCATCTACAAGGTTAAGTTTGCAGATACTTCCAACTAACTTCTTTCTAAGTAGAACCATAATCCTTCCTTTTCACCCAGAAACAGAAGATCCAAGAAACGATCTTGACCATCACTTCCACCCAAGGTTAAGTGTCTTCTAACTAGGGAGAACAATGGAAGGTAGCGGAGGCTTTTTGAATTGGAAGCATACTAAGAGGTTGATATGTGATTTGAATTGCATAAAGCAGCAATTTTGGAAGCCCTAACACATCAATGGTCATGTTGACTGGATAACATTGGTAATCATTTTTCATATTCTATACAGGTTAGAAAGAAGTTAGTTGTGTTTAGTTGTATTTATCTTACCATGCAGTACATTGAAAACAAGTTTAAGACAATAGAGTAAGTAAGACCAATCTGTTGATTCAAAAGGATGCATTCAAATCATTACCTGAGTACCACTGCCATTGTCACTTCCATCCAAAGTGTTCAGGCCCATACTGCCATCATCATCAAACTCGTTGCTGCTGTCAGAATTGTTTTCTGAATCTTCATTACTTTTTGATTTCCCAGAGGTTTTGGTTTGTGTTCCACTTTCACTCCCACTACCACTAGACTGGAAATCAGAAATTAAACCAGAGGTTGAGAAATGGTCAGTAAAAATATTCCAATAACTGGGATATGTTGCCACCAAAAATTTGTCAACCTTAATAAAATAGCAAGATGCAGCTATACTACTAGGGAACATCAAAGTTTCCTTTATATATCCCATGAAATCTCCAAGAAGCAAATGAAAAAAAATCATATATGTTCTGAAACAGTATCCTAAATAAGTCTTAAGATGTTTCATCTCATCTGGAAATTAAATATAAAGCAACTCACACTGTGGCATCTCCTCCAAACATGCTGCCAGAGATTTTTTAGTTCATTCTTCCGAATAGGTTTCACTAAAAAATCAACAGCACCTCTCGACAGACACTTAAAGACTATACCCATAGAATCATGGGATGATGTCACTGCAACCACAACTCATCAAATGCAGCCGGCGAATGCATCAAATAATCAGAACCATGGGTCACTAAATCCAACATTTCTTAAATAAAAATGAAGAAGGGTTGAGTTGTACTTACTTATCACAGGAATATTCTTAAAAGTTTTGTGGTTCATAATCTTGCATAAAAGGCCAATTCCTGATAAAATAGGCATCACTACCTCTGTAAGAACAAGATCAATGTGATTATTCAGGTCTTCCAGGATTTTCCATGCTTGAAGACCATTTGAAACAGCAGTTACTGCCCAAATCAGATTTTTTTAAAAAAAAAATGTTAGTTAGAATAGGAAAAGACATTTGAAATGCAATTTGCATAAATAAATAGCAAAAACCAACTGCTAAATCATGACAAGTGCTTTCTTCTGTTCCAATATTACAAAGAAAGGGATCAGTAAAGTATTTTTTTTAAAGAAGTATTCAATGTTGATAACAATGAGGGACCAGTAAATCATCTTGTGAAAATTAATAATAGTTTGAGGCGTGGAAGGATAAAAATATATATGGAACCAACTTCGAACACATTTTCCTTCTTTGCCACTGATCAAAGTGAAATATGTGACCGAGGAATTATTGGAAATATGATGGTGTCAGTGTGCAGAATATCTTTATAGAAAGAAACAAACATTTGACTGATAAAACACAGATCAAACCTTCATAACTGCAATTCCGTAGTAAAGCACTGACAACATGCCGTGTTGAATCATCATTTTCTACTAGAAGGACCTTCAGCGTCCTGATAGGGAGAAACCTCTCCCAATGTACTGCAGAATTCTGAGGTTGTTGTTGGGGCATATGCAATCCATCACGAACTTCAACTGCCGCCCCAACAGGTAAACCATTCAAATCAACAGCTGCAGCACCAACTGTTGCGACATCTTCCTCAGAAGAAGCCAAACCTTGGCCCTCCCTGATCACCCCATTTCTATCTTCCTTCTGCTCATAACACATGGTTATCTCTGTTTATCAACCTTCTTCTTCTCACACCTGCATTGGTCACCACAGCACAAGCACAAAACCAGTATCAAAAGGGCAATGGATTATAAACAAATAAGTTCGCATGCTCATGATATCCTCCCTGGACCTACAATGAAACACAAGCACATCGCTTCTTCTAGCAACACAGACCATAATATTAAATGACAATCCAATTTATCAAGTCATCTAAACAAACTTGGATAAAAACCAGAAAATTTACGGGTAATCACAAAAAAAAAAATCTACTTAAACTCTCCAAACAGCAAAATAGTTAAACGAATTGCAAAACGTGCGCTACAGCTACTTAACGAATCCTTAATTACAAAAGCTCACATATACTCTTTGTACTTATAGCAGAGATCAAGTAGTATGGTCAAGTCCTAGTTGCGACTCAAATGCAAAAGTGAGGAAAGGAAAAAGCAACGCTTTCACGCAAACCGTTACCTTCAAAAGCTTAAACTTTTAGGAAACGATGATTTTCGCCATTGAAGAAACCTTGAAAGAATTATTACGTTTTGATGCTAGTGTGATGATGAGCTAAAATAAAATTTCTTTATGAAAAAAAATCCCATCCAGCGAACTAACAAAAAAAAATAGTTAATCATTCTAAACAAGAAAATCGCTTTCAGCTTCAGCAGGGATTCTATAATAATTGCAAGTTGTCCAGATTCCTAAAGTCATAAAGTCATGAAACGAACATTTGATATAATCTCTTCTGTTGATTGAATTTCTCTAAGCAACATATAGATCCAAAACAAGATCCGAGCATTAATAGAACTTCCTCGCAGATAATAATAACCAAACAAGAGAATAGTATAACCGAATCACCTTGTCAGAACCTCTTGAGAAGAAATAATCACCATTGTTCATCAAAACATGCAATCTGATATCCCCAAAAAATTAAAAGAGACACACAATAACTTCAAAGCATGTTTCCAAAATTAAAAATATCCTTACGGATAAAAAGAAAAATCAAAACATGAATCAAGGGGTAAGATGATAAATGAAAAAATAAAAGATGAGCAGTGAAACGTTTGCTTTCTTGCTCCTCAGAGTAAATGCGAGCATACGAAAAGATTTGACTGGTTAGGAAATCGAGATGAACGCTAAATGCAAATTTTCCTTTTTCTCTTTTTTTTTTTTACAATAGAAAATGTGTTTTTAGAGAGAGAAATAGGTAGAGTTTGGACTTGTTTAGTGCGAGAGAGAAGATATTATTTCAGGAGCGGAAGCTGCCGTCTAACTAGTGGAGTTCGGTGTGGTCCACGTGGGTAGTGTGTCATGCCACGTGGGAGGACCATGAGCCCTCGGATTATTGTCTGACATGGACAAAATCAAAAGCCGGGAGTTGATGAGCTCAATGCAGATCTTGGGTGATCTTCGAGATCAAGTTCTGGACACGTGGCTAATCCTGGACGCAGTTAATGGTATTGTTATTACATTGTTAAGGGGGCAAGGATAATTCAAGGTGGAGAGACGGCGTCGTACGATGCTGTTGAGGAGTACAGTACAGTTTCATCTCGCGAAGTCAAAACACGACGTCGTACAAAAGCAGTTAGGTGATATGTGCAAAACAGGACCCGTACAAACAGTTTCTCAAAGAAGAAGCACAGTTAAAATAATAACATTTACTGAAGAAACTTTAAAGTGTTTATAAAATAGCAAAATAAATATTAGTAAATTAAAATTAACAATTTTTATGGCCTAAGATAAGCACACATCAGTTTATTAAATTATAGTTCTATTTGTAAACGTACAATTTCATTGTGGAAGTATTTATAATATGTGCTCTATATACCAAAATAAAAAAATTAAGATTTTTTTTTGGATCAAGCTTGGTTCATTTAAACACTAGTGTAAATAAAGGAATCAATATAACTACACTCGCAAGCATATTGTAGAAGAAATGTTTTTGTTTGATTAATATAAAATCGACAAAATATTTTCGTTTTGATTAGAGGTTGCATAGTATAAATTTTGTTAACTGTCATGATAGGACATATGTAAACCAAAATTGTTTTTATGTTAAAACTATGTTTAAACTCTTATGCAGTCATTGTTTGTAACCGGTGATGCTTTGAGAGTATGATTTGTGTGGAAATTGATGTGTTAAGGAGGTTTGATTAGATTTTAATGTTTGTGTGGTGTTCGAGAAAGCCCCAAAATACTTTCAGATGGAGGAGAGAGTTCCATCTTTGCATGTCGCTGACTTTAACAATTTGACCAGAGTCTTCCTAGTTGACCCGTAGGTTATCCCTGAGTTTTGGACTATCATAGTGCCTAGGTATTATATGTCTTGTGTTTCTGCCATCATCAATGGTTGTTACTCAATTAGGTTATGTGACATTTTGATGACTCATGCACATATTGTCATTTTCCTCGATTTATGTATTGTTTGAGGATGAGTGTGATGGATTAGATCTATAAACTTTTGATTTCAACTTTGGACGCATATCAAGTTCGTTTTGGCTGGTTAATAGTTTTCGAATCTAAATTAATATTTTTATCCTATTGACTATTTATTGAGCTTATTCATATTATTTCAAGTTCGAATTGATATTTTTCAAGTTTTAAAATATCAATTTGACTTTATGCATGGCCTTTCAAAATTTAATTTTGAGATTTTTACTTTTCAAATCCTTGGGTATAAATAAACTCGGGACTTAAAAAAAAAATGAAGTCTTGAGCCTTTCTCTCTTTCTCCCATTAGCGTACACACTCATTTTCATTTAATGTTAAGACTCAACCTGCGTAGGGGGTCAGTATTACTTAATCCCACATCGGAAAGGAGTGGAAGAGATCTTGGTCTTATATATGTTATGTGAATGGATCATTTACAACAAGATATCTTTTTTGGGTCATGTGGTTAGAATCTCAACTAAGCATTGTAGTTGTGATCCATCACCCACACATACATGCTAGAGCTCGCTAGGTCGGGGGTTTAGGGTCTGGGGGCCGGATTGTGACAAATAGTAGTGAAGCCGATCTCGCTCCTTCTTCCGTGCGGGTTTGGGCCAGGTGTTGAGTTTATGTTTGGGCCTAAGTCAGTTACATTTGGGCTCCCCTTGTGAGGACAGATTATGAGACCCAGCCTACGTAGGGGGTCAGTATTACCCAATCCCACATCGTAAAGGAGTGGAGGAGATTTTAGGCTAATATGTGTTGTGTGAATAGATCATTTATAACAAGATGCATCTTTTGGGCCATGTGGTTAGAACCTCAACTAAGCATTGTAGTTGTGATCCATCACGCAGGCCAGGTCGTGATAAATAGTAGCGAAGCCAATCTCGCTCCCTCTTTCGTGTAGGCTTGGGCCGTGTGTTGAGTTTATATTTGGGCCTAAGTCAGTTACATTTGGGCTCCCCTCGTGAGGACAGATTGTGAGACCCAGTCTGCTTAGGGGATCAGTGTTACCCGATCCCACATCGGAAATGAGTGGAGGAGATCTTAGGCTTATATGTGTTGTGTGAATGGATCATTTATAACAAGATGCATCTTTTGGGTCATGTGGTTAGAAGTCCAACTAAGTATTACAGTTGTGATCCATCACACGCACATACATGTTTGAGCACGCTAGGCCGGGGGTTCGGGAGTCGGGTCGTGACACTCTAAGTCAAACCCTTGAATATTTTCCAATATATTTCCATCACTAAAAACTAGATTGGAGGAGTAAGAGTTTTGGAGGTTTTAGGGTATTTTTTTTCTTAAGGTAATTCTCTTTTTTCCTATTTTCTTGTTCTTTTTTAGTTCTTTTGAGTTGTTGAAGATGATTCTAAGATGTTTTCATGGATTAGATTGATTCAAAATACCTTTCGATTCATATATGAGGTTTTGATGTTTAAGTGATATTATGATAATTTCATGTTATAGTGAATTCAGAGTTTTGTTTGTATTTTAATACTTAATTATGTCATTTAGTTGTTGTTAGAGTGTTAGAAAGGTTATACTACCCTCTAATTATGTTAGTTTGGTTATTTGATACAATTGTTGGTTTTGAAGAAGGGAATTTGAGTGTTTTTCCTTGGGAATTATCTATATGCTAAAATCCATACAAAATATACATGTGACCTTGGATTTTCAAATCATTTGGGCTTGAAAGTTCAATTAAAAATTATCGATATAGGTGGGCCATAACCAATGAAACAAGATCGAATATATATATATGGTTTGATTGAGCATTAAACAAAGGTTTGATTGAGATTAACATATCGATTTTGTCGGTTTGAGCTGTTATGTAGTCTTAAGGCCCGTAGGTAATTGATTGGGTTTTCGACACCTATACCGCCTTCTGTCAAGTTATTTGGGCTTACAAACATAACTCATCTATTTTCTTGAATTCCGATACCTGGGAATAATTCTATCCTTGATACCTGTTGTGTTCTGGAATATAAACCATTCAACACATGTGATCCTTGATTCTATTAATTTGGGCTTCGAAAGGATATAAAAGGGTTTAAATATTTTTAATGAAGAATAATTTTATTTTTGGTGATTTACTTGAGATATTAAACTATTTATATATTTAATAATTGAAAAATCCAAAAAAGAGTTTTATAAATGTTTCTAGTGTTGTAAGATTTTAAATATTTTATATGGGTTTATGAATTTGTAGGAATTTTTAAAATAGTATTTTTATTTATAATGATTATCTAATAATTTTCTAAAAGGTATTGTATTTTTAAAAAATATATATATTTTTGGTAAAAGTAATTTTTAGATTTTAAAGTGTACTATTATTTTCTGGATTTTTTTAGAAAATTATATTTTTTAGTAATTTTTTAATTATTTTATATATTAATAAATTATATTATTATATCATTAGTTTTATTTAATATTAATATTATATTATATTTGGCAAAACATGGAGGAGACTCCGTCATTTTTTACCAAGACTAGTCAAAACGACAGAAATCCCTATCATTTTGACAAATGATCATAGTGGGTTAGGTCCTTACGAAACGACATTGTTATTGAAAGAGTCAAAGCAACATCGTTTCGTTGTCAAAACCAGAGCTGTTTAACCCTTCCCCACTTTTTGTCTAAAATACAAGTCAAGTGTTAAAATTCTAAATTCACATCATATTTTCACTAAGCTTGTCATGTCCCAAAACCCAAAATCACTATAAACCCACTATATACAATGTCACAACGTTGACAATGTATAAAGTAAACCTATAAGGCTAGTGGTAAAATCCTAAAGTTGAGATACTATAAAATAATTAATAAAAATAATATGAAGCAAAATTTAAAGAGAACCACGATGTCGTCTGGGTGGCATTGTAAAATGATTAAGTTTAGTCAGAACTACCCAGGAATTAATTCTAGACAAGTGACTCGATCATAGTCAAATACATTGAGGAGAAAATCCTAGATATTACCTCAAGCATGACCGATAGCCTTTCTCTTCTCGTTATATCTAGGAGTGAGCTCCTAATCATTATTCCTGCATTCAAGCCAATAATCTAGTAAAAGCTTGCCAGGTGAGCGAACAAGAAAAAACTTCAAAGCAAAACACATTCAATTATTTAAGCATAACATAGGCATGTCAACACACAACAAACCCTTGCATACTCATCAAGACAAATCAACACGGTCATAGGCATAGCACAATGCAGCACGTAATAGCTCAGGTAATCAGGACCGTGGCTGGGTTGACAATGTCTCTCAGTCCTTCCGACGCAAGGATTAGGATTGGAATCCGTCAGTGGCACTTCTATATGCAGCTCCTCACGTGTCTCTCGTTATCTCGTATGCTGAACTCGATCAATCCTTACGGAACATGCACTCCTCTTAGCCCAGCTCCACTAACGATGCCAGAGTATTAGGTGATGGTAGCTCCACCTACTCGATCCCCACTTTAGGATATCATGTTTATTTAATTTATGTTTTAACAAAATTATACTCTCTATCCCTCCTTATGCCTCTATTGGAAAATCCATACCGCACTACCATATTCGGAGAGCTCTCAAGTGTCACACCCTGTGCCCTACTCCAGGGATGAACACCTCAACCATGAAACTCTAAGAGTAACAATCATTATACTACCCTCAAAATTTTCTAAGGCTAATAGAACAAATGGTAAAATATCACAATAGAATAAAATAAAATAAAAGTGTAGGATAAGTTCGGATTATAAACAATTTTTTTAAAAAAATTTGTATCAATATCCAAATATCCCATAATATTAAAACATGTATCATCCTCAAGTATGTTGAACTATACAGTTTCATCTCAAATAGTAGATCCAAGCACCAGAATATAATTAATATATACAAAGTAAAATCCAAATATAAAACATTAAAGTACATTCGATATATTAGTGTATAGTCCAAATTAGTTAGTTTGATCATACCTGACAGTAGCTGACAAACCAAACATATAATGCATCACAATCCAAAGCTAATCTGAAGAACCTGCAAGTATAACTAGACAACGCCAAAACGTTAGTTAATTATCGAGGTGAGGGGAATAAGGATCATGAAATACATAATTATAAACATTATGAAATCCATAACTGAAAATATAAAACTAGTGTAAACTCTCATCAAGATCCAAAGTAAAATCCAAGTCAAACAGAAATAACAGTAATAGTGAATCACACTCACACCCACATGTGTCATTATTAAAAACAGGGCTGGAATGTCGGCTAGAAATCAATCATCCTACTCCTGATCAGGGAGTGATCTAGGCCCACTAATAATTATTTTATTTTCTTTAAAATCATAGCACACACTAATGTTGCCAAAGACTTCTATAGTCAACTCCTTGTGACCATCTTAAATATGAGTTCCGTCGGCCACTAATATTAGTCAAAGGTCATCAGTGCACTAGAATACTCAGTAATCAGAATATGATATAAAACCAATCAAAACAATATATACACAACCCAAAATCACAGTGTCAAAACAAACATTTAATCTCATAAATAATCATATGTCTCAAGAGTATGTGCAACTATATGCACCTTAAACACAATATACCTTTCAATACTAATCCATAATAAAACCAATATAGGTGTCAAAACTCACAGTCGTAAAATCAGTCATATTTTCAAACACAAATCATGTAAGTCCAAGCACCAACACGATTCACCATTTAGTTTTCTGAAAACATAAATCTCAAACATGTATTTTTAAACAAAAACCAAATAAAATATGAGGTCTCCACTCACTTGTATGTAGAAACTAACCAAAGGCAATCAAGCACGAAATATAGTTCACAAGTCCACAATACAATCCTCAATACAGACCAAAATGCCTACATATACCATTAAAAGATACAATCACCATATATACCAATCAAACCAAACAATAAACAATGTGGGTACTCAAATATACCATGACACACAAACCGAGGTAAAAATATTTTTATAAAAATATTCTAATATTAGAAAATAGGTCAATTAAATCCCAAATTATATTTTTATCAACACAATATTATTATTAAAATTATTATTTACCATTTTAAGCCAAAACACATTTTTTCGTAAAAACTTTGAAAGCTTATTACTTGCAAATGAAAACTCAAATTGGAAAACAAGCATTCAGAACGTCGAAATTAGGTAACGGGGTCAAAACGGGAATTTTGGGTCTGAGGCGGCTCGTGGCTGAATGGTGACCGGTCCGGCGACGATGCATGCGGTGGTGACCGGTGGCAAACGGCGGCGGCGGGGCTGAAAAACTCCAACTTCTCCATACCTCAACCAAAACACACAATCTACATATCAAATTGAAGCTATGAACAAGAGGAACACAAATCAAGTTTCTATTTTCAGAGATCTCACTGGACATGGCCGAAAAATGGAGTTTTTCCGAATGGGAAACATATACATTCGCAAGTTCGCTCCGGTCATGTCAGGCCTCCAATCAGGACGATTCCAGCAGCCGCGTGTTGCTGAGAGGACGACGCATCCAATGGTGGTGACGGTGACATGAACAGTGGCAAGAAAAGGGAGATCAATCTTCTGATGCCGGAGAAGGAAGGTGAAGTCGGGAAAGGCGGGAAGGGAGAGGAAAGAGGGAGAAAAAGAAAGGAAAAGGAAAAAAAAAGAAAAAGATTTTTTTAAAAAAAATTATATGGGTACTAAAAAAAATGATATTGTTATGGCTTCTTCCATTTATTTAATTTATATTTTAATAAAATTATACTCTTTATCCCTCCTTATGCCTCCCTTGGCAAATCCATGTTGCACTACCATACTCGGAGAGCTCTCAAGAGTTACATAGGCTACTCTATGTTATTGCAATATCTGATTCTGTCTCATTCTTCCAAATACACCCAAACACTTCATATACACTTCCATTATAATAAGCACACATGGCACATTCGACTAAGGCATAGCATAGTTTAGCAATTCAACCATGAGGCAATGCAGGAAATTCTTAAGCATTTCATAGCATATGCGATGATTCAGTTTAATAATTCATTATCTTTTTAATTTACCATATTCAAGCTTATTCATTCATGCCAGTAATCAAGGTATTAAAAAGCGTTTGTCTACTCACGGGTTTTCCGAAGTTCAAATAGCCCACAACTTCTTCCTTGATAGCTAGACTAATTCCTCGAGGCCCATCACCTGTAGGTATCCACCTACATATGCATTCATAACCAAATCTATAATATCGAATACTAAATACATAAACACACATAAAATCAAGCGTCTATAACCTTAATCTGACACATTATCATCCGAGAATCAATCCGGAATCAATCCAATTATTTTTTCTATTTTCTCAGTTCTTGATCTAATTATTTGGCCCATCAAATCACATCCACTTCTTGCAATCTTATACCATTATATTTCTATTATTTATCATAATGTTTTGGAAATTTTTCTCATTTTTATACTATCTTTCCCGAATTTTCTATCCTTTTTTACTATTTTTCTATTTTATGGGATTTTATTTAATTTTTGGCCAATCACCATGTGACACCTGGTGGAACCAGGCAAGCCCAAACCATTATCCGAATTTGTAGGATTATGACACATGTCCGCTTCAGGGCATGCCACGCCTCGTCTGACACTCCAGCTCAGACCAACTCTGTTTTCCTCTTCCTATCGAACGACTTGTCCCTCAAACCTATAGACAACAAGTCATTTGTAACCCTAACCAAATGAAATATCAAACCTCGGCTGGAGTAGACGACCCATTATTTGACTAGGTCGTCTTCAACCTCCAGACGAAACCCTAGAACCTTTAAATCCCGATTTCTAGACTCCAATCGACACGCACACTTTTTCGACCTAAAAACTCAACCAAAACAAAGATCATACAATCGCAATTCTAACCCAACAAATATCAACCAATTCTATAAACTAAAATGATCAAATCGAAGAAGAAGGGATACCCAGATTTAGGGTGAAAAATTACATGAATTAGACCATAAAAAGGTTGGAAATCATCCAAAATTCATCGGGGAAGACTCACAAACACGGAAAGGCATTTTCGGGGGAAAGAAATAGCTCAATATGCACTAGCTCAGCATCTGGCAATTTACAAGATCTTATCCCGTTATCTCACCAGCAACAGGCGATGACTGGGAGGAAGGGAAGTGGCAGCTAGTCTTTCATTGAAATGACATTGTTTCGAGCCTTCCCCGAAACTACGTCGTTTCAGCCAAAACACATAACCCCCTATGTGTGTTGGTTCTAGGGATGGCAATGGGTCTGGTTGGGTCAGATTTTCTCAAAACTCATACTCAAATTAATATTTTAAAATTAGGGTATAAACCTCCAATGGGTTTTAAAAGTATATATTTATCTTAATTTATTATATATTTATTTATAAATATAATTATTAAATTTTTATTGTTCATTATTCATATAATAAAATTATTTATCTTGGGTAACTTCTCATCTTCTAAATAAATATCTAACTCACTCTTGGATGTTAATTTAGTTATCGTCTTCATTGTCATAAATAAATCAAATTCATTGTCATCATGATTAGAACAAACAATACTCGTACTCAAAGTTAAAACCATCAAAACCATCTTATTGTCTCTATCACCACTACATTTACAACTTATCGCCAAGTTATTAAGCAATCTTCGGATCTTTTTAATTTTCTTTTCTATTTTATTTTTAAATTTCATAGGAAAATATTTTTTAGATTTTATTAAAAATTATATATTATATATAATCGGGTTGGGTCGGATAAATTTATATCGAACTCATACCCTACCCATATCCATTATAACTCAGGTAAAACCCGCGTTCACTGAGTATGGGTCGGGCGGATACCTGTGGGTTTGGGTTAAGTTGCAATCCCTTGTTGGTTCCTAGTAGTCAAAACGACCTAATGTTTTGACGCTGAATTTAAATATTATAATAATAATAATATATTATATAGTAATATTATTATTTAATAATTACTTAAATCATAAAAAATTCATAAAAATTGATATATTTATTCAAAAAATATACAGAATTTTTTTACTGAATCTTTATGACTAGTGCTATCCATCTAAACTAGAAAATTATTTTTCTAAAATATATATAAATTACTAAAAATTAAATACCTCAATTAAATTTCTCAAAAAATAATGATCAATACAATTATGCTTCTGAAAATTCTCAAAAAATTTACTCATACTTTCAAATCCTCAATGGACCTATCCAAGATCCTAAAAATACCAAAATCATTAATACATCTCATCTTTCTATTTTTTTTAATCATCAATTTTATAAATATTAATAATTCTAAATAAATATAATAATTTCTCAAAAAAAAAATTTACTTCACAACATCAATACTAACTCAATTTCTATCAATAATCTCGATCTGTGGGTTAAAGCCTACTAACATATAAAATTCTTAATTGGGTTTCCTGGCCCAAGCTGCTCGAAAATTCTGGGGTCTCACACAGCTCTTGGTTTTGCTCTTGAGAGTTTTCTCTAAAACTCCTAAACTTTTTTCAATTGGTTTCATGATCTATTGGCATTGATTTAAGTAGGGTTTGGGTGGATACCTACAGTTGTAGGACCTCGAGAAGTCGGTCCACGATTCTACTAAAGATTTGCATACTTCGAAACCCATGAGTGGACAAACTCTTCTATTACGTTGAATGTTGGCATGAATCTTTGCATGTAGGCTATAAAAAGATAATGAGGCTATTTTTTCTTTTTTTTAACAGAAAAGATAATGAAGCTATTAACTAGAATATTGTCTATGGAATGAAATGAGTATACATTATTTACTGTGAATATTTGCTATGCAACTTGTTCTTTATTGCCATATCATGTATGAATGGATGACTTGAATACTATTGAAGTGTGATTATTAAAGTGCTTGCATTGTTTTAGGTTGCATTCAAAAAATGGTTTGAGCAAAGTAATAAATCCTCATAGGATAACCTATGCAACCCTTGATAGCTCTCCAAGTCTGGTATGAGATATGGAGATTCCCGAAAATGAGACTATAAGGAGAGATAGGGACTATATGAGTGAGGTAATGAATGTATAACTAGAACTTGCAGGTTTAGGGATCGTTTAAGTGAAGCTACCATCACTTAACGTCCTAGCATCATCAGTGTCTTTGAGTTATAAGATATGATGAAAAAGAAATATATATCGGATATGAAAATATAAAAGAAAATAAAAAGGTATATGTAGCATACCACTAACGGATTTCAATCATAATCTAGGCATCGGAAGGACTAAGAATTACTGTCAGCCCAGTCACAGCCTTGTGTGCATGAGCTTGCATTAAGATTCAAGTGTGACTTGTTGTCAATGCTCATCCCACTGTGATGTGAGGCATTGATTGATAAGTATCTAATGTGCGTCTGCATGCCTATCAGTTAATTGAGTGTTTGCATGTGGTTGTTATATATGTTTTTCTAATCTACTCGCCTCGGAGGTTTTTCCTTGATTGTTGGATATGTTGAATGCAAAGATACATGATAAGAGCTCACTCTCATACATTGAGAGAAGAGAATGCCTATGGGTAATGTTCGAGATAATCTATATGAGTAGTATATTTATAGTGTTTCTCTTGAGTCCCTTTGAATATTATTGGATTATTATATTAAGTTCATTCCTGGCAATTGTATTAATTCTAATTATGTTACGATGTCACCGGGAATGACATTGTTCTCCTTTTTAATTCTATTGCTTATTATTTCAAATAGTTGTCAACTATTTTAGTTTTTTACTATCAGCTTTGTAGATTTACTATGTATGCTGCTAAGAATACTAGTAATGTATGTAGTAGGCCTACAACGAGTGTTATGCGATTTGTATCTTCCAAGATGTGATATATATCTCTTATCCTTCAATAAATATCAAATGTCATAGTAGAATCATATGATACTAATCCATTAAATACACAACCTTACAAGAAAAACAAGAAATACGTTTGAAATTATAAAGAATTCTTGAAAACCTTGTTTTGGCTTTTCGAAAATTATAATAGTGATTTAAAAATAAAAGTAAAATTTGAAGCATTTTTGGTTTGATAGAATCTCTTTTTGTCTTAGGTAACCTGAGGATTACAAAATCCTAAATTCGATATTCAATGATATCGTTGATTTAGGTTCTAATACCGCGTATTTATATATATATAAAAAAGTAAAATTTACACTCAACATATACATTCACATAATAATCTAGAAATTCAATATTAAAATTTTTTCAGGAACAATATTTAAAACTTATTAAAAATTAAAATACACAATTTAAAAGATTTTTAAGAATATTATTTTTAAAGAAATTATGCATTACGAACCTTTCTTGAACAAAATATGTTCTAAAGGACATATCTATGTGGCCTTTACCACAAAGAAGATAGGAGCCAAGTTTGGTGGATGATTTAAGACCACATGATCAAAGCGTGATTAGCGGCTTAATGATCAATTGGATCATTTTTTCAGCTGTAGAGGATCTGGTCTTCTTGAGCAAGGATGACCATGTGGTTGTTTGACAGACAAATTCAAATCATGCATTGAATGTTTTTATATTTATATGTCTAAAATAATACTATGATTGCATATTCTTATATTAATATTACTATACTTTTTTCCTTTATTTATTCTTCTTTATCTAAAAAAAGTAATCATGAATATATACAATAATAGTACTGTATAATCTTCCCTGCTCCTCTTCTCCATCCAATTTATTTATAGAAAATATTTTCTTATTTTAAATATTTCAAATTTTACAAATACCTTTAATAAATTACATATCACAAATTTTTCAAATACTTTGATAAAATTATATATCCGCCCATTTTACTGCACTCAAACTGTGGTCCGTATCCATACAAAAATCTTGTTCATTAATATAAAATCAGAAAAGGGTAAGAAATGATGTTGTATAGTAACCAAAATTAGAAAAGAAAACAATTAAAGAGTGAAAACAACCCTTGTTAAGCATTTAAATAACAATTGGTTTTATAAAATAAAAAAGAAATAATAGCAATTATATATTGAAATAAATAAATAATAATGCCTATCCTAGTGAGAGATAATGCCTATTTATTCAAATAAAAAAAAATAAAGCCACCTTCCGGAGGAGATGAATCATCTAAATTGTTGAATGATACAATTTCGATGGTGTCTTTTTCGAAGAAAAGCAGATGCTGGACGGTGCCTCCACATTAAAATTAAGAATAAGGTAAGAGTCAGTGTCAGTGTCAGTGTCACTCGTGCTTATCTGAAGTGTACCCATAGAGAAGAATGCCCAAGTTCTTGGAAGTAAGGAAAGCCTTTAACGACAGGCCATCAATAAGAAAAAATACTACCTGTAATTGCAGATATGGTGGAACAGATGCAAGAGATGTGTTATTAGTGCAAACCATTATAAAGACATATATATGGTTTAAGACCATTATAAAGAAGTTCAGAAACTGCATTGAGCTCCGGAGCAAGGAAGGTTTTCTTTAGATTAAGACATAAGTAGCTGGCTTAATTATTCCTCAGATTCCTAGCTGGCTTTGGACCTCCATGATGGCACTAGCCGACTCCCTAAGCCTTGCCGCCTCCTCATCCGTCAGATGTACATTGGTCACACCCAGAACCCCTCCTCTACCTATTAACGCGGGCAGGCTCAAGAACACATCCCCACCATCAATGCCATACAAACCCTTGGCCAGAACTGAAACGGGGTGGATTTTCCTCTGGTCTCGAAGTATAGACCGGGCCAAGTTAGCCGCTGAGTAGCCAATTGCCCAGGATGTGTAACCCTTGAGACTGATCACTTCATAAGCACCGCCTATCACTGCCTTGTGAATATTCTCCAGTGTTTCTTTCTCATAAGCAATCTGCTGCTTCTCCAAGAAACTCAGGATCGGCACCCCACCAACGCTTATGCTCGACCATAACGCCACCGAGCTGTCTCCGTGCTCACCAACGATGAAGGCCTGAAAAACAGAAACAAATTTTATTGTCAAACACGGGAAGTTGCGAGTACTCGAGGTATTCACCTTTGGGATTGTCTATCTTGACCTGCACATCTTGGGCGCTGACGTCAAGATGGTCGGCTATTAAGAATCGGAACCTGGAGCTATCGAGATTGGTGCCCGACCCAATAACTCGATTGGTGGGGAACCCGGATAGCTTCCAGGCAACGTAGGTCAACACATCAACTGGATTGGAGACAATCAACAGAATGGAATCCGGAGAGTACTTCACCAGCGGAGGGATGATCTGCCGGAAAAGAGCGAGATTCCTGTGGAGTAAGTTGAGCCTTGACTCTCCGGGGATCTGGCGTGCGCCGGCCGTGACGATGCAGAGGTCGGATGCTGCGGTGACAGAGTAGTCGGTAGAGGCCAGGATCTTGGTGCGGGGGAGGAAGGCGGCGGCGTGCTGGAGGTCAAGCATCTCGCCGCGAAGCTTGTTGGCATTGGAGTCGAGAAGGGCGAGATGGTCGGCCAAGTCTTGGGTTAGGATGGTCTGGGCAATGGCCATGCCCACATTTCCAGTGCCGATGACGGAGATCTTGGTGTGGCGCTTTGTTGGGGAAGGAGGAGCGGAGTTTTTGACTGACTTGAAGAAGGTGTGCGTCAGGTCGAGGCCGCCTGGGCCTAGCGTGGACCCTGAAGAGCTCTGGTGCATGGTGTGGATGAAGTGCGCTTGTTAGTTTTGGATGTTGGCTTGATTTGTTGGATCGAAGAAAGGCTCTTAGTCTTATACAACCGGGTTGAGGGAGAAGAGTCAAAGTGAGGTGGTAAGCGGGGGAGAACCGGAGAAGAAAAGATAGATGGTGCACTTTTGAGATTTTCAACGGTCAAATACGGGTTCAATAGCAAGTCATGGAACTTGAGAGGCACGACAAGCGTCCGTACATGCGCTTTATCGGAACGGTACCTAAATACAGGAAACCATTTAAAATCTGTGGGCTGGTTTCATTCATTTTCTTCCTTCCAGAATCAGAGGACAACTAAAATTCCTACTGATTGACCCTGCAAGCCACAAGGATGGACCACGTGTCGTCCTTGAAAAACTGTAGGTTTCTAGATATTTATACCGTTCTCTTTAAATTTTCTACAATATCAATCCTGCCAAGAGTTGCAAGTTTTCAAGGGATGTGCTGCCATTCTTCGAGGACATGAAGACATACTTGAATGTCACGAGCCACGCAAGGAAAATCATGATGGCACATACCTTTCTTTGTCCATATGGATACCCACACACATACCTTTCTACAATATATTGAATTTTTATTTTACTAAAACACAATATTAGACCATATATAAATAATAACAATAATTGAATCAATACAAACATAACATAACAACTGAATACAAATCACAATACAAATTGAATCCTCAACATAAAAAAAAATACAATCATTTTTATTTTGATAATAAATATTCATTTATCACCCTTGGTGAATAGATATTTTAATCCTAATTTTTTCTTAACACAGATCTTTCTTTATCCAAATAAATAATGGAATATCAAATCCATGTGAATAAGTTAATGAATTTTCTATTTATGGAATTCAAGATGGCTTATATTGCGTTATATAAGAAAAATATTATATCCAAGTGTTTTTCCGAATTTCTTATCAAGCAAATCAAGAAAATATAGGGTATCATACACATCAATTTATAATGTGCGTCACATCCCAAAATTAGGTCGGGATGTATGCAATATAGGAAACACAATAAGGATTTATTTCTTAAATGTTCGAAATCAACATCACCGAAATATAGTTAATATTATAATGAATTTTAAGTTATCAATTATTACATATTTTCTAAAATTCTATAACAAAATAGCTAAAATAACTCTAAAAATCCCAACAAAAATCATTTTCTAGTCACCTCTCTAGTATGATGTCAACACTGAGAAACAAGAATAAGGTGAGTACAACTGTACAATTCAATAAGTAATTTCTCATAATCTTAATTGGGCTGAACATAACAAAAATAAATTAAAATTATAATATTACAATCATACTAAATTAAATATTCAAATCAAGATATTGAATTCAAATACCAATTTCAATTTTAATAAATTGGAAGATTTGACCATAGTAACAATAATCGAATCAATACAAATATAGTAACTATAATAACTGAATACAAATCACAATACAAAAATTACATTCTCAACATGAAAAAAAATATAATCACTTTTATCTCCATATATCAGCCATGTGAATATGTATTTTAATTCTAGTTTTTTCCCAAAAATTTTAATATTATAATAATATCAATGTTTATAAAATAAAATTAGCTAATCGGAACTATAAAAAAATCGTTTTTTCATGGGATCCGTAAAAATTCAAACTCCATATCTAAATCAAAGAATAAATTTAATTTTATATTAAATTCTATCACATTAAAATAATCTAAATTCAATCCCAAAATATATAATATTTATTTTAATCTCTAACAATTCAAAGTCCCAAATTATTTGAAATAATATTTTATCATAAGCCCAAAAAAATTATTAAAAATTCTCAGAATGGGCTCTTCAACTCAAAAATTAAAAAAAATATAGGGAATAATATTTTTAGGTTCGAAACATTAAATATGGTTTAGAAAATAAATTGAACTATAAAAAGTTTAAAACTGGTTTCAATATCCGGAAATAAAACCACCTATGTAAAATTACATCTTTAGAGTTGAAATATTATTTTTGAGCATTTAAGAATCAAATAGGACTCCTAAAAAAAATAATATTTTTAGGTTCTAATTATCAAATATGGATTGCAAAAATAAATTAGACCCCAAAAATGTTAAAACTAGTTTCTCAGTCCGAAAATAAAATAACATGTATAAAATTATGTTTTTAAATTTGAAATATTGTTCTTGGAATTTAAAGAAACAATTAGACTCTTAAGAATCAAGTAGTACTTTTAGAAAATAAATGGGCTTAAAATATAAGATGAAACCAAAAAAATAATGGTAATTCAAAATGGATCCGGTTATGATCCGAAACTGAAAATTGATAATACAAAATCATTATAAACCTGTCACAATGTAATTGCTAAACCATAAACGCCCCCAAAATATCATCTGTCTTAAAAATTGAACACACTTACTTAGATGACTTTTAGATATTATGATTCAATGCTGATTTTTATCTAAGGGTCTATAATATGATTTTTTGTAAAAAAAGAAAATTTCACAAGACCAGGTGACAGTACGCCAATGCTTATGGCGAGGAGGTACGACAAAGTGCAGGGTGGCAGCACAAGTTGCAACACACGGAGGCTGGTTGGGTGACGTTAAAATGGGCGTCGTGCCTGACAGGGGGTTGAGGCGGTTCGCGGACAACTCGTTGAGGGGGACGATGTCTTAGCTATAAGCAACTCGTGTGGGTGAGAATTGCACGGCTTGAAATTAACCAGCAGTATACGATGTCGTTTCCCGAGCTCCACGACGCCGCGTCCTGTTCCTGGACTCCACCTACAAAACTCCCTTCCTGCCAAATGGAAGATCTTTTCAGGGGAGATTACGACATAAATGTTCTTATCCATTGGGGAAGTCCTGCGTATGCTTCCATCTGCGTTCGCTGTGTTTGGCTGCCTAGAGAAATTCGCGAAAACATCATAAATTGAAAGGTTCTTTTACGACGATTTAATTTTGGGATTTGGATAGACTTGCATTTTGTTGTGGAATCCTACTTATTAACTCGGCCAGGAGTAGTGACTCTACTTAATTCAGTATGTGTAAATTCTCTTACTCTTTTTTTTAGTCATTATTTAAATCCGTTTTTATTTTTTTCCAGTAGCGAAACCCTAACTGAAAGATGATTGCTTTAAGGTGCTAGTAGAGGAAAGACCATTATTGTGTTTATTTACATAAACTGTATTAGTATGTGTGAGCTTAACATTAGCAGAGATGTATTAGATTATTTCTAAATTTTGGGGCAGCGTAGATTATTTCTACGTCTTCTTTGTGAGAAATACTAAGAATATTTCTGCTTTCACCCCATATTTGTCAAAGATTACTTGGAGAGAGCTCGCGAGAATGATGATGAGGTCAGCACTTCACAAAACTCTTACGGGGCCAATATGGCGGTCCCGGAACCCTGGAGTTCAAATCCGAAATGTGAGAGCATTCTCTGCACTGATGTCGCCGCCGTCAAAGGCTGTTACCTACGATCGGGAAGGCCCGCCAGATTCCGTTATCAGGTGAGCTTGTCATTTTAGTTGGTTGGCTCTTTATTTTATTATTAATTTTCAAAGGGAAATTAATTTATCATTTAAGTTGCCTTGTTGATGTTATCTCACAGGGTGGTAGACATGCCACCTGTGGAAGTAAAAGAGAAGGACGTTTGTGTAAGAATGCTGGCGGCCCCTATCAATCCCTCTGATATCAATCGGATTGAA
This sequence comes from Passiflora organensis, assembly GCA_019739055.1. NCBI lineage: Eukaryota > Viridiplantae > Streptophyta > Magnoliopsida > Malpighiales > Passifloraceae > Passiflora > Passiflora organensis. The sequence goes on along the minus strand of JAEPBF010000187.1, from coordinate 2,735,065 downwards.
GGTGAGGTTTCTGATGACTCTTTTCCTCGGTTCCTTCCATTTATTCTGTTCTGTGTTTTGGTCTGAAGTATTCTTGCTTTTTCAGGAGTGTATCCCGTGAGGCCACAAACGCCGGCAGTTGGAGGATATGAGGGCGTTGGTGAGGTGCACTCTGTTGGGTCAGCAGTTACGGAACTTTCCCCTGGTGATTGGGTCATCCCTTTTCCGCCATCGTTTGGTATGTATCATGGCCTCCTGTTTGTCTTGGTGACTTCTGTTCTGATGGTTGCCTTTTCTTCTTGGTTGATAACTCAGTATACGGCTGACTACTCAAGCTACTGCATTTTTAATTTACGAATGGCTATATGCTTGGTTAGGGACGTGGCAGACCTACATTGTGAAAGAGCAAGGCGTGTGGCACAAAGTTGATAAAGAGACTGCACCAAAATATGCTGCAACTGTCATAGTTAATCCTCTCACTGCCTTGAGGATGCTTGAAGATTTCGTCTCTCTGAATTCAGGCACCACCACAGTGTTGATGCTCCCAATTTGTAAATCCTTTTCTTTGACAATGTTTTTGATTGACAGCATTTGGTGAAAACAGGTGATTCTATTGTGCAAAATGGGGCTACTAGTATTGTGGGGCAGTGCATCATCCAGATTGCAAAATTTCGGGGCATCCATAGTATTAACGTAATCAGAGATAGGTGTTGTTTCGAACGTTCTTGTTAAATTATGCAATTTCTGATAGTCTGTTTGAATATATATCTATCTGCCAGGCATATATAAGGTGTTATCTCATGACATTCTTTATAACATTTAATGCCAAAGTTTTGCCTTCAAGTGACGGAGACTTTTCATGTGGCTTTTTGAGTGATTGGACGCTTTTAGTCACTACAGGATTTTCTCTACCTTCTAAGAGCTGTATTTTTGTATTTGTTTTTTCAATTGGAATGCAAAGACAGAGGGGTGTGCTTCTGCTTAGTTGGATTTTCAATGGTGTGAATTAGATATACTGCCTAAGATTCGTGATTCATGAAGCTAAGATACTCTCTTGAAATGACTTCTGTTGCTTGTAAAAAAAGATTTATTTCTTTACTTACTATGCATAATACCTTTGTCTAAAACTCAATAGTTGCTGCTAAACAATTAGAAAGTTCGCACACCTACTAGTTTCTCATGTCCATCAGGTGCAATCAGCGTCCTAGATTTTTTTTTTTTTTAGTTATTCTTTTTTGGTGCTCTGAGCTCTGTGTTTTCTGAATGCACCTTGTCATCTGATATTGTTTATGTCGGTTCCTACTTCCATCAGGCCAGGGTCGGACGAAGCAAAAGAAATGTTAAGAAAACTCGGTGCTGATGAAGTGTTTACAGAAAGCCAACTACAAGTGAAAAATCTCAAGGGTCTTCTGGTATCATCATCTGTTGATTCGTTAGTGTGAAATAGTTGGCATTTAACGTAGGGAGTTTTTATCTTTTGAATGAAGTTGTAGGCAGGTGGTTATGCTTTCTCATTCTCTGATGCATTTAGTGTTGTCGATTTGGTTATTATTTAAAGAAATGTCAGTCTTTTGATTTGATTTTTCATTTGAAATTTTGGCAATTCTTTCTGATTTTCGTTCTTGTCGGTATGGTAGACTAATGTACCTGAACCTGCTTTGGGATTCAACTGTGTTGGTGGCAATTCTGCCTCTTTGGTACTCAAATTCTTAAGGTATGCATGTTGCGAGGAAATCTTTAAGGAATTTGATCCCTGTAACTGTGAAATATAATGCGTCTGAGAATGCTGCTTTCTTCCATTCAGGCAAAGGGGAACTATGGTCACATACGGTGGAATGTCTAAGAAACCTGTGACTGTATCTACGTCATCCTTCATTTTTAAGGTAAGCCACAGACTATTGCATCTTAAACTGCTGTTATGGTGTGAGAGAGTATGGACATTAGAGAAAACTGGAAGTGAAAGTTCTGGCATAATTACCTAGGAAGAACCAATATTTATACATTCTAAATTGAAATTTTGAACTTGCTTCGTTTTTATTTTTTGTGTAAATGCAAGGAAACTGTAAAAGGAAAAAATGAATATAGTGCATTGTGTTTGTTGCCATAGTTCCCTGCAATAGAACCCTTTATCATCCTATGAGAAGTTTTGTGCTTCTGGTTTCCCACCGAAACCTTTGTGTATTTGATTGCTTGCAGGAGCTTTCGTTAAGGGGATTTTGGTTGCAGAAATGGTTGACGTCGGAGAAATCAAAGGAAAGTAAGGAAATGATAGATTATCTTTTGAGCCTGGCGAAGGAAGGAAAGTTGAAATACGAGTAAGTTTTTTCTTCTTACAGCAATTAAATGTTCCTCGACTTTCTTAGGATAAAATACCAATGAAAGGAATTGGACTTTTCGCAGAATGGAGCTTGTTCCCTTCGGAGACTTCCACACTGCCCTGGATAAGGCCCTTGGTAAACTTGGAAGCCAGCCCAAACAAGTTTTGACATTCTAGGTGTTTCTTCTTGGTTGTGGTTGTGAGTGTTACACAATGGGAGATATATTAGGTCCTTTAGCTGGGTTGTCATTTGCTAAAATAAATGTTTCAAATGAATTCAAGGCCAAAAGCAGCATTTCGGTGCGCTTCTTGTTTGGCAGATGTGTTCCTATATATATATATCTTGTGTTACGCCAGCAGTCAAGTCTATTGGAGGATGAAGCTACTGACAAAAGACAGAGTGACATAAGTTGAAGCATGAAGAAAATAATCGTAAAGGAGAAAGATTTAAATAGAGAATACATATGTACATAGCTAGTTTCCAGTCAAAAGTAGAGAAATAATTGGCATGGACGAGTTGGTCAGTCTCGAATATATAACTTAGTACTCGGGAGTTATAGGAAAGTTGGCACTGAATCAGTCTCTACTGGAATTAGAGGAAAGTTAATCTGGATATCAGGACTCTAACATGTTGCCTTGGGGCTAAGCGGCGGACTCTGATATTATAATCACTATAATGCCGAAAGTTAGAAAATCCGTGCATCAATTTACTGAACAATAAGAATAATCATTCCAAGGGATTATCATGGTGTTTTTGTAGCTGATAATTTACTAGAAAGGGATCAAGTTCTTCTGAGCACCAATGTGTATGTATCAGTGGGACTCTTTTGTCAAGACGAAGTCCACAGCTTCTTCTACAGTGTTGACAACCTGCAAAAGCATCAACGGGAATCCATGAGAAAAATTGCTCTCCCGGATGTCGCTTATTCTTTTTTTTTAACTTTCTTATAAGATTTTTTATTTGAAGCTCAATCAATCACTATAGATAAATGACAAAAAATACGTTGTTGAGGAGGCTTTATTGTTGTGGTTGAATACTAAAAAGTTGCTAACTAGAAACACGAGTTTGCATTAACTGTTCTTCATGTTCACTAAGTCTCCTACCTGATCTGCCGGAAATTCGGAATGATTTTCTGTTCCCCTGAAAACTCCTGTCCTTGTCAAGATGGAGAACCAAGGATGTCCCGCCTGAAATGAAAAATAAAATATCTCCACTTATATTTCTTAAATTCAAAGATGCATAATGTAAGAAAAGTAGATCAAGGAGACAAACCTGCCGTGCACCTTTGATGTCAACTGCGGGATTATCTCCAATCATATACACTGTTCTGAAATGATGAGTTCCATCATCTCCATGACCGCCTTCATGATAAAGAGATGAAACAAGTTGCTTTAGCACAGCTTCAGCATTGTTAAATACATATGGATTTGGCTTCCCAAATGATGTATAATGCAGAGCCTTAGGGTGAACACTGCATGCATAAATGACCATTGAAACAAATTATCATCCGACATGGATTTGTAATATAGAACCTTTTGCTGCAAAATCAAAACCGTACAAACACATACACTAAATGTTTATTCCAAACTATTTACTCATACATTACCTCCTTGTCTTACCTGTTGAAGATGGATTCTAATGCTATTCTAAAAGCTCCCATCCCAAGGCGCTCTGAAGGAAAAGAAGCCTACTTTCACCAGCACCTCATCAGTCAATTGGTAGTTTATACATAATTGTGAATTAAGGAGATTACAAGAAACCCTTAAAGAATCAAAACCAATTTCTCAAGTAAAATCACATAAATTACCTGGTAGGCAAGGTCATCATTTGCAAAATATAATTGAGGTTGTTGACCGATTTCACTTCCAGGAAGTCCCCCAGTTCTTAAAATGTCACAAAGAACCTAACATATATATGATAAAACTTAAAACTTACGCAATTAACAATACAAGGTTTGAAACTTCTAGAAATGTGAGAGTATAAGCCAGTGGAACTTTATAACAGTACGTGACAACAAAAACAGCCCCTTCAAATACCTAATCTTTGAAAAAACGTTTGAGGATGAATCATCACAGCAAATAATTACATATTGGAGTCAGGATAATTCTAAGTTTCCACAAAATCTCCAGAAAAAAATTAGGCAGAAGAAAGTAAACCGGCCATAAAAAGTATCAAGAACTTGAGATCTCTGCCTCCAAATCTCCAGAAATTGTCATTAGAAAGTAAAAACAACATAACAAATTTCTCAATTGTTCCAAAAGCACATGTCATGGGTTCATTGAGATCTCGAAAAAGGGGAAATGGAGTAGCTGAAAACCAATCATACTGCATTATACGTAACAACTCTAGCAGAATGCATGATGGGGTTCTACTTTAAATCACCCACAGCTTGTTTAAAAACTAAGCTTGCGCTGTATATGTTCCATTAGTTGCTAGTCATAGCTCACAATTAGATACAAGCTTCTTCTGCTAAAACGGTAAGAAAGAAGGCTAATGATCACAGAAACCATAATTATAAATGAACCTGAATATCTCTACTCCAGTCAACAGAATCACTAACAACAAATGCTGCCTGAACTTTCTGTACACAGACATTAACATTGGCAGTCACCCCCTTAAAAGTGCTTTGTTTAGCAGCAATTTTGGTCGTCCATGTTTTGTAATGTGCAAGTGGATCAATGCCATCGAAGTATGCAGCATACTCATCAATGGAAAGAACCTGTCTGCAGTTTTATCACAAGCAGAAAAACCGGTCAATCTTGCCGTGCGGATGGTCTATCAAAGAACAAATACAGATGTAATAATTTAATTAAAAAAAAAGGGAAAACCCTACTTGTAACCGTATGCTGACATTACTGCAGCTGGTTCGCCTTTCCCAACAGCAACAACAAGTTCATTCTCAAATCTGCAGAATGAATATTTTTAGCTATCAGAACAAAACTAATTCAGTCAGTTAGCACAATACCACATTTTTTTTACGAGCATACCTATTTACCAGCTGTTTAAATGGCGTATGTCCCTGCAGAATCTGAAATGAAGAGGAAATATCAAGTTTTCAGACGAAAACAGCAGCATATGTTTCAATACTCTAAACAAAATTACCTGCAGAGGTGAAATGTGAACACCTAATAGTTTGCTCAATTCGAGAGCTCTTTCTGATTCATGAAAACCCCCTCCTGACAAAATTGAGATACTGAAGAAAATATTTGATTTCCAGACATCTGATAGCTAAAAATAAAATTAAGAAAAGTAGATGCATCCAAAAATCTCCCACTTATTGAACCACCGGATTAAAGTAAGTATTTTCCGCTCCCGGAAAGCTCTCAGGATGAACGAGAGAGAACTGAACGAGAAATTACGGGGCGCTCCTACTTCTAATCGCAAGAAGAAATACAACTCACCGTTCGTCAGAAAAACGTATGGAATGGCCAAGTCACCTATCGCATACGAAAGAAAAACAGGATGTCACTAAAAAGTATAAGGATCAGCTTAGGGAATGTCCGGAGAAAACTAGTACCGGAATGGCTGTACAGTCTTCGGAGCGCTTGTGGGGAGCCACCGATGGGAGATTCGCCGCGGAGAATGACGCCGTCGATATCGAAGGCAATGCCAAAAGGAGGAGGAGGAGCACGTCTTCCGTTTTGCAATAAAAACGAATCACAAAGGAAAATGAATTTAAAAAAAAAAAAGAAAATCAATTTTAGAATAAGACGGATAATGATTGAAATCTGGAAGTTAAATCATACGATTCTGCTAGGTGGTATTGGTGGAGGAATGATCGGGAGAACAGCCGCAGCGTTGGTGTTGATAGACGGTTTTGTCTCCGACTCTGTAGGGCCTTGGCGATGGTGGAGGAAAAGAAGTGCCTCATTCTCTGTTTCCCTTTAGATTTCTTTGGAGGGAAACTGGCAATAGAAGCTGAAAGGATCTACTTGTATGTTCCGCGCCTGCACTGTGATTGATGGGTGCTCTACATCTACAATGCTAATATCAACAATATCACTTGGTTTCGCTCCATCCCCAACCACTTAATTTGGATTTGCAAATATCATCGATGTAATCATAAATCACAAAGAAACCGAATCCTTTGATCATCACAATAAGAAAAATCAGCCTTTGGATGGATTACGATCAAAATCAAAATACATAAAAGACCAAATGATGTCACCTCTTTTCTACTTCCAAGTAATATACACCAGCTTTGCTTTGGTATCTTGTATTTCTTCCTATTTTTATGGGGGGCGGTCACCCACCAACTCATCACACATTTATTTGGGATTTGGGTTCCCATGAGGAATGAAATCCAACCCGACACAGACAAATTCTCACTCTTCCAAACCAAACCAAACCAAAACACACAATTGATACAAGGGAAGACAATACAGGCGTAGAAGTGCTTATTCAAGAAGCATGACATCCTCATTGAACTTCATCGACTCTGCCCATATGAGCTCCTTGATATCTTCTTCATTCATCGCTGTCTGCTCGAAGTCAAAGTTGAAAGGATGATTGCAGGTTGGCTCCTCGTTAATCTCATGAAGGCTTGACAGATAAGGGTGATTCAGCGCTTCCTCAACTACAAAAAACAAAAGGCGATTCTTGTATCAGGAAAATGGGCGAGGGAACTTATATGGTAAGGTCATTTAATTAGGCTTGGCGAATACCAGTAATGCGTTTGCAGGGATCAAACACCAGCATTCTTTCTGCAAGGTCCAGTGCCAGTGGTGATACATCCGGGAATGTATGTGCAAAAGGATGCTTGAGAAAATGTGGAAGTTGCTTCACATACTTCTTAGCATTATCACTTCTAAGGAATCCAAGATCTGAATCATCCGGTGAACCAAGCAGCTGTTTCAGGCAGTAAAACAACGTAATTTGTTTAAGGAAACAAGAAATTAATAGCACTCGGGAACACTCATTAAATTTCTTTTATAATTAATCAAAAAACTGAGAAAATCAGTAGAAAGGATAAGCGCACCTGTGTTATCATCGCCAGTTGCTGAACATAGTTTTTACCAGGAAAGAGAGGCTCTCTACGAAGAATTTCCATCATAATGCAACCAACTGACCAGACATCAATCGCTGCAGTGTATTCAGAACAGTTGAGCAGCAACTCCGGCGCTCGATACCATCGAGTCACAACATATTCAGTCATGAAATCCGTCTCGGATGTGCTTCTAGCAAGCCCAAAGTCACAAATCTTAAGATCACAGTTTGCATCGAGAAGCAGGTTGCTGGGTTTTAGATCCCGGTGTAATACATTTGCTGAGTGTATATACTTCAGCCCCCTCAACAATTGGTAAAGGAAATACTGCCAGTGCAGAAACATCATAATTTTACAAGTTACCCTCTTTTATATATTTAGTTTCTGGGCTACCACAAGATGGGAATCAATAATTGAAGAGAAGGGGAGAAAATTCCGGTGCTTGAGAATTCAACTTACCTGACAGTGATCATCAGTAAGGCTCTGGCTGGAGCTTATAATCTGGTTCAGGTCTGTAGCCATCAATTCATACACAATATACACGTCACTGAAATTGTCTCTCACAGGGGGAGGTATTATGTCCCTGATTTTGATAATCTGCGCCACAATAGCTTTACCTGGTTTAGAAGTTAACTTTGCATATGTCAACAGAAAAAACAATGGAGACTTTTATCTAAACTGACATTTTCATGGTCCATATGGGAGAGCAGCTTGATCTCCCTAAGTGTTCTCTTGGCATCAATCCTGTTATCGAATGCATTCCCAATCTTCTTAATAGCAACCTCTTCACTAGTCTCCGCGTTTCTGGCGCAGCTGTAAGAACATAAACATAAACACAAACACAAACACAAACACAAAGCAGATTAAAGAAGCATGTACAGTACCAAACAATGCCACATGCACCGCGACCAACGGGTCGTATGGGAGGGACGTACTTGGAGGAGACCTCGAAAAGGTTTCCTAATATGTTGTACTGCACATATCTCCCTCTATGGGTAGATATCCCTCTCTCCTCTACAACCATTGATTCACTCTCCATTTCTTTCTTCCTTTCTTTTGTGCTCTGAAAGACAAAACGGAGGAGAAAAAGCAAAGCAGAACTTTCTCTTTGGTGCCTGTAAGTGTAAATTCTGTAATGGGGTGTTGAAAAGCGACAGAAAGCGAAACTTGGTGTCGAGGCAACAAGCGAAGATGGGCCATTTGTTAGACCAATTCCTTTTCTTCTTTCAACATTCAAAATTGAATGTTTATCGGTGTTAGACTGACTTGGCGACAAAGGGAAATTGGTATACTGTGGAAACTTGACCGTTCTTCTTCCACAATTCTGCGTTCACACACTTGCGAATCCGTGGACCTTGACCTTTAATCTGTAGATCAAGTGTCCAATATTTTATGCGGCAATGAACAAATTCTAAATAAAATATTTTTTTAATAAAATATCATTTAATCATGGAAAAATATACATATCATTCATTAAATACCTCTGAGTAAAACATAATCTAGTCTTAGATGGAAGTAAGACATATTCGGGGTACAGTATTACTATGAATATTATTTTTTAAGAGTCCTATTAGGACATATTATAGGTATACAATGATTATTATGTCTTCATTTATATATTCAAAATAAGACCCAGAATTTTATTATTTTTATTATGTTAGTTATGTGGAGGATGGTTCGATCTTCTTTGATTTTTAATATAAAATAATTTTAAAATTTTGTTAAATATAATAAAACAAATCAATCATTTTTAACGATAATAAATACCCTTTAAATTAAAAAAAATATTATGTTCGTGAAGATATTATGATCATTATCGAACCTTGTACAATAAGTCAAGCATTAACCAACTGAATAAGATATTTTGTTTTGTTAGGGTGGCCTTGAAGGTAATGGTAATTCCAATCAATCTTTATAAGATATGCATTGACTCTAAAATGCCATAAATATAATAAAGTCCAAATCATACAGTATCAGTGCTTCAATAGTATTTATAAACTATAAATGTCATTATATTATATAGTCCCAAATCACAATATTTTAATTAAATACAAAATATGGAATCATCATTCTTGTTAACCAAAGTTAAACTCTTAATCAAACACCAATGCCCCACCTAATGCAAACTTAAACCAAATAAAGATCCATAAGTTTGTCTAAATCCTAAATACTGCACAATGAGCCCAATTACATTTGTAAATGCTAGATAACTCCAAGATTTTCTCCCAACTTGATGGAAGTTAATGGACATTGTATTAAAATATTTTAACTATATTTTGACAGTTAAACTAAAATTTTAAAAATATTTCATAGGCTTATTTTGATTTAATTTTTTAAATAATTAACAATTGTGGTAATACGAGAAATTGATCAATGAGATGTGTAAGATAAAAAGAAATAAATAAATAAAATATGGGATTGGCAGTGCATCTGATAGGATTGTTAGTCTTCGTGCTTTCTTGGTCAAAGCTCTAAGAAATTCAATGTTACATCATTGCATGTGCGCGATGCCTTTTTTAGCTTTATCTTCTTCTTCTTTTTTCGTTACAAAGCAACTGATAAGTGATAAAGTATCGTACATAGTGAATCTTTGAACGACTTCTTTTCCTTTTCCCAAATTCTGTATTATATAAGATAATCACTTGTTTTATAATTAACTAAAATCTTGAGAGAAAAAAAAAGCTTAATAACAGATCTTCTAGAGAAGGGCCCTTACTGATTTTATTTTGAAAAATAATACCAACAAGAAGGGAGAGCCGTACATCATGAAGGCATTTAGCTCATTGGTCAAGAAAATAGCAAAAAAAAAAAAAAGAGTCACAGCCAAGTCCTGTTTCCTTATATAAGAAGAAAGTTTGAGATAGAAAGATCCGCCACGCAACAACATAATCGCATGAGTTTATTTCTTAATTGTAACCAAAAAAATAAAATTCAGAAGATTCTAAGACCTTGAACCAATCTTCTATTGATCACATTGGGAAAATAATATAACTATTTCGTCATTGATGACGTTGTGGACAGTGATACTAGTAGTTCAGCCAATGAGATCAGCCTTAACAAGTTGAACCACAAGAGAGATAGCTTAATTGGCAAGTTTTACATTTCAAAATAAATAAATAAATAAAAATATTTACCTTAAAAATAAATTATCTGCTCATAATTAAACCGGACCAAGCAGCTGTATGATAGGGAAGGGGCTATTCCAAACTCCGTAGCTTTCTTTTACTTAAAACAAATGCACTTGAGTAGTAAAACCTTAAAAAATAATGAAAACTTTTACCTAGTTGCCATTAGAACAAAAAGAAAAGACAGGTTCTGACTTATTTTGTCCTACAAAATCTTTATACCGTATAGTTTGTCCCCTTGATCTAAAGCTGACATGGGATTTTTTTTTTCTAATTTTGTACGACAGAACAAGCAGAGCAATTAAGTTCTGCCTCGAAATTATCTGACATTCATGGTAAGTTGTTCGTAATGAATAGTGAAAAAGACAACATATGTTACGGAATTCACACCATATAATCAAATTTACGTAATTGAATCCTATGCTTATCGGAAACAGCAAGGTCAAGTACTACCTCAGCAATTGGCTGTAGGATGTGGGAGTGGTAGAATGACAGGCGGCGGCTGTTACGGCGGCGACGATTACACTTCGTATCGTGTCATCACTGGGATACATTCCGTACGTAAGTTTTCCCCTTTGAAGACGATTAGGCTATTTAATTACTTACAATAAAGGAGCCGCCGCAGCCATCATGTGGGAGTCTATATCCTTCAGCAAATTGCAGATTCTGTCGCCTGAAAATGTACTGCGCTTCTAATTTCTTCAAAATTGTGAGAGGAAAAGAAGGGTAATGTGTAGAAAAACACGGCGGAAACTTTCAATTGATAATTAATGGCAGTACAAAAGGCTACAATCAATCAAACAAAAGCCCTACATACATTTGCTGTACATGGTACCTAATAATCTCATTTTATTTTGCCAAAAAAAGTAAAATAAAATTTCTCAATAAGCTGAGAAACCTTTAACCATTCCCCTAACCCCTGAGGCTTCAAAGCTCAGTTACGCCATTCTTAGCTCCAGCCTGAAAATCATGACTCGGTTGGCTCTTCTGAGCAGTAGCCGCTGGAGAAAACAGCCGGGGATGTGCTTTACGAGCCTTTGGAGCCTTCAAATTTGGTGTGTTTTTTCCCAAGGAAAACAATGTTGATGCCCATTTGACAACACCCTTGAGAATCCTTGCTGTCACTCGTCCCCTCTTTGGAGGTAGCCTTTGCTTTCGTCGCCTATTGGCTTCTCTAGAGGGAGATGGTATAATTATGAACTCCATTTTTTCCCAGGAGATGGGCATTGAAGATTCTAGGGGTAACAAATCTTTGAACATGTTAACAATCAGAAAAAGGCAGAACGAAGAAGAACAGAGAGGGCCCTGAGATATTGAGAAGACTTGTGACAGAGCAAATATATATAGAGAGAGGTGACTTCGATGGACCCCTCAAATTGTTTGAAGGGGAATCCGTCCAGTCCCTTGTTGAGCAAGACTCCACTGCACAGACGAGGTGAATGGGATCAGGTAATCCCAGGTGTATCTATGCCTGACGGGTTTAGATGGACTTGCTTAGTGTGGACACTGGACCTAACTAGGCTCCTTGGTCTTTGATAGTCCAGTTTCCAGAAGGATAGGCTTACTGTGGGGTACACGGAATCAAACATGGTGGCGCCCTGACAAATCCAAGGTAGATTGTTCCAAAATGAGGTACACGAACCGCAAATGCCAGAGAAAATTTAAGAACGAAAAGCCTTTTTTTGGGTTTTCGCAAAAAGAAAAAGTAAACAAAAAGAACAGAGCGCTCCCTTGCCTAATTACTTTACTAATTCTATTTTAATTAAAGTGGATTCAGCTAGCTGGTGACTCGGTAGGCGCATATTTAATTTATTGGAAGGGACAAACATTGTCTTCAGACAGAATAATATGGAGCTGCTATTACCACCTCGAAAAAGGGAAAAAAATGTACCATAACTTGCAAAAGATGTAGCTAGTTTGTGAAATCAATGGAGCACGTGGGAAAAAGTAAATACCTTATTGATGAAGACGATTTAACAATCTGCAAAAGGGACAAAAACGTGAAGATAATCGTATCATTAAACATATTTAGATGCGATCTTTGCAGATTAATCGTATCGTGACACTCAGTACAACATGGCAAGGCATGTTTTTTTAAGGAAATAAATAATAAAACCAATGGGGCTTGGCTCTCTTGTGAAGTCCTCAATATATATTTGGCCTTGAAAGTTAATAATCTGAATTTTCTAAAATATTAGACTAAATTTTATTTTTTTTGTTTTATATATACAAATTTTAAATATCAAAATATCTTTTATTTAATAATTCTTAATATATTTATATATTTATATATAATAATTTAATCTTATTTTTTAACAGCATTTATAATCAATTGATCAATCACTAAATCATTGTAGGTAAGAAAATCTTTTCTTGTCTCGCAAGATGTGTAATTCAGGACGTGATAAATAGGCTCACAATGATACAGAGCGGACTGATGATGGTATAAGGATGGCACAAATTTATGATACAGCGAAAGCAACTCTGCAATGATTGTAAAATTTTCTTTCTTCTTTTATTGTAGATGTATATTGTTATATATTAGTCCTGATATTTGGTTAATAATAGTATTTAAGTGAACTTGATAGATGTTGTGTACAATGGGTCTGTTTGATTTGATTTCTTCAGAAATAGAGATAGAAGTGGAAATAAAATAATGATAAAAAATTAATAAAATAATTTTATTCGAAACAGAATCTTGGTTAGTCAATTTGTCACGACCCATCTTTGCTCTTCCCATTACCTCATGTTAGTAAAGGAAAAAAACAACAATTTCTGTAACGAAGAAATGCAATTGATCCAAAATCTGAATTGATTACATTACATTGTAATTTCCAAGAACCAATAACCAGCTGGATTCTACATAAGACTCCCTCTTCTATATTCAGATACAATGAAAAATAATGGAAACAGAACAAAACTATAAAGGATATAAACACAGAAAATCAGAATAATTTCCACAACTGTGTAAAACACTGCCTCTCCAAAACATCTGACCCAAGAAACCCAGATCAAGCATCAAATTGGTCATCAGTGATAGACCCAGTCTGTAGCACTAACAGGTGTAGCTTGGCTTCATCTATTGAATCCCCGGCCATCTTTGTGTTTCTTAACCGATGAAGTGATCATAGCCGTCGAAACGAAGAAACCTTTCATGATCCTGATCATAACTTGGCCTCTCTTGGGAGGCAACCTCTGTTCTGGCTTGGTAATGGAAATAGAAGCCTTTAAATCCATATCCTGCGATCGATTGTGAGGGATTTTGAAAACAGAAACAGAGGATGGGGAAGCCACAGAACGAATAGAGCAGCAGAGTGAAAACAGGGTATTTAATTTCAGAAGCTTCTGATGGATATAGATAAGCAGAGCCTGGTGTGAGGCTTTGATGATAACAAGAAATGTCTGGTGTGTGGAGTTAAGAGAGGCTATAGGGGGTTTTATTTATAAGCAATGAAATGGGCAGCCAGCAATCAGTTTACTGATCAACTCAGTTGCTTACTTTGCAAGACTAAGTGAGCCACTCGTTCAGACTCAACAAGATTCGACCCGCAAAAAATTAATGAGAACAATGTGGCACAGTGGAGCGTGGACTCGTGCCCACTGATATCATGACTCGGGGGGATGGTCTTTGACTCTTTTTCCATTGTTAAAAGGTAGATTGTCATCACCTTTGACAATACACATGAGTATCCGTAAAGTTAGAATATCCCATACACTAGACAAAATTGGTATTCAGAAATATACTATTATCCATAGTAAATAATTTGTTATTTATTTTTATAACAATACTTTTAAGAAGGATAGTTTAGATTTTGTTCTAACTCACACATGATTATACTCTCTCTCTCTATATATATATATTTATTTATGAAATTCATATCCTTATATGAATTCTTATTCGAATGAAAGCACGTATGCACGAAAACTATGATAAAATACCATACTCAACTAAAGTCATATATCCACTCAATCCTAATTGAAACTCCAATTTAACTTTTTATAGAATGACTCTCTTACAATTTGTTTGATAATGATAGTTTAGTTAGTGTTGGTTATTTAATTTTACACATTCTTATCAGATTCATACTTGTTAGTAGTTATGCTATTCCATTTTTAGTTTAATTTCGGAAATATAAAATTAATAAGTTGATACGATAAAATTTAATAATAATATCCCAAATAAATAAATTGATATTTTGTATTAAGACTAATAATCATAAAATTAAAATTGTCATTTAACAAATAAACTAACTCAGATTTTATAATCATACTAAATACATGTGACTTACCTTTAATTCAGCAAAAGATTTAGATGTTTAAAATATTATAGTGGATATCTTATTTAGACTAATCATCAAGATTTTCAAAATGGACAAGGAGTCAAAAGGATTTTAAGAGTAACTAGAATAATTAGATTCTTTCAACCAGATTAATAATTTTATTTTATTTTAAAACGTATATATATATATATAAATGTTTATAATCTAGATCTTGAAAAATCAAGTAATTTAAAAAATAAATCAATGGCTATTATTGCATACTGTATTGGTCATAGGATAGAACGTGTATTTATTCCTTAGTACAATGTTTTTTCTCTATCAAATTAACACAAATCGTTTTTTCTTCTTTTGTCAAGGAAAAATAATTTATAACGGATTAAGATCTATTTTAATTTTATTATAAATTTTGAGAAAAAGTTAACCAGTCTTTTCTAGAAATGTTATTATGAGCTTGTGCAAATATATCATCGTGAATAAAAAAAATTAAACAAAATCTTTAAAAACCTAATTCCTTAGTTAATAACTTTTAAAATCTATGATAATTTTCCCCGTACCTATCAAACAATAAATGTAAAGTAAGTAATCACCGACAATAACCTTTGTAAAACTTGCCTTCCTGTTTCCATTTGAGGACGGGTTTATCTTGCTCGTTTTATTCTACATTTAGTTGCTAGCTTCCATGGCTTGACTTTTTATGTATTGTAGGGTCAATAATCTTGTTATTTTTTTCTTTTATCATATCATATATCATATTATATCACGTCATGTTGTATGCTATATTTATTTTAAAATAGGTATCCAGGCATCTTACTTTACTAGTTTTTTCTAAAGTTGCTTACAAAATTTTATTTTTTAAAGGGACTATTGAATTATCATATATCACAAGAAAGAAAATTTGATTCCAAAACGTGAATTTGGCTCTTTTGGACTTTGAATGATAGAGAAAACGCGACAGTAAAAATTTCAAGATTTTTCATATTTGGTAGAATCAAAATAAATATTTAGCATACAAAAATAACTAAGATTTTTCAAATATTGAATCAAAATTTAACTTTAATGTGAAAACAATTTATTTTATTTTATTTTATATTTTTCTAATATCAAATTTATATCCTCAACTCTTTAAGACAAAATGAGACACGCTTAGGTAACACACTCATTATCCAGATTTTATTTTATTGATATGGTACTTACGGTTTAGTTGAAGTTTAAAAAATAATTTTATAATTGACAGAACACTTTTATATGATAAAAAATAGGTTAAAATTAATATACTATTGAAATTTTTTATAAATTTATACTCAATATGATTATAATTTATTATATATTGATATGATTCTTTTTATCAAATAAGTTTTTAAAAACATAATTATTCTATTTGCTCCAACCTAATTAATTTTCTATACGATTTTGTGTCTGTTTCTTTTATTGATATTTCTTTAAAAAAAATAGAATCTTAGTTGAAATGAGTAGAATAGAATCTTGGTCTTGCCGGTTAGTCAAGCTGCTTGATAAAAGAATCTGAATATAACCCATCCACTGAGAGAAGAAGATGAAGAAATATTGATATTCGAGAAACATGTTATCCTCAGAACTCTGATTGATCCAAAATAAATATGAATAAACTTTTATATAATATGATACACCAATCACATATTCTGCCCTTGCAGAGAAAAATGAAACGGAAAACCCACCAATATAATTCACTTAATTTACAAAGCTACAAAATGATCTGACTTGGTCAATATACGCATCCTCTTACAAACCCATCCACAATCTAAGCTCAAGAAAACCTTGATGAAATGATTCTTATCGGTCGTCGGAGTTATACCCACTTGGAGTATCGTCTGGTGTTTCTGCACTTGAGCTGGTGAACCCTCCATCATCTTTGTGTTTCTTCCCACTTGAAACGATTGTAGCCGCAGAACTTAATAAGCTTTTGATGATTCTGATCTTCAGTTGGCCTCTCCGAGGAGGGAGAAGCTGTTCTCGCTTCTTGGAGACGTTGGATGCCTTCGAGTCCATTTCTGGAGATCGGGTGGCTGGTGCAGAGGATTGAGTATATATGTAAAAGAAACAGAACAAAAACAGAGGAATAGAAGCTGAGAGAAAACAGGGGACTCAAATTAGGAAACTTTGGTAAGAAAGAAAGAAAGAAAGAAAGAAAGAGCATATACTTTTTCCTTTACTTGGGACAAATTCTGACTCTAGCAGCGAGATTTTAATTTATAGAAGCAGCGATGTGGGGGAGGGGGAGTAAGAGGGAATCGGCAACCACACTCAGTTCCTTGATGAACAAGACTGAGTGAGTGAGTTACTAGGCTGAAAGCAACAAAATTGGGCCCATGAGTAACGATAAAAACTTCAAAACTGGGCCCATTCATAATAAAGTGACCTTTGTAAGTGTGGACCGAAGATGAAAATACAGACTGATTGAAATAAAGAAGGCGGTCTTCTCATCTATGTTCAACAAAGTCTGGACAGACAAGATGGTCCTCCCAAACATCTACCACAATGTTATCTAAAGGTTTATTTATTTTTAATAAAAAATTAAGAGTTTAAATTTTAATTTTAGATATATAATATTTTTAAAAATTTAGATTAATTGAACTTATTTTTAATTGATACATAACGGGGGAAAAATTAATTATTATTAGTGACAATAGATACTCCTTCCATTAAAAAAACTATTATCTGATTATATTGTTTTAGGGATCTCTGATTTGGGAGTATACTTGTATGGGGGACTCTATATCCCTACTTGAAGGGTGTTCCGCTGAGCTGAAGCGGGTGACCAGTAGGTACATCGGTATAGGCCGAATAGATGACCAGTAATATATGAATGCACACCGTACTATCATACAATTTTTACAGGATGGTGTGATGTACTTGAGTCATATGTTGACATGGTTTTGTCCAAAAAAACAAAAAAGGATCCTGTAATTTACTATACCAACCGGCGTTCTGTCATGTCATGTTATGTCATGTCATGTCACATCATCCATATGTCAACATAGATTGTCCATAAAAAGTACATATTTCTTCTCTTTTTTGCCTACATACGTCAGAGAATTCAGGTGCACCGTGGTAAATATCAGGTTTTTAATAGATTTTTTTTTTGAAAAATATAAAATATAAATATTATTATTATTTTTTAAAAATTGTTTATTAAAGATCGTCATAAAGTCAAAACGGTTGCACCTGAATATTAACCGCCTACATAGACAACTTCATTGCAGCAGCGGACAAATTTCCTTCTGAAGCACAATCTCGTAGTGGTGATACAAATGTACATCTTTAATACAAACTAGAAAATCCCAGATTGACAGTTAAATTACGAAAGAACAAACCATTTTAACTTTGTGGAGAAATAAATAATTAGAAATATGGGTACCCTAAAAACTAAAAAAAATAAATATAGTTGAAGACGACGTATCATACAAGGGATAGCACATACAGGTCGAACGGATTGATGGCGTGTCGCAGGCTCTCTAACATGTTCGGGTGATGACATGGCAGACACGTAGACTGATGTTATCCGATGTTACGCTCAACCGCTAACGTGGTCACCCCGCTGTTTAGCTCAGCCGAAGCCTCTGCCTGCGCCAAAATTTCCCCTCCTTAACGTGTGAAGAGTGGGACAGAAACGCGTTTTACTCTTCTGTCTCTTTCCCGCTGACATGTGGGTTTATTTAATTTTAGATTCTTTTTAGTTATGGCTAAGGAAGAAGGAATATGATTGGTTTCAGTCAGGTAGTGGCATTTTTATTTTTTTGTTCATTTTGGTCAAATTTTCGATTATTACCATGTGGATTGAGAAAAAATGAGGTAATAGTAGGGGACAACTGTCCGAATATTAATTATCAACTTCCCATTTAAAGTTATATACGTATCCACAACCACAAGAATTACGAAACAGATTCCCAAATCCCGTTACGGCCCTAGGTCAAGCCGCCCTTGGTACGAATGGTTTGAAAAGTTCCCCGTAGGGCCCCTGGAGGGCTTAAAGAAAAGGAAAAGCACAAAAGTGCCTTTCCCTTTTGTTTTAAAAAATTGGACATCACATAACTTTTGCCTAAAGAATACTGGTGCTAGTGGTATATACCAGCAAAGTGTATTGTTAAGAACTCCCTCCTCTCCCAGTATCAGAAGGAAAAGGAAAAAAGGAAAATGGAAAAAGGAACTGCTTATCCTGCTTCTTTGTCCATAATATTCATGTCAGTTTTAGCCTGGCTCTTGACTCTCCTGGTCCCTATATCACAATCTTCTCTTTCTTGACTTGTCCGAATTAGGAAGGCAAGTCTAACAAACTCAGCATCCAAGCTAGAAGAAGAAGCAAATTCCAGTGATAATTCTTCGCCAATTAGAGACGAAGAGTCAAAATATGGAGGATCCTTGATAGTTGATACCCGGGCTAGAATTTGGCAGAAGCTCAGCTAATCATAAAATTCTGAATTTATAATCGGTGTTTAAGAGACAAAATACATAAAGAGATTGCCATTATATTAAACATGATATAACAATCAGAACATCGATCACACAACTGAGAAATACAAACCCAAAGGCAGTGGGTAATACAAAAGATCCCATCTATTATATGTCATCTCTTCCCAAAAACATCAGAAACGACAATTAATATAAGAGGATTTTGTTTTTCTGTGCAGAGAAACCTCAAGGTTAATCTCACACACGACCTAGACAAACTTGGATACAATGAGATGAGTTTAGTCCCGCTGAAACTGGCTCAAATATGAGTTATGCAGGACCTCATCTTCATTTTTGAGACTCAAAAAGGAATAAAAAGCACAACACGGAGGAGAAAGCTGTGGATATGAATATAAAACAACAAATCCACAGCTTCAGACATCTGCCTTTTTCCCAACATAAACTAAAACACCAGGGAAGAAAGGCTGCAGATTGAAGACGAAAACAAGCAAGTAGTAGATTGGATGCTGGTGTAGCCATCCTATGAGAGATGCGGATCAGTTCGCATCGGAGTTATAGGCGGTTGGTGGAGGAGTGGTGGAGACAGAGTTTGTGGTGGAGCCATCTTCTCCTCTGTTGCTCCCCAGAACTTCCCCGGCCTTGGACACCACAGAGACGATAGTCCTGCCTATATTCCGAAAAATCTGAGCTTTGATCTGGCCTCTCTTCGGAGGGAAACTGGTGTTCTCTCCCCTGCGAGGAGCAGTTTGAGGGGTTGCCATAGACAGTAGTCAAGAATCTGTAACAGTAAGAGAGCAGCCATATTAAATACAAGCAAGAAACTTAATTATTTATACAAAATTTAAAAAGCGAAAGACAACAACAAAGGAGAACAAATATATTTCATAGAGCCAAAAGGGCTTTTTTAAGCTTGGGTACATGGAAAAGAAAGGAAGCAGACAGCAAGGCTTGTTCAAAACCAAAGAGAAAGGAGCGTTTGAAGGCTTTCTGAGAGCAAACTAACAAGAGGCGAATTTTAGAAGAGAATTTAGCAGCGGTTTATGAGGAAAGGGGAGGGAGTCGAAGGAGACCCCTAACGGGGACCTTTGAAGGTGCAAAGTATGCGAGGGGTGAGGAGGAAAATAAAACAGAGCAACAGGCATGGTATATATAGGCGAAAGAGTTGCTAAAGATAGGGGATGAAAACTGTAGGACACTCCAACCTTACCATCTGGAAATAATTACTGCATAACACAAAGGATAAGTATTAACCCATCATTTCATTGACCAATCCAACTCGACAGAGGGGCATATGTAAGACTTTTGATAGTGCCAGTGTAGGTCAAGCCTACTTAGCAAAATGTGCGTAATCCAATTTTGAGAGGATAAGCAGAGAGAGAGAAACAACTGGTTTGCTTTCTCGGAAGCAGCTATGTCGTAAGTCTTGGTCTTTGTATATTGAGGTGGCTTCTCCAAAGTGGAGAGACTGAAAAATCGCCCTTGCGGACAAGTATATACTGTTCTAATAAATTCGAATCTTCATATTTTTTATTGATAATATTTTTATTAATAGTTATATTTTATTGTATTGCAGGAGAAAATCAAGTATTGATTCATTGAAATTAAAAGAGTTATGTTTATAATACGAAAATAATAATAATATAAATCAATAATATTTTTATTCAGAACCATCTAACCACATACTCGTTTATTTGTAGATAATGTGAAAAGTTTTATATAATGATTTGTGTATACACTAGTATTTAATTAATCATTTTATGGGGCCCCATGTTTGTTGGTGGGGGAGGTCACATATAATAGAGATTAGCCAGCGAAAATGTGTCTCTTCATGTGCTATATCATGCTACCTATAAATAGGAGATAATATGCTTTGTTTTGTACAACTACTTAAGTATTTGATAAATATATTCTATTCTCCATATTGCTTCTTAGTTTTCTCTCTTGTTCTTATATTTCTATTATTTTTCTCTTTTAAGATGTTATCTTTTTTTATTGAGTCTCTCCTTAATTTCTCTTGTTTTATATACTCTTAAAAATAAAATAAAAAAAAAGAAACAAGAGTCTTATGAGAGTTTTTAACAAAGAACAAATAAGAGTCTTAGTTTCTACAAATAAATATTTGAGTGAATATATTTTTATAATTATTTGGATATACTCATGTTATAATATTGTTATTTCATATTTCATATTCTTAATTTTTTTCATCTATATTGTTTTAGAATAGTTAGTTGTACACCCCCTGCATTTTACTTTATTCACTTTATTCTATAATACTCATTTAGATATACTTACTATAATCTAATTTAGATTATTGTAGTACTTATTTTGACTATATTGGTTGCAAAAAAATGTCTCATAACTGGATTTGGAGTTAGCAACTTCTATTTTTTGCATTCCTTTCTTGGTTATTTGTTTAAATACATATTATATTAAAAATAATTTTATGTCAATTTTATAATATAATCACAATTATAATATAATATTAAAAGAAATAGATAATAAAATCTAAAATTCTAATATTATATTATCATTATATTATCATTATTAAATATTATTCTTGTAGATTACTTCTTATGTTTAAATTAGAAATTTATTTCTCATCTTATTATGTGATTAATTTTATGTATTTTTAATATTTTATAGTTTTGCAATGACAAAGATTACAAAGCTTGAGTTTAAATCTCTAGACATTACTGGAAAAAAATATTTATCATAGATATTGGATGCTAAAATTCATTTGGACGCTAAAGGTCTTGGAGAAACAATCGAAACATCAAATAAAATATCGAATCAAGATAAGACAAATACCATGATTTTTCTTCATCATCATTTCTATGAGAGATTGAAATCCGAATATCTGATAGTAAAAGATCCTGTAGATCTTTGAAAAAATTTAAACAAAAGATATGATCACCAAAAGATGGTGATACTCCTAAAAGCTCATTATGAATGGATGTATCTTTGTTTACAAGATTTTAAATTTGTGAGTGAATATAATTCGTTATTATTTAAAATTAACTCACAATTAAAATTATATGGAGAAAATATCACTGATGTTGATATGCTTGAAAAAATATTTTCTACTTTTCATGCTTCAAATGTGCTTTTACAATAGCACTATCGTGAAAAAAATTTCACAAAATATTTTGAATTGATTTCATGTCTTCTAGTGGTTGAACAAAACAATGAGTTATTGATGAGAAATCATGAATCTCGTCATACTGGTTCTGCTTCATTCCCTGAAGTGAATGTGATTCTATCTCATAACTATGATCGTCGTCATAGTCGAGGCTGCAGATGAGGACGAGGACAAAGTTATAATAAATTTCGTCATGGTGGCAGTCAATCAAGTAAAATTATCTTCTAGAATCAGAAAGTCGTAAAGGATGAATGACCTGAAAAAATAATTAAAGAAAAAAGTTACAGGTAGTTAGTGCCATCAATGTGAAATGCAAGGTCATTGACAACATACTTGTCATACACTAAAATATTTTGCTGACCTATACCAAGAATTTTTGAAGTTTAAAGACAAGAATGTGAAGACAAATTTTTTCCAAGATAATTTCACTGAATTTGCTAATGGCCTTGAGGATATAATACACTTGGATGTTTCTGATTTTCTTAATGATCTAAATGATGAAAGTGCAAGAAATCAAGAATGATTTTAATTTTATAACTATGCAAATTTCAATTATATTTCTCTTGTTTTATTATAATAAAATTTTATTATTCTATTTATTTATTCATCTATTATTTTTATATTTTAATTAATTTTATTATTAATTTTATTAATTCAATGAAGAGAATGGATATCGGCATGGATATATCTAAGATGAATGCCAAGAAAAAATGTTTGGTAGACAATGCCACAATGTATACACTATTGAGAGATATGTGATATTTCTTTTATTTGAATATTGAAAAAATTAATGTATATACAATAAATGGTAGTGTAAGATTGATTGAGGGCTTCGGAAGAATAAATATTATTTTATTTGTTGGAACCAAAATAATAATAAAAGATGTATCATACTATTCAAAGTCTCAAAGAAACTAGTTAAGTTTTAAAGATATTCATTTGAATGGATATCATATTGAGACAATGAATAAAGAAAGCATCGAGTATCTCTGGATAACTTTTATAATTTCAAGTAAAAAGTATATATTAGAAAAATTACTAATTTTTTTTCCGGAATATACTACATAAGTATTATGATGATAGATTCTCATTTTATAATAAACTACCAGTTTAATGACGTGTTTAAAATTTGACATGATCGATTAGACCATCCTAGTTCAATAATGATATAGAAAATAATAGAGAATTCTTGTGGTCATCCATTAAAAAAAATAAGATTTTTCTATCTAATGTATTCTCATGTGATGCTTGTTCTCAAGATAAATTATTAATAAGGCCATCACTAGCAAAAATTAGAATTGAATCTCCATAATTTTTGAAAAGAATTCAGGAAGATATTTTGTGGACTTATATATCTGCTATGTGAACCATTTAGATATTTTATAATTTTGATCGATGCGTCAACCAGATGGTCTCATGTATGTTTATTACTATATCGTAATATAACATTTGCAATATTGCTTGCACAAATAATTCGTTTGCGAGCTCAATTTCTTAATTATCCGATAAAGTCTATTCAAATGAATAATGGTAGTGAATTTACATCAAAATTCTTTATAGATTATTGCATGTCTACTGAAGTAAAGGTTGAATATCTTGGTGTTTATGTTCATACACAAAATGGTCTTTCAAAATCATTTATAAAACACTTACAATTGATTACAAGACCTATGCTTATGAGATCCAAACTCTCGATTTATATTTAGGGATCTACTATTTTACATGTAACAATAATTATACTCAGTAGGCCAACAAATTATCATGAGTACTCCTCAATGCAATTGGTTCATGGTGAAGAATCAAATATTTTCCATCTAGGAATTTTTGGTTATGCTGTATGTGTTCCAATTTTTCCACCAAAACATACAAAGATGAGTCTTCAAAGGATGATAGGAATATATGTTAGATATGAGTCACCATCTATCATTAAATATCTAGAGCCATTAACTGAAAATTTATTTACGGCAAGATTTTTTTATTGTCATTTTGACGAGACCATATTTTCAACACTTAGGGGAGAAAATAAACAATTGGAAAAGAAGATCTTTTAGAATGAATTATCATTATCTAGTTTTCCTTGAATAAATCAATATGAATATAAAATTCAAAAGATAATTCATTTACAAACGATTACAAATCAACTGTCAGATGTATTTACTGACCTTAAAAGAGTAACTAGGTCTCATATTCCAGTTGTAAATGCTCCGATAAGAATTGATGTCCTTGAAGGACAATTTAAAGTTGCTAGTGAATCTGGACCACGTCAAAAGTGCGGAAAACCATTTGGTTCTAAAAATAAAAATCTTGAAAAAAAGGAATAATTACACAAGATGATTATAAAGAGGACATAATTTTGAAAAATTCAGTTGACTTAATTAATAAAATTCTAAAAGGAACATAAGAGAATAAAGAGATCTTGATTAATTATGTCACTATAAGAACAATTTGGAATCGAATCTCAATACTTGTCGATAATATTTTTTCATATAATATAGTGTTAAAGATCATGGAAGAAAGTGAGGATTTTAAACCTATCTTTGTGGAGAAATGTAAAAATAGAAATGATTGACCAATATGGAAAGACGCAATTCAACCAGAATTAAACTCATTTGAAAAATGTGGAGTTTTCAGACTTGTAATCCATACACCAAAATGTGTAAAACCGGTGAGATATAAATGAGTATTTGTGCCAGAAAAATGAGAAAAATAAAATTGTGAGATATAAAACAAGACTCTCGTCGCACAAGGTTTTACCCCAAAACCGAGTATTGATTATGATGGGACGTACTCTCCAGTAATGGATGTAATAACATTACAATATTTACTTTGTTTAGAAGTACATAAAAAACTTGAAATGCGTCTAATATATATAGTTGCAGCCTATTTGTATGATTCGTTAGATACTGATATATATAAAAATCCTTAAAAGATTTAAATTTCTAGATATAAATAAATCAAATTTCCTAGAAATTTATTCAATAAAGTTAAATAGAGTTCTATATGGATTGAAGCAATTTGGATGAATGTGGTATAATTACCTTAGCGAATGCTTGCTTAAAGTAGATTTCAAGAATTATCCAATTTGTTCATATGTCTTTATAAAAAATATGGATCTGGTTTTGTTATAATTACTGTTTATATTGATGATTTAAATATCATTGAAACTCATGAAGAGATAGATAAATTATCAGATATTTAAAGAAAGAATTTGAAATGACAGATCTTGGAAAAATAAGATATTGTTAGGATCTTCAAATTGAGCAACTGAGTGAAGAAATATTTATTCATCAATCAAATTATGTGGATAAATATTTTAAAAGATTTTATATGGATAAAACTCATCAATTAAGTACACCAATGATTATGAGGTCACTTGATGTGAAAAAAAATATTTTTCAATCTCGTGAAGAAAATAAAGAATTTTTAAGTCCTGAGGATTCACATGCATATACATGTCTTGTTAATAATAGTCGACTTGACATATCATTTGTAGTAAATTTATTAACAGGATGTAATTCAACTCTGCCAGATTTCAGATATGCCAGATCGCAGACAGAGTAAACCACCTGACATATCATTTGTAGTAAATTTATTAGCAAGATATAATTCTTCCCAACTCTGTCAGATTGCAAACAGATTAAACCAGTTCACGTCCACTTCTTCTAACCATGCAAAGATCAATTCAAGAAACAAGTCGTGAATGTGTTTGACTACAATCAATATCACAACACATAAGAGAAGCATGTGTGTCACGACTTGGCCCCCGGACCCCCGACCCGGAAGCGTATGTGCACATGATGGATCATAACTGCAATGCTGAGTTGGACTTATAACCACATGACCCAAAAGATGTAACTTGTTACAAATGATCTATTCACACAACACATATAAGCCCAAGACCTTCTCCACTCCTTTCCAATGTGGGATATGGGTTGGGTAACTTGATCTCCTACGCAGACTGGGTCTCACAATATGGATTATCAAGTAATAGAGAACTTGCAACGAAACTGTATGAAGATAATTTTGCTTCTATAGCTCAATTGAAAGAAGGCTACATTAAAAGGTGACAAAACAAAATATATTTCACAAAAATTCTTCTTTACTTGTGATCTTCAAAGCAAAGAGAAAATCAGTATCCAACAAATATGCTCAAGTGACAACTTGATTGATTTATTTACTAGAGCTCTTCCCACATCAACATTTGAGAAGTTTATACAAAAGATTGAAATACGTCGTTTGAAAGATTTAAAGGATGACTAAATCAAGAGGAGTATGCACTGCACTCTTTTTTCTTTCACCAAGTTTTTATTCCCATTGAATTTTTTTGGTAAAGTTTATAATAAGACAGTATTCTGATTTCATACTCACATTCTTAATATCTAAAATATTCAGGAGGCAGTGTTATGAATATAAAAAAAGTTTAGAGATTGAAAAGACAAAAATTTCATTATGTCAATTCAATTATGCAATAAAAATTTTGTAACTACACTATCCTTCATCTCTCAAATATGGCCTCACAATCTAAATAGGTGGTCGTTGATGGATTTTAAGATTGCAAGCATCTGATTAACATAGAAAGCACAAAAAAAATATACTATAACAAATTATAGATAATAATAAAAATTTAAGTGGATTAAAATATAATATAGAGTGGGCATCACTTCGTATATTTTCTCTAATCAAACCTGAAGAAAATAATTTAGATTAACAAAACAATATAATTTTTATTGTGGGCATCATGTGAATATGAGTATTGTCATATAGATGCTAAAAAAACTTTAGTTTTTGTGTGTTTTGTTATTCTTTTTAGTAAATAATTTGTTTTATTGCTGGCAAACTGTTAAACATATTCACAAGACTTCCCTTTGTAAATACCGATCCTATTTGCTATAAACTTCATTTTGACAATTATTTTTTTCTAGGATACTTAAATTAAAAAAGAATTACAACACAAAGTCCTTGTTGACTCGCCTTTCTTAGCAAATTTTATAGGAATATTGTGTCTAAAATATAAAAATAAATGAAGAATCCATGGGTACAAGCTTTAAAGCAGAAATTTTATAGTAAAATTTTGAAATAAACCACTATATATTAGACATCAGGCCAAACAAATCAAAGTCCAGTTCTCCCCTACTTGAACAAAACAAGATGAGCTCTCCAAGACAATAAAAAGACCAAACATAGTTTTGAAAGCAATCCAATCTCAAATTTGGTATGCCTACTTCATACATCTCACTTCCTTCCATGGATCTTAACGGTCTGCCTGTTCTTCTTCTTCACACCAGACTTCGAAACTTTCAGACTTCTGTTAACGGCACTGAGCCTAGCAAGGGCTGCTCTCTTCAAATCTGGCCGGTAGTAATTGTGCGCAACCTGACCATCAAAAGACACAAGTAATTCATTATTGACCAAACCAGCATTTTCACTTTAGAGATTTTAATAAGGTAACACCGGAAAATATACTGAATCTACTGTCCAATTTGCATGGGCAAGACAAAACCATGTATGGGTCAACAGAAAAGAAAATTTTGTATAGCGGTCCATTAATGAATTAGAATGTTGAAGACACTCTCAAAAATCAACAACAGACTTCAAATGAGACAGCAATCTCGGAGGCCAAAAACACAAAAAGCATCTCATGGTGGAAGCCTTCAGCAAAGGAAAGGGATGTTTTAACTCTCCATCATTGGCTCAAGAAAATTAAACTAGTTGATTACATAAACAACATTTTATCTACAAAATGTTCATGCAAAACAAGCATCTACAATGCACATGCTGGATCTAAACAGGAAATGGAGTGGACGACAATAATAGAGTTGCCATTTACCGCATGTCATAAGATATTAACTGAATTCATTAAACAATGAACAGAATAGCAACGCAATTATCATGAATATT
Source organism: Passiflora organensis (assembly GCA_019739055.1). Classification (NCBI taxonomy): domain Eukaryota; kingdom Viridiplantae; phylum Streptophyta; class Magnoliopsida; order Malpighiales; family Passifloraceae; genus Passiflora; species Passiflora organensis. The sequence continues at coordinate 2,706,896 of JAEPBF010000187.1, read as the reverse complement.
AATGAAATGAATCTTCAATACCAATCAACTGCAAATGGAATAGGATGTGCGAATCATAAATCAGTATACAACAATAAGGTCAGATTACTTCAGAAATAAGTAGCATAAAATGAAAACTCATGCTGAAAAGGGATAATTTTATCAACATATAAACATAATCATTTAAACTAGAAATGAAGCTAGCATGTCAAAACATCAGATTGACATCAACGGGCTAACTTATTCCTGACGGGGTTACAAGAAAATCTCAATAAAGGAAACTTCACAAAAGGACCTTATTTCCTGACAGCTTTCTAGACCATTATTGAAAAATCCAGCTATTTACTGAAACTAATAGACATCAAAACATAAACCAACAAGAACAACAACATACATCAACATGTAAAAACATTGAATACCTGGTTTGTAACAGCCTTAGCCATACGCCCAAACTCCTTCCTCAAGACTGACTTGTGCAGCAAGCTAGCAGGCTTGTTCTGCTTCTTGGTCTTTGAAGTTGCAAGCAGTACTGTAAGATCTTTGCCTCCTGGCTGAATTGTAACTGTCTTCTTGTTGGCCAAACCTGATAAGTAAATGCGTTTAAACTTCAATCACAAGTAAAAAAGAAGACAACCTAAATAGCTTTTAGATTTGAGATGAACTGGTTACCAGAGTGTTTATAGGAGTTAAGGTTATATAGATTGTTAGGCTCTTTGCTGAACTGGACCTTAGCATTGCCTCTGCCAAATTCTTTAACAAGGAAAGAGTTGTTTTTCTTCACTATTTCCCAAATTAGCTGTCCTGGAACTGTTGCCATTGCTTGCCTTCTGACCTGTTTCACAGAATTAAGTAATATTCAGTAACAAGCACTCTGAGAGACGACTGAGTGTTCACATTTTATTGAAATCCTACAAAATAACTGTTCATCTGCATCAGAACAAATAGTCATATATACTTATACCGGTGGTCGCAAAGAATTTGTTGCATGGGAAGTGATTGCCAATGCTTTACCTGCATCAATTAGTTCTTTAATATTTTTTTTGATCTATAATCACTTCTTTAATATATGCATAAACAAGGGGTTTTATTAAATTAATCAGCATATAGTTCAAAGGTTTAGTAAGGGGTCGGTAAGGGAAAGATGAAGCAAAGTGAAGAACTAGATGAAGCCACCTGTGTCTAAGACTTAAAATGTCCAACATGTACTTGTAAAGCACCTCATCCAAATGGAGGAGGCAGAGCTCTATTACCTACCATAACACCATATTCAAGGAGGTCCAACTCCAATATGGTGCAATAACTATCAATATAAAATATCAGTTCCACATTAAAAAAAAGGATTGATTCAAGCCATCAGGGGTCAAACATCTAGCCCATCGACTTTCAAAGCTCAAGTAAAAATTCAGGTCCCAGAATCAATAGAAACACTTCCAACGGAGAACATTTCAAGTAACAATTCGCAATAGTAAACTAGAAGAATAATACGAATCGAGGACAAATCAGATTCTCTCAAAAAATAGGAAAAACTGTTAAAGAAAGACCACGACCGTTGAGCAGCAAAAACAATAGAACAAACTTCATATTACAGAAAGGTCATGTTTCACACAAAAGACGCAAAAGCTATTTACTAACCCTCTGTTATTGAGCGGAAAGAAAGCAAAGTCGGACAGCATTCACAGATCAGAGATAATCCCCAACTTTTATAACCCAAAATCAAAGTAATCACCGAAGCAAATTTACATAAACTCCATGAACAGAATTGTTTAGTTCGACATATTCAAAAAATTCCAAAAAAAAATGAAAGCTAACAGCTCTAGCATGCGTTCTTCCCCCTCGCGGCAAAAGAAGCGGGAAAATTAGAGAGGTGGAAGGAAACATCCAAATAATGCGAGAAAACAAAATAGATAGAAACAATACCACAAACCAACCAGAAGCACACTAGAGAGTGATAGAGTAATTGAAAGGGAAACCTTGAGCAACTCACAGTAGGAAAGGGGGGCAACTTGAAACACAAAACCCTAGCTTGAAAACCCTACTTTAAGAATCAATGTGTCCTTCGCTATACTTGTGTCCCCTGGTGACTATGGGTTACTATCTAAACCCATCCAAGCTTAAGAAAATGGAGCGGGCCTTGGAATGGTGCTTGTCCTGGGCCTGAGCCTGTTGCTATTGATTTAAGTAGGCTCCAATGCCTGGGGGCAACTCTAGTCTCAGAGCTGTGATTTGTTGTGCTACGAGGACTTCCCTCAATTATTATGATTATTTATTTCTTCCGTTATTATATATTATTTTTCTTAAAATAACAAGTATTCTCTAGAAAATAATTCTTAAATTCAAGTAAAATATTACATTTGGAAAAATCAATGCCACATAAAAATATAAATGAGAAAAAATACGGATATCTAATCATAATCTTTCTAGTTGTAAGAGATATTTTTCTTTTATTCTTTATTTTATTTTATTTTTTTACAGTGGAACGAAATCTAATGTAATATGTGATTTCTTGGATTATATTGCATTACTATAATATAAATTCTAACTGAATTCTATTACATATAATCCTTAAATAAAATTGATTCCAATCACTTCGACAAGTTGTGCCTCCCAGCTTTTCATGTTGTTGCATTGTTGGTGATAGTTGCTGCTTAGTACCGAATGATTATTAGTTACGCCTTTAAAATAGTGCTGGTTCTCAAGCTCAAGATTAGAAAACTCCGCAAAAATCTCGTTTGTTCTCCCAAGAAACATCTTTAGGTGATTATAACTCAGACTAGAATTTGATCAATAAATTTGTCATTTATCAAAACTTGACCAGAAGCCAAAATTTGAATTGAAATCAAAACATGCTTATCATGTGTAAAATGAAATGGTAAATGTCACGACCCGGCCTTCCGACTATTGGCACAGTGGGCCCGGACGTGTATATGCGTGTGATGGATCACAACTGCAACGTTTGGTTGAGCTTATAACCACATGGCCCAAAAGATGCATCTTGTTACAAATGATACCATCACACAACACATATAAGCCCAAGACCTCCCCCGCTCCTTTCCGATGTGGGATTGGGTAACTTGACCCCCCCTACGGGCTGGGTCTCACAATCTCCCCTCCTTATAGACCTCGTGTCCTCACAAGGGGAGCCCAAACGTAACTGCCTTGGGCCCAAACTCATGAGCCCAAATGTGAACACACAACACGGCCCAAGCCCACCCGGAAGAGGGAACGAGATTGGCTCCGCTACCATTTGTCACGACCTGGCCCCCGGACTCTCGACCCAGCGGGCCCGGACGTGTATGTGCGTGTGATGGATCACAACTGCAACGCTCGGTTGGGCTTATAACCACAGGGCTCAAAAGATGCATCTTGTTACAAATGATCCACTCACACAACACATATAAGCCCAAGACCTCCCCTGCTCCTTTCCGATGTGGGATTGGGTAACCTGACCCCCCCTACGGGCTGGGTCTCACAATCTCCCCTCCTTATAGACCTCGTGTCCTCATGAGGGGAGCCCAAACGTAACTACCTTGGGCCCAAACTCATAGGCCCAAACATGAACACACCACACGACCCAAGCCCACCCTAAAGAGGGAACGAGATCGGCTCCGCTACCCAGCCCGTAAGGGGGGTCAGGTTACCCAATCCCACATCGGAAAGGAGCGAGGGAGGTCTTGGGCTTATATGTGTTATGTGAGTCGATCTTTTGTAACAAGATGTATCTTTTGGGCCCTGTGGTTAAAATCCCAACGGAGCGTTGCAATTGTGATCCATCACGCACACATACACGTCCAGGCCCGCTGGGCCGAGGGTCCGGAGGCCGGGTCATGACAAATGGTAGCGGAGCCGATCTCGTTCCCTTTTCCGGGTGGGCTTGGGCTGTGTTGTGTGTTCATATTTGGGCCCGTGAGTTTGGGCTCAAGGAAGTTACGTTTGGGCTTCCTCGTGAGGACACGAGGTCTATAAGGAGGGGAGATTGTGAGACCCAGCCTGTAGGGGGGGTCAGGTTACTCAATCCCACATCAGAAAGGAGCGGGGGAGGTCTTGGGCTTATATGTGTTGTGTGATGGTATCATTTGTAACAAGATACATCTTTTGAGCCATGTGGTTATAATCCCAACCGAGCGTTGCAGTTGTGATGCATCACACGCACATACATGTCTGGGCCCGTTGGGCCTAGGGTCCGGGGGCCGGGTCGTGACAAATGGTAGCGGAGCCGATCTCGTTCCCTCTTCCGGGTGGGCTTGAGTTGTGTTGTGTGTTCACGTTTGGACCTATGAGTTTGGGCCCAAGGCAGTTACGTTTGGGCTCCCCTCGTGAGGACACGAGGTCTATAAGGAGGGGAGATTGTGAGACCCAGCCCGTAGGGGGGGTCAGGTTACCCAATCCCACATCGGAAAGGAGCGGGGGAGGTCTTGGGCTTATATGTGTTGTGTGATGGTATCATTTGTAACAAGATGTATCTTTTGGGCTCTGTGGTTAAAAGCCCAACGAAGCTTTGCAATTGTGATCCATCACGCACACATACACGTCCAGGTCTGCTGGGCCGAGGGTCCGGGGGCCGGGTCGTGACAGTAAAGGTGAACTACTGGATAAAGAATCTCCCACATACTTCTTAAGTAAAGTAATATGAGAAAGGTTATGAATAATTGAGGTAATTCAATAAACAACAACTTCCACTTTCTTGGAGATCTCAAATGGCCCCAAAAACATATTTAGTCAATTTGTGAGATTTGCGATGATGCAGTGAACTCCCACAATAAGACTGTAATTTGATATAAAAGAAATCATTAGAAAGAACTCAACATCCAACCTTTGTTTATCTGCTTGTTGACAACTTTTAATTTGTTTTCAACACCTAAAAATTCCTTAACCCCCTGTTTGGTAGTTAGAGTTGTTAGTATTGGTGCTTTAAAACTAATGGTGTTGGTTTTGTTAGATTTAATTTATTAGTTTTTATAAACTAATGACATATTTGATAGGTGAAAAATTAATTGATGTTGGTTTTAATATTTTATGAATTACGTATAATATTCTTATTTTAATTATTAGTCATATAAAAATATCTTAAACTAAACCCTATTATGAGGTTTCAAAATTTAACGGGTTGGGCCTTAAGCCTAATAACCCGATAAATCGTAGATCGATAAGCCCACAATCGATGGGCCAAGGTTATAAGAAACTATAGATGTCATAGAAAGGAATAAGTACGAGTATTAGATTGGTGAAGACTGAAAATAATAATTTTAAGATATTGACATAAGTATATGGTTCGATAGAAGCTGACTTAGGTATCGTGTCCATACTTTAACCTGTCGAGTCATGTCGACTCACAGGAGTGTTTCTTGGCTTTTGACACCTCTGAAAGAACCTCGGATGGTGTATTTTTTTGAACTTGGTAGCTGAGGATAATTTTATCTTTTCACACCCTGATATCTGTCGTTCTTGAAATCCGAGTCATTTGACGATTAAGACTCTTGAGTCTATCCTTTGACACTCATAAGAAATAATATGTATAAAAAAGAATGAAAAGAATAATTATATTCGTTGGAAGGAATGGTTATATGATAAGTTAAGAATTTTAAATACATAAGATTATGCATATATGTGATATAAAAATAAAAAGAGTATAGTACAATAATAATTCTGATAGTTTAGGATCGTAAATAGGTCCTTAGATTGAACATTGATGTTTAGAAATTTGTAAGAAATTTTTGGAATAGTATTTATAATTATTAGTATTTTTCTAAAAAATATCATAAAGTATTTTAATTTTTAATAAATTGTGTAAATGAAGAAAATATAATTTTTGAAGATAATTAAATTTTCCTGTTCATAAGATACCTGCAGTATTTTTTGGTGTATTTTTCTGATTTATAGGGTATTTGTTATGAATTTTTTAAAAAATAAAATTAAGTCTACTGAATCAAAAAGCAACAAGTCTTGCTGTTTTGATAAGCTCGGTCTCAAGCCGAGCCTGTTTTTTCTTCTTTAGGAAGAAGTTGTTTCACCTTCCAGTGAAATAATGACATTTAGCCTTGGGAGGGTCGTCGGCTTGTATTGTCCAGCGGCCCACCGACTGGAGCCTCTCCTTATGCATTTGAAATCGGGATAAGGCCATTTTGCACACCTAGCCCGAAATTGTCTCCCCTTTCCCCTGAAAATTTTCCCCTCATCCTCCCGAGTGTGAACGTATACTTTTCGTCCATTTTCAAGCAACTTTCCGGTAAGTATCACCGTTTCCTTGTTCGAAAAATTTTATATGCGTAGATTCTTGATTTTGGCTTGAAAGAGCTTAGGTTACTATTGGGTGTTGTGGATTGTAAGGGGAAGGCTTTAATGTGATTTTCATGTAACGATTTGCTATGTTTTGAGGTTTACTAGAAACTAGGGTTTTCTGGAATTTTAGCGTTGCAGGTGTGGCCAGATGAAGAATACGACTGCGGACGACGTGCCGTCCACAGTCTGTCTCATGTGACATGTCACCCGAAGGAGGGGTGAACGACATGTCATCCAGGTGTAAAGGATGCGACATGTAGTTCAATATGATTTGGTAAGGCTGGTTCTGTAAGGACCCGAATTCCAACCTATTAGGATCCTTACCGTCGTGAAACCCAAATAAGCTCAAAACCAGGACTTATCTGAATCCCACAAGGTTTATCCATCTAGTTCCGATTTTAATAGGTTTATTCTTTATGTTTATAGTGGTTGGAGCATGATAATGGACATACATTCTGGCAATAAACGAAGTGATTAAATTATCAGCAGAAGTCTTCATAATTAAACAAGGGTACCACAACATACATATCCCAAAAGGATCTCAAAATCCAGCAAGTATATCCCCAATAAATTTCATTAACAAGCAAACAAAGGAGACATTCAAAAATCCAGAAATTAGCCCAATTAAACTTCATGTTATATGCCCAAATAGCCGAGGAAACAGGTATGCAAATATGATGTGATATCGCTCGCCGTGCAGCCTTGATCTCACACACTGCTACCACGAACAGTGGATGTACCTAAACCTGAAAAATGGTGAAAACGATAGGGTGAGATTACAAGAATCTCAGTATGGTTACAGCATCATAAGATCTACAGAAATCATAAACAAACATTTCCCAAACAATATCAGATCTACCTATACAACTAAAGGGAATCACGCATTCATTATTCAACCAAAAAAGGATGGGGCCGAAAGCTATGACTAAGGGTGAACTACAAACACTTTCGAAAATCAGAAGTACACAGACAGATAAATCATCAATCAATATTAGCAACAGGAAAGGCCATTCCCCTTCACCTGTGTTGTCCAAGGCTTTGTTGCATAAAGGTTAAAGGGTTAGCACACAAGCTAATTCCCAAGCTTATTCATCTTTCCACACAAGGACAAGGCATCCAAGCCACACAAGGACAAGGCATCCAAACCACACAAGGACAAGGGCATCCAAACCACACAAGGATAAGGGCATCCGAACCACACAAGGATAAGGGTATCTTGTCACACAAGGACAAGGTGTCTAGCAACACAAGGACTAGGCATCGAGCGCACTCAAACTGGGGATTGCCACCCATACGACTCCCATACCAGTAAGAACCTCTCCTCTCCCAAGGAGCATCAACGCTTACCCCAAATGGCCACTTGAAAAAGATCTTGACACACAAACACGTACAAGCATACACAAGCAAGTACAAAGCTCAATACCACAACATGGTATCCTCAATCATGTCAGAACAGAATCAGCAAGTTCAATTTACACAACACATGGAAACTAGGCACTCATAACCTATCTCAAGGGTATGGTACAACCTCGATGATCATATCTCAATCCGTAGTTCAAGAATACACTATCCAATATATGCACATGCAATCATCAACAAGTATATGGACCGAAATCAACAAGCAAACAACAATGATCTCTGAAGAAATCGATGAGGCATAGATCCTATCTCTCTTGTTTCTGAACAAAAAGCTATTCCTTTGTCTTTATTCAAGGGATCTGAATCACCAATAACATCATAAGGCAAAGACAAAACCAAACTAAGCATGCATACTCAATAATCAAGTAGATATCCTACTTCCTTACCAATTCCACTCACCAAACCTATCAGAAATAAGTGATCAAATGTCACAGGTGCCTCCCCCTTGCATGTGTGATGTGATAGCCAAGAACTTAACAAAAATCAACCTGAATTACCATCCCAAGCAACCAAACAAATTTTGACACTAAGAATAGGGTAATAAGACAAATTGCAATTTCATATATACAAGCCTTAGGTGTTGCGATTTTATGTTAACAAGGAAGGATTAGGTGTTAATAACACATACAATCAAAAGAAACAAGATTAGAAACTAATAGGTTAATCAATTGATCAAAATCAACAACAATAGAGCAAAGGGTAGGGCACGCCGATTTCATGTTTATAGAAGATTCAAAAGATAAATTCATGATTTTACAACATAAATGAATGCCAAACAATCATACGAACAAAAGGAACAACAACAGAAATCAATTGAAGGAAGAATCACATAATTTCGGTACCAAGACCTACGAATTTTGATTTCAATTTTGACAGGGAAGAACTAACCTTCTGATGATCAAACCAAGATAGCTAAATAGAGCTTTCCAACAAGCTACTATTTGTAAATATCCGACAAAGGATGAAAGAGTTATGCTAGGATGAAGATCAAGAAATTTCGGTAGCAATAGGGTATGGTGTAGGGTTTGATTGCTTCATAAATTTGTGTGTTTCTGATGTGGAATATATGTGTGGGAGGCTACCTCTTAATATATGGTATTTATGGGATTAATTTCCCTAGTTTAAAGGCTACATAAGGGAAGATAATCATCAGAATTAAATTCTGAAATTATCTTACCTTAATTTTAAGAATTTTATCTCCTAAAGCAAGATTGAACCAATAAGAAAATAAATCAAAGGGAAATGAAACTGGAAACGATTACAAGACCTTCCATACCATTTTTCGGCCATCACATATTCATTTTTTAAGGGACAAAACGGTAATTTTACCTGCACTGGATTTCAGACTTCTAGGACTCAAAATTTGGGGTCTCACAGGTTTCAATTTTGGTTTGGTACCAGGCCAAATCTGGAATAAACGTGGCACTGTCACAGAGTGACACATGTTATGTTGACTTTGACCAAAATTAGAAAATTGGCATAAAATGATAAAAAATTAAAAAAATAAAAATAAATTGGAGGAAAATATGGAAAAATTCTATAAAATAGAGAAAATTATGAGCAATCCAATAGTGTAAAATTTTGATAATTTTGATGAGTTTTGATAGGTATAAAAATTAGTATATTGTTTTGGAAATTAAGAAAAAACACGAAAATTATCCGGATTGAATCCAAGGACGATCGTTGGGTTCCTAGAATAGGTCTGAGGACCTAAGATTGATTATTTTGAGATTGTTAGGTTTTTTTTGATGATATTAAGAATCAGATTGCGATTATATATGTAGGTCGCATTAAGAGGATTAAGAATCTAGATCGTATTCAAGAAGAAAATTAAGACGACAAAATTATGAGTGGACAGTTTTAATTTAATTTCCATCATTTTAAATGAATTTGAATTGTGTTTACTTGATTCGTGAATCTTTTGCACGTTTAAACGCATGATCAATGAGAAATTCCTTAAATCATGGCAAATCTCGATTTCATGCATTTGATTAGATTGAAACATGCTTCTATGGTTATGTTCTAAACCGTAATTGAATCTTTGGGATGTGATTGAAATATCAACAATGTTTGGAACGACAGTATTAAACTGCCGAGTGGGAATCGTAGAAAAATAATTTAACAAATACCTCATAACGGCCTCTAGATCATATGAGAAAAATAAAGAACCTCGTGTTGGAAAAACATAACACAAGAGGAATTAAGACAATAATTAAAATATGAATAAATTGAGAATATTAAGGAATCAAATTCCTATTGATAAAAACCCTAATCTATAGATTATAGAAAATATTCTAACAATGTCTCATATGACTAACTAGTCATACGAAAGGATATTAATTGTGCTGAGTTTATAGCACAACCATATAAGAAAACAAAATTCAAAATAAGATAAAAAAATATGTAGAACCTAGGAAAAATCGAAAGATTTTTAATAAAAATTTATCTATGTATTAATCAAAAGAAATTAGAAACTATTAAATGGATTCTTACAAAAAAGGACAAATGGAGAAAGAAATAAAGCATAAGTAACTAAGAAAAATACAAACAAGGTGAATGAAAATTCGAGACTAAACAAATAGAATTATGCCAAAAAGAGACGAAGGATCAAGGAAGGGTTAGTCTACAGGATAGTAATCTTAATGAAATAATAGTTATAAGAAAGATAAATTTAGTGGATACTAACTCCAGTGGAACAAAAGGAATAATAGCTATGGAACTAGTCAACTAACGGTACTCTAACTTTAAGGAAGTATAGTGTATGAACATATCCTAGGATTGATCACCCTAGTATATCAGATTACTGCGTGTTACCTTAGATTACTACGTGTTTAGATTACTGTGTATTATCAGATTACTGTGTGTGATTTTAAACCCGAGTATAGAGTGAGAGTGAGAGAGAGAGGTTATATTATGAACCTGTGATAAAGGTTGACTATATTAGCCATCTATAAGAATGTCTATCGATTGTGTGCCAAGATTTATAAGATCTTTGTTTATTTGTGATGTGTGTGATGTATGTTGACATTGCTTGAGTGTGACCGTAATGATGGGGTCTTTCATTGTATGTTGCGATTTTGTGTGGCCTTGCTTTGTTATGATTTGTCGTTGATGCATTGTTATGAATGGGTTTGAATGATCCTTGTTCATGATTTAGGATTTTTTGTTTGCCAAGTCGTTCAATTGAAAGAATACAAAATCTTGTTTTAGTTTTAAAAGAATTCGTAAAGGAAAACGTCCACTCACCTGGTTGCCATGCCAGTGCTTGATAGGTTTTCCAGAGTTAAAGCCAAAGGATCGACTTTGCCCTAGATCGCAGACTCTCTGATCGAGTACGTGATACAAGTTATGGTTGAGATTCAGATTGACACTTGTGGACTAGATACATATGACATTTCGTGTGTGTATGTATTGTAAATTGGGATCCTTAATAATTAAATCATTATTTTGATTCGTGTCTCACATGATGTAAATTCTGCATGTTCGTTTATTTCAATATATTTTCTTAGTCTTGGGATCGCTTTCGAGGTGCATTATGCATTTAAAATACGAAAAAAAAATTTAAATTGGTTTCGTTCTTGCCTTGTATGGTTATTGTATACTTTAGGATGACCATCTAAGTTTGTACAATAGCTATATGGCGATTGTTACGTCTTGGTGGATCTCAGGATATAACACCCATTACATATTTTTTCGTTTTATCGTTGCTGATTTTGTCCTCTGCTATGACACAAAAAATTATCTTTTTTTCTATAACAGGTTTTCTTACTTCTCTACTATGATTCTTTTTTTTTTTTCAATTTTTTACCATTTTCTTCTATATATGGTATATTTATCTCTTTTATGTATTATAATTTTCTCTTTTCTAAGTTTTTTGTTTACATTTTGTTGTTAGGTTATCTATCATCTATTCTTCAATTTTGGTATTTTCTTTCTTTTTGTTAGGGTGCACGTCTTTCTTCCACTGACAGCAAGGTGAGGTTTTTCTTTATTTTTTTAAAATTTGATTTACTATATTATATAAATATGATTTACCTTGTTACGATAAAAATCATACTACACATATTTTGTATAGTTTAATGCCTGAGATTTATTTTTTAGCATAATGCAATCATTATTATTTGTGAAACTCATGAGTTCTAGTGTATTATGGTGTTATTGTATTATTCTACAGATATTTGTGTTGCTAACTAAACTATTTGACATATTTTGTAGATATGAATTCTTCCATTGATGTTAATGGGGGTAATGGTGGTGATGGTAATGCTGGAAAAGGAGGTGCTCAAAGACAAACTAAAAGATACTAATCAAATAATGAAGATATATTGCTCATCAAGATTCTATTGGAGCTACATGATAATGGAAAATACAAACCCGATAGGGGATTCAAGCCTAGAATGTAACAAACCCGATAGGGGATTCAAGCCTAGAATGTTTACTACAATTGAGAGAGAATTTGAGAAAAGGATGCCGACAAGTGGTATTCGGGAAAATCCACATATTTATTCAAGTGTCAAAACACTGAAGACCCATTTTGGTATTGTGTTTTATATGGTTAACAACAACCCAAGCAGTTTCGGTTGGGATCCTATTTGAAAGTGTGTGAATGTAGAAAAAAATTGTTTGGGATGCATATACACAAGTAAGATTGCTATAGTTATTTTTTCCAATATGAATGTTTAGTTGATATTGACATATTTGTCCATTTTATTAGAGTCACAAATCAATTGCTTATTTCAAGGAGCAATATTTTTGTTACTATGATGAGCTTGAGATGATATTTGCAGTTGATCGTGTACATGGAAAAAGTATTGTTGATTTTAAAATTATTGACATTGAAGTTGATGTTGAAACATGCTTGTATATTGACAATTCCGATGAAAGTCCTAATCCTGATAAAATTGTTGATGTTCTGCCTGATCAAGACTTTGTGCCCATATCTGATTCGCTAGATGAAAGTTCAAGTTCCAAAAGGAAAAAGAAAATCATCAATGAATCAGAATTGATTACTAAGGGCAGAAAGGTTAGTAGTTGCTCTTGACAACTCCATAAAAATATTGTATGATGGATTGGTTGATTTAGAGATGCGTGATATGAAATCCAACTTGAACAATGAGACATGAAGATTACTGGATTAACCGTCATTAACAGGATAAAAGCTACTCAGATTATTGCATCCAAGGTTGAGAATATGCTGCTATTCAACAGTCTCATTGTTGAAGAAAGGGAGATTTTGGTTCATGCACTGCTTAATGATCATGCATAAAAAACTTTGGTGTTAGGATTTTATTGTTATGAACTAATTTCAGTGAAGGATTTTATCATACAATTTTGGGTTTTAATGTATGTCATTGTATGACAATATATGTTAGGATTTTGATGTATGCCATTGTATGACAATATGTGTTAGGATTTTGATGTATGTCATTGTATGACTATATATATTAAGATTTTGATGTATATTACTGCATGACTATACATAATAAAATTTTGATGTTTATTGTTGTCCGGTGAAGGTATTAATGGAGTGATGAATTTCAATTTAGTTCAAACTATCTTTGTTTCTAATTTTATAATTCATAATTTTTATGAGTATATCTTTCACAATTATATTGTAACTCATGATATTTTTATAATTACACTGTAAATCAGTTATTCTTACATGGCATACAATTGGTACACAATCGTGTTTAGTAACAAACTTGGCACATGTACCATTCTGTCTGCATATAGAATTGTACATGGCCATGTGAATTAAAAACACAAGCTGCGTGATGTTCGGCCTACATATAAAAATATACACAGCTTGAGTTTTTATATTACATGGTCGTATGAATTAATCACCCAAGCTATGTACAATTCTGTTCACAGACAAAATAGTACACGACCTAGGTGATTAATTCACACGGCGGTGTGATATAAAGACCCAGGCTGTGTATTGTTCTGTTTGCGAACATAATTGTACACGGCCTGGGTGATTAATTCACGGGGTCATGTAAAACAATCACCCAGAACGTGTAATGTTCTGTCTACAGACAGAATAGTACACAACTTGGGTGATTAATTCACATGGTCATGTGATTTATTCACCTAGGTTGTGTAAGTGAATATAGTAGGGCTTACATGGATAGTTTTGTCAAATTACCAACCCGTGTGACCCTACTGTATAAGTTTAACTACACATAACCACGCTCATTCTCACAAACATATATGACTCCTCTATTGTTTCTCAAAACAATCTCCTCAACTATTTCTCCCAAACACATCCGACTCCTCCACTGTTTCTCATAATCAGGTGCTTCATCATCCACACAATCCATCCACTTCACAATCAAGTTTATATCCAGCCGAGTTTTGCTATAGGTAAGCATTTCTATGTCCATATACTTGGTAATTTTTATTGCATTTCTCAATTGTTGTCTCCAAAATGAAATAGTTCACAATCTCTTTTTATTTGACTTCTAAAATGTGTTTATTGGATTTGCAGTTTAAGCAATGAGTTAGAGGGGAAAATGAAAAGTGACGTCTCAAAAACAAAAACAAGGTGTAGAGGAGGAAGAAGGGCATCCTCTATTGATTGTTGAATCAGAGGAATTCGAATCTGGTACAAAAAATTGCTTACTAAATCAATTGAGCCAAATTGTTTTATAAAATTCGAGGAAGTAGAGTGTATGAGCATGGTAGATGAGATTGTGGCATTCTTAATTAATAGGAAAATGTATGAAATAGCTTTTATCCGGGAGAATTACAGCAAAGAATTGTTCCTTGAATTCTTGTTAACTTTTGAGTTGGATAAATATGAAATTGTGAGGAATAAAGATAAGGTAATGTGGTTTAAGCTTGGGAACAAGTGGTGGAACTTTTCGTTTGCAAAATTTAGAGTAAAATGTAGATTTTGTTCTGAAAAGTTTGCTGCTAGTGATGCATTCAATAATGTATTGTATACATTAAAGGATGGAGTCAGTCCACTTTCCGTTTGGAGGAAGTTAATATTTAAGATAGATAGAGATTCAAGGTGCAATTACAATAGGTTTGAACATACCAAGGCAAAGGCGTCATGCATTGTTAATAATGTGCTTTGCACTATTCATAAGTTTATAGCACATTGATACTTGGCCGAAGAGAGAACACTGAGGTGGTAGGCAAAAATGACTTACTGTATTTATATTACATTATAGAAAAAATTCCTATTGAGCTTGGACGATATTTTGTAGTTTATATTCAACTTGTGACAAAGTCTGATAGGGGAGGAGCACTGTGTGGCGGGTCGTATATTACTAATTTAACAAAAATTTTAGATATTTTTTTTGTATGAACATACTATTGAACATCGGGCTCAATCAATAAATATTGTAATACTGGTGAACATGCTAATGTTGAAAACCAGGGAGACAAATATATTTTTGTAGATGAGATATCCAATAAGGTACTTGTTGCTGGAGAATAAGAAAAGGAAATGGAGCCTAATGATCAACCCATTATAGATTCTATAGTTGTTGTTATAAACATGGATAATGAAGCGAGTGATAGCACGAGCCAGCCAAGATTGTGAACAATGATTGAAGAAATACACAATAATCTGCATTGTATGGAGTTAAGCCAAGCGAGGCTTGAGAAACAACAAGAATAGATGTCACATCCCGAACCCAAACAAAAAAATTTCACACAATAACCCGCCATAGGCCCATTATATACCCTACTTAGTAACAAGCAACACATATAATGAGTCTACAAGGCTAGAAACACAATCGATAGTGGAAAAGAAAAATAAATAAAAGTGTAGCAGAGATATAATATATAATATTACTGTTTGGGTGGCACTTGCCTAAGATTAGTCGATTTCAACAATTTACATTATTGATTTTACATTTGCTCAAACCCAACCACAACCATGAAAACTATATGAACAGACAGATGATACAAGAATATAGGAATACACGTTGTCACAGGACTAGAGTTTTGCGGAATAGAAACTCTTCGTACGGCCTTAGACTATCGCACTCGCAATAGGCTAAGTCAGCCTTCCTCACAAAGCTAGCTATAATGCTAAGCTTAGAACACAACCGAAAGAGAGAGGGACACAAAGGAATGGAGAGAAAACTATAAACTCTCAATATTGCAAGAATTGCTGGATGATTACAAATGAGGGGAGACACCCCTTATATAGCTAATATAGCTCCCCAATGAATGGTGAGATTGAGTCAACCGATCTAACGGTGTCTATACAAAGATATACAAGGCAAGCACTAATGGCTGATTTCCCATCTATGGTAATATTTTATTACATTGATTACCTTGATTCCCCAAATCGGGTCTCTTATATGGTAGGAACGGATTCCCATTGAATTCCCTGATTGTCTTTGATTGATTCTCCATTAATGTGTCGATTCTCCTTGATTGAGGCACCAGATTT
Organism: Passiflora organensis; assembly: GCA_019739055.1. Classification (NCBI taxonomy): domain Eukaryota; kingdom Viridiplantae; phylum Streptophyta; class Magnoliopsida; order Malpighiales; family Passifloraceae; genus Passiflora; species Passiflora organensis. The sequence goes on along the minus strand of JAEPBF010000187.1, from coordinate 2,690,809 downwards.
GAGGGACGGGTCACACACGAAGCCGAATGATGCGTAGTCAGATTTTCGGTCGTGACAACGTGCATACTATACTGTCATCCATAAAATACACACTATATCTATTGGCCACAAGTGTGCTGGGACTGATCGGATCCTTCAAGCCTCTATCTACTGGTACTCTGTATGAACCAAATCTATCGATTTGGCAAAAACCTGCCAGATGTGTAGTCGGGAAATACACATACTCTAAATATGCACAAGGACAACTTGCACCCATTTAATAACCAAAACCAAAGATAAGGAAATCAAAATGAAAATAACTTGATATATAAACAAACATAAGCAATTATAAATAACCAATTATGGAATTTCTTCTTAAGTGAGCCCACAAGATGTGTCTAGGCTAACATACTCTCATAGTCTTTCTAGGCTTTGGATAAGACTAAGATTTGTCAGTGGTAACCTAAATGCTTTTATTTAATCTCTTCCTTCATTTTCAAGCAATCATATGATCTATCAGACACACTTCTACAGCCCAATTTCACTGACAATGTCGGGTCGTTAAGTGATGGTAGCTCCACCTGAACGATTTCCTCTTTACCAGACCCGGAAAGCTCTAAAAGGTTGCATAGTTACCCTGTAAAACCCCATACCAGTCGAGTGTCCAGGCCTTCAAGATAGTTGTGTTTTGCTTCCAGGCCTAAAGCCCAATTCTGTATACATGCACATTTTAGAACCCATTTATTTTACCCTAGATGTGGTGGCTAATCAAGCATTTCAAACAAATCAAAACATCATTTACTCTGTGTTCTCTTTAATCAGCCGCACACTTTCTGTTCCACTGTCCCACAGCCAGGATTTCAATCCACCAGCACGTCAGGTAGGGTTTCAGCTTTATCTTTAATTTCTGTTATTCATTTTTGCTTCTATGTGGTGCCGATCTGTTTATTACTCCATATTCAATTCTGTTGGTTTATGGCTTTTGCTGCATACTCCATTACCCTCTGCACCACAGATCTTCACTCCTTTCGCGTTCTTTTCCAGCTCTTTCAACTTGTTTTCCCTTTCACTTGGTCACCGATGCCAAGTCCCAACTCATAGTTGCATTTCTCGTTTCCTTGTTGACGAATCGATTTCTTCATATGCGGCACTTGGGTCTCCTTTCGCCATGACTAGCTCATTCACCACTGGATATGTTCATTTTATTTTTTTCTTGGCCGTTGGAGTACCTGTTTCAGACCTCATCTCCTCCAGTCACGCGTGAGCTTTTCTTGGCTGTTGATATGCTCTCAGTTTTCGGCATGTCACGGCAAGTTCCAGGGTCTAATTGCTTTCATCCAGCTTCATCTTCTTCAGATCTAGCAAATCAGACCCGCGCGGCTCACTGCTCCAGCAAGCTCACTCCTCGCTCTCAACGCCATGGGTTGTGGCACAGATCTTCCACCCTCTCCATCGGCTTGCTCCTCTTGCGTTCGCTTCTTGGTACCCAGCTACAAATCCGGGTGGGTAAGTCTGGGACCATGCGTGTTTCTCCTTTCTCTTTTGTCAAGCCGATGCATTCTTCATACTCCAGCCCCGATTTTTGTTGGTTGTGAGAGAAGCACCGGATTTGTACTCCCTGCTTGAATGCCGCATGCCTATCTTCTCCAGTTCTGTGGCTTCTCTTCCTTAGTCTGTACCTAGCCCTTGTTCTTGGACCTTGTTTCCGTGATGCCTCTTGGGATCCTTGCCTGGTTCGTCCCCTTCGTATTGTCCTTCCCAGTATAACTTGCAGGAGAAAGAAAGTGTATACTTACTAATTAATTAAAGTAAATTAATAAGTTAAAGGAGTTGTTCTCAAATCATGCTGCGTCGGTGTCTTGTTTTGTTTTTCTTTTAGTCTTCAGTTGTTCAATTGCTTCTCTTGTCAAGCATAAGTTAATTAATTCAAAAAAAAAATAAATATATATATATATTAAAAAAAAAAAAAAGAGTTTAGTGGCTGGTACGCCACTTTTGATAAAGTGGCTGGTACGTCACTTTTGATAAAGTGGCTGCTACGCCACTTTTGATAAAGTGGCTGCTACGCCACTTTTGATAAAGTGGCGTAGCAGCTTTATAAAATTAAATAATAAATAAAAAATAAGAAAAGAATAAAGAAAGAAAGAAAAATTATTAATAATAAGCTGTGAGCCGACATTTGCTAAAGTGGCAGCTTGCACCACTTTATCATAGTAAATAAAAAAATAATAATAAAATAATTTGGATAGATGTAAAGTAATTGATTTAAAGTTATACTAAAACTAAGTGTGAACAGAATTTACGTATAACTCCTCATATTAATTTGTTAAACAATAAGTGAATTAAATAATAAATAAGTTTATCCATAAAACATACAAATCCCTACCGTATGATAAAGTGGCGAATAATTAAATAAAATTCTGATTCGTTACTCTATTACTTTAACTATATACGTAATTTTATCCTTTGTTTTCGTTAAACAATCTTTTTATGGTTTAAATAAAATAGTTGTTGATGCGTGTACATGAGATGTTTATCCTGTGTATGTATTCAGTTGATAAATATACTAAATATACGTTCGCTTGGCCAATGCGAGGTGAGTCAACGGAATCCCAGTGATAGGGGAGAGTTGCTCACCTGTTCGGGAGTCGTATGGGTGATGATTACGTTTACCTGCCACGTCTTCGCAGGTTGGTTCGTATTGAGACGGGTACGATATATGTTATATTTTCTCTGCCTAGTCTCGGACAACACTGGTGGCACGGGTTACGTATTGATTATTTATATTTTGATTTTTAAGAAAATAATAAATTAATACTGCCAGTGGGCTCCAGGTTTTCCTTTACCGGGGATTACTCGAGGAGTGTTTTACTATGTCCACCCCGATGGTTTTGTTTGATAATGTTAGACGTTTTATCATGTAATAATGTATTGGGTTGAAATCATAAAAAGAAAGTAAATATGTAAATTCCTTGTCCCTCATACTCTTTCAGTTTCGTGTCTATCCGTATCGTAAGGTATTCCTTGCCCTCCTACACGGGAACTCCTACTGAGATTTCCATAATCTCACCCCTTGTTGTTTTATTTCCCTTTTTCAGGCGTAGATCGCGAGCCGTAGATAGTATCGAGGTGTGATTATCTTTTACGACTTGGCTGGACTGTCGCACCTGCACGTTTTATCTGGTTTATTTTTCTATCACTACTGGTTCGATGTGTTTTTATATTGTGACTCTTTTGGTTATGTATTTCTATATCGGGCTTTAAGCCCAGTACGTTGATGTTGGGCTTGTGGTGGTATGAACTTGTTTTCATTTATGGTATTTCATTTCAACAACTAAAGTCTTCCGCTGTATATTTTATTTACTCTGTTTTATGCCAGACGTTAGTTTCTATTTTGTCATGCTCCAATTTATAAAATTAAATTCAATTGTTTTTGGGAATTGTGTTTGAAAAGTCAAATAAGCCTTGTGAGATTCGGATTGGTCCACGTGTTGGATTTATCCGGGTTTCACGGCGGTAAGGGCCCCGTTCTGGGTTCGGGTCCTTACAAGGGTGGTAGCGGAGCATGGTTTTACAAATCGGTTTTGGGAATGTTTTCGGAAAATATGTTTTAAACTCACTCGCACGTGCATAGTCCAGCGTCGTATCATTAAGTTATTTGTTGAGTTCATAATCTTATGTTTTGTTGTTCTGTTGTGCTTTACGCAGTCATCATGGTTAGGACACGTAGTGTTGCCACCGTTCGAGACCGCCAGGATGGCAGTGGCGAGTCAGTTCACGGGCCAGCCGAGCTCGAGGCACAAACGGATCAGCAAGCTCCTGCACCAGTAGCCCAGGCAGCTCCAGCAGCGCCAGTAGCGCCGGTTCAGGATCCGACTTTGGTTCAGATTTTAGCTTCTATGCAGGCAATGCAGGCCACATTACAGCAGTTCGTGGCACTACAGCCACCTGTTCCCGCTCTGGCTGCACCTGTAGTTCCGCCACAGCAGCCTATGGCCCTAGTTCAGCAGCAGGATGCCGGGAGACTTCCAGTGGTGATTACAAGGCTGTTGAAGGAAGCCCGACAGTTGGGTTGTACGAGTTTTTCCGGGACAGCTGGTGTTGCCGTAGCCCGGGAGTGGCTTGATACAGTCTGCCGGACCGCACAGGTATTACGCATTTCAGAGGAGGACAAAGTCGCCTTGGCCACTTTCCTACTGGAGAAGGAAGCTCGGTCATGGTGGACTGCAGTCAGTATGAGGTTTGAAGACCAGCAGCCATCATGGGATCAGTTCCTGAGCGAGTTCAGCAATCGGTTCTATACTCAGTTTCATCAGGATGAGAAGAGATCCGAGTTTTACAAGGTGAAGCAGGGTTCTCGATCAGTATTGGAGTTTGAGTCAGAGTTGAGGGAATTGTCCCGTTTTGCTCCAGCTGAGGATCGGATGGAAGCGAAGTTAGCTCGTCGTTTCCAAGATGGACTGAACAGCGATATTCGCACGATTGTGGGTACAACGCCAATTTATGATCTGCAGGCGTTGGTTGTTGCTGCCACGGAGGCGGAGAAGATGATTCAGAGTCGGAGGACTCACAGTCATGGCCGTAGAGATTTTCCACCAGGTAGAGGTCCGATTCGGCATGGTATGAGACATGATTCTAGACCGAGCCATTTTACGGGGCCGTACTCCTCGAGACCTCTTCGTTCTGGCGGAGGTAGTCACGGGATCACTCAGTCACAGTCATCTGCTTCTAGCCACAGTTTGAGCCGACCGTCTATGCCGTGGTGTGCTAACTGCCGGCAGCACCACATCCCTCCGTGCCTGCACATGCGGAAGTGTTACAACTGTGACGAGGTAGGCCACATGTCTCGGGATTGTCCAAAACCGAGGCGTAACATTTCACAGCCGTTCGGAGCTCCGAGACCGAGCGGTAGTCAGGCTGGTTCATATGCTGGTTCACATGCTTCTTCCAGGCCCCCATCTAGAGCACCGGGTAGACCCTCCGGGAGTCAGCCGTCCACTCAGTCGTCACAGCCGAGACCGACTAGACTTTTCACGTTAACTGATGCCGAGGCTGGTGCCAACCCCGACGTGGTGACAGGTACTATTACTATCTTCTCTCGTTATGCTAGAGTACTATTAGATCCCGGAGCGAATAGGTCATTTGTGGGTCCTAGAGTTGTAGTAGCTGCAGATCGTTTGTTGTCTTCCTTAGTTCCACCAATCACAGTTCTAACCCCGTTAGGTGAACAGTTAACCTGTAGCCATGTTTATTTAAGTTGTATGTTGAGAATGGGATCAGTTGAAATTGAGGCAGATTTGATTCCGTTGGATATCCGAGAACTGGATGTCATTTTGGGTATGGACTGCTTAGCCCGTTATCGAGCTCGGATGGAGTGTTTCACCAAGCGGGTTTGGTTCAGTCTACCCGATGGATCAGAATATTGCTTTGAAGGTGATAGGCGTGTGGTGCCTACTTGTATGATCTCTTGGCTTAGCGCAAAGAGAATGATTAGTAAGGGTTGTACAGCATTCCTAGCCCATGTCAGGGACACCTCAGTTGAATCATCAGAGCTGAGTCAAGTCCCAATTGCCAGTGAGTTTCCGGATGTATTTTCGGATGATGTAGTCGGGTTACCACCGGAGAGAGAGGTGGAATTTGGGATCGAACTGATGCCCGGAACAAACCCAATATCCATTCCGCCATATCGGATGGCTCCGGCAGAGATGAAGGAGCTGAGGACTCAGTTGGAGGATTTGGTAGATCGTGGGTTCATTAGGCCCAGTGTGTCACCTTGGGGAGCGCCTGTATTATTTGTAAAGAAGAAGGATGGCTCGTTACGATTGTGTATTGATTACCGGCAATTGAACCGGGTTACAATAAAGAACAAGTACCCACTGCCTCGAATAGATGATTTGTTCGATCAGTTGCAGGGGGCATCGGTATTTTCAAAGATCGATCTAAGATCTGGTTATCATCAATTGCGGGTCCGTGAATCCGATATTCCGAAGACAGCTTTCAGGTCTCGTTACTTGGCACTACGAGTTCCTGGTCATGCCGTTTGGGTTGACGAATGCACCAGCTGTCTTCATGGATTTGATGAACCGTGTATTCCGGGAGTATTTGGATCGGTTTGTAATTGTCTTTATTGACGACATCCTCATTTATTCAAAGTCGAAGGAAGAACATTCCGAACATTTGAGGATGGTACTGGAGTTACTTAGAGCAAGGCAGTTATACACCAAGTTCTCTAAGTGCGAGTTCTGGTTACGAGAAGTTGGTTTCTTGGGACATGTGGTGTCAGCAAGTGGAGTATTGGTGGATCCCAAGAAGATTGAAGCTGTTATATCATGGGAGCCTCCACGTACAGTTTCCGAGATTCGGAGTTTTCTCGGTTTAGCCGGTTATTACCGGCGATTTGTGGAGAATTTCTCGACGTTGGCTGGACCGTTGACTCGGTTAACGCGCAAGGGCGAACCGTTTGTGTGGTCTGAGAAGTGTCAGCACAGTTTTGAGGAGTTGAAGTCCAGATTGGTTTCCGCTCCGATTCTTACTTTACCTGTCAGCGGTAAGGACTATGTAGTATATAGTGATGCTTCAAAGCATGGTTTGGGATGTGTGCTTATGCAAGATGGGAAGGTAGTCGCCTACGCCTCTCGACAGTTGAGGCCACACGAATGTAACTATCCGACCCACGATTTGGAGTTAGCAGCGGTGGTGTTTGCTTTGAAGATTTGGCGCCATTATCTATATGGTGAGACTTGCAGAATCTTTACAGACCATAAAAGTCTTAAGTACCTTCTAACTCAAAAGGAGCTTAATTTGAGACAGAGAAGATGGCTGGAATTGATAAAGGATTACGATCTGGTAATTGAATATCATCCCGGGAAAGCTAATGTAGTCGCTGATGCCTTGAGTAGAAAGACCTCATCTTCTTTGGCTTACATCCGGGCAGAATATATGCCAATGCTAATGTGTTTGAGGGAAAACCGAGTTCAGCTCGGTGGTGATAACTCGGGGGCGTTATTAGCACGAATTGTTGTCAGGCCGTCATTACTTGAGGAGATCCGAGTTAACCAGTTGGAAGATTCAAGTTTGACTCAATTACGGCAGCAGTTGGAAAACGGTGATGGAGGAGATACAGTCAGTGAGTACAGAATCCGAGATGATGGAATTCTGACATTTCGAGGCCGAGTCTGTGTTCCCCAAAATGAAGAGTTACGTCAGCTGGTTTTAACCGAGGCACACAGTTCCACATTCTCGATTCATCCCGGTAGTACCAAGATGTATCGGGATCTAAGGGAACATTACTGGTGGTCAGGAATGAAGAGACACATTGCGGAGTTTGTTGCTCGTTGCCTCGTTTGCCAACAGGTCAAGGCCGAGCACCAAAAACCCGCAGGTATGTTGCAGTCGCTTCCCATTCCGGAGTGGAAGTGGGAGCATATCACGATGGATTTTGTCGTGGGCTTACCGAGGACTCAACGGGGTTTTGATGCGGTATGGGTGATTGTGGATAGATTGACCAAGTCGGCCCATTTTCTTCCCGTACGAGTTACCGATACCCCGGAGAAGTTAGCTTCCCGGTATATGGACGAGATTGTGAGATTGCACGGAGTTCCAGTGTCCATAGTATCCGATCGGGACCCGAGGTTCACTTCCCGATTCTGGGAGAAACTCCATCATGCCTTGGGTTCTCGGTTGAACTTCAGTACGGCTTTTCACCCGCAAACGGATGGTCAGTCCGAGAGGACAATACAGACGTTGGAAGATATGTTACGAGCGTGTGCGCTTGACAGACACACTACGTGGGATAGATGCCTTCCGTTAGCAGAATTCGCCTACAACAACAGCTACCAAGTCAGTATCGGGATGGCACCGTATGAGGCGCTATATGGTAGACGATGTCGAACACCGATATGCTGGGATGAGGTAGGCGAGAGGCGCCTAGATAACCCCGAGCTGATTGATCAAGCAACCGAGCAATTGACATTAATCCGACAACGATTGAAGACGGCTCAGGATAGACAGAAGAACTATGCAAATAACCGTCGCCGCGAACTTGAGTTTGAGGTTGGAGATATGGTGTTTCTAAAGGTCGCGCCGTGGAAGGGTGTACTCCGATTTCAACAGCGAGGTAAACTAGCACCACGTTATATTGGTCCGTATGAGATTACCGAACGTATCGGACCTGTGGCATACCGATTGGCATTACCCTCCTCTTTGGAGAGGATCCACGATGTATTCCACATATCAATGTTGCGGAAGTATGTTAGGGATCCGTCACATGTGTTGGATGCACCGCCAGTAGAGGTTGCCAACGACTTATCATTTCCCGCTCAGCCAGTGGCTATTGTTGATGAGTCAATTAGACAGCTTCGTAGTCGCCTAGTTCCTATGGTTCGAGTCTCTTGGCGCAATGGCACTTCTGAAGAGCTCTCATGGGAGACCGAGGAGTCAATGCGGGAGCGCCATCCACATCTTTTCGAATGACATGGTACATAAATTTCGAGGACGAAATTTTTATAAGGGGGGGAGGATGTAAAACCCCATACCAGTCGAGTGTCCAGGCCTTCAAGATAGTTGTGTTTTGCTTCCAGGCCTAAAGCCCAATTCTGTATACATGCACATTTTAGAACCCATTTATTTTACCCTAGATGTGGTGGCTAATCAAGCATTTCAAACAAATCAAAACATCATTTACTCTGTGTTCTCTTTAATCAGCCGCACACTTTCTGTTCCACTGTCCCACAGCCAGGATTTCAATCCACCAGCACGTCAGGTAGGGTTTCAGCTTTATCTTTAATTTCTGTTATTCATTTTTGCTTCTATGTGGTGCCGATCTGTTTATTACTCCATATTCAATTCTGTTGGTTTATGGCTTTTGCTGCATACTCCATTACCCTCTGCACCACAGATCTTCACTCCTTTCGCGTTCTTTTCCAGCTCTTTCAACTTGTTTTCCCTTTCACTTGGTCACCGATGCCAAGTCCCAACTCATAGTTGCATTTCTCGTTTCCTTGTTGACGAATCGATTTCTTCATATGCGGCACTTGGGTCTCCTTTCGCCATGACTAGCTCATTCACCACTGGATATGTTCATTTTATTTTTTTCTTGGCCGTTGGAGTACCTGTTTCAGACCTCATCTCCTCCAGTCACGCGTGAGCTTTTCTTGGCTGTTGATATGCTCTCAGTTTTCGGCATGTCACGGCAAGTTCCAGGGTCTAATTGCTTTCATCCAGCTTCATCTTCTTCAGATCTAGCAAATCAGACCCGCGCGGCTCACTGCTCCAGCAAGCTCACTCCTCGCTCTCAACGCCATGGGTTGTGGCACAGATCTTCCACCCTCTCCATCGGCTTGCTCCTCTTGCGTTCGCTTCTTGGTACCCAGCTACAAATCCGGGTGGGTAAGTCTGGGACCATGCGTGTTTCTCCTTTCTCTTTTGTCAAGCCGATGCATTCTTCATACTCCAGCCCCGATTTTTGTTGGTTGTGAGAGAAGCACCGGATTTGTACTCCCTGCTTGAATGCCGCATGCCTATCTTCTCCAGTTCTGTGGCTTCTCTTCCTTAGTCTGTACCTAGCCCTTGTTCTTGGACCTTGTTTCCGTGATGCCTCTTGGGATCCTTGCCTGGTTCGTCCCCTTCGTATTGTCCTTCCCAGTATAACTTGCAGGAGAAAGAAAGTGTATACTTACTAATTAATTAAAGTAAATTAATAAGTTAAAGGAGTTGTTCTCAAATCATGCTGCGTCGGTGTCTTGTTTTGTTTTTCTTTTAGTCTTCAGTTGTTCAATTGCTTCTCTTGTCAAGCATAAGTTAATTAATTCAAAAAAAAAATAAATATATATATATATTAAAAAAAAAAAAAAGAGTTTAGTGGCTGGTACGTCACTTTTGATAAAGTGGCTGCTACGCCACTTTTGATAAAGTGGCGTAGCAGCTTTATAAAATTAAATAATAAATAAAAAATAAGAAAAGAATAAAGAAAGAAAGAAAAATTATTAATAATAAGCTGTGAGCCGACATTTGCTAAAGTGGCAGCTTGCACCACTTTATCATAGTAAATAAAAAAATAATAATAAAATAATTTGGATAGATGTAAAGTAATTGATTTAATGTTATACTAAAATTTAGTGTGAATGGAATTTACGTATAATTCCTCATATTATTAATTGGTTAAACAATAAGTGAATTAAATAAAAAATAAATTTATCTGTAAAACATACAAATCCCTACCGTATGATTAAGTGGCGAACAATTAAATAAAATTTTGATTCGTTATTTTATTACTTTAACTATATACGTAATTTTATCCTTTGTTTTCGTTAAACAATCTTTTTATGGTTTAAATAAAATAGTTGTTGATGCGTGTACATGAGATGTTTATCCTGTGTATGTATTCAGTTGATAAATATACTAAATATACGTTCGCTTGGCCAATGCGAGGTGAGTCAACGGAATCCCAGTGATAGGGGAGAGTTGCTCACCTGTTCGGGAGTCGTATGGGTGATGATTACGTTTACCTGCCACGTCTTCGCAGGTTGGTTCGTATTGAGACGGGTACGATATATGTTATATTTTCTCTGCCTAGTCTCGGACAACACTGGTGGCACGGGTTACGTATTGATTATTTATATTTTGATTTTTAAGAAAATAATAAATTAATACTGCCAGTGGGCTCCAGGTTTTCCTTTACCGGGGATTACTCGAGGAGTGTTTTACTATGTCCACCCCGATGGTTTTGTTTGATAATGTTAGACGTTTTATCATGTAATAATGTATTGGGTTGAAATCATAAAAAGAAAGTAAATATGTAAATTCCTTGTCCCTCATACTCTTTCAGTTTCGTGTCTATCCGTATCGTAAGGTATTCCTTGCCCTCCTACACGGGAACTCCTACTGAGATTTCCATAATCTCACCCCTTGTTGTTTTATTTCCCTTTTTCAGGCGTAGATCGCGAGCCGTACATAGTATCGAGGTGTGATTATCTTTTACGACTTGGCTGGACTGTCGCACCTGCACGTTTTATCTGGTTTATTTTTCTATCACTACTGGTTCGATGTGTTTTTATATTGTGACTCTTTTGGTTATGTATTTCTATATCGGGCTTTAAGCCCAGTACGTTGATGTTGGGCTTGTGGTGGTATGAACTTGTTTTCATTTATGGTATTTCATTTCAACAACTAAAGTCTTCCGCTGTATATTTTATTTACTCTGTTTTATGCCAGACGTTAGTTTCTATTTTGTCATGCTCCAATTTATAAAATTAAATTCAATTGTTTTTGGGAATTGTGTTTGAAAAGTCAAATAAGCCTTGTGAGATTCGGATTGGTCCACGTGTTGGATTTATCCGGGTTTCACGGCGGTAAGGGCCCCGTTCTGGGTTCGGGTCCTTACATACCCTATGCAGACACATTCTGTTATCACATCGTTATTCGATAAATCATTATACGAGGCAACAATCATATGCTTATAATATCACCACAAATAATTCAAACAATTATGTCAATCGATAATATTACTTGCCTAGGTATGCATGTCCATACCGTCTCGGCTATTCAATTATCTTGCTTAGTTTAGTCATAAATGTATGAATATTATGCACACACAAGCAACCACTCATAGTTTATGGTCCTGATTCTTCTTTGGAGTCCAACTCCGGAGAAGATTGTCTTTGTCAATTTAACTTTGCACCTGCCAATTAGAAGATCCAGCTTCTATTAATCTTAAATTAAACCATAATCCTTAATTACACATTTCTAATCCTTGAATCATATCGATATCATCCAAGTATCAACGTGGAACATTTTTCGAACTTTCTTTTTATTTTTTCTATATTTTCTATCAATTTCTCTGATTTATTTAACCTATCAAACAAGCTCAGATTTCTACAAATTTGATACCATTGGAATCCTTGGAGTTTCTAATATTTTTTCTATTTTTTTTTATATTTTCCTCTATTTATTTCTATTTTACCATATTGTTCTTTAATTTCTAGCCTTTCTATCTAATTTATGTTAATTTTTCCCAAGCCGACATATGACAGCACGAGCGTGCACCGGCACTATACCTGAACCTCTGGGATGCTAACATGTGGCTCGTTCTGGATTTGCCACGACTCGTCTGAGCCTACCCATACATCCTTCAAATGACTTGTCACTCGGGGTCCTTTTAAACTATATGCCATTCAGTTAACATATAATCGACCTATCGTTCAGTTCCAATTTAAACAACCTATCATTCATTATTAGTCTTAGACGATCCGTCGTTCAATCACACCCTAAACTACATGTCATTCAATTCTATCCTTAAATGACGTGTCTTTTGATTAGTTCTTAGTGTCTAAACGACACGTTACACACATTTGTTCTTAGCCGACCTATTGTCGGGACATCCTCGGATTACTTGTTTTCCCTAACCTCAGGCCGATGGGATTCCTGCAAACCCTACTAGAGTTTCATTCCCCTTTTGTTGAATCTTCAAATTTCACCTCAAATATACCAAATAAATTCATGAATAGCAAGTTATTAACAATCCAAATCAAACCTAGCCATCGAATATACGATTTAATCAACCAAAACCACAAAATCAAAGATTTGGAGGCCCGAGTTTTCGGGCAGGAAACTGATCCAGATCTCACCAGAACTCACTTTGTTTCTCTCTTGAATTGCTCACAATTCACTCTCCCTTGTCACGCACAAGTTTTCGCACACCAAATGAAGGTTTACAAGTCAATTCCAGGCTATACCCATGCGAGTCTCGTCACCGAATTTGTTCCAGACACGCGTGGGTTAATCGGAGTAATGGGTGGGATATCGGGCACATGTACGGTAGGGAAGGGCCTCGACTGATGACTAATCTCGAGGTTGAAACAATGTTGTTCGAAAGTAAAGGAAAACAACGTCGTTTCGAGGAAGGAAATTAGGGTTTCTACCCTGCTGTTGCCAACTAGTCAAAACGACAAAACCTTCCGCATTTTGACCCTCCTCTCTTTTTTTCCTTTTTTTTATAAATAATAATATAATAATAATATTTAATATATATTTTTAATTTCCAAATTTAATTATAATTTCTAATAAATAATATATTATCACAAAAAATATGCATAAAATTCTGATAATTTTCTAAAAAATAATAGAATACTCCAATATGATCAAATTATTTTTTTTATAATTAAAAAATTACTAAAAAATATAATACTTCAAAAATTATACTTAGAAAATCCTCAAATACCAAACTATCCTTTCGAAAATTTGAAGAAAATTATTGTACCTTCATATCTCATCTTTAATCTTAATTCTAATCTTCAATCACCAAAACTCTCTACAAAATCTCCACATAATAATTATTTTTATAATTCTTTAAATTTATCGATATAATCACATTAATACGAAATCCTTAAAAATAAAATGGCTCGGGTTTCAATTCGAATTCTTAAGTTTCAAAAAAAAATTTGAAAGAAATTTTCCAAGGTTGTCAATATCAAAAGAAATTCAATAAAAATTTATTATAACTAAAGAAAAATTACAAAAATACACAGTTCGAGTTTCGCAAAAGAAAGCATATTTTTCTAAATCGTTAAACAATAATTCATCCAGTAAGTCCAAATGACTAAAGCATAGGGTTTTATTTCTATCGAATGCTTCTCTAAATAGTTATTAGGTTATTTTACATGTTCTAGGTCCAAAACTAAAATCTGACCCATCGACTCAAATGTCAGAATCTCACAATGGATGAATACTTTCAATATATTTATTTCCCTCCATCACATTCGATACTCACTCCACTATCGTCATCATATTGTACTTGATTTCTAGGTATAACTATTTTAAGTTTTCTTGACTTTTTTCTGGTTGTTAAAATTGACATTATCAAATGTTTATTGACAGTTGTTTATCGTTGAGAATATTTTCATTGAACTAGTTTGATCTGAAAGAGTTGTTTCTTACTTGAACTAGCGCAGAGAAATAAAGTTGATGTCATTACTTGAACTAGTTTACGATTAATAGTTTACCACAAAAGTATGCAATGATTTATATCTTCACTTGATATGTCAAGGATTGATGTCATTGTTCAATGTCACCTTAAATAAAATTTTCATATTTTCACCTAGACATATATCACTATAATGTTTATATTTTTTTTACGAATTCTAACTTTGAATAATTTTGAAGATAAAAAATAAGTTTTTGATTTGGTTTGTATAAGAATCGAGAAGTGTAGCTATCGGGCTAAACAATAATTATTCTCTTTTTTTATCTGTGCCAACTCAAAGTTATTTGTGGCTATCAGGTTCGTTGTAAAAAAAATAAAAAAATTTACGGTAAGAAGTCACCATTGTTTCTATAGAATTTTCCTACTAATATCAAAACCAAGAAGTCTTGTAGAACTATCACTTAACTCTCTTACATTCTCTTGGAATAGTGATTCTCTAGTCATTTCTTATAAAAAAATAATTTGGCTTAAAAAAACTAAGTACACATGATATGCATAAACGATAGCCGACATAGTCTAATATAAATAACAATTAAAATGATAAAAGGTGGCCTTATGATGACATCCATGTATCGAACATAGATGTGGCAAGATCATCTCTAAAACTGGTCCAACTATCATAAATTTCAACTGTGGAAATGCTTTCGGTTTTAATTGCATTTTGCTACGATGCTTCACAATGAACTTCAACCAAAGGATCAATTCCCATACTCTGCTTAATATGATTATATAATAAACAACATGCTAATATAATCTTATTCTATATTTCAGTTGGGTAGAAAGCAGGACTTATTAAGATTGCTCATCGAGCCTTTAGTTGTCCAAAACAACATTCAATAAGTTTCTTGTAAATGCATATTTCAAATTGAAGTATTCTTTTGCATTACATGGATAATTTCCATCTCTCTATTCGTTAAGATGGTATCTTTAACCTCGATATGGAGCAAGAGATCCATCTCCATTAGTATAACCTACATCAACTAGATAATATTTTCCTACAAAGTTATAATACATTTTATTAGTAAATAATGGAATCTGAAATAATTTTTATTATGGAAAAAATGTACCTAATGGGACTCTAAGACCATTTTATCGGGTTATAGCATCCCGTAATATTTGACTATCAGCTGCAAACCTCTTCCAACCAATGATTACATAGGTGAATTGTACGTCCGAAGAGCATGCAACAAGGACATTTTGAGCAATTTCTCCTTTTCGATTTTTATAACATGACTTGTCTTTCTTTAAAACTAAAACCTTGATATATGTTCCGTTAAGAGTGCCTAAACAATCTTGTATAAACAAATTAATTTTTTATAAATCAATTATTGTTATGAATATCAAAGGTTTGGAAATTGAAAAGACACAAAATTTATTATGTCTATTCAATTGTATAATGAATATTTTGTAACTACAAAACTCTTTATATTCTAATGTCTCTTCGTGTACCCTATCATGTTACCTATAAATAGGAGGTAACCTTATTTGCTTTGTACACACTTGCTTGAGCACTTGAAAAGATATTCTACTCCTTATATTGTTCTTAGTTTTCTCTCTTATTCTTTTCTCCTCAATTCTTCTTATCGTTATATTCTATAACACGTTATCAGCACGATACTCTTATAAACAAAAGGAGAATCAAGAGTCTTACAAGAGTTCTACAAAGGTATATTTGGGTGAGTATATTTTTATAATTATTTATAATCATGTTGTAATATTATTACTATGCTTCAAATTTGCTTTTACAATAGCAATATCGTGAAAAAAGTTTCACAAAATATTCTGAGTTGATTTCATGCCTTCTGGTGGCTGAACAAAACAATGAGCTGTTGATGAGAAATTATGAATCTCGTCCTACTGGTTCTGCTCCATTCCCTGAAGTGAATGTGATGCTATCTCATAACCATAGTCATGGTCGGAGTCGAGGCCGCGGACGAGGACGAGGACGAGGTTATAATAAATTTTGTCATGGTGGCGGTCAATCAAGTAAATTTATCTTCCAAAATCATAAAGTTGTAAAGGATGAAGGACCTGGAAAAATAATGAGTGGCATAAATAAAAAAGTTACAATTAGTAACTGCCATCGATGTGGAATGCAAGGTCATTGACAATGTACCTGTCGTACACCAAAATATTTTGCCGACCTATATCAAGAATCTTTGAAGTCTAAGACAAGAATGTGGAGACAAACTTTGTCCAAGATGATTTTATTGAATTTGCCAATGGACTTGAGGATATAACGCACTTGGATGTTTCTGATTTTCTTAATGATCCAAATGATGAAAGTGAAAGAAATCAAGAATGATTTTAATTTTATAACTATGCAAATTTCAATTATGTTCTCTTATGTTATTATAATAAAAGTCTATTTATTTTGTTTTATTTATTTATATTTTCTTTTAATATTTTAATTTATTTTATATTTTCTTATTAATTTTATTTATTCAATGAAGAGAATGGATATTGGTATGGATATATCTAAGATGAACGCCAAGGAAATATGTTTGGTTGACAGTGCCACAACACATACAATATTGAGAGATAAGAGATATTTCTCTTATTTGGATAATAGAAAAACCAATGTATATACAATAAGTGGTAATACAAGATTGATTGAAGGCTCCGGAAGAGCAAATATTATTCTATCTGGTGAAACCATAATAATGATAGAAGATGCATTATACTCTTCTAAGTCTCAAAGAAACTTGTTAAGTTTCAAAGATATTCGTTTGAATGGATATCATATTGAGACAATGAACGAAGGAAGCATTGAGTATCTTTGCATAACTTCTATAATTTCGGGTAAAAAGTATGTATTAGAAAAATTACCCGCTTTTTCTTCCGGATTGTACTACACAAGTATTACAATGATAGAGTCTCATTCTATAATAAACCATCAGTTTAATGATGTGTTTAAAATTTGGCATGACCGGTTAGGCCATCCCGGTTCAACAATGATGCAAAAAATAATAGAGAATTCTTGTGGTCATCCATTGAAAAAGAATAAGATTTTTCAATCTAATGAATTCTCATGTGCTGCTTGTTCTCAAAAAAAATTAATAATACTGCCATCACTAGCAAAAATTGGAATTGAATCTCTAAAATTTTTAGAAAAAATTCAAGAAGATATTTGTGGGCCTATACATCCACCATGTGGACCATTTTGATATTTTATGGTTTTGATCGATGCATCAACCAGATGGTCACATGTATGTTTATTATCATCTCGCAATATGGCATTTGCGAGATTGCTTACACAAATAATTCGTTTGCGAGCTCAATTTTCTGATTATCCGATAAAATCTATTCGAATGGATAATGCTAGTGAATTTACATCAAAAGCCTTTATAGATTATTGCATATCTATTGGAATAAAGGTTGAACATCCTGTTGCTTATGTTCATACACAAAATGGTTTTGCAGAATCATTTATAAAACGCTTACAATTAATTGCAAGACCTATGCTTATGAGATCCAAACTTTCAGTTTATGTTTGGGGACATGCCATTTTACATGCAACATCAATTATACGCATTAGGCCAACAAGTTATCATAAACACTCCTCGATGCAATTGGTTCATGGTCAGGAACCAAATATTTCCTATCTAAGAATTTTTGGTTGTGCGGTATATGTTCCAATTTCTCCACCACAACGTACAAAAATGGGTCCTCAAAGAATGATAGGAATATATGTTGGATATGAGTCTCCATCTATCATTAAATATCTTGAGCCATTAACTGGAAATTTATTTACGGCAAGATTCGCTGATTGTCATTTTGACGAGACTATATTTCCAACTCTTGGGAGAGAAAATAAACTGTTGGAAAAGAAGATCTCTTGGAATGAATTATCATTATCTAGTTTTGATCCTCAAACAAATCAATGTGAACATGAAGTCCAAAAGATAATTCATTTACAAACGATTGCAAATCAACTGCCAGATGCATTTACTGACCTTAAAAGAAAAACTAGGTCTTATGTTCCAGCTGTAAATGCTCCGATAAGAATTGATGTCTCTGAAGGACAATCTAAAGTTGCTAGTGAATCTGGACCACATCAGAAACGTGGAAGACCATTCGGTTCTAAAGATAAAAATCCTCGAAAAAAGAAAGGAGCAACTACACAAGATGGTCATGAGGAGGATATAGTTTTGGAAAATCTAGTTGACATAATTAATAAAATTCCGGAAGAAACACAAGAGAATGAAGAGATCTCGATTAATTATGTCACTACAGGAACAAGATGGAACCGAAGCTCAATACTTGTCGACAATATTTTTGCATATAATATAGCGCTAAATATTATAGAAGAAAGTGAGGATCTTGAACCTACCTATGTGGAGGAATGTAAAAATAGAAATGATTGGCCAATGTGGAAAGACGCAATTCAATCAGAATTAAAGTCATTTGAAAAATGTGGAGTTTTTGGACCTGTAGTCCATACACCGAAAGGTGTAAAACCGGTGGGATATAAATGGGTATTTGTGCGAAAAAGAAATGAGAAAAATGAAATTGTGAGATATAAAGCAAGACTCGTCGCACAAGGTTTTACCCAAAAACCGGGTATTGATTATGATGAGACATATTCTCCAGTGGTGGATGCAATAACATTGCGATATTTGCTTTGTTTGGCAGTACATGAAAAGCTTGAAATGCGTCTAATGGATGTAGTTACAGCCTATCTGTATGGCTCGTTGGATACTGATATATATATATGAAAATTCCTGAAGGATTTAAATTTTCAGATGCAAATAAATCAAATTCTCAGGAAATTTATTCAATAAAATTAAATAGAGCTCTATATGGATTGAAGCAATCTGGACGGATGTGGTATAATTGCCTCAATGAATGCTTAATCAAAGTAGATTTCAAGAATGATCCAATTTGTCCATGTGTCTTTATAAAAAGATATGAATCTGGTTTTGTTATAATAGCTGTTTATGTTGATGATTTAAATATCATTGGAACTCGTGAAGAGATAGATAAGACTATCAGCTATTTAAAAAACGAATTTGAAATGAAAGATCTTGGAAAAACAAGATATTGTTTGGGTCTTCAAATTGAGCATCTAAGTGAAGGAATATTTATTCATCAATCAAATTATGTGGATAAAGTTCTTAAAAGATTTTATATGGATAAAGCTCATCCATTAAGTACACCAATGCTTATGAGGTCACTTGATGTGAAAAAAGATATTTTTCGACCTCGTGAAGAAAATGAAGACCTCTTAAGTCCTGAGGTTCCATACCTTAGTGCTATTGGTGCACTTACATATCTTGCTAATAACACTCGACCTGACATATCATTTGCAGTAAATTTACTAGCAAGATATAGTTCTTCCCCAACTCGAAGACATTGGAATGGAGTTAAACATATTTTTAGATATCTACGAGGGACAACGGATATGGGTTTATATTATTCAAATTTATCCACTTTTGATTTAGTTGGTTATGCAGATGCAGGATATTTGTCAGATCCACATAAAGCCAGATCGCAGACAGGTTATTTATTCACTATAGGTAATACTGTCATTTCATGGCGGTCGGTGAAACAAACTTTGGTTGCTACTTCTTCTAACCATGCAGAGATTTTAGCAATTCACGAAGCAAGTCGTGAATGTGTTTGGCTACGATCAATATCACAACACATAAGAGAAGCATGTGGATTATCAAGTGATAGAGAACTTGCAACTACACTGTATGAAGATAATACTGCTTGTATAGCTCAATTGAAGGAAGGCTACATAAAGGGTGACAAGACAAAACATATTTCACCAAAATTCTTCTTTACTCATGATCTTCAAAGCAAAGGGGAAATCAGTGTCCAACAAATACGCTCAAGTGATAGCCTGACTGATTTATTTACTAAAGCTCTTCCCACATCAACATTTGAAAAGCTTGTTCGAAAGATCGAAATGCAATGCTTGAAAGATTTAAAAGGATGACTAAATCAGGAGGAGTATGCACTGCACTCTTTTTTCCTTCACCAAGTTTTTATTCCCATTGAGTTTTTCTTGGTAAGGTTTTTAATAAGGCAGTATTCTGATTTCATACTCACATTCTTAATATTCAAAATATTCAAGGGGGAGTGTTATGAATATCAAAGGTTTGGAAATTGAAAAGACACAAAATTTATTATGTCTATTCAATTGTATAATGAATATTTTGTAACTACAAAACTCTTTATCTTCCAATGTCTCTTTATGTACCCTATCATGTTACCTATAAATAGGAGGTAACCTTATTTGCTTTGTACACACTTGCTTGAGCACTTGATAAGATATTCTACTCCTTATATTGTTCTTAGTTTTCTCTCTTATTTTTTTCTCCTCAATTCTTCTTATCGTTATATTCTATAACAATTATGATAATATGTCATTCTCACATATAAATTATAGTTTATGCCACCTTAAAATATTTCCATGTTGCAACTTTACAATTCTCTGTAATTGGATTTGCAAACTTCAATAAATCCCGATGTAATCATAACACAGCTTGAAGTACACAATGAAAATATTTGCTAATAGATTCTCTTGAATGCCTAAATCTAAATTTTATAACACGGTTTTTTACATAATGTGCCACAATATTCATATAACAACTTGCCCATCAACTAACATATTCTTAGTATCTTGCAATTCCCTCTTTGTCTCGAGCATTTTACATAATTTTATAAATATTTTTCTATCCATACATAACTGTTCAATACAAAATATATTATTTCTATAAACTAAATTGTTCAGATGTTCACACCGACTAAAGAAATTATAAAAGTATCTTGGCTGAAATAATTTTGATCACTTGTCATTTTACAATTTCTGATTGTTATAATTAAGAATAATCACCAACCAATGTTGTATGATAATGATTAATTTTTTCCGCATAAGTTCATGTATCATCTGTAACATAAATTCAAAAATAAAAAATAATATAATAACTTGTATTCACAATATATTATTAAGCTATAACAAATAAAAGGACTTACTATGATTGGTTTGTTGTAGATATACTATGGTAGTGAGATATGTATAACTTAACCAAACATATAACTTAGTTAGAAAATTTGTTTACAAATCTTTTTTGACTGACTATACGGCCATTTATATTATTTTACACGGCTGTGTGTGAATATACATGACAATGTATATTAAGAACACAGGTTTGTATTTTAACTCATGGTCATTATAAACCCTTGATTTTTTGTGTCACATATGCTTGAGGATAATTCAATAATTTTTTTATTTTATATTTTACGATTCAAATTGAAATTTGAATTTATAGTGGCATAATAATATTTTAGAGTAAGATTTAAAAGATTATTGAGTTTGATTTAATTTTTATGATTTAAAATTATTATTTTTATATTATTCCGAATGATATTTTATTTTTAATTAAATATTTATGGTCAGAAAAATATAATTCTTGAATCATTGGAAAGATCTCATTTTTAAAAAGTTTTGTTGTAAATTTCATAATTTTTAGACTAATATATGATTTATTATGAATTTCTAAAATTTATAAATATTTTTATAATTAATTTAATAATTAATAGATAATATTTTAATATATTTATATACTAAATGACGTCATTTTAGGCAGGCACCAAAATGACGTCGTTTTGGTGTCAGATATTTTTTAAAAAAAAATTAGTGGAATAATATCGTTTTGGACAATTGCCAAAATGACGTGTTTAATGAAAAATTCTCCCTTATTTTTCCTTCTTCTTCTGCCTTCTTCCTGCATTTTTCTTTCTCTCTCCCCGTGTATTTTTCTCTCTGTATCTCCCCATGAAGGACAACTTCCTCCTCCGACCACTGTTTATCTCGTTGTTGGTTGCTTTTTGTTCCCCTCCTTCACAACAATCTTTTGGTATAGGTTTGGTTGAGGTTGGAGCCGCAAAACGCGCTGTAGAAGCTCAAAAAGGGTGAGATTTTTGTCTACAAAAAATCGCAATTTCCTGCCAACTCCAGTGAGCTATTGAAAAACGAATGACATGGTTGGGTTCCTCTCGTGTAGAACTTTCTTTTGACATATAACATGTTAAAAATCATTGAGTTTTGTGCAAGTGAGTTTGCTAGGTTCGTCGCCGCCGCCGCCGAACCACCACGGGCCGCCTATTTTCCGAAAAATCCAAATTTTGTCCGTAAAGCATTTTTGACGTTCTGAACATGATGGTGTCATTTTTTTGCTGATTTGATTTATAAATTATAAGCTTATAAATTTTTTTTATTAAAATATATTTTCTAATAAAATGATAAATAATAACATTCTAAGCAATACAATCAAATTAAATATGCAAGTTGAGACCTAATTAATTATTTTGTCTTATATTGCTTGTGATAGTACCTCAGCATACTTAAACAATCTGTTGTATCAGTTGGATGACAAATATAGTGATTGTATGCTTGACATGTTTTATGCAAGCTTGTGACTTGCATATGCATGATGTGGACATTTTGGCGGATCCACTGATTTTTGCTTGTTGTGTTGGATTGTATTTTTGCTGTGACTATTAGGAGGTGAGTGAGAACCTCACATTTTACCGTTTGATTTTAAATATGATTGTTTGAGACTTGTGAGTTTTTTTAAAAAAATATTGATAAATCTTGTTTGACATTTTGACTAGTTTATGTTGACAAACCACAACGACTTGGTCGGAAATCCTTTTTTGTCTTAATATGATTTTACATAAGGATGCAGATTTTTAATATGTACAGGGATGCATATTTTTTTTGTACAGGGATGCATGAGGTTTAAGACACAGTATTTTATAAGTATTTTTTTTTCAAAATTCTTGTTCCAGTATGATGTTTGATTTAATTTTTCTAATCCATTTCTTGTGAGATATGATTAGACAATGCATTGTTGAGTGATACATGATTAGGACCGACGGGTCTTGTGTATAACTTTTTGGCACCCTGAGAAAGAAGAGGTAATAGAATTGAGCCGAGTCAGCGAAAGTTGACATATTGATCAACATTGAGTAGGAGTGTGTTGATCTAGCCTTCTATAACACTAGTGTGGCCTATATTTTTAAAAAAAACAACAAGAAATATACACTAGTGGGCCTAGACTACCCCCTGATTAGGAATAGAATATGTATTTTGTTAACCGACTTTCTAGCCCTGTTGTTATAAGAGGACTTTATGCTTGTAATTCACTACTGCTACTGCTTGTGATTTTTGGGTTTGATCTGATTTTGAGATTTATTTTGTACACGTTTGCTTATTTTTTAGATTGTTTCTGAGTTTACATTTAGATTTCTATTTTAAGATATAATATTCTATTTATATTTATGATTTTGTTATTTTGGTCCTTAAGACCACTCACTTGGATATTTAACTAATATTGTTTAGTGTTGTCCAGACTATGTTGCAGGCTTAGGTTCTCAGTCGTCTTCCTCACATGACTTAGCATCCACTCCAGCCAGTCACTGATAGGTTTGATCAGATTTTTTATTTGATTTGTACACCAGAAAGCCGAATATATATTTTTTTTTATTTTTGCCCCTTTTGATTTATATTCTGTTGATATATAGTTTTATGGTGCTTTGGATCTTGTGGACTGTATAGACTTGTTTTGAGATATAGTGATCGGTTGGTTATATAGTTGGTTTTTGTTGGTTGTGGAGAATGATACATGTTTTGTATTGGATGTACTGTGAAATATATAAAAATGTTACAGGTAGAATTTTGTTATATAGGAATTATATGATTTTCTGGTTTAGTCCTGATGATGAACCCATATTGCAATTTTTTTTAAAAAAATCTTGTTTATGATTCTGAACTTATCATACGTTTTTGTTTTCGCTGCATATTTAATGGTTTTATTTTCAAAGCCTTACAAGAATTTGAGGATAGCATAGTAATTGTTGTTCTTAGAGTCTCGTGACAAGGATGTGTACCTTTAGAATAGGGTACGGGGCATGATATCTATATGAAAACCATATGCATGCCCGTGTATATTTTTCTCACGGCCGTGTATAATCAGTCGAACAGAATTATACATGACCATTTACAATAACTACACATCCATGTATAAATAACATAGACTGTGTATATTCCAAACGATATTAAAAAAATGATATTTGAGATTTTTATCAAAGTAGAGAAGGAGATAATAAAAGGGAAGAAGTGTCACATAATGAGTTTTTTAATACGTGTTGTCTCAAAAAAGAGTGTTTTTTTATAAAATATCATCTACAAAATACTAACATGGGAAAAAAAATATAATGAAGTTACAAAAACAATCACAAGAACGATTCTTGAAATCTTCTCTAAATCTGGTGTTTCTTCAGATTAATTTAAAGCTGATACGTTTTGTGACGACCGCTTTAGTTAATGATATGAATAAAAAATTAAGATTTAGTGATTCATTAAGGGTATAATGGTTAAATGACCAATTAGTTTTGATAAAACCAAATGTGCCTTTGGATTTTCCATTTCAGTGAAGTATTGGTTTTGATAAACCAATAGTTTTGTGAAACCAACAACTCTAGTTATTAAACAGAAAATTTATTAGTTTAACTAAACCAACAACAACAACACTAACAAAATCAGGATATCAAACAGGAGGTAAGAGAATATGGTATACAACTATAGACTCCTCCACAATGTGTAAGTTTCAATAAAGACTGTCAACAAGTATTGTAATTAAGTTCAGCCAATACAAAAAGTCTCACTTTGAATGCTCATGTTCTACAAAACACCTCAAATAATCCTATAGGCAATAATCCAGGACTTCTATTTGATTATCAGCCTAGTCTGCAGATGTGGCAGGGAAAAACAAAATAATTTCAGTTTTTCAATTTGATCCCATTTTAAAAATTATCAATTAAATTCCTAAATTTAAAAATATTTGACTATTTGGAGCCAATCTAAAATTAATTCAGATTGCTCCGAAAAATCGACAAAGAAGTCAAATGATGAAAAATCGACAAGAAGTCAAATGATCAGTCCCTCACGGTACAAACGTAACAGTTTCTAAAAATCAATATTGATATGCTAACTACAGTAAATAATAAAAATAAAATGAAAAACTATAAATATATCTTTAATACTTGATAAAATGATGAAATTCATATTTACAATACAGAAGATATCAATAATTATTCTTAATAGTATATATCTATTTGAAAAAATAAAATAATGATGAAGCTCATTCTTGTAAAATCTAAATCGATAAATTATTATCCCTTAAACAATTTTGAAGAAAGAAAAGATACAAAGTGTGTGAGACCTGTGGCTCACGTGGCAAAATTTTTGCCACGTCACCCACAGAATATAAACCCTCCCTTTCCCTTCTCCCTGTCATTTTCCACTTTCTCCCTTGCCGGTTTTTCCTTCCTCTTTTCCTCACTGTCGTCTCCTTTCATCACAATCGTCACCGACCATCCGATCGTCTCACCTCCAATACTGTTGCGTTCCTCTCGTCGTCGCGAGCAACTGGCCGTTTGTTTCATCTTCATCGGGCCACGGACGCGCGCAGATCGGAGGCCGGAAGTTCCGATTTTTGCGTCGGAAAATTATAGATCCCGGCCGATCGGAGGTGAGTTTTGAAGTTTGGTGTTCGGATTTGTGTTCCTGGTGTTTGTAGCTTCGTTTTGATATAAAAATTTTCGGTTTTGGATGAAGTTGGATTTTTCCGGCCACCGCCGACCACTGCGCGTGCCGCCACGCGCCGGCGACTACGCGTAGCTTCCGCTGCCGCCATTGACCGTTGACCGCATTGACCGTTGATCGTTGACCGCCGCCGACAGCCACTCGCCGTTTGGTAATTTCGACGTTCTGATCGCAATGGCGCGATCCGTTTTTCCATTTGACGTGTCGTTGTTGAGTTATAGTCGTTTTAAATTTTATTGCTTAGGTTTAATACCAGTTGTTTGAGCCTAACCTTATTGGAGTTCTGTTTTCGGATGTTGTGTTCTTAGGAAGGGCGAGTGTGGAGGACAAGGGCAAGTGTATCGCTTTCTCTTCTTCAGCCCTTAAGGTAGGGTCTTTACCGTATGTGATCAATCATGAGTATTTCCTTATTTTAAAATCTGTGTTACCTTGGTTTTGAATTGATTCGGTATATAGTCCATCGGAGCCCATCCGATTGATCCATTATTCAAATTACATTGATCTTTTCCGTATGTAACTGTAAAGTATCATAATGTACCTCTAAAATCTCATATGATCAATTAAAGTCTATTTGATTGATTTGTTGTGTAAATTGGGCTAATTCTGTATCATTGCCCGTAAAGTAAGAAATTAATTGTAATTAAAGATTTTTATGAAAGCGAAACCAGTTTTTTTTTATATATGTTAATGTATGTAAGTTTTCATGTTACTTGCTACTTGTGTTCCATTTGGTCAAGCGTGGTGGGTGTTCGGTCTCTGAGAGTAAGCGGAGAGATACTCATCTATTGGGAGGTGTATGGATGTTGTATGTTCCCTGCTTCGCAGGATGATATGAGAGGACTAGTTGATCTTTTAAGTATAAAGTTTTATTAATCAATCTAGTCTCGGACAACACTGGTAGAAGGGGCGATGTATGTAAATGTTTTAAAAGTATATATATAAAACCTACCTGTGGCCTTCCGGTTTCCCTTTAGCGGGGGTTACTCGGGAAGTGATTTGCAGTCCGCCTATGTTTTTCCTATCGACCTTGTTGAGTTCTATGTTGAAAGAGAAAATACATTTCCGGGTCCAGTAAGTAAACATTCTATAAACTAAACAGTAAAGTTAAAGTTTTGAGAATTCATAGGTTTAGCGATGAATTAATGAGTTCCTTGTTGCTCCTCTCCTTTGATGAGTTCCTTGTTGCCCCTCTCCTTTGATAAGTTCACCTTGTTGTCCCCTACTGAGATTCTCGAAAATCTCACCCCCTTCGTTTTTATTTTCCCCTCACAGGACTAGATCGTGATCAGTAGCTGTTCTTGTTCAGTGTGAGCATCGGGACTACTCGCTGGGACTATAGCATCTGCACATGTCACTGTGTTATGGTTTTTATTGGCACACTGTTGCATAATTATTGATTGGACTTTTGGTTTCGTTTTCAGATACTTGGGGCTTGTGAGTTATGGTTTCACTTGTTTATCTTGTGTTATTGTAATAAGACTTCCGCTGTTTTGAGTGTTACTCCGTTAATTATTGTGCCATGTATTTAGTGCTTATCTTCCATGATGTAATAGTATATATCTTTAGACTAACTAGGATGTCCTTGTTTGTTTGATGTGTATAGTATGGTGAGGACACGTACTACGACATCACGAGACCGCCAGGATGTTAGTGGCGAGTCAGGGTGACCAGGCTCCACCAGCAGCGCCTGTTGCTCCAGCTGCACCGACTCTAGACCCGACCTTAGCACAATTTTGGCTACCTTGCAACAATTAGTAGCCCAGTCCCAGTCTGTTGCTCCCATTCAACAATCTGTTGCCCCAATTCCGCAGAGAGATGCCAGGGAGCGCAGCTTCACGAAGTTGCTGAAGGATGTTCGAGAGTTGGGATGTACCTACTTCACAGGTATGAAGGGTCCAACTGAGGCTCGTGAGTGGCTAGTAGAGCTCGATCGAGCAGCGATGGCTATACGATTGTCTGAGGAGGAAAAGGTTGCGATAGCCACCTATCTACTCAAGGGAGAAGCTTTGACGTGGTGGATGTCTGTCAGTCTGAGGTTCCGAGGTCAGTTACCATCATGGGCAGAGTTTCTTGAGTTGTTCAACGACAGGTTCTGCACAGAGTTTCACCAGAACGCCAAGAGAGCAGAGTTTTACCGCATTGAGCAGGGTACTCATACTATTTTAGAGTTCGAGGAGGATCTGAGGGTGTTGAGGATTGTACAGAGGTTCAGTTAGCCCGTCGCTTCCAGGACGGTTTACGTCATGACATCAGGACGATCGTGGGGACGACTCCAGTGGACAACCTCAAGGAGTTAGTTGTTGCTACTGTGAATGCCGAGAAGATGGTTTTGGGTCAAAGTTCAAGTCAGAGGATAACGACTAGTCAGCCCCGCAGTGACCCCGCACATAGCAGAGGTCCAGTTAGGCACAAGTCGAGATCTGACCGTCGACCGAGTCATTTAATAAGACCATATCCCCCGAGGTCGTCTCATTTACGAGGCAATAATCACACACCTGCCCAGTCACAGTCGATAGCTTCCAGTTAGAGCACAGGTAGACTCATACCGTGGTCCACAGAACAGACAGTGTTACCACTGCTCAGAGTTTGGTCATATGGCGAGGGACTGCCCGAAGCTTCCGAGATCGTAGTCCTTTAGTGCTACGAGACCAGGTGGCAGTCGCACACCTTCTCAGGGTCCTACCAGGCCACCGTCCAGAGCACCAGGCAGACCTTCTGGTAGTCAGACATCAGGTCAGCAGTCCAGTCAGCCAGCACAGACGAGACAGACCCGTCTCTTTACCTTGACTGATGCTGAGGCCTATACTAGCCCCGACGTAGTGACAGGTACTATTACTGTATTTTCTATTCTTGCTCGAGTTTTGTTAGATCCAAGAGCAAATAGATCTTTTGTCGGTCCTAGAATTTCAGCTCGTGCAGATCGCCCGTTGTCTCCGTTGGCTCCACCTATTGAGGTTCTGACCCCGTTAGGTGAGCGTTTGACGTGCAGTCAGGTGTATATAGGTTGCGTTCTGAGGTTGAGTACAGCTGTGTTGGAGGCAGATTTGATTCCACTTGACATCCGGGAGTTTGATGTTATATTGGGTATGGATTGTTTAGCCCGATATCATGCCCGAATGGAGTGTTTCACCAAGCGGGTTTGGTTTAGTCTACCCGATAGTTCGGAGTATTACTTCGAGGGAGATAGGCGTATTGTGCCTACTTGTGTGATCTCATGGCTTAGTGCGAAGAAGATGATCAATAAAGGTTGTACAACGTTTCTGGCCCATATCAGAGATACCTCAGCCGAGTCGCCGGAGTTGAATCAAGTTTCGGTTACCAGTGAGTTCCCGGATGTATTTCCAGATGACGTAGTCGGGTTACCACCAGAGAGAGAGGTGGAGTTCGGGATCGAGTTGATTCCAGGGACAAACCCGATATTCATTCCGCCATATCGGATGGCTCCAGCTGAGATGAAGGAGCTGAAGGCTCAATTGGAGGATCTGGTAGATCGTGGTTTCATCCAACCCAGAGTTTCTCCATGGGGAGCGCCGGTATTGTTCGTAAAGAAGAAGGATGGTTCACTGCGGTTGTGCATTGATTACCGGCAGTTGAACCGGGTTACCGTGAAGAACAGATACCCTCTGCCCCGAATAGATGATTTGTTCGACCAGCTTCAGGGAGTGTCAGTCTTTTCCAAGATTGACTTGCATTCGGGATATCATCAGCTGCGTGTGCGAGAGTCAAATGTTCCGAAGAGAACTTTCAGGTCTCGTTATGGGCACTACGAGTTCCTGGTCATGTCATTCGGGTTGACGAAAGCACCGGCCGTCTTCATGGATTTGATGAACCGAGTATTCCGGGAGTACCTTGATCGGTTCATGATTGTCTTCATCGATGACATCCTCATTTATTCGAAGTCGGAGGAGGAGCATTCCGAGCATTTGAGGATGGTATTGGAGACACTTAGAGCTCGACAGTTATACGCCAAGTTCTCTAAGTGCGAGTTCTGGTTGCGAGAAGTCGGTTTCTTGGGACATGTTGTGTCGGCTAGAGGAGTATTGGTGGATCCCAAGAAGATCGAGGCTGTTGTATCATGGGAACCTCCCCGTAGTGTGCCTGAGATACGAAGTTTTCTGGGTTTAGCCGGTTATTACCGACGATTTGTGGAGAACTTCTCGACGTTAGCAGGACCGTTGACTCGTTTGACACGTAAAGGTGAACCATTTGTGTGGTCCGAGAAGTGTCAACAGAGTTTTGAGGAGTTGAAGTCCAGATTGGTTTCCGCTCCTATTCTTACCTTACCGGTCAGTGGTAAGGAGTATGTGGTGTTCAGTGATGCATCAAAGCATGGTTTGGGTTGTGTTCTGATGCAGGATGGGAAGGTAGTTGCCTACGCCTCGCGACAGTTGAGGCCACACGAGTGCAGTTACCCGACACATGATTTGGAGTTAGCGATCGTGGTATTCGTATTGAATATTTGGCGCCACTATCTGTGTGGTGAGACTTGCAGCATCTTCACAGATCATAAGAGTCTCAAGTACCTCCTGACCTAGAAAGAGGTTAACTTGAGACAGAGGAGGTGGCTTGAATTGATAAAAGATTACGACCTTGTGATCGATTATCATCCCGGTAAAGCCAACATAGTTGACGATGCCCTGAGTAAGAAGACTTCTTCTTCCTTGGCGTATATCCGTTCAGAGTACCTTCTGATGCTTATGTGTTTAAGGGCATCTCGAGTCCAGCTTGACAGTGACGGTTCTGGAGCGTTGTTGGCTCAGGTTGTTGCCAGACCCTCTTTACTTGAGGAAATTCGAGTCAAGCAATTAGAGGATCCAGTGTTGGTTCAGTTGAGACAGTAGCTGGATAGTGGTACTAGTGGTGACACAGTCAGTGAGTATAGGGTTCGAGATGATGGTATTCTGACGTTCCGAGGCAGAATTTGTGTTCCTCGAGATGAGGAGTTACGTCAGTTGATTTTGACCGAGGCACACAGTTCTATGTTCTCAATTCATCCCGGCAGCACCAAGATGTATCGGGACTTGCGAGAGCAGTATTGGTGGTCGGGGATGAAGAGACACATCGCTGAGTTTGTTGCTCGTTGCCTAGTTTGCCAGCACGTCAAGGCCGAGTATCAGAAACCCGCCGGTCTGCTCCAATCACTTCCGATTCCTGAATGGAAATGGGAGCATGTCACGATGGACTTTGTTGTCGGTTTGCCGAGGACTCAGCGAGGTTTTGACGCGGTGTGGGTGATCGTAGACAGGTTGACCAAGTCAGCCCACTTCTTGCCAGTACGAGTTACCGATACGCCGGAGAAGTTAGCTCACTGGTATATTGATGAGATCGTCAGATTTCATGGAGTTCTAGTCTCTATCGTTTTAGATCGAGACCCGAGATTTACTTCTAAGTTTCTGGGGAAAGTTTCAGGGTGCTTTGGGTACCCATCTGAATTTCAGTACGACTTTTCACCCGCAGACGGATGGACAGTCAGAGAGGACGATCCAGACGTTGGAGGATATGCTTCGAGCTTGTGCACTCGACATACAGACTACATGGGATAGATGTCTTCCGTTAGCAGAGTTTGCCTACAACAATAATTTCCAAGTCAGCATCGGTATGGCACCGTATGAGGCCTTGTATGGTAGACGTTTTCGTACGCCCCTGTGTTGGGATGAGGTAGGCGAGAGACGTCTGGACAATCCTGAGTTGATAGATCAGGCGACAGAGCAGTTGGCTTTGATCAGACAGCGTTTGCAGACATCTCAGGACAGACAGCGGAGTTAAGCAAACAACCGACGTTGTGACCTTGAGTTTCAGGTTGGTGACAAAGTATTCATGAAGGTTGCACCGTGGAAAGGAGTACTTCGATTCCAGCAGCGAGGCAAGTTAGCGTCGCATTTTATTGGACCGTATGAGGTCACCGAGCGAGTTGGGCCAGTGGCATACCGTCTTGCTTTGCCACCGTCCTTGGAGAGGATCCATAGTGTCTTCCATGTTTCTATGCTACGGAAGTACGTTCGGGATCCGTCACACGTGTTGGATGCACCGCCGGTAGAGGTTGCTAGTGACTTGTCGTTTCCAGCTCAGCCAGTGGCTATCGTTGACGAGTCGATCAGGCAGCTTCGCAGTCGATTAGTCCCTATGGTTCGAGTTTCTTGGCGTGGTGGTAGTTCAGAGGAGCTCTCATGGGAGACCAAGGAGTCTATGCGGGAGCGTTACCCCTACCTCTTCCAGTAGTACGGTACGTAAATTTCTAGGTCGAAATTTTTGTAAGAGGGGTAGGTTGTGAGACCTGTGGCTGACGTGGCAAAATTTTTGCCACGTCACCCACAGAATATAAACCCTCCCCTTCCCTTCTCCCTGTCATTTTCCCCTTTATCCCCTGCCGGTTTTCCCTTCCTCTTTTCCTCACTATCGTCTCCATTCTTCATAATCGTCACCGACCGTCCGATCGTCTCACCGCCCACACCGTTGCGTTCCTCTTGTCGTCGCGAGCAACCGATTGTTGGTTTCGTCTTCATCGGACCACGGACGCGCGCAGATCGGAGGCCTGAAGTTTCGATTTTTGCGTCGGAAAATCGTAGATCCCGGCCGATCGGAGGTGAGTTTTGAAGTTTGGTGTTCGGATTTGTGTTCCTGGTGTTTGTAGCTTCGTTTTGATGTAAAAATTTTCGGTTTTGGATGAATTTGGAATTTTTCGGCCGCCGTCAGCCACCGTCGACCGCCGCGTGTGCCGCCACGTGCCGGCGACCACGCGTAGCCTCCGCTGCAACCGTTGACCATTGACCATTGACCGTTGACCGCCGCCGACCGCCACTCACAGTTTGGTAATTTTGACGTTTTGATCACATTGTCGCGATCTGTTTTTCCATTTGATGTGTCGTTGTTGAGTTATAGTCATTTTAAATTTTATTGCTTAGGTTTAATACCAGTTGTTTGAGTCTAACCTTATTGGAGTTCTGTTTTCGGATGTTGTGTTCTTAGGAAGGGCGAGTGTGGAGGACAAGGGCAAGTGTATCGCTTTCTCTTCTTCAGCCCTTAAGGTAGGGTCTTTACCGTATGTGATCAATCATGAGTATTTCCTTATTTTAAAATCTGTGTTACCTTGGTTTTGAATTGATTCGGTATATAGTCCATCGGAGCCCATCCGATTGATCCATTATTCAAATTACATTGATCTTTTCCATTATTCGTTGTACCTCCAAAATCTCATATGATCAATCAAAGTCCATTTGATTGATTTGTTGTGTAAATTGGGCTGATTTTGTATCATTGCCCGTAAAGTAAGAAATTAATTGTAATTAAAGGTTTCTGTGAAAGCTAAACCAGTTTATTTTTATATAAGTTAATGTATGTAAGTTTTCATGTTACTTGCTACTTGTGTTCCATTTGGTCAAGCGTGGTGGGTGTTCGGTCTCTGAGAGTAAGCGGAGAGACACTCATCTATTGGGAGGTGTATGGATGTTGTATGTTCCCTGCTTCGCAGGATGATCTGAGAGGACTAGTTGATCTTTTACGTATAAAGTTTTATTAATCAATCTAGTCTCGGACAACACTGGTAGAAGGGGCTATGTATGTAAATGTTTTAAAAGTATATATATAAAACCTACCTGTGGCCTTCCGGTTTCCCTTTAGCGGGGGTTACTCGGGAAGTGATTTGCAGTCCGCCTATGTTTTTCCTATCGACCCTTGTTGAGTTCTATGTTGAAAGCGAAAATACATTTCCGGGTCCAGTAAGTAAACATTCTATAAACTAAACAGTAAAGTTAAAGTTTTAAGAATTCATAGGTTTAGCGATGAATTAATGAGTTCCTTGTTGCTCCTCTCCTTTGATGAGTTCCTTGTTGCCCCTCTCCTTTGATAAGTTCACCTTGTTGTCCCCTATTGAGATTCTCGAAAATCTCACCCCCTTCGTTTTTGTTTTCCCCTCACAGGACTAGATCATGATCAGTAGCTATTCTTGTTCAGTGTGAGCATCGGGACTACTCGCTGGGACTATAGCATCTGCACATGTCACTGTGTTATGGTTTTTATTGGCACACTGTTGCATAATTATTGATTGGACTTTTGGTTTCGTTTTCAGATACTTGGGGCTTGTGAGTTATGGTTTCACTTATTTGTCTTGTGTTATTGTAATAAGACTTCCGCTGTTTTGAGTGTTACTCCGTTAATTATTGTGCCATGTATTTAGTGTTTATCTGTCATGATATAATTTGTGGAGTTCGGATTAGTCCACGTGTTGGGCTTCTCCGGACTTCATGACAATAAGGACCTGATTTATGGGTTTGTGTCCTTACAAAGTGACTAAATGGTAATAAGACAGCGGAGGTCATTTTAAAAGCAAGAAATACATAGGGGTTGCCATTGTGTTCCACATGTGATAATGCTAAATTAGAGATGAAATGCTAATCTATGTACAGATTCATTTGCAAAATCAACAAAAACCAGATGTTCGGTATGTTCTTGTCTTGTGGATCATTTATCCACTTCCAACACGTCCCGCTGCCCAAATGAAACGTTAAGGTTTAGAATTGGCGGGAGAAACTGGTTGCATCAAGCAACAAAAGCAACGGCTAAAGCTACTTTGACCCAAAGAAGAAGAGAGGAAATAGCCAAACCAAGGAAACAGGCATGGCAAACAAGCTCATAAGCGCAATGGAACTCCCCAGATCCATTGCCAATGTTTTCACCGCTCGCAACATTATAACCGCTAAAGTAATCTTTCTCTCCCTTGAAATTCTATCCGGTTCGATTCTGTTTCGTTTAGTGTTTCATCGATTAGGTATTTGTACCGGTGATTTACCTGTGACTTTTTGATTTTCCTTACGTTATGCGTATGATGTATTTTTCTCTTAGGATGCGTTGTCGTTAACAGAATTCGAGCTAATGGAACTGCTAGACGTGGGGTTGGAAGATGTAAAATCCGCCGTTGCACACATCAGTGCGATTGCGTCTCCGCCTTGTCAAACTGTGAGTTTGTCGTGCTAATTCGATGGTTCTTTTTAAGTTTGGTATACAGCGGTTTGGTTTTCGAGCTGTGATAGCGACGGATTGGCTGTGTTTCTAGGCATTATTGTTGTTGGAGAAACGGCTACAAAGTGAGCAGTTTTCGGGCCATTTTCGGACCCGTCTTGAAGGATTGGATGTTGCGTTATGCGGAGGAATACCTTTTGGTGTTTTGACGGAAGTAGTTGGTCCTGCCGGCATTGGGAAAACGCAAGTATGCGTAACCTCTGAATCGCTAAATTTTTCTAGATTTACTTTTGCTATGTAGGTTATATATGGTGTTATTATCATTCAATGTTGCTCGCTTCCAGAACTAGAAGCTAATTATTAGATTCAGTAGAATTACCATCATAATAATTTTGATCATAAATATAATCTCGTATACTTTCAAAATATAATAAAATAGTTTTGTATCATAACGTAATATTGAATCTCATTCCGTTTCTTGGTATTTCTCTGTGCATGCACCATTTTGGATTCAGTACCGGTTCTGTATATGAGACTGACATGACATATAGAGCCACTTCTCGGCATTAATTTCTTCAGAGTGATGCATCTGGGAGTTGAAACCATTATTCCAGGAACAAATCTTGTTGTTGCAGCCAAACAGAGCATGTTAGCATCTTAAAAGGCAACTTCCAATGTTAATTAAGTGTTCAGTAACGTTCCCTTGAATTGCAGTTTTGTCTGAAGCTCTCTTTGTTGGCTGCATTGCCTACATGTTACGGAGGCTTAGATGGCCATGTTGTATACATAGATGTTGAATCCAAATTCTGTTCAAGAAGGTGACTAAAGCACACTTGTTGAAAACCCTTCTTTAAAATTTCTAAAGTAATCTGCATCTATTATATCACATGATTTTATTTTTTTAAAATTTATGGATGTGCTTCTCTCAGATTAATAGAAATTGGATCTACAAGTTTCCCAGAAATATTTAAAATGAAAGGAATGGCACAGCAGGTATGGGAAATTGTTTTCATGAGTTCCTCCTTCAAATTAGTTTACTACAGCTTCAGTTTAGATTAATGTAACTAGCTTCACTCAGGATTAATAAGGATCGTTTCCATTTATGCTCAGATGGCTGGGAGGATCCTTGTGTTACGTCCAACATCTCTTCATGAATTTACTGAGAGGTGTCAGTGGTTCAGAACAAAATATTACTATGCATCATGTCATTGCAATGTAGCTGTAAGTTATATTTGTTGATTTGTGACCAGTTTACAACAAATTAAGGTTTCTCTTCTCCAAAATCAAGTGAAGTTGCTAGTAATTGATAGCATGGCTGCTCTCATTTCAGGGTAAGTTCTCTCTTTTTTGTTGCATGTTCAAAACAAGCTCTAATACTTCTGTATCAGGAAAGGAATTTGATATCACTTTGAAATGCATTCTCACTACCATGTGTATGATCCATGGCCATACCAATTTTATCGATATTCCCTCTCTCATTTCCCTTTTGTTTAGGCACAATAAATACAGTAGAATAAGTCATTTTACATGTTTTGCATTGCCAACTTTATCTTCTCATCGTTTACTGTTGAGAAAGAGTATCAGGAAGGCTCTCCATGGAAAGTGACAAACTTGGTTAAGAAATAACAGGTTTCATCATTCTTGATAGTGGTCAGCATTCAGATTTTGGTCCAAGCTACATTCAATTTTAGTCAGGTTATATTTTTCTGAAATTTTTCAGTGTGAGGCTTGAACTGACATTTTTTGTCCAACACCAGAATTCAGTCTGATCCGATTTGAAC
Organism: Passiflora organensis; assembly: GCA_019739055.1. Classification (NCBI taxonomy): domain Eukaryota; kingdom Viridiplantae; phylum Streptophyta; class Magnoliopsida; order Malpighiales; family Passifloraceae; genus Passiflora; species Passiflora organensis. The sequence goes on along the minus strand of JAEPBF010000187.1, from coordinate 2,654,496 downwards.
TGTACCAACCCAGATTTTTTTAATCATCTAAAAATTGAACAAAATATTGGTAAGTTTTATATGTTATCATTACCATCATATAAAATCTATATTTGTTTGGCAGGTTATTTTTGGTTATGCAAAAAAGTTTTGCTTGCTATATATAATTAATAATTTGCACCAGGTTATTTTTAATATAGTTTATTTTAACAAACTGGGGTTATTGATAGTTTAGATTAATCCAATCTTTTAGACTTTAGATGTTATTGAACCCAGAATTTTTATTTTGGACTGCTCAATCTTGAGAGAATTTTTAAAAATAAAATTGATCTTGATCTATAATTAATATATTTTGATTTGGTTTTCAATCTTCCTAGTTGTTCAGGTTTGGTACCCATACTTAGTTCTTAGTATGAGCTGACATGCAAAACTGAGGGTTACTTAAAGATTGGAAAGAAATTCAGGACTTAAGTTTCATTTCTAAAATTGCCTTGAAGAAAATATTTTCATCTAGTTGAGTTCTTCTTGTGAAAGTAGTGATAATTATATTTTGTTCAGGGAATATTATAAGGAGGCTCCTAAACAGAATTCGCTGGGTTGGCATGTTTCATTTATCAAGTGAGAATTTTGTTCTCCAGCTGGACCATTCTTTTGCAGATTTTGCATCTTCTGCTTAAATGGTTTTGTTTTGTCTTGGAGATCTATTTAGGTCACTTGCAGAATTTTCTCAAATTCCTGTGGTGGTGACAAATCAAGTGAGATCTCAAAGCCATGGTGAAGCATGCCAATATCATTTCCAAGGTATTTTTTCACTATCCATCTGACTAGCACCAAAATGTAATTTTATATGTCAAATCTGACCTGATCTGTCAACATTTTGTTTTTTTTAATGTGCAGTCCATGAAAATGACAAAACTTTGGAAGAAGCCAAGAAGTATGATTCTAACTTGGTTGCTGCTTTGGGAATTAACTGGGCTCATTCTGTGACCATTCGTATTGTGTTTGAAGCTAAATCAGGTTTGAATATGAATTCCATTCTTTCTCCGAACTCACTCTGGCATGAAGCAATGGCATTATGAGGAGTAGGGATTGTACCTTATGTTTAAAGCACGATTAATGTTAAATTGTAGTTACCATCAAAATGCCTGCCATTTTTAGGACAATTTTTAGAAAATAAGTTTCTTGTACAAGATTGCTAGAGAGCTTTTTTGCTCTCCCTGTATTAGAAACAATAATGGTGAGGTTCTTGACTCTGTCTAATTAAAAAATGCTATTTGATTTCTTACATTACTTGTCTTTTGCAATGTTGCAGACAAACTGAACAAGTTTATGGTTTTCAACTTTAAGTGTATTAGTCCGTTATATTTTGGAGGAGAAAAGAACTGGGAAAAGACAAAAAATATATTACAGTTGTTTGCATTACATGTCCCAACCATATGGAGTTCAATGACTACTTAATTTGAAGATACGAGGAGCTTGTGTTATTTCTTTATCACCACCGAAAGTGGGAGTTCTGCTCTACTCCATTTTGATTGTTTCACAAAAATGATTAGCCACCTGAATAGGCTTCCCGCTAGTTGATTCTTTTAGTGATTAAATTTTTTATGATGATAAAGAAACCTTCACAGGTTATAATGCATCATAGATTGATGCCTGGAGAGTCCATAGTGTTTCTGAACTGGTTAAAATAGAAGATGTTGCATCATAATTTTAGATTATACTATCACTTTCAGGTCAGAGGTATATTAAAGTGGCAAAATCTCCCATATCACCTCCGCTAGCTTTCCCTTTTATCATAACATCCTCGGGAGTTTCATTGCTCCAAGATGATGGCATAGAAGTCAGAGGGAAAGAGATTAACTCAATTCACCAGCAAGGTTTGTCCCCGGAACTTCTAGTTTTGTGCCTCTCTAGATGGCGATGATAGATCGCAAAAGAACTGTTGCTTCCCTTGCTTGTTCATCACTTTATTGAACTTGAAAAAAAAAACTGAAAGCTGATAGCTGATAAATTCTTCATCATTGCTTGGACAACAATAACTGTTAATCTTTTATCTAATAAGCTTATAGTCGGAAGATTTACGCCGAGTGCACCTATGATTATTTCAAGTTAACCTATGATTCAACAATTTTTTATTTTTAAAATTCTTTGGCACTAACTTTTTTTTCAACATATTTTATGATAGATATTACACTCAATTTGCAGGTCAAAATGACTTCATTAACTTTGATTGGGAAAAAGAAGGATGCTGAGATAAATGGTGAGTTCAATGAAATGCTTGCTTGTAATTATGTACCTATATCTCGACAACTATATTTATTAGGTTGAACTAAGAGAAATTTTCGAATTTCCTCAAATTCATTGTTCTGCTCTTGGGATACTAGGTATGCATATTTACAATTAATGGATTTTGTCACAATCTCATTGCATCCAAATTTTTATGTTTTTTTTTATTTGATGATTCTATCGCATCCTACCTCACCCCTAAATTCCTGTTAAACATTTTATTGGGTTTTGAAACTAGGATCTTCTAGCCTCTAAGTTGTTAAGACAAGAAGAGATGTTATGGAGTCGCTGGTTTTATGTACTTAATTATTAAGTATTAGTTGATACTTCTAGATACCTTATGATAGGTCTCCAATTGAATTTGTATATAGTAGGAGGGCCAAGAAGAAATAAAATACATATAAACAACTATATGTTAGTATGATATAGTTAACGTTACTTTATAGGAAATATTACAGATGATGATGTGGCCCTGACGACTAGAATATGCTAGTTATTATATTTTCATTTTGAGGATAGGGATGCCAGAGATCAAGGAATTTTGTGTTGTATATCCTATTTTTGGGAGTAGGAGGATCCTTAGGGAGTCCTTGGTTATTTAAGTAGTTTCCTCATCATTAATATACTATTGATCAATATTTTTCCATTATAGTTGATTTTCTTGGAAGCAGAGATTTTGTGCTTATATTTATTTGTATGTTTTTAACATTCTGATAGTAGAGCTTTCTTTTGCTCTTGGATAATGCTAGTCACCAAAATACAGTCAAGATTTGAAGCAATGGAATCTGAGGTTATAAGGATTCATGCATTAGAGGAATCAATGGGTTAGGGAATGCCCATTCTTTCTACTACCTGAGACACACTGTCCACTAATAGGCTGCTGCTACCGCTCCAGATTTCGGCAGAAATTTGGGAGGAGCTATCCATGGACTTTTATCGAAATTTTGACAAAATCCTAAGATTTCGATTGAATCTTTGTGGCAGTGGACCGCCTAAGTAAATATGGATATGTGATTCCCTTGACACATCCCTTTATTGCTCATTCTGTCACATAGGAATTTATTAAAAATGTTGTAAAGCTGCATGGATTTTCAAAGATCGTAGTTTTTGACCGTGACAACTTCATGAGTCCCTTTTGGAAGGAGCATTTTTGCCTTCAAGGAACTATGTTGAACTATTCTGAAAAACTCTCAAAAAACAGTTTCACTGTTTTGAGGACAAGGTTACTCTTGAAGCAGGAGCGAATGATCGACCTCCAATTAAATTTGTATATAGCAGAAGGGTCAGGAATAAATAAAATAAGCATATACAATTATATGTAGTACGATCTAGCGGATAATACTTAACAGGGAATATTACAGATGATGATGAGGCCCTGACAGTTAAAATATACTAGCTATCCCAGTCTCGTTTTAAGGAAAGGGTTTCCTTGATTGTTTACCTGGTTTTCTTATCATCAATATACTATCAGCTAATATTCTTCCATTCTCGTTGATATAGTTTCTTGGAAACAGAGATATGTGCGTGAGTTATTTGTAGTTCCTAACAAAGTTCCATTGTTACTATCATGGAATCTGTTGGTGGTGGCAAAAATGTATCGTCCTATGAAAGAGTCGTCGGTGTTGGTACGAAGCGATGCTTGACGTGGCACGAGTATCTGTCCAATCCCTTCGCTAACATGAGATAAGATGATTTCCTATCTGTGGCATCAAGTATCCGGGTACAATTTTCATCTATTTTATGTATATTGCTTAAACCGACGACTTCATACCATTAGAATCCCTTTGAGAAATTAAAATGCATGGTTTACAGATTCTTTCTTTAGTATTTTGAATGATTTGTTATAGTCTTAGTAGTTGGTCTTGACAAATATGTTATTAGTAATAATTCCTCCAGGTAGTGACCTTAAAATATTGGGAACCTTCCTAAATCGTCTCCTATTTGTTGTAATTTCTACAGCTACTACAGCTATCAGTGGCGAAATGTGTTATTTAAAAAAAGATCCCAAGAAGCTTTTAGTCCGATAGTTTGTATATCTTGCACTTCCTTTCACCATCCTTGCTTTCCTTTTCCATTGATAGTTTTATGCCATATTTAGCAAATATGTAAATTTTGGAATCAAAAAATATAGTTTGATCCAATTTGGTATGGGCCGGGCAGGAACTCAAGATACATTAAAAAATTGATTTGGGTTTGTCCTGGTAGATATGGGCTTGAATGAATCGATCGTTACTCATTGGAAATCTCTATAAAAAGAAACACACTGGTAAATAGCTTTGTATTTGCAAATTCTACCATGGCCAGGGATGATGAGGATTCAGGAGCTTGCTATCACCCAATTATCATGTCACGAAAAGGGAATGTTGAGGGCTCAACTTCAGGTAAACAATATGGAGACGACCATTTTATGAAAAAGTTTGCACATAGAGATTCGATGGCTATATATCAAAACGTGAAATAAAATGTGGGTTATGATGCAAATAAAAAAAAATTGGTTTGTTAATAAGCTTCGATAAGCATTCAGAAAGGTTGGCGAGTCATGCATCAATAATGCCCAATTGGCTCCATCGAGATTCAAACCTTTTATTTGATATTTGTAGGAACTCAGGAAAGAAAAGTCATCAACCCAGGATGGACATAAAAACAACAGGAGACCGGGTCATGTCGCTAGTTATTGGGAAAGAAGACCTATTAAAGTACTCAACAAGCTTCTGGTACTTGTTTCTTAAACAGAAAAAAAAGGATGTAGACTGGAAGAACAAGCAAAAGAGTGTACATGTCTTTTTTTAAGGTTGCTTTTCCTATTCTTATTTCCTAGGCTTTTGAATATTATACGCCATTCTCTTTTGAACAACTTGAATAACTTTAACCCCATAGTATCTCTTAAAGAATACATAAAAGCTTGTCTGTATAGCTATTCCCGTTTGATGTTTGAGATGTGAATCATTCACCTCGTCACCTGCCTGCCTTTGTGCACTATAAATATTGCAAAAAAGATTTTTCTAATCTTGGCCGATATGTCCTCGATCTAGGATAAGTGCATATCCAAACGAATCCTTATATAAATATATAAAGATTCGACTCTAGGGTTTAAGTAAAGGCTACCATGCATCTTAATCTCCTCGAAACTTTATTTATGTTTTATATGGACATTCAAGTGAAGATATTTTCCTCACCTGGCTTATAATATTCCTCGGTGAAATGGTATCTAATGGCCACGATTATATCAAATTACCACTTTATGTCCTTTGGTGAGTCACAATAATATCAAAACACTCTTGATTTGGGCTTACTAGTTGTGTTCCAGAAGATATTGCACCATATAAACTTTATTACTTTGTTTTGCGTTTTGGGTAATATTAAACTTGAATAATTGATACATTATTCCGTTTGTTAGCTGGAGGCCGAAAAGAAAAAGGCATATTATTGCTTCTCTTCTTTTCCTTTCTTGTGGACCAAATTCATTTAATTCTTGTCCAAATCAAGCATAACTTTTCTTCGTTAGGGTCGCTATTAAGGCCTAATAATAGTGATAGGCTTTTATGTGAAGCCTGTCTGGCATGGTTCACGAGCAATGTAACTAACCTTAACACCATGCTTTATTGAATTTGGTCCCACTCTTTACTTGTTTATATCTGTATTGTGGGTGTCAATATCCATCATTCGGATCAAGGTGGAAATATGTCAAGACACTCTAGGTGAGGTGAGACCCATGTCTTATATATCGTACTAACTGTATATATACCGTAAAAAAGGTCTCTTTACAATAGCGAGAATTTCCAAGGGGAAGTCCTGCAATGGTATTCAGTATTCATGGAGTTTCCTTCAGCCATCCATTGTGGAAAACAAATTTTGATGCAGGTTACAGTCAACAACCGAGGTTTTCATTTTTCCTAAATCTTATGCTTATGCACGGTGGCCAGTGGCCACTCATTATCTTTGTCCAGCTCTGTCCAGCTCTAGAAAGACAACAGCACATAAAGGTAACAGTGACAGAGGGATGGGAACAAAGTCCAGGGACGTTTACGTAATTGAAAGAGCATTTAAAAAAAAAAAGGAAAAGGAAAAAGAAACATTTTTGGTCAATGGGTGATAAAACAATAATTAAGTTCGATGCAGCCGAGGGTCAGGCTCAGTAAATAATTCAAATAAAATAAAGAATATCAAAACTTTACCAGTAAAGGACAAGATTATTTTAATTGGAAGAATATGCATGAATGTATGGAGTGGAATCATCCACGTCTTCTATGTTTTAAACCTCGTACGTCCTTGCCGACAAGAAAAAAGGATCCCTTGCCTAACCTTGCTTTGCTCGACTAATAATTTTATAAAAAATATATATTTTTTCTGAAAAAAATAATTAATTTTTTAGTAAATCCACAAAAGATCTACACAAGCAAAAATACAATTCTAACGTCTGCGTGAACCGCACCAAACTCAAAAATACTATCTACACCAACCAATCCACATTTTAAATATACAAAAACACTAACATACTATTTTTCTGAAAATATTATATTTTAGGAAAACACATGCCAATCAACTATCAAAATATAATTTTCTCTTCCTATCATTGCTTATAATAATATTTTTACTATCATACACAAAATCAAGAAATGCAAGTGCTAATGAAGTTTTTTTTTTAAAAAAAAAGAAGCACCTGAAAAATCCCTAATAAACTCTTTCGCTTCCTAGGAGTATTGGAATCCAATGAAGTGAAGGTGGGTATTATTAGAAATATCCTATGAAACAAAATTTAATTCTAAAAGAAAAGGTCCCATCTTCTCTTATCGAGTTAATTATAGATGCGGATCCAAGTAACATCCACATCTAGCTTAGGGATAGAACGGTACATCCCAAAAAATACATGTCCTCTTTGAACATAACTAATTTTGTTAAACTTCATTACCTAGCCTGTCAGTCCGTTTATAGAATTTTTCTCCTTTCTTGTTTTGTAAGTTCTTGCATTATTTGATTTTTTTCTCATTTCTTTTACCCCACAAATCTTGTGTAAAGATGTTTTACTTGGTATTGGTAACAGTGCCAAACTGTCTTTCATTAAAAAGAAGCCGATTGAGATATTCTTTTAATGATTGATAATATATGACAATCACGATTATATATAATTAATTGATAGATGATATTATAATACTTTCAATCTAGAATTAGAGTATGATAATAATGTTGATCAATGGTTGGCTATAAGTAAGACTAATGCCATTAGGTATGATAATAATGTTAATCAATGGTTGGCTATAAGTAACAATAATGCCATTAGGTGGGTTAGCCTTAGGGAGGTAATTTGCCTTTGACAAGAATCATAGATGGATAGCTTTTACGTCTAATCGTCGGTGATAGTGGTTGATCAACAATTGACACAAGTTTGGAGGTAGACACGGGAAGGGTTGAAGGTGACTACATCAAGCGAGTTCCACATAAGTTTTCAAGCAGTGGAGGTTGAAGAGAATTAGGCGCCCTGCTGAAGCCGGTTGAGAGGTGCAATCACAGTGTGGACTGTGGAGGGAGAGGTGGTTGGATGAGGTTGCCAGAATTGGAAATTTGTTCTAACATAAGATTTTAGAGGTCGCAGGATTCCCTTAAAAGGAAGTCACGAATGTTATCTATCACTGTTAGACAACTGTAATATTCCATTTCCATTTCATGGTCCCTGTCCTCTTTTCTCCACTTTGTTTGCATTCTCCGATTTGATAATTGTCCATTTTGTGCCCGGTAATAAACCACGGCCATTAATGATCTGTCATTTGGAGAAGCCACATCTATCCATAGGGTTCAACCCATAACTTCGCTCATGAAGAAGACATGCATGACAAAGGACAGGCAGTTCAAATACATGTTTCTCCTTTATGACTTCGGCCATGGTTTTATGATGTGACAGATATAACATGATTCCCATTATTTTTGCATTAAAGAAAGAACGGATAACATGAATTATTTGCCTGGTTTTCAAGCATCGGTATTGTCCGAAAGAAGATCCAAGTAAAACCTGAGAGAACATAACCAACCCTCCTCGAGGCCATAGTCAAATCCGGCTAGAATGCCATGGTTGGCATGGAAGCCAACAACAAAGCAGATGAGTTCTTGCGGCCAGTTTTTTAGATCTTCTAGATTTTATGTTTCCCATGACGAAAAGAGAGAAGCAACATATTTTCTTATTCCAGGGATTCAGGCAATCCCAATAGTCAAGACTTGCGGCTGCCGACTGTATGGGTATTTCATATAATATTCTGCTATCTAACAAACTGGAGTTTCCGTAATAGAATATTTAGACCAGGTACCAGAAGATAACGTGGTAAACTCACTTCCTAGGAAATCACAAAACCCCTTTTTAGCTAATTGTTGCATCCTTTTTGTGTGCTCAAAATGTTGCATCCTTTTATTATACTGGTTCACGACCAAACCCCCATCAAATTGTGTGCCGCTGGTCATAATCAAATGTCTTCATTATCTCTAATTTTTTATTACATACTTGTCTTTGCGGTAAACAACCTATCAGCCGCACATCATTTCTCCCCTGCTTTTGGAGTATATGTAAAGAGCCGACTGACAACAATTAAATTGTTTATTTAATACCAAAATTTAAATAATCAACGATCAGTTAGGACGAGTGATTAAGAGGGAGGTGATCGATGTAGGAAGGTATGGATTGGTATATATAGGAAGCCTACAAATTGTGCCTTTAATGAAAAGAAACGTGAACTGTCCGAAGAAAGTTTCAGCAATAACCCAACAACACTTGTTAAAAAATTTACACTCTGCTTTCTTATTTCAAAGCTATTTTGGTGTTTGTTTTGACCATTTTAGCTTAAGAATTTAGCGAAATATCTACCACTAAGTTTTTATCTATATAAATTTAATTTGATAAACTATATAAAATAAAATTTATGCAAATCATACAATTAACACCTTAATAATACAATTAAACCTAATTATTACATAAACTGAACCACTGACTAATTAATCGAATATAAAGTATGATCTTCATGATTGTAGCATAATTAATTAGCAATTCCATCCTAATTAGGGATAAATTTACAGAATCATATATGATTTTATGAAATTATGCAAAGCTTACACAATTTTCCTTTTTTTTTTTTTTTAAAAAAAGGCCCATTTAGTTAACAGTATGTCATATGATATGGGGCCGGGCTACATTATGGCTGGATCCGCAAATGTTGTTTTCTTGTTGATTTGGAAAGCGAGAGGCGGGGAACATGCCTGGCATTAAAATAACCCGATAGGAAGTGACATCCAACTGAATCCCCCGCTACTCCATTATTAAATGTGAGCACCAATGAATCACTGACCTTACCTAATTCCAAACATTTTTATAATAATTTCAAGTATTAAAACTCAGCGTTACGCAAATATTAGAAAGTACAAAACAATTTTAAAAAATTAATTAAATTATTATTTTATATTAACTGGACAAGTAATATTACAACTGTGAAGATACCATATATAGATTGATAAAGATATATATGGGTACCATCTCGAGTCACTATGCTACATTTGTCAAGTCACCATTCCCGTGGTCCTATGACCCCTTTTTAGTTGGTTCAGCACATTAAAGTAGTGCTGTTTTTGGATTCCACATTTCATTTCTGCCGAATTTTGGACCATATATACCTGTCTGTGTTGTCCATCTGTTTATTTTTATTCATCCTGTGATTTGGACTTCAAGGGGATTATAGACTAATAGTAGGGTAATAAATTGATAAAAATTGGGTAATATTATAGACTTATAGTCTGGCAATAAGCATGTCTTCCACGCGGGCATGCGTATTTGGGAATTGGACTCCAAAAGTTTCAATGATTTATGAAGTAATAAATAAAACATGGTCAGGTTGGAAGAAAAAATGAAGAAAAGTAAAGGGCAAGCGTGATCATCGTTCCAGGCAGGGATCCGAAGGCGGTGCTTAATTAGCAAGGCATGCCTTTTCAGTAGGGTACTGTTATAAATATAGTTGAATATGAATGCCGAAAACTAACTACTTGCTGCGGTTTTTTCCTTTTTTAAAAATCGTTCTACTATGACAAGAAAGGGGACATAGGCGTGGAACGAGACCCCAAAAAGGAATCACTTACCTTGTCCGTCACACATCCAATGAGAGACCGACCCCAAAAGATGAATCACCTTTATATGAGAGCCACATTTACCATTCATTTTGCTTCCGATAAAATCAAAATTCACTCACCAATACACAACACTAAATTCTTTTGCCAGCATGACACTCAAGCAGGGACATGTATGCAAATAGAAATAACAAAAATAGAAAGTACAACATAGGATTCACGAGTAAAAATCTCCATAACCGACAAAACCATATTATAAAAAAGTCAGATACATCTAGAGACACACAGTATTAGCGGGACACACACACCATTATACCACTCTGGTCCACACTCCCAATTCCAGTCAGTTCCCAACACCCAGAAGAGAAGCAGGGAAGACCAAAGACGCTAACAGACCTTCTTTTTCATTTTTTGTTTTCATCTCCTTTTTCTTTTTAGCTATAAAACAGAAAATTAATTTTCAGGCGAAATAAATGGAAGACTTTTTGCTCATGTAATTGAACATAATATTTATTTATATGTACGAGCTCACGCGAAAAGCAACGAGACACTACATGGTTGGATGGATGGATGAATGGACGAATGGGTGAATGGATGAATGGACGAATGGGTGAATGGGTGAATGGATGAATGGATGAATGGATGAATGGATGAATGGATGAATGGATGAATGGATGAATGGATGAATGGATGAATGGATGAATGGATGGATGGGGTTGTTTGTTATGTATATGGCCGGCATTGCAACAGTTTTTTTATGAGCAAAGGGCCGATCTCCTTTTGGAAGGAGAGAGAAGAAAAAATCAATTCACACTAAACAACAAAACAAATAAAAAAACAAATAGGCTTGAAAGGGAGAATACAGGCTACCGGCCAAGCCGGGAAGTGTTCCCAAGCCGAAACGATAACAGCAGAAAAACAAATGTTTATATATTCAACTGCTTCCATAGTAGGATTCTGAAATGTCCCATCCCCGTCTCCCTCTTTCTCTCTCTCTCTTACCCTCCCAAAATCCACATAGCGATAGGCCTTCATGGAATTATCAATTATAGAGCGGACGATGATTTGATGTGTCCCCGGCCGAGTAATGCGATTCCTCCCCCAACTTCCTAAGCGCACTGCCTCTTCCTTGTTCTGAACACCGACGCTTCCTTCCCCGGTGTCCGGGATCTTTTCCCTGCGTTACACAGGAAGAGTGGCTTATGCTTTCCTCTCCCTCCTTCTTGAGCTTCATTTCATCTCGCAAATTACTTTCTGTTATCCTTATGACTCTGTTAAGCCATCGTCCTTAGTGCAATAGTGGTAGTAGCAGTAATAATACTGGATCCGGTCGATTTGGATTATCAATATTCTTCTTTCTTAAGAGAAGTAAAACAGTTGGTTTCACTCTGGATTTTGTTCTTGTCATTTTTGGCAATTGTTCGCTTAGTTAGCTGGAGTATAGAGTTTTAAGTGATAATAATCGATTTCTAAGAAAGCAAAGGACGTGTTAATCCATACACACGATAATGTTGGATCTTAATCTGAATGCGGAATCGCCTGAGTCGGCAGCCTTCCGGCACCAGAGCCAACCGGAAGGATCGGGAACCTCCAATTCATTAGTGTTGAGTGCTGACGCTTCCAGCAACGAAGGATCGTGCTCTGCACGAACCGGAGGTGAAACAGGCTATAACAGCAGCAGCACCACAACTGAAAATGTCTGCGTCTTCAACTTTGAGATACTCAAAGTCGGTGGCGGCGAGGAGAATGCCATGATAAACGAACGCGAGAACGAGGTAGAGGTGGAGTTGGAGACCAAGGAGTTATTCCCAGTGGCCAGCAACGGTAGCTCTGGGGCGAAGAGCTGGATAGATGGTCTCTCGTTTGAGAGGAGGGTGGGAGTAATTAGGGAAGAAGGAGGAGGGGGAGGAGGAGAGGTGCGGTTGATGCAACAAGCATCCCAGCAGGTGAAGAAGAGCAGGAGGGGCCCCAGGTCGAGGAGCTCTCAGTACCGAGGGGTCACCTTCTATCGGAGAACTGGCCGTTGGGAGTCTCATATCTGGTAATTGAATTATGATATTCCCTTTGTTGATTCTTCGTCTTCTGTGTTTATTAGATTATTATATGGACGGGATGGGAGATTTGTGTTCCAATAATCAGTTTTGTCCGGCTGGGTTAGTTGGGTCAAACTCTTGTTCAGATTGGTTGTGAGTTGCAGTAGAATCTAGTTGAAACGGTGATTTGGTGGATTTTATTGTTACACTTCTGCATCTTGTATTTATTTCGTTTTCCTTAAACGCATGGTTTGTTTGATATGAATTTATGAATTCGGATTGATGTTTTACTAGTAACGACTTTTAAAATCTTCTTCTGTGCCTGCAGGGATTGTGGGAAACAAGTGTATTTGGGTAAGGGAGTTACTCGATTTTTAAACGAATTGCTTGTAGCTAGAGTGGTTATGTTGTTTCCCGTACTTTTCTACCATTTCCTTATTCTTGGACCTTATACGAGTTTTCATTGACTTTGACGTCGATTCTATTAGGTGGATTTGACACTGCCCACGCTGCTGCCCGGTAGAACCTCTCAATTATTTAGAAAATCTGATCTACGTTATGTTTCTAAGTGTTTTTCCTAACAAGGTCTTCTATTTTCCAACTATTTTTTCCAGAGCATATGATCGAGCTGCTATAAAATTCAGAGGAGTTGATGCTGACATCAATTTTAACCTGACTGACTATGACGATGATCTAAAACAGGTTAGATAACAGAAATAAATAATATTAAATTCTGTTCAAATGAACAATCTGACCAAGGAAGACTTCGTGATTGAGTTATTGTGTTTGTTGATCAATCTCATCAGATGAAGGATCTTACAAAGGAAGAATTCGTGCACATACTCCGTCGTCAGAGCACTGGTTTCTCAAGAGGGAGTTCAAAATATCGGGGTGTGACTTTGCACAAATGTGGTCGATGGGAAGCTAGAATGGGACAATTCCTTGGGAAAAAGTGAGCAATTGTTTGAGCATATATTAGAAATACTTATATAGACTGGACATAACACGTTTAACTGTGTTATTGTGAATCGAGAGTTAGGTTTAAATTAATTGTCAGTCATGTGGGCTGTTCTTGTCTCCCTTCATATGGGAGTATAATTCTAGAGATGCCTATTTCAAAGAAGAAATGATTGGTGAAAGTATTTTCATCATGGAGATTACGATCCTTGCATGCAGGTATATTTATCTTGGGCTATTCGACAGCGAAGTAGAAGCCGCAAGGTCCTAATGATCATGAATTACACTACTGATGTTTTATTACCCTGAATTCTCAACATCAATACAATACCATTCAACAAGTGTCTCCCTTTTGGTTTCATGGAAATAGGGCTTATGACAAGGCAGCTATCAAGTGTAATGGAAGGGAAGCAGTGACCAACTTTGAGCCAGGTACTTATGGAGGGAATATTATTACCGAGGCCAGGATTGAAGGTATTGTCTCATGTCATATTTTGTTATAGCTCATTAAAAGATCTTGTTTGACAATGCCTTTTGGATGCAGCCAATGACTACAATCTTGATCTGAACTTGGGTGTTTCCTCTTACTCCAATAACATTCCCAAGTACAATGAGGGGCATCTTCATTACCAGTCAGGCCCTTATGACGTTAACAACAGGATTTCAAGGGTAACATCAAATTTAAGAAAACTCAGATTTCAAAGTTTATTTGATGTTTTCTTTTAGCATATTCACATTTGAGAGAGCTAAACTTTTGATTTTTATTTGAGAATCTTGTTGGAATTTATCAATATTATTAATTATCGAAAACCAGCGGAAATATGATTGACTTAACTTGAGTTCTTCTGTTCTGATTCTGCAGGTGGAGAACCCAACCTCTGCAACGGATGTGGAGAATCCAACTCTGAAAGGAATAATGTCATCAGATAACTATCAGTTCAGAAACTCTCTATATCCTAGCTCCTTATCAAATGAGGTGTGCGTTTGATCCATCAATCCTAAAATTTGAAACTTATCTTCTAATCAAAGTGGCTTGACATATTCTGTTGTTCAATGGGGTGCGAATCCTCCATATTGTTAGTGGATAGCTCCATGTTACCATTAGTTAGTATGACAACAAAAAAGAGAAACGGCTACTTAATCTTGTTTCGTCGTGCTGGATATTTATTGGTATGATCCACAAGAAGTTGTCAAGCTGTTTGGTTCTCCGAGCCACAAGACGCGTTTTCTGATAGGATTGCAATTTCTTTCACATGAAAGTAACATCATTAGGTTTGTTATGCAGCATTTGATTTTAGTGCTGAGCCTTCCTGACTGAGGTGTGTGTTACATTGTCATTGGCAGGAAAGAGCGACGAAAAGGAGATTAGAAGTAAGGTCTTCAACGGGACGCCCCAACTGGGCGTGGCAAATGCAAGGTCAGGTTACTGCTACTCCAATAACTTTGTTTTCTACTGCAGCATCATCAGGATTCTCATTCTCGGCCACTCCTCCCTCCGCTGCCATTATTCCATCGAAACCTCTCAATCCGGCATCCCGTCAATCCTGTTTTCCCCCCTCTGCTACTGCAATCGTTAATACCTCTAAATTCTAAGAAGTCACTGGAACGCTCCACAACAACCCTTGTTATCTACGTATGGGAGGCAGACAAGAAAAAATAGGCATGCTCTACGAGTTATCTGATATAGACCAAGACTCGGTTTAACTCTTGTTACAATGCATTGAATACGCCAAAAGATATTATTCGTTCCTCAATTGTTTATCCTCGTCTTATGGCATGGTTAAATTTTCTCAGGAAGTTAGTTTGCTGGGAATTATTAAACTGCATTGAAGTTGGATACATATGCGGAAGTTTCGCTTCCAGAAAATTAAAAAAAAGAAGCTGGAGGGATCTTTGTGACAAAGTATACATTAGTTGACTGTTGTGTCATTTGCTTCTACGTCTATTTGTCCCTATTTGTCAAGTACATGTATATACTTAATATGCTTTTGAAGTCCCTGTCTAGAAAAATGTTACATCCGAATTTCAAAACTTCATGTCTCGTACCAAACCTAGATATTCTGTAATTTAGTTGTTTGGTGAGCAAATTCTTTTTCTTTTAAATATTTAAATAAATGCTCCATCCCACGCTTTTTTGTATTAAAAAATCTGCATGTATCGCACGGAACATTTGCCATGATAGGACTGAAAGAGCTTTTCTATTGTTTATATTTTTGCGAGTGGGAGCAGAACAAAATTGGGTGAGAAAAGCTGTTTCCCATTGTTTCAAAGTGACAAATCTTTTACATAAAGAGGAGAATTGTATTGTCACGCCTCTTCCAAATCTGGGGGACTCCTGTTTTAGATTCAATTCAATAAATAATCCAAAATATGGGGTTGCTGGCATGGAGAATATTTTGCAATTAAAATTAAAAGGTTTCTTGTCTGTGACGAGGAATATATACTTGAAAGACAACACAAATAATGGAGCATAACATTCGATTCTTGCCCAGGTTAATATTGGATCACCGTAACCGTCCTGTCCTTTCCAAATGTGATTTTGATATTATAAATACCACATGTTGAGGCCAAATTAAATTAGATTATTTTTTAACCATCCTATCCCAGCTTTCTTTTGCTGGAGGACATCCTATATGTGCTAGTTGAAGACCTTGAAGAGCACTCCAAACTTCCGCTTCCAAAGCTGAATGTTTACCCAATATTTGTGTAAAACCTGTGATCCAGGTGCCTTCCTCATTCCTTTTCAATCCACCATTATGTCTTAATTGAGACGTTACTTCATGTGGTCTATCACAATTTAATTTAAACCAGTCCGGTAAAGAAGGGACCATCTGTCTTCTCTTCCAACCTTAACTAAATTATTCCACTTAAGTTGATAGTATGCTTAATTTCGTTCCTCTGCTTTCCTCCATACGATAGTTGGTGGATTATGTTCTATTCCTCTTCCACCTTTAAATACTAATTCATTTTTCTATTTCAAAAACACCACAATGTGGTATTGAATAAAAATGATCATGTATTAGTATCCTTTCTATGAACTTATGATGTGTTCTCATTTAACCAGTTATCTAACCTCTTTACCAAGGAATTAATTTCCTCCAAGCACCACGGGCTAATGCACAATCTCTCAAGATATGTAAGGTAGTCTCCGCTTCTGTTAAACAGTGAGGACAAGACTCTATACTTGTAATCTTCGGCTTAAAACATAAACTTCTTCTGAGAATTCTTTTATGTGCCACTAACCATAAAAAAAGTTTGTTATCCGTTTTGGAAATAAAATAAATAGTATGCATATAAATAGTTACAAAACATAGTTAATATTTGAGTTTGAATTTGAATGGATCTCTACTGGATAACACATATTATTCATTATTATGCGACATATCTTTCATAATCTTTATAATTTTGAAGAGTGATAGTATACATTCTCAGATGTCAAGACAACAAGTTAACCTGAATCCATGGATACCATACTTGATCAACGAGGGTTACCAAGTCTATATTATTATTATTATTATTATTATTTTCGTAAAAACCACAACAAACTGCTAAGACACTCACTAGTCTCTCCTTTCTAGCTTTTGCCTTCTTTTTTTCTTTTCTGGTAAGTTGAAAGCATAGTGGAATTACCAAATAATCGAAATAAGTTTTCACAAAATTAAACCTAATAAAATAAAAGTTAAATACGATGAGTAATAGAAAAATAATGTAAACCAGTCTTTTAAGAGTATCTTTATTATAAAAAAGAAATAACT
Source organism: Passiflora organensis (assembly GCA_019739055.1). Lineage (NCBI taxonomy): Eukaryota > Viridiplantae > Streptophyta > Magnoliopsida > Malpighiales > Passifloraceae > Passiflora > Passiflora organensis. The sequence goes on along the minus strand of JAEPBF010000187.1, from coordinate 2,637,392 downwards.
ATTAGGATATTTAGACATCTTTTCGATCGTTTCCTCTTCAATCTCCTCATAGACTCATACGCTTTTTCTTACACTTTCTCTTTTGGTGGTAAGCTTCTTCTTCCCTTCCCATTTGGACTCGAAAACCTAGCCTTTCCTCTATTAAGAGGTTGCGCGTAAAGAAATCCATTGCCTCTCTTCCTCTTTTTCTATTCTTGCTCTCTTCTTTTTTTAAATTAATTCTGTTATGACCTTGAAACAATTTAGTTTGATTAAGAGAAAAATTTTGATAGAACTTGTCAGTATTATTTTGGGTTGGGTTCCTATAAACAGTCAAACCGAAAACTTTGTTTGATGTTTATCTTTTCAATTTGGTTTCTTGGTATTACTTTGGGAATTATTTCGTTTTTTGTTCTATATTCTATTATAGCACGGTGTTATTTATGCAATAGAACAACTAGTATGATCGTCTCTTTTTTAATGTTTTGAATAGAAAAATTAACAACTATTGTGATCATCCCTTTTCCAAGCAAAATATGAGATCTGTTTGTCTCTCTTTTTTCTCTCTAAAAATACAAACTTAACCTCTCTAGTTTGTTGTATTGACCAAGATGATTATGATGTAGTTTAAAAATTTGGGAGAGAAAAGTGTGAGACCCCAATTTTGAGATCCCCCTGTGTAGAGAGTCAAGTATTACCCAATTCCACATCGAAAAGTATTAGGGAGGTCTTGGGCTCATATGTGTTGTGTAAATAGATCATCTATAACAAGATGTATCTTTTGGGCCATGTAATTAGAAGCTTGACTCAATGTTACAGTTCTGATCTATCACGCATATATACACATTTGGGGCCCACTGGGCCGGGGGCTGGGTCTTGAAAATGATAATGGAGCCGATCTTGCTCCCTCTTTCAGGTGGGCTCATTTATTGAGTTTACATTTGGAGATATGTTTGGGCTTCCCTCGTTAGGATAAGAGATCTATAAGAATGGGAGATTGTGAGACCCCCCTACGTAGAGGGTCAAGTGTTATTGAATCCCAAATCAGAAAAAAGTGGGGGAGGTCTTGGGCTCATATATGTTGTGTGAATAGATCATTTAAAATAAGATGCATCTTTTTGACTATATGGTTAGAAGCCTGACTCAGCGTTGCAATTGTGATCTATCACGCACACATACATGTCCAGGGCCAGCTGAGTCAGGGATGGGGTCGTGACAAAAAGTATAGTAAAATTTTTAAATGAGTAGCTATGAATAGCAATTAGCATGTATCAGTGGTTTATTAATTCTCTTCTTAACAATTTATCCTAAAAGATTTATCCCTTATGTAAGAATCGAAAATTTTTGAGCAATTTGAGCTAGAAAACTCAGTCGAGGATCGTTATGGTTATTGGGCCTTAGCCTATGAATCAAGATATATTAGGGATTTAACGAGTAAATTGGATTATTTTGAAGAAAAATATTAATTTTAGAAAATTATTAAAATTATTTATTTATGATTAGAAAATCATAAAGGAAATTCTAATTTTGATTTTAGCATTTTAAGACCATAGATTGATTGTATTTAAGGTTATATGAATTTTCAAAGGATTTTTGGAAATGTATTTGTAATTATGGTAATTTTTCTATGAAGAAAATAATGATATTTCATTTTTAGTAAATAATATATTTATGAAAAAAATATTTTCTCAGAATTGATGAAATCTCCTATTCATAAGGAGTTTATAAAATTTTTGGGTATTTATTCGGAATAATATGGTATTTATTCGGTATTTTTAATCAAATCTTGAGATAAAACAAATATTATTAAAATATTAGATTTATATATATATAATAAATATTATAATATCTAGATTAAACAAAATGGCAGGCTATTGCGCTATTTTGACCAAGGTTGGTCAATACGGCAACAACTCGTGCCATTTTGATGTACAGGGATTAGAACTGAAACGATGCCATATTGAGCAAAAGAGAAACAATGTCGTTTCGTCATGCACTCCAGAACAATTGATCTTCTCCACTGCCTTTGACCGGAATATGGGTAAAGTGTTAAAATTTCTGACTTCACAGTAGCACCTGCACATCTTGGACTTGAATTTCATTCCCAAAACCTCAGCTCTTCTCTCCCGAGCTCATTTCGATCGTTTATGTAGGATTTCTGGACTTCCCATGATCCAAATTAGGTTAAATTTTAACCCAAAAATTCGGGTATCATTTCCTTAAAATCCGTCATTTTAGTTTATGAGAACGAAAGATTTTTATAGGGATATGTTCAGAATGGTGTGTTCTTCGATTTTGTTTAGGTTTTGTGAGCTATTAATATGTGTATGGTTTAGAGGAATTAGGGTTTCATGGCTTTTGGGTCAGCTACTATAGGTCTAAAGGTTGAAGACGACCTCAGACGACTTGTCGTCTAATGCCATCTTCATTTGATAGGTTGTTGTAGAGATGAGTAGATGACTTGTCGCTCAATAGTAGGGTCAGGCCCAATCCGAGCCTGAGGCTCGGACAAGGCATGGCACACCCATAGGCGGGCATGTGTCACCTTGGATGCGTTCGGATGTAGATCTGGCTGCACTAGATGCTGCCATGTGTTGTGATCTAATTGGTTGAAACTAAATAAATTTTGAAAATTGGTAAAAATGGGCAAAAAATATGAAAAATAGTAAAAAATTAAGAAAAATTCTAGAAAAATTACAAAAAATACTAGATTTAAATTGGAGTCAGTGATATCAAATTTGCATAAATTGAACTTGATTTGATGGATCAATTAAGTCAAAAAAGATTTAGAAAATTATGAAAAAATAAAAAAATATCTGGTTTGGTTATTGGGTAGAAACACGTCGGGTTGGAGATATAGATGTGTGATTTTATGTGATGTTATGTAATTGAGTATGAATTACTCAGAATTTGAGAATGGTTGTGCATAGGTAGACTCCTACATTGGCAGGACCTCGAGGAATCGGTCTAGAGCACCATCGACGACTAATTGGACATCGAAAACCCATGAGTGGAAAAAATTTTCTTTTATTACATTAATTTCTGGCATGAGAAGTAAAATAAGAATAATATAAAATGATTAAGCGTGAATTGTGTGCATGTGTTGAGCATGATAGCTATTATAGTGTGTATCATATATTACGTCATGCCATGAAATGCATGAATGTGCCTGTCTGCTATGCTTGGACTATTGAAATGCATAAAATGCACTGGACGCATTTGAGAATCGACATCGACATGAGGAATGCACTGAGTCCGCATAGGGTAACCTATGCAACCCTTGAGAGTTCTTCGGGTCTGGTAGCATGGAGTGAAGATGTCAAATCACGAGATAATAATGATGGAATAGATTTTCATTTATATTTTAATTAATTTATCTTAATCAGAATCTTGCAGTGTGGGGACCAATTAGGTGGAGCTACCATCACCTAACGTTCCAGCATTGTCAATGGATCGGGCTAGATTTGAATTTGACATGGATTTATTTATTACATGCAATAAAGAGATAATTTGAAAGATAACGAGATTAGAGTGTCACTGACGAACTTCACTCCTATCCCTGCCCTGGATAGACTAGACGATATTGCCAAGCCCAAATCACGGTCATGTGTACTCTAAAGAGTTGTGCATGTTGCATATTATATGACTGTGATTGCATGTGGTAAATGTATATTAAGAGTCAAATTAGTAATGCCAGCATGTTTTTGATTTATGTTATGATTGTATGTGAAGTCTCATGCATGTTTTCCCGTCTATTCACCTAGCAGAATTCTTCCAGATTATTGCTATGTTTATAGGAATGATAAATAGGAGCTCGCTCCCAGGTATCTCGAGAATGGAATAACAGATCGATCGGCTATTGACCATGCTTTAGGTAATTTTATGAGCATCATATTCATAGCTTTCCCCTTAGAATGTCTAAGTATGCTAGAGTCGTCGTATTATGTCAACTCCTGACAGTATTTGCTAATTTGTTCATTCTAAGAGGTTACTCGGATGACATCATGTTATTAGTTTAATTTTGTTGCATGAATTAGATTGTGTCTCTTATTGCTATTTCTGCTTTTATTTGTTCTATTCTAGTATTGTATGTTTATTATATATATTGCTATGTGATGTGATAGTATATATAGTGGGCCTACGACGATTGTCACGTGAAACTTTTAGGTCCGTGACGTGACATCTTATCTGTATATTTTGGATTTTACTATGGTTAATATCTTTTATTTTTTATATCTTATTCTATATTTTTAAATTTATTATTTAAAAAATATTAAAATTTGTTATATATATATATATTATATATATATATATAATATAATAAATTAAATTAATAATAAGTAATCCGAATGACCTAGACTATTTATAAAATACCAGTATAGAATTTTTGATTTACTGGTTTTATTAGTTTTGATTTTACAAAACCAAAATTAAAGTAATAATCTATGTTTTTTTATTTTCAAAACCATTAATTTTGTAAATCTTTTTATTTTAAATTTTATAAATAAAAATAAATAATATATCATTTGTAAAACTAATCATTAATGTTCAAATTACTCTTCATTCAAACAAAACATCAACACAACTAATCATTAAGATCTTATTTTATAAAATATAAAATAATCACACATAAATATCAAAACAATTTTTTTTTATCTAGTTTTGATTTTGCAATAATAATAACCACAATCAACAATTTCAAAATTAATAATTTTATAAAATCAAAAATATACATTTTTAACCCAATCCGTTGTCAAGCCTCCTAAGATGAACGTTTAACTTTGATTATCATATGATGAAAGATCAACTTGACAGAATAATTTTTATAAAAAATTATATAAACCAATCTAGATTAGATAAATCATTAGATGATCTAAAGATAATGAAAGTAAAAAAAAAAATTATTAGTTCATTTTTAAAATTATTAAAAGGGTATTATAGACCAATAAAGCTATATATATATATTTTAAAAATATATAAAATAATATAATTAAACTAGTACAAACACTATATTGACCGCAAATCTTGAAAATGAGAGAATTTTAAAACATTAAGTTCTAAAAATCAAGATATGCGTTTTCAGAAATTTTATATAAAAACCAAATTTATGCCAAAAGTCATTTTGTTAAAAGCGGACAAAAATCTGATTCCGACCAAATCAGCCGTCCCAGTTAAAGAGATCCTTAACATGGTTCCGGCAAGTGTCGATTCTTTGATCTTTAACTTGGTTCTAATACAAAGAGTTGTCGACCGGTCGCTCATTATACCACTGCAGTTGCACTAAGGTCGGACGCATGAAGTCCCAGTAAAAATCACGCACGCACTGCAAGGCATAAAGGGAATGGCAAAAAGGCGAAGAGATTCACTCAAGCTTTCATCTATTCAACTCGCAGCATCGGTATCAACTGAATTTACTTGTTCTACAGTAAGGCAGCAAAACACCGGACCCATCTGGATGGATTAACCTTCCAGTTTGACAATACCAAGCATTTAACAACTAATACAATCTTTCACATCAAAATCATTTCATCTCAGCTCCTCTTGCACCTGCACGCACCAAAGTCACAGGCACACCAGTAGTAAGCGCAAAATTCATAGCAAATCCTCACCCGTATGCCAGTTCATTCAGTCACCTACACACTCCACCATAAATAAAGGCCACATTACCTGCTTTTCCACTTCTTTAATAGCCAAGCAGATGAAAGGCACATTTACCAATGTTTACAAATAGAAAGTATTTTTCAGACGTGACATTTCAGGAGAGAAAAGTACAGTTGGGCATTTAAAAGTGATTATGAAAGCCTAAACGAAGAGTTAAAAACGTGTCAAAACAACCAATGTAACACCATTCAAAATCTTTTAAAAGATACCTTGAGAAGCGTCCAATTTGTATAGCTTACTCCATTAATATCATAAAAAAAAGGTAAAATGTTTTAAATTATATAGATATCAGAAGTTGTAACACTACAAAGACATACGCTAAGAATTGCATGCTATACGCCACCTCTTCACAGCTGTTATCTACACTAGTTCGCTTCTATTAACTCAACATACAAAAGAAATATAAAATATAGTGAAATAATGCAGGCGAGCCACCGTTTAAGAGTTAAGTAAGATAACCCAAAAAGCATCAAAAATTTGATATTAGCAGAAATAATCATCCATCCTTACCTGCTTTTCTCAAGACCCCAATCTTCGGGAGTTTGATCCTTCATCAGGGTAAACAATCAGATTAGGTCAATCCCTCTTCAATACAAAGCCACGAAACCACAAAGAGCTTCTTGGTTGGTCATCCTTGCCATGTAAGAACTGTCATGCCAACAAGATTCACATCTGAAACGTTCTGTTATACAAGTCGCCAGAAGTAGGCATTCTATATTTTGAATCTTCATATCCAGAAGCATAGTACTTATTGAGCCCCAGTCTTTCATTCCTGATTAGGTCCGTCATTCCCAGGTTGTTTCCACCCTGAATCTCATTCCAGCCATCCCATTGCCCGTTTGACATTAGGCCATTCCTGGACTGTTGTTGGAGGGACAATTGGGAAAACGAGTTGAGACTACTTACAGGGGCTTGATCCACAAGCCTTGAAGAGAGACCATACGAATCAGTGATTGAAGAAAATCTATCACCAACATCATTATATCTAAGATTCGGATGAGCTGTGAGAGATCTTTGCATCAACAACTGGAATCTTGCTTCATTTTCTAAAGCACTAAACTGTTGTGGGATATGTGATCTCATGTCTAAAACTGGATTACTAAGCCCAGATTGAATTCTCCCTTTACCAACAGCCAAAATTGCAGGATCCATAAATTCAATGTCCGTAGTGCTGCCAACATTACCAGTTGGTGGCTTAAATGAATTTCTTGACAAGAAAGAAGAGTCTGCAAAATGATTTCCTATAAAAAGGAAAAGAAATAAGACCATCATGCTACGGTAACAAGGCTAAAATGTTCAACAGTACAAGTGATGAAAATAATGAGAACTGACCTGCTAAATTGTCAAAAGTCTGGTCCATCCTTTCATGAGATAAGAAACCCGGAGGAGGTGCTCTGTTAGGTACAGAGAATCCAGGAGGGGCAGAAATTTGTGCCCTTGAAACTGCTAATAAACAGAAAAATATAAGGTAACTTCCAGGCCCAAAATGCCCATTTTTTTGGTCAAAGACTAAAGAGCAAACTAAATTGCTTTTGTCAAAAGATATGAATCATCTAAGCAAAGCACAGTAAGAACCTCTGTATTATTTGAGAAAATAAAAGACCCAAGTTGCTAATGACAAGTGGGCGACTGTAATTGGAGTTCATGTGTATGTATGGTATATGCAAATTGTCAGTAAGCTCCCTCAGGGACATGATTCCAGTAATGTGCTTCGTAATCAAAAGCCATTTACTGAATCCCATAAATTAAGTAACAGCATATTCAAAATACTAAATCCATTAACAAGTCCAACAGACATCTCACGGATCTACCAGAGGAAGTGCACTTACTGAAAAATTTATGCATTGGTAACATAAACAGCAAGAAAAACAGTTTATCAAAAGATCAAATACCCACAATCTCTACCTCATATTGCTATCTGCATTCACATATAACTAAAAGAAAAGAGGAAAAGTCTCCAGCAAGTTCAAATCTAAACAATGCCACAAGACATTAAAATTGAAAAAAAAATGTCAGACGATAGGAAAATGTGGGGAACTCAAAATGAAAAACAGATACTTACCAGAAGATCTGTGGGACGACAACGCAGAAGGGTTTGAACCAAAGACCTCAGGTTCCTGAAGACTACTAGAGAAACCATTTCCAAGAGCAGGCTTATCAAAATATGAATTTCTGTTGTCACCAAAATCATGGTTAAATGAGCTGGTTTTCTGCAACTGTCCAAAGACACCAAAGGATGAATCATCACTGGCTAGGCTTCTTGATTCTCCCTGTCTCGCAAATGAAAACCTAGACTGACTGTTATTTTGTGGTTTCCATGAACCTGACATTTTTTGAGTACTGGGTTGTTTATTGGTATCCCTCAACAGTTTAACAAAATTCTGAGGTGAAGCCAATGAATCATCCCATGAATCAAGGTCCAGCGACAATATATTTGAAATTATACTGTTCTCACCTACATCCAAAGTACCATTGCTGAAATAATCTGTTTTCCTAGGATTTCCTTCCCCTTCATTTGGATGCCAAATGGCATGGCTTTTGCTTATATCTGCACTGGCATAATTGCTGGTAAATTTTTCAGAATATCCATTTGATTTTACAGAATCTCCTGGAGCAGGCCGAAGCATGTGGTTGCTGACTCTGTTATCTACATATACAGGATCAGAATTTAAGCTCGCTGCACAGAAGGGCTCATTGTGTTGCAACGAGTGTGACCTTGAATGATTGGGTAGATGGAGTGAATTAGCTGAATGCGGTAAACTACTGGAATGAGTGTCAACTTCTGGATCCTTGAATATCTGGTTTTCAGATAACATTATATTATCCTCCACCTTGGAAACAGTAACTCCCTGAGTTTGTGAACTTGTTTCCCACTCAAATTTTTCACCTGAAGCAAACATCATACTCCTTCCAACAGTTCTCTGAACTGCAGGTGCAGTCATAGGTTCACTACACAGCTCGACATAAGGTTGCTCAGGCTTTTGACTTGAAGGCGATTTAATCATCACTTGATCAGATAGAGAAGAAATAGTCTTACTGACACCAAGAAGTTCACTGGTGACATTATCATCCCTCAATGATGAGAAATCAAGAGTCTGAACCTTTGCATCAATTGAGCCACTTCCTTCATCTTCGGGAAAGTGAGAATTCCAACCCTGAAACATTGTGTTTGAAACATTTTGCACCACATTGCAGCTCAAGTCGATGTCTTTGGATGATGGCGAGAAAAAAGTCCGATCATTCAAATTTACAGTAGTGGTGGGGTCATCTACGGCAAGTTTGTGCGGTAAACTGGTTTGGCAATCCTCACCAGCAATTTGTCTCACAGGTTTCAGCACGTTAGGTCTAATTTTAAACTTATAATTTTGACTAACTTCATCAGGGGTAGACTCTTTTTCAACATCATTATGCAACACAGAAGCCTGAGTTCTGCTCTCCAATGCCGGTGAGAATTCTGACATAACACCAACATCTGATTTAGACTTGATAGATCCATTGGAGCATATTGAACTTGCACTCTGTGACTGGCATGAAGCACGCATTGCCCTGGCATATTATTTCTTGATGATTAACTGGTAAATCCAAAAATAATACTAAAGGTACGGATAGAGAACTATAGTACCATGAGGCTGCGGCAGGAAGTGCAATAGATCTACCAGAGCTCCCATCCGGTGGTGAACTTCTGCCATTGCTAATTGTATTCTGCCAGGAAAATGAAACTCGCTCAAAACCAGTATGTCATGCGAGTAGAAAAGTGTCGAACATTATAAAAATTGAGGATGCAGAATCAAACAACTACAATCAAATATCTCTCTCTGTTATCCTAAAAAACAAGAGATTTTATTGATTGCAGAAACAACTCTTACAATGGAAGTAGTTTTGCTGATAGGTTTTGCACCAGAAGCAGAATTACTAATGCAATAATCATCTACAGGTGGAGGCAACTCATTTCCCGAGCGACGAGCCATATTGTTAGTTCCAACAGTGAGTTGTACTCTACTCCTTCACAGCCATCATCAGTTAGTAATTCAATCATGATGCTAAACATAATAATCTTACACAACAAATTGTCAGACGAAATATTCTACAACCACATACAATAGAAAGAGAACAATTGAATACAAAAGAAGTACATGAAGTACTAAATTATCAGATAATCGTTCAAAGTGCAGTTTCTGATGATAATACTGATCACTTTTCATTCTTTTCTTCCGAATCATACATCTACAAGACTGAAGGAAATTTTACGACTAAGAGTGTTTAGAAAACTATATTGAAGCTCCCAATAGATATGGATGGACATGTACCTTGTGTATGCTGATATGATCTCATCTTTTGTAAAACTATCTTCATGAGAACCAATCTCATGCAAATATAGACAATCAGGATTTGTACATGGCTGATTCCAACAGAAATTTCTCCCATTAATTCCAGAGCTTTTTCTTTATAATTAACGAGAAATATTAAAAAATCATCAACCAGAAAAGGTTTTCAAGTAGATCCATACCACATTTCGCAGCCATGCATGACAGTACTTTGTGGTTCCAAAGCATGCCCTGAAATTAAACAAATTATCAGCACTTGCACGAAAATCTGATGCATCAACGATTATGGATGAAGAAAGCACCTACTTTAGAGATCTGCCATCCAAGACAAACCCATGTACAGATTGAATACAACGAATTGCTTCTTCCTCCTTTGAATAGGTTATATACCTACAATTAAAGGGAAAATTTTTTATCTTTCAGAACAACACAGAACAAAAATAGTTTCAAGGTATTCTAACAGGGATAACGGGTGCCAACGAGCCAGTGGCTCAATGGCATCTCCCCAGGGCTAGGATATCCTGGGTTCAAACCTCAGCAAGCAGTTTAGGGGTGGATTGGGGTAGGGCAGAATCATCGAATGAAGAAAAAAAAGCAAGGATAAGGGGGAAAGAGGAATCTATAAAATAATGAACTCAATCAAGCATGCATGCATCAGTAGATACAGTCTAAAGAATGAACAAACTTGGCGGTCATATTTAAATACCTTAAACAGAGAATTGTTGAAAACACAACCAATAACCAACAAATTTAAAGGACTGGATATCATGATCTAGAGATGGTGGAAAAATATGCACTTACACACTACAAGTATTATTTGGAAACTGCTGAATGACCCCAGATGCAGTTCGAGACATGGACACCTTTAAGACTTTTCCATATTGACCAAAATACTCTTTTCGCTGAAGAAGCTGCTCAAAGAAATGTATAAACCAACTTAGCCAGTCGCTTCAGAGAGGGTTAAAAGGATTAAGGAAGAGGGAATTAGGGACTACATCTTCATCTGCCAGATCAAGAGGCAGCCCAACAATATAAACCAGGTTCCGTTGGATCACTCGCACACTATTGAGTTGCTTTCTTCCTTCTGATGATTTTGTTTTAGCTTTCTGAGACCTTCTCCGGTCCATACTTTCAGCCACCAACCTGTGCAAGAGGTTCAAAGTATCAAGGGAAATGAGTATTATTCACATCCTGTCAGGGCCAAAAAGAATAAGTAGCTCATCAGACAACAACCTCTCGCAACTTGCAGCCATTCCTACTATCTTCTCCTTGTCATAAGGACTGCGGCATGCCGGACAACGCCCCTCTCCCTCATCCTTCTCAGCCATGTTCATAATATGATGCCAGCACCAGACACAAATCTATATTGAAGCATATACGTATTCACAATTAGTATTGTATATTGTTCTAAATTAATGGAATTAAGTAAAGGAAGTTGATAGATTGAAAAAACTAATATTCACAACTTCTGACTCCTGAAAGTGAAGGAACTGATAGGGAAGGAAAAAGGAAATAGGTATTAGATCCAAGATAAAGTAACAAGTGGTAAGAAAAAGAAGGGTAATAGGAGGTTGGCTTCGTCCTGCACATCTGGCCATAATAACACCGTATTTGCAAGCAAAATTTGGCACCAATCAAACAGAACACTCCAGCATATGAGATTGCTCAAAACCCAGCTTAGATTTTCCGGTGCTTATTTAGGGTAACAAAATTCTAGACAAACGCCCTATTAATGACAAACTATGACAGAGTCCAAAGAATGACTCACTGTATATTAAAGTATATTTCAAAAAAAAAAAGGGAAATGCTTACAGAGAGAAATTCCTTTAATCCAGTCTTAAATAAAGAATGTGTCACAAACCTCATAACCACATTTGCATGGCTTCAGATGCTGATCAGTCAAATCCATCTCCTCGGCACAGAGAGGGCAGGTCCTTTCTCCTCCTTCGTCACTCATGGTTGCCCTGTACATGATTTGGCCACAACAGTTTCAACAATCAAAACCACCAAAGGCTAGAGAAATAAAATCATGCAAGAAAACTTGATTTCAGTCTTCGAAACTGGAGTCAACTAAACCTAAAGTCACTGTTTCGTCTAATTTAAGCTAGATTTCATACTTTACACGGGCAGAATAAAAAATATAATATCTTCCAATTCAGAACCGCATTATCATTCACAGTGATTGCAAAAAAAAAAAAGTTTAATCAACAACAGCATCAAAACCCTAGAAAAATCCCCAATCCAACTAAATCCATAAATCATACACGAAACAACAGCAAGGCAGATCAGAAAAAAGATATCCGGAAGAGGCAAATCAATCAGGCGAAAGGAAGAAAGAGAAAATTAAAGTAAAATATAACACAACAACATCCAAAAACTCCTAGAAAGGAACAAATAAGATCATGATAGGGATCGCGAGAAACCAGGGAAGGATCGAGGGGTAGGACTGGCAACACAAGAAGGGAGATTAGGGCATTCCTGAAGACTTACAGTTTGGGAATGGAGAGAAAGATCGAGGTTATGGACGGTGAGATTGAGAAAAGCTTCCGACGCGCAGAACTCGACAGACAAGATATAGAGAGAAAAAGACAGAGAAACAGAGATAAAGAGGAGAAAAGAAAGCCACAAAGAAGGCTTTATAAAGGGCAAAAACGGGAGACAGGGGATGAAAATAAGGGCTGCGTTTGTTTGTTTGGGTGGCTTTTGTGAAATTGAGAAGCTCCACTCTTTCCCCCTTTCTGTTCCTAATCTATGTACGCGTAGCTGTTATCAAAACATGTAGTCTTCCAATTTATGCCCTTGGGTTTCACTCTATTTGCAAGAAGTTGCCCTACCTTTCAGTTTTTCTCGGGTTTTTGTCAAATCTTGGGAACCCAGGGGATTTTTCTCCGGTTCGCGCTTGGTGGCGGTCTGATGAGTTCTGCGTGTTGGATGGCTCGGATCGAACGGTGGAAAGGGTGGGCCCCGTGCATAATGAATGAGGGCCGGTTGTAAGTTGGGTTCGGTCTCGGGGGCCACCTGGTTGTATAATTTTATATGGATCCGACGGCTGCGGTTGGCTATTGTCATGTGGGTTTGTTTCTACTCACATGGTTCCACATAGTAATGCGAAGGTTCCACCTGAAATCTCCGCGTATCAGGAAATGGGATCCCCTTCACAAGTGTTTTTTCAGCTTCTCTGGACTAAAGGATTTCGAGTACAAATAATAAAAATATCCTTAAATGTGCCAATTTTTTTAAAAAAGAATCGAATCAACATTATAAGGAAGGAAATACCTCCAAAAAGAATTTACTTGAAATGAAAAGAAAAAATAAAGTTATAACACCTGTACTTTGTGGTTTCTAGTGTTTACTCGAGCATTAGAAGAACCACGGAAGCTGGATATTTATAGGATTAAAGAAGTATTCTTTGCTTTCTCATTTATTGTATTTTAGAAGATTTTGGTTGCATGTCCCGAAAGTAAGTACAGAAGTTCTGTTTATGGTTATTCGGAAGCATCTTACCCGTTCTTGATTAGGTGGATTTTTTCTTTTTAGTTTCTACCAACTTGCAAATGCACGTTCTCCAAATAGGAAGAGCAGACACACGCATAACGCTTGTCGCTTGAATATGCGAGAGTGAACACTTACCAGCAAGAATCAGGTACGAGTGATGATTATCATCGGGAGTTCAAATAAAGCTTGTGATGGGTGCTAATGGACAATGTTGCCTGCGAGTACCTCTGCAATAGTTTGAAACTCGGTGAGGCTTGATTGTAGTGTCCTGCTTGATATAACCTCAAGCCAAAGACCGGAACATACCCTATCTCTAAAAGATGACGAAAACATACTATCATGTCTTGGAGCATCTCGGGCAATCTCATCAAATGAGATATCTAGTCATCAACCAAATCAAATCAAAATAGTTACGGTATTTTGTCCAAGCAATATCTCACTCTGGAGGTGGGTGCTGATCGATGATGAGCATCTATGTTTTCACTCAAAAGTACTTACAGAATTATAAGCCCACATAAGCTCGAAGATTTTACCATATTAGCTATATTAACTGGCAAATAAAGTAAGGAATGCATAACTAACGAACGCATAGATATACTCTGTTATAATGGTAGGAAGGGTGTGGAATGCTTAGCGTGATTCTTATTCCCTCATATAATTCTTCCCATTCTCATCCTAAAATAAACTTGCTAATAAATGGAATCAATATTGTACAGATTCTATTCATATTTGTAATTGTTCGAGTTTGCTGAAGATAGAGAGTTTACAAAGTAGATGAGAAGATTAAATGATATTGTTCACACTGCAAAAGCTTAACTACCTTCGTAATAAACAACTATTTATATTCCCATGAATTTCTTGTAGTTTCCCACCTCTTGAAACATCAGGCATAATCAGCACGAAGTTATGCTTTAGAACTCACAATACCTCATCCCAATATGGTAGCTATATATCAAACACCGGATTTACCAGCTGTTCCCTTGATATACTGAGCTAAAACCGGAAGGGGCCATCCTTATAATACTTCAAAAGGAGTGAGCTTAGCTAAAGTATGATAATGTTGTATTGTACCAATCCACAGAAGTAGCAAAGGCTAGAAAGTCGAATTATCACCAATAAAATATCACAGGTACATGTCTAAAGTTTTATTAAATACCTTTGTCTATCCATCCGTTTGAGGATGGTAAGCAATGCTTAGAGAAAGACGAGTACCTTGAAGCTGATTGACCTCCTTACAAAAAGGAGTTAAAAACTTTGGATCCCGGTCTGTAACAATCGAGATTGAAATCCTGTGTAATCTGACCATTTCAGCCACAAACACCTGTGCTATAAACTCACTTGTAATTATTGTCGATAGTGCTACGAAGTGTCTATACTTGGATAGCCTATCCACAACCACTAAAATCACAAACTTTCATACACTTTTGTAACAAAGTTTATTGAAATCTTTTCAAAGACCATATCTGGTATTGGTAGGGTCATAACAAGCCAGCTAGTTCAATATCGAATCCTTCATTCCTTGGCAAACTTCATAATGAGAAATAAACTACTTGACATCCCAGCACATATTGCGCCAGTAAAAATTTACAGAGAGTCTGTGCTAAGTCCTAGCCATTCCCACATGACCACCCACCAGAGATAAGTGAAATTCCAATAACAACTCCTCGAGCAAAGGAGAATCAATTGGAATCATAAGACGATGTTGATAAAATAAAATCTCATTAATAAGAAGAAGCCAAGTATCGTATCTAGAGCTTACAAAATCCTTTATTGAATTGCTAATAACTCAGGATTAATTCTATTAATAACTTTCACCTTATCAATAAACTCGTATGCCACCATAGATAATGAAAAAAATCTACAGAAAGAACTCTCGACAATGCATCAGTAGTAGCATTTTGATTACCAGCTTAATACACAATATCAAAATCATACCCTACCAACTACTCATGCCACTTTTGCTATTTTGGGTTTTGTATAACTTACTCTGTGAGGTTTTTTAACGATTGCTTGTCAATCATGATCATAAATTTATGACTCAAAAGATATTGTCGCCATTTAGCAACAACCTGTGTAATAACATACATCTCCATGTGGTACGTAGATACACATTGCATCCATGGGCAAAAATTTTGGCTATAAAATGCGACTAGATGATGATTCTGTGAAAGAATCGCTCCAATTCTAGCCTCTGATGCATCTGTCTCTAGCGTGAACTCAATAAATCGAACAACCTTAAAACTAGTGTTAAAGTTAATAATATTTTTAACTTCATGAAGGCTTCCTTCATAGCATCATTCCAGACAAAACTATCTCTCCGAAGTAAATCAGTTAAAACCCATATAATAGACACATACCTTTGTATGAACCGATGGTAATAGTCAGTGAGACCCAAAACCCCCCTTACATCACGAATATAATAAAGTTTTGGACACTTTTGAATTGCAATAATCTTATCCCATCAATAGCAACTCTATCGGAAATTATGTGACTCAAATACCCAATTTTTTACTGACCAAAAACATATTTAGAAAACTTGGCCACCAATTTGTTAACCATCAAAATCTGCAAAACTTCCTCTAAATATTGTGCTCAGACAAAGATGAAATATAAACTAAAATAACATTAAAGAATACTAATACAAATTTATGCAATAAAGAATAGAAGATATTATTCATAAGTAACTGAAAAGTAGATGGGGCACTTGAAAGGCCAAAAGACATCACCGAGAACTCCTAGTGGTCATCATGTGTTCGGAAGGCAGTTTTGGCGATATCTTGTGAAGATACTCTGATCTGATGGTACCGATTGAGCTTGGAAAAATAACAAACCCTGAATAGTTCATCAAATAATTTGTCGAAAGAAGGAATTGAAAATTTTCATCAAATAATTTGTCGATAGAAGGAATTGAAAATCTATCTCACACTATTACTGTATTTAAACCTTTATAATCTACAAAAAAAATGCCAAGTGTCATCTTTCTTTCTCACCAACAATACTGAAGAAGAAAACAGACTGGTGCTAGGTTAGATCACTCCATGATGTAACATCTCAGCAACAAATATTTTGATTTTTTGCTTTTGACAATGCAGATAGCAATAAAGCTTGATATTAACAAGAGCAATACCAGCTGAAAATGGAATATGATGATCTGTATAGTGAGCTAGAGGTAAACCATGTAATTTTTTTAAAAAATACCTCCAAACTAATTGAGAAAACTTGTAAATTATCAGGATATTGTTGTAACAAATCCTTGCTCAACTCAACATGTTCCAATCTCAAACAAATACAGTATTGTGTCAATGCTCTGACAATGATGAAGAGTATTTAATGAAACTAGTTAAGCAGAAATTGAGGTTTCATCCTTCCACTTATTCCTTAGTGAATAATGTTGAAACTCAAATAAAGAACATCCAAAATCTGAAATCACTGTGCCAGGAGTGGCTAACCAAGAAACACTAAGAACTACATCCCATCCCTGCAATAGTAATACAAACAAATCTAGATGTATTGCATGTCCTTGTATACTCAAGGGTACTCTGCGAACAAGCCACTACAAACCAAACATTCTCCATTGCCCACCAACACACCAAATGGAGGAGTTCTTTCCACAGCCAATTCAAGAAATTTCGCCATGTGATTTTGAATAAAGGACAATGTACTACCACAATCGAGCAAGACATGCATTGTTGAACCAGAAATACTACGGATAAAATGAGAAGTACTGGGTAAGGTGTCACCCATTATGGCATAGTGAGATATTATTGTTCTCGAATCAGCAATCTTAGACAAGGGGAGCTTGGATTGAGTAGATACAGATTGAGATAATTCAGCTTCAATAAGCATATCAGATAGAGCCTCTACGACATCATCCAAAAGTAACAACTATGACAAGACTTGACATTTATGCACCATACTTTTCATCGCAATAGTAACAAAGACCCAACTTCCTTTATTGAGCGATCTCTGTTGGAGTTAATCAACGAACTAGTAACTTTGCTCCAGGAGATGGAGTGGACGAGCTAGAACTTGTCAAAGTAGCTGGTGTCATGATATGGTGCATATATTTCGGAGCAGGCAAAAGATCAAGAGACTTACCCAAGGTTGGTTTGTTGAGGCCTCTTTTAAACTAGATCCATTTCTCATGAATATGAGCTACACGGATAGCCTTTTCAAGGTCCTTGAATTCTACTACAATCATTGTTCCTTTAATATCATCTCTAAGGCCTGATAAAAAACAACGAGATGTAAATGTCGATAACAGGTAAACAGAACAGTTCATGACAACCTCAAATCAAAAAATCTGTAGTCCTACACCATCAAGGTCTGGTGAAGTTTGGCCAACAAACCTTTCGGAGTCTCGAACTCTATTGGTAGAAAATGTTTTCGAATAGCTTTTAAAAATAGATTCTAACCTGATAACTATCCATTATGATGTATCCATTGGTACCAATTTGACACTTCAGTATTCAGGTGGAACAAAGAAATAAACAAACATTCTTCTTCTTTTATTTCATAGAACTCAAAATATTGCTCTGCGTGAAACAACCAACACTCAACATCAGATCCGTCAAAATATGGTTGCACAACTGAGACTTTTTTATGGCAAGAACGTGATTTTAAGCACCTATACTAATGCTGGAGCAACAGATCCGAACTGTATATTTCAAGAATCAACTGATGGAGACAAAGGACCAAAGAACGAACGAGCAAGTAATTGCTTCATCAATTATTGTTCATCAGAGAGTATTTTAGATTAATCTGCAAATATCTTTGTTTGCTTAGCTATATAAAATGACAATGTCGTGATATCTGTATAGAGCTTAGAGTGACCTTCCTTGATAGTATTTACGCTTGCGTCCATGGTTATGAAATGAGTTTGATACTATGCCATATGTGTAGAGGATTAATGAAAGTACCAATGAAATGAACTTGCTAATGAATGAAATCAATACTGTAGAGATTCTTATTCATATTTGCTGTAAACTTTCGATTTTTTTTTGTGACATGTGTAAGCATACGAGTGAGGGTAATTTAGTAACTACCCTTATTTTATAATCTATGATTCAAATTGAATTTATGATTTAGAGTGACACAATAACAGTTCAGAGTAAGATTTAAAGAATTATTGGACTTGATTTATTTTTATGATTTAAAAATATTATTTTATATTATCCCAAATAGTATTTTATTTTTAATTAAATTTTTGTTGATAAAAAAATTATAATTCTTCTTTCATTAAAAAGATCTCATTTGTTTTGAATTTTTGATGTAAATTTTATAATATTTGGACAATTATATGATTTATTATAAATTTCTAAAGTTTATAAGTATTTTTATGATTAATTTAATAATTAATTAATAATATTTTAATATAGATATACAATAAACGACGTCGTTTTGGTGTCGGAAAAGAAAAAAATAAAAGAGATTAGTAAAACTATGTCGTTTTGGCTTAGGTTTAATAAAAAAGCTCTTTCCTTTTTCTTTTTCTCTTCTTCTTCCTGGTTTCTTCTTCTTCCTTGCACATGTTTTTCCTCTCTCCCGTGTGAAGAATGAACTCCCTCCTCTGGCCACCATTTCTCTTGCCGTTGGTTACATTTTGTTCTCCTTCCTCGCAACAAGCTTTTGGTATGAGTCTAGTTAGGATTGGAACTGCGAAACGAGCTGTAAAAGCTCAAAAAGGGTGCGATTTCTTCATTGAAAAATTGCTTTTTTTGGCCAACCCCGGTGAGCTATTGAAAAACGAATGACATGGTTGAGTTTCTCTCGTCGAGAACTTTCTTATGACATATAGAATGTTAAAAATCATTAAGTTTTTGTACATGTGAGTTTTTGGGTTTATCATCACCGCTGACCACTTTCTGCCGTTGCCGGCCACCGTCCGCAGCCACCGGACCACCATATGCCGCTGTTGGATCACTACGCACCGCCGATTTTCCGAAAAATTCAAAATTTTCCCATTAAGTATTTTTGATGTTCTGAACGCGATGGTGTCATACGTTTCTTGATTTGATGCACGGTTTATGAATTATAAGCTCTTAAATAATTTGATTAAAACATATTTTCCATAAAAATAATAAATTATAATATTCTAAGCAATACTATCAAATTCAATATGTAATTTTAGAGCCAAATAATTAACTAATCTTATAGTGCTGGTGTTAGTACCTTAGCATACTTAAATAAACTATTGTGTCAGTTAGATGAAAAATATAGTGATTGTATGCTTGACATATTTATACATGCTTGTGACTTTCGTATACGTGATATGGACATTTTGGCAGATCCACTAAGTTTTGTTTACTGTGATTATTTGGAGGTGAGTGGGGACCTCACATTTCACTGTTTGGTTTTAAATATGCATGTTCGAAATGTGTGATTTTTTTTAAAAGGAGAGATTGATAAATCTTGCTTGGTATTTTGATTATTTTGACAAATCACTATGATAGATATTTCGATTATTTTGACAAATCACTATGACTTGATTGGAAATTCTATTTTATCTTTATATATGATTTTGCACAGGGATGCAGGTTTTTAATATGCACAGGGATACATACCTCTTTTGCACAAGGATGCATGAGGTTTAAGACACAGTATTTTATAAGTATTTCAAGAGTTATGTTCTAATATGATGTTTGATTTAATTTTTCTAATCTATTCCTTGTGAGATATGAGTAGACAGTGCAATGTTGAGTGATACCTGAATAGGACCGACGAGTCTTGTATATGATTCTTTGGCACCCCGAGACAGGGTAGATAATGTCATTGAGCCGGGTCAACGAAAGTTGACGTGTTGATTAGCATTGCGTAAGAGTGTGCTAATCTAGCCTTCGGCAAAAATAATGTGGGCTATGTTTTTTTTTAAAAAAGTAAATAAAAAATAAAAAATAACAAGAAATATATATTAGTTGGCCTAGACTACCCCCTGATCAGGAGTAGAATAGGTACTTTGTTAGCCGACTCTCCAGCCCTATTGTAAAAAAAAGGGGACTTTATGATTCTAATTCACAACACCTTGTGATTAAATATTGGTTTTGAGCTAATTTTGAGATTTACTTTATATATGTATGCTCGTCTCTAAGATTCTTTTGAGTTTAAATTGAGATTTCTATTTTCGATATAATATTCTGTTTATATTATGATTTCATTATTTTGGTCCTTAAAACCACTCATCTAACCACTCACCTGAATATTTAACTAACATTGTTTAGTTCTGTCCAGACGGTATTGCAGGCTCAGGTTCTCAACTATCTTCCTCACAAGACTTAGCATCTGGTCCAGCTAGTCACTGATAGGTTTGATCAGAGTTTTGATTTGATATGTACACCGGAAAACTGAACATATACTTTTTTTTTAATTTTTGTCCCTTTTGAGTTATATCTTGTTGATATATGATTTTCTGGTGCTTTAGATCTTGTGGACTGTATGGAATTGTTTTGAAACATTGTGATGGGTTGTATATATGGTTAATTTTTGTTGTTTGTGAAGGATAATATAGGTTTTATTTAGATATACTGTTATATATATAAAACTGTTACAAGTGAAATTTTGTTATACAAGAATTGTATAATTTCTGGTTTAGTCCTGATTAAGAACCCATTTTGCAAAATTTTTAAAAAATATTATTTATGATTTTGAACTTGCTCTACATTTTTGTTTTCGCTACGTATTTAAATGATTTTATTTTCAAAGCCTTACAAGATTTTGGGAATAGCACAGTAATTATTATTCCCAGGATCTCATGGCGGGAATGTTTATCCCTAATGTTGGGTACGGGGCGTGACATCTCTACAGTGGTAGCGGAGCACCAATTTTTTTTTAAATTAAAATATCTTTGATGTGAAACAGAATTTGATCAAAATGATTTGATAATTGTTATCAGACTCCACCAAATTATTTTTACTATTGTTCGATTGTACAATCAAATCTATAAATTCTGATCCTTAATATGTACTGTTTAAAGTATTGATGTCTATTTTATTTTTGGTGGTTGTGTTATAATTCTATTATAAAGATTGGATATGTCGTCACGTGGAGCTAGGAGTAGAGGCCGCAGAGGAGGCTGAGGTATTGGTAGGGTAGCTGAGGAGGTGTCTAGTGTGGTTGAGAGAGGTGCTGCACCAATACATTGGGTGGAGTTGGTCGACGCCCTAAAACCCAACAGGTAGTTGAGCTTAGAGTTCAGATAGATGTTCCTCCTTCGGAGTTTATTAGAGCGATGTTCACAACTTGGCAGGAGATGAGAGCTCAAGAGGAGATACCTGTTGAGCCAGTGGTAGAGCCGGTTCATGTTGCTGCACCAGCACATGCAGTCATTGGCAAGGATATGCCAAAGATGCTAAAAAGTATGAGATAGTTGGGTTGCACTACATTCACTGGTGAAAAAATTGATCCAGTAGAGGCTAAGGAGCGGATGGATCGAGTGTCCAATACTGTATATGATTTGGACCTTTCTGAAGAGGACAAGATAAGAGTGACTGTCAGACTACTGGAAAGTGATGCTGTTACCTGGTGGGAGACTGAAAAGTCCAGATATGCAGAGATAGTATAGTGGGAGACTTTTGTGAAAGAATTCATAGCTCAATTCTTCACCAGGGTACATAGGGACATAAAGCATCTTGAGTTTTATGATTTGAAGCAAGGGACTATGTTTGTGGCTAAGTATGAGGCTGAGTTTAGAGAGCTTGCAAAGTTTGTGCCGAAGTTGAGTATGAGGGATGAAGAGTACTTGCAGAGATTTGAGGATGGTCTCTCAGTTGTTATTCGAGGGTGTATGAGTGTCACCACAGATATGGATTTTACGACTATTCTGCATTTGGCCCAGAGAGTAGAGGATATCCTACAGGCTGAGAGTACAGAAGCTAAGGCCACAACTCAACCTACTTCTTCCCTAGGGAAGAGACCTACACTTTCAGGTGGTCCTCAGAGGAGTAGACCATTCTTTTAGAGGTCTGGAGTATCGGGTTCGAGTAGTACCTCTTTTGTTCATTCTTTTAGACCTGTTCTTTCCAGATTCACAAATAGAGAGCCTAAGAGATGCTTTAAGTACAACAGGATTGGTCATGTGGCTAAGATGTGTAGAGTTGGCAGTGGTACAGTTTCCTAGGCTAGTGTTGGAGGCCCTCAAAGGACAGGTACATATAGGCCTACAATGGCTTCTTCTTTTCAGACTCCGACTCAGACTAGCGGTGCATCTAGAGTTTAGTCTATTGGCTCTGCTCCTACACCTTCCACTTATGGTAGACCTGGATGTCCCACTACCAAGAGCCAAGCTAGACTTTTCACCCTTGCAGACGCAGAGGCAGTTGCTAGTCCTGTAGTAATGATTAGTATAATTTCTATCTTTTCTCTTTCTGCTCATGTATTGATAGACCCAGGTGCTAGTAGATCTTTCATTGGGCCTCGAGTATCTCATTTTGCTGATGTTCCTATATCTTTGTTAGATCCTATGATTGAGGTATCTCATTTTTCTGATTGGTTGATGTTTTGAGATTCTTATGGGACTTGTGTGTTATGTTTTCACTTGTTTTGAGTATTAATATAAGTCTTCCGCTGATGTTTTCTGTCACTCCACATAAGCCAGAAATTCATTAATGTATGAATATGCTCCAACCTTTAAATAGTATATAAATCAACCAATAAAATTGACAATTAGGTGACTTGAGCCTTGTGGGATTCAAATAGGACCTTGCGAGGGCTTATTTGGGTTTCACGGCAATAAGGGTCCTGATAGGTTAGGTTTGGGTCTTTACAGGTTTGGTAACGAAGCATGGTTTAGTAGATTGTGTGATTTGCATGATATTGTGTTCTCAATTTTAGAAGCATGCACATATGTCTATATATACATTGATTGATTATAACTTACAAATATGAAAGCATGATTATTAAATTTGCATGTTTTTGTATGTTGATTGCATGTTGATATATATGATTTGCTTTGTGTGTATGCCGAAATTAGCTTGTATGCTTGTTGTGTTTTGTGTGCATGTTTGTGTTTTATTTCCAGCATATTCATATCGTCCGGTGTATGCCTCTCCACCAAGGTACCATCTCTTTTCTAGGTTTTGTATTTTATATTGGAAAGTTACATCATGTGTGTTTGTTTAGTATGTCAAGGTCGACTAGGAAACGGAGTAGCGCAACGAAACCATGGTAAGTCTGTAACCTATAGTTCTTAGCAGAAATTTCGATGACGAAATTTTTATAAGAAGGGGAGGATGTGACACCCCGACTCTTCCTAGTTTAGATGTCCAGGAAGTCCAGTAGACGATGCAGCTGAAATGACTATTTTGCTCCTGAAGAAATGGATGCGTGATGGCCTAAAATGGTTGTTGCCAGATATTTTCTATTTAATTCTGATATTTTTATATTAATTATCCTTAGTTTTATCCCTTATTATCTAAGGTATTAGATAATTCTTCCTTTTAAATAGAATATCTTTTTTAATAGATTTATCATTTTAAATAGAATTATCCATCTAATAGAATTATCCTTTAATTATCTTTTCAAGCTTAAAAATAGGGATTTATCGTTTAGCTAAACCTCCTTAGACACCTATAAAAGCGTGGCCAGCCTATCCCACCTAAACATACCAAAACCCACATAGAAATTTCGTAATTTATTCCCTTCTTTTGAATTTTCGATTTTTGCCTAAACTCTAGCCGAAACTCCTTGATCTTCATCTTAGCATAACTCTCTCATCCTTCATCTGATTATTGCAATTAATAACTTGTTGGAAAGCTCTATTCATCCTCTTTACAACCATCTTGGGTTTTTCATCTGGAGGTTAGTTTTTCTTAGTTAAAAGTTAAATCGTATTTCAGTGGTATTGCCAAAATTTGCTTTACCTTCAAAATAGCATAACTCTCTCATCCTTTGTCGGATTCCTGCGAATAATAGCTTGTTGAAAGATCTCTTCCTTCTCTTTCCAAAAATCTTGGGTTTTTCATATAAGGATTAGTTTTTCTTTTATAAAAGTTAAATCGTATTTCGGCGGAATTGCCAAAATCTGCTTGAACTTCGAAATAGCATAACTCTCTCATTCTTTATCGGATTCTTGTGAATAATAGCTCTTTTCGTTCTCTATCCATCGGGTTTTCTTCTGGAGGTTAGTTTTCTTTGGCATAATTTAGGTCAAAATTCGGCAGGATTAGGTTTCAAAATTTTATGATTCTACCTTCAATTGATTTCTGTTATTGTTTCTTTTGTTCGTATGATTGTTTAGCATCCTTTCGTGATTTTAAAATCATGAATTCGTCCTTTGAATCTTCCCTATTCATGAAATCAGCATGTTCTACCTTTGCCATATTGATGTCTATCTTGATCAACTGATTAACCTATTGGATTCTGACCTTGTTTCTTTTGATTATACATGTTATAAACACCTATTCCTTTCTTAACTTCATGAAATCGCAACCCCTAACCTCTCTAATGTTGAAATCACAAGTTTCCCTAAATCTTAAGTTATTGCCTAAATTTATATATTGAATTAGGGTGAAATATCAAGTAGATTCTTACTGAGTTATTGGCCATCAAATCACGCATTCAGGGGAAAGATATTGCTGCATCTGGATCGCTGGATTTGGGTTGGTTAATTGATAAGGATTCCCAATGCCTTTGGTTTTTAATTAAGTAATCTTGTGGCTTTGTATTGTGTGGTCTTTGCCTTGTAATTGTTTAGGAGATTCTGATTTTATTGGAAAAGCAAAGGATTGCATCTGATTCAGACACGTGAGAGGTAGGATCTATGCCTCATCAGTTCCTTTGGTTACTCTATTGTTTGATTGTTTGAATATGAATGAATTCGATTGCCTATCTTGGTTATATGCTTGCGGAATGTGTGATTATGATGATAGGGAATCTCGAAAGTTAATAGGAAAATAGGTTGCCTGATTCGGTTATGACTTTGAGGATTGATCTTTGATTTGTATTGTGATTTGATTAAGGATCCTTTGTTGTGATTTGTGTATGCGTATACTATATGTATATACGTGTATGTTCCCTGTTTGTGCTTTGTTTGAAGGATCCTTTTGTCGCTGGCCATGCGAGGTAAGTATTGTTGCTCCTAGGGAAAGGAGAGATGCTTACTGAACTAAGAGGTTTATGGGTGGTTATTCCCAGCAAGAGCTCGCTGGATGCCTTGTAGGCCGGTTCAAGTCCGGACATCAGGATGCCTTGTAGGCCAATTCGAGTCTGGACGTCAAGATGCCTTACAGGCCAGTTCGAGTTTGGACGTTAGGTTGCCCTGTTTGAGAGTGACAGGATGACCTGTATGCGCTGCTGCAAAAGTGCTCCTAGGCAAGTTCAAGTCTGGATGTCGGAGACAACTAAAGGGCTTGCTACAGTATTGATTGTCTAACCATTTACTCTTTGTTCAACAAAGCCTTGGACAAGACAAGTGGAAGGGGATGGCCTTTTCTTTTCCTATTGCCAAGAGTAACCTGATGAGTTTTCCTGCCTGTGTACTTCTGATTTTCAGAAGTAATTGTAGTCCACCCTCAGACTTAGTTTCGGCTCAAACCCTTTTGATTGATTCTTGAATTACGTGATACCTTTAGATGAGTAGGGATGATCTGATGTTGTTTGGGAGATGTTTGATTGGGAATCCCTAGGACTTATGATGCTGTGACCCTACTGAGATTCTTGTAATCTCATTCCTTCTTTTCTTCCTCTTTTGCAGGCTTAGGTGTGTACTTTGTTGCTGATACCAAAGGTGTGAGATCAAGGCTGTACGGCTGGACAAATTTGCACCCCTTTTCTATTGAATGCGCATGCCATGTCTTTGAACTTGTGTGGATTTTCATTCTTGCTTTCCAATCCCTCTTTCTCTTTTTGTTGCTTCCGAAATATGCATGATACTATTGGTTGATGTTTTGAGATTTCTATAGGACTTATGTGTTATGTTTCCACTTGTTTTGAGTATTAATATAAGTTTTCCGTTGATGTTTTCTTTTACTCCGTATAAGCCAGAAATTCATTAATGTATGAATATGCTCCAACCTTTAAATAGTATATAAATCAACCAATAAAATTGACAATTAGGTGACTTGAGCCTTGTAGGATTCAAATAGGACCTTGCGAGGACTTATTTGGGTTTCACGGCGGTAAGGATCCTGATAGGTTGGGTTTGGGTCCTTACAGGTTTGGTAGCGGAGCATGGTTTAGTACATTGTGCGATTTGCATAATATTGTGTTCTCAATTTTAGAATCATGCGCATATGTCTATACATACATTGATTGATTATGACTTACAAATAGGAAAGCATGATTATTAGATTTGCATGTTTTAGTATGTTGATTGCATGTTGATATGTATGATTTGCTGAGTGTTGTGTGCTTTGTGTGTGTGCCAAAATTAGCTCGTATGCTTGCTGTGTTTTGTGTGCATGTTTGTGTTTTATTTCCAGCATATGCATATCATCCGGTGTATGCCTCTCCACCAAGGTACCATCTCTTTTCTAAGTTTTGTATTTTATATTGGAAAGTTACATCATGTGTGTTTGTTTAGTATGGAAAGGTCGACTAGGAAGCAGAGTAGCTCCTAGGGAAAGGAGAGATGCTTACTGAACTAGGAGGTTTATGGGTGGTTATTCCCAGCAAGAGCTCGCTAGATGCCTTGTAGGCCGGTTCAAGTCCGGACATTAGGAAGCCTTGTAGGCTAGTTTGAGTCTAGACGTCAAGATGCCCTATAGGCCAGTTCGAGTCTGGACGTTAGGTTGCCCTGTTTGAGAGTGACAGGATAACCTGTATGCACTGCTGCAAGAGTGCTCCTAAGCAAGTTCAAGTCTGGATGTCGGAGACAACTAAAAGGCTTGTTGCAATATTGATTGTCTAACCATTTACCCTTTGTGCAAAAAAGCCTTGGACAAGAAAAGTAGAAAGGGGATGACCTTTTCTTTTCCTATTGCCAAGAGTAACCTGATGAGTTTTCTTGCCTGTGCACTTCTGATTTTCAGAAGTAATTGTAGTCCACCCTCAGACTTAGTTTAGGCCCTAACCCTTTTGATTAATTCTTGAATTACATGATACTTTTAGATGAGTAGGGATGATCTGATGTTGTTTGGGAGATATTTGATTGGGAATCCTTAGGACTTATGATGCTGTGACCCTACTGAGATTCTTGTAATCTCATTCCTTCTTTTCTTCCTCTTTTGCAGGCTTAGGTGTGTAATTTTTTGCTGATACCAAAGGTGTGAGATCAAGGCTGCATGGCTGGACAAATTTGCACCCCTTTTCTATTGAATGCGCATGCCATGTCTTTGAACTTGTGTGGATTTTCATTCTTGCTTTCCAATCCCTCTTTCTCTTTTTGTTGCTTTAGAAATATGCATGATACTATTGGTTGATGTTTTGAGATTCCTATGGGACTTGTGTGTTATGTTTCCACTTGTTTTGAGTATTAATATAAGTTTTCCGTTGATGTTTTCTTGCACTCCGTATAAGCCAGCAATTCATTAATGTATGAATATGCTCCAACCTTTAAATAGTATATAAATCAACCAATAAAATTGACAATTAGGTGACTTGAGCCTTGTGGGATTCAAATAAGTCCTTGCGAGGACTTATTTGGGTTTCACGGCGGTAAGGGTCCTAATAGGTTGGGTTTGGGTCCTTACAAATAACTATTTATATTCCCCTAAACTTCTAGTAATTTCTGGCGTTTTGAAATATCAGGAACAAATTCTCACACATGTGTTGCATCTTGGAAGCATTATAGTAGACTTAGCCACTTCATGACTACCACACACACATTTTGCTATGTCAGCTTTCTCAACCTATTTTGAATGCTAAATCATAACATTACCTTTTTTGGGTAAAATAACCTTTTCCGCAAGGTTTGAACAAGAGAATGCTTGAATCAGTTTACTTTTATCTTCACATGTAACCTTCATCGTGAGACCCCATCCTTTAGATAGGATAGCCAACATTTGGATACAGTCATATCATCCGGATTGGTCAGTTTTAGTGGGTTTGACCAGTTGACTAGTTAATGTTGACCCGTTTGACTAGCCAATTAAATAGTGGACTGAGAGTTTATCCATTGATTGAGTGACTTGGATATAGTCATCGAGCCTAGGTGTTAAGTCTAGGACGTCTAAAGTGTCATATCATTGGCAGGGTGGCGATAGTTTGCACGACATGTCGTTTCAGAGTTTTAGCATGCATTGGAGTAATTAGTTTGATTTGTATGTTGTTCAAGGCCTAAATCCAGTGGAAATATCTGTTTCTATTCCTTTGATCTGAGTATGATTTTTTTAAGCCCGTTTTGAGTGGCTGGAGGCCTTTTGGCCAATTTACCTTTAGTGGACTCGATTTCTATTTACCGAACCCAATTATATTTGAAAAACCTAATTTTTATATTTTGAACCTTATTTTGGCCCACTTACGGCATATAAGGGTTATTTTCTAGATCATTTCAAATTTTTAAAATTTTTTCAAAACAAAAAAGATAAAAAAATAATAAAAAGTTAAAATAACAAAAGTGCCTTTTTTTCCCCACCTGTTCACGTGAGCACGCAGTTGCAACCAACCCCTCCCCCCTCCCTTGTTCTTCTCTCAAGCAAGTAAGGCCCGAAAAGATATTTTTTTTCACAAATCTTTTTCCTCTTAAAATTAGCACTTGGGTCTTGTTCCAAATCCTAATCCTAGCTCTTCTCTATAGATTTCCATTGCTGTATGGTTGATTAGTGGCAATTTTAGTCGAATTTGGGTGTTTTAGGCTAAATTTGGATTTTGAGGTAACGATCCAATTTCTCTTCCTTTTACTGTCGATTTTTGCATACTTTAGCTTATTTTGGAATTTTATAGCTTGCTTGGATGGTTTGTTTTTATTTTCCTTTAGTTTTGTGAGGTATTTGAGCATTTATGGGTTAAATTCATGTGTGTTTATGGGGATTTTAGGCCTATCGGCGAAATTGATATATTTGTTGGCTGAGATTGATCCTTTTGAACTTGTTGGATGTGAGTATATGCTTGTTGATAGTTGGTTTTGAGCTGGTGCAATTAAGGGTGAAGTTGGTGGCTTATCGAGAAATCACTGCTTCTAATTCGAGTTGTGTTTTTGGAATATTTTTTGGTTATTTTTTACTATTTTTAGTATTTGATGATTAGTAGAGTGTTAGGGAGTGGAATAGATGTGGTTTTAGTTTTTATATTTTATTTTGAGTCATTTTAATATATTTTTTTGGTTTTTGAGTTGGTTGCTTGTCTTGTTCTTAGACGGTATTTCAGCTCGCGAGAGAGGCAAGGGTGTGGCCGTTAGCGAGTCGTCTGCATGGCAGGAGGTGGGAGTCTATGTCTCATTCACATGCATGGAATTATGTTTGTTTTGTTAAATTAAAACTTGGGTAAATACATGGTTTTGAGTAGAGGCAACACTTGCATTGTGTGTGAATGTCATACTAGGTTAATTGCGATCCTTGTCATGATTTTTATGCACTGATTTTATGTTTAAATTATTGAGCATGATGATTGTGTTTTGGTGCATTATTAGTGAGCTTGAGTTTAATGAATCTATACCTAGTTCATGTGAGATTTTGATAATTTGAGTTAGTTATCCTTGATTTTGAATCGCATGAGATTGTTGAGTTGAGAGACTAAATTCTTGTTGAGAAACTTGTTGTGAGATTGTTGGGAGAGTGATGATGTGAGTCGGGTCTTTTCCTGAAAAATAAAAATAAAAATAAATTAAAAAGCTTAAATACTTTCTTTTGTCTTCCTACCTCCCAAGACTACCCAGATGAATTCTTATCCCCTTTCAAACCTTCTTAGCCTTATCTATGAGTGTCAGAGTGCTCTTAAGATTTTTGTTGATGTAAATGATTGCATGGTACATTTATACTTGGTTTTCATGCATTATGAGATACAAGTTTTGAGAAATGCAAGTAGATGAATATATATGATTTTTTAGGTGTGACTTGGAATCGAAGAATGACGCCTGGCCAATGGGAAGGTAAGTGGATGAGTATCCTTAGAAAGAAGGATAGTCTCTTACCCAGGAGTTTGGATGGATTGTGTATACCTTATATGAGTATGTGATGTGATAGGCTACATATGTCTTCAGGCTTTTCGAGTTGTGTGTGCATAGAACATATATGATAGTGTGATTTCTGCATATGTTCTGAGGACAACACTTATGGTAGGAGTTATATTTTTAATTTGCATTACAATTTACCACCAGTGAGCTCTCGATTTCCCTTTGGCCGGGATGATTAGTGAAGTGGTTTAGAGATCTGCCCCGAATATGTTTTTGGTATATATTAACCTGTGAGAATTCTGAGTTTTGGTTTGTGAGCCCATTTGGGCTTGGACCTGAGTTTATGGACTTATTCATATCGAGATCATGCATTTTCATTAGATTGTATATCTTGTGTGGATTGGATGAATGTTTAGCTAGCATGGCTTACTTGATATTTATTACCAATTGTTTCTTTTCGTATGGTTTTAATGCATTGCCTCTATTCTCCCATTATTGTTTATGCGACTCTCACTAAAGTCCTCGAGATCTCACCCCCTCTTGCTGTTATTTTTCAGGCTTAAGTCTGAGTGTTCGTACTTCAAGCTTCTTTTGAGGTCAAGGTTCCCGAATTGTCATAGGACTAGATTACTACATATTTCACGTTTAAAAACTCGACATTTTCTTTTTTATATTGGATAGTGATATACATGCTTGTTTTTTGTATTGCGTGCTTGCCCATTGATTATTGTGAACCTTTTGTGGGCTGTGTTGATTAATTACTTTTGGACTATGTATACTTCTTTTGGATTTGATATATAAGATGAATAGGGTGCATTGGGTATATTTTGTTATTCTTGAGCTTGAGATTGATGGACTTCTTGTGATTATGCATAATTGGGGTCATGTGGTTTGTTGTGTGTACTTTTGAGTCTTTCGCTGTTTGTGATTGTACTCCGTGACATGTTATGTTATGCCAAGATTTATGAAAGTTACATGCTCTATTTTTAAATTTCAAATTTTTATATATTTTTATATGTTTTAGGAAAAGAGTTTTCAGGTTAAACCTTGTGTGATTCTAATTGGGCCACAAGTTGGGCCAATTGGGGGTTATATGGCGATGAGGAGCCCAGTTATCGGGTTCAAGTTCTCGCATCCGTAATATCGAACCCATCCCATCGAACTAACCATCGTTTTACCACTGTCTCACTACGAGTAATCAATCATCATTGAAGGATCTCGATAAGTTGTAAAATTAAAGTTGAAGTAGTATCAATAAATGCAATGGCATTACCTGCTCTAGTGGTGTTCCACAATAACATCTAAGCAATGATACATGAAATGCAGGATGAATACAAGCTGCCCCTAATAATTCCAACTTGTATACAATCGAACTAATTCGTTTGATGACCTTAAAAGGGGCAAAGAACTGAGGACCTAATTTATTATACTTCCACAGACGAATAGAATTCTGTTGATAAGGTTGTAACCTGACATAAATCCAATCATTTTCATTAAATTGCAACTCCCAATGATATTGATCAGTTTGCGACTTCATCCAATTTTGGACTAGCACCAAGTTATGATTGAGAACTCGCAATACCTTATCCTGATGTCGTAGCTATGTATCAACCACCAGATTACCAGTTGCTCCCTTGATATACCGAGCTAAAACCAAAGGGTTCAATCCATATTATACTTCAAAACGAGTGAGTATAGCTAAAGTATAGTGTGTTGTATTGTACCAGTATTCGGCCCACGAAAGCAACAAAAGCTGCAAAGTTAGATTATCACCAATAAAACATTACAGGTACATCTTTAAAGTTTTATTAAGTACCTTTGTCTACCCATCCGTTTGAGGACGGTGAGTCATGCCTGGAGAAAAATGAGTACCTTGAAGGGGATTGATCTCCTTCCAAAAGAGAGACCAAAACTTTGGATTACGGTCTGTAACAATCAAGATTGGAATCCCATGTAATTTGATAATTTTAGCCATAAACACCTGCGCCACAAACTCACTTGTAGTTGTTGTCGATAGTGCTATGAAGTGTCCATACTTGGATAGTCTATCCACAACCACCAAAATGTCAGACTTCCCATGCAAATATGGTTTGTTAAAACCCCTACCAATACCAGCTGGTTTCAATACCGAATATTTCATTCTCGCTAGCAAACCCCTACCAATACCAGTTAGTTTCAATGCCAAATTTTTCATTCGTCGGCAAACTTCACAATGAGAAACAAATAACTTAACATTCCTATACATATTGTGCTACTAAAATTTGAGTAGAGTCTGTACAAAGTCCTAGGCATGCCCGCGTGACCACCCACTAAAGATGAATGAAATTTCAATAATAACTCCTTGTGCAAAGGAGAATCAACTAGAATCTTAATACAATATTGATAAAATAAAATCTCATTAAACTACCATATTTGGAGCTTATAAAATCCATTATTGAACTGCTAATAACTCAAAATTATCTCTATTAATATTATGTATTTATCATCATACTCGAAATTGCAAGTAAACAATATTATAATAAATAATATAGTTGTTCAAAAGAATAGAATTCGTCCTCAGGGAACTGATTAACAATTACAATCTATCATCGTAAATATCAATTTTAGTTCAAGCACTCTAAAATATTTGCTCTTATAATGAAAAATACATAAAAATAAGTGAAAGATTAAAAAATTAATTTACTACATCTAAGAATCACATGCTACTATTCACATTCGAATCATGTCATATCATTTCATCTAATTGTCTATTCAAAACATATAACTAAGCATCTTCTAATTACTTAATCATTCAACTTAGCCTGCTAATTACTATATTTCTATGTAAATGACTAAATCAATTTGATTAATATTAACTGTTTGTTCCAAGTAATAGGTATATTCCTATCCTATCACATTTTACCATACTATCTTGGTTTGCACGTTAATTTTGTCAAATTATAAGTAAAATTTCCTAATATGTATAATTATCTTAAATGGATTGATCAAATTCGTTTTATGATTACTTAACGTACATACAAGATGAATACACTTTTCAGTGTAAATAAACTAAGAAACGAGACACTCTAAAAGAATTACAACGATAACATGAAATGAACAATTCATCTACTCATTCATTCATTCATGATTGTAATTGACATTTACATACCATATGCCTCAAATTCCCAAGATGTAATTCACTAGAATTTCAGAATATGACTCTCAATTAAGGATTGAAAAAATGAAAACAATATATTTCCTCTCTATATCTCCCCTCTTTTATGTTTCTGGACCTCTTATTTATAATATCGGAATTTCGACTGGTCGAACTCGAATGGTTTTGATTTGTCAAATTTCTTTAACAATTAGAAACTGTCCTTAACTACCTTTAACTGCTTGTTCGGCTGGTTGTCGACTTCTCTGGTTACTTGATTGGTCGAAATTTGAATTCTTTTTTTTTCTTGGACTTTCGATCAGTCGATTCTTCATATATTTGACCTATTATGAAGTTCTCTAGAATTCTTCGGATGATTTAGGCTGGTTGAAATATTTGAATTTTGACCGATTTATAATGATCTTATGGAACGACCAGCCGAAGTTTGTTAACTTCGACTGATCTTTAACTTCTCTTGTTCGCTTCTATGTGAGTTCGACCGGTCGATGGTTGTATTCTTCAACCAGTTGAAATGGGCCGATATGTATTGCAATTGATCATTCTTTGTTCTACCTCCATACCTGATTGAATCAACTTAACAAACAATTAAATTATATGATTTGACTAGTTTAATACAGGTTAAATATTTCAAAACTTCTAAATTAAGCATGCTAATTATCATTAAAAACAAAGTAACAATTAATAACTTTCACCTTATCACTAAACTCGTATACCACCTTAGATAATGGAAAACAATTTACAAAAGAACTCTCAACAATGCATCAACAACATCGTTTTGCTTACCAGCTCATTACATAATATCAAAATCGTATCTTACCAACTTTGTAAGCCACTTTTGTTGTTCGAGGGTTTGTATAACTTGCTCTGGGAGATTTTTTAACAACTGTTGGTTAGTTATGATAAAAAATCAATGACCTAAAAGATATTGTCACCATTTAGCAACAACCTGTGTAATAGCATATATCTCCTTATGGTACGTAGATGCAAGCTGCATCTTTGGGCATAATTTTTGGCTATAAAACGTGAATGGATGATGTATCTATGAAAGAATCACTTCAATCCCAGCCCCTGAAGCATCTATCTCTAACATGAACTCACTAATAAAATTGTAAGGACCCCAAATTCTAACTTATTATTATTTGCTCCTATTAGAACCCTTGGACCCATTTGAATCCCACAAGGCTTATCCATCTTATTTTTGATTTTTAGCATGTTCATTCATAACAATTGGAGCATGATATTGGACAAACATTCTGGCATAATACGGAGTAAATAAAACATCAGCAGAAGTCTTTAGATTGAGTCATTGGAACCATAACACATAAATCCCATCAAGATCCAAAAATTCAGCATGTAAACCTCCTAAAGTAATTTGAAACAAACCATCAAAGGAGAGACTTAAATATCTAGAAAATAGTCCAATCAAGGTTCATGTTATATGGCATTCAATCAAAAAGACAGGAATGCAAATGTAATGCGATATCGCCCCGCCGTGTAGCCTTGACCTCACACTGGTACCACGAGCAGAGAATGTACCTAAGCCTGAAAAATGATGAAAATAACGGGATGAGATTACAATAATCTCAGTAGGGTCACAACATCATAAGATCTACAGAAATCTTAAACAAACATCTCCCAAGCAACATCTAATCATCCTTACATAACTATGGGTATCACGTAATTTAATAATCAACCAATGGGTTAGGGCCGAAACTAAGGCTGAGAGTGGACTACAATACTTCTGAAAATCAGAAGTACACAGGCAGGTAAAACTCATCAAATTACTCTCGACAGTAGGAAAAAGAAAGATCATCCCATTCCACCTGTGTTAACACACAAGCTAAATAGCAAACCTATTCATCTTACCAGCACACAAGATAAGGCATTCAGCCAGCACACAGGACTAGGCATTCTAACCTATGTATATATTCTTCTTTGGATGTGTGATGTGATAGCCAAGAACTTAACAAGATTCAACTTGAATTACCACCCCAATTTAACTATGTATATATTCGGCACTAAGCATAGGACACAAGACAATTTGCGATTTCATGTTAACAAGGTGTAAGGGTTGCAATTTCATGTTAACAAAGAAATATTAAGTGTTTATAACTTGTACAATCAAAAGAAACAAGATCAGAATCTAATAGGTTAATCAATTGATCAAGATAGGCAACAATAGGACAAGGGTAGGGCATACTGATGTCATGTATAGAAAAGATTGGAAGGATGAAATCATGATTTTACAAAATGAATGGATGTTAACCAATCTTACAAACAAGAGGAACAACAACAGAAATCAATTGAAGGAAGAATCACATAATCTTGAAACCTAATCCCGCTGAAATACGATTTAACTTTCAAAAAAGAAAAAATAATATCCAGAAAAAAAACCTAAGATTTTTGGAAAGAGGATGAAGAGAGCTTTCCAAAAAGTTATTATTTTCAAGAATCCGACAAAAGATGAGAGAGTTATGCTAGTTTGAAGTTCAAGCAGATTTTGGCAATTCCGCCGAAATACGATTTAACTTTTAATAAAGAAAAAATAATGTTCAGATGAAAAACCCAAGAGTTTTGGAAAGAGGACGAAGAGATATTTCCAACAAGCTATTATTCGCAAGAATCCAACAAAGGATGAGAGAGTTATGCTTGTTTGAAATTCAAGCAGATTTCGGCAGAAATAGGGAGGTGTAGGGTTTTTGGTTGGACGAATTTTGTATATTTTCTGTGTGAGGTTAAGTGTGGCCGGCTTCCTATTTATATAGGGGAGTTATGGGATTAATTTAACTACTTTAAAGATTATATTAAGGTAAAATAATTATCAGAATTAAATTTAATAATTATCCTCCCTTAATTTTAGGATTTTTATTTTCTAAGGTAATTATGAACCAATAAAGAACCAAATTAAAGGGAATTAAAACAATAAATAATTACTGGACATTCCTTTCCAATTTCGGCCATCACACATCCTCTTCTTCAGGGGCAAAAAGGTCTTTTCACTTGCACTGGCTTCTGGACTTCTAGGACTAAAATTCGGGGTCTCACATCCTCCCCTCCTTACAAGAATTTCATCCTCGAAATTTAGCACAAGTATCTAAGCAAACAGATAAGGAAATTTTGCATGCATAGATTTGTCAGTCTCCCAAGACTATTCCTCAATTTGGCCGTTTGGCCAAACGACTCGTACCATAGGCACATTTCGACTGCAAAGCTGTCGGACTGACCGATCTAGTATGGAAACTGGCTGTACGGGATAGGATAGGTCTTCAGTAACTTCGACTAACGGTTCTTCGAGCACATGAACAGGGTCTTGCATATACTTTCTCAACATTGAAACGTGAAACACATTGTGAATTCTTTACATATTTGGAGGTAAGGCAAGTCGGTATGCAACAGGGCCGATTCTCTCGATGATGTCATACA
This sequence comes from Passiflora organensis, assembly GCA_019739055.1. Lineage (NCBI taxonomy): Eukaryota > Viridiplantae > Streptophyta > Magnoliopsida > Malpighiales > Passifloraceae > Passiflora > Passiflora organensis. The sequence continues at coordinate 2,600,374 of JAEPBF010000187.1, read as the reverse complement.
GACCAATGTAACGAGGTGCTAGCTTATCTCGCTGCTGAAAACGAAGGACACCTTTCCACGGGGAAACCTTCAAAAACACCTTGTCACCTACCGCAAATTCCAGCTCCCTTCGTCGATTATTGGCATAGTTTTTCTGCCAATCCTAGGCTATTTTTAGCCGTTGTCGAATCAAGTTCACCTGCTCTGTTGCTTGATCAATCAATTCTAGAATGGCTAGGCATCTTTCACCTACTTCATTCTAGCTAATGGGTGTTCTGCAATGTCTCCCATATAGTGCTTCATAAGGTGTCATACCGATGCTTACATGAAAACTATTGTTGTAGGCAAATTCTATCAATGATAGGCATCAGTCCCAACCGGTATGGTGGTCCAACACACTCGCACGTAGCATGTCTTAGATTGTCTGAATCGTCCTTTCTGATTGACCATCGGTCTGAGGATGAAATGCTATAATGAAATTCAATATCGAACCCAAGGCATTTTGGAATTTCTCCCAAAATTGTGATGTAAAATGAGTGTCACGATATAAAACGATAGAAACTGGCACTCCATGTAATCGAACAACCTCGTCCAAGTAAAGAACAACCAATTTCTCTGGTGTATCCGTCACATGTATAGGAAGGAAGTAGGTAGATTTCGTCAATCGATGTACGATTATCCAAATGGCATCGTATCCTCACTGTGATCTAGGCAAACCGTCACGAAGTCCATTATGACATGCTCCCACTTCCATTCTGGAATCGAAAGTGACTGAAGTAGAACAGTGGGTCGTTGATGTTCGATCTTTACTTGTTGACATACGAGGCATCGGGCAACAAACTCAGCAATGTGGCATTTCTTGGTACATCTTATTTCTTCTGGAATGGATAACGAACTTCAAACTATGCGTCTCAGATAAAATAAGATTATGAATATCAACATCTTGTGAAACACATACCCGGTTTCTGAAGACAAGCACTTCATCGTCTCGCACTATGAAATCACGAACTATGACATCAACACCATCAGAAAGTTGCTTCCGAATTTCAATTAGTTTCGAATCCTCTAATTGCTGATTCTGGATCTTTTTAATCAAGGTAGGTGCGACTTCGATTTGTGCCAATAACAAACCAGAAAAATCAGTGTCAAGATGCACACGGCTAGCTTTTAAATCCAACAACATAGGAATGTAATCGGTGCATATGTATGCCAAAACTGATGGAGAAGGTGGATGAAACTTTTGGCTCAAGGCATCAGCAACAACATTCGCCTTTCCAGGATGATATTCGATGATTAAATCATAGTCTTTAGACAGCTCCACCCATCTTCATTGTCTCATATTCAATTTTTTTTTGCGTGAGGAGGTACTTCAGGATTTTATGATCGATGAAGATTCTGCACGTCTCGCCGTACAGGTAATGTCGCCAAATTTTCAATGCAAACACCACAGCTGTAATCTCAAAATCATGCATGGGATAATTGCTTTCGTGCGGTCGGAATTGTCGGGAAGCATAGGCAACAAATTTCCCTTCTTGCATCAATACACATCCAATTCTGGATTTCAATGCATCGCTGTACACCACATATTCTTTTCCTTCGACTAGTATGGTGAGGATTGGTGCGGAAACCAATTGTCCTTTCAACTATTCGAAACTTTGCTGGCATTCCTCGTTCCACACAAACAGCTCTCCTTTGCATGTTATTTTTGTCAATGGTCTGAGAAGCGACAAAAAATTCTTCACAAAGCGATGGTAGTATCCGGCTAAGCCAAGGAAACTACGAACTTCAAACATAGTTCCTTGGGCGGAAACAACATGTCCAAGGAAACCTCTCCTCTCCCCAGGAGCATCAGTGCTTACCCTGAATGGCCACCGGAAAAAGATGCTGACACACAAACACATACAAGCACACATAGGTAAGCATATAGCACAATACCACAACAGAGTATTCTCAATCATGTCAGAACACAATCAACATTTTCGATGCACACAACACAAGCAAATTAGGCACTCATAACCTAACTCAAGGGTTCAGTATAGCCTAGAGCAACACATCTTGATCCGCAAATCAAGCATACTCACTACAACATATGCGCATCCACTTATCATACATGTAGGTACCGAAATTAACAAGCAAACAACAAAGATCTTTGAAGAAATCGATGAGGCATAGATCCTACCTCTCTTTTCTCTGAACAAGAAGCTATTCCTTTTCCTTTATTCAAGGGATTCGAACCTCCTATAACATCATAAGGCAATGACAAAATCAAACTAAGCATGAATACTCAATAACCAATTGAATACCCTATTTACTTACCAATTCCACTCACCAAACCTGTCAGTGATCAGATGCCGCAGGTGGCTCCCCATTGGATGTGTGATGTGATAGCCAAGAACTTAACAAGATTCAACCTAAATTACCATCCCAATTAACTATGCAAATTTCAGCTTTAGGAATAGGCCACAAGATAAATTGTAATTTCATGCATACAAGATAATAGAGTTGCGATTTCATGTTAACAAGGAAGGATTAGGTGTTTGAAACTTATAAAACCAAAAGAAACAAGATCAGAATCAAATAGGTTAATCAACTGATCAAGATAGGCAACAAATTTGGCAAAGCTAGGGTATGCCGATTTCATGTATAGGGAAGATTCAAAGAATGAACTCATGATTTTACATTATGAAAGGATGCTAAAAAACATATGAAAAAGAGGAACCACAACAGAAATCAATTGAAGGCAGAATCACAAAATTTTGAAACTTAATCCCGCTGAATTACGATCTAAATTATGAAGAAGAAAAATTAACCACAAGAAAAAAAAGACAGGATGGTTGGATAGAGGACAGAAATATATTTCCAATAAGTTATTATTTGTAAGAATCCGACAAACGATGAGAAAGTTATGCTATTTTGAAGTTTAGGCAGATTTCGGCAGCAATAGGGAGGTGTAGGGTTTTTGGTTGGACGAATTTTGTATATTTTCTGTAAAAGGTTTAAGTGTGGCCGGCTTCCTGTTTATGTAGGGTGGTTATGGAATTAATTTCCCTACTTTAAGGATTAAATTAAAGTAAGATAATTATCAGAATTAAATTCTGTAATTTTCCTCCCATAAGTTTAGGGATTTTATTTTCTAAGGTAATTATCAACCAATAAAGGACCAAATCAAAGGGAATTAAAACCAGAAACAATCACTAGACATTCCTTACCAATTTCAGCCATCACACATCCTTTTCTTCAGGGACAAAACGGTCTTTTCACCTACACTGGCTTCTGGACTTCTAAAACTCAAAATCCGGGATCTTACACTTTTGCAGGCTCTATCACACCGTGCCCCACCATAAGCACATTATTAATAATGTCAAAATTTGGCAGTTGCTCTTCCTCATCACCAAAGGCATTATAAGTCAAATTATTGTGGGTGTTGATGGACTTTGAACTGAAGTGCACCTTCTTCCCACGAACACAGACAAAAGGTCCAATAATGTTATGCAAATTGGTAAAAAACTCGTAAATGAGTTTTGGGTAAATAGGTTTGTGGCTTTGCACAGAAAAGTCTTGCCAGTCCAAGTTCATGATGGTAGTTTCATACTCCAGCGACATCCTTTGAGTATTGTTCTACAGATACATATGTTGAAGATTGTAGGACTTTTCTTGATGGAAATTTCGGCCTTGCAACTGGCCATAATGCTACTGAGCATCTACAGATACAAATCACCTTGAGTCAAACTCTTCTGGCTCGAGATCTTGGGAAGATAACGCACGAGATTTCTTAGCCTGACTTTCAACGTTGGAAAGAGAGCGACCTTCGGTATTCTTAGTGCGCACCATAATTCCTGTAAAAATCAACATAGTATATAAATAGTAGAAAATCCAACTGTCAGTCTAATGCCCTCACACTATTCACTCAACATAACAGCACTAGCATCTTGAAGATATCATGTGAGGACCCAAACCCGGTAATTGGGCTCCTCACCGCCGTGCAGTCCCAATTGGCCAAACTCGTGGCCCAATTAAAACCACACAAGGCTTACCCTCAAATCAAATTCGTAAAATATATATAATTGCATATAAATTTGAACCTTTTAATTTTCTTTAAAAAGGAGCATGTATTTAACCGGAAACCTCGACACAACAAAATCAACCACAGAGTGCAATTACAAACAGCGGAAGTCTTAATTTCACACACAACAGGCCACACGGCCCCAAACATACTTTATCAAAATAAGTCTAATAACATGCATCAACCCAAGCCCACTAAGGGGTCACAATATCAATGGGCAAGTATGCAAACAAGATAAGCAAGCATATGCAAATCCAAAATAATAAAGATAGTGTCTAGTTTTCAAACGTGTCATATGCAGTAGTCCAGCTCTAAGACAAACCAGAAATCTCGACCTCAAAAATAAGTCAGCTACACTGGCTCTCGACCTAGTCCTGAAAAATATCAACAAGAGGGGGGTGAGATCTCAAGGACCTCAGTGAAAGTCACAGCGTCATAAACAATTCCGGTGGAATAGAGGCATACACGAAAACCAGTATAAACACTTTGTAATGAAAATCACAGTAAGTCCATGCTGCTAATCATGTAAACAATCTCACATTGAATATAATCGAATGCATATGCATGAGTTTGATAATAACACCATGTATCACAGGCCCATGCCCAATAAGTATAAAAATCTCAAAATCTCATTCTCAAGGGCTACTATGCCCAAAAACTATCAGGGTGGACCTCTAAAATTGCTCCACTGATAACCCCGGCCAAAGGGAAATCGGAAGCCCACTGGTGACTAATTAAATGCACATTTTCAAAATATTAATAAGTCCCCTACCACCAGTGTTGTCCTCGGGAAAAGTGGAGAAATCCGTTATCACACGATTCCCAATGCACACACAACTCGAAAAGCCCGAAGGCACATGTAGCCTATCACATCTCATACTCCCACAAGGCATACATAACCCAACCGTACTCCTAGGCAAGGGATTATCCTTCTATCTAAGGATACTCATCCACTTACCTTCGCATTGGCCAAGCGCAGTTCGTCAATTCCAAGTCATACCTAGCAAATATAGGTATACGTATTCTTTGCAACCATGCAGGTAAATTCTCAAATCATGTTATAGTATAAATAAAAGGTAGTGCAATCAAAACCAAATCAAAGACTTCCTAGAAGTCCCAACAAGTCAAGAATTCGATGCGTACGAAAATTCTCAAACACATTTTAATCATATCACAAACATGCGTATAGGTTCAATTAAATGTTTTATGCATCATAAATATGTCTCACACACAATGAACCTAGCATGCCAAGTTATAAATCAATATACGTATTGCCTCCATTCAAAAATAATCATTTACCAATTTTAATTAATAAAGCAAAATATTTCCGTGCATGTAAATGAAACATAGTCTCCCACCTCTTGACGCGTAGACGACTCGACGGCTAAGCCTTTGCCCTTATCGATCGCTGAAATACCACCTAAACAATCATGCACACAAAATCGTACTAAGAACAAAACCGAAAATAATAAACTCGAAAAATGACCAGAATTAAAAGCAACCTATGAGACTCCTCAAACACTCACTCTAAATCCCAAATTACTCAATTCGACCTCTAAAAACTTAAACCACTCAATTCCTTATGAAAATAACAAATCCCTTCACATACGCAATCGATCCTAAGTTCAATTTCCAATTCCAAGCTCCAGCAACATCATAATTGGTTTCCTAATTCAACCAACCTACTCTACAACACATAAACAACCTAACTCAAGTAATGGCATCAACCAATTTCATCCAATTTCACAAAATCACTCAAATCCCGAAATTACCAAAATGCCATTGACACCCAAAATGATCAATAATGGATCAAATAATGTTTTCAAGCAATCTAAAGTATCAGACTATGTTAATGAACATCTAATCTTGCTAAATCAACCAGAAATCGAAGAAGAAATTGAAGAAATTGAAGAAATCAAGTAAAAACTCATAAAATCCGAAAATACAAAAAAATACTCAAATAAATATAAAACAACTATAACCAAACACCATACCTGAGGAAATACAAGGAAGAGGGTTAGGTTTAGGTTTTGGAACAAGACCCACTCCTTAATTTGATGTAGAAATGAAATAGGGAGGAATTTTGTGTTTGAGAATTTTGTGGGTTTTGGGAAGAAGTCTCGGCAAATGGGGAAGAAATGAGGGGAATGGGGAAAGAGGGAATGTAGGGGAAGTAGTCAGCTCACGTGAGTGAGCTGGTAAGGTAGGCCCTTTTTTTTTTCTTTTTTTTTTTTGACTTTTGACTTTTGACTTTGACTTTTTGACTTCTTCTTTTTTTTTTAAAATTTTCCAAAATCTGAACTATTTATAAAATGGTTTCCATATGCCCTCAAGTGGGCCAAAATAAAATTTAAAAGCTCAAAATATAGAAATCAGGCTTTTAAAACATAATTGGGCTCGGGAAACCGAAATCGGGCTCATAAACGGTAAGTCGCCCAAAGGCCTACGGCCACTCAAAACGGGCCTCCAAAAACTTTTATACGGGTCAAAAGAGTAGATTGGGCTATATCCTCTGGACTCAAACCTCAAACAATGCATCAATCGACTAATCACTCTAATGCACGTTAAAACTACGAAATGACACATCGTGCAAATTATCGACATACCACCAACGACATGACATTCTAGACATTCTAAACCTGACACCTAGGCTCTATGACTATGTCCACGTCACTCGGTCAAAAGGTCAGCTATGACGGTCAAAAGGTCAACTCACTCAAACCGACCAATCCGAAAGAATTTGACTAAATCTGAATGCTGACTAGACTATAAAAAAAGACGGGGTCTCACATATCATGTGATGAGCGGCGAATATAAACGATATATGTTTACAGCAAGCTAAGAACAACAAAAACGAAACATAACTAAGGGAATAACACAGTATTAAATGACATACGCACCTTCTCACATATTCAACTTATCAATAAAAGAGCACCACAATTACATCGCAATTTATCACAGAGATTACATCTTAGGATATAGACTAATCAACATGAAAAATATCAGAAAAATCAAAGATATTAGGGATTTTGTATGCATGAAAAATCAAAGAAAAATAAAAAATACTCTAAAACTACTGTGGAATAGAGAGAGAGAGTATGGAGATATGAAGTGTTTTGGAAACTACTAGGTTCGATGGGTTGACCTAGGATTATTTAAATAGACTTGGGATTTTGACCGATTGAAATGTGCTAGTTCGATCGATCGAAATTTGAAAAGTCTAGACATACCTGAGTTGCGATGGTTTCAACCGATCGGAGAATAAACTTACGACTGGTCAAAATTAGAATTGGAATGGCCACAACCTGTTAGTTACCATCGTGGGAACGTGGGGTAAGAATCTTTAGCTGTCGGTCTTCCTCTATTGACCGGTCAATCTAGTGAATGTCTTCGACCAGTCGAAAATGTGGGGTTTTGAACAGTTATAGACTTCTCTGGAATTTTTTATCAAGGTTCGACCGATCGGATACTTTGTAATTTGACTGATTGAAATTTCATGCAGTTTGATCAGACACTTACTAAATAGTCCACACTCTCACCCCTGTTAAACCAGTCAAACTTTAAGAAAAATCAACCGGTCAAAATATGCTTTTTGATCCCTTTCCTTACGTGTTAACAAAATAATAGAACACACAAATTAGACAAGACAATTATATTAAAAAAAATGGGTTTAACCCTAGTCAGAGCCATAATTATGGTCTTGGCAAGACCATTGAACGTTTCACTCCCCATGTCGTAATGGTATGGTGATAGATGGAGTGCTATTGCCACCATAATACGGTTTTAACCGTTGTCTATTGACCTTGAAAGTATTACTTGTCTTAGGATCCTGCACTTCAATAGCACCAAAATAAAAAACGTTAAGCACTATAAATGGACCTAACCATCGAGAATGTAATTTTCCCTGAAACAGTTTTAATCTCAAACTTAACAAAAACACACTGGCTTATTTCAAAGTTTTGACCTATGATATGCTTATCATGCCAACGTTTTACTTTCTCCTTGTAAATAAATGCATTATCATGTGCTTGCAATCTCAATTCATCCAATTCCTTCATTTGAAATATGTGTTTTTCTTCCAGCAGCGAGTAAATCGAAATTTAATTTCTTAACTGCCCAATAGGCTTTATGTTCTAGTTCAACCAGGAGATGCCATGCTTTTCCAAACACTAGCCGAAATGGAGATATACCTAGTGGGGTCTTAAATGCAGTTTTGTATGCTCAAAGTGCATCCCAAAAACAACTTCACCAATCTCTTCTTACGGGACCTGCCGTTTTCTCTAAGATCCTCTTAACCTCTCGGTTTGAAATTTTTGTTTGTCTATTGGTTTGAAGATCGTATGGTAAAACGACTTTATGGCAGATACTATATTGCTTCAACAATACTATGAACTGGCAATTGCAGAAGTGGCTTCCTTCATCACTAATAATTGCTCGCAGTACTCCAAGTCTCATAAAAATGTTCTGCTTTAAAACTTCAAAACCACCTTAGCATCATTCATCTCGTAGGCTTCAGCTTCTACCCACCTTGACATCTAATCAACTGCCAATAAAATGTACTTCTTGCCATATGAAGTTGGAAATGGTCTTATGAAATCTATGCCCCACATGTCAAATACCTCAACTTCTATCATGATATTTAGTGGCATCTTGTTCCTATGACTGATATTTCCCGTACATTAGCAGCGATCACATTGCTTGAAAAATGGTGAGCATCCTTGAAAATTGTCGGCCATTAGAAATCCGAATGTAAAATTTTTTCTATAGTTCGTTCGGTACTAAAATGTCCCCCATATTGTGAGGCATGGTGTAATATATCACTGATTTCATCGTCAAGTACACATTTTCGGATCACCTGATCACTATACTGATGGTACAACAAAGGTTCATCCCAGTAGTAAGGCTTAACATTATGTAAGAACGTTTCTTCTACTAAAATTAAAGTCAGAAGGTATGGCTTGACTTACTAAATAGTTAACAATATCAGCATACTAAGGATCAGTTTTTGTTAGTGCCAAAACCCTTTCATCAGGAAAGAATTGTTTGTTGTCCAAAGAATTTTTCTCATAGTGGACTTCTAACCGTGATAAATGGTCTGCGACTTGATTTTCCATACCCTTCCAATCTTGAATTTCCAAGTCAAATTCTTGCAATAACAATATCTATCTAATGAGCTGTGGCTTCAAAAAAAAATTTCCATTAGATTTCGGATTGCCAAATGATCAGTAAACACTATCATATTAGATCCTATTAAATAAGATCTAAGCTTTTCAAAAGCAAACAGCACCGCCAATAACTCTTTTTCTGTAACTATATAATTCGTTTGAACTGAATTAAGTTTCTTGCTTGCATAGTATATTGGATAGAGTAGTTTGTTTCTACACTGTCCCAAAACTGCTCCCACAGCATGATCAATTGCATCACACATTATCTAGAACAGTTCGTTCTAATTAGGTGTGATCATTAAGGGAGCATACACCAGTCGTGTCTTAATATTCTCAAATGCTTCCAAATATTCCTAATCAAATGTAAATGACTGATCTTTCTACAACAACTTGCATAAGGAAATCTTCGAAAAATCTTTAATAAATTTTTTATAAAAACCCGCATGGCTAAGAAAACTCCTGACTCCTTTTACTGTTATTGGTATAGGTAATTTCTCTATCCACCTTAGCTTTATCCACTGTGAGTTCATGTTCAGACACAAAATGTCCTAGTACATGCCTTCTCGTACTATAAAATGACACTTTTTCCAATTCAGCACTAAATTAGTTCATCTACCGTGTGAGTACTAAATTTAAATACTTCAAGCATTGGTCAAAAGTCTCTCCAAAAACTAAAAAGTTGTCCATAAATAACTCTATGCACTTTTCAATTAAATATGTGAAAATTACCATCATACACCTCTGAAAAGTTGTTAGAGCATTGCATAAACCGAACATGATATGACTGAAAGCAAACATACCATACAGACAAGTAAAAGTAGTCTTACTTTGATCTTCTACTCTAATGGCTATTTGATTATAACCTGAATAACCATCAAGAAAGCAATATAACTCTTTTCCTGCCAACTTGTCCAGCATTTGATCAATAAAAGGTAACAAGAAATGATCTTTACATGTGGCTTTATTAAGTTTTCTATAATCCATGCAAACTCGCCACCTCGTCACTATTTGTGTAGGAACTAAGTCACCTTTCGCATTCTGAATCAGTGTAGTTCCTCCTTCTTGGGTATGCATTGCACAGGGCTAACCCAATTACTATCAGACGTAGGATAAATAATTCCAGCATCTAACCATTTAATTACCTCTTCACGCACCACTTCTTTCATGTTTAGGTTGAGCCTTCGTTGATGCTCAATAGAAGGTCGATGGCCTTCTTTCAACTGAATTTTATGTGCAGAAAGAAGGACTAATTCCTTTTATGTCCCCTAAAGTCCATCCAATAGCAGTCACATTGGTCCTTAATATCCGCAATAACTTCTCTTCTTGAATTGGTGACAATGTTGATGAAATTATTACTGGTAATGTCTTACCTTCCCCTAAGAACTGATACTTCAAATGGATCAGGACTTGTTTCAATACTAATAACAGTGGCTTAACAATCGATGGTTGTGCTATATTAAATTTATCCACCTACGCTTCAAATGACTCAAATTTCTTCTTTTCTAAAGTGGTATGGAGTCCATAGTCTAAATAATTGACAGCACTTCTGCTTCTTCCATATCTTCATTTTGAGTTAGTGTCACTTCTCTAGCATCTTGGTTTGTTGGAAATTCAACATCATTCTCTTATTCTTCGTTTGATAACTAGACTACGTTAATTTGCTCGGTATCGTGATGTCTCATGGAATAAAAAATATCCAATGTTAACTGTTGATAAGCTACCTTCATAGTTAGTTGACCAGCATAAACATAAATAAGTGCTCGTACCGTTGCCAAAAATGGTCCTCCCAGAATTAATAGAACTTCCTTATCTTCCTCCATTTTCAACACAATAAAGTCCACCGGAAAAATAAACTTATCGACTTTGATAAACACGTCTTCCATTATTCCACAAGGAAATGACCGAGTCCTGTCTGCCATCTAAAGTGTACATGATGTAGGCCGAATGTCCCGTAATCTTATTCAGTTAGCCATACTTAATGGCATCAAATTAATACTTGCTCCCAAATCACATAGAACTTGACAAAAATACTCAGAGCCTATTTCCACTGGGATAGTAAAACTACCCGGATCTTTCAACTTAGGCAGAAGCTTCCTCTAAATTATAGCACTACACTCTTCTGTAAGTGTCACCACCTCATTTTCACCAATCTTGCTTCTCTTTGAAAGTATATCTTTCATAAATTTTGCATAAGTCGGCATCTGCTCCAATTCTTCAGCAAACAGAATGTTTATTTACAGTTTCTTAAATACTTCCAAGAAACGAATAAATTTTTGGTCCAATTTTGCTTTATTTAATCTTCACGGGAATAGTGGTGGAGGATGCTCCAACTCCTGAATAATCTCTGGTTGTTTTCCATTTTCAAACTCTTTCTTCATACTCTCTTGTGGTATAACAACTCGGTTCCTCCTCAAACTTACTCTCTGAACCAGTCCCTGACAACACTGCTTGTGGCTCCACCGATTCGGATAATATCTTTCCCCCACTATGTGTAATGGCTTTCAAGTCTAAAGGAGGCTTGGTGTCTAATGGTAATGCTCCTTGTGATCGATTCTGCAATAGCTGAGAAATCTAACCCATTTGAGTCGTTAAATTCTTTATTCTTGAATCCGATGACATGATAAACTGTTGCATTAAATCCTCAAGATTGCTTCTTCTCTCATTTTGCTGTGAATAATGAGCATTACCTTACTGTTTCGATCCTGATATGTTTGGATTCCTCCCACCATGAGAAATTAGGATGATTCCTTCTGTTCGAGTTATATGTATTTCCATAATAGCTAGTTGTTTACTTAATTGTGTCACTCACATAACTCGCCTCCTCTGTCACAGTTGGGCATTGGAAATGATTGTGATTTCTATTGCAAAACTCACAAACAACAAGGATGGGTCCAATATCCTGAACATGACTTATACTAGAAACCATCTTCTTGATTTGATTTAGTCCTCTTCGCAAGGTTGTCGTTTTCACAATCAACTTTGTGATGGCATCCAACTCTAGCTTACCTACAGACCTATCAAAGTCAGGACCACTATTCTAACTTTGACCCCCTAAAGTTGTTTCCTCAATCAACTTAAATGCCTAGCAGCATCTTTGTTTAAGATGTTACCATTTGTTGTAGCATTCAACATCATGTTGTTGATCTTAGTTAAGCCCCTGAAGAAACTCTCCAATTGCTAAAAATCTGGGATGTTATGATGTAGACATCTTCTCAAAAATCCTTTACATAGTTCATACAACTCGTACAAACTTTCTCTTGGTTGTTGCTGAAAATTAGTAATCTCTTTTCGCAACTTAAAAGTTTTCGATATAAGGAAGAATCGTGCCAAGAATGATTCATGAGTTCTTCCCCATGTAGTGATAGTTTCTATTCCAAGTCCATCCAACCAATCCGCCACTATTCAAGACAATGAAAAAGAAAACAAGTGCAACCTAATAGGCTCAATTGAAACCCCATTGAACCAAAATGTCTCTGTAAACTTCACAAAAAACTTAATATGCTTTATCGGGTCTTCTTTCTCAATTCCAAAGAATTGATGACTTTCCAATATTTGGACCATTGTCGGTTTAATCTCGAAATTGTAAGCCTGGATATTAGGATTTTTAATACTTCCTCTTAATGCTTCCAATGTCAAAGTGGCAAAGTCCATAATGGTCTGTTGTTTCTCTTGGGGTCTTCCATCCCCAACATTTGGATTATCAACATGTACTTCCAAATTCACATTCTCTTCCACTCTTCCTTGTGGATTTTCATGCTGATGGTTTATCCTCTCGTTATCTATAGTCTCAGTGAGTGGCTTTACCGTACTTGATCCATGCACAGATTTGATATATTTTTTCTTGATTCGTAATGTGTACATATGTTCCAGTTTTTTTACAAGATCAACAAGAAACTTTAATCTAGACAAAGAATGTAAACAATAGTTACTTATGCTATACATTATTCCCTGGCAACGACACCAAAAATTTGTTATGTAATTCTCACTTTAACTAAAAATAATTGCAAGCAAACAATATCGTACAATTAATATAATTGTTCAAAGAATAGGATTCATCCTCAAGGAACAAAATAGCATTTATAAACTATTACATCGTTTCTTAATTCTATTTAAAGTAATTCACATGTTTTGATACTGTAAATACACTTATTAAAAACAATGAATAACAAAAATTTCATTAATTAAAACTAAGGATCATGCTCAAACATTATTGCATTCGAATCATGTTATATAATTTCATCGAGCCATTTATCCAAAGCATTTAACTATGCATCTTCCAATGACTTAATTATTCAACTGAATCGGTCAATTACTATATATCCTATGTAAACAAAAAAAATCAAGTTAATTAATTCAATGGCTTGCCAAGGGAAATAGGTATGTTCCTATCCTATCATATTTTATCATATTGTCTTGGTTTGTATATTAATCTGTCAGATTACAAGCAAATTTTCCTTAAACTTATGATTTCCTATGATGGGTTGATCAAACTCATTTTTGTATTCCTTAATGCAAAAGAAGGATGCATACATTTTTAAGTATTATTTAAAACAAGAATTGAGACACTCCAAAAATGATTACAATGAACACATGAAATAATAACTCTTTCTTATAATCATTCATGTTGACAATAAACCACAATTATATACTGTGTGCCTTGAATTCCAATCACGCAATTAACTAGAAATTCTAAATATGATCCTTACAAAAGATATTGAGTTTTTTTACCCAACTCTCTCTTCTTTTTTTCACACACCCTATATTTATAAGGAAGGAATTTCGACCTATCGACCTTACATAATTACGACCGGTCGAATAATTTCAATGGTAAAAAAACTGCTAATAACTCCTTCTAACTGCTAGTTCAATCTGTTAATAACCTTTATTCGATCAGTCAAAAGTTTATACATAGAGCGGTCGAATTTTGGTCTTCTTATTTATTTAGGCTTTCGATCGGTTAACTCTTCATAAGTTCGACCGATCATGGAGTTCTCTAGAATTTCTCAGATGACTTCGTCTAGTCGAACTTGATATGTTTCGACTGATCATCAACTTCTCTGGAATATTCTTGGAGAATTCGATCGATCAAACTTTGTATAATTTGACCGGTCAAAATGAGTTGTTTTTGTGATGCACAAGATCATTCTTTGTTTCACCTTCACACCTAGAAGACAAAAATTAAACAAACATTTAATTGGCATAGTTTGATTAGTTTATTGAAAATTAATCGTTTCAAAGCTCCTCATTTGAATGTACTAATTACCATGTAAATACAAGATAAAAGAGCTCAACCAGATAACTATCTATCATATTGCATTCATCGGCACCAATCTAACGCCTCACCATCAAAGTGAAACAAAGAAATAAACAAACATTCTTATTCCTTTATTTCATAGAACTCAAAATATTGCTCTGCGTGAAATAACCAATGGTCGACATCAGATCTGTCAAAACATGGTTACACAATTGAGGCTTTTTTATGGCAAGTAGGGTGATTTGATGCACCCATAGCTAATGCTGGAGCGACATATCCAAATTGTACAATTGAAGAATCAATTAACGGAGACGAAGAAGGACCAGAATATAGACGAGCAAGTAGTTGTTTCATCAATTGTTGTTGATCAAAAAGCATCTTAAATTGATTTTCCAATATCTTCAATTGTTCAGCAACAAAAGATTACAATATCGCGATATCTGCCTAGAGCTTGGAGTGACCATCCTTAATACTATTGACGTCTGCATCTGTGGTTCTAAAACAAGTTTGATACTACGCCATATATGTAGAGCATTAATGAAAGCACAAATGAAATGAACTTGCTAATGAATTGAATCAAAACTATAGAGATTCTTATTCATATTAGAAATTGTTCGTGCTTGATAGAGAGTTTATAGAGTAGATGAGAAGAAGAAATGAGATTGTTCACACTGCAAAAACTTAACTACCTTCCTAACTGATAACTATTTATATTCCCCTGAATTTCTTGTAGTTTCTAACCTCTTGAAATATTAGGCATAATCCTTCAATATAGAGGAATGAATTCTCACACGTGTGTTGTGTCTTGAAAGGTCTGTAGCTGACTCAGCTACTTCATTAGTACCACACATGCAAACTCCTAAGTCATTAGCTTCGTCAACCTAATTTGAAGCTGATTTATAACACATCCCCTTTGGGAAACTTGTCTTCGAATTTTTTCTAATTCCTTGCAATAAGTGAGCAATAATATCAAATGTATATTATTCACTATGTTGGTGCTTTCATTCTCATCTTCAAAGATGACAGAGTATCAGTGTGAGACCCCGAAAATTGAGTTCTAGAAGTATGAAGCCAATACAGGTGAAATGACCATTTTTCCCCTGAAGAAATGGATGTATGATAGCCCAAAATGGTATGGAATGTCTAGTAAATATTTCTGGTTTAAATTCCCTTTGATTTGATTCATTATTGGTTGATAATTATCTTAGTAGATAAAAACTTTAAAATTAAAAAAAGATAATTATATAATTTAATTCTGATAATTATCTTACTTTAACCTAGCCTTTAAAGTAGGAAAATTAATCCTATAACAACCCTATATAAAGAGGTAGCCGATGTAACGACCCCAATTCAATGTAAATCCCCGAATATTTAAAAAAAAAAAAAAAAAAAAAAAAAAGAAAAAGAGTTAGTGAAACTACGCCGTTTTGGCTAGGGTTTTAAAAAAAAAAAAATATTCCTTTTCTTTTTCCTTTTTTCTTTCTTTCTTCTTTCTTTCTTCTTCCCTAGGTTCTCCTGCGTGCGTGCGTTTCGTTTCTCCCTCCTTTGAGTGAATCGAACTTCCTCCTCCGGCCACCATTCTTCACCCCATTGGTCACATTCTCTTCCTCTTCTCGGCGGGAATCATCTAGTGTAGGTTTTGTTGGCACTAAAGCTGCGAATCAGTCTGTAGAAGCTTAGGAAGAAGTGGGTTTTCGTCGTCGGAAAATAGCATTTTCCGGCCAACTCCGGTGAGCTATCGAAAAACGAATCACACATTCGGGTTCCTCTCATCGAGAGCTTTCATTTGACATATAGCATGCTAAAAATCGTTGAGTTTTTCATGTAAGGTAGGTTTCTGGAATTTCTGCTGCTGTTGGACTGACACAGTGTCACACTGCGCAGGTGGATCCCACACGCGTCGATTTTTCGATAAGTCTAAAAGTTGCCCGTCAGGTATTTTCGACGTTCTGAACGCAATGGTGTCGTCCGTTTCTTAATCGGACGCACGGTTTATGAGTTATAAGCTTATGAACAAATTGATTAAAATATATTTCTCTTAAAAATAATACATTACAATAATCTAGGTAATACTATCGAATTAAACCTGTAATTGGGGACCTAGCAATTAATTACTCAAGTATGGAGGGGTTAGTGCTTTAGCATACGTATATAACTGTTAGATCATTTAGATGAAAAATATAGTGATTTCATGCTTGACATGTTTATACAGGCTTGTGAATTGTATATTCCAGATGTGGATGTTTTGGTGGGTTCATTGAGCCGTGCTTGCTGTGTTGGATTGTATTTTCATGCTGTGACTATCTGGAGGTGAGTGGGGACCTCACATTTTATCGTTGGATTTTTTTTAAAAAAAAAACATGCTTGTTTGAACTATGTGATTTTTCTCAAACATCAATATTGATAAATCATGTTTGACATTTTGACTAAGATTATTTTGACGGTCACTATGATTTGATTGGAAAATTCTAGTTTGCCTTTATATGATTTTGCACAGGGATTCACGTTTTGTTTTATATTGCACAGGGATGCATGAGATTTAAGATATCATATTTTATAAGTGCTTCAAGAGTTATGTTTCAGTATGATGTGTTTTCTAATCTATTCCTGGTGAGATATGAGTAGACAGTGCACTGTTGAGTGATACCCTGATTGGACCGACGGGTCTCGTATATGACTTTTTGGCATCCCGAGATAGGGGAAATAATGTCAATAAGTGGGGTCAACGCAAGTTGACGTGTTGATCAGCATTGTGTAGGAGTTTGCTGATCTAGCCTTCGGCAACACTAGTGTGGGCTATTTTTGTGATAATAATATAATAACAAGAAATATACACTAGTGGACCTAGACTACCCCCTGATCAGGAGTAGAATGGGTGCTTTGTTACCTGACTTTCTAGCCCTATTGTTTCTTTTTATAAGGAAAGGACTTTATTCATTGCTTGTGATTAAATATTGGTGTGAGTTGATTTTGAGATTGTTTTTATATGTATGCTTGTTTTTGAGATTCTTGACAAGTTTGAAATGAGATTTCTAAATTACGGTATAATATTCTGTTTTGATTATGAGTTATTATTTAGGTCCCTAAAACCACTCATCTGGATATTTAACTAACGTTGTTTAGTGCTGTCCAGACGGTGTTGCAGGCTCAGGTTCTCAACCGTCTTCCTCCCGCAATTAGTACCTGATCCAGCCAGTCACTGATAGGTTTGATCAGACTTTTGATTTGATATGTACACCGAAAAACCGAATAGGTGTTTTTGACTTTTGTTTCGATTTATATCTTACTGGTATGTGACTTTCTGGTGCTTTAGACCTCTCAAATTACATAGCCTTGTTTTGAAACATTGTGTTGGTTAAATTTGTGGCTATGGGTTGCTTTTGAAGAATGATTTTATCAGTTATATAATACTGCTACAGGTGAAATGTTGTCATACAGGGAGTAGTGTGATTTTTGGTTTAGTCCGGATTTAGAACCTATATTGCAAAATTTTTTTAAAAATCTCATTTGTGGTTCGGAATTACCCTACATTTTGTTTCTGCTGCGTTTTTGTTGATTTTATTTTCAGCCTTACGAGATTTTGGGGATAGCACTGTATTTGTTATTCTCAAGGTCTCGTGGCGGGGATGTTTACCCCTGGAGTAGGGTACGGGGCGTGACATCTCTAGAGTGGTAGCGGAGCACCAGAATTTTTTTAAAAAAATATCTTTGATGTGAAACAGGATTTGAAAAAAAAAAAAAAAAAAAAAAAAACATTTGAGAATTGTTTTCAGACTAAGCAAACTTATTTCTATTATTATTCGGTGGTACAATCAAATCTATAAATTCTGATCCTTTATGTGTACTGTCTAAAGTACTGATATCTTTTTGCTTTTGATGGTTGTGTTGTAGTTCTGTTATAGTGATTGGATATGCCACCACGTGGAGTTAGGAGTAGAGGCCGCAGAGGAGGTCGAGGTTCTGGTAGGATAGCAGAGGAGGTGTCTAGTGTGGCTGAGAGAGGTGCTGCACCAGTACATTGGGGTAGAGTTGGTCGACGCCCTAGAGCCCAGCAGCCAGCTGAGACAGATGTTCCTCCTCCGGAGTTTATTAGAGCAGTGTTCACAGCTTGGCAAGAGATGAGAACTCAAGAGGAGATACCTGTTGAGCCAATAGTAGAGCCGGTCCATACAGCTGCACCAGCATGTGTGGGCATTGGCAGGGATATGCCAAAGATGCTAAAGAGTATGAGACAATTGGGCTGCACTACATTCACCGGTAAGAAAATTGATCCATTAGAGGCTAAGGAGTGGTTGGACCGAGTGTCCAATGCTACAGATGATCTGGACCTTTCTAAAGAGGACAAGATGAGAGTGACTGTCAGACTACTGGAAAGTGATGCTGCCACCTGGTGGGAGACTGTAAAGTCTAGATATGTAGAGACAGTAAAGTGGGAGACTTTTGTCAAAGAATTCATGGCTCAATTCTTCACCAGAGTACATCGGGATAGAAAACATCGTGATTTCTATGAATTGAAGCAAGGAACTAAGTCTGTGACCGAGTATGAGGCTGAGTTCAGAGAACTAGCAAAGTTTGTGCCAAAGTTGAGCATGATGGATGAAGAGTACCTACAGCTATTTGAGGATGGTCTCTCAGTTGCTATCCGAGGGCGTATGAGCGTCACCACGGATATGGATTTTGCTACTATTCTACATTTGGCCCAGAGAGCAGAGGATATTTTAAAGGCTGAGACTACAGAAGCTAAGGCTATAGCTCGACCTACTTCCTCTCTAGGGAAGAGACCTATACTTTCAGGTGGTCCTCAGGGGAAGCAGACCATTCTTTCAGAGGTCCTGGTGTGTCAGGTTCGAGTAGTACCTCCGTTGTTCATCCTTTTAGACCTGCTCCTCCCCGATTCACTAGGCGGAGAGCCTAGGAGATGCTTTAAGTGCAACAGGAATTGGTCATGTGGCTAGGATGTGTAGAGTTGGCAGTGGTACATTTTCCCAGGCTAGTGTTGGAGGTCCTCAGAGGACTGATACCTATAGGCCTCCTGTAGCTCCTTCTTTTCAGACTCCTCTTCAAACTAGCGGTGCATCTAGAGTCCAGTCTATTGGTTCTACTCCTACACCTTTCCACTTCTGGTAGACCTGGACGTCCCACTACCAAGAGCCCAGCCAGACTTTTCACCCTCACAGATGCAGAGGCAGTTGCTAGTCCTGCAGTAGTAACGGGTACAATATCTATCTTTTCTCTTTTCGCTTCGTGTGTTAATAGACCCGGGTGCTAGTAGATCTTTCATTGGGCCTCGAGTATCTCATTTTTCTGATGTTCCTATATCTATGCTAGATCCTGCAATTGTGGTGTCTACTCCATTAGGAGAGCACCAGTTATGCAAGCATGTGTTGTTGGGTTGTGATGTGTTGATTTCAGGAGTTGAGTTTCAGGCTGATTTGATACCTCTTGATTTGCTTGATTTTGATGTGATCTTTGGTATGGATTGGTTGTCGAGATACAAAGCTGCTTTGTGGTGTTTTGAGAAGAAAGTGGTTTTGCAGACTCCTTCTGGAGAAGAAGTTGTATTTGATGGTGATAGAAATATAGTAGCCTCTTGCTTGATTTCGGCAATTGAGGCTAGGAACCTATTGCAGAAAGGATATCCAGCTTTCTTGGCACATGTTGTAGATACATTAATTGATGAGCCTATATTAGATAATGTGCCTATAGTGAGCGAATTTATGGATGTGTTTCCTGAAGATTTGCCAGGTTTACCTCCAACTAGAGAAGTGGAGTTTTGTATTGATCTGTTTCCAGGCACCACACCTATTTCCATTCCACCTTACAGGATGGCTCCAGCTGAGATGAAAGAGTTGAAAACTCAGCTGCAAGAATTGGTGGAGAAGGGGTTCATACAACCCAGTGCTTCACCCTGGGGAGCCCCAGTGTTGTTTGTGAAGAAAAAGGATGGTACACTCCGTTTATGCATCGATTATAGGCAACTGAATAAGGTAACAGTAAAAAATCGTTACCCTTTGCCTAGAATTGACGATCTTTTTGATCAGTTGCAGGGAGCTATGATATTTTCCAAGATAGATCTCAGATCGGGATATCACCAATTGAGAGTCAGAGAGGAAGACATACCTAAGACTGCTTTCCGCTCTAGGTATGGGCATTACGAGTTTGTTGTGATGCCTTTTGGTCTAACTAATGCTCCAGCTTTCTTTATGGATTTGATGAATAGGGTGTTCAGACCTTACCTGGACAAGTTTGTGATTGTGTTTATTGATGACATTCTGGTATACTCTAAGTCCAAGGATGAGCATGTCCGACACTTGAGGTCTGTGTTTCAGACTTTGAGAGATAACAAGTTGTATGCCAAGTTCAGTAAGTGTGAATTTTGGTTATCTGAAGTCGGTTTTCTTGGCCATATAGTCTCTGAGAAAGGAATTTCAGTTGATCCTAAGAAAATAGAGGCTATTACAAAATGGCAGGCGCCTAAGAGTGTGACTGAGATCCGAAGCTTCTTGGGTCTGGCTGGTTATTATAGGAGATTTGTGGAAGATTTTTCTTCGATTGCAGGACCTTTGACTCGTTTGACGAGGAAAGGCTGTGAAGTTTATTTGGGATGTTAAATGCAAAGAGAGTTTTCAGGAACTCAAAAACCGCCTCACATCAGCACCTATCTTGATTCTTCCTATATCAGGAATGGGTTACACTGTTTACAGTGATGCGTCGAAGAAAGGATTGGGTTGTGTTCTTATGCAAGGAGATAAAGTTGTTGCTTATGCTTCCCGTCAGCTGAGACCACATGAAGGTAACTATCCCACTCATGATCTCGAGTTAGCTGCTATTGTATTTGCTTTAAAGATTTGGCGTCATTATTTGTATGGAGAGACTTGCAAGATCTTTACAGATCATAAAAGTCTGAAATATGTGATGACTCAAAAAGAATTGAATATGAGACAGAGGAGATGGTTGGAGTTGATAAAGGATTACGACCTCATTATTGACTACCATCCCGGAAAGGCAAATGTCGTTGCGGAATGCTCTCAGTCGTAAGTCTTTAGCTTCTTTGTCTTATATCAGGGAGATGTATCTGCCATTGCTTGCTGGCTTGAGATCCACAGGTACTTCATTGGCAATTGATCATAAAGGAGTATTATTAGCTAACTTATCAATTCAGCCTATTTTGCTTGATGATATTCGGGATGCTCAGAACCATGACCCGGTATTGATAAAAGTGAGGGATGATCTTTCAAAGAACTCAGACTCCGACTACCGAGTCCGAGATGATGGCGTATTGTTATTCAAAGATCGGATTTGTGTCCCTATGGATGAAAGGTTGCGGGAGACAATCTTGGCTGAGGCACACTCTTCTGTGTTTGCTTTGCACCCAGGAGGTACGAAAATGTACCGAAATCTTAGAGAAGTGTACTGTTGGGCAGGTATGAAGAGGGATGTTGCCCAGTATGTTGCTCGGTGCATGACGTGCCAGCAGGTCAAAGCAGAGAGACAACGACCTGGTGGACTATTACAGCCTCTCCCTATTCCTGAGTGGAAGTGGGAGCATGTGACTATGGATTTTGTTTGTGGCTTTCCCAGATCTCAGACAGGGCATGATGCAGTGTGGGTAATTGTGGATCGACTCACTAAGTCGGCCCATTTTCTACCTATGCGGATGGGTCTTTCGTTAGAGCGCCTTGCAGAATTATATATTCGGGAGATTGTCAGATTGCATGGTGTGCCAGTGTCTATTGTGTCTGATAGAGATCCTCGTTTCACTTCAAGATTTTGGGGTCAATTACAGGAAGCTTTAGGAACTCGGTTGAGTTTCAGCACTGCCTTTCATCCTCAAACAGACGGACAGTCTGAGAGGACTATTCAGACACTTGAAGATATGTTGAGAGCTTGTTCTTTGGATTTCCATGGCAATTGGGATCGGTACATGGCGTTGGTTGAGTTTGCATATAATAATAGTTTTCAGGCAAGTATTGGCATGGCACCATATGAGGCATTATATGGAAGAGCTTGCCGTACTCCGTTGTTGTGGAGTGAGGTTGGGGAGAGGAGTTTGAGTGGAGCAGAGTTGACTGATTTCACCTTAGAGAAGGTGAAGTTGATTCGAGACAGGTTAAGAGCAGCCCAGGATCGCCAGAAGAGTTATGCGGATAACAGGCGCAGACCTTTGGAATTCTCAGTCGGAGATAAAGTCTTCCTGAAAGTAGCACCCTGGAAGGGGGTGATACGTTTTAAGCAAAGGGGTAAGCTAGCACCTCGGTATATTGGCCCGTATGAGGTGATCGAGAGGATTGGTCCTGTAGCCTACCGTTTGAGTTTACCTCCAGAGTTGGAGAGGATACATGATGTGTTTCACGTATCAGTGTTGAGGAAGTACATCCCAGACCCCAATCATGTATTGGAAACGCCTCCCTTGGATATAGTTAAGGATTTGACTTATTCTACCCAGCCAGTGTCTATTCTGGATAGATCTGAGAGGGTCTTACGGAATAAGACTATACCTATGGTTCGTGTTCTTTGGAGGAGCTCTCAGATGGAAGAGGTAACATGGGAGATTGAGGCTGAGATGAAGAGTAGATTCCCTCAGCTATTTGCCTAGTAAGTGTTCTACGCTTCTCTACGAATTTACGCTTTCTCTTAGAGTTTTTGCTTATGACATTTTGTCGTTTATTTCATTTATGCTTGAAAGAAAGTTTCGGGACGAAACTTTTCTTAAGGGGGGTAGAATGTAAATCCCCGAATATTTAAAAAAAAAAAAGAAAAGAAAAAGAAAAAGAGTTAGTGAAACTACGCCGTTTTGGCTAGGGTTTTTAAAAAAAAAAAATCCTTTTCTTTTTCCTTTTTCTTTCTTTCTTCTTTCTTTCTTCTTCCCTGGTTCTCCTGCGTGCGTGCGTTTCGTTTCTCCCTCCTTTGAGTGAATCGAACTTCCTCCTCCGGCCACCATTCTTCACCCCGTTGGTCACATTCTCTTCCTCTTCTCGGCGGGAATCATCTAGTGTAGGTTTTGTTGGCACTAAAGCTGCGAATCAGTCTGTAGAAGCTTAGGAAGAAGTGGGTTTTCGTCGTCGGAAAATAGCATTTTCCGGCCAACTCCGGTGAGCTATCGAAAAACGAATCACACATTCGGGTTCCTCTCATCGAGAGCTTTCATTTGACATATAGCATGCTAAAAATCGTTGAGTTTTTCATGTAGGTAGGTTTCTGGAATTTCTGCTGCTGTTGGACTGACACATGTCACACGCGCAGGTGGGTCCCACACGCGTCGATTTTTCGAAAAGTCTAAAAGTTGCTCGTTAGGTATTTTCGACGTTCTGAACGCAATGGTGTCATCCGTTTCTTAATCGGACGCACGGTTTATGAGTTATAAGCTTATGAACAAATTGATTAAAATATATTTCTCTTAAAAATAATACATTACAATAATCTAGGTAATACTATCGAATTAAACCTGTAATTGGGGACCTAGCAATTAATTACTCAAGTATGGAGGGGTTAGTGCTTTAGCATACGTATATAACTGTTAGATCATTTAGATGAAAAATATAGTGATTTCATGCTTGACATGTTTATACAGGCTTGTGAATTGTATATTCCAGATGTGGATGTTTTGGTGGGTTCATTGAGCCGTGCTTGCTGTGTTGGATTGTATTTTCATGCTGTGACTATCTGAAGGTGAGTGGGGACCTCACATTTTACCGTTGGATTTTTTTTAAAAAAAACATGCTTGTTTGAACTATGTGATTTTTCTCAAACATCAATATTGATAAATCGTGTTTGACATTTTGACAAGATTATTTTGACGGTCACTATGATTTGATTGGAAAATTTTAGTTTGACTTTATATGATTTTGCACAGGGATTCACGTTTTGTTTTATATGCACAGGGATGCATGAGATTTAAGATATCATATTTTATAAGTGCTTCAAGAGTTATGTTTCAGTATGATGTGTTTTCTAATCTATTCCTGGTGAGATATGAGTAGACAGTGCACTGTTGAGTGATACCCGATTGGACCGACGGGTCTCGTATATGACTTTTTGGCATCCCGAGAAAGGGGAGATAATGTCAATAAGTCGGGTCAACGCAAGTTGACGTGTTGATCAGCATTGTGTAGGAGTTTGCTGATCTAGCCTTCGGCAACACTAGTGTGGGCTATTTTTGTGATAATAATATAATAACAAGAAATATACACTAGTGGACCTAGACTACCCCCTGATCAGGAGTAGAATGGGTGCTTTGTTAGCCGACTTTCTAGCCCTATTGTTTCTTTTTATAAGGAAAGGACTTTATTCATTGCTTGTGATTAAATATTGGTGTGAGTTGATTTTGAGATTGTTTTTATATGTATGCTTGTTTTTGAGATTCTTGACAAGTTTGAATTGAGATTTCTAAATTACGGTATAATATTCTGTTTTGATTATGAGTTATTATTTAGGTCCCTAAAACCACTCACCTGGATATTTAACTAACGTTGTTTAGTGCTGTCCAGACGGTGTTGCAGGCTCAGGTTCTCAACCGTCTTCCTCCCGCAATTAGTACCTGATCCAGCCAGTCACTGATAGGTTTGATCAGACTTTTGATTTGATATGTACACCGAAAAACCGAATAGGTGTTTTTGACTTTTGTTTCAATTTATATCTTACTGGTATGTGACTTTCTGGTGCTTTAGACCTCTCAAATTACATAGCCTTGTTTTGAAACATTGTGTTGGTTAAATTTGTGGCTATGGGTTGCTTTTGAAGAATGATTTTATCAGTTATATAATACTACTACAGGTGAAATGTTGTCATACAGGGAGTAGTGTGATTTTTGGTTTAGTCCGGATTTAGAACCTATATTGCAAAATTTTTTTTTTTTTTTTTTTTTAAAATCTCATTTGTGGTTCGGAATTACCCTACATTTTTGTTTCTGCTGCGTTTTTTGTTGATTTTATTTTCAAAGCCTTACGAGATTTTGGGGATAGCACTGTATTTGTTATTCCCAAGGTCTCGTGGCGGGGATGTTTACCCCTGGAGTAGGGTACGGGGCGTGACACACATACTATTTTTAATTGCTCCGATTAAGGTCATTACCGCCGTGAAACCCAAATAAGCCTCAACGACACCTAAGACCTATTAGAATTCCACAAGGCTACTCATAAGATATCGAATTTAAGCTTGTTCATTTTGTTGTTTATCAATCAATTGGAGCATGATATTGGACACATGTTCTAGTAATATACGGAGTAAATAAAAACATCAGCAGAAGTCTTAAATTAATCCATTGGGTTCATAACACACAAATCCCATAGGGATCCAAATAACCAGCAAGAAATCCATCAGCAAATTTCGGAAATAGCAAGCCAAAAGAATGCTTAAAATAAACCAGAACGTTGCCCAATCATTTATGTTATTTGCGCAAATATCAAGTAAACATTTGTGATGCGATATCGCCCCGCCGTGCAGCCTTGGTCTCACACACTGGTACCACTAACAATGGATGTACCTAAGCCTGAAAAATGGTAAAAACAACGGTATGAGATTACAAGAATCTCAGTAGGGTCGCAGCATCATAAGATCTACAGAATCCCTAAACACAAATCTCCCAATTCACATAAGATCAGTCCCTAAACAACTAAAGGGATCACGCAATTCAACAATAAACCAAAAGAGGTTAAGGCCGAGATTATGGCTGAGGGAGGACTACACTTCCGAAAGTTCAGAAGTACACAGGCAGGTGAAATACAACAAAATCGCTCTCAATGAAGAAGAAAGGTCATCCCCTTCCACCTGTGTTGTCCAAGACTTACTGCACAAAGGGTAGATGGTTAACACACAAACTAATCAGTAAGCCTTTCACCTTATCCCCGCAAGGACAAGTCGACTAGCCCCACACGGACAAGTCTTCCCTAGTCACATACCTACTAGGGCATCCCAAATCCCGCAAGATAAGGGCTTCCTGTCCCGCAAGACAGGGATCCGGCCCCGCAAGGACAGATATCCAGCGTGCACTTGCTAGTTCACCTCCCATACAACTCCCACAAACTGGTAAGAACCTCTCCTCTCCCTAGGAGCATCAGTGCTTACCCCGAATGGCCACCGGAATAGGATCCTGACACACAAACACGTACAAGCACGCACAGGCAAGTACAAAGCATAATACCACAACAGGGTATCCTCAATCACGTCAGGAAACAATCAACACATCCAATTCACATAACAATAGCATCCCAGGCACTCAATTCCTAACTCAGGGGTTCGATACAGCCTAGGAGAGTCATATCTCATTCCAAATTTCATATTCACACCCTACAATCCAATCACAAACAATACAACAAGGGCAGGTAACGAAAACATCAGATAAGAGCAGGGGTTTCTGGAGAAACCGATGAGGCGTAGATCCTACCTCCCTTGTCTCTAAACAAGAAGCTACTCCTTTTCCTTTATTAAGTAAATCCGAACCACCTAAATCATCACCAGGCAAAGACAAAACAAACTAAGCGTGCATATTCAATAATCAATTGAATACCCTATTCCTTACCAATACCACTCACCAAACCTATCAGAAAACCAGTGATCAGATGTTGCAGGTGCCTCGCCCTTGGATTTTTTATGTGATACCTAGAAACTTAACAAGAATCAACCTGAATTTACCATTCCAATTAACTATGCAAATCTTGTCGCTAAAAGTAAGGCATAGGATGATTTCGTCTTAACCTAAAACAACGAAGTATTTATATCCAAGCTTCTATTTATATATGGTTGGAAAGATAATGAAAAGATCTTTCCAACTACATATTATTTGTAAGATTCCAACAAACGAGTAGAAAGTTATGCTATTTTGAAGTTCAAGAAGATTTGGCGAAAACCTAATTCCGCCGCCGATTTTCAAAGTAACTTTAGACAAAGAAATACTAACCTCCCGAAGAAAATCCAAAGATTTTTGGAAAGAGGATGAAGAGATCTTTCCAACAAGCTATTATTCGCAGAGATCCAATAAACGATGAGGGAGTTATGCTGGTTTAAAGTTTCTGCAAATTCTGACGGCTATGGGGAGGTATAGGGTTTTAAGCCTATACGAATTTTGTAAGGTTTTAGGGGAAAATTTTGTGGGGTTGGCTTCCTATTTATATTCAATGAGTGTAGAATTATGTCTACTACTTTTAATTAATCTATCAATCCAATATAATTTACCAGATAACTAAACTCTTAAATTATCTTCCCTATTTTAAGGGACTTTAATCTCTAAGGCAACTATCTACCTTAAAGGATGATTCCTAAAGCGATTACCCATCTACAAGAATCTAGATCTAAAAGAATTATAAACAAATTAATTTACTAAACAATCTTACCAATTTCGGCCATCACACATCCTTTTCTTCAGGGGCAAAATCGTCTTTTCACCTCCACTGGCTTCTGGACTTCTAGGACTCAAAATTCGGGGTCTTACAGCCGACCACACTTAGATCTTACACGAAAAATACACAAAATTCATCAAACCTCAAACCCTACACCTCCATATTGCTACCGCAATTTCTTCAACTTTAAACTAGCATAACTCTCTTATACTTTGTCGGATTGCTGCAAATAATAGCTTGTTGGAAAGTTCTTTCCATCCTCTATCTAGATACCTTGGTCTGGTCATAAGGAGGCTAGTTATTCATAACCGAAATTCAATTCGTAATTCGGCGGGTTTGGTGCCAAAATTGTGTGATTCTTCCTTCAATTGATTTCTGTTGTTGTCCATCTTGTTCATATGATTGTTTAGTATCCATTCATGTTGTAAAATAATAAATTCATCCTTTGAATATTCCCTATACATAAAATTGGCATGCCTTACCTTTGCCTTATTATTGCCGATTTTGATGAATTGATTAACCATTTAGTTTCTGTTCTTGTTCCTTTTGATTATATGTGTTATAAACACCTAATCCTTCCTTGTTATCATGAAATTGCAACCCATATGGCTTGTTAACATGAAATCACAATTTTTCCTACTGCGCAATTCTTAGTGCTGAAATTTGTATGTTTTTTGGGATGGTAATTCAGGTTGTTTCTTTATAAGTTCTTGGTTATCACATCACACATCCAAGGGGAAGGCATCTGTGGCATCGGATCACAGGTTTCTGATAGGTTTGGTTAGTGGAATTGGTAAGAAAATAGGGTATTTTTTTGTTATTGAGTATGCATTCTTAGTTTGTTTTGTCTTTGCCTTATGATGATATAGGTGGTTCGGATCCCTTGAACAAAGGCAAAGAAATAACTTCATGTTCAGAGACAAGAGAGGTAGGATCTATGTCTCATCGGTTTCATCAGAGATCCTTGTTGTTGCTTGTTAATTTCAATGCATGTCTTTGTATTGTTGTATGTGCATATGTGAGATAGTGTATGCATGAGTTGCGGATTGATTTGAGACTTACTTAGGCATTGTCGAACCTTTGAGATAGGTTATGTGTGCCTAATTTGCACGTATTGTGTGCATTGAATATGCTGATTGTGTTTTGACATGATTGAGGATACCCTGTTGTGGTATTGTGCTTTGTGCTTGTACGTGTTTCTGTGTCAAGATCCTTTTCCAGTGGTCATTCTAGGTAAGTATTGATGCTTCTGGAGAGAGGAGAGGTTCTTACCGGTATAGGAGTCATATGCGTGGCAATCCCTAGCATGTGCATACTAGATGCCTAGTTCTTATGTGGCTAGATGCCCTGTCCTTGTATGGCAAGATAGTCTTATCCTTGTGTGGTTTAGATGCCCTTGTCCTTGTGTGGCTTGGATGCCTTGTCCTTGTGTGGCTTGGATGCCTTGTCCTTGTGTGGCAAGATGAATAGGCTTGCTGATTAGCTTGTGTGTTAACCTTTATCCTTTGTACAGGGAAGCTTTGGACAACACAGGTGGAAGGGGATGACCTTTTTCTATTGCCGAGATGATTGATGAGTTTTACCTGCCTGTGTACTTCTAATTTTGGAAAGTGTTTGTAGTCCACTCTCAGCCTTAGATTTTGGCCCTATCCCTTTTTGGTTGAATAATGATTGTGTATTCCCCTCTAGTTGTATAGCCTGATCTGATGTTGTTTGGGAGATGTTTGTTTAAGAATTCTGTAGATCTTATGATGTTGTGATCCTATTGAGATTCCTGTAATCTCATCCTGTTGTTTTCACCATTTTTCAAGCTTAGGTACATTCGTTGTTCGTGGTACCACTGTGTGAGATCAAGGCTGCATGACGGGACGATATTATATCACATTCGCATTCCTATTTCCTTGGTTGCGTGCGCATATAACATGAACTTTGATTAGACTATTTTCTGGTTCTTCGAGTCCCTCCTTTGCTTGTTTGTTTCGGGATTATATAGGAGGTTTACTTGTTCGATTTTTAGATCCCTATGAGACTTGTGTGTTATGGTTCAAATGATTCAATTTAAAGACTTCTGCTGATGTTTATTCACTCCGTATGATACCAGAATGCTTGTCTAATATCATGCTCCAATTGTTATAAGTACAAAGAATGAATATTCTAAAATCGGAAATTAGATGGATAAACTTTGTCGGATTCAAATAGGTCCTGGTTTTGGGCTTGTTTGGGTTTCATGGCGGTAAGGGTCTTATTAGGAGCAATAACAATAATTGGTTAAGAATTGGGGTCCTTACAGGTTTGGTTGCGAAGCATCGTTTAGGAAATATGATTTGTTATATGTTAACCTGTTTGTTTGTTTCGTGTTTGTAGGTAGGTATATGCGCACACACCCACTCACTTAGAGGGCTAATACCAAATATAATCTGATGCTAAAAACCTAGTTTGAAATATTTGAATGATGTATTTGATTATTTAATTTGTTGTGTATTTATATGTATTTTTATGCCTTGCATGATTTGATGTGTTTTGCTAAGTTTTGATGGGTGTTTCGCTATGTTTCTTGTCATTATCGAGTATGTGTGTGTTGTTGGTGCATGCTGCGGAGTGTCCCTTTAAGACTGTCGAATACATATAACTGATTTGTAAGCATGCCAATATGTTTTTGCATAATTTTTTCCATAATTCCGAGTGCAATATATGTGAATCATGTATATTACCAAATGCATGAGATGTGGTTTTGCATGATTGCCAAGTATGGTTTGTATGAAAGTATGTTTGTCGAGTGCTTGTGTGTGTTAATGTGATTGTCGAGTGTGCAATTGAATGTGTACATGTGATTTCCGAAACATGTGAGTACTTATGTGCATGTGTATTTTGTTTTCCAAGCATATGTATATCGTCCGGTGCACGCTTCTCCACCAGGTACCACTTCTTTTTGTAGTTTCATATTTGCGTTATATGTTGAGTGACATCGTGTGCTTGTATAGTATGGCAAGGTTGAACGCTACAAGGGATCGACGAGGTAGGTATGAGATTATGGCTGAACAGCAACCTGTTGAGCAAGAGGAGCCAAACGCACAGATTGAGCAGGGAGGGCAAGCTGAGCTCAAAAACCAACCTGAGGCACCAGCTGCACCATCCATCGATCCTTTAATGGCACAAATTCTGAAAGTGTTACAAGGAATTATTGCAAATCAGCAGCATATGGAGGCACAATTTCAGAATACTCCTGCACCTACGCCCGTGGAAGAACCTATTCTTCCACTTGAGACTATACAGCCGGCTCACCCTAAGGAAGCTGAGAGACTTCCTGTCGTTATTACGAAGCAGTTAAAGAAAGCTCATCAACTGGGATGTAAAGATTTTAGTGGTTTAGCCGGAGCTGCAGCGGCTCATGAATGGATCAACACCTTACGCAAAGTGTCCTTGTTCTTGCGTATCTAGGATGATGACAAGGTTGTCATTCCTACTTTCTTACTAGAGGGAGAAGCCCTCACATGGTGGACAGCCGTAAGTTTACAGTTCAGAGATCGTTTGCCTACGTGGGAGTAATTTTGGTATGAGTTTGATGAGAGGTTCAATATGAGATTCTATAAAATCAAGCAGCGACAAGCTTTCTATAAGCTTGAACAGGGCACCCGTTCGGTGCTGGAATATGAGAAGGCATTGAGGGAGTTGTTCCAATTTGCACCAAAGGAGGATAGTTCATTGTACCAACTTGCGAGATGATTTCAAGATGGGCTGAGTACCGAACTCAAAACCATTGTCGGTACGACACCGATGCAAAGTTTGCAAGAACTAATCATTATCGCGACTAAGGCTGAGAAGATCTTGCAAACCAGGAAGCCGTCAGCAGAAACTAGTGGCAGATTCTTGAGGCGAGATTCGAAGTTCAATCGGTGCACGAGACCATATCCTTTGAGGTCCTATCCTCCGAAAAACAATGGCATGGAGATAACAACAAGAAGAACATTTCTGGGCCGAATTCTAATGGATCTACGTGGAATTCTCACCAACGTCGATGTTACAATTGTGGCGAGATGGGGCATATTTAGAGGGAATGCCCGAAATCAAAGTATATCACAGGCGCACCTAGTGCTGGCCAATGTGGGTATGCTAGCCCACCAAACCTCCAACACACACTGGGAGGACCACCAAACGGATCCACAAGTGAGGTGCAACCAAGACCAACGAGGCTATTCACCCTAACTGATGCCGAAGCAAGCCCTGACGTGGTAACAGATTTGTGATAGTCTTCATCGATGACATTCTGATTTATTCAAAGTCGGAAGATGGGCATGCTGAGCACTTGCAGGTTGTGCTGAATATTCTGAGGGATCGGTAGTTGTTTGCAAAGTACTCCAAATGCGAATTCTGGTTACATGAAGTTAATTTCCTTGGTCATGTTGTTTCCGCCCAAGGTGTATTAGTTGATCCGAAGAAAATTAAAGCCGTAGTTGCTTGGGAAACCCCGCGAACTGTGTTCGAAGTTCGTAGTTTCCTTGGCATGGCCAGATACTGCCATTGCTTTGTGGAGAAATTTTCATCGCTCGCTGGATCATTGACACGCAAAGGAGAGCCGTTCGTGTGGAACAAGAAATGCTAGCGAAGTTTCGAAGAGTCAAAAAGCCAATTGGTTTCCGCATCAATCCTCACCTTATCAGTCGGTGGGAAAGAGTACGTAGTGTATAGCGATGCGTCGAAATCTGGACTTAGATGCGTATTGATGCAAGACGGGAAAGTTGTTGCTTATGCTTCCTGTTAGTTTCGACCTCACGAAAGCAACTACCCTACGCATGATTTGGAGCTTGCAGCCATGGTGTTTGCATTGAAAATATGGCGCCACTATCTATACGGCGAGATGTGCCGAATCTTCACCGACCTTAAAAGTTTGAAATATCTCCTCACACAAAAAGAATTGAATATGAGACAATGAAGCTGGGTGGAGCTGATTAAGGACTACGATTTGATCATCGAATATCATCCTAGAAAAGCGAATGTTGTTGCTGATGTCTTAAGCTGAAAGGTTCATCCTCCTTCTCCATCAGTTTTAGCTTACATGTGCACCCAATACATGTCAATGTTGCTGGATTTGAAAGCTACACGTGTGCATCTTGGCATTGATTTTTCTGGTTCATTGTTGGCACGAATCGAAGTCACGCCTACATTGACTGAGGAAATCCGGAATCACCAATCAGAAGATCTAAGGTTGGCTGAAATTTGGAAACAGCTATCTGATGGCGTTAATGTCATAGTGTGATATTTCAGAGTACGAGAAGATGGAGTTCTTGTCTTCATAAATCGGGTATGTATTCCACAAGATGTTGATATTCGTAGTCTTATTTTTATCTGAGGCGCATAGTTAGAAGTTTGTTATCCATGCTGGTAGTACTAAGATGTACGGAGACTTGAAGAAGCAGTATTGGTGGCCGAACATTAAGCGCCACATTGCTGAGTTCGTTGCCTGATGCTTCGTATGTCAACAAGTAAAGATCGAGCATCAAAGACCCGTTGATCTACTTCACTCACTTTTGATTCCAGAATGTAAGTGGGAGCATGTCACAATGGATTTTATGATTGGTTTGCTTAGATCGCAGCGAGGATACGATGCCATTTGGGTAATTGTGGATTGATTGACGAAATCTGATCACTTCTTTCCTGTACCTATAACAGACACACCCGAGAAATTGGTTGTTCGTTACTTGGACGAGATTGTTCGATTTCTTGGAGAGCCAATTTCCATTATTTCAGATCGTGACCCTCGTTTCACATCATGATTTTGGAAGAAATTCTAGAATGCGTCTGGCAGCGTTTCATCCCTCGCTGATTGTCAATCAGAAAGGACGATTCAGACACTCAAAGACATACTACGTGCGAGTTGTCACGAGACTAGAGTTTTGCGGAATAGAAACTCTCCGTGCGGCCTTAGGCTATCGCTCTCGCAATAGACTAAGTAAGCCTTCCTCACAAAGCTAGCTAGAATGCTAAGCTTAGAACCGAACCGAAAGGAGAGAGACACACAAGAATGGAGAGAAAGCTCTAAACTCTCAATATTGCAAGTATTGCTGGATGATTACAAATGAGGGGAGGCACCCCTTATATAGCCTTTACAACTCCCCAATGAATGGTGGAGATCAAGCCGTATGATCTAACGGTTATATACAAAAGTAGAAAGCACAAACACGGATCCCAAGTAGGGAATATATTCCCTCTCTTAGTGGGGAACATAGTGGGGAACATAATGGGGAAAGATTCCCTCATTGATTAATGTGATTCTCGATTTGGGAGTCGGGTCCCGCACGAAGCCGAATGACTCGTAGTCTGATATCATGAATGACATGTAGTCTGATATTCGGTCGTGACATTCTCCCCCACCAAACTCGTCAACGTCCTCGTTGTGTGCTGCCTTAAGAACTCGTTGATTTCATCTTCGTACTGCCAAAGATCGAAATCTTTCTCCCAGCTTGTCTCGCTAGGAGGGTCGCCTCTCCATCGAACCAAGTACTCCACATGGTTCATATGCTTCCCACTCTTTTGCACCACCCGCCTTGATAAGATCTTATCAAGCTTCTTATCATGGGCATTGGTCACAGCTGTGGGAGCTCTCTTGGACTTCCCCCTCTCTGGATCTTCCGTGTCTTCTTGAAATGGTTTCAATAAACTCACATGGAAGACAGGATGGAACTCCAATCTCGGTGGTAATTCCAGCTTATATGACACTTGTTGATCCTCTTCAACATCTTGAAAGGACCCTCGTATCGTCGCACTAGCCCCTTGTGCAACCTGGGAAAAACTCGGCTTTGGTGAGGCATCAACTTCACCAATACAAGATCCTCCTCATCAAACTCTAAGGGACGTCTTTTTTTGTCGACCCACTTTTTCATCCTCTTTGCTGACTTGGACAATTGCACTCTTGCAAGGTCCTATTGCTCATCCCACTCCTTGGCAAAGCGATAGGTGGATGGATTTGGCCCTTGATAACCTGTGGCAATCTTGCTAGGAATGTAAGGTTGTTGTCCATTAGCAATCTCGAAAGGACTAATACCTATTGATTCACTCCTTTGCAAGTTGTATGAGAATTGAGCCACATATAGTAACTTTTCCCAATTCTTCTGGTTGGCACTCACATAGTGCCTAAGGTAGAGCACCAATAAGGCATTCACTCTCTCGGTCTGCCCATCGGTTTGAGGATGAAAACTGGTGGAGAAATTGAATTCTGACCCCAACAGCTTGAACAACTCGGTCCAAAATCTCCCCGTGAATCGAGTGTCTCGATCACTCACAATGGATCTCGGAACTCCCCAATATTTCACCACATTTTTGAAGAAAAGGTGGCTCGTCTCCTCTGCCGTGCATGCTTTGGTGGCTGGAATGAATACTGCATACTTCGAGAATCTATCCACCACCACAAGTATGGTTTGGAAGTCACCAGACTTTGGGAGGGATGTGATGTAATCCATGGAAATGCTCTCCCAAGGTCTCTCCGGTATAGGCAATGGTTCTAACAATCCAGGAGTCTTTTGTTGCTCAATCTTGTCTTGTTGGCAAACTAGACAAGTTTTCACATACCACTCCACATCGTCTCGCATGTTAGGCCAATAATAACCATCTTCCAAAAGTGCAAGGGTTCGAGTAATACCTGGGTGACCAGCCCATCCTGAATCGTGGCATTCCTTCATAACTTCCTTCCGAAGTTTGTCATGTCGAGGGACATAGATGCGGTTGCCTTTGGTGAAGAGCAACCCATCCTCTAGCCAAAATCTGCGGGTCTTGCCTTGCTTCACTTGTTCTGCCAAGGCTTGAGCTTTCCACAAAAGGACTCACTGGTCGACTGATGGCTGCAAGTTCGGCCCTTCTACTAAGAGCATCCGCCACCAAGTTTGCCTTTCCTGGCTTATACTCGAGTGTATAGTCAAACTCAGCCAAGAAATCTTGCCACCTTGCTTGCTTCGGCGATAGCTTCTTTTGTGAAATGAAGTAGCTTGTGGCAATGTTGTCAGTCTTGACAACGAACTTGCTCCCCAGCAAGTAATGTCTCCAAACTCGCAAGCAATGCACCACGGCTGTCATCTCCTTCACTTGCACCGTGTACCGCCTCTCGGTCTCATTTAGCTTGCGGCTCTCATAAGCAATTGGGTGTCCGTCTTGCATCAAAACACCACCAATTGCAAAGTCAGAAGCATCAGTTTGTACCTCGTATGGGAGTAGGTGGTTAGGCAAGGCTAACACCGGCTCCTCCATAACAGCTGCCTTCAGTGCATCGAATGCCTCTTGGCATCCACTCGACCAATCCCACACCTTGTTCTTCTTGAATAGCTCCGTCAAGGGTGTGGCAATGGAAGAGTACCCTTGAATGAACCGCCGATAATAATTGGCCAACCCCAAAAAGGAACGAAGATCCGTGACCTTCTTTGGGGGTTGCCAATCTTTGATAGCTTGGATCTTGGCACCATCCATCTTGATTTTGCCTCCGCCCACTATGTGGCCAAGGAATGCTACCTCCAGTTTGGCAAATGAACACTTCTCTCGCTTGACATACAGCTCATTCTCCGTCAACGCTTGAAACACCATCCTTATGTGTTGGATGTGTTCCTCAAGTGTGCGGCTGTATATCACTATGTCATCCAAATACACAACAACAAAGCGATCCAAGAACTTTCGGAGTACTTTGTTCATTAGTGTGCAAAAAGTAGCAGGTGCATTAGTCAAACCAAATGGCATGACTAAGAATTCGTAAGATCCATACCGTGTGACACATGCGGTCTTGGCCTCATCTCCTTTTGCTATGCGGACTTGATAGTAGCCCGATCTCAAATCCAACTTGGTGAACCATCTCGCATCCCCAAGTTGATCGAACAAGTCAGCAATAAGAGGAATAGGGTACTTGTTCTTCACGGTTACCTTATTCAAGGCTCGGTAGTCGATGCACAATCTCAACGACCCATCTTGCTTCTTTTGAAAAAGCACCGGTGCTCCGTAAGGTGCTTTAGATGGTTGGATGAAGCCCGCATCCAACAACTCCTTCAGTTGCCTCCGCAGTTCAGCTAACTCCGGAGGTGCCATTCGATAAGGGGCTTTTGCAGTTGGTTTGGCCCCGACTTCCAACTCGATGGCATGGTCTACCTCCCGTATGGGTGGTAGCTTCTTTGGGAGTTCTTTGGGCATCACATCGCCAAACTCCCCAAGAACTTCCATAACTTGGATGGGCACTTCGTCATCAGCAGGTGTGCCTTCATCCATCACCAAGGTAGCTAGAAATGTGGGTTCTAGCTTCCTTACTCCTCTCTTCAGCTGCATAGCTGATAGTGTTTTTGCCTTCAGCTCCTTCTCTCGAGCCACTGGCACCACACAACACTTGCTTCCTTCGGAAAGTATGAGGGTGTTTGTGCAGCTTATTGGGACTGCTCTCATCTGATCCAAAAACTGCATCCCTAATACAATCGGGAAATCATCCATAGGAACAATGGAGAAGTCAAGGTTACCTTTCCATTCTCCCATTTGTAGCTCGACCCCTCGAACTACTCCAAAGATTGGCTGCGCTTGAGTGTTCACTGTCTTTAGCCAGCCTTTCTCATCTTTGAACTTGATGCCAAGTCGTTGTGCTTCCTCCATCTTCATGAAGTTGTGAGTAGCACCGGTATCGATCAATGCACGGGACTCCCTCCCTTGCACGATGGGTCTAGCAAACATCCTTCCAGCTTGCTCTACCTTGGCATCTTTGGTTGAGGCTTTAACAGCACTCAACAGTTGCATGGAACTCCTCCTTGGTGCTTCCATCTCTTCGGCTTCCCTTGCCATGGCTGCCAATTTGTTTCTCTTTGGGCAATCTACAGCTCTATGTGGCCCCTCACATAGAAAACATGAGAGCTTGAGTCTCTCGTACTTGCCCCAATTTTCACCTCCCCCATGTGTGGGTTTGGCTGGACGAAAGGACTTGTAGGGCTTGAAGGACTTGAAAGGCTTGTCCTTCCACTCCTTGGTTTCGTGGGCTGCTCCCCCACCTTTAGCCTTGTAGTCACGGAAACTCTTAGGCTTAGGTGGGTTTGAACTCTCGGCCTTGCTCTCAAATTCTGCCAAGGATTCGGCCTCGGAAATTACATCGTTGAGCTCCTTGACATTGCGTCGATGAAGCTCCAACTTGGCCCAACTTTGTAGGCCTCCCAGAAATACGTACATGGCCTCCATCTCGGGCATGTCTGGGATCTCCAACAAGACTTCCGTGAACTCCCTCACGTAGTCTCGGATGTTGCCCTTGTGGGACAACCTGCGAAGCTTCTCCCTCGCCTCTAGCTCCCCATTTCTTGGTGAGAAATGTGCCTTCAGGAGCCTTTTAAAATCTCCCCATGTCTCCATCTTCAAGGTGCCACGCTCAATTTGAGCATGCTTCATCCTCCACCAGGTTGTGGCACTGTCGGATAGATACAGTGGGGCTTGGGAAAGTCGATCTCCATCGCTTTCCATGCCCACCCCTTGAAAGTATTGTTCAAGGTTGAAAAGGAAGTTGTCCACTTCCTTGGCATTCCTCGTCCCACCAAATGACTTTGGCCTTGGGACATCCAGCTTCAGCTTGGGTTTGGCAACCCCTTGCGCAATTCCCTTCTTGCAATCCTCCCTGATTCCAACCAAATCATCCTTAAATGAAGAGATCTCAGCAAGAAGATTTACCTTGAAGTCATCTAACTCTTCCCTCCAAGAGTGGATAGCAATGAGGGCGCCTTGCATCTCCTCGCGAAGCTCATTCACGTCCCCTGACTCGAGCTCGCTTATGCGTTGGCCATATTCCTCAATCATATCCTTGTCATCGGCAACCTTCACCTCCATACGAGTGATCCTTGCCTCCAATGATGACAGATGATCAACAGTCTTCATTCTCTTCTTAGGTTCGGGAGCACGTTGGGGTAGTCTCCCCACACGGACCTCCTCGACCTCCTCTTCAAAATGGATGTTGGCATCAGAAGTACTAGGCATCTCCATTTCTCTCTCAAAGGATTGAGCCGTGGCTCCGCTACCAACTGTCACGGGACTAGAGTTTTGCGGAATAGAAACTCTCTGTGCGGCCTTAGACTATCGCTCTCGCAATAGACTAAGTAAGCCTTCCTCACAAAGCTAGCTAGAATGCTAAGCTTAGAACCGAACCGAAAGGAGAGAGACACACAAGAATGGAGAGAAAGCTCTAAACTCTCAATATTGCAAGTATTGCTGGATGATTACAAATGAGGGGAGGCACCCCTTATATAGCCTTTACAACTCCCCAATGAATGGTGGAGATCAAGCCGTATGATCTAACGGTTATATACAAAAGTAGAAAGCACAAACACGGATCCCAAGTAGGGAATATATTCCCTCTCTTAGTGGGGAACATAGTGGGGAACATAATGGGGAAAGATTCCCTCATTGATTAATGTGATTCTCGATTTGGGAGTCGGGTCCCGCACGAAGCCGAATGACTCGTAGTCTGATATCATGAATGACATGTAGTCTGATATTCGGTCGTGACAGAGTGTACTGGACTAGCATACCAGTTTGGTCTAGTTGGGAGCGATGCCTACCATTGGTGGAATTTGCTTATAATAATAGCTTTCATGTAAGCATCAGTATGGCACCTTATGAAGCACTATATGGGAGAAGTTGCAGAACTCCCCATTTTTTGGAATGAAGCGGATGAGAGACGCCTAGACAATCCGAAATTGATTAATCAAGCAACGGAGCAATTGAACTTGATTCG
The DNA here is from genome assembly GCA_019739055.1 of Passiflora organensis. Classification (NCBI taxonomy): domain Eukaryota; kingdom Viridiplantae; phylum Streptophyta; class Magnoliopsida; order Malpighiales; family Passifloraceae; genus Passiflora; species Passiflora organensis. The sequence goes on along the minus strand of JAEPBF010000187.1, from coordinate 2,560,860 downwards.
ACAACGACTAAAGACAGCCCAGGATCGGCAAAAAAACTACGCTGATAATCAACGAAGGGAGCTTGAATTTACAGTAGGTGACAAAGTGTTTTTGAAGGTCACCCTCTGGAAAGGTTTCCTTCATTTTCAGCAATGAGGTAAGCTAGCACCTCGTTATATTGGTCCGTATGACATTGTCAAGAGGATCAGCCTTGTTTTATAGCAACTTGCCTTACCTCCCAGTATGGAGAGAATTCACAACGTGTTTCACATATCGATGTTGAGAAAATATGTGCGAGACCCTGCTCATGTGCTCAAAGAACCACCAATCAAGGTTGCTGAAGACTTATCTTATCCCGTACAGCCAGTTCTCATACTAGATCGATCAGTTCGTCAACTTCACAATCGAAGCGTGCCTATGGTATGAATTGTTTGGTGTAATGGCCAAATCGAGAAACAGTCTTGGGAGATTTAGGACTCTATGCGTGCAAAATTTCCTTACCTGTTTGTTTAGGTACTTGTGCTAAAATTTTGAGGACGAAATTCTTATGAGGGGAGGATGTGAGATCCTGAATTTTGAGTCATAGAAGTTCAGAAGCCAGTGCAGGTGAAATAATCGTTATGCCCCTGAAGAAATAGATATGTGATGGCCAAAATATTATGGAATGTCTAGTGATTATTTCTGGTTTTAATTTCCTTTGATTTGGTTCATTATTGGTTGATAATTACCTTAGGAGATAAAATCCCTAAAATTAAGAAAGGATAATTACAGAATTTAATTCTAATAATTATCTTACTTTAACCTAGACTTTAAAGTAAGAAAATTAATCTCATAACTACCCTATATAAAGAGGTAGCCGACCACACTTAGTTCTTACACCAAAAATACACAAAATTCATCAAACCTCAAACACTACACTTCCCTATTGCTGCCAAAATTTCTTCAACTTCAAACTAGCATAACTTTCTCATCCTTTATCATATTTCTGCAAATAATAATTTGTTGGAAAGCTCTTTCCATCCTCTATCTAGCTACCTTAGTCCGATCATAAGGAGGTTAGTTCTTCACTGTTGAAATTCAACTCGTAATTCATCAGGTTTGGTGCCAAAATTGTGTAATTCTTCCTTCAATTGATTTCTGTTGTTGTCCCTCTTGTTTGTATGATTGTTTAGCATCCATTCATGTTGTAAAATCATGAATTCATCCTTTGATTCTTTCCTATACATAAAATTAGCATGCCTCACATTTGCCCTATTATTACTGATTTAGATAAATTGATTAACCTATTGGTTTCTAATCTTGTTCCTTTTGATTATATGTGTTATAAACACATAATCCTTCCTTGTTAACATGAAATCACAACCCCTATATCTTGTTAACATGAAATCGCAATTTGCTCTACTACCCTATTCTTAATGCTGAAATTTGTATGTTGATTGGAATGGTAATTCAGGTTGTTTCTTTATAAATTCTTCGCTATCACATCACACATCCGAGGGGAAGGCGCCCGCGGTATCTGAGAACTGGTTTCTGATATGTTTAGTTAGTGGAATTGGTGAGTAAATAGGATATTTGTTTGGTTATTGAGTATGCATGTTTAGTTTTGTTTTGTCTAAGCCTTAAGATGTTATAGTTGGTTCAGATCCTTTGAATAAAGGAAAAGGAATAGATTTTTGTTCAGAGACAAGAGAAGTATGATCTGTGCCTCATCGGTTTCTCCAGAGATACTTGTTGTTACTTGTTAATTTCGATGCATGTCTTTGTATTGTTGTATGCGCATATGTGAGATAGTGTATGCATGAGTTGTGGATTGATTTGAGACTTACTTAGGCATTGTCGAACCCTTGAGATAGGTTATGAGTGCCTAATTTGCACGTGTTGTGTGCATTGAACATGCTGATTGTGTTATGACATGATTGAGGATACCCTGTTATGGTATTGTACTTTGTGCTTGCCTGTGTGTGCTTATACGTGTTTGTGTGTCAGGATCCTTTTTCGGTGACCATTCAGGGTAAGCGTTGATGCTCCTGGAGAGAGGAGAGGTTCTTACCGGTATGGGTGTCGTATGGGTGGAAATCCCCAACATGTGCACGTTGGATGCCTAATCCTTGTGTGGCTAGATGCCTTGTCCTTGTGTGGCAAGATGCCCTTATCCTTATGTGGCAAGATGCCCTTATCCTTGTGTGGTTTGGATGCCTTTATCCTTGTGTGGTTTGGATGCCCTTGTCCTTGTATGGCTTGGATGCCTTGTACTTGTGTGGCAAGATGAATAAGCTTGCTGATTAGCTTGTGTGCTAACCTTTATACTTTGTGCAGCGAAGCCTTGGACAACATAAGTGGAAGGGGATGATCTTTTTCTATTGCCAAGATGATTGATGAGTTTTAACTGGTTGTGTACTTCTGATTTTTAGAAGTGTTTGTAGTCCACCCTCAGCCTTAGCTTTCGGGCCTATCCCTTTTTGGTTGAATGATGATTGCGTGATCCCCTCTAGTTGTATAGCCTGATCTGATTTTTTTTTGGGAGATATTTGTTTAAGATTTCTTTAGATCATATGATGTTGTGACCCTACTGAGATTCTTATAATCTCATCCTGTTGTTTTCACAATTTTTCAGGTTTAGGTACATTCGTTGTTCGAGGTACCGATGTGTGAGATCAAGGCTGCACGGCGGGGCGATATTACATCACATTCGCATTCCTGTTTCCTTGGTTGCGTGCGCATATAATATGAACTTTGTTTGGACTATTTTCTGGTTCTTCGAGTCCCTCTTTTGCTTGTTTGTTTCAGGATTATATAGGAGGTTTACTTGTTGGATTTTTAGATCCCTATGGGACTTGTGTGTTGTGGTTCCAATGATTCAATTTAAAGACTTCGTTGATGTTTACTCACTCCGTATGATACCAGAATGCTTGTCCAATATTATGCTCCAATTGTTATAAGTACAAAGAATGAATATGCTAAAATCGAAAATTAGATGGGTAAGTCTTGTGGGATTCAAATAGGTTCTCGTTTTGGGGTTGTTTGAGTTTCACAGCAGTAAGGGTCCTATTAGGAATAATAATAATAATTGATTAGTAATTGGGGTCCTTACAATCAGACATGATTTCGTATGCTTAAAGTTGATGTTACAATATTAAAGAGGCCCAGTTTAAACTTCAATATGATGTTGCCGTCTTTATCAAGCTAATATGTTTGCATAACATCTCCTCAAGTAGATAATCACATGTTTGACTTCTAGGTCATCATCATCCTCAACAGGAGAAACCTCTGCATTGTGCATAGCTGCGGGATCCCTTCGCAGGTAACTCCCAACTCTTGTTGCGGCATAAGCTTGCATCTATGAAACTTTTGTAGTTGTGAAGAAAGAAAATATATATATATAATAGCGAATAAGATTTTTCAAGAAAAACTGTGTCGTGGGTTAAATCCACTGCTTTGAAAGCAAAATTCGACTAGACCTTGGTGCAATCTAAAGGTCGTTGCTTCCCAAGGTTAACACAGTAGCACACCTCTCACTTGCACTAGTGGGAAGTGCACTTGGAACCAAATGACTACAACAATTGCCCAGAATTTGCTAAGCTCAAAGAAAATCTGAAATGTAAGAATAAGAGAGTAGTGTAAGAAAGTTGTGTTTTTACAAATGAACAAACAAGATATATATATAGTCTTGAGCATGAAGGTTACAAAAATAAAATAATAAAAGCTGATAAATATAATTAAAAGAGTTAATGGGTGGTTACAAAACAAAGAAATAAAAGTTGTTAATTAGAATTAACATTTCAGCTTTTATTATTTCAGTTTTAATCTTTGAATAATTTATATTCAATGTGTACAATTATTCAAACAAAAACTATGTCATTTCCTACAATCCCCCACAAATGACATGTTTAATAAAATATTTTGGGCAAAGGAAAGGTTTATATACTTAAACAACAATATCTTTTGATTGAATTGTTGCATAGTGAAGTGAAGTAACAACTTAATCAATAAAAGTAAGAATCAGTGTCTTTTGAACTTTTACTGAATATATATTGAATAAGCTCCACAACACATATTATCCCTTTACTGTAGATTGGTTCCGCGATATGAAAATAATGGTCATGCTCATACCTTGGTATTTTCCATGAGTGCTCTAGAAAGTTTCATCTATTTCTTTCATAATAGGCGGCCCACCTATACGCTCATATCGGATGTTTTATCAAGTCTAAAATTTAGACCACCCTTCATAAAGGGCTATAAAACATTCAAGAGCTTCACATAGCTCAAAATTTCCATCAAGTCCTTCTAGACCGCCACTAAAGGCTATGGATTAAAATATCCATCAAGTCTATAATTTATAAGGACCATCCAAAGAATTGGGCTATGGAACAAATAAGAGCTTAGAGCTCAATCTATGGGCTTAAGACCCATTCCTCTTGAAGACTCAAAAACAATCTTCCTCGTTAATCCTTTAGTAAGAGGATCTGCCAAGTTTCTTTCAGATTTAACATAATCTAGAGAAATTACTCCATTTTCAATAATTGCTTTACCGTACTATGCCTTATACGGATGTGCCTTCTCTTACCATTATACACATTATTCTTGGCAATTCCAATGGCAGCCTTGCGAATCACAATGTAGAAAACACAGGCACTAAATTTTTTTTCCACAATGGAATATCTGCTAATAGATTCCTCAGCCATTCGGCTTCTTGACCTGCCAACTCAAGTGCAATAAATTCAGATTCCATGGTGGAACGGGCTATACAAGTCTATTTAGACGACTTCCACGATATAGCACCTCCTCCTAAAGTAAAAACATAACCACTAGTAGAACTAATTTCATCGTTATCAGTCACCCAATTTGCATCACAATATCCTTTCTAAAACCGCGAGAAATTTAGAAAAATGCAAACTCAAATTCATGGTTACTTTTAAATATCTTAGAAGTCGATGAAGTGCATTCCAATGTTCTTTACTAGGATTATGAGTATAGCGACTTAGCCTACTTACAGCATAAGCAATGTCAGGTCGAGTACAATTCATGAGATACATAACACTTCCTATGATTTTTGCATATTGTTCTTGTGATACACTATCACCATAATTTTTCTTAAGTGCTATACTTGAATCATAAGGTGTCCTTACAGGAATAACATCATAACTATTAAATTTTTTCAATATTTTCTCCACATAATGTGATTGAGATAAAGAAAAACCATTATTTGTTTTCTTTAATTTAATTCCAAGAATTACATTAGCCTCTCCTAAATCTTTCATGTCAAATTTAGAGGACAAAAATTTTTTTGTTTTGTCAATCACATTTTCATTGGTTCCAAAGATAAGCATGTCATCCACATAAAGACAGATAATAACACATTCAGACTCATACTTTTTTGAATAAACACATGTATCAGATCCACTCACAATAAAACCATTATTCACTAACGTTTTATCAAACTTTTCATACCATTGCTTAGGTGCTTGTTTAAGACCATAAAGAGATTTTTTAAGTTTACATACCTTATTTTCTTGGCCTACAATCACACATCCTTCAGGTTGTTCCATGTAGATTTCTTCTTCTAAATCACCATTTAAAAAGGCTGTTTTTACATCCATTTGATGAACCACAAGATTATTAATAGCTGCAATTATTCCTATAAGACATCTTATAGTAGCTATTTTGGTTACTGGAGAATAAGTGTCAAAATAATCAATATCCTTTCTTTGACTGTAGCCCACAACAACTAATCTTGCTTTGAATTTATCAATTGTACCATCAGGCCTTAATTTTTTCTTAAAGATCCATTTACATTTTATAGGTTTATAACCTTTAGGTAAGTCTACTAAAATCCAAGTATTATTAGTTGTAATAGAATCAATCTCACTATTAATAGCTTCTTTCCAAAAATTAGCATCAATAGAGGAAATCGCTTCTTTATAAGTTTTTGGATCTTCTTCTATTAGAAAAGCAGATACAAACTCATCATTAACTTTATGAAAATTTTCAGTTAAAAAGATAGTGATAAAATCTGATCCGAAATTTTTTTTCTATTCTACGTCTTTTACTCCTTCTTTGTTCTATTGCTAAGTCATTGTTATTAGAAGTAATAACAGAAGAAGTAGATGAAATCTCAGAATGTTTTATATCATGCACCTTTTCAATTTTCATTGGAAAAATATGTTCAAAAAATTCTGCGTCTCTATACTCACAAATAGAATTATCATGCAATGACATAAATCTATATGCAGCACTGTTTTGAGCATAACCAATAAATTCACAATCCAAAGTTTTTGGTCCAATATTAATCCTTTTAAATTCTGGTATACCTACTTTAGCTAGACACCCCCACACTTTTAAGAATTTTAGGTTAGGTGCAAAGCCTTTCCACTTCTCATATGGAGTTTTATCTAATTTTTTGTGAGGAACTCTATTAAGAATATGATTGGCAGATAAAATAGCTTCCCCCCACATATTATCAGATAAACCAGAACTTAATAGCATAGCATTCATCATTTCTTTTAAAGTTCGATTCTTACGTTCGGCTATGCCATTTTGTTGAGGTGTGTAAGGTGCGCTAGTTTCATGTATAAGGCCATTTAATTCACAAAAATCCTTTCTCTTTGTTATTGAACCTATCTTTAGAAGCACCAGTAGATTCAACTAGATTAGCTTTAACAGAGATAGTAGAGATAGAATTTTGCTTATCTTTGAGACGATTGGCTTCTTCCGTTCTCATATGGCTGATAAGCTCTTGGAGAGACATATCCTTCTTTTTGTGCTTCAAATGATTTCGATAGTCACTCCAAGATGGTGGAAACTTTTCCAGTAAAACATTAGCTTGTAATGTTTCACACAGTTTCATACCTTCATTAAGAATGTCAGTCACCATATTTTCATACTCATGTACTTGATCCATAATTGGTTTGTCATCCACCATGTTGAATTGTAGCCATTTACCCACAACATATTTTCTTTTTCCAGCATCATCAGCACCATATCTTTTTTCTAATATATCTCATATATCTTTGGCATATCCTTGACTTATAAATAAATCAAAAAGAGAATTATTCATATGATTGAGTAGAAGACCTCTCACGATTTTGTTGTCTTTCTCGAATTTGGCTCTGCTTCATCATTAGAAGATCCTTCTTGATTGGACGGTATTGCAGCGAACAACACGTGATCAACTTTTAATTGCTCAAAGAAGATGAGCAATTTTTGAGATCACCTTTTATAAGTGGATCCATCAAGTGGCTCCAATTTGGAGAGATCGGGTAAAGTTTTGGATATATTGATAGACATGGTTTGTGTTTGAAGGAAATAATTTTGCTTTCAAAATGTAGTTGTGAAGAAAGAAAATATATATATAAAATAGCGAATAAGATTTTTGAAGAAAAACTGTGCCGTGGGTTATATCTAAAGGTCGTTGCTTCCCAAGGTTAACACAGTAGCACACCTCTCACTTGCACTAGTGGGAAGTGCACTTGGAACCAAATGACTACAACAATTGCCCAGAATTTGCTAAGCTCAAAGAAAATCTAGAATGTAAGAATAAGAGAGTAGTGTAAGAAAGTTGTGTTTTTACAAATGAACAAACAAGATATATATATAGTCTTGAGCATGAAGGTTACAAAAATAAAATAATAAAAGCTGATAAATATAATTAAAAGAGTTAATGGGTGGTTACAAAACAAAGAAATAAAAGTTGTTAATTAGAATTAACATTTCAGCTTTTATTATTTCAGTTTTAATCTTTGAATAATTTATATTCAATGTGTACAATTATTCAAACAAAAACTATGTCATTTCCTACAACTTCCACACTTTTTTCTGGTCAAAATGTGGGTTCATAAATTTTTAGTGTCTATCGTTACTTTGATTTTTATGCTATTGATGAAAATGACTGTTTCAATATTCCTTCCTTCTATTTTGATGATAACGCAGCTGATTAGTATATGAATAGATATACCAGAATCAATAATTATCTGGTTGGGATTTGTTGAAGGAAGCAATGCAAAAGTATTCGACTCAAGGATTTGAAACCTCAAGGAAGCAATGCAGATGGTTGGGATCTGTTGAAGGAAGCTAATTTGTATATGTGATGATGCAGCTTATTTAAAAATGACTTGATTAACCATGTAGACATAATATTTACATTAGTTCTACATAAAACTTGACTGTAAATGGATGATTTGTTCGCCATTAGTGTATGTAGCAAGTTATGAAGTAATTCATGAATAAGTTTAGCTTTAATTAAAATTACAATACATTAGAAAAATTTGAAATTTATCAAGTGATAAAGAGTTTACAATGATATTATACGAAGATAATTCTGCATGTATAACTAAATTGAAGAAAAATTATATCAAACAAAACTTTTTTTATGTCAATAATTGAAAAACCAATACAAAAGATCGAAATACATTATTGGAAATATTGGGAAAAATATGCATTATACTTTTTTTTCCTCCATCAAATTTTTTTCCAGTGGTTTTTTTTAGGTTTTTATTTTTTTAATAAGGTAGTATTAAAATTACATATTTAAATATTTTAAATAATATACTTTTTTCCCTCACTATAATTTTTTTTCCCATAGGATTTTATCTAATAAGATTTTAACTATATTCTTAAAATATCAAAATATTCAAAGAAGTATTATGGAAATGAAAAATTGAACAAGAGAAAAACTTTATTTGGTGACTTTTCATATGATATAATGAATATTTTATAGCTATATAATCATTTATATTCTTTCCCTCTTTATATATTCTTAATTGTTAACTATAAATATAAGGTAGCGTTCTTACTTTTCTAGATACAATTCATAATAAATAATATGATTCATTATCTTTTATTCTTCTTCCTCAAATATAAAAAATATTTTTATACGTGGTTCTTCTCATTACTATTGTCTTTATATATTTTATAATAATTTAAAATACTAATTAGATCAATTTATTATAAAAATAAATTAAAATTTATTATTGTAAAATAAAATAACTTTTTATTTTATTTTATTTTTTATTTGGATTGCATAAAAACCAAACGAATTTAAGAGCGTTGGCTTCATTGCCGATTCACTATTAAGAACTAAATACAAGAGAAAGACCAGGACAACCGGGGACGGGCGGCCCAAACGCAACCACTCCCACCTGCTAGGCCATCCGCAGCACCTACTAAGTCAATTGAAATGGCCTCTTACCTTCCAGAGCAAGGGCAGGACACTAGTATGAACGACCCTAGAGACCAGGATATGCTTCTTGTCCCAGCGCCAACCAGGAAGCGTCCCATCGAGTCGGAGCATGGGAGGAGGAGAGAGTCAAGGGAAGAGGTGGCCGAGCAGTCTCTCAGTCTTGTTCTGGTTGAACCCGGTTCCTCCTCAGCCATGACTCCTTTGAAGAGATCGAAGGTCATTATGGGGGAGACTTCCAGAAGCCCTTGCACTACCGGACCGCACTGGGGTAGTGCTCATCGCATGGACATTGACGCTAATGGTCATGTATTGGACGTACACTCGCTGGATTGATTCCCGTATCCCACTCTTCTCCCCCATCTTTAGTTTTTTATGTCTATACTATCTTGGAACTGTCGTGGAGCTGGTGCTCCACTCTTCATCACAGTAATGAAGGAATTGATCAAGAAACATAAACTCGATATCTGTATTATTCAAGAGCCGAGAATCAGCGATGCCAGAGCGGATAAGGTAATACGGAAGCTTGGTTTTGATGGCTGTTTTCGGGAGGAAGCGACAGGCTTCTCTGGAGGAATATGGGTCCTTCGGCACTCGGCTGTCACTAACCTATCCATCCTAGCTTCATCCCGTCAGGCTGTCCATTTTCACTGGAGCAAGCTGGAGGATTTTGGCGTATGTTCCGCCATCTATGGTAGCCCGATACCATCTAGAAGAACCGAACTATGGGATGAACTGAGAGATTGGGCCAGTGACAATGGAGACCCTTGGGTCCTCATTGGTGATTTTAATGCCTTGCTGCATGTCGAAGAAAAGAGAAAGGAAGGTCGGATGGCTCACTCCATTCACACTGAGTTTTGCAGGGTAGTGGAGGATTGTAGCTTGCTTGATCTTGGTTTTGAAGGTCCCAGTTTTACTTGGTTTAAAGGAAATTTGTGTGAACGAATTGACCGGGCTCTTTGCAACAACCTATGGCGATGTATTTTTCCTGAAGCAACACTCGTTCACCTACCACGAATCAAGTCAGACCATAGACCCATCCTTCTGTCCTTGTCGCGTGCTTCAAATGAGGGAAGGCGTACCCGTCCGTTCCGATTCCAAGCTGTGTGGCTCACGCACCCGAGCTTCCCGAAGTTCGTAGAGGATCACTGGGTGTCAGGGTCGTCTTGGCAAGCCACGTACGACCATTTCGTCAGCAAACTTATCCCCTGGAATAGAGAGACCTTTGGGGATATCACAAGAAGGAAGAGGTTGCTTCTCAAACAGATCACTAACATTGAGTTGATACTCAGCCACCGGGAGTCCACTCAGTTACAGGATAAGCTTACCAGTTTAAGAACGGACTATGAAGCAGTGCTTGTCCAAGAAGAAATCATGTGGTTTCAGAAGTCCCGAGCTAAGTGGATTAACTATGGTGATCGTAACACCTCGTACTTCCACACCTCTACCCTCATCAAGAGAAGTAGAAACAAAATCCTGCGATTAAAAGGGGAAGGCAATGAGTGGATTGATGATGCCAAAACATTACGGGATCTAGTGGTTAGATTCTTCTCCAATCTGTACAGGGAGGAAACGCGGATCATACAACTGTACACGATTCATAACGGCTTTCCCCTTCTTCCGGCTCTTGTCTCAGCAGATTTGTTGAGTATCCCATCGGTAGAGGAGGTGAAGAACGTGACCTTTAGCATGGGCAAATATAAAGCACCAGGGGTGGATGGTTTAAACCCGATCTTTTATCAGTCACAATGGTCAACAGTGGGCATGGATCTTACTCAGCTTGTCCGCGACTTCCTCACCTCAGGGTTCCTGGACCCGAGAATTAACAAAACCCTCCTGGTACTGGTTCCAAGGACAAAAAACCCGAGTGACCTATCTATGTTCCACCCCATCAGCCTCTGCAACGTGTCTTATAAAGTGATCACTAAACTCTTAGCCGATCGTATAAAACCGTTCATGGCAGACCTGATTTCAGAGACGCAGTCTAGCTTTGTGGCTGGGAGACAAATCACTGACAACTCCGTTATCGTCCAGGAAGTGATCCACTCCATGGGTAGAAAACAAGGTCGTGTAGGGTGGATGGCTATCAAGATCGATCTGGAGAAGGGCCTACGATAGGCTGAGGTGGGACTTCATCGATGAGACCCTTAGACTCGCAGGCTTCTCGGATACTCTCACTAGCCGGATCATGACCTGTGTCTCCACGGCTTCTCTGCAGGTATTATGGAATAGTGAGGAGACTCCTGCTTTCAGACCTTCCCGTGGCATCCGTCAAGGTGATTCACTATCCCCTTATCTTTTCATCTTATGCATGGAGCGTCTCGCCCACCTTATCCAGCAAGCAGTGTCAGGAAGCCGGTGGCAACCTATTCGCTTAGGCAAAGGCGGTCCTCCCCTATCTCACTTGTTTTTTTGCAGATGACCTATTTTTGTTCTCTATAGCGAACTTGGATAAGGCCCAGGTTATTAAGAGCACGCTACAGACTTTCTGCGAACTCTCCGGACAGAAGGTTAGTCTTCAAAAAACCAGGATTTTCTTTTCTAAGAACATGTCGAAGGAGGCTCGAAGAGCAGTCAGTGGGGTGATGCAGTTTCAGGATACTCTCTCCCTTGGTAAGTACCTTGGAGTTCCAATCATACAAGGCCGAAACTCTAAAAGATACTATGCAGAACTACTGGGCAAGCTGCGCCATAAGCTGGCGGGCTGGAAGGCGAGCACACTCTCTTTCGCAGGCCGCATCACTCTGGCTAAATCAGTGTTGTCGGCTATCCCATCCTACTTACTACAAACCGTTCTCCTCCCAACAGGGGTCATCTCGGAGGTAGATAAAATTATTCGGAGCTTCGTGTGGGGCTCCCAACCAAACAGGAAGAAGCTTCACTTGTTGAACTGGCGGTCAGTCTGTAAGGGGAAGGATGAAGGCGGCCTCGGACTGCATCCTACAGGAGAATCTAACAGAGTGGCTATTATGAAGTTGGGATGGAGATTCATGACCCAACAAGACAAATTATGGGCTCGGGTATTAGCAAGTAAATACTCTTGGGATCAGAAAAAAGATGTGCTGTTGTTGGGTGGGAAAGCTACTGTGGGCTGCTCGACCACCTGGCGTGCTCTCCAGGAAGTTTGGCCTTTTATTTATAAAGCTAGCACCTGGATAGTTAGGAGCGGAAGACAAGTACGTTTCTTCGAAGACACTTGGATTCCCAACCTGGGGCCCCTCATTGGAAGGGCCACTACGGAGATCCCAGCTCGCCTCAGGAATAGGAGTATCGGATCTTTCATCACAGAGAACGGCTCCTGGAAGGAACTAATTCGAAGTGTCCTACCAACGGATGTCTGCAATACGTTAGCACTTATCAGGCCACCCTTCAATACAGATGAAGCAGATGTCCTACGTTGGAATACTACCCTGGATGGCTGCTTTTCGAATAAATCAGCAAGGGCTATTCTCCGTGAGGATGTCTCGACTAGGACATCTAGAATTTGGCAGCATATTTGGCGTTGGCAGGGACCGGAGAGGATCAAAACGTTCCTTTGGCTTGTGGCGCATAATAGATTACCCACCAAGGAACTGTGTCTTAAGAGACGATGTGTTTCTTTTGACTTATGCCCACTTTGTGGAGTTCATGTTGAAACCACTATGCATGCGTTGAGAGATTGCGTCACGGCTCGGGATATTTGGGTCCAGCTACTCCCGGGCGAGTGTTACCCTGACTTCTTTACAGCGGCCCCTGAAGATTGGCTTAGGATAAACCTACTAGAAAGGGAGGGACATGGTCGAGCACACTGGTCTCTTATTTTTGGCTCGGCGGCATGGTCCATCTGGCAGTGGAGGAACCAAGTAACTTTTCACCAGGAGGATGCAGTGGTTACCCGGCCCGTGATGCTTATCTGCAGACGAGTTAACGAGTTCCTGTTTGCCAGAGAGCTGTTGACGAGCTCGCGGATGGAAGCACAGGGAAGAATGGACAAGTGGACTAGATGGATCCCACCCATCAGTGGATGGTGCAAGCTCAACTGTGATGGGAGTTACGACCCAGTACGTGACATCGCTACGGCTGGAGGAGTGTTGCGTAACGCTGAAGGTAACTTGATATTAGGTCTCACGCACCATGTGGGCAATGGCTCAGTTTGGGAAGCCGAACTATGGGGGGTCAAATCTGGCTTGTTCGCAGCCCTCTCTTCTGGTATCCTAAAACTACAACTGGAGTCTGATTCCTTGGAGATTATTTCAGCTCTTCGACTCAAGGACCTCCGACCACCTTGGAGCCCGTTGCTCCTGGATTGTTTACACCTCCTACGTCAGTTTCGCGAGGTGCACCTGGAACATGTGTTCAGAGAAGCAAACCGAGTTGCAGACGCATTGGCAAAGCTGAGCAAAGCCTATCCTGTAGGCTGCCACATTTTCAGCTCCCCACCTATTCCCGTGACTTATTTAGTTAATTCGGAGACGAATAGCTCCACCGGGTTTACCCCAGCCTGCTAAGATTTTAGAAGGCTGTGACTTTCTTATCAAAAAAATACAAGAGAAAGAAAGTTTACACTTAATTGTTTCAATTGTTAAAATACTAATAAAAGTTTTCGATTCTCTTAAATTTATTTTCTCTATATACCTTAAATAATACGTGCTGACCAATCAAAGTGATTTTTTTTCGGCAGAAAAAGAATGTTAGTGTTATTTATTTTTGGCGACCTAATAAGTAATACATCCTAACGGAAAAAAAAAAAATAGCGATAGAAAGAATTTTCATGTCCTTTCATTTTGCAGGCTTGGTTCACAATAACGGCTTGTTACCAATAATATTCTGTGTTCAGCTAGCCGAACCGCCCAATTATTCTTCGGATGGGATTGTGGTGTTATCGCCGTTTAAAAACAAAATTTGTTCACTCATTCCCTTCTAAAACCATTAATCATCGTTTAAAACAAAATTTATGCACATTCATTTTAACAATATTGATCGCTTAGCTTATTATACACTGTTAGTGCATAAATATTTTTTTTTAACAAGTACAATACTATTACAAAATGCAGACTAGGGCACACAAGGGTGTAGAAACGATGGTTCGCACTAGTTCCAAAAATATATTTTATAGCTAAGATACCGACTTTCACTGTAAAATTCACCACTTTATCTGCCATTATCATTATTCAACAATTAGACTTACTAATTATCATTAGCTATAGCCATTAATATAATAATTTTCTTTACAACAACAATCGTTGTATCCAAATTGACTTGTTCATTCGTTATTATTCGTTATTAAAACATGTTTTTGATAACAATGGTAATTTCCCAGAAGAAGAAAAAACACCCAGTTATCCTATTCTTTACACCCCAACCTTAATCTTCTTTATCCCTACACGTCAAACAAAAAATCGACCCTCCATAATTGCAGGCTATTGAAGAGATTATTCGTAACGACCACAGGGTCCGGCGTGGCACAGAGCAAATTAATGGACTAGGCAGGTTCTGGTTTCGAAACGTTCAATCCACTCAATGATCTTATGACACGTGCACGCTTTTTGTTGCTTATGGCGACGATAGTCAGTGTGCATCCAAAATGTGATTGCGGGTCGCATCAAAAGGTAAGGTTATCCTCCTTGGTGGAAAGGTCAAGTAGTGTACACGTGACATGAGATTTAAATGCCAATTAGATCAAGCGGGTGAGAGACAAATGCCAGGATTTGGCCAGTAACGTTATCATCTCTCGCATGGAATCTTCTTTGTTGAAACGCGTTCACACTTGTGAAATACTGGCATGTTTTATCTTTTAGCTGTAATGACGGATGCAACCTCTTGACGTGCTACTATTCTCCTCTATAGCCCTTGAAAAGATTCAAGGCTAATGTTATATTTTAATTAATGAATAATTTGGTATAAATAGAAGAATAAAAAGAAGAAGAATTATATTAATAAAATATAAAAAAAACAACTTGTGAGCTTGTTCATAAAACGGCGGGTCGGTGTTAATTTCTCATTTTTGCTACATACATACACATTGGAGTTTGTTTTCTCTTAAGGTCATTTCGGTCACATTACTTCAACAAGAAAATTCACTTGTAATTTTTTCATACACATTGGAGTTTGTTTTCTCTTAAGGTCATTTCGGTCACATTACTTCAACAAGAAAATTCACTTGTAATTTTTTCTTTCGTTTTCTATTCATATGACATGTGGGCCCCAACTTTTATATTGTGCATCACATATTTCAATTCATAATTGGTTTCCTTATTCTCAGTTTACTCTTTTTCTTTTTTTTTTTCCTCTTCTATTATCAAATCATTTCACCTAACATAAGCCAAATATCCCACCCGTTCATGTTGAAGACCAAGCCTATTTCACACCATCTTTCAAAATCTGACGGCGCAGAATAGTTTACTAGAACCTTCTCATCTTCAAAATCTCCGCATTTTTCATCTATATAACAAGAATTGAGCTCGTGGTCTCCTCGTGTTATTCTCACTCTCGTGCTGTGGGCAGGCATTACTACCTCACCGTTTGTAGGTTTGATTCTGAACCCCTGCTTAGCGTTCATAGTCTCTGAGTTGAGATCTGTTAACAGATCCATCAACGGATGTGATTTCGAAGTATGCATTTGTCAGTTCGGTCTGATCTGGAGGGACTCTGTTTGTTTTTTTAGGATTTCAGGAAAAGGTTTTTAAGGGCGAAATGACGAAGAACTACCCTGTAGTGAGCGAGGAGTACAGGACGGCCGTAGAGAAGGCAAGGAGAAAGCTCAGGGGTTTGATCGCCGAGAAGAACTGCGCTCCTCTCATGCTACGTATCGCGTAAGCGCTGATAATCTTTGTTTTTTGGTTTTTCTTTTCTAGATCTACGTATTTGTATTCGGTGTTGAGATGGATTTTTTTTGGTGGTTGTGACGCAGATGGCACTCCGCTGGTACCTTTGATCAGAAGACTAAGACCGGGGGGCCGTTTGGGACTATGAAGCACGCTGAAGAGCAAGGCCACGCAGCTAACAACGGGCTCGATATTGCTGTCAGACTTCTCCAGCCCATCAAAGATCAGTTCCCCATCCTGTCATATGCTGATTTCTACCAGGTTACTGTCATACTTGTAACGTGCCTATTGTTTTTTTATATGATTTACTTCGTCTGTGGTTGACTTTTATGCTGCGACTGTGCGTGTAGCTTGCTGGCGTTGTTGCCGTTGAGATCACCGGCGGGCCTGATGTTCCATTCCACCCTGGAAGAGAGGTTAGTGATCGGTTCGGTCTATATTTGGATGCAATCTGGTGTTGAATATAATGCTTCCAGCATATTAGCATTTTACTTACAAGGTAGTAAGTGCCTAGTGGTCAACCAAAAAATTGCTGGAAACTTTTTGCGAATCAACATTTAACTTTGTTTTATCTTTGAATCAATGATATTGACTTTGTATTAAGAGTATGTAGATCTTGATCATGGGGGTTTACTTCAACACACGAAGCATTGTGTATCTCTTTGCTATTTACATGTGCTATACGCTTTTGTAATGGTTAATTGACAAATGACTGGTTGCTTCATTCAGGACAAGCCCCGTCCTCCCCCAGAAGGCCGCCTTCCTAATGCTACCGAAGGTACGCTTTTTCCGCATATATTTAAACCATCATATTTCTTACAAGTAATGGCAGTTTAAAGTTAGAACTGAGTTTTGTGGTTAGTTTGGCTTTTGTGGCGAGTTCCCGAGCTAATAAATGTATGTTTGCAGGTGCTGACCACTTGAGGGTAGTCTTTGGCGAACAAATGGGCCTCAGTGACAAGGATATCGTTGCTCTCTCTGGGGCCCACACACTGGTTCGTTCCCAGCTTTGTGGCCATGTTTTTAGGATTAGTGATGGGGTGGTGGCTCTACATGTTTTGAGTCTGCAATTTTTGCCGCATTTGCTATACTAATATCTGTATTAATAACAGGGAAGGTGCCACAAGGAACGCTCTGGTTTTGAAGGTCCTTGGACATCCAACCCTCTGATCTTCGATAACTCCTACTTCAAGTGAGATTTCTGCTCTCTTAAACATTTTAGTGACAATTGAGTGTTAGGTCCTTGGACGGAATACTTAGTTAATACGATTTTCTTACTTAGGGTGCTCTTGGCTGGAGAAACGGAAGGCCTTCTTCAACTACCAACTGACACGGTCCTCGTGGAAGATCCTGTCTTCCGTCCTTTGGTTGAGAAATACGCAGAGGTGTGATTCTATTAGCATATATATGATTACTGTGTTCCCTTCAATAGAATAACACATCTAGGTGCCGGCTGCTGATAATATTTCTACGCTTTCTTGGGCAGGACGAAGACGCCTTCTTTGCTGACTATGCCGAATCCCATTTGAAGCTCTCTGAGCTGGGGTAAGTTCACTGCTAATTTTTGTTTATGTTTCGGCTTGCAAACCAACCTCCTGAATCAGCTGTGGGCTCATGAATGTTTTACTGGCTATTGTTATTTCAGATTTGCTGAAGCCTAAGTGTGGAAGGTTGGAACGGGCCACCAACGTGCTTGCTGCTTCCTCCTCGTGGCGATTATGTATTTTGCGCACACAGCATGCTTGCCTTGTGGCATTAGTATATTTTGTTTCTCTCTGGAAAGATATGCTGTTCTGGCTGTCTCGGTTGTTTGAAAGTGGTGGTTCTGGTCATGTTTTTGTTACTTTTGATGGATGGAAGATGCGGTTCGGCACTCGTCACTGAATAAATGATTATTTCGGATTATTAATAGTATGTTAATAATAATGGTTATAATTTACATCTTAAAAAGTCGGCCGCTCATTTAACCTTTTGAAATGCACGTTACGTTAGGAATTTGTACGGCGGCTTTTATTGTATTCCAGGAGATCGTCTCTCTCAGTTAACGTTCCCGAATATTCTACGAAAGATGCGACAGTTAAAAAATTCAGTATTACTTAATATCATACTTGTTTGTGGCCCCAGTTGCGGCACACGGACTGCAAGTCAATGAGGCATTGGGCACACCGCTCGTGGCATATCAACTAATATTTGTAATTCAGTAATCTTCTGGAGTCCTTCAAAATAATGTTCTGTTCTGTTCTACAAACGAGGAATTTAATGTTTTATAAACTCTCCGAATTGTCTCTATTGTTTTTAGTATTTTTCCTTTACAAAATCATATTACTAGTTATCACGTTTCATGTAATTAAATATGCGATTAAATTTTAATTGTACTATTATCAATCATTTTCATCTCAAATATCAACTTTGACTTAGATAATTCCAACAATAATGCAATCTAACTTAGATTTTTTACAACTTTTATATTATAAATTGAAGCTAGAAAAAATAAATGCAAAGTTTATATTAAAAAATTGTTGCTAAAAAGATTAATTACGTTATCGTAAAATTGGTGTCAATTGGATAGGTTCTGAACATGTAATATCTGAGCTTCTACTTATGACTTTTGCTTAATTATAAATTCAACTCAGGAAAGCAAAAACATAATTATAGGGTCCAAGTAAAATGTTTTTTTTTTTAATAAAGCATCAAATGACTTGTTAAATTGACTATTGTTTTGATTGGGTGAGGCTATTTGCTCCAACTGTAATGTCCTGTACTTATGTAGACATGATACATCCTTCAAATATTCATATTCCCAAGCCGGTCTCTCAATATCCAGAATATCCAGTCGATGTTAAAAAACATAAATTAGACGGTACCATATATAGGTATATATAGGTATTCAAATGTATGTTTCAAAAACGTATTTAAACATTTATTATTAAATTTTATAACGGAATCTTCATTATGACCCAGTGATAAAAGTCATGGATAATAAGAAATTATTACAGCAACAAAATAACTGTTAAGAATGAAAGATATAATTTATAAAATAATTTCTATCAGTATCTATCAGTTTTTAATCCTATTATATAGATGCATCCCTTAAAATATATGATAAATACGAGAGAAGTAACCATAATTCATACGATGCGCTAGTGTCCTCTTAGTAAGCTTCAATACTCATAATTTCACTCTTTACTAAACTATTCCTTCTCTTTGTCAAGGTTCTGATAATTGAGTTTCAACTTTTTAAGGATAGGGATAGCAATTCAAATTTTATACTTAAATTTATATTTTAAAGTTCGATTCAAACTTAATTCAAAATCTAATAGTATTTTAATGATTAATCTCATAATATACCATCAAATTTTTGGTTACCCATGAATTAAAATAATATGTATTTGCACTTGGTAAATTGGAATATAGTAAGTAATCCCAAAATTGTTGGTGGGCTTGGCATCAAGCAAATGCAAGCACATAATGATGCATTCTTATTCCTAAAGAATGCTTGGTTAGTTTACACGCCGCAGTGTCAAGCTCTCTGGGTTCAGCTTTTTAGAGCCAAATATGTTATTTCAAGGAGAGGATTCCGTTTTATTAGTAAGGATGGTGACTCATATTTTTGGAAAGGGTGATTCGCCTTTGGCCATCACTTAAAGATGGGGTGAGATAGGCTGTTGGTAATGGTAATAGCTGTCGTTTTGGGGATGACTTGTGGGTGGAACTTCCGTTTCCGTTGCTACAATATGCTATAAAACCGGTCCCAGAAGAATGGCGATCTTTATGTGTAAGTTGATTTGGTACCATAGTGGCATGAATTTCTACAACAAGATATTTTATACCTGATAGACTCTATTTTGAAGTGGTGAAACATAGCAATGGAGGATGAGCAATTTTGGGGTTTGTCAACAGGTCGCTTTGAAGTTAAATCGGCTTACAAACTGCTTACAAAAGATTCATGTTGGCAGGAGGATAAGAAATGGAACTTGGTATGGAAGTGGCGTGGTCCAAATAGAATAAAATTCTTTCTATGGTTGGTTATGCATGAAAAACTCTTAACAATTGTTGAACGGTGTAATTGTCGAGTAATTGAGTCAGGTATTTGTGAGATTTGTGGTGCTACGGAGGAATCTACATTACATGCACTGCATGATTACTCTGTAGTTCAGGGAGTTTGGTCTTCACTTATTCCTAACTGCAAGCGTAATGATTTTTTTACTATGGATCTAAGTGAATGGTTGGCAATTAACCTTCAGATGGGAAAACAGCAAGGAGCTGAATGGGAATGGGATTTAACTTTTGGAATATATTGTTGGCTGTTTTGGAAAACTAGGAATCGGTATATTTTTTAAAATCAAGGGGCTTGGAGTTTTAGTTACTTTCGATTAGTTTCAGAACATATGGTTCGTGACCTTCTGCACACTCAATGTTTGAACAACAATGTAAAGGAAATTGGTTTGGTAAGATGGGAAAAGTCTCCACAACAATGGATTAAGTTAAACACCGATGGCTCATTCTCTGATGCAATGGTAGGAAGTACAGGTGGTTTAGTTGGTAATTGGGAAGGAAAATGGAACTTTGGTTTTGCAGCTCACTTATCTCATGCATTATCTGCAGTTCATATGAAACTTTTGGCTATTTTACAAGGGTTATCGTTATGCTGGAAAATGGGTATCATTAATCTTATCCTAGAGGTGGACAGCTTAATAGTGTTGGATATGATTCAGTCTGAGCCTATGCAGATTAATGCTTATTCTAGAATTATCTGGTCTATCAAGGATTTGCTACAGCGACCATGGATGGTTAGATGCTGTCATATCTATCGCTGAGGCAAACTATTGTGCTGATTGACTGGCCAACTATGATAGTAAATTATCAATTGGGGAATAACGCTTTCAATTACCTCCTCAGTCTCTATGTTAACTCTTTATGAATGATAATATTAGTGTTGTAGTTGAAAGATATTGAGTTCTAAAATGATGTTGTTTTAGCCTCCTTAATAATAATAAAAAAAATAATATGTATTTGACTCATCATTCACTAAACTTAATAAGTATCATACAATTTGAAAAATAATTATAAAATAATATTTTTTTTATAAAATAATACACATGATCAAAAATATCTTTAGTATTTTTTATATTCATATATTTTTAGTTTGAGAATATAAATTATGCAAAATAAATAAAATATATATATAGATCTTTAGAATATAAAATTATTTTTATTATTATTTTTTAATTTGACATGAAAGATAACAATAAAATACGAAAGAAATTTTTTTTAAAAAATAAAATATATTTTTATTTTATATATCATGATATTAGAAGACGTAATGATATTATAAATTAATATTAATGATAAATAATAAAATGTAATAATAATAACAAAATAACTATATTAATATAATAATATTATGATTAATTTATATTATTTATATATATATAGATCGATTGGACGAGTTTATATCAAACACATATCCAATCTATATTCATTAAAGATTTTAGTCTTAAACCTACTCAAACCCAATCAATTTACTTCAAACCAAACGTATTGACAATATATAAATTGGACCGGTATCCATGAATCTGAAAGGTAGCCTACGTGTTTGGTACATTGGGGTAGAATTCAGGAGCCATGGTGAACTTGCTTTGCCTGACATCACAATTTAAAACCTTGCAAGCAAAAAGTCTTACTGTTTCGCTCTTCTCATTGATTTGATGGAGGATTATCTCGGAGCTACGAGAAATTGCAAGGAAAATGTTAACGAGACTAATAAATCATGACTAATGAATAATGATACTTAAAAATATTAAAACGTCATAATAAATAGTTTCCACACGTTTGATGGTGACGTGTCCATCGTAGGATTAATTTTTTCTAAATTAGGATTCTACTTATGATTTGTTTTTTGGTTACGCAAAGGTTTACATTTATTTTTAAGTGTTCATAATTGATATTACAAATTTCTAAATTTCTATAATAATTTTCTTTTTAAAAAGGAGAATATCTTAACTATTAAATTTTCTTATATGTGCCGTACCATAATATTTGGTAGTTTAGACTATGGGAAAGTAAGGATTTAGACATTGTTAGCTCAAAAATGTCAACGAGGAAAGCTCGAGGAAGCAACTTGTAACAAAATGACGAAAACAAAGACCAAACACCTCTCCGTTTGTCACGTAAGCGACAACCATTAACTACTATGACGTGGCAGCTAATCCAATAATTGAGTTTTCTTTAATGGCTGCTTATCCAAAATACCAAGCACCATACTGCTCATCAATGCTTTCACCTACAAATACCACTTGATCAATGATGTCACTCATTGATCAAAATATTTATAGCATATTTGCAATTTAATCATGTTTAGTGAAAGGATTATAGGAGATTAAATATTAATCCAAAAAAAATCAATGATGAAAATCTAGCAAAAGTCCCCTCCCAATCGGCCACTGACGCGTGGTATTTGGAAAATCTTATTAATCGGGGGTTCTGTCCCCAGCATGTGGGACGCATTAATTAATAAACAAATAAATAAACAAACATATGAGATGTTTTTTTCATACGAAAGGTTTGAAAGATCAGAGGAAACACTGACTGTGGATGAGAGGCGGCTGAAATCCTAACCCTTCATTATGGCCTTCAAGACGCGTGCTCTCCTCTATCGCGCGTTTTCCTATCCCCTTCCTCGCATCCTCTCGGAAGTCCAACGGTAGTGCAGTAGTTAAATACTTGCACATGTTGATCTAACCGACTTCGAAATAAATAATCCAACCAAGTCAACTAACTAGTCTTTGCTCTATATATGTATTTGTGAAGGAATACATATACAGATCACACCCCAGCAATCTCTTGTGTTGTTCTTCCTAAACATATAGATTGGTATAGGGAGAGGAAATGGCAGGTTATTCTCATGGCAGCGCCGGAGGTCAATACTCTGATTTCCCGGCAATCCCGACTTACGACGGCCAGTTCATTCAGTACAACATCTTCGGGAATCTCTTCGAGGTCACACCCAAATATCGGCCGCCGATCATGCCGATTGGCCGTGGTGCATACGGCATCGTTTGGTATGTACTTGATGTCTTTGAGTAATCTATTCGATGACGATGGAGAGATAGATTGATCGTGTGTTTTTGTGTTTGAATTCATTTACAATGATTAAGCTCGGTGATGAATACGGAGACGAAGGAGATGGTGGCCATAAAGAAGATAGCAAACGCATTTGACAATCACATGGACGCCAAGCGCACTCTCCGTGAGATCAAGCTGCTTCGTCATCTGGATCACGAAAACGTACGTCACTGTTCACTTATATTTACCTGCTCTAATTTGATTGTTTAGGCTATGTAATTATATATCGTGTCAAACTCATTTTTATCCTTATTTGTTCATATCCAGTGGAAAGACTTTCAACTCTGGATCTAATCATCTGTTATCAAGGGACATAAACCTTATTTAACATACTTTAAGGAAAAAACAAATTAAAAAATAATACTAGTTACTGCTTTAACAATTTTTATTGTAAATTTACCCACATGTAGAGCATGTAATAAATTGATTCCGGATACGAGAAACCATAAATTTTATTTATTAGGAATGCTTACACTTGAGGTATATGTAATAAGATACTGGTTCATGATTCTAAGTTCAACTCCGAAGAGTGAGTTTGAAATTTTT
This sequence comes from Passiflora organensis, assembly GCA_019739055.1. Classification (NCBI taxonomy): domain Eukaryota; kingdom Viridiplantae; phylum Streptophyta; class Magnoliopsida; order Malpighiales; family Passifloraceae; genus Passiflora; species Passiflora organensis. The sequence goes on along the minus strand of JAEPBF010000187.1, from coordinate 2,537,234 downwards.
GGCGCATGATTGAATTTTTTCCCAAGAGATCCGTAAATTATACTGAGTTGTTAATTTCCTACTTCCGGAGTTAGAGACATTTACAAGTTTTCATGGAAAAGAAGAATTGTTCAAAAATCTTATACGTGTAAAACAGGTCATTGCTGTCAAGGATGTCATCCCTCCACCTTTGAGGAGAGAATTTAATGATGTCTATATTGCGATGGAGCTAATGGACACTGATCTTCACCAAATCATACGCTCTAACCAAGGTCTATCTGAGGAACATTGTCAGGTATTACTCCTATTCTTGAGTTATGTGCTCCTAGGCCTATATACTGAGTGAGGCTGTAATAAAGATAGTTATGTCATCCCTCCTCATGGCAGCAGATACTTTTAGCAATTGATCATACTTTGACTTATCAGAAAAAAGGAAATATCGGGTTGAATGGGTTTTGCCCCGCTGCTTTGCAGTACTTTCTATACCAGATTCTTCGGGGACTGAAGTATATACACTCCGCCAATGTTATTCATAGAGATTTAAAGCCAAGCAATCTGTTGCTTAATGCAAATTGCGACCTCAAAATCACAGATTTTGGTCTAGCTCGGCCAACTTCAGAGAATGAGTTTATGACGGAATATGTGGTCACAAGGTGGTATCGGGCACCCGAGCTACTGCTCAACTCTTCTGACTACACTGCTGCAATAGATGTGTGGTCTGTTGGTTGTATTTTCATGGAACTTATGAACCGAAAACCACTATTTCCAGGCAACGATCATGTACATCAGATGCGCTTGGTGACAGAGGTAAGACAAACTTTAAGCAAATGCAATTTTGAGGTCAAAATATTTGTAAGGTATCTGCTTTTCCAGCTGTAGGAACTATCTCTTTAGTGAGGGCAGTAACTTCTTTGGTTTTGGTTGCATCAGTCAAATACAAGTCCATATCAGCTACAGGCTGTAGCCAATAAAGTGACTGCTTTTAATCTGAAAAAAGAATTTGTGGCTCTCTACCCGCGCGAATTACAGAATTGTGATAAATACCAGGAAAATGAAGTTCCAGTCATAGCCTGTTATTGTAAAATTCTTGATTTCAGGTTTTAGTTCCCTTTGAAGCCTTGGGCCTCCATGCTATATGATAGCGATAAAATAGATATTTGTTCTAAAATTTGAATTGCTGTGAAGGTGCTCATGTATGTCTTTTTGTCTGCAGCTCCTTGGAACACCAACAGAATCTGACCTTGCATTTGTCCGCAACGAGGATGCCAGAAGATATATCCAGCAACTTAGTCCACAACGTCGTCAGCCGTTAGCTCAAGTTTTCCCTCACGTTAATCCCTTGGCCATTGACCTGGTTGATAAAATGTTGACATTTGATCCTACAAAAAGGATTACCGGTCAGTTCCCTATGTTTGCTTTACTTTTTTGGTGGACACATACCTGATTATTGATTGCATACTAACTGTTTGATGAATATCAGCTATTAATTCCTCTGTTAGAACTATCGTACCGGTAGAATTCCTGGAAAATATTACTTTGGCACGCAAATCTTTTACAGGCAAAACTATTGGTATACCTGCTTAGAGATATTTTTTTGTAAAACTTCTGCTGATCTTAACAATTTTCAGCGTGGCATTTGCTAAACATGAATGATTTGCCTTCAGAGCCATTAACTCGTGTCTTTCTGAGAGTATATTTCTCTGTGACAGTCGAAGAAGCATTAGCCCATCCGTACCTTGAAAGAATACACGATGTGGCTGATGAACCAGTCTGCACAGACCCGTTCTCTTTCGAGTTTGAGCAACAACCCTTGGGAGAAGAGCAGATCAAGGACATGATCTACCGAGAGGCCTTGACACTCAATCCAGAGTATGCATAAACCCAGAAGTAGGTTCAACACCAGTTATTCATTCATTTTATTCGCAAGTGCATAAGCCATGCCTAAGAACTTTACAGTGGGAGCATGACCCAGACCTCTTTAGACTACCCCGTACTTTATAATGATGCATCAGCAGCCATGATAGCGCTGCTTGTGCTGATAGTGACTGCTTGGGACCGCAACTTAAAACTTAGTGGTTATAATGCCATTCATCTCTAGTCTTCACTGAGGTCAAATCACATTGCGGCTAAGGTTATGTCTAGGCTTTTTGTCTTTTTTTTTTTTTTTTTGTTTAAAGCTGTTACTATGTAAAATGTTTTATCTGTGGCATATCTGAGTTGGGTGTATTTTCAATGTATAAGAGTGACAAATAGAGATATTTTTCTCGATATTATTAAGATTCTAAAGTTTATTTGCCGATGCCTTTACTCGATTAATTTAACTCTTATGACATTCGTTGTTCATCTTGCATCACATTTTGGCAAAGCGTAGATAATATACACCAATTATTTATTATCTCTCGTGTTACAAAAGCAAGCATTCACTACAAGAATTACCATCTTTAAAACAATGGGCATCAAAGCAACTCGTGCCATAAAATACTGAAAGGCAACGACTCAATAAAAGAAAATAAGAAAAGGAACATCCCAAAAGATCAAAGGAGCAAACAGAGAATGATTTCATTCTATCTCTTAAGTATACATATGGTCTATAATATTATTATTATTATTTTTATTTATAAGTAACAATTCGTAGAATGATAAGAATGTCACATTATAAAGAATACGTCTCTTTAATATCTCAAATATTTATAGATATAGAAATATATAATGTATTTTAAAATATTTTAGTATTAAAAGTATTTTTTTAAAGTAGATAGAATATTATACAAAAATCATGAAAACTCAGAAAAAACACATTATCATCAATAAGAGTAAATAATCTTTGAAATCTTCTTTTTATTTTCAAAGTTGTCTCTCACATCACACAGCTTCTTTTGCTTTCAGCCTTATGCCTTATTCCTCTCTTTTATTTTTCTAAAAAAATATTAATATTAAATCTCTATTTTTGCTCCTCTGTTTTTCTTTCTTATTTGTATTATTGTTATGAAAATTCAATTGAATCGGTCAATTCAATTCGGTTCAATCAGAACCAGCTAATGATCCCATTCATTTAAATATATTAAATATATTATATAAAAAACCGGATAGAACATATTGACCTTACTTGTTTTCAATGGACCCGACACAAGTCAACCGGTTTTATATTTTATTTAATTAATTTTAATAATAAATTTAAAATAATATTAATGATAAGATTTGAACTTAGTTAAAATCTCATTAATGATAAATTATATCTTTACCAACTTATCTAATCATTTAATTATTGTTAATATATAATAATATATTATCCATAATGAATAATTATTATAATTTTATTATTATAATTTGATTTTTTTTCAGTTCTAAAACTGGTTTAATTTGGTTACTCGTAAAATTTTTAATCCTCATCCTTACTGGTTCAATGTGCGGTCCGATTTTAAAAATCTTGCTTATTTTGCTTGTTGTTTGAATAATTTTTTTTCTTCTAGGTTTGTAAAATTCGGGAATTATAAGCTTTACTAAGAGAAATTGCTTTATTTATGGGCTTGTGAAAAATCTTCCGGCAGTAATTTTAAAACCCAACTGCCCATTAGAGAAGAGAGGTGGTTTTCTTAGGATCTCTCTCCCTGTCTATTGAGTCTTGATGGTAGACAGATAATTTTGTCGCAAGATGAAGTAAACAAAGTAAGGTTTCTTTTTCTCAGAACTAATTTCTCAAGTTATTTTTTAATTATAGTCAAATTATTTCTTCAATTAACATGAATTTCGGAAAAGTAAAATTGGTAAAATAAATCCATCAATAAATTTTACCGCATCATCTTTAGGACATGATTTACTGTCCGTTGCACACTCCTGTCCAAGATATATACTAAATATTATTTTAATTTCTTTAAATAAGGCATGTATTCCTTGAATATATTGAGATACTAATTAACCAAACACATTATTAACTTATCTCATGAAATAGTCGTATAAGTACATAAACAAAAATCTATATTGAGTTTAGCAATACAAACTCATATAAAATTCATTTAAGATATTTAATCTATATTCAACTTATTTATTTTTATAAGAAAATATACTTTAATCACCAAATATCATTCAATATAACAATTGCGTTAGAAAATAAATTCTAACACCTTTGAAGACATTAAATAATTGACGCTAAAAAACAGGGTGATCAAATCTATGCAGGCTTAGGGGCACCAAACCGGCATCATAATCGGCACTCTTATTGCCTTTACGGTACATATGATGGCTGATGACAATCCCAGATCTATGCAGCAACTGATATATTGCTAATATATTTTTAAAAAATAATATATCATTATGTCTGTTATCTACGATGGTTTTATTAGTTTTGTTTCTGTTTGGTACTTATTGGATTTGATTTAATAAAATTATTAATTATCCAAATTTAAATATTTCTGAAATAAAAAACCTAAAGGCATGTTTGTCAAAATCAACTAATTATTTAACTATTATATCCTTCTCAATAATTAAAACCAATAACAAAGATATTATAAATAATTCATAAAATATTAAAATCAATACTAATAAATATTATACTTACCAAATACGATGATTAGTTTATATAAACTAAAAACTCAAATCAAACAAAATCAAAATTATTAATTTTAAAACTATAACGACTAATAACTCTACGTACTAAAGGGGAGTTACTGTTAATAGTAATGCGGATCCATTGGTGGTTTAGTCAAGTATCAAAAAATAGTCTACCGCTGCCCTGTTTGGATCGATTCCTATTGGTGTTGGAGTTGGAATTTTAGTATAAAAATGTAAAAAAATTATATTTTAATATTAAAAACAATCATTTATTATCAAATTAAATAAAATTATTATTATAAAATTAATTTAATAATTTATTTTCAATTTTAATAAATTAATCGGACATGATGACTGTACTAGCCCTCCCGAGGATATAAAATGATAAGTATCCCAACATTACTCCTCTATCACATAATAACCTGAAAGTTCATTATAATTTTTTCGAACATTATTTGAAGTATATTTAATTTATTCAAGTTAATAAAAATGAAAAAATATTTTATTTATTTTACCGATTTAATTTATCAAACGATATTGTTTTAAATTGTATTTAAAATAATATCATTTTGGCCAAAATGGTATTATTGTCAAAACATCCAAATCTCCGTTGCTTTCAATACAAATTGAAGAAATTTATATTAAAAATAAGGAAACAATATTGCACTTTAAACAGCATCGTAATTTGGAATCCATCCGGAGGTGACAATTATTATATAATTCCTACATGTCTTATAGTGTCCTCTCTGAATCATATAATAATTATATTAGAAATGAACACATAATTTAAAATAATGGACCTTTAAATCCTATTATCAAATCTTTATTATTGTCTCTTATGAACTCTCAATCCTTTATTTAATTTAAAAATAGATTTTATTCTATATTGATAATTTTAATACAGGGAGTTCCCAACTACTCCACCCTTACCCTTAGTAAGTAATGAAACAATATTAAAAATATAATATTTGAGTCAGCAATCAATTAATCCTAGTCACTCAGTAAAAAAAATTATTATAATAAATAATGACAACTTTTGGAAAAAAAAAATCCGGACTCAAGGTAACGATTTCAGCAGCCGTCACCCTAAAAAAGAAAAAAAAGTCTTTGAAACAACAAAATAAATTATGTCAAACCAAATTAATATTATATATATATATATATTATTACTAACATGATTGTTAGTATAATCGAGAATTATTTATCAGGCACCTTTTTTCTTCCTTTTGTTTTGTTGCTGAAAAAACTGTTTTATTTCACTTGCTTTTGTTCCAAAAAAGTATAGAATTCCAAAAACAGAGTAGTAATAAACGTTTGGTTCGTGGGTGAGCTTATAAATCAAAATTTATAATGATTGACAAAACAAAAAGCATAAAGGAAAATTCAAGAGTAAAAAAAAAAATTAGACTGAAATTAATGAAAACATAATGCATTGCTAATTGTGCATTACAGAAGAACACAAACAAAAGATATAAGGGCACTGCTATCCAGTAATTTTTTTAATAACAGCTCTACCGTTAATTCGTAAGAAGATCACCTGTGAAGACAACATAATGCACTGCTAACTGTGCATTACAGAAGAACACAGTCAAAAAAATTTAACGGTACTGTTACTCAATAATTTTTTTTAATGAGGGCACTATTGATAGTTCGTAAATATAAGATGTTGATAGGTATATCTTACTCCTTATTCGTAGATATAGGACATTGATGATAATCTATAATAAATGCCTTGATGTTGACCAAGGCTTTTTTTCTTCTTGTACTGTAAGTTAAGTTACTGGAGATCAATTATAACTCATATGTCATATTTTTCAGAAAGTAACATTACTTCTCACTTTCTCTCCTTCTGACGTGGGGAGTAGTTAAAGAATATCTATTATAAAATTTCTGTAATGACTAGCTAACCCACCTTAACGTTTCACGTGGTTTTCCTCTTATCAGCTTCTTCCTCCACTCTCTAACTCCCTCTCCCAAGACATTATTTAGAAGGATAACACCTGAACAGCTCACTTTATATCTGTGGTGTAGTATACGTTCAACAAATCCCTCTGTATGCAACTATGTTTCTATAGCACTGGTTTTGTTCCCCTTTTGTAACACTATATTTTGTTTTGTTTTTTGTAAATTGCAGGCTGTCTCCTTCTTGGAGACTTGAGCAAAAGCACTGTAACTCTGGTTCTAAAATGCTAAAAGTTCAACCACCCAACGTCTACTTGAATTACACTTGAGAGCTGCACGTTAGTGGGAATTGGCAAAAGAATTAAGTTCTTGGACATGGATGAATCAAACAATATTGGCAACCCAGAAGCCAATGTATCTGACTCTGCTGCCAAACGAGGAGGCTGGATCACCTTCCCTTTCATCTTAGGTATGCTTATTACTCACTCAAATGCAAACTCTGTACGCTGCTCTTGTATATATGGTTTCTCTTCTCAGATATATACAATTACGCGTGAAGCAAATCTGATATATATTTACTAACACCAGCGACACTTGCGAGCCTCATACTTGCTGCTGGAGGCTTACTGTCAAACCTGATAGTGTACCTCATTCAGGAATACAACGTGAAAAGCATTGATGCCGCTCAGATTGCAAATGTGGTCAATGGTTGCATCAGTCTAGTTCCTGTCATTGGAGCTATCATAGCTGATTCCTTCATGGGTTCTTTCTCTGTGATCGTGATATCTTCTTGCATCTCTTTATTGGTAAGAGCCCATCTCTTTTGACTCTGTTTAGGAGACGTGTATTGGTGGTCATTGGGGTTAATTCAGTGCATATGTTGAACATTTAAAAGGAGCCATACAAACTTGTGCAAAAACAATTAACACTCGACAATTGCAGGGCACTGTGATAATGACCTTGACCGCCATGCTTGGTTCCCTAAGGCCTCAACCATGTAAAACTGGATTGTGCCAGGGCCCCTCAAATTTCCAATACGCTATTCTATATGCGGCATTTGCTTTGGCAGCTGTTGGTTTTGGGGGGTCACGCTTTACTTTGGCTACTATAGGAGCAAACCAATTTGGAAAACCTGCGGAACTAGGAATTTTCTTCAACTGGTACTTCTTCACCCTATACCTGTCTTTCGTAATTGCCATGATTGCCCTTGTCTACGTACAGGAGAATGTTAGCTGGGCGTTGGGTTTTGGTCTGTGTGGATTCGCTAATTCCATTGGGATAGCGGTTTTCCTGCTGGGTAGCCGTTTCTATCTCCGTGATAAGCCTCGAGGAAGTCCATTCACGGGATTAGCTCGGGTTATTGTTGCCACTCTAAGAAAGTGGAAGGTCCAACAGTCATCAAGAAGTGATAGTTATCAGCATGGCCAGGATGGTGCCAGCAAGAATGCCTTTTCTGCAACGAACAAGAGCTTCAGGTATGAGCTAGATTACGTTTGAGACTCCTTCATTTGTCCTCTTACCAAGCTTGTGTCTGAAATTTGAAGCTGTAGCTTCATATTATCTGTTGATTTATTACAAATGTTCTCCCTGAAACTAGACTAGACATAAAAACTAGTGGACCTTGATCATTTCCTCCTCTCACTTCTCAAAATATTCCCATGATAGAATTGATTCTTCAGCTACTATAGGCACTATGTTTATTTTTTCCTATCATAGCATCTGTGGACCCAAGACTCCATAAACCTTGTTGGTCATGCCATCGCTAGTCAAAACCGTGTTCCACTACAGACCAACTATCCCATAAAAATTTTGCTGGAAATGGCCTTGATGGCAAACACTAGCTTTCGAGTGGCTGAAAAAGAGTGGTAGTGGATTTATGGGCCTTAGATTTACCAATTTTGTTGTTTTATGCTCTTGGAGTTATTACCTGAAAAAGTACATCCGCTAGAAAATCAGCCAAGATCATGGATTAGGAATTGGCGTTGATAGAAGAAATAAACAATACCAAGTCAGATTATGATTTGTTAGCCTATCGAGGAAACAAACAACAGGCCAATTCGAGTTCTAGATCCTAGAAGCATCACCCTCCATTTGCCAACTTCTACACTTTAGCCTTTCGAATATTAATATTTAATCGTCCTGGATTCACGCGTAATCTTAATATTTTTTTCACATGGTTTACGAGCTGAGTGCAACCCATTTGTGTCGTCCACTTTCCTGTCTAGCACCAAGAGAGATGGACCCTATCCATAAAACTGCCACTTTATATAGATATTTCTCAGTGAAATAAAACGTACGTCATGAACATACTCCACTATTTTTATTTTCTTGTATTCAGTTAACAATCTTTACTTGGAGGTAGGTAGGCTCGATCTGGTAGCATGACCCAAGTAATGATAGGCAAAGCTTGTAGCCAGCATGTTGAGTCCCTTAGCTTTTTCAGACCATGCATCATCAAAGAAAAAATTGATCCCCACATCAGCACAGTCATTTATTATTTTAGTTAATTATGGCATCATATCCCTTCATTGATACTGGCTTAGAGATGAAAATATTATTAGCGAAGCAGGTTCCTCAACCGTGCAGCACTGAAAACTGAAGGAGACCTTAACCCCGATGGCTCAATTGCTAAACCATGGAGGCTATGCACTGTACAACAAGTTGAAGATCTCAAAACTGTGATAAGAATTTTGCCCCTGTGGTCAACCAGTATATTCCTTGCCACTCCAATAGCAATCCTATCCAGCTTAAACATCCTTCAAGCTCTAACCATGGACCGTCATCTTGGACGACATTTCATTGTCCCAGCTGTCTCTTTACAGGTCACAGTTTTTATCACTACATCCATATTTCTCACGCTAATCGATCGTTTTCTCTCCCCTTTGTGGAAAAAAGTAATCAACAAACACCCAACACCCCTTCAAAGGATTGGAGTGGGCCACTTGTGCACTGTACTAGGCGTGGCATTTTCAGCATTGGTGGAGTCAAAAAGGCTGAAGATGGCTCACGCCCATGTCAACCAGGTTAAGTCCGGCTCTACGGTACCAATGTCGGTTCTGTGGCTATTTCCACAACTAGCTATGGTCGGCATTGGAGAGGCATTTCATTTTCCTGGACAAGTGACATTATATTACCAAGAATTTCCAGACTCACTTAGGAGCACTGCTACTGCTATGATATCTTTAATTATTGCTGTTTCTTTCTACCTAAGCACAGCTTTGATTGACCTCCTTAGAAGGACGACAAGCTGGCTACCTGACAATATTAATGATGGGAGGCTAGACAATGTGTACTGGCTGCTAGTGGGGGTTGGGGCTCTCAACTTTGGCTATTATCTCGCGTGCGCCAAGTTATACAGTTACCAGAATGTGGATAAGGCAGTGGCAGCAGTTGCTTAGGGTCTGGTGGTGGCGTTTTTTACAGGAAATTGTTAGTGACTAACCAAGAATCTCTGAACACTGAAGAGCTATGTATGTTTTATATGGATGTTTTATGGTGAATAAAATGGTTCTACCTATGATTGCATAAACGAGTTTTAACCTCCTTAATTACATATTCTGCTGAAATCATCTTTGTGACGGGCAATGCGGAGGAGAATTATTTTTGACTTTCACATTTTTTCATTTCCTGTTTTACTTATCTTTACACAAACTATCCAATCCACAGCTAAATCACCGGGTAATTCTACCCTGGTTTGGGATCACCATGTCATCCGTGATCCCAAGACACAATTTGTATTTAAAAACAGCCATTAGCTGGTTAAACCTGGCTTTTTACATTTTCCGTCCAATCTGAAAAGTTGAATCTTAAATTGAATTAATACTTACCCAATATAAACCTAGGCAGCTGGATTGGTAATATCTTCCGATATCAGTTCCAAATCTTCAAACCCCAAATTTCAACCATCTTTTACGATGTTCAAATCGCATAATTCATCCGTGGTTGGTAATATCTTCCGATCTTAAGTATGTTAACTTTGTGATTATATTATGTTGTTGGTTTATAGATTTAAAAATATATTGTGCTAATTTTTTTCAGATTTATAATATACAAAGTGAATCGTGAAAATATAATTTTGGAGAATGAAGAATTTTGAAAAGATTTGGCATAAGAATTTTAGGATGGTGTACTTCAAACATGGATATTGCCATGTTTGAATCGGTTCAGGAGGTGGTGTACAATACTAAATATTGGATCTAGAATTACATTGTCGATTTTTAAAATATATTTAAAATTATTTACTAAGCAACTATTTTATAAGGACGATTATTGTATGACTGAGATTATGAAATGTGTCAAAATATTTTTGAATAATACACATGAAAAGCACTTGTTAATATTAATGTTAGAATAACAATACTTGTAGAATATAAGGTCTATATCCTATGTATTGTGTGTTAATGTTATTTATATTGTATATTATTTGCAGCACATTTGGTTTGTACCACATGTAATGTGACACCAATGTTGGTTAAACATAATACATATTACCAGCATCACATCTCCTTTGTACCCTATATACTATGTACAAGGTTGGTTAACTATGATACACATTACTTGCACCACATCGCTTGTGTACCATATATAATGTGACGCTAAGGTTAAACTTGTACTATATCACATGCAACATATTTGGAGTGTACTATATATAATGTGATATTAAGGTTGAATATGTACCATATTACATGGTTGCAAATGACTACTGTATATCGAATTTGTACAACATAAAATGTAAGCTGTAAACTGAAAAAGAAATCCAAATATAACTAACCAAATAACATCCGGTTACACTTGAAAACAAACATCCAAAATGAAGTAGAACAGACATAACAATAAACTAGTCTAGGCAATCACATGATATTGTTCAAAAACTTCTTCATCTTCAAGCAATGGCATTGGTTGTGGGGGAGGAAGACTCGGGGTGTGGTTCACTCTTGTGAAGAACTCAAATAAAGTAAATCTATTTTAGCATTAATAAACTCAATATTATTTCGAGATGAGTTAGAAACATCTGTGCAGAAACAACACCACTGTCCTCTTCACAATGAAGAATGAACCCGCTTCCAGAGGGAGAGAGAATAAACCATCGGGGATAGAGAATAAGAAACCTATGTTTGAAAAGCAAAATCAGCTTTTTAAATTGGACGGGAAAGGTAAACCTCCTAATTTCATTTTAAAATGAGTCAGCAACCACATGGGTTGCTAACTGGCCATTTTTTAAAATTGGTTATGTCTTGGGACCACGGATGCTGTGGTGGTCCCGGAACAAGGTAGAATTATCCTTAAATCAATTATCTAAAACTATCCAATCAATAGTTAAATCAATGATACAAGAATTAAACTAAGTCATTTTTAAGAGTTAAACATATAGGATTTCAGTGAAAAAAACCCTTTAAAATAAGAAAAAAATTGCATGATATAAATTAATGAACTGATTAATATTGAGAAATTGATGGAAAAGAGAATAAGAGCACAATGGAACAAATCATAAACCACTCAGCAAACATATACTTAACAGAGTATGCATCACGCAATGGAATTCAAAATCTTACATATAGTGAAAGACTTGAATTTATAAAAGTCATACTGTATGGAAGTACCACTCAGGCTACATCAACATACTTAGCAATCATGTGAGACTCCGACTTGAATTTATAAAAATTATACTCTATAGAAGTACCACTCAGGCCTCATCAACATACTTAGCAATCATGTGAGATCCTGTCTTTTCAAAATTTCCACTCACCCGGTGAGTATAGTCAGATAGAGCGGACTAGTCAAGTTTAGATAATTTGACCAATTGACTAGTCAATGGTGACAGTTTCACCATTCAACCAAGTCACTTGACCAGTTGACTAAAAGACGTAGAAATAGCATAGAACCTAGTTGTCTTGTTCTTGATGTCTTGATTGTTGTGTCATTTCTGGTGTCTTTATTGAGTAACGCACTCTGTCATTTTTTGTTCTTATAGCACATGTGTGATTTATCTCATTTTGTGTGCAATTGAGGACCTAAGCCTAGTGAAAATTCAATTGAACCTTTGAATCCTATGGTGAGTATACTGAGCCTGTTTTTGAGAGGTTAGTGGCCTTTGGGTCCAATTTCTCACTTTTGATTCACTTTTACTTTTATGAGGCTCATTAGTGATTTTAAAACCCAAAAATTGACATTTAACTTTTTAAAATGTTAGTCAGACCAATTTGTTATATGTTGAATATTTTTAAAGCTTGTTTCAGGGACGTTCAGATTTTTTTGGGTGTTGGATATAAATACCCAACACAAACACTTAAGGACTTAGACAATTTTCTAAGTCAATAAGCCTCTTTTCCTACTCGTTCACGCCCACCTTACCCCCTTTGAAAGCAATCGTCACTCGACAGCTCGAAAGCGGAGAAGTACAAAGCCACGTGATCCGTATTCGCTTACGTATCACGCGTGCTTCGTCGTACACTTCCTAATACTTTATCGTGCTAGGTCACTGACATATCCTTTTTTGTCTTTATTTGACCCCAAGAATGGATTGGGTCGAAACGACTTTCCTGTCGAACCGATCCATCACCTGAAATTTGATTTCTAGCTTAAATTATCCATTGGCTTTGTGAGAAAACACTTCCTTTTCCCCTTTTCACAGATTTCACCAGTAAAAACTAGATTGAAGCAAGGAATTGAAGGATTAACCTGTTTAGGTCATTTTCACACTTTGCCTTTATAAGCCCGATTTGATGTTTTTTGGGTTCCTTTGAGTTGTATTGATATTTCCTAAGATTGTTGGTTAGTTTATGTGTCTTGATTATGCTATGATATGATAAAAGTCATTATCTTGAAAGCGAATTTCGATAAGACCTTATTGCAATCTACTATACCGAATGCTTTCGAAGGTTAACATAACAATCTTCAAACACAGTCACTCTTGGTTTAAGATTTTAGAATTTTATAGACTACAATTGTTCGGAATGCTAACATTAGCTAAGGAAATGTTAAAATTAGTTAAGAAATACTGTTATTTTGGGAGAGCATAAGAGAACCAAAGAGAACTACAAATTATGTAACACAAATATACAAAAGAATAAGAGGAGAGCAAAAGTAATGTCTTGTGTAGATAGCTTGCCAATGCATGCTTTATATAGGGAGTTCATGAGTGGTTACAAACACAAAAAATTAACAAAAAGAATAACTATTAATCCCATAAAATCCGTTAATATATAGGTTATATTATTTTTGTTATATGATATTAAAAAATAAAAATTGATTCTTTTAACGACGTACTATGTTAATAAATTCATAAGATATTCGCAATCAAATAAGACATATAATTTACAACATAACTAAAGCATAATTCCTTATTTCTTAGCAGACAACTATAGAACAAGCAATATATATGGTATGTTGAATTACTCTTCATATTTTCATTTGTAAATACTCATGTACTCTTCATAATTTTGTTAGTTTCAACCTGATCACTATCTATGAATTCCAATTATTTTATTGAATCACCCTATCTTCTATGTTGGCATCTAAAGTGTGAGACCCAACTTATTTATAACAAGATATATCTTTTGGGTCGTTTAGTTAGAAGTCTAACTGAGCATTGTAAATGTGATCTCACATACAGACATACACATTCGGGTCTGTTGAGTTGGGGACCAGGCCGTGATAAGTGGTAACGAAGCTGATCTCACTCCATCTTCTGTGTGGGCTTGGGTATGTATGTGAGTTTGGGCCTATACCTCAGAGAGGTCAATTGTGAGACCTCGAATTTTGAGTCCTAGAAGTGCAGAAGCCAGTATAGGTAAAAAAACCATTTTAACCCAGAAGAAAAGGATGTGTGATGACCGAAATTGGTAAGGAATGTTCAGTAGTTAACTCTGGTTTTTATTCCCTTTAATTTGAATCTTTATTGGTTGATAATTACCTTAGATATAAAATCCCTAAAATTAAGGAAGGATAATTACAGAATTTAATTCTAATAATTATCTTACTTTAATCTAATATTTAAAGTAGGTAAATTAATTCCATAACCACCCTATATAAATAGGAAGCCGGCCACACTTAAACCTCACACAGAAAATATATAAAATTCGTCCAATCAAAAACCCTACACATCCCTATTTCTGCTGAAATTTGCATGAATTTTAAACAAGCATAACTCTCTCATACTTTTGCAGAATATTGCAAATAATAGCTTGTTGGAAAGCTCTTTCTGTCCTCTTTCCAAAAATATTTTGTTTTTCATCTTGAGGTTAGTTTTTCTTTGTTAAAAGTTAAATCATAATTCGGCGGAATTGCCAAAATTTGTTTAAACTTTAAACAAGCATAACTCTTTCATCCTTTGTCAGATTCTTACGAATAATAGCTTGTTGGAAAGCTATCTTCATTCTATTTCAAAAAATATTGGGTTTTTTATCTGGAGATTAGTTTTTCTTTATTAAAAGTTAAATTGTAATTCGGCAGAATTGCCAAAATCTGCTTGAACTTCAAACAGACATAACTCTCTCATCATTTGTCGGATTCTTGCGAATAATAGCTTGTTGGAAAGCTCTCTTCATCTTCTTTCCAAAAATATTGTGTTTTTTTGTATGAAGATTATTTTTTATTTTTCGTAAGTTAAGTTGTATTTTGGCGGGATTAGGTTTCAAAATTTTGTGATTCTGCCTTCGATTGATTTTTGTTGTTGTTCCTCTTGTTTGTATAATTTTTTAGCATCCATTAATGTTGTAAAATCATGAATTCATCCTTTGAATCTTCTCTATACATGAAATCCAGTATGCCTTATCCTTGCCCTATTGTTGCTTATCTTGATCAATTGATTAACCTATTGGATTCTGATCTTATTTCTTTTGATTGTACAAGTTATAAACACCTAATCTTCCTTTGTTAACATGAAATCGCGATTTGTCTTGTGCCTTACTCTTAGTGTCAAAATTTTCATAATTAATTATGATAGTAATTCAGGTTGAATCTTGTTAAATTCTTTGCTATCACATCACACATCCAAGGGGAGGCACCTGAGACATCTGATCACTGGTTTCTGATAGGTTTGGTGAGTGGAATTGTTAAGAAAATAGGATGTTCAATTGGTTATTGAGTATGCATGCTTAGTTTGGTTTCGTCTTTGCCGCTATAGATGGTTCGAAACCATTAAATAAATGCAAAGGAATAACTTCTTGTTCAAAAACAAGAGAGGTAAGATTTATGCCTCATCGATTTCTCCAGAGATCCTTGTTGCTTGTTGGTTATTTTTTATGCATACCTTTGTTAATATTGCATGCCAATTAATTATATGGTAAATGCATGAATAACAGATTAAGATCTGATTACTTAGGCTATACCAAACCCTTTAAGATAGGTTATATGTGCCTAATTTGCATGTGTTGTGTGTATTGAACATGTTGATTATGTTCTGACATGATTGAGAATACCTTATTGTGGTATTATGCTTTGTACTTGCTTGTGTGTGCCGGTACGTGTTTGTGTGTCAAGATTCTGTTTCGATGGCCATTCGGGTTAAGCGTTGATGCTCCTAGGGAGAGGAGAGGTTCTTACTGGTAAGGGAGTTGTATGGGTGATAATCCCCAGCTTGCACGCTGGATGCCTAGTCCTGTGTGCTGGCTAGATGTCTAGTCCTTTGTGCTGGCTAGATGCATAGTCCTTTTGCTGGCTAGATGCATAGTCCTTTTGCTGGCTAGATGCCTAGTCCTTTGTGCTGGCTAGATTCATAGTCCTTTTGCTGGCTAGATGCCTAGTCCTTTGTGCTGGCTAGATGTCTTGTCTTGTGTGCTGGTTAGGATGCCTAGTCCTTTGTGCTGGCTAGATGCCTTGTCCTGTGTGCTGCCAAGATGCCCTAATCCTGTATGCTAGTTAGGATTCCTAGTCTTGTGTGCTGGTTAGGATGCCTAGTCCTGTGTACTGGCTAGATGCCTAGTCTTTTGTGCTGGCTAGATGGCTAGTCCTTTGTGCTGGCTAGATGGCTAGTCCTTTGTGCTGGCTAGATGGCTAGTCCTTTGTGCTGGCTAGATGCCTTGTCCTGTGTGCTAGCTGGATGCCCTGTCCTGTGTGCTGGCAAGATGCCCTAATCCTGTGTGCTGGCAAGATACTTTGTCCTGTGTAATATCAAGATGAATAGGCTTGCTGATTAGCTTGTGTGTTAACCTTTTACCCTTTGTGCAGCAACGTCTTGGACAACATAAGTGGAAAGGGATGACTTTTCTTTTTCCTATTTCCGAGAGTAACCTGATGAGTTTTCCTGCCTGTGTACTTCTGATTTTCATAAGTGTTTGTAGTCTACCTGCAGCCTTAGTTTCGGCTCTATTCCTTTGATTGATTCTTGAATTGTGTGATAGCCATAGTTGTGTAGGGTTGATCTAATGTTGTTTGGGAGATGTTTGTTTAAGATTTTTGTAGATCTTATGATGTTGTGACCCTACTGAGATTCTTGTAATCTCATCCTATTGTTATCACTATTTTTTTCAGGCTTAGGTATATTCTCTGTTCGTGGCACCAGTGTGTGAGATCAAGACTGCATGGTGGGGCGATATTACATCACATTTGCATACCTGTTCCTTGATTGATTACGCATATAACATGAACCTTGATTTGGACTATTTTCTGGTTATTTAAGTCCCTCCTTTGATGGTTTGTTTCCGGATTACTTTAGGAGGTTTACATGTTGAATTTTTAGATCTTTACAGGACTTGTGTGTTATGGTTCCAATGACTCAATTTAAAGACTTCTGTTGATGTTTTATTCACTCCGTATGATACCAGAATGCTTGTCCAATATCATGCTCCAATTGTTAAGAATATTAAGAATATATTAAAAATAAAAAATTAGATGAGTAAGCCTTGTGGGATTCATATAGATCTTAATTTCGTATTTGGGCTTGTTTGGGTTTCACGATGGTAAGGGCCCTTATCGGAGCAATTTATAATAGGTTAGGATTTGGGGTCGTTACATCAATTGAGTTTGGGCTCTCCTCACGAGAATACGAGGTTTATAAAAAGAGAAGATTATAAGACTCAGCTTGTGTATGGAGTCAAATGTGTGTGTGAGACCCAATTTTTGAGTTTATATGTGTTGTGTGATGAAGTCATTTGTAACAAGATATAACTTTTGGCCATTTAGACAGAAGCCCAATTGAGTATGATAAATGTGATCCCTCACGTGCATATCAACATTTGGACCCGCTAGGTCGGGGGACGAACCATGACAAGTGGTACCAGAATTGATCTCATTCCTTCTTCCATGTGGGTTTGGGCTCTCCTCGCGAGAATACGAAGTCTATAAAAAGAGAAGATTATAAGACTCAGCTTGTGTATGGGGTCAAGTGTGTGTGTGTGACCCAATTTTTGAGTTTATATGTGTTGTGTGATGAAGTGATTTGTAACAAGATATAACTTTTGGCCATTTAGACAGAAGCCTAATTGAGCATGATAAATGTGATCCCTCATGTTCATATCAACATTTGGACCCGCTAGGCCGGGGGACGAACCGTGACAAGTGGTATCGGAATTGATCTCATTCCTTCTTTCATGTGGGTTTGAGCTTGTGTGTGAGTTTGAGTTTGGGTTTGTGAGCTTGGTCCCGTACCTCAGAGAGGTTAGTTGAGATGTAAGTTCCCCTCGTAAAGAACACAAGGTCTATAAGGAGGGAAGATTGTGAGACCCAGCCTATTTGTAACAAGATATATCTTTTGGATCATATAATTAAAAGCCCAACTGGACATTATCAATATGATCTTACATGCACATATAAGAGTGAAGAAGCATTGTATGATTCAACTTCAAATATATAAGGTTGGGGAATGAGTTGAACTTTGATTACACCTTCTACAGTGCATGTGATACTAATTCATAGAAACATATCATTTGTCGCTTAGCACACATGTGAGATTAACATTTCTGGAATTTTCATGAAAATAAGAAGTTCTCAAAGAATAAAAATTAAGAACACCAAGCAATCAAACCCGGAAACAAATAAAGTGTGCACTTGCTATAATTTCTAGTAACAAACGCCAAACACATATAGCAACTATGATAACACTTTTATGCATAAATTTTTCTTCTAAAGATCAAGGGTTGCAGAGATAAGATCCCCTTTTCACTTTATAGATGCAGTCAGACCTCTCAAATTTAATATCATCGGTAGATATCATCAATAGAGTTATCTCTTATAATTAATATATTATTAAATAGTAGAAAATCATTATCTGATTGGCTGAAATTACAATGTGGTAGGGATTATTATTAGATAGTATATATTTTCATAATGTGATTTTAATATTATAAATTAATAGTGATGGATTATAGCATGTAAGCCTTGAATAGAGACTCCTTTTGTATTCTCTCAATAGTAAAATTTTTTTCTCTCATCCCAAAAGCAACCATGGCCTCACAACAAAAAAGGGGAGTTCCCGTAACCTCATAGTGGATGAGAAGCTCAAAATCAAAAGTCTCCTCACATGTCTCAAGTTGCTTTGGTAGAATGGGCTAAACAAGAGTTATCCCTACAAAAGCCTTCTACACAAGGAACAATAAGCAACATCCTAAAGAAGCAACAAGAGTATGAAGTTGTAGACGTATTTGGTCATGATTCAAAAGTACATATGTCCGTGCTTGTGGTACTCTTTGCTTCCAGAAGGCTAATATCATTTCTTTTTAAGCGTGCATAGACCGTGAAGCATTCTAAGTTGGACCAAGCCCTAGCCAAATGGGTTCTCCAGTGCCATGCATGACGTATTCCTTATTGATAATGCCGCTTTGCACATTTTAGACAATCTTGAAGTATCTAATATCGAAATCATCTTACTTTCACCAAATACCACATCCAAAATCCAACAGATGAATGCTTGAATAATTTCATCCTTTAAGCGCCGGTACCATTGCTACCAGCTACCAGCAGTACTTGGTATGAACAAACAAAGTTCACTGATATTTACAAGGTTGACCAACTAATTGTCATGCTCTGGAGGAAAGCTGCATGGGAAGAGATCTCACTGTTTGTGATTGCAAACTGCATCAAGCATTTTGGGTTTTTCCATAACCAAATTGTATAAAAGGATAGAGAAATACAAACAGAAAAAAACATGATTGGCCAAGATTTTAGAGTAGTAATTCAGACACTTCTAGTTAGCTTCAACCCAAAAATAAAAAAGACATTTATAGTTAGTCATCTGATGTCATATAAAAATCTCTTAAATCCAATGGAGAAATCCCAAGAAACGTATCAATAATTGATGGATAAAGAGCTTATGGTAGTGGTGATAGACAGCAGCAACAACATATACGAGGTGGAAGAAGAGAGCGTCGACCAAGAGAACCTAACTCTTAGTCTTCACAATCAGTTGCATGTTTTGTGTATGGTGATATAGATGATGGATGTTGATAAAGCAGACAAAAGAAATATGTTGAAAGTCTTACAACTAATCAGGAATACAATGACCTCTTAAAATTGATAAATATTTAAAATTTTATTAATTATTATAAATTAGAAGAATATTAATTATAATAAAAAATAACATTGATTATCCGAGGATATTAATTTTTAAAGTATTAAATTTAAGAGATCTTACTTATAACTTAACTTATCTATTTCTGTTCTGGTCGTTGCTTTGGTTTTATGATGAGAAAGGGACTATAGAAATTGATCAGTTATTACCATCAATCATAAATATCTTTTAATTTAAAAAGAAAATGATAAATAAGAGATTAGCGGCAGACCATGGGATACCCCACCATTTTGTCTGAATCATTCTTCGCCATTTCTTTTCCAAAATGACGGCTACATGGGAAACTTTATTTTCCTGACTTCCTCTATATCAGCTGACCTTGTGTCGATCACATCCATCGAGGTCAGGGGTGTCCACCATTTCCCTTCCCGACGGGAATTTCCCGACCCGTCCGAAATCGGTCGGGAAATACAAGGTTTTCCCGAAAATCGGAAGGGAAAAATTTTTCCCGAATTTTAATTCGGTAAAAATTTACCGATATTGTCGGGTCGGGAAATTTATCGACTTTTCCCGACCCGACAACAGTGAACAAACTTTCCCCTTTTTTATTTTTTTATTATGTTCAATCTGACCTAAATTTTCTCCCCTCAATTTTCTCTCCCGACAACAGCCCTTGTCTCCTCTCATCAATTTTCTCTCCAAGGAATTGAAGCCTGCCAACCACCACGTAAACGAGAAGCTGAGAAGTGCCTCTCCTCTTGCATTCTGACTGTACAGCTTTAACAAGGTAATTTTGCTCATTATTCCTGTTTTCTGCTTCTTCGTCTTTCTCTTCTTATCTCACACGTTTCGTCTTCCTCATTATTCTGCTGTGTGCAAACGACGTTTTCTCTTTGCCAACTGTCCATTTTCTATCAATATATTATAACAACTGTCTCCCTCAACTGTTCCTAATATGCCAACTGTCTCCATTTTCTAAAATCAGTATTAGCCAGTGTTAACACTTAATATTTTATAGTTTATGAGCATCGAGATAAGTATTTGTATTTATTTTTTTTATGTGAATATTTCGCAAGATCTGATTTTTTAAAATTTTTATTTTTAACTGTATATACTATATTTCTTAATTTCAGTTAAGTTGTCAATGATGTTTAACAAAATCGTCGTGGATGGTTCATCACATTCTTTACATTCTCAATCAATTATGGGGAGTTCAGCTGCATCTGCATCTACTCCTATAGTTGAGGAAGCTGTCAATGATGATATTCCTATATTATCAACCGTCCCTTCACCGTTTATGGAAAGAATACAACTACCTGAGATCCAAGAAATGAGAGATAATGATCGTAATAGTGCAGAGAGCAACAGTGGTATGGATCATATTGTATTGAATCAAGGAAAGAATAAGAGTAAGTCGTCAATAGCTTGGGAGAGTTTTACCAAGATAGTGCAACCATCGGGCGAGGTTATAGCTCGGTGTATTCAGTGCAGCAAGGAGATTAAGGCTGATCCAAAGAGGCATGGGACTTCTGGCATAATATATCACAGTAATAACTGTGTTAAGAAGAATGCCTTGAAGAATCAATCACATATCGACTTTGTTTTTGCTGATGGTGTTGAGGGTGGAAAGACAACTGTTACTACATTCAGGTTTGATAATGAGGCAATTAGAAAGACAATTGCAGAAATGATAATCACTGATGAGTTGCCTTTCAGATTTGTTGAGGCAAAAGGTTTCAGGAATGTAATGAAAGCATCTTGTCCCAGGTTTCGATGTCCTTCTAGGTCTACTGTAACAAGGGATTGTGTTCAGATATACATTGAAGAGAAGAAGAAGTTAAAGAAGTATTTGAGCACCAATTGTCAGAGGGTTTGTCTAACAACTGACACTTGGACTTCCAACCAGCGAACGAACTATATGAGCCTCACTGCCCATTTCATTGATGATGAATGGATATTGCAGAAAGCGATTCTTAATTTTTGTCCTATAGGGAGTCACAAAGGGGAAAAGATAGCATCTGCTATAGAAAAATGCTTATTAGAGTGGGGAATCAATGGGGTCTTTACTATCACAATGGATAATGCTTCTGCTAATGATGTTGCAGTATCTTCATTGAAGAAAAAATTATGCAGGTGGAAAGGTAGCATATTGGGTTGTAAATACTTGCATGTGAGATGTATTGCCCACATTGTGAATTTGATTGTCAATGATGGACTTAAATTCAGTGGAAAAGCAGTTTACAGGATCAGAAGGGCAGTAAGATATGTAAGGCAATCCCCAGCAAGGTTGGAGAGATTTAAAGAATGTGTACAGGCAGAAGGACTTTCAACCAAGGCATTGTTGACCTTGGATGTACCAACTCGATGGAATTCCACCTACATGATGCTAAAAGCAGCTTCTAAATTTGAGTCTGTTTTTGAGAGGTTCAGTGAGGTTGATGACAACTTCAGACTTGATATGGAAACATTTGATAGAGATCGGAATGCTGAAGATGATTGGCTTGGTGTACCGGAAGCGGGGGATTGGACAGCAGCTAGGAAGTTATGCCATTGTCTAAGTAATTTCACTGCCTTAACTAAGTTTGTGTCTGGCACATCTTATGTGACATGCAATGCATATTTGGATGAAATCCTTAATGTTTTCACATTATTGAATCAGTGGATTTCTAGTTTGGATCAAGATTTCAGTATAATGGCACAAAACATGAAACTTAAATTTGATAAGTATTGGGGAGATATAAATAAATGCAATATTCTTACCTTTGTGGCTGCAATTCTTGATCCTAGGAATAAGTTTGGTTTTGTTGAGTTTTCATTGAAGCAAGCATATGGTGAGATAGTAGGAGAGCATATTTTGATGCAAATTAAGAATGCAATTTTTGAGTTGTTCAAAGGTTACAGTGATGCCATGTTCCCTCAATCCTCTGCCTCCAACCAAAAAGCCTCCGAATGTAGTGAAAAAACCTCTCCTATTGATTTAACAATGGAAGATGTATGGGATGATGATGACAGACGGAGAATGATAAAAAGAAAGGAGATGAAAAATTTGTATAAAAGACTTAAGCATGGTGAAAGCAAGTCGGAATTGGATAAGTATATGACTGAGGATGTTGAGGAGGATGTTCCCAAATTTGATATCCTTAATTGGTGGAAGGTGAATGCAGCTAGATTTCCTATATTATCCTCCATGGCTCGTGATGTACTAGTTGTCCCAATTTCAACTGTGGCTTCAGAGTCTGCATTTAGTACTGGTGGGAGAATACTAGATCCATATAGGAGCTCTTTGTCTCCTAAGTTGGTGCAAGTTCTTATTTGCACTGCAGATTGGTTACCAGGAGTGTCACATTGTATCACCATGGAGGAAACTCCTGCTGATATAGAAATGCTTGAGACTGGTTAGTAATTTAGTTTTCTAATGATATATTAATGATATATTTTTTGATTATAGCGTTTGTTGTGATTGATCATACTAATTGGTTTATTTTTTTATTCTTTATTGTTGTATTTACAGATATTGCAGACTTGGATTTGGAAAATCCGATTGAAGTTTGAACTCATGCTAATAATGACATTCTTTATTGTAAGGTAACTAAATTCTTTAATTCATTAGACCCAATATGAATTTCAAATCCAAATGCTAGTTGCGTTGGGCACTCAATGGGTATTGATCTTGTGCTTATTTAATAGATTATGTTGCTTAAAGAGGAATTGTTGCTTATATCTTTACCATAATTGCTGCATTTGTAATAGAAACAATTGAATTGGGTAGAAATTCGTGAACTGATGATGAGATCAAAGAGGAACAATGTGCTCATATATGATTGATTTTTGTGATAACTGTCTAAAAAATCGGGAAACGGGAAATGGCTTTCCCGTCCCGACCCGTATTTCGGACGGACGGGAAACGGGAAAAATTCTTGTCGGGAAAAAATCGGGAAAATTATGATCGGGAAAAATTCGGGAACGAGAATTCCCGACCGGACTTTTTGAACACCCCTAATCGAGGTCACTCGCCGGAGGCATTATTGGGATTTTGGGAACAAGTTCGCTCTTGGACATGGATGAATCAACCATTGGGAACCAGGAGGAAAACATCCGACTCTGCTGCCAAACAAGGTGGATGGATCACTTTCCCTTGCATCTTAGGTCTGTTTCTCACTCACTCACTCAAATACAAAGTTTGTAATTTTATAATTTTATTAATTTTGAAAAGTTAGGCCACAATTCTGTTAACACTTCTTGACTGATTGCATCTTAGCTTTTCATCTATTAGCTGTCTATTGTGTTTGGATTGTATGTGATGATTGTTTGATCTTAATATAATCTTAATCGTTTCTATTATCAAAAAAATACAAAGTTTGTATCTCTGCTTTCTCTTCTCAAATATATACAATTTAACAACGTGTGAACCAAATATAATATTCATTTACATAAACCAGCTACACTTGCGGGGCTGACGTTTGCTGCTGGAGGCACACTGTCAAACCTGATAGTGTACCTCATTCAGGAATTCAACATGAAAAGCATTTATAAATTTCAGGTTGCAAATGTGGTCAATGCTTGCACCAGTCTAATTCCTGTCATTGGAGCAATCATATCTGACTCCTTTCTCGGTTCTTTCTCTGTCGTCTTGATATCTCCATGCATCTCTTTGTTGGTAAGAGCCGAGCTCTTTTACTCTTGCAGAAAAACACAGCCTCATTGTCGTGAACAAACATCTTTACAGCTTTACTCAGTTGATCAATTTTTCTGGCTATGAAAGATAAGGCTGTGTTAGCCATCTCCTTATTCCCCCGCAACCTTTGGAAGTTCAATTCTCAAGTTACGATGAATATTTATCAATTTAGCAGTGAGGAGACCATGTATTGGTCATTTTGGTTAGTTCAGTGCATACGATAAACATTGAAAAGGACCATACTACAAAAAACAATGGTACTCTTAACTCTTGCAGGGCGCTGTGGTAATGACCTTGACTGCTATGCTTGATTCCCTGAGGCCTCAATCATGTAAAACTGGATTGTGCCAGGGCCCCTCAAATGTTCAGTACGCAATCCTTTATGCGGCTTTGGCTCTGGTAATAGTTGGTTTTGGGGGCTCACGCTTTACTTTGGCGACTACAGGAGCAAACCAATTTGAAAAACCTGATGAAGAAGGAATTTTCCTCAATTGGTACTTCTTCACCCTATACTTGTCTTCAGTAATTGCCACCATAGCGCTTGTCTACGTACAGAAATGTTGGTTGGGCATTGGGTTTTGGCCTTTGCGGCTTCTCTAATTTCATTGGGATGGCAGTGTTCCATTGGGGTAGCCGTTTCTATCACCGTGATAAGCCTAGAGGAAGTCCATTCACGGGGTTAGCTCGTGTTGTTGTTGCCACTACGAAAGTGGAAGGTCCCACTACCATCAGGAAGCGAGAATTACTACCATGGCCAGGATGGCGCTGACAAGAATGTCTTTTCTGCGACGAACAAGGGCTTGAGGTATGAGACTCCTTCATTTGTCCCCTTAAAAAGCTTCTCCGAAATTTGAAACCTTAAGCACCGTTAGAATGAATTGCATCATTAAGGCTTCAACTCCATAAGAACAATCGATCTAGTTTGGAGCTATAGCTTCTATTATCTGTTAATTTCTGTATAATTACCAGAATTGCAAATGTTCCCCGGGAGATTAGACATAGATTCCATTTCTTAGAGGTCTGGCAGGAAACTGAGTACTAGTGGACCTTGATCATTTCCTCCCACTACTCATAACATTTCCTTTCGACTTACATAAAAAAATGAATTTCCTTTCGTATATGAATTCAAATATTCTTGTATTGACGCGTAGTCTTAGTATTTTTTCAGAATGCATCCCATTTGTGTCCTGTCCCATATTTCCTGAGTAGCACTAAGAGACATGGACAGTGAATAATCCATAAAGCTGCCACTTTATGCGGCGCATGAAAACCTAAATACTTCTGTCTCAAGTGAAGTTTGATGCACGTATCCATCTTTTTATTTTCTTGTAATCAATTAACATATTCCACTTGGAGTGAGGTACTAATTAGCATGATCCAAGTGATGCTAAGCAAAGCTTCCGCTGTAGTAAGCATGTTGAGTCAATGAGCTTTTTCAAACCATCTTTTCTTTTTTGAATAAAAGTCCAAACTTTTTGCAAACCATGGTCAAATTAAGGAAAAGTTGATCCTTGAATCAATACTTGTCAGTTATTATTTCAGTTAATTATCGCAACATATCCCTCATTGATAATGGTTAAGTGATGCAAGTATTATTTCCGAAGCAGGTTTCTCCACCGGGCAGCACTGAAAACTGGAGACCTCAACCCCGATGGCTCAATTGCAAAACCATGGAGGCTATGCACTGTCCAACTAGTTGAAGATCACAAAACTGTGATGAGAATTTTCCCCCTGTGGTCAACCAGTATATTCCTTTCCACTCCAATAGCAATTCTATCGAGCTTAACCATCCTTCAAGCTCTAACCATGGACCGTCACCTTGGACGACATTTCATAGTCCCAGCTGTCGCTTTCCAGGTCGTAATTCTTATCAGTAAAGCCATATTTCTTACGCTAATCGATCGTTTTCTCTTCCCTTTGTGGAAAAGGTAAGCAGCAAACCACCAAAGCCCCTTCAAAGAATAGGAGTGGGCCACTTGTGCACCATACTAAGCATGGCATTTTCAGCATTGGTGGAGTCAAAAAGGTTGAGGATGGCTCACGCCCGTGTCAACCAGGTTAAGTCCGGTTCTACTGTACCCAGTCCGCTTTGTGGCTATTTCCACAACTAGCTATGGTCGGCATTGGAGAGGCATTTCATTTTCCTGGACAAGTGACATTATATTACCAAGAATTTCCAAACTCAGGAGCACAGCTACTGTTATGATATCTTTAATTATTGCTGTTGCTTTTTATCTAAGCACAGCTTTGATTGACCTCCTTAGAAGGACGACAAGCTGGGTACCTGATAATATTAATGATGGGAGAGTAGACAATGTGTACTGGCTGCTAGTGGGAGTTGGGCTTCTCAACTTTGGTTTTTATCTCGCGTGCGCCTAGTTGTACAGGTACCAGAATGTGGATAGGGCAGTGGCTGCAGTTGCATAGGGTCTGGCGGTGGAGTTGTTTACTTGAAATTGTTAGTGACAAACCAAGAATCTCTGAACACTGAAAAGCTATAGATATTTTATGGTGAATAAAATGGTAGTACGTATGATTGCATTAACGAGTTTTAACTCCCCCCTCCCCCCCATTCCCACATTCTGCTGATATCATCTTTGTGAGGGACAACCATTCAATGCAAATACATAAAGAATCTTAGTGAGAGTTAAACATCTGGTGAAAACGAGCCAATATATATATGCAGCGATAACCAATATGTTGGCGCAGTGGTCTACAACCTATTATGTTTCCTTAAGCACGAGTTCGAACCGTGATTCTAACGAGGTATGAAAAATATGTATTAGGAGTGGTCCCACACTCTGAGATTAGTCAGCTTTTTCAATTTACACCCATTTATATAATCATAATTAAAGTAGGGAAAACATAATACACATAACTCAATAAATAAAATAAACACAAGTAATTATAATTATCCAATTATGGAATTACTTCTTAAATGAGAACACTTTGAGCTGGCATACTTTCGTCCCTAGATAAGACTAGGATTTGTTAACCTAAATACTTTTCTTTGATCCCTCTTTATAGTTAAACAATTTTGTAATCTGTCCACACATTTCTATAGCTCAATCCCACTGACAATGCTAGGGCGTTAGGTGATGGTAGCTGTAAAGACCCAATCTCAACCTATTAGGACCTTTACTGTCATGAAACCCAAACAAGTACAAAACCAGAACCTATCTGAATCCCACAAGGCTTATCCATCTAGTTCTGATTTTAGTATATTTATTCTTTATCCTTTTAAACGTTGAAGCATGTTAATATAGGACCAACATTCTGGATTCATACGGAGTGAATAAAATATCAGCAGAAGACTTTATAATTAATCAAAGGAACCACAACACACAAGTCTCATAGAGATCTCAAAATCCAGCAAGTAAATCCCTGGAAAATTTCCAAAACAATCAAACAAAGAAGGTATTCCAAAAACCAGAAAATTGTCTAATCAATATTTATGTTATATGCGCAAGCAATCAAGGAAACAAGTATGCAAATGTGATGCAATATCGCCCCGTCGTGCGGCCTTGATCTCACACACTAGTACCATGAACAGAGGATGTACCTAAGCTTGAAAAATGATGAAAACAACAGGGTAAGATTACAAGAATCTTAGTAGGGTCACAACATCACAAGATCTACATAAATCTTTTAAACAAACAACTCCCAAATAGCATTAGATCAACATATACAACTATAGGGTATCACGCATTCATTAATCAACCAAAAAGGGATAGGGCCGAAAGCTAAGGCTGAGGATGGAATTCGAGTTTTCAATTAGGCACACATAACCTATCTCAAGGTTCAACAATGCCTAAAGGATCATATCTCAATCTACAATTCATGCATACACCATACAAGGCTTGCGTATACACTCATCATCAAGAACATGCACCGAAAATAATAAGCAAACAAAAAAAAACTCTGGAGAAACCGATGAGGTATAGATCCTAACTCGCTTGTTTCTAAACAAGAAGCTATTCCTTTTCCTTTATTTAAGGGATCCAAACCACCTATATCATTATAAGGCTAAGACTAAACCATACTAAGCATGCATACTCAATAATCAAATAAACATCATATTTTCTTACCAATTCCACTCACCAAACCTATCAGAAACCAGTGATTAGATACCGCAGGTGCCTCCCCATTGGATGTGTGATGTGATAGCCAAGAAATTAACAAGAATCAACCTAAATTACCACCCAATCTACCATACAAATTTTGGCACTTAGGATAGAGCAATATAACAAATTGTGATTTCATGCATAAGGGACTTAGGGGTTGCGATTTAATGTTAACAAGGAAGGATTAGGTGTTAATAACATACAATTAAAAGGAACAAAATCAAAAACTAATAGGTTAGTTAATTGATCAAAATTGGTAACAATAGGCAATTGTATAAGGCATGCCGATTTCACATATAGGGAAGATTCAAAGGATGAATTCATGATATTATAACTTAGAGACGTGATAAAAAATCATACGAACAAACGGAACAACAATATAAATCAATTGAAGAAGAATGATTCTTCCTCGGGATCTGAATCCTAAGAAGATACCATTTCTCAATTCGGTTATATACATGTCAACAAGAAAATATCTTCTATCAACAAGAAAATATCTTCTATCAACAAGAAAATATCTTCTATCAACCTCAAAACAAAGCATAATTCTTAAACTTATATTATTAATCCTTTAATCATATGAATGTTGTCTAATCATCGACTCATAATAATTTCCAATCCTTTTTTATTTTTCCCGTGTTTTCCATCATCTTCTTTGATTTATTTGACCTATCAAACAAACTCAGATTTCCACAACTCAAGTTTATTCGTACACCCGAATCTCAAGGATATTAACGCGTGGCTTGCTTTCAGCTTTCCACAACTCGTCCGAGCCTATATACCCATCCTTTGAATGACTCATCATTTCGTTAGATTTTAAACTACATGTCATTCTAACTCTTATACAAATGACTTGTCATTCGCTTTGTATTCAAACGGCATGTCATACATTATTAACCTTGAACTACATGCCATTTTATGTTCCTTAGATGACATGTCGTATGGTATGTTCCAAAATCCCATTGAATGACTTTTCGCTTATGCCTGTTCTTAGCCAACCCGTCGTCAAGACATCCTCGAACGACAAGTTGTCCGAGGTCATCCCTAATCTCCAGTGCGACAAGATCCTTGAAAACCCTTCCAGAAAATTCATCTCCCTTCACATTGATCTACCCGATTATGCAACCAATGATTCCAATAAACACATCAAAACATAGCTCTCATGTAACCCAATCAAACTCAGGCATCAAACACAAGATCCAACCAACTAAAACTATGAAATCAAAGATCTAAGGGCTCGATTTTTCAGTCAGGAAACTTACTCAAATCTCACTGGAAATCACTTTGTTTCACTCATAGGTCTCCCTCTCCTCTTCTCTCGCAAATTTCACTCAGATTTGGGGGGGGTTACATGCCAATTTAGGCTATAAACAAGCGTGGTCCTTCGCCAGATTCATTCTGGCTACGTGTGGGTAAGTCGGAATAACAGGTGGGGGTGTTGGGCACATGTAGAGAAAAAGGACTCCTCGGCTGGTGACTTATCTCGAAGACAATACGACAGGATATAATTTTTTTTTCACCATAATATTTCATTAGGGTCAAGATGACAGGATATAATTTTGTTTTCACCATAATGGACACAATGATACATGTCTGTGTCGTTTAGACAAAACGCACTATATGTGCATGTTTTTGACAAGTTATTTAGACTCATAAGTGTCGTTTTAAGGTTTTGACCTCATAAAAGGAGCATTGAGTTATGTTTTATTGGAATGTGAGATCAGAAGGTATTTTGGTCATTTTATCATCCGATACATCTCATGCTTTAAAATATGAACCTTCAGACGTGTATTCTCCTTGAAATATATTTTCTCATCTTTGTGGAAGTAGAAGTGGCATTATAAAATTATACTGAAGGTTAATAAATTGTTGAAGGTTTATTATGAATAATGAGATAATATTTTTATTTACATATTTTATACATAAAAAATTATATGAAGAGTTTTATTAAATTTTTTGATATTTTAAAGCCTTAGGAAGGTGTATTGATGGTTTATAGAATTTTCTGAAAATTTTTAGATGTATAATTAAATTATTATAATTTTTCTAAAATAGATAAGAAGGTTTTTAAGTTTTAGTAAATTATATATTTAAGATAAAAATAATTTTAAAATCTTGGTGATGTTACTATTCATAATAATTTTATAAAAAGTTTTTAGATATTTTTCAGAGAATTATACTAATTATTATAAAATTATTATTGATTTTCATATTTAATATATTATTATTTATTATTTATTATTTATTAAATAATAATATTTAATTAGGGTCAAGACAAGATGTAATTTTGTTTTGACCACGATGGACACAATGATACACGTCCCTGTCATTTAGACAAAATGCACGATATGTGTGTGTTTCACAGGAAGTAATATCATTTCACTGGGTAATGGGATGCCATTTAAGGCTTCCCAATTCTTGCCTCTCTCTTGTTAAATTATGGGATAAAACCCTATTTTTTCCTGAGCTTCAAAAACCTCTCTCGAGCCTTGTACCCCTCTTGTGAGTCTTTTTCGATCACACTCGTGCTAATTTTGGTCCTCCCTTACCGGTTTCAGGTGAGTTTTCATCCAAAAAATACTGGATGTTATTTCTTTGGGTTTAGCTGATTTAGTTAATGAAATTAAGTAATTCTAGGATGGTTGAGTTTGGATTTGCATAGGTTTTGAATTGGGTTAGGAATTATAGAGTTTGGATGCATGTGTGAGGTGATAGGGTTTTTAGAAATAAGGTTTTTTTGGTGCAATTGGTTCGGTTGGAGATTGAAGATGACCCATTTTAATGATGAGTCATCTGCTCCAGCCAAAGTTTGACCTATTGTTTGGTAGGAGTGGCGAGCAACTCGTCATCCATAAGTTCAGGCGATAAGTCATTCATTGGGTGGAGGAAATGGATCAGGTTTGAGCCTGAGGCGTAGCACACCCAGGAGTGGGTATGTGTTACCCTCTAGTAACTCCGGGTAGGGGTCTAACATATCCTAGTGCTGAAAAATGGCATGATTTGATTTGTTAGAATACTTAAATTATAGAAATTAATTAAAAATAGGTAGAAAAGATATAAAATTAAATATATATATATATATATATATATAAAATATTATAAAAATATTAGATTTAATTTGGAGTATAATGATACCAAGATTTTTAGATTTAGAGATGATTTTATGGATTCAATAATTAGAACAAGATTCGAGAAAATAGGAAAATTTCCTGGTTTGGTGTCGGGTTCACTCGGGCGTAGAAACACGTCGGGTACAAGGTATAGACGTATGATTTAATGTATTATTATATTAGATATAATTCTACATAGGTGGATACCTATAGTTGCAGGACCTTGAGGAATCGGTCTCAGTATTGGCAGATAAGTGGGTTTCAAAACCAATTAGTGGATGGAACTTTAATTATTTTGAATATTGACATGAATTATTGCATGTAGGCTAATAAAGATAATAAGATTATAATTTGAAATATTGTGTGTACTAACATGTGATTTGTAATGCTTTAACTACCTGCTATGTTATGTATTGTATTGATACAAAATGCCATAATAGGGTATGATGAATAAATTGCATGAATGTGCTTTGCTATGTTTCATATTGAGATGCATGTGATGCATTGGACGCATTCGAGTATATGTGGTGCAAAGCACAAAATTCGCATCGGGTAACCTATATAATCCTTGAGAGCTCTCTAGGTCTAGTAACGAGGCGTGGAGATGCCAGAAAATGAGATTATAAGGATGGAAAGGAACTATATGAGCAAGCTACAAAACACATAATAAGATCCTATAGAGTGGGGAATTCTTAGGTGGAGCTACCATCAGCTAACATCCCGGAATTGTCAATGAAAATAGGCAACAAAGTAAATGGTAAAAAGGTAAACATAAAGTACCACTGGTGGATCTCAGACCTATTCTTGGTCGTGGAAGGACTGAGAGTTATTTCTAACCTAGTCATGGTCTTACATGCATGGAATTACTATTCGTGTTGACTATAACATGCTACTACCCTTCTGTGCTTGTGTGATTAGCACTGAATTGTTTGTTGCATGTGTTTTGTTATATATTTTTTTCTCGTCTTCTCACCTGACAGATTTCTGTCAGATCCTTGGATCTGAATTTGACCAGGATTGGCAATAATCGTGGCTTTCCTCTAGATAGATAGATAATCAGGAATTAAAACAAGTTGAGGTTAGGATTTCATTGTGGACTTTTGTATATTATGTACATGATATCATATTCTCCTAATCTACATTCATGTCATAATGTATGTCGAAAACCAGAATAAGGATAAATTAAGTATAAATCCCATGTTTGAGTTATGTTCGTGATTAATTCCACTGTATTTGTTCATAACCCGGTGTCTCCCAGACGATACTATTTGTCTACAAATAGATCCATTTCTTATCCTATTGATCATCAGTTTTATATCATCTCCACTATTTATCATTACATTCTAGCCTTATAGGTTTACGATGTGCACTGTTACCTGTGGTTTGATAGTGTATATAGTGGGTCTACGATAATTATCGCATAAAATTTTGGATTCTTTAATGTGATATATTGACATAGCCATAGAGGCTAGGCATCTATCTAGTATGTTTAGAATATCGTATCAGTGGATATAATTTAATAGTATTGCATAATGTGTCATTTTTTAAATTTTAGCATACATATGTCATTTGTCTCGATATACATATCATCGAGGTTTGAGTAGAATTGAATTCCTGTATTGTCCTTTCGAAACCCAATTAGCCCATTTTGTATATTCTAAGGACCTTTGGACTTGATTTGTCATTTTTGGACAGTTTTCACTAAAGATCGTTTGTGTTTTAAAAATTTAAAAATTATATTTTTAGTTTTATAATATCATTTTGACCCATTTAAGAGTTATGATTCATTTTGGGATTTTCAAATTTTATATATATATTAAACCCAAAAGGCCAAAGACTTAGAAAATTTTCAAAGTCTATTCCCCCTTTTGTATTTTCTTCACACCCAAAGAGAACCCTTTTCCCTCATTTTCAATTGACTTTCAAAACCAAAACTTGAGTTTTTCTCTAAAATACTTTCCTAAATATTCTTAGTAGATTTTCATTAATGGTTTACAGATTTGAGGCTTGGATTGTTTTTTAGTTTTAAAATAAAATCATATTTTGAGGTAATAATCTAATTTCTTTATTTCCTTTATTGATTTTTCTTTTTTTTTTATGGTTTCTAAGGTATTTTGATGGTTTAAATTGATCAAATTTATTGTTTGATTTGTCCACGAGGATTTGACCCTTCAGTGATATTTTTGTGATTTTGAGGTTTTTCAATTTTAATGTTTGCTAATGATTTCTAAGGTTGAATTATACTTTTTTAGGTTGTTGAGTGTGTTGGAGAATTTAGAATTCCTTGTTGTTATATAATTTGTCATTAATTTGGTTTTCAGCAAGTTGAATGTGAAGAATATGCGGTGAATTCCCTTTGGTTTGTTCGTGTTGAGGTTCCCATAGTGTAATTAAGTCATTTGAGTATTGATAAGTGTGTGAAAAGGGGTCTTTGGGTTCTTTTTCACTTTCAAATTATTTTATCAGTTTTGGTTGATTTTGAGTCTAAGTATATTTTGTATGGTTTTGTGCACTTAGGCAATACAACTACGAGAGATAAGGACAAGAATATTGTTGTTGAGAATTCTACACAACAAGAGATGGAAATCTATGTTTGTTAAAATCTGATAAATATGTAATTTTGAATAAAGACATTGCAATTTATATTATATGAGTAATATATTAGGCTTCTTGACTTGCTTAATATGTTTTTGAATTCATCAAATATGGCTTGTGAACCTTATGCATGGTTGGTTTTGATTGATACATTTTGTGGGTAACCCATTCTATGACTTGTGTGATCCTTGTTTGCTTGTGTGTGGACCGTGGGTGTTATTTTTTTTTATTGTATGTTGAGACTTTGAAATGTGTAGAAATGTTATTATTATGCAGGTTTGAAGGAAGGGAGCAGAATCCCCTCAAATTGATGGATTTTCGAGGTTACACAGTCTAATCAAGGAGGCATATGACCATATAAATCTCTTAGAGTGCGTGTAAGGGCCTAAAATCCAGAAAACACGCCCTCCTATTCCCACTTGCATGCCCACGCAAAACCTACCTAATGACGTGTAATCTTTTGGAAGGATGTTACACTTCCACATCCCAAATAACACATTCATAAATAACACATTCATGTCTTCTACCTTGAGAGTGTGTACCTCCCTAGCATAAATTTATATGCCTTGTCCATAATTAAAATTAAAATTAAAATTAAAATTAAAATTAAAATTAAAATTAAAATTTTGGATTATCGGGACCCACCTTTAGTTCATGTTATCGATAAAATAGAAGAGATTAATTACTTTTATCGACGGTAAGTAATAAATTTAGTATTTGGATCCTAACAGATTAATATTTTTGGAATAAAAGATTGTTTTACGGACTTTTAATTTATAAAATCAATAATATTCTGCTGCTTATCTATTTTTTATCTGATAGACATGAACTAGGATATGGCTACCAAAATAGGATGATGAGAAACTTTTGCCTGAAGAACCTGATATTTATGTATTTTCGAAAAGTAGAGCGTAAAATGACAAAATATGTTTAGAACAAAAATATTGTATCAATTATCGTTCTGGAAAAAATTGACACATCAGCAAAAAACAGAACAATGCAGATTGAGTTTACATGGTTCATAAATAGCGGGGACAAATTAAAAAGAGGCGGTAAAAAAATTTAAAATAAAAATTTAAATTTCAACATGTAAGACAATGCAGAAACAAGATCTTTGTGAAATAAAGTAGAAGCAAAATCTTTGTGAGACAAAGTAGAACCAAGATCTTTATGAGACAAAGTATCTCTGTTGTAATTACTCCTGCTCTAACCCAATTTGACGAGAGAGCTATAGTTGATCCGAAGATTGGAGCTACAACAATGAAAATTAATATTAATATTGTGATTTTTGGGACTATTTCTATTTTTTTTTGTTATTTTATTTATAGATTAATTAGATATAGAAGGTAATCTCTTTTTTTATTTGTATTAATATATTTATTTTTTAATACCTTCGTCTTTTTTATTCTGTTTGTGAGATAACATTATGTGATAATTATGAAATCCTTAGTTCACATAAAAATAGGATTATGATTTTGAAATCCTTAGCTCATATATATCTTAAGTTGCTATGATAAAAGAGAAAATATTATTGTAGTTCAATTTTGTTCAGATTTTTGTTCCATTTTGAATTTCAAATTTTTATAATTTTTATAAATACAAATTTTTTTTATATAATTTATTAAAATAATATTAAAATGATGAAAAAAAATTAGTAAAATCAATGAACATCTTAGATTTTAACTATTTGACAAGTAATGCAAATGATTCATCATTGTAATATACACCAAGTATATACATAGAATTTTTTAAGATCCATATAAACCCAATAGAGATATTTATAAAATTCTAAACAAATTTTATAACAATCATAATGGTGGACAAGAGAGGTTTTCTTTGGGGTTCTTCTACAGAAAATGCATCATGTTAGGAGATGCTCACTATGATTCTTTGATTTATCTTAAAAGATAATCAAAGGTCATTTTTAACTTATCTTGAGGACTGATTCACAACATTATGCGTCCAGAAAATCAAAATGCAATCGGCCATAAAAGTCATTTTTTAAAACATAGTTGAAAGAAATAACTTTGGCAATCATCTAAAAAATTGGAATCTGTTTTTTTTAAATAAAATGAATTCTTTAGGTATTCATGATCGTGACAGGGTTAGCAAAATCTCTCAGTATGTATGGATCCTGAAAATAGGATAGAGCTACGTTAGTGACACTTTATATGACTCCTCACATCTTTTCTCTCATTATCTCATATGATGATTTGGTATGTCTCGATGGGACATGCATAACACTTGGCCCAAACCACTAATGATGCTGGGGTGATAAAAGATAGTAGCTCCACCTATATAGTCCCCACGTTAGGAATTCCTGTCATATATTCAGTTAGCACAATTTTAAAATCCTTGTCCCTCCTTATGACTCCCTTGGCAAGTCCATGCCTCACTACCATACTCGAAGAGCTCTCAAGAATCGCATAAGTTATCCAATGCTGCTACAATACGTATTTCATCTCATGATTCTAGATGTGACTCGATGCATTATTTATACTTCAATATCATATTTCACACTTCTATACCAAGCATAGCATTCATTCATGCGAACATAGCATTTTATCGAATGATTCACATGTGTTTAAGCAAACATAAGATTTCCTACTATCATTTTGTTATAATTTCTTTTATTAAATACATGCATATGATCATGCCAACAATTCAAGCAATTAAGTAAAAGAGTCCATCCACTCATGGTTTTCGAAGTTCGAATAGCCCACACTTGTTTCTTGGACCGATTCCTCGAGATCCTACATCAGTAGATATCCACCTAAATACAATGATATCTAATTCTTCAATAAAAAATACTAAAGGGTCATAAATACATAAAATCATACTTTTGAACCCTCAACTCTACGAATTATGATCTTTGACCAAACCCGAGATCAAATCGAGAAATTTTTCTGTTTTTTCTTATTTTTCCGAAATTTATAACATTTAATTAATCAATCAAATCAACTCTAAATTCTAAAACTTTAGTATCATTAGACTCTAAATCCAATCTAGTATTTTTATTATTATTTTTTCCAAATTTTTTCATTTCTCTACTATTTGTGACTATTTTCCTATTTTCTGTAATTTTGTATATTATGCCCAATCAAAGAACACTACGTGGCACCACTAGGCGATGCCACTCCTACCTCCAAACCTGCCCAAGGTTGAGATGTGCCCATTCTTTGGTGTGCCACACGTCATTCAAGCCTTAGGCTTGACCTGGGCCTGTATCACCGTGTCTTCCAACAACTCGTCATCTGCCCATACAGGCAACATATCGTCTGGTATGTCGATCAAATGACCTATCATTTGGAGGGATCTCTGATGACATATCATCCGAGGTTATCTTCTATCTCTAGACGACTGGTTTCTCCTCTGCAACCCTAATTTTCCAAAAACCTAATACTTCGATTCATGCAGTAATTCTTCACCAGAGCTATTCCAACACAAAGATCATTATCTCTCAATCCTAACCAACTAATAAATTACAATTTTCATTCATTAAATCACACTCACAAAAGGAAAGAACACCAGGTTCTTCCAGGCGGAGTTCTTACCTAAATCTGGCTGATATAATCGAAAATTACTTTCTTCCATCGTGAAATGATTGTCTTCATCGAGACGAAGCTGAAGAGGTATTTTTCGTGGCTTGGGGAAGACTAAATCCTCAAAACAAAGTAATGGGACCGAATCCTCAAAATGGAGTAACGGGTTCTTATCCCACTCTCCCACTGGCCACGGGTGCAAATCGGGAAACCTTAGGTGGCACCTGGTTTCTCCTATCAAAATGACGTCGTTCTGGGTTCCTTTCCACACAACGTCGTTTCATCTGAAATGACATAGGCTCGCAAGATTCATCAAAACGATGGTCAGTTCTGTATTTTGACCATTCTCCGTCAAAATGATAGAATAACCTGTCGTTTTGACGTATAATAATATAATATTATTTTATATTAGATATTATTGATTAATTCTGATAAATCTTGAAAAAAATCATAATAAATCCAATATCATTCTAAAAAATATCCAAAAAATTTCTACGAAATTCTTATGAATAGCATTATTGATTAGTATCATAAAATTAATTTTTTTATATCTTGATAATTTACTAAAAATTAAATACCTTATAATATAATCTAAAAAATCCTAATAAATCAAATTATGAATTCAAAAATTCCTAGAAAATTCACTAGTCATTTTAAACCATCCATGGACCTATCTATGTTCTCAGATATCAAAATTATTAATTATATTTACTATCTCATACTTCAATCACTAATCAAATAAACAATGGTAACTCTCAATAATTATAAAAGTTCTTCAAAAATTGAATTAATCTCCTTAAAAGTCCAATATCAATCACATACTCACAATCAATTCTAAAATACAGACTAAGAGCCACTAACCTCATCAATTCTCAATTGGGTTTTCAGACCTAAATAACTTGAAATTTCCCAGGATTTCAAAAAAAAAAAAGCAAAGAAAAACAAGAGTAGGAGGAAGACGTAAAAGAGGAGGAAGAAGAAGGAAAAATTAAAAAAGAGAAAGAAGAAAAAAAAGGAAATATAGAAAGACCAAAGAAAAAAAAGAAATAGAGAAAGACCAAAACAGGAAGGTTAAGACAAAAAAAAGATTAAAATATATATAATTAAGAATTTTGGTTCATACGTTTGGGTTATAACAATGATATTTTCATTTTATGGTTATCGTATCAAGTTTTTTTTTTCCACATTGAACCAAAAATTTAAATTATAACTTATTTTATCATTTTACATTCTCCACAAATACACAAGTCTTCAAGGGTCCCTCAAAATAAAATTTCTCTTATCATGTTATTTTTTGGCTTGACTTTCTATCTAGTTCTTGTCTGCATTGCCCATTAAGTCAAGCTCTACTACCATCACAAGGAAATATCATAACAAGAATATCTTAAAATGTTTCATGATTATGGCTCAGTATTCAAGTATTTAGGTTATCCAATTTATATTTTGGTTCGATATTTGATAACCCAAATTTTATAAAATATCATACTAAATCAAAATTTTATATTATAAACAGAATATTCAAATTTATCAAATAGTTATTAGATCAATAAAAACATATAATATATCTTTCATTCAGCAGCATGATGTACATTTAAAATATACATAATTTAATAAAAAATAACTAAATTTTTTTTATAAAAAAAGATGTATTGAGATAGAGGGGAAAAAGTCCAAAATGGAGTTGAGAGGATAGCCTGAATAAAAAAAAGAGTAATAATTCGGTCAGGATCAATTTCAATTCATTTCTATTTTATCATTTTTCTGTATTTAAAATTTAAAAATTTTAAAAATTTTAAATTAAATATTCAGAATTGATATTCAGTCCTAACCATTACATATTTAGACTACCTAAATAATTTTATAAAATATTATAGTGAACTGAATTTTTTATATTCTA
Organism: Passiflora organensis; assembly: GCA_019739055.1. NCBI lineage: Eukaryota > Viridiplantae > Streptophyta > Magnoliopsida > Malpighiales > Passifloraceae > Passiflora > Passiflora organensis. The sequence continues at coordinate 2,497,418 of JAEPBF010000187.1, read as the reverse complement.
GAATAAAATTAGACTAAAATTTCAAAGAGCAAATTTCAGACTATTTGGGATTAAATTTATCAAATAATTTTTATAAAAAAAATAATATAATATTATTTTTCATAATTTTCAGCAAGTATGATGTACATACATTAACCTAATTACAATATTATAAAATTCATTACTGTAAAATATAAATTCATCAAAATATAAAAAAATTTATTAAAAAATTTCCACCATAAACTGAAAAAATAAAGACAAAATTCTAAAACAAACTCTCTGCAAAGAATGCTTAGTTATTGTAAGAGCATTGCAATCGAAAAGAATTTCAAGAAAATCTCTCTATATAATGGATGGCAATAAATCGATTGTCGTTTCCATGACTTCAACCAGTGCATTCGCTTGTACATTCCTTGAACAAAGGCCAAGGGTGTAATAAATTATGTAAAAAAATTTAAACAAAGATAACTGGAGAGGAGAATTGGAGATACACGAGGTATTATATAAATAAGTATACTAAGACAATCAAAAGATTAAATAAATAAATAAATAAATAAAAACTTACGAAAAAGAGAGCCTATATTAATTTTAATTTAATTTATATTTTTTTATTTTAATACACTCAAATTTTAAAAATTTAAGTTTCGGGGTTCAGATTTTTTGAGCTATTTGAGTCGCATGCTCAACCCTAGTTACAGCCGACCTTGTTTACATTTTGAAGAAGTTGGAGCGTTCATATCTACTCAAAATAAATTTACGATGAGTTTATAGCAAGGTTGTAAAAACCGGACCGGTCTTCGAACCGGTAAAGTTAAGGGGTCAGAGGTTTTAAGGGTAACCGGAAATAACCGGTTTAAGAACCGGTAATTAATATATCAAAAAATATTATAATATTTTTTATCCGTTTAATTTTTATTAAAAATTAATTTTTTTTTAAGTTTTCGAATCGGTTGACCCGTGACCGGTTCAACCGGTTTTCAAAAACCCACCCGGATCAACCAGTTTTTACCGATTTTTACTGATATTAAGATTTAAGGTTTATTTGAACCGGATCATGCCGGTCCGATCCGGTTTTCAAAACATTGGTTTATAGAGCAAATTTCTTCGTGTAAAGGAGAAAATAGAAAAAGAAAAAAGAAAAAGAAAAACGGAACAACTCATCATTGAATTGGTGGCACAACCAGAGAAAAAAGAATTCAGTATGTAAAATACATTTGAGCAAGTCATGTCATTACGCAACGTGGTTAGATAAAAGAATGATTAGCCTCTTTTCCTCAACAGAACAGACGTGCATCAAGTCAGTAAATTGTTTTACATTCCAGTGCCAAAGACCCCTGATTTTTTCGTGGAGTGCCTGTCCCTTCAGTTGAAAGTTGAAGGTGCTATTCGGTGTTGGTGAACTTTGTACAGTCAAATGGTCCAATTCCTTGATTGTTTTTTTTTTTCACCTGGAAATCGAGTAATTTATGCAGTCTCGGAATCAGACACTATCAATAAGAAATATGTGATTCTTTCCTATATTCTTTCTTATCACATACTAAGCACAAATGAAAACATAAAATTACAAAACTATTGAGCTATCCCTTTGCTATCCTATCCACTACGAAACCTACTATTGGTAAAGGCAGACACATTAGATCAACACCAAGCACTCAGGATTATGTAAATACCATTCTAACAATATCAACAGGTTCCATGCTGTATCTCAGATTGCTATTCAAATTTATATTGTAAATAAGTCCGGAGACTGAATGAATCCCAGTAAAACTAATGACATTATTACGTACCAATAACTGATGAAATGCTGCACAAGTTTACGACAGCTAGCATGGGAAGTATCCTTACCGGGGACCAAGGACCAGGCTCAGGTAGAGGCTTGTCAGTAGGTGAATTTTGTACGGCGCCACCTTTCCTGGTTAGAATTTCCTAAGAAAAAATATAGATGAATAAGAACATCACTTTAGGTCGGGAAGGATTTTTTTAAAATAAATAAATAAATAAATAATGTTTCTCGCGAGGTACCTCCCCCGCAGCTTCAATTGCCGCCAACCATTCGTCAGAAAAAGGAACAGCATTTAGTGGAGGTTCTATTGCAAGTGAATCTTTCTTGCAACTTTTAACAGAAGCAACCTTAACTTGCGTGACAGCTAACTGAGGTGTGATATGTGGATCTTCCGATGCTCTCCCCCCATCTCCACTAAAATTAGCCTCATCAATATTGCAATTAGATCCAGTATCTACCACAAGACTTTTGCGCTCCCTTTTTGTCTCCAAAGGACTAGCATTGTCATTATGGTCAATGTCATTTTTAACCTCTGCCTCAGGATCCACAGAAGCATTTGGATCACATCGTTGCCTAACAGGTGATGTCACACTAAGAAACATTGACCTGGATTCACTGTCAAAAGTATCATGGTCTTTTGAACCGACAGCTTTGACAACCTGTAGGGCATTTTTCTGCTTGGGCTCCTCACATGAAAAGCTTTCTCCTAGCAATAAATAGCCATTTGAATGTAACTCATGGTTGTCGGAACAAGTTTGTTCTGTTACAAGTGATGGAACCGGCAGCTCCACTACTTCTACCAACTTTGTACTAGGATCATCAATAATCACTGATTGTGAATTATCCAGTATAGTAGTGCTCAAAATGCTCTCGCAACTATTAACTGAGAGGCCACCATCTACAGAGAGCAGCTGCAAACATCGCTTATCCAATCCTAAACACAACTTACTATCGCCATCAGCTTCATCTTTTGTACGCCTTGCATCTTTACAATGAGATGCAGTTCCATGGGGAGCATTTAGGCTGGGATCTGCAGCCTGCAAAGCATTGCAACTGTCAAACTCTTCTGAAGATATGCCCTCCTCAAACAAAGTAGCAGTTTTAATGCCAAATATGTGGCTCTCCACATTAGAAACTGGCTTCATTGGCTCAGCTTCTTCCATAGACTGCTTATTGACTTCACTCATAATGCGTTGTTGATCATCCTGCATTTCTGACGTGCTCTGGTCACTATTAGTGACAACAATATCATTACAGATACTGTGAAACTTTGTCACATGACCTGACATATCATCAGTGACCTCAGCTGATAACCTCACATCCGCCTCCAGCTTTCTATTTAATTCCATGTTCAGTTTAATCTTTCCAAAATCGGTATTGCCAATATCTGCTGCATGACATCCTATGCCTTGTCCTCTATGTTGTTTCACATATGATTGAGGGGGTCTCCGGTGAACTGAATTTAAGGTAGCGTGTTTATGCACCCTAGGAATGGTAGACTCAGAAGGATTGCGTATTTGGGTACTTCTATGCGCATCTGAAGGTTTCGGCTACAAACAAAAGTTCAGCAACAATTAAAGTAAGGAGAGAATAAGATAAAATATTTGAAAACACAAAATAATTTCTTCTCCTGGGTGATTTCAGTTATCTGAATTATATGATCTTCTTGATGAACACACCTGATCAAAGAATCTCAGTGATGGTGAAGGCATCCGCAAGCCTGATGGTTGTGCTACTTGGGATTGCGCACCTTGCATGCTCTTACTGTTATTAGAAGAATGCTGTGAGAGGGACGTGGGTTTCGTGGTGCTACCACCATGCTCATTTGGTGGGTGAGCTGCTGGTGGATCTGGAACAAAGCTATAATTTGCTGGACGAACATGGGAGCGAAGGGCAGCTGATGAATGTGTTATGCGAACGGATTTAACCTGTAGCCATAAAAAAGTTCAAACTTCATCATAAAATCTTCTAGAGCTCTTTCCTACAACTTACTGACATGTTTTTTTTTTCTTTTGATAATTTCCTGGCGTGTTGATTTATATTAGTATAACTTCATTCATGTTCTTACCTCATTTCTTTGAACTTGCTGAATTGTGGATTTTGAATTGCCAGCAGTACGAGATTTCACATCATCTTGGGCACTTTTAGCATCAATTGAAGAGCGTTTTACTCCTATAATTTTCCGAGAACCAACTTCTGAACGTATCATCAAAACAAAAAGGTATTAGCTTTGTGCAAAGCAGATCGAATACGCACCTAACAAAGAAAAATGAAAACGTTGGATAGCAATCTGAGCAATTAAAATATTAAACGCAGTTCACACAGTTGAACTATTTGAAAATTCTTTATGCGCTGAAACATCATTCAGATAAAATGCTAAAACTGAAGTTTGGTAGAGTTTCGAAACAAATTTGGTATCTGTACTGAAAACACAAAAGTCTAATTTCCTTCAATTTGCAATGCACACAAATGAACTTTAAGGACACCTGGCAACGCACTTGGGTTACGCTTCAAGTTGCTGGCAATATCTATGCCACGTTGAGAAGTCGTAGAAACAACAGGAGGATCTGACTTTGGAATCAATAGTTTAGAAACTTTAGATTCCTTGGCATCCGCTTTTTGTTTGTTTCCACTTGGAGGCCTTTTGAGAGTTGGAAAAGGTTAAGGACAACTTCTGAAACAAACAGATTAAGAAAGAGATGCCAGTCCTAGAAAAATTGTGTAGCTGATTTAAAACAAAATCCTATGTGGTGGTAAAAAAAAGTTAGAAAGGATATGAAGATGAAGCCACTTGGCGTGGAAGACCACTATGTTTAGATGCACTTCTGTTGAGATCATGCGCTGAAAGAATCTTCCTCTTTGCCTGAATGAAGGGCATATTCAACAAGAATATTGAATATTCCCGTCATAAGTTCATAAAAAGAAAAATCAAAATAGTTTAAGAAGGCGATTCCACAAGAATGAAATATAAATGAAACGAAATGTTTTCACTTGAGGTCGAGAGAAACAAACCATAGATGCTGAACCAACTCCTTTAGCTGAAGAAGCAGGCATGGATGATTGGATGGAACCAATCTTTCTACCTCTGCTGGGAGTACTAACAGGGAGTTCCTTAGGTGCTGGCGAAGCTAGGGCAATGCCGTCACTTTCTAACCCATTGGATATCGATTCTCTCCCTTCATGAATTACAGATAACATCTCCCCATTCCCACAATTACCAGTAAGCATAGTTAACTCTAAAGGATCCAAAACACCTAGGAAAAGAGAAGAAAGGGGTCAAATTCACCCACTAAAGCTAACGCAGTTCCCCAATCAAACAGTAAATGGAAAACGAAAAAAAGTAAACCTTCTTCGGTGAAAAAAGCTTGGTGCCACGCCAAGCTTTTCCGGAGATTACAGCCACCTCCTCTCTTTTTCCTCTTCATTTGGTGGCATTCGACACCCAGCTGAGGTGCTTCTGATTTATCCTGAATAAGATTTTCCTTCTCCTTGTTCTTGTCTGCCGGATTCCCCTCCACACTCCCTACATTAACTTAAAAAATGCTTACACATACCCTTCATTTACATAACCGACCCCATGACTGTGAAGAAATGGAATAAAAGAATTATAACCTCAAAAGCTGATCGAACAACGAAATGAAACTGAAATTAAAACCAAATCTTAAATTATTTTTTTAAAAAAAGTAGAGATGACAAATATAAAATGTATAACACTTATAGCACCTAAAACAAAGGAGATAATTTTTCTAAAAAAAAAAGAGTGGGATCAGGAAACCCTAACCTCCAGCGAGAGGGGGAGTGGGAGAAGGAGGAGGTTTAAACGCGGTAGTCGATATGGGAATTCGAAGTAGAGGAGAGCAAGCGAAATAGGCATTGTAGGGAGAGTTACAATTTCGGTCAGTAGAAACGTCATCGTTAGGGCGGAGAATGGAATCGTCTTCTCCAGATAACTCGATAAGCGATAGATCGTCGGTATTCATCTCGCCTTCTCTGGCAGAGCAAATGTGATGGAATTCATGGATCGAATCCGGAAGTTGTTGGGTTAAGTCGTTGACGAGCGAGTGAGTAAGAGGTGGTTAAAAATCTGCTAAATATGGGTATTTTCCTCTTGTAATTTCCACCTCTGGATCGCCGAGTGAGAGAGTTTTTCAAATTGTACTCTGGCAAGCGGGAAGGATGAGAGAGACGGAAGGAAGACAACGATCACGTGGTCCCTAATGACTTAAAAGTGGCTATCTCCTTGTGAGTTCCATCTGAAGGGTAACTTCGTCTTTCGGATTTTTCAAACTGCCCTGGGGCGTTGAACTGGAAAGGCTCGGGTCTGGCCCGTCAAGTCGTCAACATCTTCATGCAAATTGCCTGTTTTTTTTTTTTTTTGTGATATTTACGTAGGGTATAAAGTTTGTTTTTTGAGATTTTGAGTTACCTAAGGTCTAATATTGGTTGGGTCTGATCGCCTCTTGTTGCTATATACTCAATGAGTTACATTTACCTCAAAAAACTTAAAGTCCCAAGTTGTCCCGAGAAAATCTAGTTGGAGAGGGTGCAATGATAGTGAGAGAGTTTAGACAAAAGTTACAAGGGAGAAATGAATGATGCCTGTAGTATAAGTTCGACTCATACCTTCATATACACAGAAATCAGACCTAAACAGGTTACATAAAAATAGTATCATATCATTAGAGAGTTGATTCAGAATAGCATGCTCAGCCCTAATTGTGCAGTATAGCGAACGCTTGGCCCGGCAAAAGCGCGGAGAGATACAGGAGTTTCTCTCTCTATAACACTGTTATTCCTCGGGATAATAACGCGTTAAGCAAAAGATTTTCTCTCAGATTCTATACGCAAATATTTGCAAGAATGGGAAAATGCTTATTCCGTGATCAACATCATATGATAAAATCTTACAAAACCATTTCATTTCCGCGCAAAATCCACACTATCTTGTATGGGTGAAGTTCTATTAACCTATCTCAACGAGCACTACAATATTATTCAGCAAAAATAAAAACTACATATGGTATACAGTGATTCTCCAGCTCTCTTCGCAAATGCTTTCCACCTCGTCCTATTCGCTGGAACCCCCTTTTTATTTCCTAGGAGGATCAAAAAGAATTGCTACCTATAGACTTACCATGAACGTTGGCGAACTCTTGTATGTCAGAAGGCCAAAGAATACGAGTCAGATATTTTACATTTTCTATGTCAAATCCGTGCTGAATGACGTCAGAGCATCAAAAGTGTGAATCCCCTGCCAGCTGAAAATAAGGTTTGACAAATTCCATTTTTGATGGTTTCCTGTTGTTAAATTTTTTGTTGCCTTCCTGCATACTGCCTTTCATTCGCAACACGAAACCCCGAGAGATATACAAATTAAGCTTAATCATCGTCCTCGGATATAGAGGCAAATGCGAAAGGTTTGAACTTGTTCCCATCACCCTGGTAGAACTTATTTTGGAACTCCACCCAGTGAAGACGCAAAGCATGCAGGAAGGCACTTAGTGTCTCCATCATAAGCAATATGAAGGCAGTGGCAAAAGCAAAAACTGCAAGCCCCACCAACCTGATGATAATATTGTCATACCTGTAATAAATGTGAAGACGATATCATCGTAATGTGTTAAATCGCGTGAGGAATAGCATGAATGCAATGGCCAAGTAGATGGCTATCCCTGAAAAGAACATAGGAAATGCAGCTTTCTCTGTACCGAGATAAAACTCATCACACTTTTTAATAGTAGGAAGAATATAAGAGAAGCACTGAAGATTGACTAAACAAAGAAAATAAACAAAATAAAAGAAAGAGTATCGAATGGGATGGAAGACGAATGGATACATAAATACTTACCCCCAAGCAAGAAGGAGGACTTTCTCATAGAAAACAGTTGACAACTCGGAGTGCGCCAAACTGAAAATAGCAGCAACAGAAACAAAACTAAGAAGATTTGACCAAAATAAAAAAATTTAAAGACACAAAGAAAACCAAAAAAAAAAAAAATTGACACCTCAAAGCCCAAAGCCGAAGGTAAGAAGCTGTATTTGAGACAGCACCAAGAACGAACTCTATAGAGTGTATCATTTGGTGCACAAACACCTCACTAAAATTGAAATCCTCATGATGTTGCCGTGCGGAATCAGGTTCCACATCAATATCAGCCTCAGAGGTGCCAAGAATACCATAAGTACGACCTTGAAATCTCTATTAAACATCAGAGGAAAATACATCAAACCACTGAAAAACCTTAATATAAACTACATTCATAATATAAACAAATGAATGAATATTATTATCCACATTATAAAAATGACAAAAAAAAATTCTTAACTAAAAAATAAAAGCTCAACTCCCAAAAGTTTAAGAATAAATGATCATTACTGGATCAAATTTGATAATTTTTATGCATGTTGGAGACAGATGAAACCAAGCCTTAAATAGGGCTTTCTCCTCAGATAACTACAAGGCATTCCCTGGCGCAACAATACAAAAACAGTTTCATCATTTCACATTCAGTTGTACATTCAATCATTCCATTATATCCCTATGAAACTTTCAGCAGAAAATATGACAGATGTAACCATATCAACAATCAATTCTCCATTATCATAAAGAACATAAAATATTTACCGCGTACAAGAGACAGTAAACTCAACATAAAGGACAAAACAATATTTAGCTCCACAAAAACACAAAGAAAACCAGAGATGGAAACAATAATCAAAGTACCTCAGTATGAAGCTTCTTCAAAATAAAGGGTTTAGGAAACAGCATCCACGGGACTGCAATTAGAGCTGAGAGCAGCAACATGATCTGCAGAAAGAAAACACCATTTGCCAGGATCATTGGCAAAGGAAAAAACAGAATACAGTCATGAAGATCTGCAATGATTGATAGGAAAGAGGAAAACCATACCTGCAGGGGTCTCTGGCCCCAAAACAACTGATTCTCTCCAAGATCATCAGTGGGACTCAAAAACATATAAATCATCACATGATAAAGATCTGCCTGAGAACCAGTGCACCACTTGATGATAATTAGAAGTGAAAGATACCCGAAAAGACTGTTAAGGAAGATCATCTGTGGCACAAACTGATACCTAACCACATGACAAAAATAGATTTTCAATTTTTCAATGTCCTGCAAATTTAGAGTTGCAGATGAAAATGGGATAGGGTATCGTAAAGGTAGAGGCAAAAATGACAGCCTAAAGGGTAGAAGACACACCTTATATCTATGGAGCTGCCAAAAAAGTGTGCATTGAAGTAACTTAATATAATTCCTACATTCATCTGAGCCACACCCAATAAAATAGACATCTTCATTTTGAGAGAGTTAAGAAAAGGCAATTCTGAACGACTTCCACGCCAACTAGGATCGACACCAAATGGGTATGGATCTCGATATTTTATCAAGCCAGCTGTATATGCATCGCTGATCAAATGTAACACGATAGATGAGTAAATAAATATTTTAGAAGAAAATATTGAAATTATTACAACAAGATACCATAACAATAGAAGTCTTAACACAGAAAAAAAAAAAGATAAACAAGGGTACAAGACAGGAAAACAAAGGACATATGATGCTCAGCAACAGATATAGTATGAGGATAAAAAATTTGAACAACCACATAAAACTTTTAGACTTGTATGCAAAAAAAAATTAGTTAGCAAAAACAAATGCAATTTTCTCCATTCATGGATTACTACAAGCCCTTATCAAGAAACTTCAAGATTGATGCACTGAATATTAGACAGCATATGGCTCCACAAGAACCAAAGAAAACTCAAGCTAAGCTTCTGCAAGCAAATCTAATAAATTCATGCAAAAGAATTATTCTAGGCAATATACCAGCAAACAAGAAACAGATAGAAAAAACTGCATTTGTAATCAAAGAGCATGTACCTGCAGGTAGTGTCTCTGCATTTGTAAGCAGAACCTCCAAATATGTGAAAAGGCACAGAGAAAAACTCATTGTAAATCAGTCCACAGTAGATTGAAAAGAATGCCATTAAAAGGAGCACATAGCGCCCACCAAAGAGCATCTCCATAAAGCTTCCAAGTTTCTGAAAGGAATTAAAAATGCACCCTTAAGTATTTAAAATGTAAATAACAATGTAATTTCCAGAGTCAAACCACAAGACACAAAACACAACATTCTTAATCCACAGTAAATGCAGAGTCCAGGATGGATATTATATTGACCTATTATTCAGCCAAACAATGTTAAATTTCTTCTTTTCTAATTGATAAAGTGGGAAATTTATGAAACTCAACTCTCTTTTTTTCAGTTGCCCTTAATAATAGTGTGAATGAATTGAGCTTGAATTAAAATTCCGTTAGTCATAATGTAATGCCAGCATTCTAGTATTTGCGTAAAAGCATTTTAATAGACAAATAGGAAAATCAAAAGCATAGCCAATAGTTTTAGGTCATCTGAGAAGAAACACAATTCTCTGTAATCAAGTTTCTTCTAATAGAAAATATCTTCCAAACATTTTACCACAATAATTTGAGAGAAAACTACCTGATTTCTGAGTTTGCTTTCTTGGGCTAAGAGAACTAATGCCCCCAATAGCAAGCATATGCCATGGCCCCAATCTCCAAACATAACCGCAAAAAGAAATGGAAACGTAATAACAGTGTAGACTGCAGGATTTGCTTCTTCATATCTAGCAACACTGCCACATAAACTAATGTGTTAGGTTACTCGTTTCATGTTTTGACATGGGCAAAATAAAAATGGCATCGCTCACCAGCTACACATGTTTTCCTATCCAGTATACTGGTATTTAATAGCCAGAAATTTCAAACATTAACTAAAGATGGTACATGAAACATTTCCACACTAAAATTGTGCTTTTCTTGCCACTATAGACCTAAATTGCTACTCATCCAGAAAGTACTCAAATATATGGAGACTTTATTATCACTAGATACAAGATGATTACATCCAAAAGAAATACTAAAAAACCACTAGCATATTGGAGATAATAACTACAGATTACAACAAGATGCAGCTATTCTGATTAAAAGAAGTCCAATTTTGAATATTTTTCTAAAAGAAAAATGAAAATATCATATTCATAGTAAAAACAACAGATGACTTAATGGACTGACCCATAGGCATCAACGATTTCTTGAAATGCATGCGTGAAAGAGTTTGTTCTAAAATATGTAGGAGGAGATTCAATAGCATCCATCCCATGGAATATTATGCCCACTTGTGAGTTGCTATCAGATGTTGCACGTTGCAGTAACTCCTGTATCTGTTCAACCATAAAAATAAGGTCTCAGGAAAAGTAACTGACAAATTTATATAGCTCCTGGACATCATAAATTACACAAGTTTTATGACAAGGCTACAGATGGAGAACCTTAGCTTTTGCGAAAACAGGGCACCATCCTTCTCCAACAAGACATTTTTTGGTAACATCAAAATTCAGCATATTCAATGTATCATATACAGCTTTTTCCCTTCTCACCTGCAATGTGGAGTTAACATAGCATAAAAAAACCGTGAGGACCAACCCATTCAAGTATTAAAGGTTAACCACAGAGTCATACTACATACTAGTTATAACATTACAGTTTCCAACCAGAAAGCAGGTGAAAAATGAGAGAGATAGAGTGAATGCAATGAATTAGTCCTACCATGCTCATCCATTTCGTAATCTGACATCCAATGTCAGTAAGGGCTTTATTTCGGTGGCGAATTCCAACATCCAAGGTAGCTTCCAATTCAGAGAGACGAGACATAACCTAGAACCAGAAATTTCAGCGGATGTGAAACAAATTGTCAACCAAGTAATGATAACATTGCTCAGAGCAGTTTTAACAGTGACACAGAATAACGATAAGGCAAGAGAAGGCAAGAGATGGTTATTGTTTTCAAAAGAACAACACCTTACAGAAACAGAACAAAAAGGGTGGGAATTTTAAAAAAAAAAGCTTCTATTTTAGAATTTACCATCAGAATCCTAAGTACCTGGACTATATGGAGCAAAGCTAGAGAAATACACGCAAAAGTTATTACTAATGTAAGATATTGGTTTCTTTTTTGAAACAGAAAGTAAGATCAGATGATCTTACACTACATACTTACTTCCCTTGTTATTTGCCTCTGTTTAGAAATATCTTCAGGGACAGGATAGCAATTTGCCCCAAATGCCTCGCAAATTCTGAGAATCTTCATTCTTGCCTGTTCCCCAGAGAAAAAAACTACAAATACTGTTTTTTCAATCTGCAAAATCAATATATGAAGATTCAGTATCTTCACCATTGAAAACTTTAAAAGAACATTCCCAAATGTAGAAAAAAAATAGTGTGAAAAGGTACACATCAACAACAAGGAAATGAAAAACAGGAGTTGTTTGGATAATATAACAAAACTGTCAAACCTACGGTTAACATTTATAGTAATGGGAAAGAATAAAACCGTTTCAGATAACATAGGATCCATAATCTCTTCATCAGCTGGTGCCTGATTGAAAAGCATATTGCCCCTTGTAGCACGAAACAGCATCCTCTCAAATTTGAGAACTTTGGATGTAGGTACAATTCCACTGATAAATCTCAAACCAGATTGGTTTGACGGTTCAGACCTCAGTTCCTATATAATGATAAACATCATGAGTGAGTAGCAACAGGGTTTGCACAAGTGAAAACAGACAGAACCACAGTTATTAAAACCTGCTCAAGTAACGATGCAGTGTCGTCAAAGTTCCCATTTGAATGCACATTTTCACTTAATTCTGTCTCCTCAAGAACAGCATGAGAATTACTTGATACAAGAAAGCCAACTGCCTGGAATTGCATCACATGAGATAAGTAAAAAAGAGAAAAGAAAAAAAAGAACTAGAAATTCTAATTTTATAAAATGCATTAATACTAAGTGTAATAAAGACAAGAAAATTTGAACTAGCAGCAGAACAATATTTAGGATATTTATTCAAGGAAACTTGTCCAGTATTTTCTTCAGAATTAAAAGAAATGTAGTGGAAAAGCCAAATAATGATTCAGAATAAAAAAATTCTTGATGGAGTATCCAGTTTTTTATGTCTCTATTTCCTGGTGGAGAAAAAACTAAAAAAGCCCTTGTTGATAGGCAAATATTCTTTTTAATTCTTTTGTTCATCGCTACTTAAAGTGAACCAGAAGAGTCTGTTATGGTTTTCAAACTTCAACTTACAGAATGTTATAATATTTTCCATATGATCTTAGAAAGAAATAAGTTAATAACACAGAGAAGCAACAATGTATATGGAAACTGAAAACTCTCCAAAAAAGTAAAGTCACCAGCAAGAGGAAGCAAAATGTTTCTAAAAAATAGAAATTAATAAGCCCTATTAAAATGGACAATGAATTCCTATGAACAAGAAAATAATCTGAAAGTGGAAAAAAATTACTGAGCTATTTTAAAATGGAAAATGAATTCCTATGAACTGAAAGTGGATAAAAAATTATCATCTTCTTCAAGACATATCACCCTTACATGAATAACCAGAAGGTGTCACTGCTATATTGTAGCCTAAGTAATAAAATGGGATAGTAAGCAACTCTTTTCTTACTGGCCGAATGTCAGATTTAGTAGCATGAATAACTTTGGAAATAGAATGCTTAAATATTATCATATCTGTCAAAGTAAAAGCAAAAATGAAAACCTAGAGAAGAGCTAGCACATGAGAAAATACCATAAATGCAACAATATAGACAAGATTCTAATTATTGTGATGCCAATTTGATCATCAAAGGAAAATCCAATACAAGCCAGTTTACACTGGACATACCCCTATCCTGTGCAACCAGGTCGAGGAAAAATTGGTCACATGCATTGTAGACTGTTTCCATTGCTCTTCAGTTGTAATGAAGAATCAATACTTCATCTTATTAGTGGACAGTAAAATGCTAAAAAAGGACACGAAAACTAACCCACAAATAGCACGGCCAATCATGCTTAAAAAATATTAGAAATAAAAGATGATGATCAGAAATTTACCTTTCGTAACACCAACTTGAACTCAAATAGCTCATTGTATGTTTGTTGAAGTTTCTCACTGTTAGAGTTCATCTCAATTAGCTCATGTTCATATTGGGCAAGTTGTATCTGACATTAAGGAGAAGAGAATACGTAATGGATATTACTATTCAGGACATAACAATAAACCAAGATGAATTGTGACGAAGTCAGTATCAACTATGCTAAGTTCAACAATATATTGTTCCCGTAAACACTTTTCAGTTTCTAGAAAAAGAAATATGTTAGTAATGATTCAAACAAAGTTACAGTTATTGCTAGCACCATATAAACACAGAAACTAAGACCAAAGAGGAATTATAATGGTGTGACAGAAAAAAGACAAAAGAGGTTTAAATGCACCTCTAGTTCCTCCAATTCAACATCCGGTTCCAAGACAGGACGAGCAGACAGCAGCAGACCAGCTTTAGTGATTTGATCCTTGAAAAATCGTAGCTTTCTAGACATTTCTCCACACCGCTTTACCTAAAAGAGTCACACAAAAAGTGGTACATACTAATTAAGAAGCATACTAAGCAGATAGTGCCAGAAATGGGTGGTTATAAACTTGTACTCACAATGATTTACCATTCATGAAAATGCCAAGCTATACAAAAAATGAGAAAGGAAACACACACATCCATGAACATTGTCTTATGCTTAGATATTAGCTTAGATCTGACAGAAATCATCAACAGAAGTGCTCTACGAGTCTTTCATCTCCATCCCTTCACATATAGACATTAACAAGACCAAACTATAAATAAAGCCGTACAAGAATGTGCTTGACGAGTATGTAGGCAGTACCTATGTAGTTGATTCAATACTGATGGTTAGTTTTGCAAGGAACAGATTATGTACTGCAGTTTGAGTTTGTGAAAGTACCAGGATCAGATACCTGATTAACAAATGTCCGTTGAAAAGGGCTTCTGTCACCATTTAACTGCCAAAGAAAAAACAATATCATTTTTCAATGCATATACCACTATAAGATTGGAATACAAACATCATTTATACACACATACAAACATACACATATTAGCAGCAACAAGCGACTCTATGGTGCAAGTACCAGGTAATAGGAGGCAAAAGCCTTCATTTCGGTACAAGTTCCTTGCCCCAACTAGTAGCTGGATGACTAAACATAATGCGTCGTCACTTGGGAAGAAAAGTAAAAAATGCGGCGTCCAAGAGTGAATAAAAAAATTTACATAAATCTTACTTGCAATCTCAAACCCGGGCGATGCCTTAAACAATTGAGAAGCAAGCACCAATCGAATTATTTCATTTTAGTAAAGTACATCAGTACTCTTCACAGAGAAGTAATGCAAGTATGTAGAGAAATTTGAATCCAACTCGGTAGAATATGCTGCAGCGATTGCTTTATCGGTTCTCATTTCTACACTCTAAATTAAATTGAGCATGCACACTCAAATCCAAACAAACTATTCAATACCACAAGGCAGGCGAGGAAACACAGGATCGCAAAGAAACACTTGCAATATAAAAGAAGGGGCCCCAGTGCAAGCACATCGAAATACACAAAATCCATAGTTTAACAAGAAGGACATGCAGGAATAAAGGATTCGAAAGTTAGAGGGATCTGAGCAGACATGTAGACTTACATCCCGGAACTGGAGGAGACCGAGCTCGCCGAGGTAGGAGATGGCGCGGTGAGCCGACTCGACGGGAATGATGAGCTGAACAAGCGCCATCTTCTCGGACCGCATCAGATCCATAGGCGGCAAGTTGTCTATGAAGCGCTCCATTCGCTCCATATTAGATACACTTGTAAATCTTTGAACTCTTCTCTGCAAGAACCAAAAACGAAGGGAAGAAAAAAACGAGAGTTGGATTTGTCAAATTACTTGTTTGGTGGGTCGGTCAGTCGCAGGATCTCTAATTGATATAGTAAGCGACAAACTAAGGATTCCTCAGATCTGGAATGGAATAGGAAAACACACTCCTCCTCTCTTCTTTATTACTTGGTTTCTCTCCTCTCTGTGTGTGTATGTGGAGGAGACTTGCGTTTTGGTGTGTTGCGGTGGTTTCAGTTTTTGCATCGCGTAACTGCCATTAAAATCGAGAAATTCGCTCCTCTTCTATTTTCTTTTAAAATTATTATTTCTTTTATTCTTTTGTATTCTCGTTTGTTTCTACGGTCAGATTCGTATAGACGAAGAAAGGGAGATGTGCATGTCTTTTTTTTCCCGGTGGGTGGAGTCAGCATTGCATTACATCATTACATCATTACATCATTACATGGAGTGTTAAGATCATGCTATGATTGAAATCCAAGCAAAATCAAGGATGTGTTTTGTTAGCAATTTTGACGATTATTATTAGAGAAATCGACGAATATACTAATGTCTCCAAAGCATGTGTTATACATCAGGGTGACCAGTTTATTTTATTGGATTAAGACTTAAAGCCAACTACACGTACCTGTGGAATGGTTGTAACAAATCAGGAGTACACAATTATCAATTTTATGTACCTTCGGTTGACCCATAATGATCAATTTTTTAACATAGCAGTAACCGTTTGCTGCAAATGGAATTTCCCGGGGAGGCTGATGATGACCAGATTCCAAAAATGAGAGATTCACCCACATCAAAGCTCCCCGCCTCTGCCAGAGTTGATCGGGCTTGGCTATGATTACACTTGAAGCCCAAGTCCAAGAGCAAGCCCAATCTGTTCCATATCTATTGGGAAATGTAATGCTCTTTTAATACGCATCTAAAATGCAATATAATCATGTATCGGAGGGCATTTCTGACTTTATGGAGTTTATTTTTAGCCATCCTATAATAATATAATAACTGAATATGTAAGTTTATAGATCGAATTTGGTCACGTTTAATACCCATATGTCATTCTTCCTCTCATTTCGCAAAAATCAGATTTGAGTATTTGACAAACTATTAGCAAACGACAGGAAAACTCCACCTAAGTTGTAAAAGCATTCCATTTACCATTATTAACATACAAAACTAACGAGACATATCGTTGTACCCTAAGAGGGAACCTTTGTACAAGCATATATTGATAAAAGCGAAATTCTTCGGAATCGTAGGTATTTATTCTCTACTCGTTAAACTTAGAAACCATATGTTTGCCGTAATTATAAATTTTTTTCCATAAGATAGGTTTACTGTTTGTAGCTTCATTCTACTTTTCATCGATTTTTTCCACTAATTAGTTGCATGGATTTTCAATTCATTCTTTTTTGTCATCTATTTCTGCAGTAATGTAGGATAACTATTACACAATAAAAAAATCCATTATAATTTCCGTTTGATGTATATAATTATGAAAAATAAATTAAAATAAAATTATAAAGATTTAGTTTTATCTCCCAACTACTATATTTGTATGGAAAGAAAATAAAATTAATGCTATATATAAAATAAACCAGAATAGGAGACACATATTTTAGCACGAGACCAATGAAAGAAGTTAAACTCAAGGAGTAAAGTGAGTTATATATATCTTATCTTTTTTTTCTATTCAGATCATCAAAACTCAAATTCCAGATCGACCATCTTTATGGAAGTCACTCAAATTTTAGAAGAAGCTAAAGTTAAAAATTCTATCCTCCATCCGGTCAAACTGGATCAGACCAATTAATTCAATCGAATTGGACAGTCTCGAATCTGGTTTGTATGATCCTTAATCTTATAGATATTTAAAAACCGGTCATTTTTACTATATACGGATCAAGCGCATAGAATATTTTTAAAAAAATTTTAAAAAATTAAAAAATTTATCTACAAAGCTTCATGGGATTGCATCAACCAGATTCTAAAGAGGGACATGGGCTGTGCCAGTGGGCTGTGCTTGTGGGATTGCCTGAAACGCGACTCGGTTGTGGCCTGTGGGCTGCAACAGACTTTGCAACAGAGGCTGAACAACAACTAGAGTGATTGAGGTATAAGGGGGTACAAACACGGGTAAAGGGGATCAGTCAAGGAAGGATAAGCATGGATAAAGGGGAATCAGACAAATATTTCATATTCTTCCAGGTTTGTTTTTTTAAATTTTCATTAAAAACTATTCAAACCGGTTAAATATTCGGTTCAATCAATTTTCAAAAGTCAGCTCAATCAAATTTGACTGATTTTTAGTGGTATGTTAATAAAAAGTTCATTTGAACTGAACCGGATAATGATTCCAATTCAACCCAGTTGAACCGAGTATTCAAGATGGCTTTTTAAACCTTGGAAATAAGCAACCAATTCATAAGAAGCCACCCTTTTGTTCCGATGAGGGACTCCATGTATTCATGTTTGCTTCTACTCAGCCTTTCGATGCTCTCCTGCCTACTAGAGTCCAACAGTAGCCGGTGCAACAACCAATCAGATCACCATCTATTTTGTCATTATTTCGTCCAACTATTACCACCTTAAGAAGTAATCTATCTGAAAGCGCTACAACCTAGATATATGATAACCCAAAAAACAAAAAATATATGCCCATGAATAGAAGAAGCCGGGCAAGGAGCACCAGAAGACCAGAGCACTACCCTTTATCTTGACACATGACTGCATCACAATAGAAACAAGATTTTGTGAGGTACGGACATTGAGACGATCAGTGACTACAAAATCTCACCACAGTGGACTAGCTTTCATATCATGCTAGTGTCCTCAGGATAACTTCCCAAGACCCGCAAAAATGTTGCAAACTCCTGCCAAATATGGAAATTTTCATGTTATTTCTTGTTGAAACTACCAGGAACAAGTCAACAGGCCTGAGAACGAAAAGGGTACCTTAAGATGCCTGAGGGCATTCTGTGCTTTCTGATCTGCCATTGATGCATCAAAATCCACATAGAAAAGATAGTCAAAGTACCTGTAAGATAAGATTGAAATGAATTAGGCAATGTTTTTTGCTCAACTATCAAGTATATGGAGACAATAAGAAAAAGAAATATTTGCTTAGTTTACTTATGAAACCCATTGCTTCCGTCATCAGATGCTCTTAAAGGTTGCTTCCTCAAGGGACGACTCTCAATCTGGTTGAAATAAAATGTAATATAAAAACAAAAGCATACGCAAAACTAAAGAGAAAACTATAATGCGAAAAACTAACATACTTTGGTAAGATTTATCTGCCGCAAGGCAAAAACAGCAAGTGCCTTAAAAAGGACTCCAGGGCCCTCCTCCAGGGAAAACACTATACTTGTCTGAGATATAAGAACAGCATTCATTAACAAAAATCTCGAATCACCAATAGAACAGTAACTCAATTTGTATCATGAAAGGCTTAACCTTAAATGGCCTGCCTGTGCCAGGAATTATGGGTTCTCTCGCCAGCATCAGAAATCGAGTAACATTATCACAATCATCCTGCAAGAAAGAAGGCAAGACTCATAAAGTTTATACAGTCCCAATACCCAAACATATAAACCATATGGAAATATGCAAATCTGAACCTGGATATCTTCAGCTAGTATATCCAAGTCATAGATTGCTGCAGCAGCAGAACTAGCAACTGCCCCTGTGTCTGTTAGTTTGTGATGTGCAACATGCTACAGTATCAGAGTGAACTACACTCAGTTCCAACAACAATAATTAAAAAGTATGGCCATATTCACAAAGGCTCAACTACTTCGTTATGACCAAACAACAATCTAAATTGTGTATCACTTAGCAAAGTTGGACAACAAGCCCCTTTGAGGTAAGGGTATGGATGTGATTTTAGGACATTGTACTGAACCACTGAAATAAAAATACTTGGATATGCAAAGTCAAAGCCACGATATATATTTTTGGCAGGCAAACATAGTAACAGTACAAGGCACTTTAAGCTCTAAACATTGAAAGACGAGTTCTGCAAGCCAACTAACAAATTAACACATACTTTTGCTGCACCAGCAGTATCATCCACTGCTTCTCTGATCAATCCCAAACTCGTTAATGTATTCTCACATTGAGCAAGAGCCTGAAATGCATCCAGCATCAGATAAATTTCATAAAGCTAGATAAGACAGCTTAGGTTTGGAGTGCTCTACCTGAGGATGACTTAGAACCCTCTTCAAAGCTTCAATTTCAACACCATGATTGGCTAGTAAGCAATGACGAACAGCATATTTCACCTCTCCCACTATATGTAGTCTGTGCCGGAGCAAAAGATCATAGTTTCTGTGGATGCTCCCACCTAAGGAATTCTCGATAGGTAAAACTGCTCTGTCCACAAGCCATCGCTCAACAGCCTGAGAAAGGGAAAAAGGAGACTTATTGGTGTCTACTGTCCATATTAGCAACTGTGAATAGGAAGTATCTGTGCATTCAAAATGAGATCCCTCCACTGAAAATAAGAGTTGAGATTATGGAGTTTTCACCAGATAAATCATATGCTAAAGAACCTCTAAATAAGTATACTTGTAGGACTTACAAAAGACCAGAACAGTGAAAAGACACAATGGATTACCCAACCACATATGTAACAGAGTTACAGCAACATGAATCTATTTGTGGATGCAGTTCAAAAGAATGTTTTCAAATCTTATCATGGTCGCTTCAGAAGCCCACAGTGAAAAGACACAATGGATTGACCAACCACAAACATAACAGAGCTACAGCTACACCAATCTATCCGTGGATGCAGTTCAAAAGAATATTTTCAAATCTAATCATGATCTCTTTAGAAGAATTCCATAGACCACAGTGACGTGATCTGCTAACTTAAAAGGCAAAGTTCTCACATGAAATCTAATTTTCATAATGAGACAGACAAATAAAAGGACTTTCTAATACTTTGAGCACATCATAGCCGTTAGATCATTACCAATTTATCACATAGTAAATCTGAATAAAAATAATTTCCAAGTAAAGAAGAACCACCAGTCATGCTACAAGGCAGGAAAACGAAAAAAAAAGAGGTCTACATTTCTTAGCACTATGACAGGTTATTCCTCAGTTAGGACTGATGCTATATTCTGTATTATTACTTTCAAATTTATTTTGATATTGCTCTGACCACAATTTGTCTGTTTGATGCAATTCCCAAACATTGCATCAATTTTTCAATCTGATTCTTGTGATGATTAAAGCCACAAAATTCAGGTAAAGTTCCAAATGACACATGCCCAAAGTACTTAATATATAACAACAGGCATTTTTTTTACATGGTCAGTTGTTTAAACAGTGAATATATGAAAAATTACTAATGACATTGGAGATATAAAAATAAGTTACAAAGCCACAGTTTATAGCTATAAAATTTAAAATTTGACTGAGCATGGGATTAAAAACAATGTGACACTTCTCCTGAAATTCAATAACTTTCTCTAACTAATGGGACCATATTCATTGCTTTGTCGAATGTTCTGGAATGACATTGGAACGAGGTAAAATGTAGAAGAAAATTGGACAAAGTTTGGTAGTAAAGGGATTAACCATACTTCCTAAGTATTCCCCTAGTGCAGTAGGCTTAATACAAGTGAAAGAGGAGAAAAGCAATTCCCTAGAAAATAATATCATAGCAATTATTAATGACATTGGAGATATAAAAATAAGTTCGAAAGCCACAATTAATAGCCAAAAAATTTAAAATTTGAGCATGGAATTAAAAACAATGTGACACTACACATGAAATTTGATCACTTTCACTATCTAATGGGGTCATATTCATTGCTTTGTCGAATGTTCTAGAATGACATTGGAGCTAGGTAAAATGTAGAAGAACATTAGACAAAGTTTGTGAGTAAAGGATTAACCATACTTCCCAACTATTCTCCTGGTTCAGTAGGTTTAATACAAGTGAAAGACGAGAACAGCAATTCCCAAGGAAATATAATCATAGCACTGTGGAAAAAAATATTGTTTATAGCCTATTGGAACGAATAAATGTTTCCAAACAATAGTGCCACAAAAGGCAGAAGCCTGTGAGATGAACAGAATGTTGCCTATTGACTGATTCCTATAGAATCCTTCTGACGGGTTCCAAACATTGCGTATGTTACAGCTGGAACATTTCAAATCAACACAAATCCAGTTGCAGAAATGATTCTGAAACTAACGGTAAAACCTCGTGCCAAGCAATTCAACTTAGCAATGGTTTATGGAATGAGAATAAAACAAATAAAAGGTTAAGGAATTCACTTCAAAAGCGGTGTCGAATTGTTCGCACGGGACTGCCTCACAATTTGGATAGGCCTTCTCTGCTGCTGATTCACTATATGCCCCACGAACCCCCTATGGCGAACATCTCGAAGTAAAAACCCAGTAGAGGTTTAACAAAGCGTTTAAGCATCTATCAACATTAAATAAAGTAGATACCTGGTAAGCAACACGAAGTCTTGAACCATCAGATACCAAATTGGACTCTTGAGTAGACGATAAAGGCCCTGAAAAACGAAGGCCGCATAAATGCAATAAGATCACTGATCACCAACCAGGAAATCAAACGACATCAACAACACCAGTAGGCTTCATTGCTTCAACAAAAATCTCGTACTAGGGAGAGCGTCTCGAGGAACGGCGTCATATGAGGAGTCAGTTGGTAAGAGAGTATCCAGATGGAGTGCCCCGGTGGTGCTGGGGTTGCCTTTCTTCTGCCTATCGATGGAGTGGTCATTTTCGCCTCCTCGGAGCGAGGACGAGGCGAAGAAGCGCGTCCCACGGTGGAGTTTTGGACGAAGTGATGAGAATCTGATACCCGTGGTTGGCGTGCGATTAAGCGGCGAGGTTTCAACGTGGATTTGGCCCCGGAGTGGGGTGGTTACAGAAGATCGTACCACAAAAGCTGCCATTTGATTTGGTCTGATACGGCGAGGAGCATAAGTACGCTCAGGAGAAAAAAAATAATCAAAAAAAAAAAGAAGCTTGCAGGGAACAGATAGACCTAGCCGTGAATGTATGCCTAGTGTTATATATTTGAGCCATCAACCCTCATTTTTTTCCTGACATTGCTATAGCATATATTGATAAAAGATTTAAATAATCCGTTACATAAGCTATAGACGAAACTCAATATAAACCTATTATTTATATATATATATTAATTATTTGAAGTTAATCTCTTATACTTCATACGTCACACTCACAAATGTTATGTTTTTTTATACTGTATACAAGTCTACATTTTGGGGTCATTTACTATTTATATTTTGAACCTTGTTATTTTTCTTATGTTGTTTGTTTTATCAATTATACAATTATATGAGTGAAAATGTCAAAAGTTTTAGGATAGTTTTAGGAATGTGCCCACTCAAACCCTATTTGAATCCATAAAAAAAGATTTAGATAGTAAAAATTAAAATAATTCATCGTGAACTTGTACACAAAAACGATCCGGTCCCGACTTGTATGCTGAGTTGGGTTTTTAACCACATGACCTAAAATATGTATATTTTTATAAATGATACCATCACATAACACATATAACCACAAGATCTCTCATACTCCTTTACAATATGAGATTGGATAACACGATCCTACGCAGACTGGGTCTCATAGAAACAATAAAATATTAAAAGAATATTTAGTATTTATTTTAAAAAGAAATAGTTTTAAGAGTATGATTTCTTCAATTTCTGTGCTTGGATTAAGAAAAAAAAATCAAAAGGGTTAAAGAATTTTGATAGAAGGAAAGTTATCCGGCAAATGTTGAATTTGTGAAAATATTAAGAAATCAACTACTAAATTTGTTGTGATTAGTAAAAATAACAAGATTGAAATTTTATTGAATATGCTAACTGCTCTTAAAGAAGTTGAGATCATAATTTATACTATAAAAAAAATATATAATCAATATTAAAAAGATAAAAATTATGAAACCTCCCCTAAAACAGATAATTATAATAGAATTTGACAAAAAATAGTTTTGGGGTATAATTTTAATAATATTCTAAACCAAAATAGTTACGAAAAATTCCACTCACATATTGTAGCACATTGCTCAATTATTTTACTGCTCCACTTAAAGTTTTTTTCAACTTTTTTATTTTTAGCTATTTGATATTTTCTTAGTTAGTGGCTTAATGAGTGTATTAATAGGATAGTGGTACTATTTTTATGTTATGTAAATTCTATATAAAAGCTTAGTATTTTGTTAATTCATCATCAAATCCAAGAAATATCCACCATTTGATTTGGCTAGTTTTCTATTTTCTGCTTCTATTTTTTCTAATAATGACAATAGAGCCATTTTGGATCTTGCGAGAGTAAAAAAATAAGAGTTATTTATTGTGTCAATTATATTCTTTTTAACCATAATGGCTTCAGAAAGGAACTTTGTTCAAGTAGTCATTGCTTGTTTTGATGGTCATTATGGCTATTAAAGTACTTTAATGGAGATCTATTTACAATCAAAGTAGTATTGACCAATTATTGAGATAGTATCGGAGCACCAATAAAAAGGGAAATATTAATAGATGCTCAGAATATAGAATTCAAAGCCAGAAAGAAGAAAGATGTAAAGACAAAGAATATCTCTTTCAAGCTATTGATTGCCCCATTTTAGAAACCATTCTTTGTAAAATTCTTCCGATGATATATGAGATTCTGTGAAGAAAAAATATCAAGGCTCTATTAGAGTGAAGCATGCATAACTTCAAGCATTGAGCACATACTTCAAAACTCTACAAATAAAGGAGGAAGAATCTGTCACCAATAGAATGTGTGAATTTGTAATGTTTTGTGTAGGTGCATTCAGTAGGATAGTTTGGTTTTAAATCTCAGTGGTTGATACTTCGACAATTCTAGTGGACGTTTTGACAAGCTATTAATGCTTTGTCTTGTCCAGATAGTTCTAAAGATAACACGATATGGTTTAAGATGTTTTCAGAATTTGTTATCCGGAAAAATATTAATGAGAAGGGATTATATGTATTTTCAAAATCTAATAAAAATCCTACTAACAGTTTTCAAGTTACCATAGATAGGTGGTAAACTATGAAGTTTTTTTAACCCGTCGATCCTGACGGATTTTGGGATAGAGTCTCTTGATATTAAGATATGGTATATATGTATGAGTTATGCATTGTGATTGATATAATATCCATTGGGTTAGACTCTGATGTGATTGACGTGAAATTGGTGTGTATTTAGTTACGTGCATGTATACATATATTGTTGTAACATTGTCTACAATATATATGAATATATGTATTTTGGACTCTAGTGATATTTTTGTATATATTGACATATATATTTTTTTACACGAGAGACACATACATACATTGTCTGTACGAGATATGCATGATGTGTATGATGATCAATTGCTTGTGACAATGTATTGGTATGCTATACACTATAAAATGGAATATCATATGACTTGAGTAAATTATATGGGCATACTTATATTGTATGAATATGCATGTTGATATTATGTGAGATTATGTGAGATTGGATGCATAGATAGATACATGGGTGATATAAAAGTATATTTTTGTGTATTAAAAGTTTTATATTTTTTACATATTGTTTTGATGTTCTATGACGTTTCGACTTCCACTAAGATTCTTGTATTCTCATCCCTCGTTGTTGTTATTTTTTCAAGTATTAACTATGAGTTAATAGTGTGGTGTTGTAAGGACCCCAAATCCTAACCTATTATTATTTGCTCCTATTAGGACCATTACCACCGTGAAACCCAAATAAGTCCAGAAACCAGGACCAATTTGAATCCCACAAGGCTTACCCATCTTATTTCCGATTTTTAGCATGTTCACTCATAAAAATTGGAGCATGATATTGGATAAATATTCTGGCATAATACGGAGTAAATAAAACATCAGCGGAAGTCGTTTCATTTAATAATTGGAACCACAACACACAAATCCCAAAAAGATCTAAAAATTCAGCATGTAAACCTCTTAAAGTAATCCAAAAATAAACCATCAAAGGAGTAACTGAAATAACCAGAAAATAGTCTAATCAAGATTCATGTTATATGCGTAATCAATCAAGGAGACAGGAATGCAAATGTGATGCGATATCGCCCTGCTGTGTAGCCTTGATCTCACACTGGTACCACGAACAACGAATGTACCTAAGCCAAAAAAATGGTGAAAACAACAGGATGAGATTACAAGAATCTCAGTAGGGTCACAACATCATAAGATCTACAGAAATCATAAACAAACATCTCTCAAACAACATCTGATCATCCCTACATAACTATGAGTATCACGCAATTCAATAATCAATCAATAGGTTAGGGTCGAAACTAAGGTTGAGGGTGGACTACAATACTTCTGAAAATCAGAAGTACACAGGCAGGTAAAAATCATCAGATTACTCTCGGCAGTAGGAAAAAGAAAGGTCATCCCCTTCCACCTGTGTTATCCAAGGCTTTGCTACACAAAGGATAAAAAGTTAACACACAAGCTAAACAATAAACTTATTCATCTTGCCAGCACACAGGACAAGGTATCCAGCCAGCACACAGAACTAGACATCCTAACCAGCACACAGGACAAGGCATCTAACTAACACACAGGACTAGGCGTCTAGCCAGTACATAGGACTAGGCATCTAGCCAGCACACAGGACTAGGCGTCTAGCCAGCACACAAGACTAGACATCCAGTGAACTCTTGCTAGGGATTACCACTCATATAACTCCCTTACCAGTAAGAGTCTCCCCTTTCCCAAAGAGCATCAACGGTTACCCCGAATGGCCACCGGAACAGGATTCTGACACACAAACACATACAAGCATACAAAGACAAGCACAAATCATAATACCATAACAGGGTATCCTCAATCATGTCAGAACACAATCAGCATGTTCAATACACACAACACATGCAAATCAGGAACACATAACCTATCTTAAGGGTTCGGTATAGCCTAAGTAATCATATCCCAATCTGCAATTCACGTATATACCCTACAATCAATTCGCATGCAATAATAACAGGAGTATGCATCAAAAATATTCAACAAACTACAAGGATCTCTAGAGAAACCGATGAAGCATAGATCCTACATCTCGTCTCTGAACAAGAAGCTATTCCTTTGCCTTTATTTAGTGGTTCCGAACCACCTATAGCATTACAAGGTAAAGACAAAACCAAACTAAGCATGCATACTCAATAACTAATTGAATACCCTATTTCCTTACCAATTTCACTCACCAAACCTATCAGAAACCAGTGATCATATGTCCCAGGTGCCTCCCTTTTGGATGTGTGATGTGATAGTCAAGAACTTAACAAGATTCAATCTGAATTACCATCCCAATTAACTATACAAATTTCAACACTAAGAGTAGGGCACAAGACAAATTGCAATTTCATACATACAAGGTGTAAGGGTTGCGATTTCATGTTAGCAAATGAGAATTAGGTGTCTATAACTGTAAAATCAAAAGAAACAAGATCAGAATCCAATAGGTTAATCAATTGATCAAGATAGGCAACAATAAGGCAATGGTAAGGCATAATGATTTCATGTATAGAGAAGATTCAAAGGATTGATTCACGATTTTATAACATGAATGGATGTCAAACAATTATACGAACAAGAGGAACAATAACAGAAATTAATTGAAGGAAGAATCACACAATTTTAAAACCTAATCCTACAGAAATATGACTTAAATTTTGATTAAAAAAAAACTAACCTGCAGATGAAAAACCAAGATGGTTGGAAAGAGGATGAAGAGAGATTTCCAACAAGCTATTATTTGCAAGAATCCGACAAAGGATGAGGGAGTTATGCCTGTTTGAAGTTCAAGCAGATTTTGGCAATTCCATCGAAATACGACTTATTTTATGACAAAGAAAAATTAACCTCCAAAACAAAAACCCAAGACGGTTGAAAAGAGAATGAATAGAGTTTTCCAACAAGCTATTATTCGCAAGAATCCGACAAAGGATGAGAGAGTTATGCTATTTTGAAGTTCAAGTATATTTTGGCAATTCCGTCCAAATATGCTTTAACTTTTAACCAAGAAAAACTAACCTCCAGACAAAAAACCCAATATGGTTGGAAGAGAATGAAGAGAGCTTTCCAATAAGCTATTATTTTCAAGAATCCGACAAAGGATGAGAGAATTATGCTTGTTTGAAGTTCCAACAGACAGAAATAAGGAGATTTAGAGTTTTTGGTTGGACGAATTTTATATATTTTTTTTGTGATGTTCAAGTGTGGCCGGCTTCTTATTTATATAGGATAGTTATAGGATTAATTTAACTATTTTAAAGATTAGATTAGGGTAAGATAATTATCATAATTAAATTCTGTAATTATCCTCTCTTAATTTTAGGGATTTTATTTTATACGGTAACTATCAACCAATAAAGACTAAAATTAAAGAAAATAAAAACCAGAATTAACGACCGGACATTCCTTACCAATTTCGGCCATCACAAAATGTTCTTTTCTTCAGGGACAAAATGTTCTTTTCACCTGCACTAGCTTCTGGACTTCTAAGACTCAAAATTCGGGATATCACACATGTCTAGGTTACCATTGAGCCCTGATAGGTATGTACTAATGCATTTATATTTTCAAATTCTGTATGTATTTTGACTAGCATACTATAGTTAAGTTAGTATGAATGTTGATGTGATGTCGATGGTTGCTCCAAATTATCCATTTAGCTTATAAGGTAGTATACAGTAAGCATGGTTGATTCCACTAAGGAGAAGGGATCAAGTTCAATGATAGATTAAAGTTGTAGGTGTGTCGTGGACTCGTCGTGCTACCAACGTAGCCTCGAGATGGTCAAATAAATGTGGTCGTAAGGCAATTTTAATAAAATTGTGGTTGTGTGATGTTGAATCTTCTAGTAACAAAACGAGTAAAATATATGCTTGTTAACTTCAATTAGTAAATAGGTTTAGTCCTGCTTATTATATTGTGGCTAAACTGTGGTTATGAGTCCTCCAAAGTATATGAAATCTAATTTTATTCATGTCACATCTCGGGATCAATAACTGCTCGAGAATCATTATAGGCCCACTATATATACTATCAGAACACGCCGCAATGTATCTACTAAATCTACAAAACTAGTGGCATAAAACCCAAGTGGAGAGGAGTTTTTCATTTTAATAACATATAAACGTACAATGAAAAAGATTAAAAGTCAGGATGTTGCCCCTAGTGGCATTGCATTATAAGCAGACTCAATGAAACTATCCATGATTTAACTTAGAACCACACTCAATCTCACATATAAACAAATTCAAGGGAATTACTATGAAACCCCGTCCTAGTCATATGTCCAGTCACCTTCGTCTTAGTGGTCCTCGTGTATGTTTGACATGTTGACCGGGACGGGAATCGAGACGGTAAGAAAAATTACCGTTTTGCCTCTATCGGACCTAGGCTTGCTTCCGGGCCTGTTTATTTCCCTTAAGGCCTTCTTCGTACCTTTGTCTTATTTCCGGGCCTGTTTATTTCCCTAAAACCCTGTACGTACCTTTTTAAGCCCATCCGTTTACCCTAGATGCCATTCTTTTCTGACATTATTTTGATCGGCCGCCATCAGTTCATTCCGCTGAGTGTGCCTTCCTCCGTACAACCCAACGATCGCCTCTAGCCCTTCTGTTTTCCACTGTTGGTTTGTTCGTCAGTTTTATAGATCGGGGAGGGAACGGTAGGAATTTTCTATCCCGTATTTTAAATTCTGATATGTAATTGTTTGTTCTGATAGCGGTTTGATTCAGGTGGATCTGAATCTGGATATCGCAATAAGGGCAAAGGAATTGCCACCAGTTCATCTGCACGCCAGGTAGGAGTCTATGCCTCATAAGTTTGAACGACGAATTCCTTTGTTCCTAAATCTGTTCTTTCAATTGATGATTGCTGACTTGATGTACTATTTTGTTCCTTGTCTTCTGTTTAGTCTTTTTCTTTTGTTGCATTCTTGCCCTCCTGATTCGTGATTCTTGCCGAACGATTCATGCTCCTTCACTGTTTTCTTATTAACTCCTTCCCGTTTAATCTTTCTTTTATCCGGTAACGCTGGCTTTGGTAGTCTTGGCAAATCATTCCCGTATAAATCTTTCTTTTACCCTGTAGCTCTTGCTTTTGTAGTCTGTCTCGTAGTGCAAATTAGTATGAGAAATTAACGCCTCTTCATCTCGTTCGTGAGTTTTCCAGCAACCGGGTTTAGGGATTGATCTGATCTAGTTGGGTAAACAACAGACTTGCACGTACGGTAATGGCTTCGGAGTTCCCCCTCCTTTCTTCTTCATCCCTTCCTCTTGTTTCTTTCTCGTCACGTTCTTTTCCTGTAGCAAGCGGGTATTCCTGCGTTACCCACTTATTTTTATTCCTCTCCTTTTCTTCATGGTCGAGTAAAGCGAGTTGTTCTTCTCTTCGCTTAGTCAGATCCGTGCTCACTCTTTCTTCACCTGTTTCTCAATGCTGCGAGCATGTCCTCCACTAGATCCGTGCGTCTTTTTTTTGTTGTTCCTCATCTGCTTTCCGGCGTCGTGATCGGGTCCTCTACCGAGTTCGTGCCAGTGACGTTGAACCTCGCCCTCCTTCTCCTTGGCCGTACCTGTTGCTTCTGTTTTACCCAGCCGACCCTTCAAATTGCTTTGTTCTTTTCTCTCGTCGAGCGTCTATTCCTTCGGGCTGTATGGGTATTCTTTTGACTGTGTTGGTTCCTGCCGAGTGTTGTGATCAAGCTACCAATGAAGAACAGATATCGCCGGTTTTCCTGCATTCCCGATTTTCCCCTGCTAAATCCCTCTGTTTTCCAGTCAACCGAGGTGTGCCCCATTTCTGGCTTCATTGTTCTCCCTACCGGTTGCTCTCGTTTTAACATGGTAAGAAGAGCACTAGCCTGTAAGCCACAGTACTGTCACCAGCCCTAATCCGTTCTTGGAGAAACTCCTCCTGTGTGACGACAACCATGGTTTCACCCCTACCAGATTCCTGCAGTCGAGAGTGGACGTCGCCTCTTTCTCCTTCCCCATGGCACCATATGCTGGTTTCGTTTTACTCAACTCACCCTTGGACTTTCTCTTCTTCTTTTTCTTTCTTTGAGTGAGTCGTGCCCTCCTTCTTCTCCGATGATTTCCTCTCAATCACGTTTTCTTTCCCTATGAAGTCTCGTACCAGGCGTGCCCCTTCTTCTCTCACTGATTTCTCTCTGTCATGTTCCCTTCCCCTTTTGTAGTTCTGTACCATGCGTGCCCTCTATGTGCTTCGTAGGGCTATGTTCTTTGATTCGTTTGAGCAGTGCCAAGGTTCACCTAAACCCTGGACCATCTAAGAAATCACGTAAGCTGAACTTGATGATGAACAAGGCCGAAAGAAAAGAAACTCGTTAATTTTGCAGTATAACAATGTGGTGGGCAATAAAACTAAAGTGCATAGTTGTCAGTAAATTACTTGATAGAGTGCAGAAATCCTTTCGTTCCTTTTGGTAGCCTTCCGTTTCTTTTGTTAACCGATGCCTTACTGCAACACATTCCTTTGTTGGTTCTTCACGTTAAATCTATAAGGTCACATGTCGGTTATTATTTTCTTTTTTTTCGTTTTATCTTATTTTACTTAATAAAAAGAGTGTAACTCAGATATGATCCTAATTTAACGGGTATACATATAGCTTAAAATGAAATATTTTTTTTAACAAAAGATGAATGTGATGTGTAACTAACGTTTGTATACAGTTTGGTAACTACATGAGTAAACTTTCGCTTGGCCAATGCGAGGTGAGTATACGGAATCCCAGTGTTAGGGGAGAGTTGCTTACCTGTTTAGGAGTCGTATGGGTGTTGTTTTCGTTTGTCTGCCACGTCTTCGCAGGTTGGTTCGTATTGAGTAATGAGACGGGTATGATACGTGTTATGTTTTCTCTGCCTAGTCTCGGACAACACTGGCGGTATGGGTTACGTCTATAATTAATATTTTTCTTAAAATATAAATTAACACTGTCAGTGGGCTCCCGATTTCCCTTTAGCGGGGGTTACTCGAGGAGTGATTTATTATGTCCATCCCGATGGGTTTTTGGTTGGCATTGTTAGCCGTGTTGTGTTACGAGTTGTTGAGTTATAACCTATTGGGCTGGAATCTTGTTTTACGTTATAAAAATCAAATTTGTGAATTTCACATTCTTTGGGTTGCTTTAGTTACGTCCTTGTTCGTATAGTAAATCGTTTCTTCTCTTCTTAGTATGTGGCCTCGTTTCCCCGTAGGACATATGATGCTGTGACTCCTACTGAGATTTTATTATCTCACCCGCTGATGTTTTCCCCTTTCAGGAGTAATTCGTGAGCCGTAGACGGCATTTGAGGTTTGAGTGCTTTTTACGACTTGGCTGGACTATTGCACCTGCATATTTTATACGGTTTCCTTTTCTGGCATTTCCTGTTTAACTCGTTTTGATGTTTTAACTCCCATTATATTTTATGCGTCTATTTCTCTACTGGATACGGTTTTTACGTACTGGGCTTTAAACCCAGTTTGAGATTTTTGGGCTTGTGACTGTATGGACTTGTTTTCCGTTTTGGATATTTTCTTTCCATTCGAATAAAGTCTTCCGCTGTGGAATTTTGTTTACTCAGATTTTTTTTTATGCCAGATGTCTGTTTCTTATTTGACATGCTCCAATTCTTGAAATATTAAATACGTTTGTCTTGGGAATCGTGTTTGAAAAGTCGTCTAAGCCTTGTGGGATTCGGATTGGTCCACGTGTTGGGCTTGTCCGGGTTTCATGACAGTAAGGGCCTGGTTTTTGGGTTCGGGTCCTTACAATTACCACTACAAATATAATACTTATACAATTTATCTCAAATGAATGATTGATCAATTTATCTCAAATGAATGATTGATCAAATTATCTCAAATGAATGATTGATCAATTAACCTCTTTACCTCTTTACAATTTATCTCAAAGACAATTTTGCCCCTGAAGGAAAGGATGTGTGATGGCCGAAATTGGTAAGATTGTTTAGTAGTTAACTTTGTTTTAAATTCCTTTTAATCTAAGTTCTTATAGGTGGATAATTGCCTTGGAGATTGTCCTTATAGAGGGATAATTGCCTTGGAGATTGTCCTTATAGAGGGATAATTGTCTTGGAGATTAAAGACCCTAAAAATAGGAAAGTTAATTTAGAGTTTAATTATCTGGTAGATTATCTTAATATGATAAAGTGATTAAAAGTAGTAATCATAATTCTATACCCATTCATTATAAATAGGAAGCCAACCCCACAAAAATTATTCATAGAAAACTTACAAAATTTCGTATAGACCTAAAACCCTATACCTCCCTATAGTCGCCCTAATTCGCAGAAACTTCAAACCAGCATAACTCGCTCATCATTCATCGGATCCCTGCAAATAATAGCTTGTTGGAAAGCTCTCTTCATTATCTTTCCAACCATCTTTTATTTTTTGTCAGGAGGTTCGTATTTCTTTCTCAAAGGTCCAGTTGAAATTCGGCAGCACTGCCAACTCTTCTTGAAATTCAGAATAGCATAACTCTTTCATTGTTTGTTATATCTCTGTGATTATATCTTGTTGGAAATTTCTCTTCATGTTCTTTCCAACCATCTTTTTTTTTCGTCAGAAGGTTAGTATTTCTTTGTCTACGGTTAATTTGAAAATCGGCGGCGAAATTACGTTTTCGTCAAATCTTCTTGAATTTCAAAATAGCATAAATTTCTAATAGTTTGTCAGATCCTTACAAATAATAGCTCGTTGGAAAGCTCGTTTCATCCTCTTTCCAACCATATATAAATCGAAGCTTTTATGTAAATATTTCCTTGTTTAAGGTTAAGACGAAATCGTAATATGCCTTACTGTTAGCGACAAGATTTGTATAGTTAATTGGAATGGTAAATTCAGGTTGAATCTTGTTAAGTTCCTGGCTATCACATCACACATCCAAGGGGGAGGCACCTGAAATGTCTGATCACTGGTTTTCTGATAGGTTTGGTGAGTGGTATTGGTAAGGAAATAAAGGTATTCAATTGACTATTGAATATGCATGTTTAGTTTGCTTTTCTCTTTGCTTGGTGATAATTTAGGTGGTTCGGATTTACTTAATAAAGTCAAAGGAGTAGCTTCTTGTTCAGAGACAAGAGAGGTAGGATCTACGCCTCATCGGTTTCTCCAGAGACCCCTGCTCTTTTCTTGATGTTTTTGTTACCTGCCCTTGTTGTATTGCTTGCGATTGGATTATAGGGTGAGAGTATGAAATTCGGAATGAGATATGAATCTCCTAGGCTATATCGAACCCCTGAGTTAGGAATTGAGTGCCTGGGATGTAATTGTTATGTGAATCGGATATGTTGATTGTGTTTTGACATGATTGAGGATACCCTGTTGTGGTATTATGCTTTGTACTTGCCTGTGTGTGCTTGTACGTGTCTGTGTGTCAGGATCCTGTTCCGGTGGCCATTCGAAGTAAGTGCTGATGCTCCTAGGGAGAGGAGAGGTTCTTACTGGTATGGGAGTTGTATGGGCGGAAAATCCCAGCAAGAGCTCGCTGGAGGTCTGGTCCTTGTGTGGCCGGAACCCTGTCCTTGTGTGGCAGGAAGCCCTGGTAGGTATGTGACCTGGGATGCCCTAGTAGGTAGGTATGTGACCTGGGATGCCCTAGTAGGTATGTGACTAGGGAAGACTTGTCTGTGTGGGGCTAGTCGACTTGTCTTTGCGAGGACAAGGTGATAGACTTACTGATTAGTTTGCGTGTTAACCATCTACCCTTTGTGCAGTAAGTCTTGGACAACACAGGTGGAAGGGGATGACCTTTCTTCTTCATTGCCGAGGGCAATCTGATGTGTTTCACCTGCCTGTGTACTTCTGAGCTTTCGGAAGTGTTTGCAATCCTCCCTCAGTCATAGATTCGGCCCTAACCTCTTTTGATTGGTTTTTGAATTTCGTGATCCCCTTTAGTTGTTTATGAATGATCTTATGTGAATTGGGAGATTTGTGTTTAGGGATTCTGTAGATCTTATGATGCTGTGACCCTACTGAGATTCTTGTAATCTCAAACTGTTGTTTTTACCCTTTTTCAGGCTTAAGTACATTCACTGTTCGTGGTACCAAGGTGTGAGATCAAGGCTGCACGGCGGGGCGATATCGCATCACATTTGCATACTTGTTACTTACGCATATAACATGAATGATTGGGCAACTTTCTGGTTTATTTTAAGCACTTTTCTATACTTATTATTTCCGAACCTTGATGAAGAATTTCTTGCTATTTATTTGGATCCCTATGGGACTTGTGTGTTATGAACCCAATGATTTGATTTAAGACTTCCGTTGATGTTTATTTACTCCGTATGTTACCAGAACATGTGTCCAATATCATGCTCCAATTGTTGATAAGCAATAAAATGAACAAGCTAAAAATCAGTAGTTAATGATAAGCTTGGTGAGATTCAAATAGGTCTTAGGTGTCATTTAGGCTTATTTGGGTTTCACAGCGGTAATGACCTTAATCGGAGCAATTATTAATAGTTAGGAATTGGGGTCGTTACAGTTATCCTATGCGGATTCAGTGCATCCCACATGTCAGTGCTGCATACTGAATGCTCCAAATGCAATTTATGCATGTTAATAATCCAATCATAGCAAAGCATATTCATATAGTTCACAATATATCATGATACTCGATGCACACTATACTAGCTATCATGCTTAACATAGCATTTCTCAAGCACACACGCACGATTCCAATTAATTATTTTACGATAATCCTATTTTATAACTCATGTCGGCAATTAAGCAAATAAAAATTTTATAGCACATAGGACTAATTCCTCAAGGTCCTGCCATTGTAGGTATTCACCTACGCATAACCATTTCCAATTTCTTAGTAATTCATACTCAATTATATATTGACATATAAAATCATGCGTATATATCCTTAATCTGATGCATTTCTACTCGAGAAACAATCTGAGATTAATCTAAGAAATTTTTCTATTTTTTTCTTTTATTTTAAAAATTTATTCTAATTAATTAACTCATCAAATCAAGTCAAAATTTAACAAATATAGTATCAACTGACTCCAAATTGAATCTAGTATTTTCTATAAATTTTCAGAAATTTTAAAATTTGTATATATTTTTTCTATTTTCTAAACTTTATTTAATTCTAACCAACCAAAATACATCATATGGCAGCACCAGATGCAACCACACCTACATCCAAAACTATTAGAGGGGGACAAACGTCCAATCCTGTCTACACTTATGAACGATGCATCGTTTGCTCATGCAGTAGATATGTCATCCAGACGAACCTCGGACGATATGTCGTTTAAGATCGTCTTTTATCTCCAGCACGCTTGATTTTGCAGGTTTTTCCAGAAATCTAAAACCACCAACACACCACAAACATTAGCCAAAACTATACTTCGACATAGCTTGATCAAAACCAAACCTAACCCCACAAAAAGTATTAAATTTCATGCCCTAAATCACAAACACGAAGGAAGAAAGCATGCCTGGATTCCATGCAAGAAAATTACCTAGATGCGATGATTGACAGCTAGAATTTACATAATTTCTCTTTGAAACAAAAGAGAAGGTGGAGACAAAGCTTCAGGAGGATTTTTGGAACTTCGAAACATACTGGAAATGCCTTAGGGGAAACAAGATTTTATCCTATTGGGTCCCTGATCACGAGCGGTGACCAGGAGATTCCAAGGTGGCAGTCTGTTGCTAGCCAAAATGACGTCGTATTCACGTGTAAGTGAAACGACTTCATTTCACTTGAAACACCCATATATCGTGCATTTTGTCAAAACGACATAGATGTGTGTTGTTTTGATTATCCTAATCAAAATGACATCACATCTTGTCATTTTGACCCTAATTAAATATTATTATATAATAAATATTTTTTCATAAATATTTAATTTATTAAAAATTAAATGCCCTCTTATTCACCTTAGAGAAATTATAATAAATAAAATTATGTCTCTAAAAATTCTTTAAAAATTTATTAATGACTATCAATCCTTAATGGACCTATTTAAGGTTTCAAATACAAAAATTATTAAAATTATTCACTATTTTATATTTTGATCACCGATCACATAAATAACAATAATTTTTTATTAATTATAATAATTCGCAAAGATAAAATTTATCTTCTAAAACATCAAAATCTTGCTGTAAACCCAGCATTGATCCATGAATGTGGGCTAAGGCACACTAACATTGACAATTCCCAATTGAGCTTTTGACCCAAGTAACTCGAGATTTTCAGGTTCTCATAGTTCAAGTACCATCAATAGAGCACCTGGTACGATCGTGACTCTCTGAAAGCTTAGTACGACTCATGGCCCCTTCACTTACCCACTCTCAAATAACCCTAACCTCGGACTGCTAATGTAGTTTACCCTTAGTTATCTTCACCTCTCTCTCATGTTTCACTCACCAAATGTGTTTCTCTTATTTTTTTTCACCTCTCATGTGTCTCTCACGATATAAACTAGTCCTTACTGGCTTTGACGATAAAAATCTAGTTTACTGAGTTTATCGAAAACAATAAAAAAGACTATATGATATTGTGTAAAAACAAAATTAATTAAAATAAGACCAAGGCCTCGTAGGGGGCTCAAGACTAGAAACAATTCAAGACAAGAACAAAGATTTTTAGCCTAATATAATTCAAAAAGCTAAAAATATTCGTAAAGGAATTGTCAAAGTTAGAGATTATGGAAAAATGTTCATGGTGTACTTATATGTTGATAATCTTATGTATACTGGGAATGATGATGTTATGTTTGATGATTTAAAGTTGTCTATGATAGGTGAATTGGAGTTGTATGATCTTGGCAAGATATATTATTTTCTTGGTTTAGAAGTGATGCAATCTAATGATGAAACTTTTGTTTCTCAAAAAAAATATGTGTGCGAAGTTTTGGATATGCTTAAAATAAAAGATTGCAATCTTTCTAACACGTCAATTGAGTTTGGGTTGAAATTAAGCAAAGATGAAATGAGAAAAAATATGGACAGTATATTTTACAAGAAAATTACAGACAATTTGATATATCTAACTTCTACAACACCAAATATCATTTTTACAATGAGTCTTATAAGATGATTTATAGAGTCCACATGAAGTACACTTGCTGGCTGCGAAGAAAATCTTTCTTTATTTACAAGGAAGTAGACATTTTGGATTATTCTATAGAAGGATGAAAAGTTAGATTTTCTTGGCTTTACTAACACTGTTATGACTAGGGATATTTATGGTAGAAGGAGTACTTTAGGATACATTTTTATGTTTGACAGAAGTATTGTTTCATGATCTTCCAAGAAGCAGTCTATTGTCACTTTATCAAGTACTAAAGTTGAATTTGTTGTTGCTTGTGCTTGTCAAGCAATTTGGCTAAGAAGAATTCTTGACGAGTTGTAATTTGAACCAAAAAAATTCACTATAATTTACTATGACAACAACATTGTAACTAAGTTGTTAAAGAATCATGTAACTAAGTTGTTAAAGAATCATGTGCTATATAGAAGAAGGAAGCATGTTGATATGAAGTATTATTTTCTAAAAAACTATTGATGTTACGACCTGGGCCCTGGACCCCTAATCCAATAAGTCTGGACATGGATGTGCATGTGTGAGATCATATTTGCAACGATCAGTTAGGCTTCAAACTAAATGACCCAAAGATATAACTTATTACAAATAATCTCATCACACAACACATATAAACCGAAAACCTCCCGGAAAAGGCCAAAATTTATGCCTCGACTCTTTCAAGAACGGACTAACAGGGTCAGCTAATCAGCTATGCAATGCTTAGTTGGACTTCTAACCACATGGTCCGAAATATATATCTTGTTATAAATGATCTCATCACACAACATATATAAAAGGTTGGGTCTCACAATTGAAGTTGGACAGATATATTCATTATAAATCTCTCAGATTGCTTTCCTTTTAAAATTTAATGGGATTGATTGATGATACTATTATGGATATTTTCAAGTAATTGAAGATAATATAAAACTTAAGAGCATTTAACGTAAGGGAGCGATTGTTGGCACATTACAACACTTCTCCGCTTATGTATGCTTGTTCAGTTTTCTTATTTTTAACTATTTAATATTTTCTTTATTTACTGGCTTAATGGTGGGATAATGGTGTTGTTTGTATGTTATATAAAGCCTACATAAAGAATTAATATTTTGTTAATTCATCATCCAATCAATCAATGAAGTATTCATCACTTGATTTGTCTAGTTTTCTTTTTTATGTTTTTTTCCTAACAAAACCAAATTATTTTCGTCAAATTTTCATATGATTTTTAGAAAGAGAGATAAAATTTTTTCTTCAGGATAAGAAAATAATTTTATAGAAATAGATTTAAGAAGAATTTTGTATAAAATATGGACGTAAAAGATATATAAAAAAAGGAAAGATTCCAACATATGGCCAAAGCTAACCTCTCATATTAATTTAACTACTATAATTAAGCGGAATGTGCAAAAATTACTCTACCAATTTAGCCAAATAAAGCCAGCCATATAATATACCATAAATGATTGTAATTTTAATTTTATCTCGATTATTAAGGCTCTGTAATAGATTTATTGAAATATCATAATAAATAAATTATGATTTTATAAAATTAGATGAGCATATGTACTATCCCACATTTCAGGCAAAGCTTATAATTAGTTATCCGACAATGAGATATTTGGGCCTCAGATTGTGGCAAAGGAGGTTCGTCTGTCGAGAGTTGAGCCCAGAGTTATAGGCTCGCGGCTCCTGGGATGATCTGGTACATTCGGATGGCCACTAAGAAGAGCACACGGTAGAATCGCATCAAACGACTTATCAGAAGATTCGAGATCTTACATCAAAACATTATGAAACCAAATATTGATTAGCAAGAAGCGGATCACAGTTCCATTCTGCCCATTCATTATTTTGTCCATATTTGGATTATGGATGCAGACGTACCTGAACCTTATTTTCATACGTTACCCAAACGCACACAGAAACGGGATTCGAGTAACGGACAATATCCGTCCAACAATAATTAGTACAGAACCAAATCCGTTACCAGTGGCCCCCACTTCTGACCATGACCAGTATGTCATGTGTTTTGCGTACCCTCCTGGGCTCCGCATGTCTGACATGATCTTTCATCATTTCCCCCACGTGCCAAATAACCAACCCATCCCTGCCAGGCTACCGGTACCGGATACGATATCTGATGTGGGTTATTAAATTCTCCACTAAACAAACAGATGCAAGTCATGTTTATCGGATGGGGAAGGGCTTACACAGAGACACGCCACTTTCCATCGTCAAGATTGGAATCAGCTTGCTTCATCAGGAAGGACAAGAGAGGCGTAATTGGGGTCAAGTGATGAGACCCACCATGGGATATTTAAAAACTCATCGATAGCCCACTAGACTAGGATTAGACGGATCATGGTGGCTTTTTTTGAATGTACAACAGGACAACGTTGGTGGTGGTTCTGTTTCATTTGTTAAATTTGTTCAGAACTGTATCATAGCATGTAGAGTGTGATCGGAGCTTTTTTTAGTAATTATTAGCAAAGAGATACAGCCAGAGAGAGAGAGTGTGAATGAGAGAGGAGCCTTCTTTCCTCGTAAACACAGATATTCTTTTCTTAGCCGCATTCTCATGCCACGTATTCAGTTGGACAACATGAATCATACTTGCACGGGGCCCGCTACCCCCACCGACCAATGCCACAAGTCTGTGTCTGTCCCCTTCATTGTTTCCTGTTAGATGCTTTGCTTCGCTTGGTTTCTTTCTTCTCCTCGCCACCATCCTCCTTTTGACACGTCACCCTCTATTTGATTTGAATTTCTTTTTTCTTATTTTTCAATGACGACAATTTGAGCTTTTGGAGATTATTAGATTAGTACCATTATTTAAGTTTCTACTTTCTGCAAATTAAAATTGTCAACATTAGATCTTGCTTTGTACATTATGAATACTGAACTTTAAATATATTTAATTCCATATTTCTATTCCTGTTGTGGTCAATACTAATGAGAACACTATTAACATATAGATATAAATATGCCTATATTAATCATGATACACCTTAAATGCACACCTTACATAACAAAATAATTCAAATATGGCCAACCAGCCATGGCCCAAAGAATTGGGAATTAGAAAATGTTGAGTTTAATATCTAACGAAAAAATTTAGAGGGGTGGGATGGAATAGAATCCATAAATTATAAAAAAAATTATTATAACAGAGAATATTTGTACAATTTTTTAAATCTGTCTTTTCGTTCATATATATATATATATATCCTTCAATTAGTATAATTTGATTCACATTGAGAATTAGGATATTGAGTATATGACTGGACATTTATATGATACCATTTATGGAGTATTCTACGCATAGGGATACTTTCCCCCACACTTATTCATGATTTATGATGATTATTTTTGTGAGAGCTCAACCTATTCTCAAAAGCCTTCACTTGGCTGGCTTGCCTCCAACTAGTGTGACTGCCGTATTACCAAGTTGGGTCACAATCCATCCTGCTCAATTAATCAATTCTGTTATAATAGATACTGTTCCTTTTAAGTTATCTAGAACAGAAATAATAAGGTTTTATACCTTGGAAGGACGTGTCATACATTGTTTACTATCCTGATAAATTTTGAGGAGATCACTCACCCCACAAATATTCTTATTGTAGCACGTTCATGTACTGAGTGGTAGTGTAGATTGTGACGAGTCTGTAGGCTCAATTGTTAAAACCTATCAAAAATACTGTACAAAAAAACACACACACACACATCTACGAAAGAAAAAGGGTTCACTGAGGCAGGAAACTTGTAAGAGGAGGTTAGATCTTTTCAGTTCGCAAGTTTCTCCTCTCTCATTTGGTGATCCACTGGCTTCTCGTGATGACTACCGGGGATAGAGATGAAAGGGGTGGTCGGGGAAGGTATAGACTAGGATTTGCATTCTAAGCTGCTCAATGTAGATTTCATCACTTTTGTAACCTAGTAAGTACAATGAGCTCTATCTGCAAAGAAATCAGGAAAACAACTGGGTGTTTAATACATAAAATTATCAGTTTTGATGTTCCAAAAATATTAATATAAAGTTACTAATTAGTTTTGTAACATCAATACCATATTGAAATAAAGATAATTGGTTTTGATATTTTTATGAAATAACAATTATATCCTTCATAAAATTAGGGTTTAGCTAATAAAAAGGTCTTTCAAAACAACTACACAGCCCTATTTTTTGTAAATGACCGTATTCTATATGGTGTAAAAGATTCTCTCAAATATAATAACGTTTAATAATAAAAACAAAACCAAAATTAGAATACTGGAAACATGGTTTATCAGTTTAGTTTTGGTTTTGTAAAATAAAAACTAACAAAATCAACATACCAAACACCCAATAAATTCTTATTGATGGTCTATGCATGTTCTCTTTGGTATCTTAATTTTATTGATTTTAATATTGTAACACCCAAACCAATCAATAATTATACATTTGATATTTCGTTTTCTTAAACAAATAGTTTAATAAATTCCACTAATTCATGAAATAATAATCTTTACAACAAATCAAGAAAAATTGAAAACAACAATTCCAAAGCCATTAATTTTATAATATTAAAACTAATGATTGTAAGTACCAAATTCAATGATAAAATATTATTGTTCCTGGAACAACAAGATTAGCCAGGCCATACAGACCATAGTCAACCAATGACGAATTACAATTATAATTTTATTGCGATCTGGATTATCTATCACGGTCTTGTTTTCAATCTCCAATGTTGAAATCCTAAAGAATAGAGAACTTTGTAGTTAACCTCATGTCTAAGTAAAAGATTATTAATTGATTAGAAAGAACTTCATGATTTATGAAACAACTGCAGTAGTTGCACCATGTAGGACTTTAAGAGAGTACAACGAGTTAAGATATGATACTACTTTGTAACAACATTCTAGATTAATATTCATGAAAAAATAGAAACACTATGGTC
Source organism: Passiflora organensis (assembly GCA_019739055.1). NCBI lineage: Eukaryota > Viridiplantae > Streptophyta > Magnoliopsida > Malpighiales > Passifloraceae > Passiflora > Passiflora organensis. Next base: position 2,454,715 of record JAEPBF010000187.1, on the reverse strand, counting down.
AATATTGATAGTCAATTGATTTTGCAACTCATATGTATGGAGAATAAAAGTCAATATACTAATATACCTAAAGCAATAAAGTAATATAAACATATTTTATGTAATTCTACATTAACTATATAAAAAATATTCTACATCAACTATATATATATATATATATAAAGATTAGAAATAAGTGAATAAGGAGAAGCAAATCTTTGGAACAAGTGAACAGCTTAACTCCTTTTGTTTTATCATGAACATAGAATTTCTATAATGGAATAAAATAAAGCAATAAAATATTATTTTTGGATTAATTAACTACCTCTTTTTAGAGTTTTGATGTCTTATCCACAATATATTCGACTTATCATCGGGTAAGAACTTCTCTTGTTATTTCTCAAAAAAAAAAAGAACTTCTCTTGTTTTGCTTCTGCTCTGTCTTGTCTAGTTACTGTTTGCCAAAAAAAATATTATATTTTAAATAAAATTAATAAAGAATAAATATTTTTAATATTTTTTTAAAAAAAAATTTGTGTTTTGGATAACTAAACCGACAGGGCAGAAACGGATTCCTCATTCTGTTTGTAACGAGAGCAAATAAATTATTGATTTTGACATTACCAAATTAATAAATATATTAAGTATGGATTTGATGACAGAAAATGTAGCTTAATTCTATTTGTTTCTGCTTACCCAATGTAATATTAGATTAGGCGGATTGAGAATCAGAATGTTCCTTATCAATATTTTCCAGCCACGTTATATTCTAATTTTTATATAATATAGTGGTGGGATTGAAAAGCAGTTACGTTCTCTAAATCTATATCCATGAAGAAAATGAGAAATCATTCATCCCCTTTATGGAATGTACAATATGGTATTTTATAATACTATGTCACATCTCATAATATTGATGTGTTTTAATATTATTACAAAATAGCAATGTAGATAAATATAAATATTACCAACCTAAAACATATAATTCTATTGTAAATGGTTATTATATACAAGACTAATAATATTATTGAAACATAATTTTATTCAATCATTTAAAAATTTCACCCATTTTATTTCTGTATACCAAATAGTATATTTATATAATCAAATTATTTCTATTTCAATTATTTGCTAATCACAAATCCAATTCATCAAATTTATGAAGATAAATCATAACATTAGCTTCGATTTTACTTGGGAATTTAGAGATATGCATGGAGACGGATGAATATTTATAAATTCCTACATTCATTTCTTCGTCTTTTTCCTGGTTTGTGTCTGTGATCTTGTCCTTGTACCCCCTAATTGTGTCTTTATACCGGCCCCTAGCTCTTTTCCTTTTTTTACTTAACTATTAAGTATTAGGAGTAATCCCATTCTGGAAAACAATGTATAACATCATTTTAAAGTTTAAAACTAATTGCAATTTGGCTTATTTGTTAAGACTAATGTGATTTCATGTATCCAACCATCAATACTGTCAAAAGTTATAGACTTTAACTATTACTACTCGAAAGATTTAGACATCCTCGAGTAGAGTGGCCTGTCTAAGGCTGGCTAATGCCCAGATCCTGACGGGATAGCTTTTATCTGGCATGCTCAATGTTCAAATGATTATCATTATATTTCCCTTTTTTGGGGACAGCACACAAAGAAATACTGAGTCGACAATCTTACATACAGGAATGTAGATAGTGATATAATGCAACATCCGTTCAGATTCTCTTGTGGGAATGCAAGATGCTTTTCTTAACAGGTGATGTTACCTCATATATATATTGTTTCGAGCACAGTTTTCTATATCTGGTGTCTTCTTTGACCGTTGTTTTTTTGACCAGTCAACCAACTCGATTGATCCCTATATGATGGCCCATGACCCCACTTGCCCCCACCACAATGTTTCTCAGTTTCCATGTCAGTCGTTGCCTATGTCCAAGCTTTTTCTACTTTAGGGTTTTAATCTTTTCTTGTGTTTGAATTATTGCTAGTTCTGATTTTGCACGCTATTAATTAAACCCTTCTCTTTTTTTTCTTTGTCTCGTACCAATAGGGTGAAGGGCTAGGCAAATTCCATAGGATCCAAAGAACATATCTGCCTTGGTGGGATCAATCATTCTTGTTTATGATTTTCCACACCAGACAGATGATGGCCGCTTAGAATTTTGGTTCGGTAACATGGGGTTTCTCGCCACTCCAAGAATCAGGGTCCATAAATGGCAACATGGAATATAAGAAAAGAGAGATATACAACAGTATCAATATTGTTACACAGTGGGAATGCAAGAAGAAGAAGAGAAAAAGAAAAGCAAAGAACCCCCTAGGTAATGTCTAGATGTTAATTAATGGTGCTATGTTGATTAGATTGGCCTATCATCACTTATCATATGAGTGGATTGCATGTGGATTGCAAGCCCTGTAATTCCCATGGATAAATCAATATAAAGAATTGTTGGTTGCCAATGATTCTTTCCACTTTTATGTTTGGGTGTTAGACTTTAGAGTTAGACACATGAAATACCAATGACCAAATAAATCAATAATTAAGTGAATCTCTTGCTATAATATGATTTCATTTATACTTTTTACATAGAATCTTTTTTTATCATTAGTTAAAAGAAATAGATACAATTTCTAGGTTATATAAATAAAACATAATAATGGCATGTAAATGATAAAATCTTCATAGGGATTGGAGGGGTATGAAAATGCTGACTCGAATTCATGAATGGACAAAAACACAATGAAGTTTACGGAGTAGCTAGGTTTAGACAGGATATGGCAACGAGATTGTCTTATCCAGAAAACCTTTTTTCGCAGGGAGATGACTAGACAGATACTAACATCCCACGTTTATTGATGTCCAAAACGTTGAAAATTTGGTAGCAATAGAAAAAAAAAAAACAAGGAAAGGGGAAATATCTGGCATCAGTCAATGAGTCTACATGGCATTGGGATTTATGAAAGAAGAGTGTCATACTCATAATAATAAGAGCATAGTGGGCTGTGATTCATTTTCTCTCAACTTCTTAAAGACCGTGCCCTTCATTTGACGTGCATCCATCCACTTGGGTGTATGACGTTGATGTAACATCCAGATTTTGGATCTCCAAGCGTTACGACCTTTTTGGGCGGTGGATGAATTAAGAACATGCGAAACCTGGATTATGTGCTCAGAGGTCGGAATTCGGATTCTTATGCAAATAAATATAACAGGCTCAATCATGCATGTACTTTTGTTTCTTCTTCTTTATTATTTTTTTTTGTCTTTTAAACATGTACCTCTCATTATACATGCTAGTAGTGGAATATAGGTATGACGAGTCACACCATAGGTTCAAAGATGGACCACATCAGCTGCATTCATGGCATCAACGGAGCAGAGCAGAGCAAAATTTCCATGGGGGGCTGGCTGGCTGGCTGGCTAGGTATATGCAGCATTGTGCGACTGAGTACTGACGAAGCAAATGATAAAAAGAAGCATCATCTCTGTGTCACTATCACCTGTGTCTTCCCCTACTTGCATGTCCCCCCTGTCATCATCTCCATGTCAACATCAACACACAAAGAAAGAACCTTCAATTCTTACACACTCGCACTCGCACACCCACATCCACACACAGCGCACACCGCACACCGCACCCAGCAGCTAAATTGAATCAAGACCAATCAATCCATCACATCACCTCTGCAATGGGCCTCACCCCTTCTTTTCCCATAATAATCCAAAAGTAGACCCATATATGGTTTTGTTTTGTTAGAGCAATCGAACAGATCTGATGAGTTTCGGCTGTTAATGTTCTCGCATCAGTTTTGTTATCCTAGTATTTTGTAAGCATCTCGTCCTCGCAGCATGGATTTTTTGGGAACACGAGGTTTATGCTGCCGGGCGCTGTTGATTTGTTTATGACACAAAAAGAAAAAAACAGTCGCAGAGGCTTTCGCCAATTTTAACATCATACGGCCACAATAGGCTACACTACGGTCTATATAATACTGTGGTTATTATGGATAGATAGATAGATAAAAAAAGACTCTGGTGGGGTGGTGGGGACCACACACGGTGGGGTCCACGCTCAGTTGAATCCACGCGAAAGCGGGACCCACATGGACTAGGTGAAGAGAAATGGTAGGTTATGTACTTAAGGCTGTGAGGGGCCTGACTGCGTTTTGAAGCTGGCTCTCATTTTCTGTTGAAGAAAAAGAAAACATAGAATTCAATCTAGCAAATATGCTGTTGTGAACCTTTTCTTTTTGTTTTAATATTTTGTTTTCTCTGCGTGCAAGCTTACATAACAAACATTACTGTTCATCTCTTGTACGATAACATCATCATTTGCTCCCCCCCTCTCTCTCTCTGTCTCTGTCTGTTTATTCTCTCTCTTCTTGGGGATTGCTTTATATATATATCGAGAGGGGTGCTGTTATTTCGTCACTTTGCTTGCTCTCCCTTGAGTTCACCCTTTTCTCTCGCTCTCTAGATCTCCTCTATTTCTCGTTTCTTTTCTTTCTCTTCTTGGCTGAACGGCGATCCAAATTTTAGAGTTAATTAGACGAGAGGTTGATTGGTTTCTGCATGCATGGATCCTTCAAGTGGACAACACCAGGTAGGCTGCAGAACGACTCTAGTCTATATCCGGATGGAATATTTGTAGAACTGTGTTCTTTTGTTGTTAACTTTACCTTTGGTTTCCATTCTTTTTTTTTCTTTTTTACTTTCTTTTGGGGTGATCATGAATTAATGAGTTTTGCTCAAACTGAAAACTCATAGGGGAGTCTTTTGGTCATCTTGGTATCTTTCGCCATGGATGATGATGGTATTATGGATTAGGGAAATTGATTCTTAGTCTTGTTTGATAGGAAATAAAAAAAAAAAAAAAGTAATTGTTTTCAGACCCTTGAGTTGGAAGCTACCATAGCTTACTTTGGTTTTTGAGTGTGAAGCCAGTAAAGCATATCATCTTCGGAGTTGATGTCGAAGCTCTAATTTGAATGTTCTACTGGCTAAGCATTCTTCTGCAGCGTGAGCTGTTAGAAGGGTTAGTAATATAAATTTTCTTTTTCTACAAAATTGTAGCAGCTTTTTCTCTTGGCTCCATTTTGCAGCCCAGAAGAATTAGGAGATCTAGTCGAGGCAAAAGCCCTTACTTTGCACTCTTAAATTATCTCTTTTTTCGTTTTATCCTCCATTGTTTTCTTCTGAGAAACTATTATACCTCTTACAATGATCAGTTGGGAATCAGTTTCTCTAAATATTCTGATGGTTTGTCTGCTTGTTGGTTATTAAGTGTAGATAGCTCTACTACAAGCTGTTGTATTCTTGTTGTCCTTCAAGGAATTGAATGAATTGAATTCTGCACAAACAAAAAAAAAAATCAAGTGCAATGGATAATTAACTTCTTTTCCAATTCTTGCTGGTCAATTCAGGAAATGTCGTCTCATTCACTGGAAAACATGCTGGTTGGCTCAAAAGCACAACAAGAAAGGAAACCAAGACCTCAGCCAGAGCAAGCTCTCAAGTGCCCAAGATGCGACTCCACCAATACCAAGTTTTGCTACTACAATAACTACAGTCTTTCGCAACCAAGGTACTTCTGCAAGTCATGCAGAAGGTACTGGACCAAAGGAGGCACGTTGAGAAATGTTCCTGTGGGTGGAGGATGCCGGAAGAACAAGAGATCATCATCCTCATCAGCAAAGAGGACACAAGATCAGCACTTGGCTTCGGGCAACAATCCTCTTACCAGCCTCCCGCCCTTAACGTATGACTCCAATGATCTCACTCTTGCATTTGCCAGGCTCCAAAAGCAGTCTGGCGGGCAGTTAGGGTTTGATGACCATGATCTCTCTCTTTTAGGAAACCCCGTAAATACCAGCTTTGATTTTCTCGGAAACCCTAACATTCACACTTCTGCTGCAACCCCCGCCTTCCTAGATGCGCTGAGAAGCAGCTTCCTAGACACACAAAATAGCAACATCCAGAATCTATACTATGGGTATGGAAATGGAAATATGGGAGAAGTGGAAAACAGCTGTGGTGGTGTTGGTGTCAGTGGAGAAATGATGTTACCCTATGATGACATGAGTAGCGGAGCAGCAACACAAGCTGTAACAGTGACAACAATGAAGCAAGAATTATCCAATGATAGAGAAGATGAGAACAAGTTCTTGTGGGGCTTTCCATGCCAACTAAATGGAAACGGCAACATGGGTGATCTTGATTCTGGAAGAGAAAGCTGGAATGGACTTGGTTCAACTTGGCACGGACTTCTTAACAGTCCTCTAATGTAGACAACAATGCCCATGAACCCAAGAAAACAACCCATCAAGAGAAAAAAAGAAGAGAAAGGATAGGATTTACTTCGCTGATTGGCCTGAAATCTTAGTTTTAATTCCTTCGGTTTTGTGTTAGGGAGACTGATTCACCCGAATCATCTCTACTGCCATTTGTTTTGTTTTTTCCTTTGTATGCTTTTAGTTCTTTTATTGGGTTTATATACTAATTAATGGAGTATGAAACTTGTTTCTTCTTATCGAGTTCAGAGAGTTGAGTGTACTCTGATTTCTGCTCCGTGGAAAAAAGAGTGAAAGACTGAGAGTGATATTTCATGTTTTTGCAGTCTGGAACTCTCTGCAACATGGAAAGACGTTAGTTGCAGTGACTTCAGATCTGTGAATGAGGGCTGCTTTCAAGATATTCTACCATGATTGCTTATTATTTTCAGGTAGATTCTGCGGATATATTACTAGATTAATGAGTTTTTGATAGCATATATGTTGTCAGAAAAAAGAAAACTAAAATTTTCGTGAGACCTCGTTCCGAATTTGCAATGATAATAGGACAAAACACAATAAAACAAATCCTTCAGATATCAGGTTCGCTTACAGTCTAACTTGCAGGGTCTACCGTCTATGTAGTATATAGAATTTAACTGATTTGGTGAGGTTCTATTCTCCTTGGAATTTTCAGTGAAGCATGAGCACCAAATTCCTGTATGGATTCTGTTCCAATATCAGACCAAATCTAAGCTAAGATTCGGGCGTGTGAGAAGGGTCGGGAGGTCACTAAATCCCTCAGATGTTGGTTATAGAGTCAGAAGTTACAATATAAAATAATAGCATATAGCATAGGGAAGAGGGTGCGATCAGAATTTGGAGTTGAAAATTCATGGCAGTGAGGCTGTAACTAAGATATTCTCTCTATTCAATATTGTCAGTGGTCTTATAAACTATAGCAACCCAATTTGAACATATCTCGGGTGCTGTGCTTTTGTATTTAAAACTTGAGGAGCCCTTGCTACTATCTGTGCAATTGTAGTTTCAAAACCCACATGGTGGGGTATTTGGTGACCAAACACCAAACCAGCAAACCCATTTTCATCACTCCACAATCCTTTGCCAAAAGTGATCACTGCTCTGTTGTGGGCCTAGTGATGGGTATGTGTCACAAGTATTTCTTCGTGCATTATAAACAACCTATGCTCTAATTCGTCACGCCACCCTACAATCATCCATCAACTCACATGTTTTAGCCCTCTCTCATCATTTGAACTTATTCCGTATACAATCCTTTAGCAATTTTGTATGCTATTTGTTAGGTAATGACAATGAGGTTGAACCACATGCCGTGCCCTTGTGTGAAGAGATATATATATGCACCCCATGATTGGTGATCAAAGCCTATTATATGCAGATCATTTTTCAGCCAGTTTCTCCCACCCAATCTTCGTTCTTTTGTCCTTGTTTTCTTTTTTTTATTCTTTCTGAACCGAGTGTGGACAACAGTTCTCTTTTATTATTGTTAGTGGGAATTATTAGAGGGTAAACCCAAGTTGCCAGTCTTTGTTTAGGAGCCAAAACCAAACCAAATCTGGAGTCACCCTCACCCCTCACCCTCACCCACTGAGTTCTAATAAAAAAGAATAAAACACTTTGAAGATAGGGGAGGGAATTGCGGCACTGGCACCTAATTGCCGTGGTACTGCTATAAAACATTGACAAGAGCCTTGCCTTTATGATACGTTCACATAGATGACGCTTACTTTGATGGTTACACACTTTGCCTTAAGAATCTAAGTATTCTTTATTTTCAAAAGAACCTATATAAAAAAATTATAGTGCTTTTTATGCATAAATATATAGTCTCCAAACGAAGGTTATTCAACGGTTTAGGGTAGCCGAAAGTAGGACTATTTATTCTTTGTCATGCGTTGCAAGGAAAAATATGGTACCATTTTGTGAACAAAATACTTGTGTTTACTATTCTATATGCGTAAAGCTCGCTTTCTAAACATAACCTGCCACCTAACCTTTCAGCAAGATGTCGTTAGCCAACGAACCGGTGATGTGATTCAGTTACATTTCTTGCTATCCTAAGAATTTAGAGTTAGAAGGTTGTGGAAATTTAATAAAAAGAGTGTAATAATAGTTTAGAACGGATTGGGGTGGGATAGAATTTTTGCATAAATTAATTGTAATTGGTGGAGACTGCTTGGTACTTTTTAGTTATTAAGATTTTATAGGTTAAGATTAATGGCATATTTTTTGTATTAGTATATTTAGTTATTACTATTTTAGGATTTAAAGTTTAAGATTTATTTTCTGTTTGAATTGTGGAATTAAAATAAAATTTAATTTTTTTTATTTATTAATTTATTTCAAAATTTATTGTTATTATTTTATAACTTAATTTAAATCTTTATTAATATATAAAAATTTAAAATTATTTTAATTGATGAAATTGGTAAACTCACTCCTGCACAGCAACATATCCTTAAAATCTGTTTGATTTGTGACAGACATTACTAGCACTGGAATTGTAAAGATTAAAACAAAATTATATTTTAATTAAAAATAATTTTATTTTAAATTTATAATTAATAAAATATTTCAATTCTAATTTTAATTTTTAACTATATATATTTTTTAAAAAATTAATTAACTTGTGGAATTGAAACCCAATTCCAGCAATTTCCAGATTCCAGACACCAAGGGACAAGGATGTGAGTAAATTCAATCTTAAATCCACTCCTCTTGGACCTGCTTTGTTTTGTTTAGCAGAGGCCCATAAGTCGTACGAAATCGATGATTGCCTGGCCCATTCCCCTCCTGATCACCAGATGAGCATAACATAATAACAATATCACAAGCTCTAAAATAAAATCCATTCAGCTAATACATATCGTTCATCCTCTCTAAGTAATTAGCTGACCCTACTGTGGCTCTTGTTAAAGGATATTCCTGTAAACTAGTAGCAGTTTTAAACTAGTAAAATTTATTTATTCTGATTTTAATTTTAGATATAAAATATTATAAAATTTCAAACTAATCTGAATCCATTCATAATTAATATTTACAATATAACAGACGAAATTAATTATTATTATCAATAATAAATATCTCTTTAAACAGTTTTAGTGTGATCAATCATCTGCTTCTCTGCCTTGACAAACAACTTTCTACAAGAGCCATGGGACAATAAGCAGTTTTAGTAAACCGTGGGACAAGCGGATTATCCTTTTGGGTATTGAGGTCTCTGTCAAGCATGGAATCGGCCAAAGCCATATACCGACACCTATGAGCAGCAAGCAAGCTCACAGTCAAAGGATACATGCTGGAGGAAAAGACCTACTGGACAATGCCACCTTATCTAATACCTATGAGCAGGGATTGTACACAATCTCGTGCACTAGATAAACCACCAGGCATGGACCAGCAGCGTGGCATATATCCCTGGTGAAACCGGTTCAATCCAAGAGTTAAAAAAAAGGAAACTCCCAAATCATTCTCCTTAACTTAATTACAGTCCAAGAGGAGTCGAACAACAGAGAGCACTGAAATAAGTATTACAGTGATATTATTGCCTTGCACAAATGTGTAGACATATGACTCAACAACAGAAGCATCTCCCACCAAATCCTCTCATTCTATCCTTTCCACAGTTTGGAAGAAGCTCCTGCATCTTGTCATCACCAAAAAACCAGTACCAACAATCATGCATGCAGAGAAATCAACAAACAGTAACTTGGGCTATCAGCAGGGAACTTCCAACTTGTGTCTAATTGCTCTCTCACCAGAGTATCTGTCAATTGAGACAAGAGAAGTGTGGTTAGTGGAAAAACAGTACAAACTAAATGGAAAGATTGACCAATTTAAGCACCATCATACATGTCTCCTATTTCTGTGGCTTTTTCCACAGAACCCCAATCTTCTTTAGCATATTTCCATTTTTCTTCTTTAACATATCATCGTCCATGTCATCATGATAAGGTGAACTAATCTTTCCCATAACCGGATCGTAGTTGCTATCCATCGATCCAGTTCTCTCCATGAAATTGCCATTATTCCCAGCGGAAAGCATTGCTGCTGCCGTCTCGGCAGCTTTTCTCCACTGGTTCGATTGCACCTTTAGTCTTCTCAACTCAGCTTCAAGTTCAGAATTAGCTAACTGCACGGCCTCAAGCTGCTCGGTAATCCTTGCTGCTCTTTTACTATTCTTATCTGCCTCTTCCATTGCAAACCCAAGTTTCATCAGAGCATCTCGCTCTGCGGTCCTTACTGCTTCTAATTCTTTCACCGCTTCATCATCCACTTTGCCTCTGTCTCCCCTTTTGCTGAGTTCCATTCTCAAATACTCATTTTCTTCCACTACATTTTGCAGTTCTGTCTCTTTATCCATGAGGCCTGATTTCAACTGGGTAACACTTTCCTTCAAGATTTTGAGTTCTTTCTCTAGTTCAGTCTCGCGTGGCCATGATGATCCACTCTTCAACTTCATGGAAAGTCCTTCGTTCTCCTCGGAAATACCCTGCAGTTCGGTCTCTTTGTCCATGAGGTCTGCCTTCAGCTCTTCTATATCAGCTTTTGCTTGCTTTAGTTGTGACTCTAGTTCTGCCTCTCGCTCTGTAGCTCCATGTTTTATCTGTTCCACCATTTCATGAGCATTTCTTATCTGTACTGTGCTGTTAATAGCTTCTTCATGATTCTTGAGCTCAGTAGCCTCGAGAGCAGTTGTTAACCTGTCCACCTCAGATTTGAGAAAACAGATCTCTGCTTCAGGATAGTTAATATCCTTTGACTTCTGATTTTCAGAAACTGCCAGCTCACTGGCATTATGCAGGTCTGCCTCAAGCTTCCTCACTAGGCTTTCCAATATGTTCACGCGTAACCTTGACTGGTCTAATTCTGAAGCGATAGAATTGTAAGCTTCAGCTGCTTTTAAACCGTCCGATTGGAGAGCCTCTACTGATCTCTTAGCAGCTTCTAGTTGTAGTAAAGTTGCACTAGCAATTTCTTGGGCCTGAGCCTCCGACTCTTCACTGTCCCTTAACTGGTTTTTCATGCTCTCAACAAGTAAAAGAGTATCTTTCAGGTTGGCTTTCAAGATATTGAGCTCAATATCTGCAGATTCTGTTTGCTTGTTTTGTGAAGTCTCAGATACAGCAACCATCTCAAGCTGAAGCTTAAGGTGTTTAATCTCATTCAAGGCAGAAGCCAATGCAGCTGCATCTCCTGAGTGCTCCTGCTGAACAGCCTCAAGCCCCAACTGCCATGCTTGATCCCGTTCTAGGGATGTATCTTGGTGCTCAACCACACAGGCCTCTTCAGAAGCAGAGAGTTCTAATAGTTGCTTCTGAGACTCTTCTAGTTTAGACGACAAGGATGACAGCTGCTTCTTGGACTCCTCAGCATCTTCCAGAGCTTGCTTCTTCCAGGATTCTGATGCACTCAGCTGCTCCTTTAACTTCTTCAGTTCCTCCTGAAGCTGAGAAACCTGAGATTCCAATTCAGATATTCTGCTGGGGCGTTTCTTCTACAAGAAAAGAAAGACAGTGATTTTAGATTAGATTTTTTAATGAAATACGATCCTTATTGCAAATTATGCATTTGGCGCTTGAGTTTAAAGAGAAGGCAATGGATTTGCAAGGTTATAACAAGTCGAAGTAACAACACAATGACTAAGGCCATCGAGTCTGTAACATAACAAATAGAGCCAAACCCGATTATTAGACATGTAGCTACATATGAGAAGATACAAAGATATATCACAGAAAGTATTAACCAAGCACATTAGCTCCCAATTATCAGTTCTTAAAAACTCAAAATGAAAGTTCAATGCATGGCAGGCCCACAGCAGATCAGCAGTACACTCAAAAGAGGAAAACCTTTCGCCAAGAATAATTTAATTCTAACAGATCCTGAAAGAAGTGCAGATCAACAGATTGGGACCGCAGATTTTCTTTAATCCAAGTGGACCTGGTATGACACAGAAACATTATTACAGCTAGAGATGTCAAAATAGCTAATGTTGATCCAAGTATCCCTGATATATTTTAACATACAATGTAATTGTTTCCTGATGTTTTGCATTCTAAAAATTAAGAAACTTGAGAATCTTAGTGAACTATATTTTATGAGGTACCTCAGATGCTGGACTTCTGGGTGATCTGCGCTCAGTAACTTTAGGGCTTCTATCCTTGGGAGTTCTAACTCGGCTTGATGAAGATCCAGATTCAGAGTCTAGTCCAAGCATTTTGGGTTGGCATATTCGAGGAGAGACCCTTTGAGTTGTTCCTGAGGAAGCATTTCTGCAAACAAAATTATCAATATTACAATCAGATACATATCTAGCAGTACATGTCATGATGTCCAGATTTCAACAGAGATAAGGCATTCACATTAGTAAGCATAAAGGCAATTCCTGATGCTCAGCACACAAAGAAGTAAACCCGTTTTAGATTTTACCTAACAAATAAAGCACTTAGGTTGGTCTACTGAGTGTAGAACTGGCTAATTACCCTATCTGAGACAACATGTAATCAAGATTCGGCAAGGAACTCCCGTGAAGATCTGAGAAACTTTGGATGTAATTTAAAAAGCAATGCTGAAAGGAAAGGCACACCAACTGGTGTCATGACCATGAACAAGAGAAAAGCAACACTAATACAAGTGAGGAGCTAGCGCAATCATCTAGGAGACTTGAGAATGGCAGAGCTGAAGCATGCACATCTAAACAATCGTGAAAGAAAAAAACTTAAATTCTCATATTTATAACCATTTAACAATACATGATCAAATTTTGTTTATCACAAATTAGAATTTTGTATTCTACAAGGAAGCACGTCCTATTCAATGACTTTTGATAAACCATCTATCGAAGTAAAGAAATTCATACCACATCGTGGAACCACCCAACACACATCCTATAGGACCCAACAAATAAATGATAGATTTAGCATATGAAAGATTATTTCACAAAGATAGCCCTCAAGACAAGACACTGCATTTGCTAGGTCCACAAGTTGGTCCTGAACCCCTTCAAGTTAAATGCACAGGACAGAGATGTCACCATCCCTTATCTTCTGACCAAAGGAAATAAATCGCAACTCCCGGAGCGGAGTTCCTTACCGCCGCTAGCTTGAAAGGGATAGTAGTAATAAGAAGAAACAAAACAAATGGCACTGGTAATATAAAGATGAAGGGGTGAAATGACACGGGAGAAGCCAAGGGATAGACTAGCGAAGATAGAAAATGAAAACATATATAAACCAAATTAAGAATCCATCAATTACGGCAGGATATTCTCTGTATCCCAATGCACATTTCGGAATTGGTGCACTACTTATGGAAAGCACAAACAAGAATTCACAAGAAAATTGAAAAGCATTAAATATCAACGAAGCAAACATGGAGAGGTCTTTCTAAAACGAATGGAGCAGTCACAAAAAAAGAGCACAAGAAATTACCTTCCTTTTGGAGTCTGCATGATGTAATTACGCCTGTGTGGACAAAAAGTGGAAAATGGAGTTACTTAGATCTTTCACTACCGCTTCAATGTTCCCTGACCCACCAGGCCTGCGACGTATCAGAAAATAATAGAGAATCCAATGTTAATGAACATGAAGAAAGAAATAAATGATATCATGCAAGATGCACTGGCTTCTTTTATGAGGTATACCCACTACTGCAGTGGTTATGACCAAAGATACATTTTTAATACCACCATACTTTCACGTCAAAGCCACAATATAAACCCAGAGCGCAAAGAGAAAAGAAGGGTTATCGGTTTGATAGCCAAAGAACACCAGACAGTAGACACCCAACTTCACAGTGCACCAGTTTCTCTATTCTATTCTACCGATCAGAAGTAGTTTTATTCACTGACGGCCACTACGGCTCTACTATAATTAAATGCGCGTCATAGGAACAACGAGGGTCCTGTCCTGGCCCCTGGGGCTCCAGTGACCGATTTGTATACAATTACACGAAGACCCCTACTAGCCTACCCCTGAACATGCTGACATCAAGGGGCCGTTCGGTATGGTCCGTGCTCCTCAAATTTTGCCGTGATGGGAGGGGCCATGATGTTTAATTATGTGGGGTTCGGTAGATTTGAATACCTTTTTTTTTTTCCAAGGGATAAACATGTTTTCAAAACCAGCTCAGAACTGTTCGCTCATTTTGTCCGGGAGATAAAGGTAGGAGCCGATTTGACAACAATGAGAAACAAGTAACCTTTCCTTGAAGGAATATGCTTTTGAATTTGAAGAGAACATTTTGCCCCGGAAACAAACACGCAACCAAGAAAAACACTACAAGAGGCAACTACCCACGAAGAGATATGGAGATCTAACAGGACAGGGCGAGAGAGGGGGAATCTGAGAGCAAATGAGATAAATGTTGACATAAGAAGGCAATGTTGCTCGCAGAAAAGGAGAATTTTTATACCAGCTTTTCTAAGATTCGACTTTGCTAAGTTGCTTTCTCTTTGTTTTCTAATGGCATTGAGAAGTGACAGAACTATTCTGAAAAAAGAAATGCTGCAAACTTAGAAGCTTTAAGCTCTCTAGGACTCGAAACCCAAAGACACTAAGTTAATAGATCACAGAAAAGACGTGTCGAGAAACCCAGTGCTTTTCACAAAAGAACTTCAAAAGAAACATCATTGCTTAATGGAAACAATCAAAATTGAAAAAGTAAAATCTAAAAGAATATGAGAAAGCAGAAAACTTAATTTATGGCAGCCTCTTTTTCTCTCTTCTTCTTATGAACAGAGTATCAGGAGAAAAGACATTGAAGCAGAAAGGAGAGAGGGGAAAGAAAGAAAATGAAGCGTAATGCCACTAACCTTGCATAGGATAACCAGTGGTAGACAGAATGAGCTAGCAATTTAGATAAGTCGAGACTGAAGATGGAGAAAGGATCATGGATTGGATTAGAAAAAGAATGAAGAGGAAGGAACGTCTCGGTAAGGGAAATGGGTTGTTTTTTTGGTTGCTTGTAGTGGGAATAGAGCAGTAGCTTCTGTGCGCGAACTGCAAAGCAAAGCTATCCACTTCGGACTATTCTTCTGTTCTTGTGAGCACAGAGACAGAGATGGAGACAGCCACAATCTCTCTTTCTCTCTTTGTTTTTTTGTTTATGTTTTTGTTTTGTCTCTTATATTGTGCATCCTAAAGGACCGCGAAGGAGCGCCAAAAACAGTGGGGGACACTTGAGATTATAGATATGTCGTCTCGTTAGTGTTCCTTCCTGTAATAAATTGGTTTTGAACAAACTTTCCATATCCGAATTACTATTATAACATATAATAAGTTTATAATATATTTATTCACATTATATAAAAATTCAATATGCAGATTTAATTGATGGTCATGTGTATGATTAATATATATTATACTTCTTCACATTCGGTAAAATATTGTAATATTTATATCATTATAAAAATTATTCATTTATTTGTGTTCAAGTAGTGGAATTGTGGGGTTGAAAAAATATTAAAAAAATATTTTTTATACAAAAAAACTCAGGTTATTTAAAATATTTTTTATTCTTTACAAATTTTATTTTTAAAAATATTATTAATATATTAAATTATTATTTATTTTTATTTTTATTTATAATCTATTACAAAATTTTGAAATAAAATAAAATATAATTGTTTTCATAGTTTGTTTTAAATTTAAGTTAGAATAAAATAAAATATTCTGTGGAGATCCAAAAACATAAATTTATATCTTTATAATAAATCGAGATAAAGCTATTTCAAAGTTTTCAATATAAAAGAACCTATGTGAATCCCATCGTATTGAAAGATTTGTAGTATGTGGTCAAATCCCACATCGTGGGTTTGGTAATAGAACCTTCCTTCTTAGACTATAAAAGAAAGGCTCTATCCTTATTCTTATTACACTAAAACAATACGTAAGCAATATACCCCTTAAAGTGAATTACAAAGTTGTATTCTCAGTTGTAATATTTCTTTAGTGAAATATTAAATGGTAGTGTCCGAGGACATAGGCTAAATTAGCAGAACCTCGTAAAATTGTGAGTTTATTTTTTTTTTATGTCTTCCTTATCTAGTATAATTTTTCATGGTGATTATTTTCACAACAAATGGTAGCGGAGCCGAAGGTTCGTCTTTGGTTTGTTCGTGATATTGAATACTATTGTTAAGAATGACAGCTAAAGAGGAGGCTACATCAACATCAAGTATGACAACCAGGTCATCATGGTCAAGGATCCTGCAGCCTAGTTTGAAATTGGTGGTGGATATATTTGATGGTACTGGTCATTTTGGCATATGGCAAGGGGAAGTCTTGGACTCTCTTTTCCAACAAGGCATTGATATTGTCATTGACGAAAAGAAACCAGAAGATATCGAAGATAGAGATTGGATTACCATAAATCGGTTGGCGTGTGGAACAATTAGATCATGCCTGTCCAAGGAGCAGAAGCATGCTTTCAAAAATGAGACTTTTGCACATAAACTATGGAAGACACTGGAGGATAAATTTCTGAAGAAGAGTGGTCAGAATAAGCTCCTTAAGAAGAAAAGACTGTTCCGATTTAATTACCGACCAGGTACTACTATGAATGAACACATCACTATGTTTGATCAATTAGTTGCAGATCTGCTGAATTTAGACGTGAAGTTTGAAGATGAAGATTTGGCTTTGATGTTGTTATCATCTCTCCCTGATGAATTTAAATATTTGGAGACTACTTTACTTCATGGCAAAGAGCATGTATCACTAGATGTTGTTCGTTCTGCTTTATACAGTCATGAATTAAAAAAGCAGGATAAAATGAAAGTCAAATCGTTGACATCCGAAGAAGCATTGGTGGCACGAGGTCGTCAACAAAACAAATCAATAGGGAGAAGAGGGAGGTCCAAATCAAAGAGCAGAATAACTAAAGATGAATGTGCTTTCTGTCACGAGAAGGGACACTGGAAGAAAAACTGTCCGAAGTTGAATAAGAAAAGCATAGCTCCACGTGATGCAAATGTCGCAGAATGCAGAAGTGATGGGGAGTCAGATATTTTCTTGGCGGTTTTATCTTCAAAAACACGCTCAGATGAGTGGATATTAGATTCTGGGTGCACCTATCATATGTGTCCCATTCGGGAGTGGTTCTTTGAATTTCAAGAACTCGATGGCGGGGTTGTTTACATGGGAAATAACAATTCATGTAAAATAATTGGGATAGGTTCAATCAAACTACAAAATCATGATGGATCCACCAGAGTTCTGAAGGATGTACGGTACGTGCCAAAGCTAAAGAAGAATCTTATCTCACTAGGGGCTTTAGAATCAAAAGGCCTAGTTGTGACAATACGAGATGGAGTTCTCAAAGCAACTTTTGGAGCACTTGTGATGCTGAGAAGAATCAGGAGAAACAATCTGTATTACTACCAAGGTAATACAGTAGTTGGGACTGTGGCGATAGCAACTTCGAGTAGCAAGAAGGATGCTGAGATGACAAAATTGTGACATATGCGGTTGGGACATGTTGGAGAAAAATCCTTGCAAATTCTTTCCAAGCAAGGATTATTGAAAGGTACAAAGACCTGTAAATTAGAATTATGTGAGCATTGTGTACTGGGAAAACAACGAAGAGTGAAATTTGACACTGTTATTCATAATACTAAAGGTATTTTGGATTATGTGCATTCTGATGTATGAGGACCTGCCAAGACTCCATCACTATGAGGTAGGCATTATTTTGTCACTTTTGTTGATGATTTTTCCAGAAGAGTTTGGGTATTTACGATGAAGAACAAGGATGAGGTGCTGGGAATTTTTCTGAAGTGGAAAGCTCGAGTTGAAAACCAAACAGGAAGAAAGATCAAAGTTCTCCGAACAGACAATGGAGGAGAATACAAGAATGATCCATTCCTGGAGGTATGCCAAAAAAGTGGCATAGATCAACACTTTACAGTCAGAAAAACACCTCAGCAGAACGGGATGTCTGAGCGTATGAACCGAACACTAGTGGAGAAAGTTCGTTGTATGCTGTCTAATGCTGGGTTAGACATAAGATTTTGGGCTGAGGCTGTGACATATGCACAACACATCGTAAATCGTTTGCTATCATCTGGTCTTAATGGAAAAACTTTTGGAGGTATGGTTTGGAAAACATGCTATATGACACTTTACGTGTTTTTGGCTATACTGTATATTATCATGTGAATGAATCAAAGTTAGATCCACGAGCGAAGAAGGCTTTTTTCATGGGCTTTACTACTGGCATCAAAGGATATCGTTTGTGGTGTTTGGAGTCAAATAAGACGATTATCAGTAGGGATGTTACATTTGATGAATCTTCCATGTTGAAGAAGGTAAATCTAGAAGGGACTGATAGTGCTCAACGACAGGTGGAGCATACACCAAAGCAGGTCGATTTTGAGCAGACAATTCCAGCCAGTAGCATTATGACTGACTCTCCGATGGCAGAGGAGGAGTCAGAAGATGAAGAGTTTCTGACCCAAGAAACTCAACAGCAATCAGAGCCAATTGCCATCAAACGACAGAGAAGAGAGATTCAAAAACCTGCTCGTTTTGTAGATATGGTTGCCTATGCACTTCCAGTTCTTGATGATGTTCCATCCACATACTCAGAAGCAATCCAAGCTACAGATAGCGAAAGATGGGCAAGTGCAATGGAGGAAGAAATGCAATCACTTGAGAAGAATAAGACGTGGAAGCTGACACAACTACCTAAAGACAAGAAGGCAATTGGATGCAAATGGGTATTTGCTAAAAAAGAAGGATTTCCTAACAAAGAAGATCCACGCTACAAGGCAAGGTTAGTGGCTAAAGGCTACGCTTAGAAGGAAGGAATTGATTACAATGAGGTATTTTCTCCAGTCATTAAACATTCCTTTATCATAATTTTATTGGCCTTGGTAGCATAGTTGAATTTGGAGCTAGCTCAACTTGATGTGAAGACTGCATTTTTACACGGTGATTTGGATGAGGAAATCTACATGGTTCAACCAGAAGGATTTAAAAGTGATGGTAAGGAAAATTGGGTTTGTAAATTAAGCAAATCATTGTATGGACTGAAGATCTCCAAGGCAGTGGTACAAACAATTTGATAAATTTATGAGGAGCCAAGAGTACACAAGAAGCAAATATCATCATTGTGTGTATTTGTGAAGACTTCAAGATGAATCCTACATCTACTTACTCTTATATGTGGATGATATGCTGATAGCTATAAAGAGCCAAGCTGAGATTGACAAAATAAAGGCCCAATTGAGTAAAGAGTTCGAGATGAAGGATTTTGGGGAAGCTAAGAAGATTCTCGGCATGGAGATCAACAGAGACAGAGGGAGTGACTAGCTTTGGATGAAACAAAAGCAATATTTGGAAAAGGTACTACAACGTTTTGGTATGCATGAAAATACAAAACCTGTGAGTACCCCACTTACTCCTCAGTTGAAACTTAGTAGCCAGTTATCTCCAACAACAGATGAAGATCGAGAATACATGGCAAAAGTCCCCTATGCAAATGCAGTTGGAAGTCTGATGTATGCAATATATGAGCAGATATTTCACAAGCTGTTAGTATTGTGAGCAGGTATATGCATAATCCAGGCAAAGGTCACTGACAAGCTATAAAATGGATTCTACGGTATATCCAAAGTACTGTAGACATTGACTTGGTATTTGAGCGAGGAGAATCACTTGGTCTATGTATGGTTGGATATTGTGATTCTGACTATGTAGGAGATTTGGATAAGCGACGATCTACAACTGGCTATTTGTTTACTTTAGCAAAAGCGCCAGTTAGTTGGAAATCTACTTTGCAGTCAACGGTGGCTTTGTCTACAACAAAGGCAGAGTATATGGCAATTACAGAAGCTATGAAAGAAGCTATTTGGCTTTATGGGTTACTTGAAGGCTTGAGAGTTGGTCAAAAACAACTTGTATTGTTTTCTGATAGTCAGAGAGCTATTCATTTAGCAAAGAATCAAGTCTTTCATGCAAGGACAAAGCATATTGATGTTCGCTATCATTTTGTGCGGGAGATTCTCGAAGAAGAGGAGATACTTATCCAAAAGATACATGCAGCTGAGAATCCTGCAGATATGCTGACCAAAGTGGTTACAAGAACTAAGTTTGAACATTTTTAGACTCGGTTAATATTTTAAGTTAGCGCCTCATGGTGCAAAATTGGAGACACTACATTGGGAATAATGTGATATTTGGCCAAGGTGGAGATTTGTAGTATGTGGCCAAATCCCACATCGTGTGTTTGGTAATAGAGCCTTCCCTCTTAAACTATAAAAGAAAGGCTTCATCCTTATTCTTATTACACTAAAACATCACTTAAGCAATATATCCCTTAAGGTGAATTTCAAAGTTATATTCCCAGTTGTAATATTTCTTCAGTGAAATATTAAGTAGTAGTATCCGAGGACATATGCTAAATTAGCCGAACCTCGTAAAATTGTGAGTGTTTTTTTTCTTATGTCTTCTTTATCTAATATAATTTTTCACGGTGATTATTTTCACAACAAGATTCATAGCTAAAAATACCAAAACACATTATTGATTTCTCTATCAATAAGAAATCATTCCTAGTGATTTTCAATTTTAATGTGTACAGGAAAAATCCTATGTATAATTACAACAACTATTTTGCTAATAAAAATTACACAGAAAAAATCAACTTCAGCCGCATCAATATGAGATGCGTGATTGATGAGTGATTACATTCATTTATTTTTAACTAAAAATCAAGATTAGATTCATTTATTTTCCAAGTAAAAATCAAGAATTTGAACCTAAATTAAGATGTTAATGATATAGGACCGGATGTGTTAGAGATGAAAATAGACAACTTCACTGATGAACCATAAAATAATGTGAGGGAAAGTCTAATTTGTATTGCTTCATACGAAAATATGGAAACGAGCAAAAACCATATGGGATTCCGAAGACTTACATGTATAAATCTAGGAGTAGAGATCAAGTCTCTTTTGGTCAAATATTTAAAACAGCATACAATATTAATGGTAAGTTTCTCACATGGTTTAGAACTTTACACGAACCAAGCAACTGATTTTTGAAATTGTTTGAATGTGTTAGGTTAGAAACCCATTTCATCGATGAATCAAACTGCAACACCTCAATCCTTGATAACGTCAAATCAGATGGGAGACAATGACACTTCATATAATTAGCGTGCTGAGATTGAATCTAAATTAATTTTAAAACTTTGGTTCTATCTAGCAATCTCAAAAAGATTCGGATTTGGTCCTATTCCAAAATTCATAAAATTATATTAGAATTAATCATCAAATAGTGTCAATACATATAAATATACCAAAAATGATCGTATCTTATCTGAAATGTAAATGATATAAAGTAAGAAAACATTTTTATATAACTAAAATTAAAGCATGATAAGCGATGCCTTTCCGGTGGCCAGTATGTCGTTTTTTTCATTTTTAATGTATGAGGTGGCTTGTGTCTATTTCAGATAGCTTCTTTTGTAATTTTGCATCATAATTGGGTACATGTAAACGTTAGTTTGACCCGATAAAGGAGGCAGCGGAAAGACGGAGGACCGACAAGCTCTGTGGACGGTTCTCCTTTTTAAGCGCAGGCCCCTTGTCGGAATATGGTTTCAACCACCACACGATGGTTGTTCGCTGTTTGATTCATTTATGCATCCAACAACCTTTTTTAGATTCAGAAGTTGCTAATGATTTTTTTTTTTTTCATTTGAATTCCAGAGACACGATTTTACGGCTATGGTGTATGTAATAGAGAGGAAAGACATATGAGGCTTTTGTCTCAAATTTTGCCTTCAGTTCAAGTCCTTGTTCTTCGAGCTTAAAGAGAAGAATACTTCCTTTCATTGCTTTGGACAAACAAAAGCAAAAATGGTAGTAACCAAAAGCAACATCTTTATGGAAGTCTTCCTTAAAGAACTCGCTACCTTTAATCACACACACATCTTATAGATTCAAAGCAACCTATCCTACTCCTCACCTCATGCACATCCCAGCAAGGAAACCAAATATATATATTATCAATATATATTTAGAAACTCTATTCTTTTTATCATAATTTATAAAATATTTTTATTATAAATTTATCTTAATAAATACCAATCTAGTTAAAAAAATTAATCTTGATGATCAATGATAATTTATCTTTATTATTAAATAAAAAAACATTTTTAAACAGAAAGAGAAAAAGACTGAATTGTCCATCAAAAGTTCAAAGCCAATTCGTGCATGACACGTCAATCTTAACTATTCCCGTCTCTGGCACTGTAAATTATACAATACCAAGGGGGGATTATCGTCATTTAAAACAACCGGCCAACTCAAGAGCTCAAAAAATCAAGGAAACAGTAGAACCTCCACATTGCCCCATACTGATATAATATTATAATAATACCTTTTGCATCTAACAAGATTTGGAACAAAGAAGAAGCAGGGAAAAAAAAGGAGGGGATAACCATTTCTTTCTGGGGAATTTAAGCGAGAGTGAGTGGAAAGTTGAAAAAAGAGAGGAAGAGATGAGAACTACCAACCACTTGATTGGGTTACTGAACTTCTTAACCTTTCTGCTATCAATACCCATCATAGGGGGAGGCATATGGCTAAGCAGCAGAGCCAACAACACGGATTGTATGAGATTCTTGCAGTGGCCGGTGATTGTCATCGGGGTGGCTATCATGATCGTCTCCTTGGCTGGATTTGCCGGAGCCTGCTACAGAAACACTTTGCTGATGTGGCTCTACCTGTTTGTCATGTTCTTTATCATAGCTGCGCTTATAGGCTTCATCATCTTCGCCTATGCAGTGACCGATAAAGGATCGGGGCGGCCAGTGATGAACCGGGCTTATCTTGACTATTATCTGCAGGACTACTCAGGTTGGCTGGAGGAGCGTGTGGCTAGTGATAGCTACTGGCGCAAGATTAGCTCCTGCATCAGAGATTCCAAGGTTTGTGGAAAGATGGGGAGGACTGTTAATGGAGTGCCCGAGACTGCGGATATGTTTTATAACAGGAAGCTGAGCTCCATCCAGGTATGCTTCATGTTCCTCAGTTTCGTTCTTTTCGATCCCAAAGATTGATGTCCTGTCTTCAGATTTGGTGTTTTTTATTACCTGGTTAGTTTAACAATTTAAGATAGGAAATTCTTTTCTTTTGGTTTCTTTTAATACGGAATATCTGATGGATTAGTTCACTGATTTAATGAAGGCAGGTTGGAATAGAGTATTTGAAATTTGAAATTTGTTTTATAACAGGTAGGTTGAAATATGTAAAATAAATAACTAATAATAATCTATCAAAATCTTCATTATTTTATTTACTTATATATTAAATATCAATTTAACTAAAATGCAGAATACATCAGGAAATATTCCTATGATTATGGTTTTTAATAATACCGTGCCTTCTCTTTTCTTCTGAAAGTTTTTTTAGTGAAGAGAAAAAGGATATGGTTTAGGAACCAAATAATTGGTATGGAGACTTTAACTTGAGGGGATGATGGGAACCCGTCTTTTGCGGATCAATCATCAATAAAATTAAGCAAATTTGGCCCTCTCATTTGAAAATGACCTAACCCCACCATTCTTCTTTCTTACAGAATGGACCTTAAGCTTGACAAAAATCTATTATTTATTTATTCATAAAGCTGTGACCTTCCTAAGCTTTTGTTTTCTTCTTCTCCTGGACAACATAGGTGTCCAGATTGTTTCAAGAATGCTCTATCGTGTCTACCATGGGTTTACGGCCATCTGTAAAGATGGAATCTGAATATCGTTTTTGCCCTTTATTTTTGTCGTTGGTGAAGCTGCAAAGTGGAGAATCCTTGAAAGCTATAGTATCTTCCTTTTTTAAAATGCACAATTTTTTGTTTCTTTCCTTTGCCTTTTCCCCTGGTACAGAGTAGAATATCTTTCTGATCCCTGCTACATGTGTCGTTGCATGAAAGAAAAGTTTCAAAAGGAAATAAAATAAAATATAGAAAAGAGACACGGTAAGGTACCAAAGGAGTTCTGACACTGCGGTCTCCCATGCTCATGCCCCATCGTTTCTTCAGAAATTTTGACTTTTCAGTATGCAAAATTGACACGGGGGCGATTCAATGCCGGTTGAACTAGGTGATTGAACAGTAAACCTTTGTGTAAAACTAGGACCCGCATGCTATTTTCATGCCAATAAATCTAGTGGGTTGTCACTATTTGGCTTCAATGCTTAAAGACTGAATGCAAAAAGTGATCTTCAAGGGGAAAAAAAAAAAACTTATGCCTCATTTTCAAGCTTCCAGAGATCAATGTGTTGTGTTTCGTACTGGGTCCGCATTACTTGACTTAGAATAGAAATGAGGATGGGGTTTAACTTGTCCATATGTGTTCTGTATGTGCAGTCGGGTTGTTGCAAGCCTCCCACAGAATGTGGGTTCAGCTATGTGAACGAGACAGTATGGACATCATCTGGAGGGGTGGTTTACAACCCTGACTGCAACAACTGGAGCAATGACCAAGAACAACTCTGCTATTCCTGCAACTCTTGCAAGGCCGGTGTGCTAGGGAGCCTGAAGAAGAGCTGGAGGAAGGTGTCTGTCATTAACATCATCATACTCATCATCCTGGTGATCGTGTATGTGATTGGGTGTGCAGCCTTCAGAAACAACAGGCGGATCGATAACGATGAACCCTACGGAGAGGCAAGAATGACAAAGGCACAGCCTAGCTTGTTCCAGCTTTAAATGAACAAATCAACACCTGGCCAGGATGTTGTTAATTAGCTTGTAAGGAAATATAATAGTGTGGTTTTGGTTATCCCATTCCCATCCTACTCACAAGAAGTGCATTCGTTGCTTTTGGTTTCTTGAATATTTTGAATGACTGCCTGCATACTGTTACTGTATATGTTGTTTTCAGTATATTATGTAATTGAAGATTAAAATGATGAAAATTAGGTTCTGGGTGGTAAGTTTTGTCCATGATTAAATATTTAATTATTATTTTGGATATTCAGTATTTTAAAATTCATTCCCATAAATTTAAGTTTTCTAAAAATATAAAAAATAGAAAAAAATATGAATACAAAAATTACTAATTCAAGTGAGACTGCGAATCCTATTTCACAGTCCCCGTTTTGTCCCGCCGAAAACAAATTCCCACACTCCCTATCTTCTTTGCTTTATGTGTCAATTGCCTTGGCTTTTCGTTCAATACCATGTCAAAACAACGCGAACCCTAATTACCCTACATTCTCCGTGCCTCTTCCTTTCCTTAAATTCGCTCTCGCAATTCGTCTGGTACGTTTCTTATCGTTACTTGGTTATATCGTATATGTGTTCAAGTTTTCTGAAACTCCCTGTTTCCTGTTTGATGATAGATTTAAGTTTTAGGTGAAGAGCTTCAGACACTCTCTATTTCCTTTTTTTTTCTTCTTGAAGAAAGCTGACCTAATTTTCCGTCTTGATTAAACATTTAATTTAATTGGTAGATTCGGAGAGCTTTTTTTTAAAAAAAAAAATTGAATTGTTTGTGTTTGTTTTTGATTAGTTATCTTACATAATTGTTTGATTCTTCTTCCGGGTAAATAAAACACTTAAAGAAATTATTCAGAAGCCAAAGCATTCCCTGTGTCGAATATTGTCTCGCTGCTTTGTTCTTCTCTAACACAATCAAACGGGTATGGGTCATTCTCAGGATGCTGTGTGCTTCTTGTAGTTGAAGAGGAACAGTCTAAACTTCTTTCTCTTGCTTACTTTGGCTTTCCTATTGTTAAGGATGACGAGGATAAGAAATGGCTTCGATTGGAAATGGAGGCAGTTTTTTATTTGTGTTATAAATTACGCTGTCTCAACATCGTAGGAGAAGGTAATCTTGTGAAGAATGATTCAGAGATTGGCATTTGGTAAAAACAATAGTAGCAAGCCTTTTATGGGGAGTATTCTTGTCTAACATAACCACACACTCAATTATCTCCATTTGCTGCAGTCATTCCTTATAAATGAATGCTATCTGTACCTGATTTGTTTAATTCAAATGGGTGTCAATGATGAAACTCAAATTAAATCTTTACTGTATTTTTTGAGTTAGCTGAATTATGTGGCGATGACAATTTTTTGAGGTACTACGTAGCTAAGCTTACCGAGAAGCATTTATATATAAGGTTGTGGTGGTTGATTGATTTATCTTGGTTTTCTAATTCTTACACGCCCTCCATTTATTTATTCTTATCTATGCTGTAGTCAAGTTTCAAGACTCTAGTCAGTCATCTTGGAAATTTGTTATATTGAATTTAATAGAAGAAACTGTAATCTCTGATTACCATTGTTATTAATTTTTGTCCAGTTATATGTTTGAACGGTTTGAAGGATATCTAAATGGGGACAAGATGGAAAGGAAAGGATTCAGAAGCAAAAGCGCTGGCAGATCCTATGTCGAACATTGTTTCGCTACTTAGCTATTCTCTAACGCAATCAGACGTGCATGGATCATTCTCAGGATGCTGTGTACTTCTTGCAGTTGAAGAGGAACAGTCTGAGCTTATCTCCCGTGCTTGTTTTGGCCTGCCAATTGTTACTGCTGAGAAGGATAAGAAATGGTTGCAACTGGAACTGGAGGAAGCTTTTTATTTGTGCCATAACTTGCGCTGCCTCAAAATTGTTGGAGAAGATGATCATGTGAAAAATGATTCCGAAATATGGGATTACATGAAATCCAAAAAGAAAAATTTTCCGGATTTTTACAAGGCTTATTTACATCTTAGAGCCAAAAATTGGGTGGTGAGACCAGGATCACAGTATGGTGTGGACTATGTTGCTTACCGTCACCATCCGTCTCTAGTACATTCAGAGTATACTGTGCTGGTATTATCAGGAGGAGAAGATGACGATGTAAACGGAAGATTAAGGGTGTGGTCTGATATTTATTGCACAGTGCGACTCTCTGGCGGTGTGGCAAAGACATTGTTAGTCCTTTTCGTAAACAAAAATGGTCATGGAAGTGTCTCACCATCATGTTTAGAGAAATATTCCATTGAAGAGCGCACAATCACCAGATTAAATCTGGAACAAAGCCGCGAGGAAGATCAGATAAGTAACTACAACGGGAACTATTAAGGTGCAGTTCTCTTATATTAATTGTGAGGTTTAGTTTTTTTATTTCTTTCTTCATGCTAATTTTTCTTTATC
Source organism: Passiflora organensis (assembly GCA_019739055.1). Lineage (NCBI taxonomy): Eukaryota > Viridiplantae > Streptophyta > Magnoliopsida > Malpighiales > Passifloraceae > Passiflora > Passiflora organensis. Next base: position 2,427,269 of record JAEPBF010000187.1, on the reverse strand, counting down.
TCCTATTTCCTCTGTTTCGTGGTTGGGTCAATCTTTATTTTCACCAGAATTCCTGCTGAATAACGGACATTAACATGAATCAAGAATAATTAGATTAATTTTTTCGCTAATTATAATTTGGCATATATATGTGTATTAATAACGGCAGCCAATGCCACTCATGATGTTCGATATTTATGCAAATGGGTAGCCAAAGATAAAGCCAAAGTTGTGAATTCTGTGCTTCATAGTGAATGAATATATGCTCACTATGAGAGCAAATTGCACAAGGGAAAGCCAAAATAAACTTCCTTCTCTATATATAATTGTTATTCTCGCTACCTGTAAAAGAATGCTGTGCTACACGAAGACCATCAAAACATCACCTTCATAATATTTTGAATCTGCTACTGGCTAACTCTAACAAAGCTATGAGACTGATAGCCAAGGCTTTGATGAATAGCTGGAAAATTAAATGTAGCAAATACAACGTGTTCATTGAAGAATTTCTGTACCTAGTTCTTGAGGGCAAGCTGATGCTTCTCAGATTTGGGAGGAAACTGCTGCTTACTGTGGATATCTTCATTGTCCATGGGAAATCTCCCTTCATGTTCTTCTGATGTTGTTAACCAGTTTGGCTGACCATTTTTCTGTTTTCAAGCACCTGGCACTCGTCAGTAATAGATAGCTATTCATCGTAGATTTAGGCACTAAGGGGGGTGACTAGAAAGCAGCATATGCAAGTACAAAGTGGCTAAAGCAAATCAGACTCTCACATTCTTCTGACTAAGATGGATGAATCTAGCTAGTATTTTTATGCTTTGAAATCCAACAAAAAGGGATCTGAAATGCAGATCATTGGAATGTGACTGAAATCATAGGTAAACACTAATGCATCTGGCACTCCATAAGGAAAAAGAGGCAAGAAATCCATTTTAAGCTGAATATTTTGATGAAAACACAAATGGAATAAACCCTGACGAATTGGAATCTCTAGGGACAAAACAAACGTTGTTAATCAATGGGCGCACAGGGAACTGGAAAATCCATACCCCATTTAATGTGGAATCGGTCTTTAGCTCAAGATCAAGGATTTGTTGCATGGTCATTCCAAACCACTCGTCAATCCAAGAAAAACAATTCCGATGGCTTTCTAGAAACAGAGCCTTTTCACCCTGCAATTTATTTAAAAAAATTCCCCAAAGAATCAGCAACATCTTGATCTTGCGAACATTAGGTATATTGCAGAATTTCAACGTTTATCAAAAGACATGCATGAATTAGCATGATAAACTGTAACAGTAAATTTACTTTTGACTAATTTACTTCTCTATATTTAAGAAGAGCATAGTTTCTCTCATAAAAAGGAACAGAGGAGTATCATAATCCAAAACTAAAAGAAAATAACTCCTGGAATTTATACAACCTCATCCAGTCTCATAAGAAGCAGCTAGTAAGAGATAAATAAAGTATTCTTCAGTTGCAGTATATAATTGAATCTCACTAGAATATTTGCTTAGAAAACCATGATTTTAGTTCCCAATGAGATCACTGGTAGCCAACTAAAGATTTGAAAGTTTTAAGCAACGAGCTTCACCTATTAACATATGTGGTTAAGAATTGCAAAGAATGCACAAGAGCAATTACCGCTAATAAAGCTTGTTCAAGTCGATAACCAAAACCCCAGTATGGTGCATCTACTGTCACCAACTTATATGCTGTCATGACTGGTTTGCATTTATCCTGCAAATAGGGATGAGTAGCAATCAGTAATTGCAAAGTTTTGAGATTAATAGGCAATCGAGCAAGAAACTAAATGTAGAATTTGTCAACCAAGAGCATTTGAGAAAGATGATTCAATACATGTAACAAATGTAACCAAACCAGAGCAACAATTTCCTGGATTTATAAGCACCATGGTGGCCCCCTTGAGCACAGTGAGTCAGGTTTGTCATTGACAAATTTAACAAATAATAAAAAGGACAGCTCAGGAACTAACCGGTTGGCATAGTCAAAACAAGGTAAAATATGGCAAACATGGTTTCAAATGTAAAAGGAAACTAACATCATTCATTTTTCTTCAGAAGAGGAAGGCAACAATATTTTCATGATGGGTGGTGCAACAAGTTGAACTGCTGGTAGGGGTGATACTGACCTGCCATCCCTCCAGTAGAGGGCCACGACCGGTCCTTGTGGACTTGAACCTGGAGAAGTCTGTGTTGTTATTTCCAATGACGTAACTCCAGTAATCTGTTGTAGCAGAAGCTATATCAATAAATTCAACCTCTCTGGAGGCTAGCTGTTCTTTGCTTAAACCATGCACCTAGTACATCAAAAGTGCACAAATGCATACAATTAAACATGTGAGGATTGGACAACACTCAACATCAGACTTCTAGATCAGTAGATTCAGAAAAACAAAATACTAAAGATGGTAGAAGAAGCTTACATTTTCTGAAAGCCCATTGTCACCCTTGTGAACTGTTTCAACAGTCAGAGAGAATTTGGCAAAATATGGACACTGGAAATTTCAAAGCAAAATATTGATCATTAGAAGCGGTTCTTCCCCATAAAAAAGCTGTAGTAATATTTATTTGGTAATTGAGACAGGCGCACCTTAATTACTGGTAGTGTCTCAACCATTTGCATGGAGAACAAAAATATATTAGTATCAGCTTGAAAACCATAACAAGTATAGCATAGAGAGAATGAGAAAACGAGGTGGCAAACCTGTTTTACATCTTGGGTATGCGTTCCACGCTTCTTCTTGCAGGACGAGAGCATCAGCGGGGGCAAATGCGGTAATCCAAGTCGGTGCTTTGCTGCAAACAAAAAGTGTTGGCCAAGAGCTTATCACCATAAGCATCAAAATATTTCCAATGGAAAAATAACATGAAGCCATATATACTTTTAAAAAAAACAATTATCAGATAATCAAACAGTGTCATCTGCAAAACTTCTGGAACAGCTAAAATCGACGCAGAATGCACTAACAGTGTTGTAGTTATAACACAGCAATTCAAATTGATTACTATGTCCAATCATCGTTCAATAAAAACACACACAAACACACAATCGATTCTGTCAAAATTACCTCTGTAACCGATAAACCTTAGATGTGTACTGACACTTTCCAAACACAGGATCATCCTCCAAGGATCTATTCTCCAAAACTTCCACACCCTCTGTGCTAGTTGTACTTTGCTGTTGCATTGTCATGACCATGTACATCTGCGCTCTCTGATACTGCAACCCATGAATCCAAAATTTACTAGTCAATCATGCTTACAAATTTCCAAATACTGCAAAGAATCTGAGGCAAAAATTAATTTGTCCTACCTCTTCTAGAGACACAGGCATCGCAATTCGGCTTCGGGAAAGAAATTCAAAGTCAAGGAAAGGACACCAGACGAAGCTTTAGATACAAAACAAAGCACATAGCACCGTATTCTATCATGGAAGTTTACAAATAATAATAATAAAGGATTAGAAGATATCTAGGAAGAAAGATTAAAGCAATTATGTAAAGGAAATAACAACTGATTTCGAACCGAAATTTGTCGTCAACAACTACCAAAACTTGAAAGTCAACACCCAATAATAGAAAAAAAAAATTAAAAAAGAAACATGATCGTGACCTACGCAACAATTGAACGAAAGTAAAGGGAGAAGGAAGAGGATACAATTCCTTGATCTGAACCATTCTAAGTTGAAGAATTAAAGGTTCCCTTGAATCAGAAATCCGAAAGTGAAGAAGCAAAGCGTTATACAAATAGAGATAAGCCCAAAGGATGATTAATTTATGGGGTAAAGGATTCAGATTCCGCAAGAATAAGGAGTAGACGACGAAGACGACGAGAAGGAAGGAGGAGGAGAAAAGGGAATAGTCGCTGCTAAAGAATGGAAACGGAAGAATGCAGAAAATTCAATTCAAACTAGAGCTCTCCAGGTGGGTGGGCCCGGTGGCTTCTAGGAATCCATGATATCATATTTATAAGATAAATTCATAATTCACAAACCGAAGATCAGATAAACTACGATAAGCTAAGATAAGATGACGCAACAAGTTTTTAACTGTTTTTTTAAGTTAGTGGCCTGTGTCTAGTTTGACGTGTCGGTTTCAGTGGACGAGATCGGCTTCAGGATGGACACGGCGTCGTTAAATCCAGAGGACAAGGCGACGCGTAATAAATTGGGAAGCATTGTTTGCTTTGTCTTAAATGGATTGTCTTTATCTCCCCTCCTCGGGTTGCCGTCCGTTCAGATGGTTCCAATGACTTTGCCCTTCTTTCAGAAACGTTTTCGATGCCGCAAAATTTATCTTAATTGAAATTGGGATTAGAAATATAATTACTTTTATTTAGTAACGAACTAATTCGTTTGAATATATGATGAGCGCCCGTCCCCTCCCGTCCCCGGGGGTTTTGGGTTTACATAACAATTAACTTATGATTCATTGGCAAAGATAAGGCAAATTAGGCAGAACAAAACACGAAACTCTACCTAACAAAACTGCATCTCATTAGTTTCTGACATCATAAGTTTATATGATCTTCCTCACGGCTTTGTTCCAGATTCAATCTTGGTGATTGTGCGCTCTTCAATGGAATATTTCTCTAAACATAATGGTGAGAAAGAAGCATGACCATTTTTGTTTACATAGAGGACTAACAGTGTCTTTGCCACACCGCCAGAGAGTCGCACTGTGCAATAAATATCAGACCACACCCTTAATCTTCCGTCTACATCGTCACCTTCTCCCCCTGCCAATACCAGCACGGTATACTCTGAATGTACTAGAGATGGATGGTGACGGTAAGCAACGTAGTCCACACCATACTGGGATCCAGGCCTCACCACCCAATTTTTTGTTCTAAGATGTGAATAAGCCTTGTAAAAGTCCGGAAAATTTTTGTTCTTGGATTTCATGTACTCCCATGTTTCAGAATCATTTTTCACATGATCATCTTCTCCAACAATTTTGAGGCAGCGCAAGTTATGGCACAAATAAAAGGCTTCCTCCAGTTCCAGTTGCAACCATTTCTTATCCTTCTCAGCAGTAACAATTGGGAGGCCAAAACCAGCATGGGATAGAAGCTCATACTGTTCCTCTTCAACTGCAAGAAGAACACAGCATCCTGAGAATGATCCGTGCGTGTCTGACTGTGTTAGAGAATAGCAAAGTAGCAAAACAATGTTCGACATAGGATCTGCCAGTGCTTTTGCTTCTGAGTGCTTTCCTTTCCATCTTGTCCCCATTTAGATATCCTTCAAACTTTTCAAACATATAACCGGACAAAAATTAATTACAATGGTAATCAGAGATGACTAAGAGTCTTGAAACTTGACTACAGCATATATAAGAATAGATAAACGGAGAGCATGTAAGGATTAAAAAGCCAAGATAAATCAATCAACCACCACAACCTTATTTATATATGCTTCTCAGTCAGCTCAGCTGCAGACCTCAAAAAATTGTCATCGCCACGTAATTCAGCTAACACAAAAGAGACAAAGATTTAATACGTGTTTCATCATTGACACTCATTTGCATTAAACAAATCAAGTGACATTCTATTTTCAATGCTTATTTGAGAGGATTTTGAGACTAAAATGGAGAGTGAGGAGTGAAGAAATTGCCACAACAGAGAGCATTCTTACAAGGAACGACTGCAGCTATAACTGAGGGTGTGGTTATGTTAGACAAGAATGTTCCCCATAAAAGGCTTGCTACTTTTTTTACCAAATATCAATCTCCCTTGTTGATGGAACTTTTTTCCTAAATCTGATAATACATTTTTGTTTATATTAAAGTTTTTAAGACTCAACTCAGCCATCAATCTTATAGTAAAGGGCCAGAGATAAAATCAGTTTCATAACCAGCAATTAAACCGGTTAACACTGACATTTTATCTCTTATAATATCTAAACAACTATATTAAACAAGAAAAAGGAATAATATTTCAGAATACAAAAGATCGTAAGACCACAATTCACATCCTGAGTTTGTATCAGGTCCAATCAAAAGAGTAAAACACACCCATACATAATGTACATTCAGACACTACTGGAGAAGATTTAGGTTTTATGTCGCAAACAGAACAAAGCTCAAGACCAGTGATAGAGAGATTCTATCACAATCATGAGAAACCAGTATCGCGTATAGTTTTTTATAAAAAGTATCCCATATAGTCGGCATGATAAATAAGTGAATCTGGAATTTTTTTTTGAATAAAGTGAATCTGGAATAACAAGATCAGTTTAAATGCAGCCAGCAGTACAGTATTCTGATTAAGGGTCAGCAAGATTGGCTAAGAGCATCCATGATAATTCATCAGATAAGTATTATCTATGAATAAGATAGCTGAACGAACTATCATACCATGTTCAACAGCTGACTTTAAAATTGGTTACCTCTGAGGAAGACAAATTACGCCGACTGCAGTTCTCAAAACGGCATACCATGGAGTTCTCTCCGTCGGTGCGAGTGACGGCGCAGCTACTCCACGACTGCTTCTCAACAACCACAACAAGAGAAGTTCTTTCTTGAAGAAACAACAACAGAAGTTAACACGCGAGAGTATTGGTAATATTAAAACAGAACGAATTGTAAATTAGATGAAGATCAGGTACATATGCGAAGATAAAATCACTTGTCACCGTTCGGAGTTGAAGATTATAACGTCCGTTGCCTCTGGCGGGTACCTTTTGTTTAGATGGTAACCGCTCTTCGAGCCTGTAGAAAGCGGGGAGCTTTGAAAACGGCCGTCCCCCGGGCCTTGGCCCAAAAAAACGCTTAGAATACTTTTTTATTATAAAAAAGTATTCTAACCGATGGCAAGATTAATCTATTTCCAAACCTTGATTACCTATCATTATTTTAAGTAGGACGTCCATCCAACAAATTCGGATTGTTTTAAAGGAAATCCAGTCCATGATATCACTGGACCCAACTTGTTATTTTAAAAAAAAATTAAACTTGTTCATTTAAAAAAAATTAATTTTTTTTTCAATATAGTTTATATATATAAATATAGATATTGCAATTTCTTCTTATCTGTTTTTTTCAATGTTATTAATACACAAAAGAAACCTAAAAAATTAAATCAAAAATTTTAGTTCTGTAAAATATTAAATAGGTATACTTAGTTTAGTAAAATGAAAACAAATAATAATTTTTTTAATAAAATGCACACAATAATACTGAATATAAATTTATAAAGTGTGTTAATAAAAAAAATTAGGTGCTCAGGTTGGTAACCAACATAACTGACCAAGTCTATAAAAAGGTTTTACCGACATTATGGGTCGGTTAATTTTATTATACCCATCTTCTTCGAAAACCCAACCACATAGCCTGTCCGTATTTAATTGATTCTGTTATGAATATAATAGGTTTGAAAATTGAAAAGACAAAAAATTTTATTATGTCTATTCAACTGTGTAATGAATATTTTATAACTACAAAATTTTTTATCTCCCAATGTCTTTTCATGTACCTTATCATGTTACCTATAAATAGGAGGTAACATTATTTGCTTTGTATACACTTGTTTGAGTACTTGATAAGATATTATACTTCCTATATTGTTCTTAGTTTTTTATCTTGTTCTTTTCTTCTCAATTCTTCGTATTTTATATTTTATAACACGAGTCTTACAAGAGTTCTTCACAAAGAATAAACAAGAATCTTAGTTTCTACAAAGGTATATTTGGGTGAGTATATTTTTATAATTATTTAGATATAGTCATGTTGTAATATTATTGTTTCATATTGTATGTTCTTAAATTTTATTTTTCTATATTTTTTTAGAAATTTAAGTTCATGATTATTTTATTTGTTTGAATACATGTTATTTTCAAAATAATAATAATTTATGTCAATTTTATAATATAATCATTACTCTAATACAATCTTAAAAGAAATAAATAATAAAATCTAAATTTTTAATATTATATTATCATAATATTACCATCATTAAATGTTATTCTTATAGATTATTTCTTATGTTTAAATTAAAAATATATTTCTTATCTTATTATGTGATTAATTTTATATGTTTTTAATATTTTATAGTTTTACAATGACAAATATTGCAAAGCTTGAGTTTGAAGCTCTTGACAGTAATGGAAAAAATTATTCATCATGGATATTGGATGCTGAAATTCATTTGGATGCCAAAGGGCTTGGAGAAACAATCAAAACATCAAATGAAGCATCGAATCAAGATAAGGCAAATGCTATGATTTTTCTTCGTCATCATCTCCATGAGGGATTGAAATCTGAATATCTCACAGTAAAAGATCTTGCAGATCTTTGGAAAAATTTAAACAAAAGGTATGATCACCAGAAAATAGTGATACTTCCAAAAGTTCGTTATGATTGGATGCATCTTCGTTTACAATATTTTAAATCTGTGAGTGAATATAATTCGGCATTATTTAAAATCAGCTCACAATTAAAATTATGTGGAGAAAATATCACTGATGTTGATATGCTTGAAAAAACATTCTCTACTTTCATGCTTCAAATATATTTTTACAACAGTAATATCGTGAAAAAATTTCACAAAATATTCTGAGTTGATTTCATGATTTTTGGTGGCTGAACAAAATAATGAACTGTTGATGAGAAATCATGAATCTCGTCCTATTGGTTCTGCTCCATTCCCTGAAGTGAATGTGATGCTATCTCATAATCATAGTCGTGGTCGTAGTTGAGGCTGCGGATGAGGACGAGGACGAGGACAAGGACGAAGTTATAATAAATTTCGTCATGGTGGTGGTCAATCAAGTAAATTTATCTTCCAAAATCAGAAAGTTGTGAAGGATGAAGGACCTGAAAAAATAATGAGTGACATAAAGGAAAAAGTTACAATTAGTAACTGCTATCGATGTGAAATGCAAGGTCATTGGCAACGTACTTGTCGTACACCAAAATATTTTGCCGACATATATCAAGAATCTTTGAAGTCTAAAGGCAAGAATGTGAAGACAAACTTTGTCCAAGATGATTTCATTAAATTTGCTAATGGCCTTGAGGATATAACGCACTTGGATGTTTTTGATTTTCTTAATGATCTAAATGATGAAAGTGCAAGAAATCAAGAATGATTTTAATTTTATAACTATACAAATTTCAATTATGTTCTCTTGTTTTATTATAATAAAAGTCTATTTATTTTGTTTTATTTATTCATATTTTTTATATTTTAATTTATTTTATATTTTCTTATTAATTTTATTTATTCAATGAAGAGAATGAATATTGGCATGGATATATCTAAGATGAACGCTAAGGAAATATGTTTGGTTAACAGTGCCACAACGCATACAATATTGAGAGATAAGAGATATTTCTCTTATTTAGATAATAGAAAAACTAATGTATATACAATAAGTGGTAGTACAAGATTGATTGAGGGCTCCGGGAGAGCAAATATTATTCTATCTGGTGGAACCAAAATAATGATAGAAGATGCATTATACGCTTCTAAGTCTCAAAGAAACTTGTTAAGTTTCAAAGATATTCGTTTGAATGGATATCATATTGAGACAATGAACGAAGGAAGCATTGAGTATCTTTGCATAACTTCTATAATTTCGAGTAAAAAGTATATATTAGAAAAATTACCCGTTTTTTCTTCCGAATTATACTACACAAGTATTACAATGATAGAATCTCATTCTATAATAAATCATCAGTTTAATGATGTGTTTAAAATTTGACATGACCGGTTAGGCCATCCCGGTTCAAGAATGATGCAAAAAATAATAGAGAATTCTTGTGGTAATCCATTGAAAAAGAATAAGATTTTTCAATCTAATGAATTCTCATGTGTTGCTTGTTCTCAAGGAAAATTAATAATAAGGCCATCACTAGCAAAAATTAAAATTGAATCTCCAAAAATTTTAGAAAGAATTGAAGGAAATATTTGTGGGCCTATACATCCACCATGTGGACCATCTCGATATTTTATAGTTTTGATCGATGCATCAACCAGATGGTCACATGTATGTTTATTATCATCTCGCAATATGACATTTGCGAGATTGCTTGCACAAATAATTCGTTTGCTAGCTCAATTTCCTGATTATCCGATAAAGTCTATTCGAATGGATAATGCTAATGAACTTACATCAAAAACCTTTATAAATTATTGCATGTCTATTGGAATAAAGGTTGAACATCCTGTTGCTTATGTTCATACACAAAATGGTATTGCAGAATCATTTATAAAAAGCTTACAATTAATTGCAAGACCTATGCTTATGAGATCCAAACTTCAGTTTATGTTTGGGGACATGCCATTTTACATACAGCAACAATTATACGCATTAGACCAACAAGTTATCATGAACACTCTTCGATAATTGGTTCTTAGTCAGGAACCAAATATTTCCCATTTAAGAATTTTTGGTTGTGCGGTATATGTTCCAATTTCTCCACCACAACGTACAAAAATGGGTCCTCAAAGAAGGATAGAAATATATGTTGGATATGAGTCTACATCTATCATTAAATATCTTGTGCCATTAATTGAAAATTTATTTACGGCAAGATTCGCTGATTGTCATTTTGACGAGACTATATTTTCAACACTTGGGAGAGAAAATAAACAGTTGAAAAAGAAAATCTCTTGGAATGAATTATCATTATTTAGTTTTGATCCTCGAACAAATCAATGTGAACATGAAGTTCAAAAGATAATTCATCTACAAACGATTGCAAATCAACTGCTAGATGCATTTACTGACCTTAAAAGAATAACTACATCTCATGTTCCAGCTGTAAATGCTCCGATAAGAATTGAAGTCCCTGAAGGACAATATAAAGTTGCTAGTGAATCTAGACCACGTCAGAAACGTGGAAGACCATTCGGTTCTAAAGATAAAAATTCTCGGAAAAAGAAAGGAGCAACTACACAAGATGGTCATGAGGAGGATATAGTTTTGGAAAATCTAGTTGACATAATTAATAAAATTCTGGAAGAAACACAAGAGAATGAAGAGATCTCGATTAATTATGTCACTACAGGAACAAGATGGAACCGAAGCTCAATACTTGTCGACAATATTTTTGCATATAATATAGCGCTAAATATTATAGAAGAAAGTGAGGATTTTGAACCAACTTCTATGAAAGAATGTAAAAATAGAAATGATTGGCCAATGTGAAAAGATGCAATTCAATCAGAATTAAACTCATTTGAAAATGTGGAGTTTTTGGACCTATAGTTCATACACCAAAAGGTGTAAAATCGGTGGGATATAAATGAGTATTTGTGCAAAAAAGAAATAAAAAAAATGAAGTTGTGAGATATAAAGCAAGACTCGTCGCACAAGGTTTTACCCAAAAACCAGATATTGATTATGATGAGACATATTCTCCAGTGGTGGATGCAATAACATTGCGATATTTACTTTGTTTGGCAGTACATGAAAATCTTGAAATGCGTCTAATGGATATAATTACAGCCTATCTGTATGGCTCGTTGGATACTGATATATATATATATATATGAAAATCTATATATATATGAAAATCCCTGAAGGATTTAAATTTCCAGATGCAAATAAATCAAATTTCCTGGAAATTTATTCAATAAAGTTAAATAGAGCTCTATATGGATTGAAGTAATCTGGATGGTTGTGGTATAATTGCCTTAGTGAATGCTTAATTAAAATAGATTTCAAGAATGATCCAATTTGTCCATGTGTCTTTATAAAAAGATATGGATCTGATTTTGTTATAATAGTTGTTTATGTTGATGATTTAAATATCATTGGAACTCGTGAGAAGAGATAGATAAAACTATCAGCTATTTTAAAAACGAATTTGAAATGAAAGATCTTGGAAAAACAAGATATTGTTTGGGTCTTCAAATTGAGCATCTAAGTGAAGGAATATTTATTCATCAATCAAATTATGTGGATAAAGTTCTTAAAAGATTTTATATGGATAAAGCTCATCCATTAAGTACACTAATGATTGTGAGGTCACTTGTTGTGAAAAAAGATATTTTTTGACCTCATGAAAAAAATGAAAAACTCTTAGGTCCTGAGGTTTCATACCTTAGTGCTATTGGTGCACTTACATATCTTGCTAATAACACTCGACCTAACATATCATTTGCAGTAAATTTACTAGCAAGATATAGTTTTTCCCAAACTCGAAGACATTGGAATGGAGTTAAACATATTTTTAGATATCTACGAGGGACAATGGATATGAGTTTATATTATTCAAATTTATCCACTTTTGATTTAGTTGGTTATGCAGATGCAGAATATTTTTTAGAGCCACATAAAGCCAGATCGCAGATATGTTATTGATTCACTATAGGTAATATTGTCATTTCATGGCGGTCGGTGAAACAAATTTTGGTTGCTATTTCTTCTAACCATGCAGAGATTTTAGCAATTCACGAAGCAAGTCGTGAATGTGTTTGGCTACAATCAATATCACAACACATACGAGAAACATGTGGATTATCAAGTGATAGAGAACTTGCAACTACACTGTATAAAGATAATGCTGCTTGTATAGTTTAATTGAAGGAAGGCTACATAAAGGGTGATAATACAAAACATATTTCACCAAAATTCTTCTTTACTCATGATCTTCAAAGAAAAGGGGAAATCAGTGTCCAACAAATATGATCAAGTGATAACCTGGCTGATTTATTTACTAAAGCTCTTCCCACATCAGCATTTGAAAAGCTTGTTCGAAAGATCGGAATGCAACGTTTGAAAGATTTAAAGGGATGACTAAATTAGAGGGAGTATACACTGCACTCTTTTTTTCCTTCACCAAGTTTTTATTCCCATTGGGTTTTTCTTGGTAAGGTTTTTAATGAGGCAGTATTCTGATTTCATACTCACATTCTTAATATTCAAAATATTCAAGGGGGAGTGTTATGAATATAATAGGTTTGAAAATTGAAAATGAAAATAATTTATTATGTCTATTCAATTGTATAATGAATATTTTATAACTACAAAACTCTTTATCTTCCAATGTCTCTTCATGTACCCTATTATGTTACCTATAAATTGGAGGTAACATTATTTGCTTTGTACACACTTGCTTGAGTACTTGATAAGATATTATATTCCCTATATTGTTTTTAGTTTTCTCTCTTGTTCTTTTCTTCTCAATTGTTCTTATTTTATATTCTATAACAGATTCAGAAATTTCTTTGTAGTTATTAGACTATCAAAAAGTGGATTCAAAGTATGCAACAATATTTACGATATATATTTTATAACCTTAGGTTGCATTTATTTTGTTTAACAATTCAATCACATATTTGTATAAGTTGAGCTATGATTTTTTAAATATGTTTGATATGGATCTGTACTTTTTTATTGTGTACTCATACCTCATAAATAATATCTTAGAAAATTATGTTGTTTACAAATATTCCTGAAATTTAATAATTTATTTACTGTGAGGATCCGTATTCGGTAATTGGGCTCTTCACGGTCGTGCAGTCTTAATTGACCAAATTCGTGATCCAATTGAATTCACACAAGACTAAACCTGAAATCTCTACACACAAACAACGGAAGACTTAAAATCACCACACAACAAGTCACGCGGTCCTAAGCATGCAACACAACAATGAGTCCATAAACTACAAGCCTAAAGAATCAAAATTATGCCAAAGACACTATACTCATCTCATATATCATAAGCCCCAAAGAATACATACATATCCAAAACCAATTATCTACCAAAGCCCACTAAGGGGTCACAATATCAACTACCAATCAAGACATGCATATCAAAAGCATTGCATGCAATGAAACAATGACAAAGAAATATGAGTTTCCAAACATGTTATGTGTAGTAGTCTAGCTCTATGACAAACCGGAAATCTCGGCCTTAAAAGAAAGTTAGCTACACAAGTTCTCGACCTAGCCATAAATAGACAACAACAAAAGAAAGTAAGATCTCAAGGACCTAAGTGAGACTCACCATGTTATAAATAATTCCGGTGGAACAGAGACATATATGAAAACAAGTATAAATATTTTATAACAAAATCACAATAAATCCATGATACTATTCATGTACCTCAGGCCCACACCCAATTGGTACACAAAACCATAATCATAATCTTCTAGGCCATTATGCCCAAAATCTGATGGGACAGACCTTTAAAACTCCTTCACTGATAACCCTGGCCAAAAGGAAATTAGAAGCCCACAGGTGGCTAATTTAATGTATATTTTTAAAATAAACATAAGTCTCCTACCACTAGTGTTATCCTCGGGAAAAGTGGAGAAACCATATTATCACACAATTTTCAACTCACGCACAGCTTGAAGAGCCTGAAGGCATATAATGTATATAACCTAATACTCACATCATCGCAGGGCTTATAAGTACCACCTTATACTCCTAGGTAAGGGAATACTCTTCTATCTAAAGGTGCTCATCCATTTACCTCTGTATTAGCCAAGTGCTGCTATTCGTCAAATCCAAGGTTAAATCCTAGAAACCATGTATAAATATATACATATACTTTGCAAATGTGAGGGAAAAATCTCAAATCATGTTATAATTTAAATAAAATATGATGCACTCAAAATCATCTCAAAAGCTCTTCTAAGACCCCCATAACTCACACAATCAATGTACCACATGAAAAAACAACCAACTCCACATCATTTTATTCCAAAACGTTCATTCACTCAAAATTCAATCATGCACATAGCATACCACCAATATATATCCTCACAATGCATATCAATCACATCTCAAGTATGTATATAGGTTCCAAATATACATTTTTATGGAACATAAATATGCCACACAAGTAACAAACCTAGCATGCAAAGTCATTCATCAATGCATATATAGCCTTTATTCAAAAACCTGCATTTATCTAAATTTAATTAATAAAATAAATCAATTTTGTTCATATAAATAAAATATGCACTCTCACCTCTTATCGAATAAACTCACTAATAGCAATGTCCTTACCTTTATCATGCACCGACGAACCACCACAAACAAGGCAAGAACCAAACCAAAACTCAAAACGAAGGCAAAAAGAAAATGAATCTAAAATAAAATCCAACACCTTGGACACCTTTCCAACACACATACCAAGCCTCACACACTCTAAGCAAGTCACTGAAACCACCAAACTCACAACTCAAACCTAAGTGTGTGGCCATCAAAGACCCATCTCTATGCCATAATCTGACCCAAGGCAACCGATGGCATCAAAGCTTATCAATACTCTCAGCAAGCTCAAAGGAACCAACAATAATCATTAATAGCAATAATGGGGCCATTGGGATAAAATTTTCGAAAATCACACTAAGCCCCTACACCATCAAAGCTCATAAACCTCCTCTAAGGAAAAAACAATCAAATCTAACTATCAAGACACCCTAGGAAGCATCTTAGCAAGCTAAAGCAACACGAAATCGAGCAGGAAACAGAAGAAATCGAGCACTCACATCACAAATACAAATTTTCCCTAAAATACCCAAACCGACTAAATTCACTCCAAACCAAAGAAATACCAGTAGAAAATCAATGAGAAGGTTTAGATTTTATATTTGGAATAATACCGAAGCATCAATTTTAAGTAAGAATTGATGTGGGTGGAATTTGAGTGCAAAATGTGCACTCTAGGGATAAATCATTGAGTGGATGGGGTGGGAAAGAGAGAGAAAATGAAATAATAAAATAAATGTATATGAGAGGCATTTTGGGATTTTGGGCTGCAACACTTAAAATTCTAAGTGTTGGGTTCAGAATGGGTATTTAGGCCCCTCGAGATCCAAAAATTCTGAAAACTCAAACAAAAAAATTTTAAAGTATCAAATACCCCCAAGTGGGCCAAAGTAATGTTTTAAAAACTTAAAATATCAAAATAGAATTTTAAAATAATAATGAGCTCGATGAATAGTGATCGGACCCATAACTGATAAATTGGTTCAAAGACCCATAACCATTCAAAATGGGCTTGATAAGCAAACTCATGGGTCACAAAAGCAAGAACGGGTATTTCCATTAAGTTCAAGCCTCAAACAACTCACAGAACAAGATAACACCTTAAAACATACTAATATCACCAAAATGATATATCATGCACTCCATCGACTCACAACCACTAGCATGATACTCTAGAAAACTTAGACTCTACAACTAGATTTTATGACTGTATTCATCTCACTCGATCAAACTGTCAATTCTGACTAGTCTACAGGTCAAATTGCACAACTGGACTAGTCCACACATATTGACTATTCTCATCTACTGATCGGACTCTCCGAAGGACTCAGGGTCTCATAACAACTTTATTGCTATTTTAAATAATTTGCATAGTAATATTTCTATATTTCTCAATTAGAATTGGAATAAAGCAATGCAACAGTATCATAAATCTTATATAATATTAAAGGGACTCTCAGGTTTCAAAATCTTCGGATAGTATGATGACTGTTAATGTTATCATATAAGATTTCGTTTCTCTATTATCTTCTGTTTCGAATGTATATTACCATATATTTGTTTGGCTGCGCCTCCATTGATGTCCTTTAAATATGGAATAAGTCTTAATTTTTCTGTTAGTTGCTGATAATCAAAGTATTCCCACTATGATCTTTCTTCTTTTAAGGTGTCATATCCTTGCAAGATTTGATGTGTCTATCTTGTGTTGATATGCAGGAATAGCTCTACAGTGTAATTTTGCCTTTTCGTTTTGTCCCGGAGGCTTTTGGAAAGCTCCATAACTTTTTCCTTTTCTTTATAATGACGAAGATGATATAGTTAAGAAGAAAAAGAAAGGGTGCAAAGCCATTAGATAACGGCTTGAACGGAGCTTTTTACCTGAGGATTAGAGTAAGCTAGAAAGGAAAATTCATCCAGAAAGCTGCATAACTGGGTTCATTTTTTCCATGGGATTGCTCGAACTATTTGGTACACAAGGAACCTCTGCTCTTCAAGGATGTGGAGGCTAACTCTCGTAGACGCATGGATTTAACTATAAGAGCTCCTACTCCATGTTTCCATGAACTAGTTTGGATGCACTTAGGTGCTTAAAATGCATCCCAAAATGGAAACCATCATACTCCAAGGAGCTAGGTTGTTGGAACTAAGATTGTTTCTCGTTTTTTTTCACCTTTCCCATCTCCCAAATAGCTTTATGCTCTGGCCTTCTGTTTTCATCTAGGGTCAGATTGTTACTGTACCCTAACAACTATGTCACTTTTTTTTTTCTCTTAATACAACCGTTTGTGGTGACAAATGACTCGTCAGGATTAATTATTTGAATTTTTTTCATTGACAAAACGATTATTTTTACTAGTTTATCCACATCCTACTAATGTTGAAGGTTACTTTAATTATTTTTTACTCACAGATGGAACCATTAATTCCTACTGATGCGGGTAAAATGCAGTACAACTTTTGAGTTACGATTATATTAATGGCAGACATGCATTGTAGTGGAATAGCATTCCCACTTAGTTCTGTAAGCTGATAAAAGGATTGAACATTTAATTGATTTTCCGGTGTATGATTTTAGTGCGTGCGAATACCCATGAGGCTGAGAGTGAGGGTGACAGGCGAACGTGCAGGCTTAATCATCTACTAACATAACACGGTGTCCGCTAATTTGGCAGCTTTTAGTTGTTCTCATTTCCTTTGACTGTAATTAGCCTTTTTTCTTGCTTTCCTTTCCTTTTTCCTCTTTTCCTTGGGCTATTGCCAGCGGTCTGCATGGGAAACTGGCTGTAAACTATTAAGGACCTCCTGCCTCAAAACCGTGTGGGCCTCTATATGCAACAATATGGAATAATTTGCAGAAGAGCTCCTACCAATGTGACTTCTCTGGCAATGCTTGCATGATTCGTCATCCCATTCTGGGGTTGGGTCATCCTCCACTTTGTTTGGCCGGGAGAATATCTCTTACTAGTCATGCATCTATTGACATTCATTTGGTTTGCAAGCTTTGGTTTTGGCATTTAAGAAGAAGAAGAAGATAAGCACATATAGGACTATTACAAGCTGTTCAATTTGGTCAAGTCAGAAGAATGTTTTTACATTAATTTGGTTTGCAAACTTAGGTTTCGGCATTAAAGAATAAAGAGTGGATAATCTTATGGTTTTAAAGCTTTCAAAAGCCTTTAGGTCCTTGTCCCTGTCCTACAATAACAATTTTCATTATCTTAGTGGCTGTGTTTCATTATCTGGTGCTCGATAGCTTTATTTACTCATTGAGAAGTATAAGGATGACTAGACTAGATGTTCAAAGTACAAATGCCGTATGGTTTAGGGACTTTGAACAAGAAACTGGAGTAATGAGAGCTCTGACCATTCAAACTGTTTATGAATTTCTTTTTCTTCTTCTTTCCTCTAAGACAGGACATTGGTAATCCACTAATCTGAGTGGGACCTAATTCGACATGATAATTAACTTGGAAGGGGCATTGGATGCCTCCTACTATATCTTGGTGTTATCGGTCTTAAAGCTCAACAGTAAGATAAACAAAACCCTAACTTCCCTCACTTTTCCTCTCCAAATCGGATCAAATCAACTTCTCCTGCACTTAATTAACCAACAATCGAGTAATACCCAGAACTTCCATCTCCTGCTTGACAAGGTGTGTGTAAGCACACATGTGCAAATGTGTACGTTTATTGACTTGAGGGTAAGACTTCGGGCTGGTGGAGATTGCCATACATGAAAGTGTGATGGTGGGGTAAGGGTACATTATCGGAAAAAAGAAAAGAAAAGAAAAGAAAAAAAGAAGAAGACATTAATGGAGATTCTGAACAAGTGATCTACAACACATTGAATGCCACATTCCTTTTTCACATTGGTTGGCTTGAACTGAAAAAGTAAAACCGCATGTGCTTACACATTACACTGGTTGTCTGCGGTTCTATTATGGATTGATTTAATTTGACCCTTTGGTAATCTAAGCAAAGCAAAAAGCATATAGTATGGATTCCCTCAGGTCCACACGCAAAAGACTATGGAAAGGAGGAGACAAGTAGTGGAGATTGTAGAGGAATATTGCCAACTGCTTCCACCGCAAAGTCGAATCTCAGCTTCTTTTTTTTCTTTCAAAGAAAAAGAAATTTCAATCACTTTCCATAAATAAACATATATAAAACAATTATCCTTGAAATTGAAATCTATACCAGCGAATTTTAATTGGAGATTTCAAAATTGACCCATTCAGTCATAAAAGGTAAAATCTAGAAGTTCAAAAAATAAGAGAGGGGTGAGAATTGAGAATTGGAGAATGACATATGCTATATATTATAGATTTCCATAAATCTTTTATGTGCAATTTCACTTTCTGAGGGCGGGAAATTAATGTGAGATTGATGTATATGTTTACTAACTCTATATTGGACAGGTCTCCATTGCTGAATGGGAAGCTTAAGACTTCTCAACTGAGTTTTCTTCTCTCATGTGCAGAACGAGATGACCGGCTCCCACCCACCATAACCCACTTTTTTGTCCTCACACTTGACTGGCTCCTTTGATGCCATGTGTTTCCTTTGTATATAGATAGAACATGAATTTGCTTACTTGTAAATCGAATGGTGATTTTGAACATTTTGAATCTGATAAATTTTGCCGGTAGCATTTCTTCGTCGGCTATGAACGCTCTATGTTGTTTTGTTTTAAGTTTTTGGGTCCTGTACAGTACGTAAATGGACAGTTCATTGATTGGGTCGTGCTCACTAGCGTTGTCTCAATGGTGGCGGCAAGCCAAATAACTACAAGCTTAGCCATCAAAACGGGATATGTATAGCCACATGTCATGTTGGCAAAGGGCGAGATAGAGAATTGTTCAAGTGTGGACCATCTTAATTGGCTTTGGCTCGTAGGGTGGAGCAAATTTTGGTCTAGATATTTGTATATTACTATTCACGTGTATGGGAGGATTATTGATTTCAACCCACGTAGTGATTTGGTGATTTAATAAAAGATTTTATTTATGACTTCAACACTGGAAGTAGACAAAGTTGGTGAACAAAATGCTCGTCGTTTTCTCGACAACTGTTCATATATCCAAGGGTTTAATTTGTAATATGAATTATCCTTCACCATGTAATCCATAATATTCACTTGTCATTAGAACCTAATCCCAATAGGAAAAGGAAAGTAATATATTAAAGGACACCATCTCACTCTCATACCACAACAAATATTACAATATTAATTTAGATCGAAGCATAGATAATGTTCATTATTCTAGGGAGTTGAATTGGATTGCAGAGTGTAGACTAGCAAATGACGATGAAAAGAAGTAGCTGCAAGAAAATTGGTAAAATCCCGAGACTTTTCACACAAAACAGCCAAAACCGGCAAACCTAACGAACTCAAGAAAAAACTGAGTCTCACCGAGGAAATATAAGTATGTAAGGAAAACAAAGTGAGAAAACGCCAGCGGCCTTGCCTAATTTAAGTCTCACAGGATGGCGTCAGATGACGCATTGATTCCTTTATAAATATGCCCATTCCATGCTCCACAAAACCCCGCCCCAGACACCCCAAAACACCAACACCTACTTCAAGTTCTTTAACCCTCTACCCCAGTCTTAGTATTAGCTCCATTTGAACAGAGGTACTATCTTAATTTCGCTGCTATGGCTACTACTCTTCCTGCTGTTGCCGCTACCGTCTCCTCTTCTTCTCCTCTTTCGCATTCTCCTCCTCCTCCTCCTCCTCCGGCTCTCATGGTAATGTCTCCTTGTGCCGCGTGCAAGATATTAAGGCGAAGGTGTGTTGACAAGTGTGTGCTGGCTCCCTATTTTCCACCCACTGAGCCAGCCAAGTTCACCATTGCTCATCGTGTGTTTGGTGCCAGTAACATCATTAAGTTTTTGCAGGTACTTTTACATGGACCATTTTGGTCTTATAGATTGATTTATGTTACATAACCCAGTTTGCCATTTCATGCATCCTCAAAAAAGGGGTCTTTCCCTATTCCCTACAATAAGTTCTGACATACATGTATTACTGCTCGCAATTTTCTTACCACCACCGTAGTTCTGGAATGAATATGACAGGATTTCGGCGCAGAACTCAGTTGCATACCCTTGTTGTCCGATTCTTGAACCTAAAAAGGACAATTTTTTCTCTAACCCTTGAACAAAAGATTTGAAAATATAGAAGCTTTAGTTTGTGGAAAACTTGTCTGGTTATTATTGTTTTGACTACTAAACAGTTTATATGGTTAGTCCAATTAATTGGCTTTTGCTTTTAGAATAGAAACTATTAGGGAGCCGAGTATTGCTTTTGTTTCTCTAACCAAATATTCAATGCTTTTGTTGACCAGCAATTGTCAACAAAATCATCATTCTACTAGCAACGATTAATAAAGTACGACTAAGATATGCTGACAGCTTTATCTATAATTAATAGGAACTGATACTAATTAATCAGTAATAAATAGGGTTCATGTTTCTCTTCCTCCTTTTTTTTACTTCTTTAATTAGTAATTGAACGAATTATTGGGATTGTTTTAAATGTTATCTTTTAGGGGCATGTGCCTATTGGATCATGCAGGTGTTCTAGAATATGACAGGTCTTGGTCTGCAAAGGGTATCATTAATTTCACCCAACAGCTTCTTCTTTTTCTTTGGAAGTGATAGGACTGTTAGAAAGGTATACCAAATGGTAGGATGTCTTCCCATAGGCCAAAAATTTCAAAAGAGAAACACCACCAGGCTTTGTGATGCAGAGTTTTCATGGTTGAATCTAGTTCATGTTGACCTAGCTACTACGTCTCCCTCGCTATCAATTCCTTTCAGGTCAACTTAAATGAGTTTTCTCTTGCATTTTTGATTTATATATGAATCAAGTTTAGGAGCCGGAAATCAAGTTAGATGCAGTGTTTAATAATTCGAAACCCTTAAAATATCAGGAACTTCCAGAATCTCAGAGGGCAGATGCAGTGAGCAGCATGGTGTACGAGGCGAGTGCAAGGATTAGAGACCCAGTTTACGGATGTGCAGGGGCGATTTGCCAACTTCAGAAACAGGTTAATGAGCTCCAAGCTCAGCTAGCCAAGGCACAGGCTGACCTTGTGAACATGCAATGCCAGCAAGCAAACCTTTTAGCCTTATTCTGCTCGGAAATGTCACAGTCTCCTCAACAATCATCGCAGCAGTCAGTCGAGGATTTCATAAGCACTCCACAGAGCTACCAGAGCAACAATTGCTTCCTCGACGAAAACAATCTGGGGTTGTTATGGGAGCCGCTTTGGACATAATTAATCTCAAAACTCCTCGTCTGTGTTGTAACCCAAAAACTTGCTCGTGTCCTGGACAAGGTTGATTGACTAGCCTACTAGGGTTATAGCATTTAATTAGTATCCTAAGCTGTACGTACCAGTCATCAATGCTCCTCTACCATCATAAGCTAACTGCTTTAGCTAGAAGGAGAGATGAAGTGGACTTCAATTTCCTAATTTTTACTTAATTAATAGGATATATAGACAAAATACGTCACATTTCAACAAATCTGAAAGGGAAATGCATGTAATGTAGGAGAGTTAGTCTCTTATTTTGTCAAACTAAGACGGAGGGGACTGACCTTTTTCCACTATGTAATCTTTTTATATTATTTTGAATAATAAAAATTTATTTCTATTTTAAGTCGGACAATATCTAATCATTGGTTATTATCTGATAAAAAAATAAATTCTATCACTTAATCACACACAAATTCAATATATTTATTAAAATGGAATTACAATTCCGTCAGAAGTCCAATAACATCTGCGGACTCCTAATTTCCTGTGTCTCATTATGGCTGTTTCCTAGCAATTAGAAAACTGCCGTGATTGTGTTTAAGTTCTCTTTCCCTTTTGTTTGTCGAGTAAATGACAAAATTTGGATCCTAATCAAGCATGGTTTCTCAACCAAGGAAGTGGAGATGGAGAAATCAAGATCTGCACCTGCATCCCAACAAACGTATAGTCATTTTCAACAAGATCGGGTTGATATTTTTCCAAACGTCCATACAAAAGATTGTTTTGGTTCCATTCTAACCTTTTGTGACAATCAAGATGGAAGACAGAGACATAAATTCTACGTAAGTCGCATATATATATATATATATATATATATATATATATATATATATATGTATGTATGCTGGGGGGTTCCATAAATAATGATCGCACAAATGGGACAGATCAAGGTGTTTGTAGTAGTAATCAAATTATGGCACTTATCACTTGAACGCGTTTACGGTCATGAATCAAATCATGTGAGCTCCCAGGTGATGTGGATCGTTCGTTATGAAGCCTACAAAATGTTGTTATGTCGGTGTCGGCAACCAATGGATGATGTGTTTACTCCTTCCTCACTTCTTAACTCCTATCTCCGACAAGGACATAGCTTCCGGTGTCTCACCGTAGGTGGACTCCACGTGAACACCTTGTATGTTCTATTTCGTTGATGTTTCCCTCACTTGACCTTTATTATTAGCTAGCTAGTGAGCCACAGATTTCAAGTCAATGCTAACCCATCAGCACCAAAACTTGCCAGAATGTGACTCTACTTGTTGTAGGAAAGGCCATTTCACAAGGATGCGTACGGCCTAAACTAAAAGGCAATATATATGATATTGATTTCACAAGTTCAATTCCATGGCTCTTTTTACTGACTCCAGCTCCACCTAGATAGTTCGGGTTTCCGGCCGGTGCCGAGGGGAAAGAGGAGATAAAACAAAACGCTATTTGATTATGATTTCTAAGAAGACAACCTGCTCCCACATTGCTTCGTTTTCCAAACGTCGATCCATTTTTACATTCTACTTTATCCAACCAACCGAAAGTGATATCCAACAAGCTGTCTTTGATTTATAGCCGTCATGATTACTAGTTTCTTTACACACTATTTTGATACCAACAAACTCGAAAATAGAATACTTAAACCTTCGGATGGAGGGTTTGGCTCGTGAAGCTAGCTGGCCATGGAACATTAAGGTGAAGGGTAAGCACTGCCATATTTCTAGGTGCATACTGCTGGAACGGATGCGAGGCAGGAAATTAAGAGTAAAATTCGTATTATAAAACCTAAAACTAAGATACTGATTTTTTTTTTGTACTTCTCTTCAGTGTTATTTTCCTTACAAAGTCGGGCAAAATGGTAATTTTGGAGAAATTATAAGAAATAAGAAAAATGTTCAAGATGAATCTAATATCGAGGCAAATTGAGTTTTAGCACGCGAAAAAAGTTAAGATTTTGGGCTGGGCTTTACGTGCCTAGAAGCCATTTTTCCAGATTTGGAAGCTATGTTGGTTTCTTAAGGCCCAATGAGGACAGATATGAGATTTACTTTTGAAATATAATGTATTTTAGAGTTATCTTTAAAATGATTTGAGGTTTTCTCGAGTAATATATATTTGATATAATGCTTTAGTAGTATATATTAAATTAAAATATATTATTATAATATAACAAAAAATTAAACTAGAAAATTTTACCTCTAACTACTATTTATATTTAAACAAATAATATTAAAGATTAATAAAAAACAAATATATAGAATATTTTTACAAAGTAGAGAAAGTAGAGAAAAATCTAGTTTTTTTTTCTAAAAATTGATGGATAAGTATATGATGAAAATACAAGTTCTTAACAACTAAATATTTTTTCTAAAAAAAGTAGGTAAAATCTAGAAATAAATCAAATATAGAAACAAATATATTCTTATTAAATATTTATGGAATATCCAAAGACTCGGTTTTTTTTCAACGGAAAACGAAAGATGATCCCGAATCGATTTAGTCTTTAATAAAACTTACTCCGTAAGTTTCTCATGCTGTTACTTGCTCTCGATTCTCCGGAATCTCTTGCTCTTCATTTCCCTCCCTCGGCTCTCTCAACCGTCGATTCCAGTCCCTTTGCAATGGAAAATGCTCTGAGACCGAAGCACACCAAATCTCTTTTAAAATCCGAGCCTAAATACCATAAACAAAACCAGAACGATCCTCTCAGGGAAGGGTAAACGCGATCACTACAATGGACTCAGAACTCGACGCCATGTTCGAGGAGCAACGCCGCGAAATCGAACATGCAAAAGCCCTGAAGTCGGACCATGACTTTGCTTACAGTCTACAAATGTTTGAAGCCATAACCGCTTCCCTTTCCTCAGCCAACGATGGCAATCCATCGTCGTCGCGACAGCCTCAAGCAGAGGACGTCGCCACTCAATGTGACTACTACGAAGACAACGACTGTTTTGACTACACCGCCCTGCTGGTCCAAGACATCGAGAGACTGGACCAGGAACGAAGAGACCGCGAAGCCAGCGAGCTACTGAAGAAGGAAATCAAGGAAGACCTGCACCGTCGGGTTCACGATCAGATTTTCTCCACAGAGATTATGAACATTCCCGATGCCGAGTGGGAGAATCACGGGGACGAGTATCAGAAGCCTTACGGTAGTAGCGTACTTTCTGCTTCGTCTTCTTCGGGGAGTGGAAGCAGCTCGAGTTGTTATGTTAATGTGTATTGCAAGGGATTGGAGAGCGAAGAGAGGGTTAAAGACGTGAATGTGTTTGTCGGTGGAGTTGGCGTGGCGATCTGCGACTTGAAGGACAATCTGCTATTTGAGGTGAGCAAGCCCATGGACATGGAGGAGATTGGCATTGGACTCATTTATCTCCGGGCTTTTATTGAAGCACTAAACGCTGCCTTGGCTTTGGATTTGCATTATGTCAACCTCTTCTGCGATGACTTTAAGGTCTACAATTATGTGAGTTCGTCAAGTTTGCTACCTATGTTTACTTTTGGATTTTGCATTCCTGTTGTTGATATTGGTGAATATTGATAGTTGATTGATTCCTCTTTCCTTGTTTACTGTTTTTTAAGCCAGTAGTCCTTTCGTTATTGTTCTAATACAGAATGCCCTCTTCTGGCAAGCATGTAATTGACACGTTCACTTCCAGGACTTTCATTTTCATGTCACAAATATTTCCTTTCAGTAAAAATAGTTTATGGCCAACATGGATATGCGATGTGGAGGCGTGGGCCTGATTATCAGAACTATAAAATGGATATTTCAAGTGCTGTTTATAGTTCTTTTTAACTATGCATATATTACTTCTGAAGTATGCCTGTCAGCATGGTGTTTTTTCTCTAGTTGCAGTTTGTTTTCTATGGAGACTTTTAAGCTAAGTAATGTTGTTTTCATGTTTCTTGTTGATTGTAAATCTATCAACAAACCTTCATTTTAATCTTCTGATGTAGCTTTAAGAGCTCAATTAATGTGGCTTTGGCATTAAACATCTTCACAGGTCACTGGAAGGGTTCTACTACCAAATGGGAGTAAGGTTTCTACATTGGTCAATCAGGTATCCATGCTTAAAAAAAATTTTATAGATTGCAGAGCGTCTCTTGTTTCTTCCAGCAATATGAAGTTTGTCGTCAAATTGGCCAGAGATGCTATAGTTTCTCAGATTTCCTGGACTGAGGAAACTACTAAAGGGAAAAAGTGTTTGAGGGAGACCTGCACAATTTGCTATGAAAATAAAGAGGTTGCTCAAATGTTTTCAGTTGAAAATTGTTTGCACAGGTATTGTTTTTCTTGTATGAAACAGCATGTTGAAGTGAAGCTACTTGATGGAAAGGAGGCAACGTGTCCTCAGGAAGGCTGTGAATCTGAAGTTAGTATTGAGACCTGTGGAAAATTTTTGGATCCTAAATTGGTTGAGATCATGAGCCAAAGGAAAAAGGAAGCTTCTATCGCAGTCACTGAAAAAGTGTACTGCCCAAATAAGAGGTGCTCATTCTTGATGTCGAAAAGCGAGGTGCTGCAGTATACACGCCTTGTTCTTGTTGGTTGTGAAAAGTCGGGAGCTAGGAAATGCATAAAGTGTCATCAATTTTTCTGCATGAACTGCATGGTTCCATGGCATTATGAAATGACCTGCAATTATTATAAAATGTCAAACCCTAATCCTCTATCAGAAGATGCAAAGCTTGTTACATTGGCAAAACGCAAACAATGGCGCCAATGTGTGAAGTGCAGTAATATGGTTGAACTTGCTTTTGGTTGCTATCATATCACATGCAGGTAATTATGATAGAATTTCTGTGGTTATTACCGTCTCCCTCGCTTTTTAGATGTAATTATTTGGACAAATATAAATTGTAACTTGAATAAATCTTGTAAAAAAATTTGGAGTTAATTGAAATGAGACAGTTTTGGCTTGGGAACTGTTGGTAGTTTCTTACAATCTAGTTTCCTTAATTGTCATGCATAGTTGCACATAGCGTAATCT